>CM074191.1:70872-1536039 GCA_037179385.1 Holothuria scabra
AATCCTACCATTACTTGTCACTAGCCCTGCAATTATACCTTGTCAATAATCCCATCATTTATTGTCACTAGCCCTGTCATTATAACTTGTCAATAATCCTACCATTACTTGTCACTAGCCCTGCAATTTTAATTTGTCAATAATCCCATCATTTATTGTCACTAGCCCTGCCATTATAACTTGTCAATAATCCTACCAATACTTGTCACTAGCCCTGCAATTATAACTTGTCAATGATCCCATCATTACTTGTCACTAGCCCTGCCATTATAATTTGTCAATAATCCCATCATTTATTGTCACTAGCCCTGCCATTATAACTTGTCAATAATCCTACCATTACTTGTCACTAGCCCTCCAATTATAACTTGTCAATAACCCTACCATTAGTTGTCACTAGTTCTGCCATTATAACTTGTCAATAATCCTACCATTACTTGTCACTAGCCCTGCAATTATAATTTGTTAATAATCCAATAAATTACTTGACACTAGCCCTGCCATTATAACTTGTCAATAATCCTACCAATACTTGTCACTAGCCCTGCAAATTATAACTTGTCAATAATCCTACCAATACTTGTCACTAGCCCTGCAATTATAACTTGTCAATAATCCCATCATTTATTGTCACTAGCCCTGCAATTATAACTTGTCAATAATCCTACCATTACTTGTCACTAGCCCTGCAATTATAACTTGTCACTAATCCTACCATTACTTGTCACTAGCCCTGCAATTATAACTTGTCAATAATCCTACCATTACTTGTCACTAGCCCTGCAATTATAACTTGTCAATAATCCTACCATTACTTGACACTAGCCCTGCAATTATATCTTGTCAATAATCCCATCATTTATTGTCACTAGCCCTGCCATTACAACTTGTTAATAATCCTACCATTACTTGTCAGTAGCCCTGCAATTATAATGTGTCAATAATCCCATCATTTATGGTCACTAGCCCTGTCATTATAACTTGTCAATAATCCTACCATTACTTGTCACTAGCTCTGCAATTATAACTTGTTAATAATCCTACCATTACTTGTCACTAGCCCTGCAGATATAATTTGTCAATAATCCCATCATTTATTGTCACTAGCCCTGCAATTATAACTTGTTAATAATCCTACCATTACTTGTCACTAGCCCTGCAGATATAATTTGTCAATAATCCCATCATTTATTGTCACTAGCCCTGCAATTTTAATTTGTCAATAATCCCATCATTTATTGTCACTAGCCCTGCCATTATAACTTGTCAATAATCCTACCAATACTTGTCACTAGCCCTGCAATTTTAATTTGTCAATAATCCCATCATTCATTGTCACTAGCCCTGCCATTATAACTTGTCAATAATCCTACCATTACTTGTCACTAGCCCTGCAATTATAACTTGTCAATAATCCCATCATTTATTGTCACTAGCCCTGTCATTATAACTTGTCAATAATCCTACCATTACTTGTCACTAGCCCTGCAACTATAATTTGTCAATAATCCCATCATTTATTGTCACTAGCCCTGTAATTATAATTTGTCAATAATCCTACCAATACTTGTCACTAGCCCTGCAATTATAACTTGTCAATAACCCTACCATTAGTTGTCACTAGTTCTGCCATTATAACTTGTCAATAATCCTACCATTACTTGTCACTAGCCCTGCAACTATAATTTGTCAATAATCCCATCATTTATTGTCACTAGCCCTGTAATTATAATTTGTCAATAATCCCATCATTTATTGTCACTAGCCCTGCAATTATAACTTGTCAATAATCCTACCATTACTTGTCACTAGCCCTGCAATTATGACTTGTTAATAATCTTACCAATACTTGTCACTAGCCCTGCAAATTATAACTTGTCAATAATCCCATCATTTCTTGTCACTAGCCCTGTCCATATAACTTGTCAATAATCCTACCAATACTTGTCACTAGCCCTGCAATTTTAATTTGTCAATAATCCCATCATTCATTGTCACTAGCCCTGCCATTATAACTTGTCAATAATCCTACCATTACTTGTCACTAGCCCTGCAATTATAATTTGTCAATAATCCCATCATTTATTGTCACTAGCCCTGTCATTATAACTTGTCAATAATCCTACCATTACTTGTCACTAGCCCTGCAATTATAACTTGTCAATGATCCCATCATTACTTGTCACTAGCCCTGCAATTATAATTTGTCAATAATCCCATCATTTATTGTCACTAGCCCTGCCATTATAACTTGTCAATAATCCTACCATTACTTGTCACTAGCCCTGCAATTATAATTTGTCAATAATCCCATCATTTATTGTCACTAGCCCTGCAATTATAACTTGTCAATAATCCTACCATTACTTGTCACTAGCCCTGCAATTATAATTTGTTAATAATCCAATAAATTACTTGACACTAGCCCTGCCATTATACCTTGTCAATAATCCTACCATTTCTTGTCACTGGCCCTGCAATTATAACTTGTCCATAATCCTACCATAACTTGTCACTAGCCCTGCAATTATAATTTGTCAATAATCCCATCATTTATTGTCACTAGCCCTGCCATTATAACTTGTCAATAATCCTACCATTACTTGTCACTAGCCCTGCAATTATAATTTGTCAATAATCCCATCATTTATTGTCACTAGCCCTGTCATTATAACTTGTCAATAATCCTACCATTACTTGTCACTAGCCCTGCAATTATAATTTGTCAATAATCCCATCATTTATTGTCACTAGCCCTGCAATTATAACTTGTCAATAATCATACCATTACTTGTCACTAGCCCTCCAATTATAACTTGTCAATAATCCTACCATTACTTGTCACTAGCCCTGCAATTATAACTTGTCACTAATCCTACCATTACTTGTCACTAGCCCTGCAATTATAACTTGTCAATAATCCTACCATTACTTGTCACTAGCCCTGCAATTATAATTTGTCAATTATCTTACCAATACTTGTCACTAGCCCTGCCATTATAACTTGTCAATAATCATACCATTACTTGTCACTAGCCCTCCAATTATAACTTGTCAATAATCCTACCATTACTTGTCACTAGCCCTGCAATTATAACTTGTCACTAATCCTACCATTACTTGTCACTAGCCCTGCAATTATAACTTGTCAATAATCCTACCATTACTTGTCACTAGCCCTGCCATTATAACTTGTCAATAATCCTACCAATACTTGTCACTAGCCCTGCAATTATAACTTGTCAATGATCCCATCATTACTTGTCACTAGCCCTGCCATTATACCTTGTCAATAATCCTACCATTTCTTGTCACTGGCCCAGCAATTATAACTTGTCCATAATCCTACCATTACTTGTCACTAGCCCTGCAATTATAACTTGTCAATAATCCTACCATTACTTGTCACTAGCCCTGCAATTATAACTTGTCAATAACCCTACCATTAGTTGTCACTAGTTCTGCCATTATAACTTGTCAATAATCCTACCATTACTTGTCACTAGCCCTGCAATTATAGCTTGTCAATTATCCTACCATTACTTGTCACTAGCCCTGCCACTAAAACTTGTCAATAATCCTACCAATACTTGTCACTAGCCCTGCAATTATAACTTGTCAATAATCCTACCACTACTTGTCACTAGCCCTGCAATTATAACTTGTCAATAATCCCATCATTTATTGTCACTAGCCCTGCCATTATAACTTGTCAATAATCCTACCATTACTTGTCACTAGCTCTGCAATTATAACTTGTCAATAACCCTACCATTACTTGTCACTAGCCCTGCCATTATAATTTGTCAATAATCCCATCATTTATTGTCACTAACCCTGCAATTATAACTTGTCAATAATCCTACCATTACTTGTCACTAGCTCTGCAATTATAACTTGTTAATAATCCTACCATTACTTGTCACTAGCACTGCAATTATAACTTGTCCATAATCCTACCATTACTTGTCACTAGCACTGCAATTATAACTTGTCCATAATCCTACCATTACTTGACACTAGCCCTGCAATTATATCTTGTCAATAGTCCCATCGGTTATTGTCACTAGCCCTGCCATTATAACTTGTCAATAATCCTACCAATACTTGTCACTAGCCCTGCAAATTATAACTTGTCAATAATCCTACCAATACTTGTCACTAGCCCTGCAATTATAACTTGTCAATAATCCTACCATTACTTGTCACTAGCCCTGCAATTATAATTTGTCAATTATCTTACCATTACTTGTCACTAGCCCTGCCATTATAACTTGTCAATAATCCTACCAATACTTGTCACTAGCCCTGCAAATTATAACTTGTCAATAATCCTACCAATACTTGACACTAGCCCTGCAATTATATCTTGTCAATAATCCCATCATTTATTGTCACTAGCCCTGCCATTACAACTTGTTAATAATCCTACCATTACTTGTCAGTAGCCCTGCAATTATAATTTGTCAATAATCCCATCATTTATGGTCACTAGCCCTGTCATTATAACTTGTCAATAATCCTACCATTACTTGTCACTAGCCCTGCCATTATACCTTGTCAATAATCCCATCATTTATTGTCACTAGCCCTGTCATTATAACTTGTCAATAATCCTACCATTACTTTTCACTAGCCCTGCAATTTTAATTTGTCAATAATCCCATCATTTATTGTCACTAGCCCTGCCATTATAACTTGTCAATAATCCTACCAATACTTGTCACTAGCCCTGCAATTATAACTTGTCAATGATCCCATCATTACTTGTCACTAGCCCTGCCATTATAATTTGTCAATAATCCCATCATTTATTGTCACTAGCCCTGCCATTATAACTTGTCAATAATCCTACCATTACTTGTCACTAGCCCTGCAATTATAATTTGTCAATAATCCCATCATTTATTGTCACTAGCCCTGCAGTTATAACTTGTCAATAATCCTACCATTACTTGTCACTAGCCCCGCAATTATAATTTGTCAATAATCCCACCATTTATTGTCACTAGCCCTGCAATTATAACTTGTCAATAATCCTACCATTACTTGTTACTAGCCCTGCAATTATAACTTGTTAATAGTCCAATAAATTACTTGACACTAGCCCTGCAATTATATCTTGTGAATAATCCCATCATTTATTGTCACTAGCCCTGCCATTACAACTTGTTAATAATCCTACCATTACTTGTCACTAGCCCTGCAATTATAATTTGTCAATAATCCCATCATTTATTGTCACTAGCCCTGTCATTATAACTTGTCAATAATCCTACCATTACTTGTCACTAGCCCTGCAATTATAATTTGTCGTTAAATCCCATCATTTATTGTCACTAGCCCTGTCATTATAACTTGTCAATAATCCTACCATTACTTGTCACTAGCCCTGCAATTTTAATTTGTCAATAATCCCATCATTCATTGTCACTAGCCCTGCCATTATAACTTGTCAATAATCCTACCAATACTTGTCACTAGCCCTGCAATTATAACTTGTCAATGATCCCATCATTACTTGTCACTAGCCCTGCCATTATAATTTGTCAATAATCCCATCATTTATTGTCACTAGCCCTGCCATTATAACTTGTCAATAATCCTACCATTACTTGTCACTAGCCCTGCCATTATAATTTGTCAATAATCCCATCATTTATTGTCACTAACCCTGCAATCATTACTTGTCAATAACCCTACCATTACTTGTCACTAGCTCTGCAATTATAACTTGTTAATAATCCTACCATTACTTGTCACTAGCACTGCAATTATAACTTGTCCATAATCCTATCATTACTTGTCACTAGCACTACAATCATAACTTGTCAATCATCCTACCGCTACTTGTCACTAGCCCTGCAATCATAACTTGTTAATTATCCCATCATTACTTGTCACTAGCCCTGCCATTATACCTTGTCAATAATCCTACCATTTCTTGTCACTGGCCCTGCAATTATAACTTGTCCATAATCCTACCATTACTTGTCACTAGCACTGCAATTATAACTTGTCAATAATCCTACCATTATTTGTCACTAGCCCTGCAATTATAACTTGTCAATAACCCTACCATTAGTTGTCACTAGTTCTGCCATTATAACTTGTCAATAATCCTACCATTACTTGTCACTAGCCCTGCAATTATAGCTTGTCAATTATCCTACCATTACTTGTCACTAGCCCTGCAATTATAACTTGTCAATAATCCTACCAATACTTGTCACTAGCCCTGCAATTATAACTTGTCAACAATCCCATCTTTACTTGTCACTAGCCCTGCCATTATAATTTGTCAATAATCCCATCATTTATTGTCACTAGCCCTGCCATTATAACTTGTCAATAATCCTACCATTACTTGTCACTAGCTCTGCAATTATAACTTGTCAATAACCCTACCATTACTTGTCACTAGCCCTGCCATTATAATTTGTCAATAATCCCATCATTTATTGTCACTAACCCTGCAATTATAACTTGTCAATAATCCTACCATTACTTGTCACTAGCTCTGCAATTATAACTTGTTAATAATCCTACCATAACTTGTCACTAGCACTGCAATTATAACTTGTCCATAATCCTACCATTACTTGTCACTAGCACTGCAATCATAACTTGTCAATAATCCTACCCCAACTTGTCACTAGCCCTGCAATCATAACTTGTTAATTATCCCATCATTACTTGTCACTAGCCCTGCCATTATACCTTGTCAATAATCCTACCATTTCTTGTCACTGGCCCAGCAATTATAACTTGTCCATAATCCTACCATTACTTGTCACTAGCACTGCAATTATAACTTGTCAATAATCCTACCATTACTTGTCACTAGCCCTGCAATTATAACTTGTCAATAACCCTACCATTAGTTGTCACTAGTTCTGCCATTATAACTTGTCAATAATCCTACCATTACTTGTCACTAGCCCTGCAATTATAATTTGTCAATTATCTTACCATTACTTGTCACTAGCCCTGCCATTATAACTTGTCAATAATCCTACCAATACTTGTCACTAGCCCTGCAAATTATAACTTGTCAATAATCCTACCAATACTTGTCACTAGCCCTGCAATTATAACTTGTCAATAATCCCATCATTTATTGTCACTAGCCCTGCAATTATAACTTGTCAATAATCCTACCATTACTTGTCACTAGCCCTGCAATTATAATTTGTTAATAATCCTACCATAACTTGTCACTAGCACTGCAATTATAACTTTTCCATAATCCTACCATTACTTGTCACTAGCACTGCAATCATAACTTGTCAATAATCCTACCCCAACTTGTCACTAGCCCTGCAATCATAACTTGTTAATTATCCCATCATTACTTGTCACTAGCCCTGCCATTATACCTTGTCAATAATCCTACCATTTCTTGTCACTGGCCCTGCAATTATAACTTGTCCATAATCCTACCATAACTTGTCACTAGCCCTGTAATTATAACTTGTCAATAATCCTACCATTACTTGTCTCTAGCCCTGCAATTATAACTTGTCAATAACCCTACCATTAGTTGTCACTAGTTCTGCCATTATAACTTGTCAATAATCCTACCATTACTTGTCACTAGCCCTGCAATTATAGCTTGTCAATTATCCTACCATTACTTGTCACTAGCCCTGCCTTTAAAACTTGTCAATAATCCTACCAATACTTGTCACTAGCCCTGCAATTATAACTTGTCAATAATCCTACCAATACTTGTCACTAGCCCTGCAATTATAACTTGTCAACAATCCCATCTTTACTTGTCACTAGCCCTGCCATTATAATTTGTCAATAACCCTACCATTACTTGTCACTAGCCCTGCCATTACAATTTGTCAATAATCCCATCATTTATTGTCACTAACCCTGCAATTATAACTTGTCAATAATCCTACCATTACTTGTCACTAGCTCTGCAATTATAACTTGTTAATAATCCTACCATTACTTGTCACTAGCACTGCAATTATAACTTTTCCATAATCCTACCATTACTTGTCACTAGCACTGCAATCATAACTTGTCAATAATCCTACCCCAACTTGTCACTAGCCCTGCAATCATAACTTGTTAATTATCCCATCATTACTTGTCACTAGCCCTGCCATTATACCTTGTCAATAATCCTACCATTTCTTGTCACTGGCCCTGCAATTATAACTTGTCCATAATCCTACCATAACTTGTCACTAGCACTGCAATTATAACTTGTCAATAATCCTACCATTACTTGTCACTAGCCCTGCAATTATAACTTGTCAATAACCCTACCATTAGTTGTCACTAGTTCTGCCATTATAACTTGTCAATAATCCTACCATTACTTGTCACTAGCCCTGCAATTATAATTTGTCAATTATCTTACCATTACTTGTCACTAGCCCTGCCATTATAACTTGTCAATAATCCTACCAATACTTGTCACTAGCCCTGCAAATTATAACTTGTCAATAATCCTACCAATACTTGTCACTAGCCCTGCAATTATAACTTGTCAATAATCCCATCATTACTCGTCACTAGCCCTGCCATTATAATTTGTCAATAATCCCATCATTTATTGTCACTAGCCCTGCCATTATAACTTGTCAATAATCCTACCATTACTTGTCACTAGCTCTGCAATTATAACTTGTTAATAATCCTACCATTACTTGTCACTAGCCCTGCAATTATAACTTGTCAATTATCCTACCATTACTTATCACTAGCACTGCAATTATAACTTGTCAATAATCCTACCACTACTTGTCACTAGCCCTGCAATCATAACTTGTCAATTATCCCATCATTACTTGTCACTAGCTCTGCCATTATACCTTGTCAATAATCCTACCATTACTTGTCACTGGCCCTGCAATTATAACTTGTCCATAATCCTACCATTACTTGTCACTAGCACTGCAATTATAACTGCCAATAATCCTACTTCTACTTGTCACTAGCCCTGCAATCATAACTTGTCAATTATCCCATCATTACTTGTCACTAGCCCTGCCATTATACCTTGTCAATAATCCTACCATTTCTTGTCACTGGCCCTGCAATTATAACTTGTCCATAATTCTACCATTACTTGTCATTAGCACTCCAATTATAACTTGTGAATAATCCTACCACTACTTGTCACTAGCCCTGCAATCATTACTCGTCAATTATCCCATCATTACTTTTCACTAGCCCTGCCATTATTACTTGTCAACAATCCTACCATTACTTGTCACTAGCCCTGCAATTATAATTTGTCAATAACCCTACCATTTTTTGTCACTAGTTCTGCCATTATAACTTGTCCATAATTCCATCATTACTTGTCACTAGCCCTGCCTAACTTGTCAGTAGAGCAGCAACGACTGCTCTACAATTACTTGCCACTAGTCCTGCCATTACTTGCCTGATATTCTGCTATAAACTTTAGCAGCTCCAAAGTTAACCTTCTACTGGAATGCAGCAGTTCTTCTAAATTTTCTCTGTGACAAAGCTGATGAGAAGCCATTCTCTGACAAACACTTTTATTCAAAGCATCATTAAAGAGAGGAATTCCAAAACTGATATCCAGAAAGACCCATTCAGACTCCAAAGTTATTTCAGAACCTCGAACATCTGATGACTCTAGTTTTAGCTCTAACTTTTCCCGATCAAGATGATCAGTCTGAGTTGCATTTAACAGATCCGTTGATGGTGGGAGGGCAACTAATGTGTCCTTGCAGTCTGATATACTACTACATCCTTCGTTACGCCCAGTTTTTAGGAGAGTTATTACACCACAACAATGATCCAGATCAACCAGTGATGATAACTGATTGACTGTTGGATGACACTGCATCTGATTCAGTGAAAACGACTCTAAGAAGACAAAAGACAAAGCAAGTCACATGACAACCAGTGATGATATCTGTCTGACTCATGGATGACACTGCACCTTATTCAAGGAAAATGATTCCAAGAAGATGAAGCAAGTCAAAATGACATCAAAAAATCATCGTTCACTTCACTGGCTGGTCTACAGGTTTATATTTTCTGTTAAATTAGGCAAAGTATCTTATCAGTTAAACACTACAAATGACTTTAATGTCACAGTAAGATTACATTAAGAAGGAAATTTTAGCCAGTGACCATGCATGGCATGGCTAAACCAGGACTGGATTAACCATTCACAGACTTGCTGTAAGTACAAAAATAGCCCTGGTATTGGCCCAAAAAAATTAAGGAACACGAAATTGTCTGAGATTCTTGTCTTCAACCTGCTTTTGGACCAGAGGAAGTTTACTGGACACAGAATTATCTGAGACTATGGTGTGTCTAAACAATTATTGGCCAAAAGAGTGTTTTACAGACACACTTGTCTGCACCTTAAATGTACTGAACTTGACACCATGGCCAAAAAATGTTATAATGGAGGCAGAAGTGCCTCAGACTTAGGTATATTAAAACTGAAAATGGCCCAAAAGGGGCTTACAAAACATGATACCTCACATTGTCATGATCAGATGCATTGAAAGTGGTATTTGGCCTAAGTGGTGGTTTTATAGTGAAAACAGAACTATTCAAGGCTCAGAAGTATTGAACTAGTATCGGCCCAAAAGGGGTTTTTATAAGCACAGACTTGTCTCAGACTTGGGTGTACTGGACATGGTATTAGCCAAAAGGATTTAATAGAAAGAGAATTGTCTCAGGATCAGGTGTGTTAAACTTGATCATGGTCCAAAATTTGTTAAGTGGACACATAGTTGCCTCAAACTCAGGTTTGCTGAACCAAGTATTTGTCCAAAATCAGTATTGAGTGAATGATGAACTAACAAAGACTTATATCAAACTGGACCTGTCACCGTCTCAAAAGGGGTTAAGTAGCACACAGAACCAACTAAGAATTAAACCTGTCATTGGCTCAAGACAGGCTTGGTGACACAGTGGTAAGACTTAAGTCTGTTGACCCTTTCAATGACTCACAAGGGGTTTATAGGACACAAAACTAAGATCGTAGTCCATTGATCCCTGCCATTGACTCAAAAGGGGCTTAGTGGACGTAGAACTCTCAAAAACTAAGATGTACTGAAGTATCACTTTGCAGAAATTTGGAATAATTCAACACTGAAGTATAATACAACATAAATGACACTGCCTATTACAAGGTGACACTACTAACCTTTTTGTTCTTCCTCATTGAGGGGAAAAGGAATGCTAATAGTCTCACCATCAGTTAACCACCCATGAGCCTAGGAACAAACAGAAATAAAACAGTATTGAGACTATGTGCAAACTCTAAAATTCACTTTAAAGGGAAATACTGCATTTGTTTTACAAGGAAATTTCATCCTTTTAAAACCAATATTTATCTGCAAAGAGAGATAAAAAATTCCAAACAAGACAGTATGGTAGCCTTCTTTCCAAGAAATAAGTTTCCCTCAGATAGAAATTCAGTTGTTTGTTGCTCAAGAATAATTTGTTCACCCAAACTTTCAACATTTCAAATGATGCAACTTCCATAGCTCTTCTTGTGCATAATATTTTGAGGAGATGAAGCTATTGCTAGGGTTAATTGCTGAGACCAAATGATTTAAAAATGACTAGAGCTATTTACTTTTAATGCTATGTTGGAGCATTTTAAATGCAATATTTCCCTTTAAAATGCTTCACTTGCAATCACTTCACAACATTTAGGTCCCTCACGTAAACCTTCCAGTTCAACTAACATATTTTTGAATGATCAATGTTTTAAAGAGCTTCTACTGAGTATAGAGTAACAATCTTCTAAGAAAACATCTTTGCAGCCCAATCTTGTATGAAGATTAGTAATCTAGAAGAAGACAATAGAAGAAGACAACGTGTTTGCTCTACAGCAATCCCCATGCTACTGTAATGTGTTTACACCCCCTAACACTTTGACAAACACTTTGCCAGTGCCATGCACAAAGTCACACTAGTCCTACTAGTGGGCTTGGCAAAGCAAATTATTCTTGCTCTTACACTGACTGTATTGGTTTTGGTAATAAAAGTGTGTACATAACCAGACAACTAGGGAAAACAAACCATTGAGCTGCAACTGGAAGAAAGGCTGTGGCCGGCCCAACATGAACCAGTTGGTTAGAAACTGGGATGTAAACCTTCATCTAACTAACTAACAAACTTACCTGGTCCCTCAATAGACATGGGCTGCATTACTTTACCAGCTTCTCAAACAAGATGGTCTGGCTATGCTTGATGCTCAGCATAAGCAATGCAGTAGGGAAAACAAGCCAGTGAGCAACAAGTAGAAACAAGGCCATGGCTGACCCAACTTAAACCAACTGGTTAACCAGAAAGCCAAAAGGCTTAGTGATTCCTTGCCACCGTAATATAAGGCCTTTTTTCACATTGACATTGCTTGGCAATGTTTTTCAATTAACAGGGCTCCATAATGTGCCCACAAAGTACACATGCAAGGCATCCAGTCTTCATACATTGAGATCCCCCTTGCCCGTTGTGAACCCAAATCCCAAATGACAATTGACCTCCACCAAAAACTTCTGGGACCATGTATTCACTATGTGCCATCTACAGGACAAGTTACAGGACCCTACCAGTGACATTTCTTGAAAGACTGTGCAGGAAAGCTTGTCAGGCTTTGAACATGCTGACTCCACATGAACTTTGACCTTTCAAAAATCAATAGGGATCATCTACTCAATATGACTAATCCACACACTAAATATGAGCACAGTCACATGTACCGTTCTTGAGATACCGTGTTTACGAAGTTTTGACCTTTTGACCTCTCATGACCCCAAATGACCTTTGACCTCCACCAAAAACAATAGGGATCATCTACTCAATATGACCAATCCACACACTAAATATGAGCACAGTCACATGTACCGTTCTTGAGATATCGTGTGTTTACGAAGTTTTGACCGTTTGACCTCTCATGACCCCAAATGACCTTTGACCTCCACCAAAAACAATAGGGATCATCTACTCAATATGGCCAACACACTCGCCAAATATGAGCATAGTCACATGTACCGTTCTTGAGATATCATGTTTACGAAGTTTTGACCTTTTGACCTCTCGTGACCCCAAATGACCTTTGATCTACACCAAAAACAATAGGGATCATTTACTCAATATGGGCAATCCACATGCCAAGTATGAGATCCCTCCGACTTACCCTTCTTGAGATATCGTGTTTACAAGCCAAAGCGTCACATACGCACACACACACACACATACTGTACACACGACATCACCATCGCATAGATTCCTTGCCTGCCTACGACAAGGAATCAAAAACTGGGCCGTAAAACTTGTTCTAACAAACTAATTTACAAATAAGCAGACAACTGCTGCAAAGGTAGAGGTGCAACTTAACCTTTGACTCATTCCCAAGATGCATTGCATGTGAACAGTTCCCAAGATGCATTGCATGTGAACATTTCCCAAGTGGCTGATATCAACATTCCATAGTTTGCACCTGAATCTAAATTCACAATACTGTATAGTTTATTTACAGCACAACCTCTATCCTAGGTAATGTATACAGCACAAACTCCAATCCACAACCATGTATATAACTCCTTAGCTGTGAGACTCATGAAAAGCATTGAAAAATTACTGGTCTGTGACAGTATTTTTTTAGAATAAAATTCTGGCTGACACACTCTTGGAAAACAAAACTCTAGCAACCAAACCTATGGGAATAAAGTGAATACTTAGGCATTAAATCACACCATATTATATCCAGTCCAGTAAGATGTAAGATATGGGATAAGGAGAATATGCAGGCATAATAAGTGAGTAATTAACAGAAAAAAACTCTAGGAAAGGATGTAAGCTATGAGATTTGGCAAAGTGAGTAGTTAACCAAGTTATCTCCAGTAAGAGATGTAAGCTATGGAATTTGAAGGATACACAGGCATATGAGGTATGTCACCACACCGTGTAATGTCTATGAAGGGCTATAAGGATTTGGAAAAAACATACCCACAAAAGGTATATAATTACATCATGCTAACTCAAGTAACAGATGTAAGCTATGCGATTTGGAGGATACACAGGCATATGAGGTAAGTGATCACACTGTGTGATGTCCATTAAGGGATGTAAGGGATGTTAGGATTAGCAGGATACACAGCCACAAACATATCAGCCTCTAATCATGTTCTAAAGGCACTTAAATAACCTGAAATGGGCTTTAATGTTAAATTTATGAAAAAATAAACAACTTTTAATGCTATTTTTGGTAGGTGGGATTAAAAACGGTAAAAAGATGTGGAAAGAAAAAGGACACTTTTTCGCGAACGAGGAGCTGTATGTGTCCCTGCTACGCCGGTTTCGCGCATAACGTTAACTGCGAATGAGTAACTGGAGCTGGATACCAATCCAAATTGTATAATCTGCGTCACTCCGATCTCTTAAAAAAAGAATAATACCCTTCAACCCATCAAGTATCATTTTTGTATCGAGGAACGACGAAATCTGGAAGGTCAACAATTCGAAAACGGGCGAGAATGTCACCAAGCTGTATTTCGTGTAATAGGTTCTAATAGGCACTGGCATCTGGGGGTGTGTTGATTCCATAGAGCAGGATATATTATCCTACTCTATGGTTGATTCTCAAGTTATTAGGGAATAGTTGTAGCTTTAATTCGGCTTAGCAGTATCCTAAACCGCTACAAACTTACTTAAAATTTGGTGGTCGAACTGTTACTAGCGGCTGGGAACGGTTTCCCTTCCGAAAAATATTGGAATTCGTGTACTAAATTTTCTCGCCCCAATATGAGCCTCCGAGCTCAGTACAGTGCCAAACTGAATACAGTACACTGACCACATTTTGTGACAGCGATCAGTCCTTTCCCGGTGAACTGCTTGTTTCGACACTCGACGAAGCAGCCATGTATTGAAATTTTGATCTTTCTGGCGGAAAATCTCATCAGAAATTCCTGCCCCTGGAGACTGGGTGTCATGACATGGCCGATAGCTTTAGACAGGGGCTGGTTTTTCAATAGAAAATCGCAAGCAGACCTTGGCATCTTTCATGCTATAGGCGTAGACCTTTCAGGTGGGGATAGGGGCCCTGCACTCCTCCCAGAGCAGGGGAAGTGCTTATTTCAGGGCATTGACACTTACATGTATTTTAGGGCAGAACTGACTAGCAAGCCTGTAGTAGCTAGTCAGTTCGGCCTGCAGCGGACCGTGTTGACATGGGGCCGGGCAAAATAGGGCTTGAAAAATATTCAGTTCATGGCAAACAGGATCCGCCTCTTCCCGTACGCCTTTGTGTATTTTTTTTTTAAATGACGGTACCTCATATGTTTTTTTTAAATATATCAACTTGAAAAAATTTTACATTCTATTTCCGCATTTTTAATCTTAGTTTCAGTTGAGCATAACTTTACTAAAGTTGGACCGACTTCCTTTGTTCAAGATCATTTGGTATCTAATTATGACTGAATTCGATTCCGTCAATAGTCAGATACAAATCAATCCTTGAAACTCGTTTGAACTTGGTGCGGTGCGGCAAGGTCACTGCAAGCCCTACTCTGGGTTCAATGTCCCGCATGCGGTGTGTACAGTAGGTACACGCTTTGTGTACTATTCAGGGTTGTGTTTTAAGGCCTGGCTAAACTGGATTTGTGATGTTCATACTATTGCACATCTAGTGAATGCTTTTTTGACTAGGCACACCCCTTTCTTTTGTGGTAAATCATTAATTTGCGAGATTTGATGTCTATGGGCTAAAAACGTTTTTCATCCCAATTTTTCATAATTTAGAGGATTAACACTTCTAGCCACAAATATATTGACACGGCTAAACGCGTTTCTGGGAGCTGCATGTCACAGGTAACAGGAAGGGAAGAATTGGTTTTATTTGGATCTATATTTTTGTCGTAAAACGCGTGAAGTAAAAGCATAAAATGGCCCAATATTTTGGGGAAATTCCCTAAATTATGACGTCACAAAACTTTGAAATAGTCAAAAATCATGTATTTCGAATGAAAATCAGCATTTCATGAGTTACTCTAACTTTGACATATCATTCCAAAGCATAATCGAGCCAGCTTACCTTAATTAGAACATTTAAAAAATTTTGATATAGAATGAGCAAATGATCATTTTTGTACAAAACTTTTCGATATGTACTGGGGCCCATATGGGGCAATTGCCCAAATGAGTCCTAGCACTATCCCATATGCATCATATGGGCTTCCTGGGCTGGCCCATATGGGTTTTGGGTGCAAAAGGTATATGGGCCCCATATGTTTGTCGATAAGGGGCCATATGGGAATGCTACCAGGGAAATTTGAGATTGGTTCTTTGATGATAGATCATATAGTTTGAACTTATACACTTGGAGTGAACGACTAAGGCTTCGTGGAGTTTCGACGCTGGTTCAAAATCATGCAGGAGTACCGTATGCTCACTAGAAGAGATTATACTTTACAGCTTTAGGTATAGCCAAAGTTTTTTGGCAGCCCAGCTGAAAATTCCATTTGGAACTCTTTTGGGTTAAACCCTTTGAACCCAAAGGGTTTCAAGTGATACCTCTTGTAGATACCCTTTGCATTTGGGCAGTCCCTTCTGTAGATGATGGAAATTGGTCAAAAAGGGAAATATAAAATTACCGTTTTCATAAACCAAACCCTTTTGAAAACCCTCTACCATTTGGAAACCGTTGAAACCTTTTGGTTGATTTGGACAAGAGATCTCAATGGGAATTAAGTTCTGCTTGGCCGTAAGGCCTGTCCATTTAGTCCTATCCTCTCAAGTTAGATGGGCAGAGTTTTTACGTGACGGCCCATATGGCCAGTTTCTAACCAACTGGTTTATGTCAAGCCGCCGCGGACTAGCTTTTCCGATTGTGACTAACTGGCTTGTTTTTCCTACTCAACTGCTCTATGCTGAGCACCAAGCAATGGCAGTAGGTGTTTCTTACAGGCTTCAGTAATTAAAATGACCCGGCCAATACTCGAACTCCCGACCTCCCAACTGCAAGCTAGTCCAGGCGCGGATCCGCACATTCAAAAATGGGGGGCTGACCTAAGAGAAAAAAGAGGTGAGAGGGAGCTCCACTGCTAATTTTCCATATGTTTTATTGTTGATATGGCAAAAAGGGAGGGATGGGGCGTTAAGCCCCCACCTGTTAATCTGCGCCTGACTAGTCGGATGCTTTAACCACTTGACCATGCCGTCGGTTATTTGCTCTCTCATAACTCAACTGCAAACCAGACTTGACTGAACAATATCATGTGAATCATCTATTGGTATCCTTACTGAATGCATCTCTTCTCTCTGTTTCTTGTTTTTTTTTTCATGTCATGTGTGTTTATTTTCTTCCTCTTTTCTATTCCAAATTCTAATTCTTGTTTTGTCCTATTTCATTTTCCTTCTTCGCTATCCCTCTGCTATCTTTTCTCGTTTCTGTTCCTGATTTATTCAACCTTTCCTCAGATTTGGGGAAAATCGTCCTACACCCCTACTTTCCCCCTCCCGTCAATTAATTGACATAAAAGTTTATCCCTATCAATTTCACTGACCACTGTGCACGCACCCGGCATTGTACAGATTTTGTACGTGTCAGAAAATTCGTGGAACTAGTATATACAAGGAATGTTGGCCACAAAAAGCCAACAATTTACCCCCAAATTTCTCTTCGTAGGCCAACTCGTTCGCTTGTGGTAATTGATATTATGTTCAAAAGGTTAAAATTGTCCTTCGTGGGTAATTTTTATGCCGACCCTCAGATGTGCGTCACGAAAGTTAAAAACAAAAGCACTTTTTCGTATACGGCCCGCTGCCTATTCCTATCATGAGATATCGTCTTAACAAGATTTTCAGACTTTGACCCCCAGTGACCCCAGATGACCTTTGACCTCCACGCAAAACATAGGGGACCATCTCCCGACTATAACGCATCAACATATCAAATATGAAATCCACCCAAGGTTCTTATCTTGAGATATCGTCTTAACGAGATTTTCAGACTTTGACCCCCAGTGACCCCAAAAGACCTTTGACCTCCGCCAAAAACATTAGTGACCATCTCCTGACTATAACGCATCTACATACCAAATATGAAATCCACCCGAGCTTCCTATCATGAGATATTGCCTTTATGAGATTTTCAGACTTTGACCGCCAGTAACCCCAGATGACCTTTGACCTCCACGCAAAACGATAGGGACCATCTCTTGACCATAACGCATCAACATACCAAATATGAAATCTACCAAAGCTTCCTATCTTGAGATATCATGTTAACGAGATTTTCAGACTTTGACCCCTGGTGACCCCAAATGACCTTTGACCTCTGCCAAAAACAATAGGGTTCTTCCTCTCAATAGGCGCATCTATGTACCAAGTTTGAAAACTGTCAGACATTCATATCTTGAGATATCGTGTTAACAAGATTTTCAGACTTTGACCCCCTGTGACCCCAAATGACCTTTGACCTCTGCCAAAAACAATAGGGTTCTTCCTCTCAATATGGTGCATCTATGTACCACGTTTGAAAACTGTCAGACATTCCTATCTTGAGATATCGTGTTAACGAGCAAAGTGTCACAAACACACACGCACACGCACACGCACACGCACACGCACACACACACGCACACACACACATACATACACACACACGCCATCATGATTGCATAGGTTTCTCTTATCATCGAAACCAATAATTACATCATGCTATCTCAAGTAACAGATATAAGCTATGGGATTTGGAGGAAACACAGGCATATAAGGAAGCACTAATATTATTAAATGAATGCTGTAAGTCCAAATACATACCTGCATGAGAACAGCTGAGTGAGAGAGGGCATCATTTATTGTAAGGAGAGCATTAGATGTTGCTACAACACCAGGATCATGTCCCCAGGTTGTTATCAATAGTCTGTCATATTCCTACAACAAAACAAGCAAAGGTACTTTTAAAATAAAATATATATTGTCATCATTACAGTGTGCAGGATTCAGTGATCATTATCTTGTACTTTGAAATACATATCTCATTCTTCTCACTTAAAACACAGAAACTTTTTTATTCTTCTGTTCAATAATTAATATTTTTCTAATGCTAAAATAATTTAAGATATGGTACAAGACTGACATCACAAATTATGATGCAATCCCCCATATTTTGATAAGTGTGACATCCCTTTTCATGATGCAATTCCCCCTCACACACACACCCACCCAATGAAAAGTGGTAATCTGGGTAGTACAAAAGTGACAACACTATTCATCATGAATTCCACCACATTCATAAAAAGTAATTAATTTTATTTTACACCTCAGTACAGGAATGTCCAAACAGAAGGGGGAATAAATAGTGAAAGGTTCACTACCAAAGTTTTGTATCCTTTTTTTTTAGAAATGATGAACTTCAGGGCTGATGTTACCAATAATGCTCAGTGGTGTATACAAACACCCAGTTACCCTAGGTGACCAACACCAGTAAATAATCCCTGCAAAGGGTATGTGTTCCACATCTATGCAAGTTTGAAGATGAACTCATTGAAGTATTTTCATTGACAAGCTAACATAAAACTTCCATGTTTACCCACATTTAGAAGACATATTTATACTATTTGCTACATCACATTATCTATTTTGATTATCATTCCCATGAATGGTCTAGCACGACCTAAAAAGAGCAATTTCACTTGAATAAATGAATATGACATTACCTCAAAGACAGCTGGTAGACGTCTTAGTCTTGTACCCTTTACTAGCAGAAGTGATGGTGGTCCACTTCTCACCATATGGTACAAATAAAGTTTGAACCAAACAGAGGTTACCTATGAAAAACACAAACAGTTAAGTCAAACATCACATTTAAAGAAGACTTATGCAAACAGTGCAGTTATATAAATTACTATGAAAGAATCCTTCCTTACACACAATGTAAACTGGGACATTACTATACAGGAATTAGGTTGACACAAACAGTGCAGTCATACATAACCAGAAAAGGGTACTTTCAGCAATCATCCTATTTGAATAGTACTGTATCTTGTGGACAGGTGTTCCTTTGTTAGGTTGATGAAGCACACAATACAGTCAGTCTCAGGCCTGATAAGATGTTCTATTGTTATTACCTTTCTTAGCCCTACATTACGTGCCTGGGGACTGACACAGCATTTCTCACAAAGAGCAGTCAGACATTACTACAAAGAAAAACTCAACACCAACAGTGCAGTATTACATAGCTACAAAGAAATTTCACACACAAAGAAAACGCACGCATTGCTATACAAGGTAGACAACAAAGTACAATACTATGAGAGAAAAGAAGCACAAAAAGTGAAAACTGACACAAGCAGTTGAGCAATACATGAATATGAAGAAAAAGATACGACAGTAAGTGGATTCAGATATCACTGCCAAAACAGACATTACTAGTAAAACTAGTGCAATAGTGGCATAAAATATCACCACAAAAAAGTTGATAATAATACAATTAGTGTATCCATGGGTTTGATTTACTACATCTTAACCACACTTAAAACAAAACACTACAGTAAGGACCACACAACTGGTATTTTATGTTCCATAAATATTATCAACCTCTCTACCTCCAAAGTAGGCTTGTTTTCACACCAGGCAAGGCACAATTCTCTAACATTTGGTAAATGCAATGGATTGCCAGTTACATGATTTCTTATTTTATGCTATATCACCTGCAGTCCTCCTTCCTACTTGAATGATTCCTCACACCTTAAAGGACTTGCCAATGGCAACTCATTCCCTAACCTCCCCCCCCCCCCCCTTCACTAAATGTAAGAGGTTCCCACAGCCTCACAGACAACTTACCATCTTCTCCCTCTGCTTAAAGAACTCAACAAGGACAGTTAATGGTCTACCCTTCCCCTGTAGGAGCTTTCCAAAGACAGCTGTTTCACTCCTTCCTCAAACACAAAATATGCCTACCAGTACACTTAAAACCATTTAGACCGATTCCCCTGCCAGATTATTACCTGTACTTGCAAACCTTTAGAAAAACCCCACTGATAAAAAATTACCATGTTGAAAATTGTTTAGTTTATGAAATCAAGAATTCCTGGGACAACCCATTTTAGGGAAGATCTCAAGTTTTGTGGAAATACGGTTAAAATTTTACATCATTATTCTATTTGTGTCTGGAATTCCTCATTATGAGGCCCTAAGAACCCTACAACCCCACTCTTGTGGATGTCCTCAACAGAAGAGCATTGTCTTGACCCTTTTACTTCTGAAGGAAGTCCATCTAGTCATACTGAGCTACTATGTTATATAACATATAAACAGTACCTATGTACAGGTTCAATGAAAACAAAGTTTTTGTACAGAGGTTGCCATATTTGCTATCACTATAGCCCTAGAGGGTGCACATACTATGCAGAAATATTTTCTCATCAAGCCTCTTCCATGTCTAAAACAGGACTACACACCCTGGGTTTATAAGGAGCTATTTCAGGATGCAGCCCCTGGAAAGGCTTTGCAGCAAAACCATCTGTAGCAAAAGGGTAAAAAATCTTTACCAAGGAAATATGACTATATTGACATTACCTCAGGAATGGCAGGACCAATGTGTTGTGGTACACAACTACTGACAGGACGTATCTCATTACTAAGAGGAGCCATAGATATAAGTAACCTAAAAGAAAAGAAAATGAAGTCTCTGTGAAATACAATAAATTGAAAACTAATGACTGGTTTTCAGGAACTGCTTAGGAAGAGAGGAGACAATGTATCAAAACCTCATAGGAAGAAAGATGTACATACCATAAAATTTTACAGATAAATGACAAATGTCCTCTGCTTAAGATTTATAATGCACTATGGAGGTTTAACAAAAGAGGTACATTCTATAGACGAATCTGATTCATGCTTCTGTTTAAAGACTGTAGGCAGCCATTAGTGGGATCCATCAGCCTTAAATCTGCTTCATTTATTGTCTATATGAATTTCAAACCCTCATTTTCAGTAAAATTGAGGGAATCAAGAGATATTTTAATGTACAACCATCCATGGTACAGTTAAGTAAAGAAATTGAAAGATTAAAAGGAGATAGATCCCAGTTATGGCCAACTAAATCCAGGCCATCACCTGCTGTCCAGATTCATCTATAATTAGACAATAAATGTTCTCTACAAATTGATGCAGAAGATATATAACAAAAAAGGTACATTCTAAAATTAGATGATAAAGGTCCTCTGTTGAAATTTATCTGTGAGTTGTTAGAGAGGGAGGAACAACATTCTATAGTCTTCTTGAGATGATGTTTGTTTCCTACCATACAGTAATCTTGCTTTAATCCCCCAAATTCTTATCTCAATGCTCCATCACCAAAAATTCGTGACACATTATCAAAATTCCAGTGAAGAGGCACATTCCTTACAATATACACAAACTTTTTCTTTCTAGCCTTTTTTCAAAATTATGAAATTATGTTATTCAACAGCATGCTCTGAGAGACACGATGTCTCATTTCCTATAAAGTCAGCAAGAATTTCTGTACAAATTACTTCAACAATTATGTTTGTTAATGATGAAAATTTATTAAAATATTTCAGAGAAATGAATGGACTTGAAAAATGCTTCCACCCCATGACAAACAGGGCACAATTGAAATATACTGTTTAAACATTTGTTTCCAGTCATTCTACTGAAAATTCTTATTATAAGTTTCATCATTGGAGGAAACAAACCTCAACTTAAGTCATATACAGACAATAGCCTTTGTTTAAGTCATATACAGACAATAGCCTTTGTTTAAGTCATATACAGACAATAGCCTTTGTTTAAGTCATATACAGACAATAGCCTTTGTTTAAGTCATATACAGACAATAGCCTTTGTTTAAGTCATATACAGACAATAGCCTTTGTTTAAGAATTACTTGGAAAAGAATGGATGAGATATCATGATTGTTAAACAGGCTAAGTCACAAGAAATTTAACAACAGAAACAAAGAGACCTGTCCATCAAATAATGGCAGCCCAACACTCAAAAAGAAATAAAATGCATTGAAATTTGCTAAACAAAATGGACAAATTGATATACAAATGCAAAAATAAGTGACAGATTTTTTTTGACATAAAATACATGGGTGATTAATGATCTTGTGAAAGAACCAAGAAACAAAAAACTTTCTATGCAAATTTGAACACTTAATTAATCCCTGATTTTTCAAAGGATAAAATTGATATACACAACATAAACTATCACAAAAAAGTGCACAGTCGGCACTTGGAAAAATAAAGAACCACTTACCATGTATAATGCTGTCATAAGGTCTTCCTAACAAAGGTAACCTACCAATTGAATTTGATGTAATATTCATACATCTTGCAAGTTCCATAAACAGTAGCTTATTAGACTTTCTCATAGTTTTTTTTTTTCCACAACGTATGACCTATCAGTTACATTTGATGTGATATTCATACATCCTGCAAGTTCCATTGGCAGTGGTTTGCTTGACTTACTCATAGTTTTTCTGTAATACTCTTGAACATGTTGCAGGGTCCAAACCAAGGAGACTCTCACAACGAAGAAGGTCCACTCCTAAACCACCAGAGTACTGATCACTTGAAGGACTTATCAGCTTGTTATACCTGTAAAATATAGTAATGCACAGTCAATGTAAATATGTTACTGTTACACAGAATATAACAATATGTGTCAGATGCATGAGAAATGGGCTGAACTCTGCTCTAGAATAAAAAAGAGAGGTTCATTCCTCTCATACAAAGCAGGGATGAATTTTAGCGGTCGTCCGGTCGTCCGAGACGACCAAAATTTCTGCAGGACGACCAAAGTAACCACCTAAGGTTGTCCTTTGGACGACTAATTTTTACCTTTGGTAATGTACATTGAGAAACAAAGCGTACAACAAACACTCCCATGCAACCAAAACATCTTAACATTTCATGAACTCGCATATCAAAACACATCTGTACCTTCACAAAAAGCACACCAGAACAAAACAACCGTGGATACCACGGTACGCAAAACGACAAACAAGCAGCCTCGTGTACGATCATTGTTTCAGCTGAACTTTACAGAACGTGCTCATACACATTCTCCGGGTTTCTGTTCAACGTGCTGGCGCGAAAAGCTCTTGGAAAGGACTGTTCGCCTGTCTTTGTTGTTATGTAATCAGCATCGGGCCAATTATTCCGTTATCGGTAAATAATTGGCAGCGGTAAAATATCGCCATTCAACCGATCATTACCACCAATTATTTGCAACTTGAAAGTTGCTCTTAGTTGAGTTAAAATTCCTGTAAAAACTCAATCCTTTAACTTCCCGCCAAAACGGGATGCATTGATAATCACAAACGTATAAATTTTACCCCTGCCGTTTGATATTTTCCGCTATAACGTGGTAGTATTACCTTAAATTAGAATTGCATTCAAGGTGTATTCCTTGCTATCTGGTAGAAAGCGCCGCGTAAGTTGCTGTACAAACGGTTCTGCACAAAACACATAGAACAGACCATCTAGCTGCAGTGTTTTGCCGGTTTTTTTTCAAATCCCCAAGCTTTGTATACATATCTGTGCACGTTTTGTACAATTAGCATGTAGAATCTTGTGAAGTTCGGTGGTTATTATCTTGCATAAATTAAGCCATCCCCAGCATTCCTTCTATAATGTTATTCACAGAAGGACTTGTGCAATGTTGTCATACGACGTCATTGCAAACGAAAACAGTGATGCACGTGGTCTCATGCAGCAAACTTCTTGGCCCACGCATATACTAGACTTACGTGCGTGTCCCTTTTTACCGCCAAACAAGGTATCATGATTTGCTTGGTGACATCAAATGCATAGGATCCATTGCAAAATTTAAATTGGCCCTTGCATCGTGATTGGTTCAACTGCGTTGATTGTAGCTAGCCAATCACAACTCGCGCCTTCGCCTATGTGATTTAGTGTGTGAAAATACTCGGTCTGGAGACAAGTTTTCCCGTTGAGTTTGTGTTACGACGATCGCACTTGTCATGCTTATATAGCCGGCTAGCGAAGCCGGGCGAGCCCCGTGCTAAATTCACCTAGAAACGGCATCTTAAATCTCTGCATACGTGGCTTTTTCGGGGATCGGGCTTACGTGCATTTCAGTTGCACATTCTTTTTAAACTAGACGTAAATTTTGGACAAAAACTGCGAACAATATACGGGGGTATTTATATCCGGAAGGAACCATAAGATACGTTAATCGGGTACATTTGTTTTGCTGCCCAGAATTGCTAGATTATCATGATTGCTCTACACGGGGTTCATTAAAGCGGGAAAGTAGCTATTAACGCAACAGCAAATTTTCCGACATGATTGGGGGATAAAAACTAAACAAGGCACGATGTTGGCCTTAGAGCTAAATTATCAAAGGGCATGTGACATCGGCCGCAAACAATTTAACTGTATTAACGGTTGATTTGTATCTCTACTTTTGAAGTGAAAATATAACGCCTATACAAAAAAGATATTCCGTTGGTAACCATTCCCAATATTTTCCACCCTGAACTGGTTACGGTAATACGATATACAAGATTCAAGGGGCTTTAGAGACAAACATGTCACGGTAACTTCCCTCTTTCTAATAATCGGCATCGGGCCGATAGTTTAATTAAATAATCGGTAAAGGGTATTGTATTTCCGATTATAGCATAATCGGTCAGACACTATTAAAGCTGAAACAAACAAGGTTTTAAAAAAGCATTTTGTTCAATAGACACTTCATGCTTTCGATTGTCAGATTTTGATTCAAAAGGAATGAGTTTCTACCGTTCAAGTTTAGTATTAATGCACCAAATTTTGACGGTTCAACTGCATGTCCTAATGTACGAATAAGGTGTCTAAAGATCACATTATTATTGTGTCTACCCAACGCTGGGAAGATATTAGGAGAAAAAATGTCTTTTGTCCGTCCTTGAGTAAGTGATGAATAAAATGTGGGGTGGGGGGGGCGGGGGAGCAGCAATGATCAGGGAGGCCAGACTTCTATCGTCTCGGAGATTCCCCAACTGTTACTTCGGGTATTACTATCACTCAGTCCAGATTCTTGAAAATGGTGTATTGAACAGAAAGTTGCAGGGGCTCTGCATTGACTTGGCCCATTTAAGTGTATTGTATGCGGGTGTTCTCACTGTGTATACAGTAGGTTTTTGTCTTCGTGTTTCTGTCTGTTATGGTTTTCTCCTTTCATGTGTATTTTCAATAAAGTGCACGCTACATATAATGCAATGCAAATAGCAGCCAGTGCAATAAAAATAAAAGAATTGTCTTGAAACCACAAAATGCACATTGCACAACTTTCTTGTTTTCACATGTCTTTTGTGGAGGACGACTAAATTTTTGGGAGGACAACCAAATTCTTGCAGCTGGTTGTCCTTTGGACAACCAATTTCAATTGCTTAAAAATCATCCCTGCAAAGTATGTCAATGGTATGATTGGTGAAATAAAACATGACACTAAACCCTTTTGGAGGTACATAAATGGCCAAAAGAAGGACAATCATGGTATTCCCCTCTTAAGACAAATGGCAAATTAGCGACTTCTGATCTGGATAAGGCCTGTGCTTTCAATGCTCAGTTTACAAGTGTATTAACCAAAACTTTGTTTAGTGTCATCCCATTCTGCAGACAACTTGCAATAGAATGGCTGATATTACCATATCTACCCCTTGTGTTGAAAAATTGTTTAAAGGCATAAATCAATATAAAGTTGTTGGACCTAATAACATCCACCCTTGGGTCCTTAGGGAAATTGCCTCTGATTTTGCTCCTATGCTGAGTCACTTGTATCAGCAATCCCTCTCTAATGGAAGGATACCTGTCGACTGGAAAAGGGCCAATGTCTGCCCTATTTAGAAAAAGAATGATAGATCTCTGTCTAGCAACTTTCGACCTGTTTCACTCACTTGTATCTGATGTAATTTGTAAGAGCATATTATAAGTTCCAACTTAATGGACTTTTTTGAGTCAAGCAATACCCTGTCAACAAAGCAACATGCTCTTAGAAAGATGCATAGTTGTGACACCCAACTAGTATCTGTTGTCGTGGACTGGGCTTCATCTTGGGATTCGCTAAAGCAAGTCGATGTCTTTATCCTTGACTTCGAAAAGGCCTTTTACACCATGCCTCAGGGAACTACTAAAAACCAAATTGTTCAGCCTTGGCATTTTCAAACAGGTTCTCTGGTGGGTTGACAACTTTATTTCTGATTGCAAGCAAGCTGTGGTAGTGAATGGTACTCGGTCCCCTTTTGATGATGTTGTTTCTGGTGTTCCCCAAGGGTCTGTTCTAGGACCCATTCTTTTTCTTGTGCATATTAATGACATTTAAACGCTGCTGCCTCTAATATCAGACTTTTTGCTGGTGACTGTGTCTGTTATCAGATCATTGAGAATGTTAATGATTGTTACCTGCTCCAAAATGATATACATAACATAGGTATTTGGGCCAAGACTTGGGGCATGAGATTCCAGCCATCTAAGTGAAACATTACTTTCGGTAGGAAAAAAGTCCAGTCAAACTGGACTATGTTATGAATGATATCAAGCAAGCTAAGGTTGACTCTATAAAGTACCTTAGGGTCATGACTTCTCACGACCTAAACTGGGATAGGCACATTTAGTCTATCTGCAACAAAGGCAATAAGATTTTGGGAACTCTCTGTAGAAACCTATCTTTCTGCTCCCTGGATGTGAAGTTAGCTGCATTTAAGGGCCTCCTTCGGCCTGTTTTGGAGTATGCTTCTTGCATGTGGGATCCACATCAGCCCTACTTACGTGATAAGCTAGAAAACATCCAGAGGAGATCGGCTTGTTTTCCGCTTTTTCTCGTGAGCCAGGGTAAATGACAGCTATCCTGAAGGACCTAGACATGACAGCTATCCTGAAGGACCTAGATCTCCCCACTCTAGCGGAGCATCACAAGCAGAATAGACTCTTTAATTTCCCGAAAGGTTTTTCAGGAAAGGCTAATATTCCAGTGGATAGACTTAGACGCCCAATCCGGAAAACTTGGGGGATGCACAGACATCACTTCTGTCAACTTTACTCTTGGTCCAATTGTTATAAATATAGTTTCTTCCCCGATACTCTGAAAGATTGGAATAATCTTCCTGCCACTCTGATAGATGGTATGGATAGTCACAAGAACCCTGTCCAATACATTACTAGGTTTGTTTGAGATTAGGGCCCCCTGATGCATCTGGGATGTAGTAATGTTCTTTGGATGTGTCACCATGCTCCAAAAGAAGAAGAAATATAATGCTAACCAATTTTCCCAGTTGGCAGATAAGTTGCTTGAAACATGATACTGTTAGCAAGAGTTTCATTAAGCAGCCAGATTGCTTAAATATAAATGCTAACCAGTGTTTCCAACAGGCAGCAAGATGCCTTAAAATATGTTAGGCAGTGTTCACATTTGACAGCAGGTTGCACAATCAGTACATTACTCTCTTCAATCCTATCCAGGGTTCGTAGCCCTGCATGGATTTAAAATTCAAGGACTTTTCAAGGACCTCTAACAAACTTTTCAAGTACTATATAAAGGGTCTTTCACTCGCAAATTTCAATGAGATCAATCAAGCGCATGTGCATCTACACTCATATTTTCACTTCAAAAGTGGAGATACAAATCAACCCTTAATACTGTACATTTGTTTGCAGTCGATGTCACATGCCCTTTGATAATTTAGTTCTAAGGCCAACATCATGCTCTGTCTAGTTTTCATCCCCCAATCATTTCGGAACATTGCATTCTTTTACTGTACTGGGTTGTGTTAATGTACTGTAGCTACTCTCCCGCTTTAACAAACCCAATGTTAAAGCAATCATGATAACCTTAGCAGCTCTGGGCACCCGTATAACGTATCTTATGGTTCCTTTCCGATATAAATATCCCCTTATATTTTTAGCAGTTCTCGTCCAAAACTCCCGTCTTGTTTAAAAAGAATCTGCAACTGAAATGCACGTAAGTCCGATCCCCGAAAAATCCACGCACGCAGAGATTTGTGATGCCGTTTCTAGGTGAATTTAGCACGGGGCTCGCATGGCTTCGCTAGCCGGCATCACAAGCGTAATCGTCCTAACACAAACCCAACGGGAAAATTTGTGTCGAGACCGAGTATTTTCACACACTTAATCACATAGGCGAAGGCGCGAGTTGTGATTGGCTGCCTAGAATCAACACAATTGAACCAATCACGAAGCATGGGCCAATTTAAATTTTGCAATGGGTCTTATGCATATGATGTCACCGAGCAAAATATGATGCCTTTTATTTGGCGGTAAAAATGGACACGCACGTAAGTCTAGTGCATGCGTGGACCAAGAAGTTTGCTGCAAGAGACCACGTGCATTACTGTTTTCGTTTGCAATGACGTCGTATGACAATATTGCTTAAGTCCTACTGTAAATAATATTACGGAAGGAATGCTGGGATTGACTTAATTTATGCAAGATAATAACCACCGAACTTCACAAGATTCTAGGTGCTAAGTGTACAAAACGTGCACAGATATGTATGCAAAGCTTGTGGTTTTGAAAAAATGGCGAAACACAGCAGCTAGATAGTCTGTACTATGTGTTTTGTGCAGACAAGTTTGTACAGCATTGAACTTACGCGGCACTTTCTGCAAGACAGCAAGGAAAACACCTTGAATGCACTTCTAAATCAAATTCCAAGTAATACTACTGGGTTATAGAGGAAAACTTAATCATCAAACGATCATTCCCATGACAGGGGTAAAATTTATACATTTGTGATTATCAATGCATCCCGTTTTGGCGGGAAGTTAAAGGATTGAGTATTTACAGGAATTTTAACGAAATTAAGAGCATGTTTCAAGTATATTTAGCCCCTTTTTCCAGTTTGCAAATAATCGGTGGTAGTGATCGGTTGAATGGCAGAATTGCCGCTTATTTACCGATAACGGAATAATCGGCCCGATGCCGATTACTTAACAGATGATCGGTCGAACACTTACATCTCACATGGAAGTATGAGCCATGCTGTTTGAACCTAGTGCCGTATATGTATGTTCGGCTTCAGTTTTTATTGCACAACATACTAGATTTACGGTACCCATACTGAATGCGGCGGGTAGCACTATTGGCCGAGCTTAACAAAGACAATGGAGGTCCAATATTCCAGCTGCTGGGATGTAAATTTGTTTTCTTTTCGACTATGTTGACATGAATTTTGTTTGTGTTGGGATGAGTTACAGCTCATGCAGGCATTTAATTCCCCCCCCCCCCCCCCTCCACAATTAATTCAGAGTTCTATGGATTTCCTGCATCTTCAAAGTCATGCAAATATGAAAGTTGTCATATCAGTTGACATGTTTTGTACGAGCACTGCGCAATACAATATTGCAGTACATGGATTACTTTCTGTTGTAATATTGTAACATTAAGGACCTAAGGTTAACATTTGCCAAATGGTTATGCACACAAAGCAGGGACTAACAATATGATAGGCTGTACTTCCGATGGAAGAAGCTGGTTATGCCTGCCGCAATGATACCCCCTCTGCCCCAAGCAAACACGGCAAAGATTTCAGCAAACCTGATTGATCAAAATTACGGCTATTAATTATGAAATCTTGTAAGAAATAGAACATACACAGACAAATTGTACACTCCAAAACTTTATTTCAAGGACATTTTCAGGACTTCATGACCTCATTTTTAAATTTAAGGACATTTCAAGGTCTTTTCAAGGCTCACAAAAATTCAAGGACTTTTCAAAGTTTTCAAGGACCGCTACGAACCCTGCTATCATCCCACATGCTGCCATTCACATCACTTGATGGAATAAAGACTAACTTTAAAGATTTCAAATTATTTAGAACCCATTTTTGAACCTGAATGTGCTTGAAAAACATGTACGAAGGGTGGATGAGTTAGTAAGATGGAGTTTTGTGGCTAAGTTTCAAACCAGTTAGTTTAAGTCAGGCCTTTTTTCAGTTTTGGCTCTCTAGCTTGTTTCCCCTACTCCATTGCTAATGCTGTGCACCAAGCACAATGGCAGAAGGTTCCATTTTTAAAGTCTTTGGTATGACCTGGCCAGAGGTTGAAAAACAGACCTGCAAGGCTTTTTTTTCCATCTTTATTGTCTTTCTATTTAAGTCAAAAAATTATTACAACAATGATAAAGAAGTAATATTTAGACCTGCAAGTCAGACGCTCTAACCACAAATTCTATGAGCAAAAACAAAACTAAATAAAACAGTTACATAAAAAGTGATTATTAAAAAAAACAACATACCTTAAAAATGATATTGTGTTTCTCAAAGTGATGGCATGCTCAAAATAACGTTGTGCTTCTCCTTCAGCTACATCATCAATCTGAACCTAAATTATGACAGAAATGCAACAAAAATGGTAAATGCAATGCAGACAAGTTACTAGGGAACTTTAAATTTCATGACACAGACCTCATCTACAACAAAATAACACCCCTCTTGTCCGTGTCATTCAAGCACAACCCCAAAAAATGCTCCAACTAATGATTGTGAAATCACATCGACAACAAAGAAGATGAAGTCATAGCATTGCAGCTGACACCCCATCTTGCAATCTGAAGCTCACTACCGTCCCCTCAGCACACACTTTCAGCAAAGCATCTGCTTTCAAAAGGATGCAGGAAAAACCTAAGTATGTACTTATGTATGATAAAGATACTGTGATGAAATACCAACATAGGAAATTTTTTTCTTTCAAAACAAATATCTGAAAATATGGAGCTTGTATTGTTCAAGTTTTGAGTTTTAGATTTCCTATAACAAAATTTGAAAAGTTTTGAGATAACTATTTAAAACCAGAAAGCCAAAAGGCTTAGTGATTCCTTGCCATGAAATTTAAGCCTATCTTTCTTTTTTTTCAAATTGACAGTGTTCCTAATGTTTTTCAAATTGACAGTGCTCTGTAATGTACTCACAAAATATACATGCAAGACATCGAAGCTTTCTACAAGAACTAGGGTTCTGCTCATGATATCACATTCACAAACTATGTGTGAAATTTTGAAGTATCGAAGACTTCAACCATGGGAAATTTGTGTAAATATGATGTTGAGACTGTGACCCCATGTGAACCAAAGTGAGGTTTGACCTCCACCAAAAACTAAAGGGTCATTTATTCACAATGCATCATCTACATGTCAAGTATGAGGACCCTACAAGTTACCTTTCTTGTAGAGTTATACCATGCAAGCAAGTTTGTCAGACTTTGACACTGCTAACCCCAAATGACCTTTGACCTTCACAAAAAACAATACCGATCATCTTCTCAATATGGCCAACCCACACACCCCAAAAATGAGATTAGTCACACTTACCCTTCTTGAGATACCGTGTTTACAAGCAATTTCTAAGGTATTTACCATTTGACCTCCTGTGACCCCAAATGACCTTCGACCTCCACGAAAATATATAGAGATCATCTACTCAATACGACCAACCCACACACCAAATATGAGCATAGTCACATGTACCGTTCTTGAGATATCTTGTTTAAAAGGTTTTGACCTTTTAACCTCTCGTGACCCCAAATGACCTTTGACCTCCATAAAAACAATAGGGATCATCTACCCAATATGGCCAACCCACACACCAAGTATGAGGTCAGTCACAGTTACCCTTCTTGAGATAGAGCATTTACAAGCAAAGCGTCACATACACACACACACACACACACGCACACACACACACACACGGTATCACAATCGAATAGATTCCTCTGACTACGTCAAGGTATCAATAATCAACACTTCAGAGTAGAAAATACAAGATTGGAAAGCAACTGAAGATCATTCTTCTTACATGTTAGTTAAGATATACAGAATGAGGCTCTTCAATGATTTCTAAAAAGTTTCCAAAACTTTCGTTACCTTTTTATAGACAAATTATCAAAATCAAGAGTGTACATTGAAGGAAAATTGGGATATTATGGAAGAAAATCTAGGAAAGCAGCACTATAAATGACTGGGGTCACTTGATGATCTGGTGACATATATGACAGATTTTTGTTTTTCGTCTGTATTTCGAAACTCCAAAAAGTTTCCCACACTGATCTATGAGCACTGATATATGGGATCTCATTTGCAGCTTGTATTGGAAAAAAAACCAAATTTTATTAAAGCAAAACTGAGAAAACTGAGTTGCATTTTACTGGTGTTATTTGATTATCTGGTGCCACAAACAGCAAATTTCCAAATTTTTCATTTATCATTTTTCAAAGTCAAGGAGGCAATCGCCCCCCTGCCCAACTAAAGCTACATCACTGACTTTCCTAAGCAAAGTTTCACTATCAGTTGGTACAGTACTAAGCAGAATTTTTGCAAAAAAATACCTTACAGACATTTACCTTGTCTAATTCACCAAGGAAACTATCCAAGGATTCATCTGAAAGTTTACCAACTTCAAACATCGTCACTGCATGACTTTTTAAGCCCTGTAAAAGAAACCAGAAATGCAAAAGGCTTAGTATTTTTTTGCAGCTGAAGTATATTTTTTTATGAACTGACAAAGTTTTAAAATTACAAAAGAAGTAGGGTCCAGTTCCTCAATATCAGCAACGAACATCCTACAACATGGATGAGATCCCTCCCAGTTACACTAACTGATATGTTTGCAAGGTTCTGAGTTCTGACCTCTGGTGACCCCAAATGACCTTTCACCTCTACCAATAGAGTTAATCTACAAAGCATGGGCAATGCACATGCTAAGTATGACATCCCTAACTGTTATCCTTCTTGAAATATAGTGCCTCTAAGATCTTAACCATTCAAACTATGTTGACCCCAAATGACTCAACAAAAATGATGAGGTTCATTTACTACTGTCAATATAAAAATTGCAAAGGCTTAGAACGAGAAGCCTCACTGTTACTCTTCTAGAGATACTGCATTAACAAAGTTTTTACCTTATGACCTCTGGTGACCACAAGCGACCTTTGACTTCTCCCAAAAATGACAGGATTCCAAATATGGGCACATGCACATGCTAAGTTGTAGACACCCTCACTCTTACCCTTCTTGAGCTTTTACAAGGTTTGAGTTTAAACCTTCTGCCTCTGACTGCTGGACCCCACTCACAGGAGTGAGCACTTCACATTTCATTTGCTTTGTGCACAAACACTTTTGTCCCCTCCCGCCCTTTCCTTTCCCCTAGTTTGCCCCCTAAATTGTCACATACTGCCAATGTAAACATGTTCCAACCTAGTTTGCCCCCTAAATTGTCACATACTGCCAATGTAAACATGTTCCAACCTAGTTTGCCCCCTAAATTGTCACATACTGCCAATGTAAACATGTTCCAACCTAGTTTGCCCCCTAAATTGTCACATACTGCCAATGTAAACATGTTCCAACCTAGTTTGCCCCCTAAATTGTCACATACTGCCAATGTAAACATGTTCCAACCTAGTTTGCCCCCTAAATTGTCACATAGTGCCAATGTAAACATGTTCCAAACTAGTTTGCCCCCTAAATTGTCACATACTGCCGATGTAAACATGTTCCAACCTAGTTTGCCCCCTAAATTGTCACATACTGCCGATGTAAACATGTTCCAACCTAGTTTGCCCCCTAAACTGTCACATACTGTGAATGGAAACATGTTTCAATTGGTTAGAAAATGAACCTGAAACCCTCATATGAGTAAAAGGCTTCTGCACTTCACCAATTTTCATGACTTTTCCATGACGTTAATATTAATGACCTGGCTCTTATCTTTCTGTTTTTAAACAAAGTATGATCATCTTCAAGTGAGGAGTAAAATACATTTTCATATTAATGACCTTGCCCTTATCTTTCTGTTTTTAACCCTTTACCGTTGTGCTCCAATTGGGGCATATTCGCGCGCCTCAGGAGTGGGCGGAAAAGCGGACGTAGCACGCCCCGCATCAGCTTCCGTAGACTATTGACCCCGTGACCTTAAACTATTGTCTCTCTCGTTGTTGTGGCCAAATTTTCAGGTAGCTACTTGCAGTTTCGAGCTTCGCGTGAAACAGTGAAGATGGGTGACAGCTGCAGTCTCCGCACGGGTCCAAAATGACCCAAACAACGGTAAAAGGTTAAACAAAGTATCATTATCTTTAAGTGAGGAGTAATACATTTTTATATTACTCATGAGAAAACACTTTGAGTTAATGAGTGTGAATGGAACTGTGTCACTTTGTGGAAATTTTAAGGACTTCATACAATTTCCATGAATTTCAAGATTTTCCAGGTCTTGGAATAATTTTCCATAGTCATTTCAATCAATAGGGAATTACTAATTAATCCCTAATTCATTGTAATTGTAATTGTAAATAACACTTAGTATAGCACAATTCCCAACCAAAGGTTTTCTGAGGCGCTTTACATAAAATAGAAATCTACTATGTTTTAAATGCTTCATTAAATAGGTAGGTTTTCAACTTAGCCTTGACACAACTTAGAACGATACAAGGAAAAAGACCTGTTAGCAAATGTGGAGTTCCGTGTGAAGGGCACAGCACGGGTCACATGATCGTAATCTGTTATTCATCGTAATTCATGTTAAGGAAAGACCAAAAGAAACCAGCGTGAATGTTTAACATTAGAGTTGTGTCGATAACTTAAATAAACAGCCAAACCAGACCATATAAAAATACTGATATTCGTGTGACAGAATGACTCACAGGTGAAAGGTTTCCCATCATCAGAAATGCCGTAAGGGTAGAATCAAACAAAAACGCAATTCTTTTTGTATGTCCAGAGGCAGAATCCAGTTCATCATTACTTGTAGCAGCATCTTGAAGATCAGATATTAGGGAAAAGTCCAGCACATCCTGACTGGTGGGGAAATCCCAATCTATCAACTGCTGCTCACCCTTATCTGGCTGACTAAAAGGAGGAAATAATACAAATGGGTTTAATGGGAGATGGAAAAGAGAACAAAATAACATTTTCACTCCATCGCAAAAAGGCTAAACCTTACCTCTCTGTCTCACTTTCTGCCAATTACCTCCATCACAATGACACTGACCATTACTTTACTGCTACACATTTATACACAAGCCACTTCATTATAAGGACACTGACTATTACCTTACTGCCACACTTTAAACATGTCACTTCATCACAAGGAGTACTTGCCCCTACCTCACCCTCCCACTTTTTTTAAACGTTACTCAGTCACAAGGTCACTGATCATTCCCTCACACTTACACTTTCTTACAAGTCCCTTCATGACCAGACATTGACCATTACCTCACTGACACATTACCCATACTTCCTAACAAGTCACTGCATCATAAGGAACTGACCATTACCTCACTGTCACACTTTCAAACAAGTCACCTTATTGCAGGGACACTGAACATTATCTCATTGTAACACTTTCAAATGAGCCACTTTATCACAAGGACACTGACCGTTACCTTACTGTCACACTTTCTATCAAGTCACTTCGTCACAGGGTACTGACCATTTACCTTACTGTCACACTTTCTAACAAGCTAAGTAAATCACAAGGACACTGAACATTGCCTCACTGGCACATTTTCAAACATGTCACTTCATCACAAGGACACTGAACATTGCCTCACTGGCACATTTTCAAACATGTCACTTCATCACAAGGACACTGACCATTGCCTCACTGGCACATTTTCAAACATGTCACTTCATCACAAAGACACTGACCATTGCCTCACTGTTATACTTTTAAACCAAGTCACTTTATCACAAGAAGACTGACCTGACTTTAATCATGTACCTCAATAGGATTAACGTTCATGACCTATACCTTTTATTGCTAAACTGAGGGGCTTCCTGCCAAGACATATGCAGCTCATCTAGTTCTAGGTTGATTTCTTTCCTCTTTGCAAATCCAAGTCGACAGTACATTGATACAGCATTCTTGACAAGGTTTAAATCAATCTGGAGTACATTAGCGAGCTAATAAAGAAAGTATAAAAAAATTCACATTGTAAGAAAACATAACCAGATGTAACTAAAATAAATGTTACAACACTGTCAATTAACAGCAGAGTCCCGGACAACCTCATTAAAGGTTAGTAAGTTAAATGGAATTTCATGGCCCAGTTTTCAAACAACTGGTTCAAGTTGAGCCCGCCACAACCTTTCTCCCAGTTGTGGCTCACTGGTTTGTTTTCCATTGCCAACTGAGCACCAAAGCACAATGGCAGAAGGTTCCGTTTTTTAAGTCTTACATATGACCCAGCCAGGACTCCCAACTCCCAACCTCCTGACTGCAAGTCTGATGCTCTAACCACTTGAACACTCATAACAGGACTAATCCTATCATCCCAAACAGGTCCAATTCTCCTAACCTTCTAACTGAAGCCCCTCCCACAACTGTCTAACATCCCTCTTCATCCAGACACAATCTCAGTTTATTGCTTCAGCATCCCAATGTGTAATCAGAACACTCTCAGTATATAGTACATGCTCAGTAATATGAGCTATAATACTCTGTTGTCTCAACTAAGAATTTCTGTGGACTACTACAAAAATTATAGTTAGAGGTAAGAGTTGACAGCCAAAGAAATTAACAATCTTCTGGTATTTTACACCAAACATCAAGTAAGATAACAAACATTATTCAACTACAGCACAGATGATAACCATATAAAACTGCTAGACCATGAACATCAAGTAACTGACACATTAGATCTATAGACACAGAACCTATGAAAATATACAAAAAGCAAGGGAAGTTTTATAAAATAGAGTCACTCAACCTTTCTTGGTTCAAAGCACTAGTTCCTGAAATACATAACACTGACTCAAGCACAAACATCTCAAATAGCATTTAAGCCCATTAACATGGGCTCTAATGAAATAAACCTTGCTCAAGTCACAAACCACTAAACAGACGTTCAAATCCCAATCTCTGGCAAAAATATCAGAATGTTATTTGATGTTTATACCTACTTAAACCAGAATGCAAAAATGCATTGAGGTTTCGATGATACATAAATGCTACGGTTCAAATAATGCCATCATGCACCATTATCATTTCACTCAAATGTTATACTAGCATGTTCAAATAATGATTTTGTTCTCAAGATGACCTTTTGACCTCCATAAAAGACATACATAGATAGATAGATAGACAGACAAACATACAGATAGATGGAGAGTTATCTTGAAAGATAACATTTAAAAAGGTTTTCAGACTTTGAACCCTGGAGACCCCAGATGACCTTTCATCTCCACCAAAAACAATAAGGACCATCTTCTGACCATAATGCATCCACATACCAAAAATGAAATCTATCCAATTTTCCTATACTGAAATATTGTGTTAACAAGATTTTCAAACTTTGACCCCTGGTGACCCCAGATGACATTTGACCTCTGCCAAAAACAATATGGACCCATCTCCTGACCATAACACATTCACATACCATGAATATGAAATCTATCCAAGTTTCCTTTCTTGAAATACTGCATTAACAGGATTTTCAGACTTTGACCCCTGGTGACACCAGGTGACCTTTGACGTCCACCCAAAAACAATACACACCATCTTTTGAACACAACTCATCCACATACTAAATATGAAATCTATCCAAGCTTTCTAACTTGAGATATCACGTTAACAAGCTTTTCAGACTTCGCCCCTAGTGACCCCAGATGACCTTTGACCTCGGCCAAAAACTATAGGGACCATCTCCTGACCATAACACATCCACATACCAAATATAAAATCTATCCAAGTTTCCTATCTTGAAGTATCGCATTAACAATATTTTCAGACTTTGACCACCAGTGAGCCCAGATGACATTTGACCCTTTGTCAAAAACAATAGGGACCATCTTCTTACTGTAACACATCCACATACCCAAATATGAAATCTATCCAAGTTCCATACCTTGAGATATAGCATTAACAATGTTTTCAGACTTTGACCCCTTGTAACCCCTGATGACCTTTGACCTCCACTAAAAGCAATACGGTTCTTCCACTAAATATGGTGCATCTATGTACCAAGTTTGAACTGTCAGACATTCCTACATTGAGATACTGTGTTAACGAGCAAAGTATCACAGACACACACACATACACAGGGCATACCCGTATTCAATGCCTTACAGGGTACACAGAACTGTTCCCTGTAAGGAAATGGTTGGAATTCCCCATTAGCCATTTATGTCACGCGGCACGTGAATGCCGCCAGCGAGGGCGTGCTCTTGCACATCACGTGACAGAGCTCATTGCAGTGTCCGAATTTTCAGGAAGCTACGCCAGTTACGAGCTCCACGTGAGCGAGGAAAGACGTGCGAGGCTTCAGCTCTCGTGAGTGGCCTGTACCCGGCAAGGTATCGTTTACAAGCTACCCGTATTCAATGCCTTACGGGGTACACGGAACTGTTCCCCGTAAGGAAATGGTCGGAATTCCCCTTTAGCCGTTTATGTCACGCGGCACGTGAATGCCGCGAGCGAGGGCGTGCTCTTGCACATCACGTGGCAGAGCTCATTGCAGTGTCCAAATTTTCAGGAAGCTACGCCAGTTACGAGCTCCACATGAGTGAGGAAAGACGTGCGAGGCTTCAGCTCTCTTGAGTGGCCTGTACCCGGCAAGGTATCGTTTACAAGCTCACCCACGCCATCATAAATGCATTGGTTTCTCTTATCATTTATTGTCACAAAAAAAGCCAATGTGTTACTGTTTCTTACATGTTGTCCACTACCATACTGTAGCCATCTGTTACTGTTAATCATATGTTGTCTACTGTCACGCTGGAGCCAATTTCTTACTTTTTGTTACATGTTGTCCACTGTCATGGTGTAGCCAATCTGTTACTGTTAATCATATGTTGTCTACTGTCACGCTGGAGCCAGTTTGTTACTGTTTGTTATAGGGCTGTCAGCGATTAGCGATTAATCACTGATTAATCTCCAGCCAAGTTATCGTTTAGTAAAATGTCACATGCGATAAATTGCATCTCATGCCCCAGGGTCACTGACTTGCATTAAGTAAACAATGTAACATCGTTCTTCACAAGTTTAGCTGCATTGAAAAAAAGTGCGATGTCTACAGTATGAACAAGAAGCTTAAAAATTGTGCAGAGCTACAATATGCACCTTTTTTCCACTCAACCCTCGCTAGTTTACATGTGATTGGGTGCAGTGTCATGGGGGAGGTTTTAATCTGTGAATCCCAAACACAGAACCTGTTGTGACAGGCTTTACTTCAACACCACCAATACATTTGTAATGAACATAATTTACAATGAAATTTAAAAGCACTAAATGTTTGCATGCATTGTAGTGTCTTCTGAGGATCTTGTGTGCCGCTGTGCACTTCGCCGTAATAGTTCAATTTCAAATTCACTACTGGCATACATCTCCAAAAATTTCAACTTGAAAGTAACATTTTTCAAGAAATAACAAGTTCAGCTTCCTCACCATATTATCCCTCTCTTTCTATCACGTATGAGTGTTTGTAAGTCATGAATTGAAAAAAGTTTCAAAAAAGTTCCGATCACTGTTTATCAAAACCAACAGCGTACAAAACTGCATTTGTACACGGTAACAGTCGGCTGAAAATCCTTACGCTGCTGCTTCGTGCTGTACAGCGAACAAACTTCCGTTAGGAAGAATCATGCACACTGGTTGGCTACTTGCATTTATGAATGAAGCGGCTTCTGTAAAAATTTGGGGATGCCCCGCTTTTAACATAATTATTGAGGGAGGGTGTCATGTTATTGCCAATTGAAGTACACCCATTTTCTGAGCACTTTTAATGATACAGGAGGAGCAGCCAGCTGAAGACAGTGTGTGTATATTTTACTGTGCATGTAGCAGGGGGTCGCCGGCTAGTGATGTGCTGTGGACTAACGACGTAGGTCTATGTTATTGGGCGGTAAATTAAACAATATTAAAATGACAGGTGAAAACTATGATGTCTAGATTTGATCGTAGCCTTTCTTTGTTAGCTCTAACGTTACATTTTGTACTGTAAACTTAGGTGGCTAGGCCTTAGGTCTTGTCTTATTTTTGTGGCTTCAAGCCACATTATTTTTGGGGGGCAATTAGAAATGAAACAAATGGGTAGATTGGGCAAGTGTCAAAATTAAATTTATCGGAGTCGGTCCCGCAGCTGTCTGCATGGGGGAGCGTCGGTTGCTTTCATCATAGATACTGTACTGTGGCCTAGCCTATACTTCATGAATGATCGCTGCTTCGCAATGCTGACTGAATGTTAATTAAGAAACTTCATCTAGAGTGAATCTTCATCTGGTGAGCCAGAGATTGCGAATTACTATACTACGGATTCACACACATATATGTACAGTGTAGGTTTATTACCGATATTTACATGTTACTACACGGGTCGGTTATACATACGCAAAAGATTAAACCTTTAGTTCACTAATCGCAAACTGACAGCCCTAGTTGGTAACATGTTGTACACTGTCATGCTGTAGCCAATCTGTTACTGTTAATCACATGTTGTCCACTGTCATGCTGGAGCCAATTTGTTACTGGTAATCACATGTTGTCTACTGTCATTCTGCAGCCAATCTGTTTCTGTTTATCACATGTTGTCTACTGTCATGCTGGAGCCAATCTGTTACTGTTAATCACATGTTGTCTACTGTCACGCTGTAGCCAATTTGTTACTGTTGGTTACATGTTGTCCACTGTCATTCTGCAGCCAATCTGTTACTGTTAATCACATGCTGCAGAGCTGCCAACCTGCCATTTCAAAAAGGAGGACCACCACCCGTGTGTATGCTAGGATAAAATTCCAGAGGCTAAGATCCAGGACCTGTCTTAGGACCCCTGGAGGGGTTCAGTGGGCAAAGCACTTGATTTTAAGTAATTTGAGTTTGTCTGGAAGATTTTTTGAGCCCTCAATAACAGATTGGTTAATTGCATGCCAAAATCTACAATGCCTACATTCAGTGTAGTAAGTGTATCTTACCTCTGCAACAGTTGTATGTTCATCAATAGACACAAAAATCTTGTAGAGAAGGGTCTCAAAATAATCTCCTTGCACCCTGTTCATGACGAATCCCTCAAGAGGAGGTACTATAAAAAGAAAAATACAGACATGAATGAAACCCTCTCGACACAAGTACACTGAGGGCAGCATCACTCTCCCCTGGACAAACTATGATGAAGTTTTAGAAGTATTCCCTCACAGGTTATTGTTAAAAATCAAGGAAATCAATGAAATTGACTTTTTGTCAGGTCACTTATAAGACCACAAAATATTTACAACAAGATAAGTTTCCCCCATAAATTTCCAAGACCTATTGTTACCAGTAGTCAATAAAATAATAAATACTCCTTATTTCAAGTATTTTACAGGTTGGTCACTCTTTAATCAAGTACTTAACTGTGCAGAGCTTGAGAAATAGGGTACCCAGGTGTCAGAGGGCTTCTTGTCTAAAGACTTGGACAACAAAAATTCAGAAATTACGCAGCGAAACACATCTGACCAGACACCTGTCTCTGTCCAAACCACTGTACTCACATTCCAGAGAGATTGTCACTGTGTTGAAAGTCACCTTTAACTAAAAACACTATGTTGTGCACCTACACTTCTTGTGTTCACAAGGAACTTTCAAAGTTAAGCTTCAGTAATAATGCACAAACACATTTGCCTTGATCTTTCATTTCCTTTACTCCATCAACAATCAAGTTACATTGAGCAACCAAATAATTCTTATTTCAGAAGGAGAGTTGCACTAAAGGGCATCAAGACTTCAGAAAATTTTTCAACCCCTGTGTACTAAACAATGTACATCACTAACATTTAGTGAATAGTCCTAGTGCTACAGGTAAACACCTTAATGCCAACACCACTTCAAGTCTTCTAATGCTTAAAAACTCCTTGCCACTTACTTCACTGTATGATCAGTGTGCTTCACTGACATATAGTGAATAGTCCTAGTGCTACAGGTAAACACCTTAATGCCAACACCACTTCAAGTCTTCTAGAGCTTAAAAACTCCTTGCCAATTACTTCACTGTATCATCAGGGTGCTTCACTAACATATAGTGAATAGTCCTGGTGCTACAGGTAAACGCCTTAATGCCAACACCACTTCAAGTCTTCTAATGCTTAAAAAACTTCTTGCCACTTACTTCACTGTATCATCAGTGGGCTTCACTAACATATAATGAATAGTCCTAGTGCTACAGGTAAACACCTTCCTGCCAACACCACTTCAAGTCTTCTAATGCTTGAAAACTCCTTGCCACTTACTTCACTGTATCATCAGTGTGCTTCACTAACATATAGTGAATAGTCCTAGTGCTACAGGTAAACACCTTAATGCCAACACCACTTCAAGTCTTCTAAAGCTTAAAAACTCCTTGCCAATTACTTCACTGTATCATCAGTGTGCTTCGCTAACATATAGTGAATAGTCCTAGTGCTACAGGTTAACACCTTAATGCCAATACCACTTCAAGTCTTCTAAAGCTTAAAAACTCCTTGCCACTTACTTCACTGCATCATCAGTGTGCTTCACTAACATATAGTGAATAGTCCTGGTGCTACAGGTAAACGCCTTAATGCCAACACCACTTCAAGTCTTCTAATGCTTAAAAACTCCTTGCCACTTACTTCACTGTATGATCAGTGTGCTTCACTGACATATAGTGAATAGTCCTAGTGCTACAGGTAAACACCTTAATGCCAACACCACTTCAAGTCTTCTAGAGCTTAAAAACTCCTTGCCAATTACTTCACTGTATCATCAGGGTGCTTCACTAACATATAGTGAATAGTCCTGGTGCTACAGGTAAACGCCTTAATGCCAACACCACTTCAAGTCTTCTAATGCTTAAAAAACTTCTTGCCACTTACTTCACTGTATCATCAGTGGGCTTCACTAACATATAATGAATAGTCCTAGTGCTACAGGTAAACACCTTCCTGCCAACACCACTTCAAGTCTTCTAATGCTTGAAAACTCCTTGCCACTTACTTCACTGTATCATCAGTGTGCTTCACTAACATATAGTGAATAGTCCTAGTGCTTCAGGTAAACACCTTCATGCCAACACCACTTCAAGTCTTCTAATGCTTCAAAACTCCTTGCCAATCACTTCACTGTATCAACAGTGTGCTTCACTAACATATAGTGAATAGTCCTAGTGCTACAGGTAAACACCTTAATGCCAATACCACTTCAAGTCTTCTAATGCTTCAAAACTCCTTGCCACTTACTTCACTCTATCATGAGTGTGCTTCACTTACATTTAGTGAATAGTCCTAGTGCTACAGGTTAACACCTTAATGCCAACACCACTTCAAGTCTTCTAATGCTTTAAAACTCCTTGCCAATTACTTCACTGTATCATCAGTGTGCTTCACTAACATAGAGTGAATAGTCCTAGTGCTTCAGGTAAACACCTTCATGCCAACACCACTCTAAGTCTTCTAATGCTTAAAAAACTCCTTGCCAATCACTTCACTGTATCATCAGTGTGCTTCACTAACATATAGTGAATAGTCCTAGTGCTACAGGTAAACACCTTAATGCCAACACCACTTCAAGTCTTCTAATGCTTAAAAACTCCTTGTTAATTTCATCACTGTATCATCAGTGTGCTTCAATTACAATCGGTTATAACAAATAGCCCCAATGCCATCACCAGTCATAAACATGGTAAGTACTTCTCATAATAACTCCTTAACCATTTGCAAGTTAAGCACATACATTTGCAAGTTTTCACATCCCATTTTGAACAACTTGGCATTTCACATGTAACAGACATCCTTCAACAGGCCACTAAAATGACAGCTAATAAAACAAGTTTGCCACACATCACTATTTTATGACAGTTAACTATGTAGGGTCAGGTAACAGCGACAAAATGTTAATATCCATGAGAAAACCCTCAGTCATGTGTTGTATTTACAGAGATGTGTTGTTTTAAAGCAGCTCTTTGAGTTAGTTCATGAAATTCAACAAATTTTTCCAAACCTGCTAAGTTTTCTTCACATGATAATGAAAAATGGTCAAACCTAGACAATCCCCATATCCTACCTACAAGTAACTGTTAAATGAGTGAGTACTTAATGGTTTGATTCAGTTTCAAAATTTGTAACCAGATACTTTTTCATATTATGCACAAAACTGTTACAAGTCAGGACACCAAAAAATTCGAAATTTTCAATTTTTCTGTAACCACAGCATTGGATAAGAAACTTGACTCATTATGCTCATAGTAAGCATTGTCATGTGGTAGTGACCCTCATGAAGTTATGGATATCAACTCAATGGGCCCTGTTTAGCATGTATTGTGCTAGATAAAGGGGAATTTAGAAGAGAATGACCTTACTGTATCTGGCATATCTATTGAAGTTTTAGAGAAAAGAGAGGGTAAAAATACACATACTTAGGCATTAAAGTCTCACCAATTATCCTGTCATCATCTTCTATAGGTACATCTAGATACACCAGACCTTTTAAGAAAAGTTCTGTGAGAAAAAAGTAACCATCTAGTCTAAGTACTGAATATTCTGGAACGTGAAAAGGACTATCATGGCTATATCATAAGTCAGTCCCTCCATAGAAACTTCACCAAAAACATTCCAATTTAAAAGGATATGCAATTCATATTTTATTCCATGTCCTTACAAACCTTTCTTCTCATGATTCTCGAAGTAAGAGTGTATTTTGTGGACAAACTATGGCACTTTTTGTCGCAGTGACTGACTCAGGGTACTGACCTACTCAAGATAACTTCAAAATATACACTCTCCAAGCCTTACATGTTGTTACACAGACTATGGTGATATTGTCACAAAACATTTCATTATATATATTCTGATATAATAGTACTTGTAACTCTGCACTATAACATAGCTGAGTTTTTACAAATAAATTGCATGTTTTCTGGAGATGTTTCTATTCTTGTTAGCACACAGCAAGATGCAAATTTGTGTAAACTAAAACATCTTACTGTGAAGAATGTAGAAGTCCATAACACCAGCTAGTTGAGGTCCAACATCTATGATCTTGTCTATTGCATTCTTTTCAGTTACTGATACAATCTATAGGAAACAAAATATTTATTGCTTTATTACTTTAAATTGCAAAAATTAACAATATCATGCATCCCATTTAGAAATCCATTAAAGGTAAAATGCAGTCATTCCACTTTGAATGCTATACTGTAATTTACAGCAATTTTGAAGATTGAAGAATATCAGGTCTTACAAAGAACTCTTTATTCCATTTGCAATCCTTTAAACCTTTCTGAGCTATGTATTATATTACATATACACAATACTGTACCTATGTACTGGTTCCACAAATAAGAAGTTTTTGTGCAGATGCCATCATTTTTGCACTTGCTATATCCCCAGGGGATACATATGTATAAAATATTTCCTCTTCAAGCCTACCCCTTGTCCCAAACATGATTACACACCATAGGATTAATGAATGGGAAATATGTAGTGAACTGAATTTGTGAGACTGGTAAAAATAGAGGGGTGGCACAAAATTGGTCAGAAAGGTGTCACAATAATTATTCATCCAAAATCAGACAAAAAATTTGTAATCTGCACATGCAAGCCTTCCATCTCAGCAATTTTGGAGACAATTTTGCAATGCATCTAGGAGAAAATTGCAATTCAAAATATTTACATCTATGACATCAAATGACCCTTGGATGACCACTGACCTATTTTTTTACAACCAGCTAGAAGCCCTTCAAAAAATGATTAAATAAGCCATGTTTGGTAACTACTGTATCAGACTGACAGGTGCAAAGTTATACCACACCAAAGATAGTCCCACCCTTTGACCTTGTACGACCTATAACCTTGATAAAACATCTACATATAAGACTCACAAAACACTACATGAGGATTACCATGGGCAACTTTCAAGGACATTGAGTGTTATTTGTGGGAGGGGTGACACTTTGAAGATATTCACAAAACAGCCAGTGATAACCCCTAGATGACTTTTAACCTCAACTTTTTGAACATGACATGTAGCCCTATGTTCAATGACCAATGTGTCCAAGTTTCGCTACAATTTGTCGACACATGTGCCCCTGGGAGCATTAAAGGCAATAGTGAAAAAACTTGAGAGATACATGGATTGTCGGATAGACAGAGTGAGGGTGGCAGATCACAATGGTTGAAACAGCTCCTTGAGTTGGTTTTGGCTAATAATGTACCACTATCTTCAATAGTACTGTAAGATTCCTCTTTACTAATGTTTTATCCAGCTTACAAATTTATATTAAATTTGGAATCACAAAGTCAGGCCTCTATCCTCCTTGAAGTCTTACTTTGATATCATCTTCTGTGATGTATCCAGCTTGAGCAATCCACCACGGTTCTAAGTGAATATTTTCAACAGGTCTGGGAGGCAGTAAATCTCGTATCGGCTTTCTCCTGAAAAACTTCTGTGAAGTTAATGCAAAGAAAACATTTAGCTTTAATCCTTTAATTTAAAAGCTGAGGTAGAACAAATAAATCTCCTCAACAGGAGCAAAGTTACAACAATGTTCATTAGACTCGGTAGTCAAACACACTCTAAAATGTATTACACAGAGATGTAAGCCAAGTAGAGATCCATTTCCTGAAACCATTATCCATAGTTGTTAGCCTTGGGAAAGGGTCTAGGTGAAAAATCATGCTATCACTTTTTCTGTCTGCCAAGTATCTTCATGCAGTACTACATTTAGTGGAAAAAATTTGTCTCACAAAATCAACTTCTTGGGAATTTTGTGCAAACTTCATAAAATCAGGAAATTTCCTGATCTCTTACATCTTTGATTACACACAACACATGAACAGTCAAGTGATGGTCTGATTACACACTACAGACAAACAGTCAAGTGATGTTCTGATTACACACTACAGATGAACAGTCAAGTGATGGTCTGATTACACACACTACAGACGAACAGTCAAGTGATGGTCTGATTACACACTACAGACGAATTGTCAAGTGATGTTCTGATTACTCACTACAGACTAACAGTCAAGTGATGGTCTGATTAAACACTACAGACGAACAGTCAAGTGATGTTCTGATTACACACTACAGATGAACAGTCAAGTGATGTTCTGATTACACACTACAGACGAATTGTCAAGTGATGGTCTGATTACTCACTACAGACTAACAGTCAAGTGATGGTCTGATTACACACTACAGATGAACAGTCAAGTGATGTTCTGATTACACACTACAGATGAACAGTCAAGTGATGTTCTGATTACACACTACAGACGAATTGTCAAGTGATGTTCTGATTACTCACTACAGACTAACAGTCAAGTGATGGTCTGATTACACACTACAGACGAACAGGCAAGTGATGGTCTGATTACACACTACAGACGAACAGTCAAGTGATGTTCTGATTACACACTACAGATGAACAGTCAAGTGATGTTCTGATTACACACTACAGACGAATTGTCAAGTGACAAAATTAGTCAGGAATTACTGGGGTCCATCAGCTTTTATCTCTCAAATTCTTTGCTTACTGTACCTGTATCATGGATGATATTCAATGCCTATGGAATATGGAATATTACAATGCCTAAACCTGAAGCCTGGTGTGCTTAGGAACATCATGTTATCCCTTGTGTTTTACCATGATTAGTGCCATCCTATTGTTACACACAGTAAATGTCTCTTGAAAGTGTACCTCATGTCAAAAATTCAAAAGTCCAACTCCCATCTTCATAGGACATTCTTGGGCCAAGATATAAAATGTTGAAGTTTATTCACTCAAATTGAAATGTTACATTGTGCAATAATTTGTGATGTCATTGCTGCACTACAGTACTCAAATTACAATCTTTGTATTTCTTTGTTTTTCTGAAAGTTACTGCACCTCCTACAAAGGTGGTAGAGCATCCTTATTCTTATGGGTGATATGATTAAAAGCCCTATGTTTGCAGTTCAAGATGACAAAAACATTTTAAAGGGAAACAAAGTTGGCAATGTAAAATTGTAAAACAAGAAAGTCACAACTTATTGTGCAATGGACTAGTTTGTTTAAAGTGAATAAATTTCAACATTTTATATCTCAGTTCAAGAATGTCCTATGAAGATGGGAGTTGGACCATAAGAACTAATTTTTCATGCTTTTTAATATATATTTTTTCATATTTCTACATATATAATATATATTTTTAATTTTTGACCTGGGGTACACTTTAAAATTTATGTCAGTCACAGAGCTGATTGAGCAAATATCTTAACTACTTCTCAACTTCTACCACCAGGAGACAATTCTAGCACATGATAAAATAGTCATCTGCAACACAATGTTGATTATTACAGATTCACTTGAAGGAAGTAAAAAGATGTAGTGCCTTAAAAGCTACGTTCACTCTGGGGACAAAGTTTTGACAAGGAGCAAGTCAATTTATATACAGATCACAGCACCATGCATAACAAGGACACTACAAAGGAGGATGCTTACAGACACATTACTGGAGTAATAGAACAGTACAGGACAGAGAGAAAATCTAAACAGTATTAAGCTATGGTGAAAACCCCCAGAAGATTATACCACCAGGAGGAGGGGCAATGCAGATTTGAATGACTCCCCAAAAGTAAGACTGTGCAATCACATTAGCAAAAAGAGCCCTACACTCAGTACACAGCAAAGTTTCCATTGACTATAATCCATTAGTAGGCTAGAACAATACAGCAAGTGACAACCAAGGACTTAAGTGACAGGGCTAAGCTAAGATTAAACATGTTGGAAATGGTATCCAGTGTTTCCATCAAAGCGGGTACTGTATGGGGGGATTTACCCCCCCCCCCCCCCACCCTTCTGAAAGGAGGTAAAAATGGTAAAATGTCAGTATCTTGGTTTCCTATTTAAGAAGAGGACATCTTTGCAGCTTTGAATGAACTTACATAAATAAATAGCCTTTTGAACCATTCAGAATGAACCTTAATAGGGCCTGGAAGCAAGCTTTTGAACCCCTTGAACACACCTGTAACTTTGGCCAAGGGCACTGATCATCTATTTGGACTTGTGGTTTGGCAGTAATAAATCTCTGTTTGAGTTTCTGGTGGAATCCCTGATATCAACATAAAACATCTCTACAAAGTAATGCTTGTGCAAGTGATCACAGTGGTGTATCAAAGATTTTTTGAAGGGGGGGGGATCCCAAAACTGGATCATTGTTCAGGACAATTGAAGCAGAAAATTTTTATTAATCGGATCAAAAAGGGTGCACATTTAGAGCGCAAAGGGTAAAAGCTGTAAAAAGTTGGGTTCAAGATCCCTGTAACTAGTCCTGATGGTATTCAGGCCCAAAGTCCCTGTGAGTATACATACATTGGTATGATCTTGACTGACTTCCCTGCTTCACAATAAACACTAACAATTTTGGAAGAGTGTTATAATTTTAGAAAAGAGTTAGAAATCAAATGTTTTGCTTTTCCTTTCCTGTGATATGCTCATGCACTAGAAATCTCATTTTCCTTTAATTTCCATTTTGTTTGCTATTTCTTCTTTTTGTTTTCATTTTTTTTATTTTGGTGTGCCAATGTGGGGGTCACCCCTTTATTCAGCACTGGGTTATATGATAATAACACCTACACCTCATCCAACTGACAACAGGATGATAACATGTTGCAACCAATCAATGACTGCACGACACAGGACTAGGCCAATCCTGCTTTACTAGAAACCAATTCACATATGAGGTACTCCATCAAGATTGCATACAATACAGCAAATTTCACTAGGTGGAATGTATACTGTACTCAAGCCAAGTAGTCTATAGAGTGTTTTCATGTTACATCACAACTTATAAGCCACACCCACTGCCCAGCAAAATGAACAGTGTTTCAATGCAACAGTCACAGGTGGGTCATCAGCTAATATAGTCAGCTAACTACATAAAATGCATACTAAACTAGATTTTGCCTGTCAAAAGGGGGGGGGCTTGTGAAACAAGTGAAAGGATTCTATAAATTAAACTGTACATACTACAAGTCATTTCATGCATTGACACCTTGGACAAAGGAAGGTCAATGGGATTGATGGTTAATCACTTGAGAAAGAGCACAAGCTTTGTCCATGCCACATTTGAAAAGTCAGTTCATGGTCAATTGCTTTCATGTTAGTTTCATCTTACAATGTCAGTAATTAGTAATGGACAAAAGGTGAAAATAACATCTAGCAGAAAATAAGGTGAAATTAGGTATCACCCAGGCAGTACATGTACAAAACCAGAAAGCCAAAAGGCTTAGTGATTCCTTGCCACTGAAATGTAAGCTTTTTTTTTCAAATTGACAGTGCTCTGTTGTGTTTTTCAAATTGACAGTGTTCCATAATATACCCACAAAGTATACATGGAAGGCATTCAAGCTTCCCACATTAAGACCCTGGATGACCTTTGACCACCTAGAACTAGGGTTCTGCTCACTATATCACAACCACATACTTTGCGTGAAATTTTGCAGGATCCAAGACTCCAGCCATGAGAAATTGTGTTAACATGACATTGAGACTTTGACCTCTCATGACCACAAATGACCTTTAACTCCATCAAAAACAATAGGGATCATCTACTCAATATGGCCAACCCACACACCAAATATTAGCATAGTCACATGTACCCGTTCTTGAGATAACATGTTTATGACGTTTTGACCTTTTGACCTCTCATGACACCACATGACCTTCGACCTCCACAAAAATTGACAGAAATCATCTCCTCAATATGACCAACCTACACACCCAAATATGAGCATAGTCACATGTACCGTTCTCGAGATAATCGTGTTTACTAAGTCTCGTGACCCCAAATGACCTTTGACCTCCACCAAGACAGGGATCATCTACTCAATATGGCCAACCCACACACCCAAAATATGAGATTAGTCACACTTACCTTTCTTGAGATATATGTAAACAAGCTATCACTAAGGAATTTACCATTCAACCTCCTGTGACCCAAAATGACCTCTGACCTCCACGAAAATTGAAAGGGATCATCTACTTAATATGAACAACCTACACACCAAATATGAGCATTGTCACATGTACCATTCCTGAGAGATCATGTTTACAATATTTTGACCTCGTGACCTCTCCTGACTCCAAATGACCTTTGACCTCCACCAAAAACAATAGGGATCATCTTCTTGTTATGAACAACTCACACAAAATATGAGATTAGTCACACTTACCATTCTTGAGATATCGTGTAAACACGCCAAAGGCATCACACACACACACACACACACAACATCACCATCGCATAGATTCCTTGCCTGCCTTCGGCAAGGAATCAACAAAACAGATAGTTAAGGGTAAGGGGAGAGAGACAGTGCACCAGGATATCCTTACCTGAATACTGCCTGAACGATTCAAAGATGGCTAAAAAGAAACAAAATCATTACAGGTTGCATAAAATCTTTCTATGACCTATGGCCCCCTGTGGGCTGGGGGTTGTAGAATATGCCCACAGTATTTTTCCCTGTCAAAGAGGTGACTAAAGTGTAACCAAACTTTAACTTGTCACATACTTGAAAATAAATTTTAAACTTTCAACTTAATATCGAGTTGACTGACACTATATAACACATTCATGCTGGTGTGTCATTAAATCTCTTCTAACTAGATAACTTCAATGACCTATGTTTCTGGCATTCTATCTGGTAACAACCAAGAAATAAGTACTTGAACTAATTTGAAGTCTACTTTATGGCATACTTGCCAACATTGTCACCTCTAAAAACAGAACATATGTAGCAGGTGATCCACTGTGTGTGGCAAGTGCAAAAGCAATAATGTCAGTGGTGGGATTTAGGGAGTGAAACTTCTCTCTTCCTCTCAAAATGTTCACATATTTTTGGGGAAAACACTAAGGTGTATGCAAAGATTAAATTTACTTGTATTTTATAAAGCTTTAGCTTTGCACTATTTTTGATGATTTTTAGTATAAGAACTTTTAATACTATAAGCCAGGTAAACAGGATATTTTGATTTTCATTGGTTTTAAAGCTCAGCCTCAGAAAAGAGAACTGTTCCCCTTAAAATGAAATGGTTGGCAAGCCTGGGCTACTAATAGAATGTACAGCATATACACTTTGCTGTCTATTAACAAGCATGTTATAGGCTACTAGCAGAATGTACAGCATATACACTTTGCTGTCTATTAACAAGCATGTTATAGGCTACTAGCAGAATGTACAGCATACACACTTTGCTTTCTTTAACCAATCTAGTAGCGTTAATAATGGCATGTACTAAATGACTTTAGGGTACCAATGCTGGGAATTCCTAAATTTATGCAGGATTATATTACCACCGTAATACATAACTTTCTAGTTGCTAATATGTGTACAAAATATGCACAGATATATGATAGACTTGGGGACTTGAATGTATAGGGAAATGCTGCAGTTGAATTGTCTTCATGTGCAGTACTTTGTGTCTTTGTAGAACAGTTTGTACAGCAACTTATGAGACACGTTCAGCGACACTATTGTACAGACAACAAGAACAGTAACACAAAATAGCATTTGATTCTGCTGTTTGCGGCCGGCAGGCCGTTTACAGTGAGATTTTACAGATCGCTTCCGTCACAAACACATGTGTGCTCTACATGTATCCAACACTGCATCGCAAGCAAGCTGCATCAAAACAGCTGTATTGGAGTGTTTCATGAATTGTCAGTGTCTGTAACTGATGATACTACGTAGGATCAGGCGGGAAAATACAGCAGTTGGTGGAATGTTTAAAAGTGAAAATGGTCTGAAGAAAGCTTCAGTAAATGTGGGATGGGCTTTTACCGTAAAAAGATGATAATACATCAACACAAAGCATGAACATTTTTGCCACATGCAAACATTGGTGGACTTGATTTACGACACCATTTTTAGACTTGTACTTCCCTGTATAAAAGTGATGGTGCTCTTTGCAAATAATGATTTTGTTGATGTGCTGAACATGATGTCATTTGGGGTGAAACGGTTAACAGCCAGTTAATAAAATCGGTTAAACAGGAAGTGAATTAATGTGGTCTATTTCACAATACCTTGTCATACAAAACAATTGGCAACATTTCACTTTTCCTTATCTTTCAGTGATATTTACTTTCAGCTTTTCAGTATTAACAACAGAAATATTTCTTTTAGAAAACACACAAGCCAGCATTCAGTGGTTACAATATTCCCCCATTATCTACATAGCACAGAACAGCAGCGATAAAGATATAAGATTACCTTTGATGAACGACATTGATTCATGATATCAATATATTGGTTGCGGCCAATACCAAGAAGACGTAAACCTGTTAGGAAAATGAAGTATGAAACATTTTGCTTGCAATTATTAAATTTCACAGGCTTTTAATTTATCAAACTGCTTAACCCGTTTGCTACTGGAGGGGTCCATCTCACCATGTTAAACATACTGTATACACAGTACAAAAGTACAGGTTCAGGGAATACCAAGTTTTGGTATGATGGTTACCATATTTGAGTTCTCTTTCACCCAAGAGCAAGAACATCTGTGAAAATATCTCCTTTTTAAGCCTACTCCATGTCCAAAACACGATTACACACTGTAGGTTTTATAAGGAGCTATTCCAGGATCCAGCAGTGTGACGCCATACAAACATAGCGCAATGGTAAATTGCAGCGAAACCATAGATAGCAAAGGGGTTTACGTCATAATCTCACTCTATCACATATCATCAGCTCATAGATTACACTATCAATTAATTTTACTTTTCACTTACTGTCAAACTGATGTTTGGTAGTGCTGAGCTATATGGTAAAAGGCTTTACATTAACACTAGTCAATTGCCCATGACAAGTGATCATTTTGCAAGACAAGCTCCTTCTTATTCAAGATTGCTAGAATGCTGTACCAGGAGGGACTTTTACACCAAATTTTATCAAATTGCTACTGCAATATAATGTATTTACACTTTCCATACATGGGAAGGTTAGAAAAAGGAATGATTAGGCAGGAATTATCATTAGTACTAACTCAGTTAAAACCAGATCAACTTTTTGGGGCTTTCCTTAAAGGGTGTGTGATGAAAAGCCACAGAGAGTAAATTTTTTACGTTTCCTGACAGTGTGAAGGCAAACTTGATCCTTTAAATTGGTTGTACACCATTTGTTCAATAAATTCACAAACGAGATTATACATGTATGATTACCCTGACAACCAGCAAATTAAAATAAATGCTGATTAGTGAGGAGAACTGCTGATAAGTAGGGAGAATATACTCACAATCAGCAGCAGTAAAGTTTGGTAATGAATCATAGCTCTTTTCACTGGACATAATGTTGTGCATCATTTTTTGGTAGTATGAAAATGGGGTCACACGGAGACCCTTCACTATGATATCAGAAAGATGGTATGGAAATAGCATTAGATGGTCCATGCTATACTTCAGTAGATCCTCATAGTACCGCCTCTCATCTTTACGAACATGTTTGACTGTTGAAAGAAAAAACCCATCTGATGATTTTAAAAAAGTTCAGATCAAAATATTGCCAAAATATAGCAAAGCAAAATGAATATGGGTCACTACTATAACATAGCATTTCTAAAGGTAAAGCTTATTTTCAGAAGTACCCAAACTTCAATGATCACAGACTGATGACCAAAATAACATATCGATAAAAGGATAATGTAACTTATTTTCAGGCATACAGTATGATAAACGCAGCTATCAGCATCATACAAGTATAGATATCACTACCCCTCTATCTCATTACTTATCAGCTCTATCTCATTACTTATCAGCCCCTTGTTGATTCAATATAAACATGGATATTCCATATACCCTCTATCTCACTGTTGACTGCAAGCACCTTGCCAGCATTTGCCATGGATATATCTCCTGCCCTCTATCACTGTTGACTGAAACAACACCCTGCTAGTAAATCCAGAATCATGTATTCCAATACTGTACCTTCAATCAAGAAATCATACTCCAAAAGACATACATGTTATATTTCACCTCACAACATGCTTTATGCTACCAAATTATACTTGACAACATTGTTACCTCAGAAAAAAGAAATGATTTGCTGTGCCCAGCGAGCACAAAAGTAATAACTTCAGTAAGTGGGATTCGGGGGGCAAAACCCCTCCCTTCCTCTCTAACTGTTCACATCATATGTGGAAAGAACTTAAATTTATGCATAGATTAACTTTATTTTGCTATGCTCCTGCTTTCCGCTACTTCCAATCAGTTTAAGTATTATTATAAATACTAAAACTCAGAAAAACAGAACATTCTGATTTTTTAGCCTATGGGTTTGAAATCTTCATATAAAACAGAACCATTCTGGAACCATTGGCAAGTATGCCAAATTTGTCAGTGCTACTTCATGAAAATTCTCCATAAAATTTTAATGGCAAGAAAAAAATTTTGAAAGTTTAAGATTTGAGTCCACAATTTTCAAACATTTCTCCTCATCTACAGTAGTCTCCCAAGAGAAAATGCCAAAATATCTTCCAGTATTTGCAAAAAAGTCCGATATTTGCATTCATTGCAGTCTATAATGCACTAATATGACAATACGTCTGTAATGAGTACAGAAGGTTTTATGGGATTTTAAGTGCAAAAAAGGTATGGGCAGGATGATACTGTAGCTGAGATGGGAAGAAGGCATGACTTTAGGGAATTTGTCACTTAAAGCAGGAGAGTTAGGAGGTCTGAGGATGTATTTATTTTACTTTATTGTCTTTTGGCTCACGGTCTTTACCCAAGTAACATTTTATGGTACATCTAAGAAAGCACCATATGCAAAAGGAATTTTCAGGAGTTAAAAACATCCACCTGACTTGAAATATGTAAACTGACTATACAACACTCTTTTCCATCAAGTTGGAACTAAGGCTGTTGGTGAATAGCAAACAAAGAGAAGTTACCTTCCAATTGTCAAAATTTCCCTGCAGATATCCAAATTTCCTGTCAAGGAACCTTCCAGCTTCCTTACCTTTTCCACCCTTGCTCAATGTCATTTCATTCACACACATTCCTCCCAATGTTTTTCCCTACTTTTTGCAGCAAAAAATTTTGAAGATTTGAAAGAAGTTTTCATTTAACCCTTCACCGTTGTGCTCCGATCGGGGCATATCTATGCGCCTCGGGAGTGGGCGGAAAAGCGGGCGTAGCCCGCCCCGCATCGGCTTCCGTAGGCCGTTGACCCCGAGACCTTAAACTATTGTCTCTCTCGTTGTTGTGGCCGAATTTTTTCGGGTAGCTACTCGCAGTTTCGAGCTCCGCGTGAAACAGTAAAGATGGGTGACAGCCGACCTCCGCATGGGTCCAAAAGGATCCAAACAACGGTAAAGGGTAAACCAAACAGTTGTTAAAAAACGTAAACAGTTCTAAGCAGTTATTGATTTCAACAAGTATCATGTGTTTCTGTAGTGTAGTTTTACTAGGTAAGGGGGCTGTACATTACAGCATCCTTCAGGCACACCTAGTTTTTCCAGTTTAGGGCCAACTCATTTAGGACAGATACCACCGGTATGGAGTGACATTCCAGGTATAGGACAACTGGTTGCTACAACCAAAAGACCTTTGTGCAATAAGGAAAGGATACTGAGTAAATGTTAACTTGCAGTACCTACAGTACTTACCCAAGCTTTGCTTGTATCTCAGTTGATTTTTGATGCTATAGTTTACAACTGCTTTGTCATATTCCTTCTGAGAATTCCCAAGGAGCTACAAAAGATGAAATAATGAGAGACAGCAGTCAAGAGCAGTAACTGAAAGTTACACATATATGTCAATGTAGCCTTTGAGTTGTTTATATGTACACTGTGATGTATAATGCCTCAAACATCTGTGGATGAATATTAAAATACAACATCTGTATTAAGCCTAGTAAATCATAGAGCAGCCCTTGCAAATAACGTGGCTACCGCCAAAAAAATTGCTTAAGTAAAAAAGGATTGACTTTGGCAAAACATGCTTTACCTCAGCATTATTATTTTTGTTAGGTAACCATCCAATGCAAATGGCAGTGAAAGTCAAGCAGCACGTCAGTAAATGAAAGTTGTTTACAAACCTGGAACTACTATGTAAACATAATTTGTTTCAAAGGCTCCAGAATTTCATTGGTGAAACCAATACAGCTGCAAGTTGGGAATTTTTCCCACCAAATTACATTTCAAAATGATAAAACAGCTGGTTCATCTAAAAGTCATTCTCTACCATGTAACATTTATATGATGTGCAGTCATAACTTCTTAACAGCAGGTGGTCAGTTACATATGTTCCATAAATACCCATTGTAGTGAACTTCTTTTTTCTTTTTTTTCTTTTTTTCCATCTCACTTTATTCAAAGACAAAACAACAAAGTCGAAACAATTTAAATAGATGCAAGAAACAGAGAAAGCAAAAAAATAATTAAAGGCTTAATTCTCTGCAAACAGAAAGGTACAGTTTTCAAATACCTTAAACAATGTACAAAATGAAATTTTACCGCGCTTTTCGGAACTTAATCTTTTCTCAACTTGAAGAATAAATTTAAATTTATTTAAGAATTCAGTTACGGACAGCAACTCATTATTAAGCTTTTTATTGAAAAGGAAATATTTTAAATGTAAAATAAGAAAGTCATATGGATGTCTCAGAGACAGCTGATAACCAAAGAATATGTCTTGCTTCTTAAAAACAAATTGTCTCCCCAAAATGTAGAATTCAATATCTAATATAAAATTTGAGGTTATTCTACATTCCCAAAATAAATGCTCAATTTTCTCGTCATGAGTCCCACAAAAAGTGCAGAGTGGGTTTTCATTTTGATTAAAGACAGAAAGATAATAATTTGTTCCCAGAATCTTATGGATAAAGCGAAACTGAAAATACCAAATTTTACTCTCGCTACAAGAAGTGAATGGAAAACGAAAAATAGTCCGCCAATGCTCATCGCTAAAGACAAAGTCACTTTTCCATTTGTTAATTGCAGTAGGAGCTGAAAAAATGGACTTAATAAGTACATTGTAAACATAACGTGAAAGAAATGGAATATCCTGTAAATTTTGAAGTTTATCAGGAATATCGTCACTATTGTAAATGTTTCTAAAATCCTCTTTCCAATAACTTGGGATAAGCAGAGAAAATACTATAAAATATAGTAAAAGGAAAAGATTGGAGGGAGAATTTCTGTTTAAAGTTGGAAAAAGAAAGCAGACAGTTCTTATCGTCTAAGAAATCACTTATCCTCTCTACACCCTTTTCATACATAAAACTATAAAAAATAATATTGTTATCCACTTTTATGAGTGAATTGTTCCAAATAATTTCATTTTTAAAATTTTTAACGGGCTTCCTAAAGTTGTAAGCTGACCAAGCACTACAGACATCCTTAATAAACGTATTTCGCACAACAATATCATTAATTTGAAAATTACATTTAAACGGATAATCGCTTCCGTACTTTTTAAGGTGCAAATTAAAAAAAATTTTCCAGTCGGCATACACTGCATTTGTAAAATGCTTTACCCATGTACATTTCAGGCTTTGAATAAAAGATCTGATATGAGTTGCCCTAAGACCACCTTGCTCAATACAGCCGATCAATGTATTTCTTTTAACCTTGTCCGGCTTGCGGCCCCAAATAAAACGAAAGAAAAGTGTCTCAATTTCCTTAAAGAAGCTGTTCAGAGGGTCTGGTAGAACTTGGAATAGAAAAACAAATTGAGAAAGGCCTAATGTTTTGACTATAGTTATTCTCCCAATAGGTGTCAGATCACGAATGAACCATAAATTTAGTAAACATTTAAGACAAGATAATTTCGGAGTGTAATTAAGCTTGAAGAGGCTATCTCTGTCGTTATCGAAAGTTATGCCCAATACCGTGACTGGTCCAAGGGTCCAAGTGAACTTTAACTGAGACAAGAAAATGGGTTTTGCGGAGGCAAGGGGTCCAAGTGGAAAAATGTTTGTTTTGTCATCATTAACTTTTAAACCGGAAGATGCTTCTAAGCAATCAAAGATATCTACGATAGTCTTTAAACTGTTGGCTGTACCATCAACAAAAATTGATGTATCGTCAACATACTGTACAATTTTTATTTCATTGCCCGAAACAGTGATACCACGAGCGACGGGTGACCTATTAATACAAATTGCAAGAATATCTGCGCAAAGAATAAAGAGATATGGGCTTAGAGGGCATCCTTGTCTAACCCCTCTAGAAATACGAAAAAATGGCGTAGAATATCCATTATTACATATGCATGAAGTGGCATTTGAGTAAAGAGTACGTACCCATTTTATAAAACCATGACCAAAATTAAAAAAATTGAGACAGCTGTATATAAAATCCCACTCGAGTCTATCAAAGGCTTTCTCGAAATCAACTAGTAAAAGAAAGCCAGGGATATCATGATCCTTACAATTGTCAATACAATCTAAAACAAAACGAATGTTTTCCCCAATAAACCTGCCTTTGATGAATCCGGTCTGATTCGAAATGAGAACTGAGGGGAGGATATTTTTTAACCTGGCAGCGAGTGCCTAATTTGCAGCAACCTTATAATCCACATTCAGTAACGAGATAGGACGGTAATTCTTGATAAGAAATGGGTCCTTGTTTGGCTTGTGTATTACAGTTATTACTCCTCTTCCCTGTTCATCTGACATACGAGTCTCGTCAAACGCATAATTCAAAGAGTTTAAAACTAGTTTGCCGATAATTTGCCAAAAATGTTTATAAAATTCTGCTGAAAGGCTGTCGCTGCCAGGACTTTTGGAATTAGAATAAGAGCTTAAGGCTTCCCAGCATTCTTTCATACTTAGTTTACCACCGCAAGTCTTTGCTTCCTCCTGTGATAATTGGTTAATGCAATTTATATCATGTAAAATCAATTGTGGATCACAATATTGACTTGTATATAACGAGGAATAAAATTCAGATAATGCATTCAGTATTTGCACACTGTTGTTGATATCAACACCGTCACTCAATTTAAGCTTTCTTATTACATTGCAATTTTTATTTCGAGATTCCAAATTAATGAAATACTTAGTTGACATTTCGCCCTCATCGACCCAACGGGCCCTGGAACGGATAATAATACCCTGTAACTTATAATCATAAAACTGCTGTAATTTATTTCTACCTTGTCTAAGATTTTCCAATTCAGTGGGTGAGTTAGAATGATAGTAAGACGGTTCTAGTTGACCAATCTTATGTAAAAGATTTAGCTCGACCTGCCTTCTTTCTCTAGCCTTTTCTTTACTGTATTTTATAGAGGCTTTACGAATCGAATATTTTACATATTCCCACTGTCTGATAGGGTTTTCCCCGGGTAAAGCATTTGACACCTCATGCACAAGATCAGTGATCATGTCCGTATAGTTTTTTATCCCAGGGCCTCTTTTCTCATCAAAAATGTTTACATCTAAATTAACTATAGAATGATCCGACCCAAGACCTGGAGTGAAGTTATTCTTAACAACTGAATGTGATAGATTCCTAGGGATTAAAAAGGAATCAAGTCTGCAGTGAATGCCAGGGGTAACGTTCGAAGACTAGGTGAACGTTTTTTGATGGGGACTCCTTTCACGCCAAATATCCACGAGATTTAATGTGGACGTAATTTCAAGACATTTTTCTCGAGCGTGAAAATTCATACGAAGATTACCCCCAACTTTGTCTACGTCTAGATTAAATATGAAATTGAAATCCCCTCCAATGAAGAAGTAATTCCAATTGTAGTCACCAAGCTTTTGAAAAAGTTGGTTATAAAACCCAGGGTCGTCGTGATTTGGGCCGTAGAGACAAACAAGGGTTAATAGCTTTTGATTGATGGAGGCTTCAATAATAATAAAACAACCCGTATCACATGACGTCGTTCTCTCAATAGTAAATTTAAGTTTGGGATGAAATAATACACAAACCCCACAGCTTGCCGAAGTACCATGTGAAAAAATAATTTGACCGCCCCATTCAGTTTTCCAGTAGAGTTCATCCCGAAGGACACTATGTGTTTCCTGTACAAATTAGATATCTTTTTTATGTGAAAATATGCAAAAATCTGTCTTCTTTTTCTACTCTGCCTCAATCCTCTGGCATTAAATGTACAAAGTTTCAAATCAGCCATACTAAAGGCGCAACATTTGCTCTTTCATGACTAAAGATGAATAAATCAATACAAGTGGTTCTTTGATAATTGGTGAGATGGGTAAGAAACCAGAATGCAAAAATACATTGAGGCTTCGATGATACATAAATGTTTCATTTCAAAGAATGCCATCATGCACCATTATCTTCTTCTCATTCAAATGTTATACTAGCATGTTCAAAGAATTATTTTGTCATTCCACATGACCTTTTGGCCTCCATAAAAGCCACACATATCTAGACAGGCAAGCAGACAGACAAATGGACAAACAGCTATCTTGAAAGATTATATTTAACAAGAGGGTTCTTCTTCCAACTATAATGCAACTACATACCACGTATGAACTTTATCCAAGGTTCCTAACTTAAGATATTGCGTTAACAAAGTTTTCAGAGTTTGACCCCCCGCGACCCCCCGTGACCTTTGACTTCCACCAAAAACAACAAGGTTATTCTTCTAACCATAACACATTTTCATACCAAGTATGACGTTTATCCCAGTTTCCTAACTTGAGATATTGCGTTAACAAGGTTTTCAGAGTTTGACCCACTGCGACCCCCCATGACCTTTGACCTCCACCAAAAATGACAGGGGTTCTTCTGCCAACCATAATGCATCAACATACCCAGTATGAACTTCATCCAAGCTTCCTAACTTGAGATGTTGCATTAACGAAGTTTTCAGAGTTTGACCCCTCGCAACCCCCCCTAACCTTTGACCTCCACCAAAAACGATAGGGTTCTTTTTCCAACCATAATGCATCTACATACCAAGTATGAACTTTATCCAAGGTTCCTAACTTGAGATATTGCGTTAACGAAGTTTTCAGAGTTTGACCCCCCGCAACCCCCCATGACCTTTGACCTCCATCAAAAACAATAGGGTTCTTCTTCCAACCATAATGCATCTACATACCAAGTATGAACTTTATCCAAGGTTCCTAACTTGAGCTATTGCGTTAACGATGTTTTCAGAGTTTGACCCCCCGCGACCCCTCGTGACGTCTGATCTCCACCAAAAACAATAGGGTTCTTCCTCTCAATAAGGGGCATCTGTGTACCAAGTTTGAGAACTGTCGGAGTTTTCCTTCTTGAGATATCGTGTTAACGAGCAAAGTGTCACAAACACACACACACACACATGCACACACACACATACACACACACATATATACATACATACACACATACGCCATCATGAATGCATAGGTTTCTCTTATCATCGAAACCAAAAAGGTAAAAAACAAAAACAACAGGAACAAGAAAAAGAGGGGAAACTTACAACATACAAGCAATCCAGGACACAAAAACGGTCCATGATCGACGGCCCTGAAAACCAGGGGCTTAAAAAGAAAATAATTATAGAAAAAACTCTGAGTAGAGATCACTGTCCAAGTAGGAAAAGAAAGTTAGGATCTGATTTGTTGCCAGTGACATAGCTTTTATAAAGGCAAGTTTTTAGAGAAAAGTTAACCTTGGGACACGGTAGAAAATTCATAGGGTTTGCCTCTTTTGGTCCTCCAGCAACCGCCGCTGAAACGCAGCCGTACTTCATCATTGTAGAGCTCATTAACCTCAGGGATCCATTTGCGTTTCTCTGCTAAATCCAGCCTAGTAAGGTCGTCAATGATATAACATTTTTTCTGTCTTCAACGCCGCCCTGGCTGCTTTCATAATGTTTATCTTGTCTTGGTAGAAAGAAACCTTAACCAAGACATGGCGATTGTAGTGAACTTCTGCTAATACTTGAAAAATTGCAACTTGTTTTGTTTGTAAAGAAATAATACAGAATGCATTTGCTCAAATTTGGATTACAGTGGAAATTGAGACTTAGAACTCTTCAATTCATTTTCTCAAAGCTTAGGCCTTATTTTGAGCCATGTATTGTGCAACTTTTATACCATTAAGTCCCCATACAATGTATTGCAATCTATTGCCTCAGCAAAACCTTTGCAGATGTCAAAGTAGATTTGCTTCTGCTTTTACGTCAGCATTGCTGAATGCCGGGGCTATTTTCGAGGGCTGGTGAGAAACTTTGGTACTAAATGTTCAAAATCCCCTATTTGGCATGCCTAGGCCCAGTTCAATGATGAGTGACAGCTTAATCTTTAACCCTTATGTTATTCAGATTCAACCAATGAGGATCAATTGCACTTGGCTAAGGAATTTTCTATGCTGTCACTCATCCTTCCACTAAAAAAGATCCTTGTAAGGATTTGCATATGAACCATGTTCAGTTTTCACTGGGATCAATATTATTTGAAAGAGACAGTATGAATGAAAAATGATACTTGCTTACATAAATGCCATACAAAATATTGAATTCTGTTAAAAAAAAAAGATGCTCTATAGAGCAAACTAGGGAATTTGTCTTTCCAGGAATCTATAGGCCTAAGTTGGCTGTGTGGGAGCACTTACTGTGTTTGAACTGTGTTGTGGTTGAAGCTCTTGGAAAAGAACTAGATTTTCAAAAGGAACCCCACAGGGGAAATCAAAACTAGAAAGCCAACAGGCTTAGTGATTCCTTGCCATATGATATATCAATAGCAAACATGGAAACAAACATGACATGCATGAGATCCCATACAATTATCCTACTGAACTGAGATATCTTACTAGTAAGGCCAAAACTTTTTGACCTCATGTGACCCAAAATGACCTTTCGACCCCTTAAAAACAATAGTGATCACTTCACCAACACGTCCATCAACATGAGCAATTCAAAATTAAGCTTAGTACAGTGTGAGTATGGAAGTACTACCTCAATGGTATGAGATCCCTCACAGTTATCCCCCTAAAAATATTATGTATAAAGGGTTTTATCTTTTGTCACCTCAAACCTTTGATCTCCACAAACAAGAGGAATTTCTCACACAGCTTTAACATGCCAGAAAACTGTTTTGTCTCATTACTTGATAAAGAGGTATTTTGAAACCATTTTTATCCAAAGTTTGATCAATAGGGACAGCTCACCTTCTGAAGTCTCTGTGTTCCGATGCCTCTATGTTTCCAAAAGTCTGCTATTGAGGTTAGTGTTTAAACAAGCCCTCATCCAAACACTCTCCTACATGCATTGGATCAAAAACTGTGTTCTCACATACCCCACGCTCGAGGTAACACTGTGTTACCTCACGCTCGAGTAACGTGGGACCGTGGGTTAACGCAGGGTCGGTGTTTAAATTTCGATCCACCTCAAATCGCAGGGTTAAGCAGTTTTAAACATCGTGTTTGTTTTAATCAAGCAAGGTCAGAGGTATTTATGGCACTGATGACAGGTATTTTCTTACATTTTACTGTAATCGGTGTGTAAAATATTTGACCTCGTTACTATGGTAATGCTAGCCAATCAACGAAACACTGGGTATGTGAGAACACAGACTAGAAAACACAGGGTTAGCCTGCGGTTTTGTCTGATTGTAAACACGAGTTAACACTGGGTGTTGCGGGGTATGTGAGACCAAGCCTAAAGAGACATCTGAACAGAGATGTGTAACCTTGGCTATTAATGACGGCTATTTTTGCTTTATGGGGGAAATGCCCCACCCATTGTCTATGGTATCCTTTGCAAATTAACAAAAGCTGATATCTCTATTAATCCATAATTTAACAAGACTTTTAATTTGCCTTTTGTCTACTTATACTGTAGGTACAGCATAACACACAGTACAAGTTTTCCTTGTTTGATACACAGTATACAACATTATGCTTGCTCTTATTACCTGAACTAATTTTAAACGACAGCAGCAATGCAAAATAAAATCTTAATACTTTTGAAAAGTGTCATTAAGGGTAATCTTGAAGCAATGGTTCTATGCATTAAGCTTAATGATACACTTTTTTTTTTGGGGGGGGGGGGGGATAGTGACATGGATAAAAATGAAATGTGAGACAAGAATTCCCACTCGATGATATTTGACATAACTATAATCCTTCACATAGGGGTTACTTTTTTGGTGCAGTTATCCAGATATATGCAGAGATGAGGCAAGTAGTATGCTGATGCATTTTATGCTATCAAAAATTTAAAACAAATTTTACAATAAAACTTAAGTGATAAATAATCACTGTAGAGCATATTGAAAATGTAAAGCAGAAGCACCAATCTAGATATGTTTCAATCTGTGTTCAACAAAAACCCTAATACAAACACTAGTGTTTGCACGGGTAACCCGGGTACCCGCCCGCCATCCTATTACCCGGTTCCAAATCTACTACCCGAATCTTAAAAAAAAAATGCATGCAAAAAGGATCATCCCATTTACGCCATTGCCCACGGTAATGGACTAAAATATTTTGCCAATTTGGTAAACATTCTCCGAGACTGAGAATGAAGAGAGCCCCTAGAAATTATGTGTAAGTTTGATAGTTGTCTGTACTTCGTTTCTGAAGTTGAAATTTTTATCAGCGTGCGGCCCGATCGCACTATCGTCACGTAGTGGGTTACTTCTCACACATCACATGTATATCGCTTATAAACTTACTCGCAAGCAAGCTATCTGACGGCCGATTCAAAATCACATCGTACTGTGACATAGCAAGACATACTGTACAGTATCACCCCCGCCCAGCTCGCAAAGACAGTGCCCGTAACGTTCAGCATGCTAGGTAAACTGAGCCTTGCATGTATACGATCTTATTACGGTATCAATACGGTATGCCACCTCGAGTATAATCCTCGACTATTTCTTAATGGTTAATGGTGTCAGTTTTACGCAAATCAACACTTTGCCGCTATCTGCAAAGTAAAAGGACATCAATGCAATAAGACCGTAAACATTCACAAAATTTTTTTTTAAAACAGACCAGTATATATTACGTTATTTTGCCCCAAAATGGCGCTCGAGCAGACTACGAAGTTTATGTGTGAAAGTTATGTTACCGTGCCTGGATGTCGACACGAGGCTAGCTACGTAAGAACGTACATACCACATTAGCGATAATTCCAACGCACATTGCAAAGTAGTATGAGGAAAGTTCACAAACATGACGTCGTTTGTTTACAATCAGTAATTTTTGACGTGCAAGAGAACACCATAATACAGAGCTCTGATTAGTTGATATTTTTAAATCAGTGGTTTAAAAGGAGAAGCTTCAAGCTCTTACTATGCTGGCTTTTCGAGTAGGAAAGCGTCCCAAAATTCAATATCAAATTGATATAGGCCTTGGGAAGTATAATTTTCTTATTTGACTGTTTTCTGTTACGTTTTTTTTTTACCTGACATTTTCATCTAAAACAAAACGAGACGATTAAACCTTCTAACAAATCAAATGTTTTTGAAGTTTGGGAACTGTGATCGCTATACCTATCCAATACAGATGTTAATGTTACCATGCATGTCTTATGGAGTATGCCTTACAAAATGCTCATATCTTTTAGTCACCATAACACTGGGTAACCCGGGTACCCGACAGGTATGGTGATTGGGTACCCGGGTCCTAATTTTTAGTACCCGTGCAAACACTAACAAACACACTATTTGTTCAATTCCACCAGCTTTTATGTAAAGGACACTATTTCTGAAGGGTGTAAAGCTACAGTATTTCTAAGATGACTTTCAGGTTAGAAACTTGATCAAGTGTACATGAACTTCTCCATCTCCAGACAATGGCTAGGCAAACAACTTTTATTTGTGGTCAGATGAGACAAGATGTGGACACTTATTTTATGCTTGATTTTGCAGAGGTGTGACTTTCATGGAGGTCTGACATTTTGACCACAAATAGAGTACTAAATGCATGCAGGGAATGGCAGGAAATAGGAGTATATACAAACAATGGGCTGTCATGGTTGTTATGTAATGAGATAAAAATAAGCTTTCTTCAGAGGGTTTATAAGAGTCAATTAACACCACTTATGCAGTAAAAAGCTTAAGCCAATTGAGCTGTATGTTTGTATGAGGTAATCCTTGAGGACACTGTTGTGGGGATAACTGGCAGTCAACTGTGAAAAATAAGGCCAGATAACTGTGACCAAATGGCAAAGAATGGGTCAGTCACAATTTGATTCACTCTATTAGGCAATGACAGTAAGTTCATGTGTGCTGAAGGGTATTTGATACCAAATGATCAGTATAAATTAGGTTCTTTTTTGTAAAGCTAATTAACTGTTGTATATCTAATTAATCAATTCCCATTTCCAATTCATGCATGCTTGCATGCACATGTCCTCATGAGGCCAGTAGGAACAAGGATTGCCAAATATTAGCACTTTTTGCCACTAAATTTAATGTTTTCTTCAGGTTTTTCTTTAAGATTATTGAAAAAGCAATGTAAGTATGTTATAAAAGAGATTCTTGTGCATCACACAGAATACTCTCTGTTCAAAGTTTACACTTATGAAGTTCCACATCGGTCATCTACTTAGTGTGCATAGAAGCATCTTCTAATATTTTCAGACTATGTCCCTAAATGACCCTTGTACAGACTGTTTAACCTCACATGTTCCACATCAGTTTCATGAAAATCTATTTACTTGTGGCTGCAAAATCAGCATACCCATGAGCATTGAAGCATGTATGCTAACCTGATGAACACATTTTGCCTTTTAAGATTTTATATTTTGCTCTGCCCACTTTTCATGTATTAATACTTGGAACTTAATGTAATAACAGGGTACAATTTCATGCCAGAATCAACATACTGCACAGTGTTCTACCATGTGATGTGCCTTTTTGTGCACCTAAGACCTTCTTCCTATGAGTTTGCTTCAGTACTTTACAAATACATTTTCAAAATTACCTCACTAAAGAATTTACATAGTGAAGTTAATGAACTGTTCCAAAAAATATGCCTTTTACATTACCCATGCCAAATTATTCGTACCCTTTCACCCTAACCACTCATGTATATTAACTTCAACAGTTATACTCTTCTGAGATGTAGTATTTGCAAGGTTTAGATGTTTTGAACTCTGATGACCCCAAATGACCTTTGACATCCAATAAAGACAATAGGGGTCACCTACTCAATATGGACAATCCACTTGGTAAATATGAGATTCCTGGCAGTTACCTTTCTTGACATATGGTGTTTACAAGTTTTTGAGCTTTTCATCTCTAATGACCCCAAATGACCTTTGACCTCCACCAAAAATGATGGTGATCATCTACTTAATATGGGCAATCCACCTGCTAGTATGAGGTCCCTCACATATTCCCTTCTTGAGATACAGTGTTTACAAGATTTTGACCTTTTTTCCTCTGGTGACCCCAGATGACCTTTGACCTCCATCAAAAACAATAGGGACCATCTACTCAATATGGACAATCAGCATGGTAAGTATGAGATTGCTCACATTTTTCCTTCTGGAGATATCGTGTTTACAAGCAATTTCCAAGGTATTTACATTTTGACCTTTGGTGACCCCAAATGACCTTTGATTTCTACCAAAAAAAATAGGGACCATCTACTCAAACTCAATGTGGACATTCTATATGCCAAGTCTGAGATCCCTGGGGGTTCCCTTCTTGAGATATCGTGTTTACAAGCAGGCGTCACACACACACATACATACACACACATACACACACACACATACACACACACACGACATCACCATCGCATAGATTCCTTGCCTGCCTTCGGCAAGGAATCAAAAATCCTTAAATACAGCAAGAGAAAGCCTACAACATCAATCAGTACCTAGCCCTCAAACAGGGTTGTGTATTCGTTACATGGCCTAGGCCTAAGCTCATTCCTCTAAAAACACAGCCCTTGTGCAGAAAACGTTCACAAACATACTGTAGTCACTAACCAGGATGCACAAAATATGATATAAATGATCTGGTTTAATACTTTCACAACTTTAAGTATCATTTAATGAACAAAAAATGCATTAATGTTGAGGTCTCACCAAAATAACTGCAAATAGGGATCATTTCGAACAAGATATAAAGAAAAATCTAGGGGGCGATGCACACTGTTTAACAAATTAATTGATGAAAGTAATGAATATCACTCAGTAAGTCTTAAGGACTTGTGAAGCTGCAAGATGCCTCAAATGACAAATTAATGGTGTAAAGCCTTGGTCTAATGTTAGACAGGATAGGCCTCATGATTGCAAATGCTATTGTTAGACCTCTTAATAGAAATTGTACAGGCCTAGTGGTTGGTTCAAAGTTCAAACAGGTTTTAAATTCCGACAACTCAAGTAACTGCTTATTTATTCACCTACTGATGCAAAATAATTGTAATTTACCATACCATGGGGAGACACAATTATTTCTTAATGGTATTGTAATAAATTGAAGAAAATATTGTCTTATATGACAGATAAATGAATGACTTAAATGAGGTGTTCGAATTGACAACCTGTTAGAACTTTGAACCAAACATTATACATTGAAAAACTTTCCACAAAATATGAATGAAAAAGGTCAAATTATTGAATTAAGGATGTTGTTCTCAAAGAAATATAATGTTAGGCTCATCAGAGGTGTATCACATCATTCACCATTGAAAAAGAATAGGGGAGGAAACTAATGGGTCCGGAAACTAACAGTAACCGTAATATGATGACAGCTATTCATGTAAAGTATCTTGTTTCACCCTTGTGATCTTTGACCTCTACTGAGAACAGTTGTCGAGAACTCAAAAACATGACCCTCTGACTTACTGTTATGGTTAAAAAATTCTGCCATTCTTTGATGAAAAATTGTGAACATCTATTGCGGAAATTTAAATGCAACGCCAGAAATGATCTGTGTGAAAGTTTGGTGAGAATATTCTGTTATTTGAGGACGAGAAGGTTGATGTTCTGCTGGTGTCTTGGCTAGTGACTATGTTTGTGAACATTATCCACACAAGGGCTTGCTGTGTTGTGAGAGGAATGAGCATAGGCCATGTAAAAAACACACAGCCCTGTTCGAGGGCTAATCAATACCTAACGTTAGGACTAGGGCCTACCTTTGAAGTTCGAACTAACCTAGGTCTAGGCCTAACGTTAGATGATATTTTTTCCTCCTCCCTCCTCCCTCCTCCCTCCTCCTCCTCCTCCTCCTCCTCCTCCTCCTCCTCCTCCTCCTCCTTCTCCTCCTCCTTCTTCTTCTCCTTCTTCTTCTTCTTCTTCTCCTTCTTCTTTGAGGTACTCCATAGCGCCCCAGAAAAAGAGGCATTCGTTGGAGGATAGTTGGTGTGCAGGCCCTGCAGGGTGGGTTATTGGTGCTGAAACCAGTTATTTATTGCCCTCTTGAAGGTGGTCTCATTTTCCAGTTGGGCTATGTCTGGGGGGAGCTTATTCCAACTGGATATGGTTCTTGGAAAGTAGGAATTGCCAAATGCACCCACACTGCAGGTAATATTTTTAAAAGACTGTGAATTTGACCTAGTATGACTGGAATGGGGAACAAAAATGTTCTCAGTGGGGACAGCCAATTTGTTGTGTAAGATCTTGTGACAAGTGAAGAGGTCAGTAATATCACGTCTACGTTCAAGAGTGGGCCAATTTAGAGATGGCATGATATGAGTGATACTTTCAATTCTTTTGAAGCATCCAGTGACAAACCTACCTGCCCTGGATAGGATATTTTCGAGTTTCTCTTTCCCTGTGGTAGTTTGAGGAGACCAAACTGGACAGGCGTACTCAAGTTGAGGAAACACATACGGTAAATAAAGTAGGGGCCTTTTCTTTTACACGGGAAGGACAGGCATACAGGCTGCGGGATAAAAAGTTTAGAGACCTGGTTGCCTTAGCAACTACATTATTAATATGAGGAATCCAAGAAAGCTTGGAGTCCAAAGTAACTCCAAGGTAACAGGATGATTTGACGGACTCAAGAGAATGTCCTGCCAGTTCATAGGTAAATTTAAGGGGTTTTGATTTTAGGGTGGTGAAAAGAATATAACATTTATTTGGATTGAATTCTATACACCAGTCATTTGACCACTTAAATAGGGAATCAAGGTCAGATTGAAGAATATTTTGATCAAGTGAAGATTCTATCTGCCGATAAAGAAGAGCATCGTCAGCAAAGAGCCTTATATGGAAGGCAACAACATCCGGGAGGTCTTTAATAAAGCATAAAAAGAACAGGGATCCAAAGACAGCACCCTGTGGAACTCCTGAGCTGACCAGGCTTTCATTGGAGGTTTGTCCATCAATTAAGGTACACTGGGTTAAATTCTGGAGAAAAGACAAGTTTAGCCTAGGCTAACCCAGTTTAGGTAACTGCCTCTCAATCTGTAAAAACTCAATTTGTGAAAAAGATGCTTGTGAGATACCTTATCAGAGGCCATTGGGAAATCCAACAGGATGCCATCAACCTGGGAATGGTTGTCGAGGGAGGTCCCAAAGTCATTACATGAAAGCAAAAGTTGCGTAACAGTTGATCTGTGCTTATGAAACCCATGTTGGTATGGGGTGAGGATCTTATTTGATTCTAGATGATTCTGTAAGTTGCTGACCACGATATGCTCAAGGCATATCGTGGGCCTAGGCCTAGAGAGACGCTGCTGTAGGGCAGTGTAGGCCTAGGCTACCTTAAACCTTTTTCGGTTACCGGTCGTTTCGCCCCCTTGCCAGTTCGCCCCCAACCAGTTCGCCCTGGTCGTTTTGCCCCCTTGCCAGTTCGCCCCGTAGTGGAAGTCATTTCGCCCCCAAAGAGGAGGTCGTTTCGCCCCCAAATACTTATGAGTATGACTTCGAATATTACTGACCTTTATTTTGTAGTTGTCATAACAGAAATTTTAAAAAAGTTATGACAGTGGGCAAGAATGTGACAAAAACCAAGTCAAGTTATCTGACACACCAACCAGTCATGTGTAAGTTGACCTGGTATTCTCTTGCACGTCCAGAATTAAGTTTCACAAGCAAGTTTAGCATTTTTTAAAACCATTTTCAATTTTTGGGCCATTTATTGGAAATTATAAATAGAACCAAACAAAACAGTCACAAAATATGATGTGAGAACGTTTACACAAAGAAGCACACGAACGATGTAGTAACGACAACGCAGATAGGAAGCGAACATCAGTACTATCAATCATAATCAACACAATTAACACTCAACAATTGCGCACAAGCGTACATTAACGCTATGAGTTAGTACAAATGAACAACTTGTTTCACCTTTAAAAATGAACTCAATCTCATCCTGAAAGAGAATTTAATGGGTTAGTAATGGAATGGAATGTGATGTAAGTGATATTTTTGTCAAATGAAGATTCCATCAACTTTCCCTTAAAGTTTCAAACTTCATCGATGTCTTTTACTATTCAATGCGACACCCGTTACTGCCATGTTGACGTCTTTCCAAGCAACATTCTCACTGTAGACTTTAGTAAACTAATACGTACTTACGTACAGGTATATTGTATTCAGTGCTGTGAACAATTGTACACACATTCAGCATGAGCCTACCTATAGACAAGCGGACTACTTATACGTGAAAAATACAGGTCCGTGACTAGACTTGATGTTTTGAAAAAAGGTCATACAATTCATTCTTTTCGATGAGGATGGTGGAAAATTTTCAGGCCTATTCACAAATTTCATTATCACCTTGTACTTGGATTTGAAATTTGAAGTTAACAGTTATTTTTAACACATATAAGTTCAAACATTACTTTCCGCCCTAGGATTTTTAGGGGCGGAAAGCAGGCTTCGACCCCCTGCCCGACAGTCCGGGACAAGTAAAAAATGACTCGGACAAGTGAACTGCTCAATAGTGTAGCCCCCCAGGCAAGAAGCACAATATTCTTCTTCACATAGGAATTCAATGGCTAGTACTAGATAATTAGATATGGACTCAGTGCATATTCATGCGGACAAGTAGAATTTGGGAATCCCTAGCCCGATGGACAAGTAATAAAAAAGGCATTTATCGAAGCCTGGCGGAAAGTAACGGGCTGAAAATAGCGAGGGCGGAAAATAACGGACCCCGTTTTAAAGGGACCTGCTTCAGAAAGATTAGGGGGCAAACGGGTAGGTCTTTGGGGGCGCACTGGCAGGTCTTAGGAGGCGAACTGGTTTATGCTTGGGGGCGAACTGATATTTAGGGGGCGAACTGGCAAGGGGGCGAAACGAACGGCTACCCCTTTTTCTAGGCCAAGAGAGATGCTGCTGTAGGCCTAACTTAGGCTACATTAAACCTTTTTCGGGGAATTAGGTCTAACATTATAGCCTAGTTGTGATGAACTGGACCACTACAGCTCAAAAATTTGGTCGGAACCAGATCAGATTCCTACCTTTCTGTGTTTTATTCACAGCCTATACTAGTACGGTGGTACCGAGCGCCTGTGCTTAGGCTACAGCAGGCCTATGTACGACCGGGACCGTCTAAAATCCGTGACGACTCCGTGACGTGACGAACGTGACGATGAAAATCCGTGATGAAGGAAACCGTGACGCCCAACCATTTACACTATAGGATAATCTAGCCTAGGCTAGGCCTAATGTTAGGTCGAGCTCGAATAGCAATGGTTAACCTCTGTCAAGTATGTCAAGTCAAGTTATGCTCAGCTCTATAACACAACTCACAAGTGCCTTACCACCGTGACATAGTCGCCCGTGACATGTACAACACTCTTGAGCCCGACAGTCTAATTGAAAATGATCGATGAATCGGCCTATTAATGTTAGACAGAACTTGCATAATAGGTGCGGATGTCCTAGCTTATGGCGTACACTGCACCCTATGTACGTATATATGGCACACACGACAGGCACGCGCTTTGCATCAAAACAAGACTCAACTACGGTGTCTTTTAATGACCATATATATATTTTCAAAACTTCAAATATTACTCATTTGCGGTATCTGGAATGAAGACCGTGACATTCTTCGGATTTGGCAAGTAGTACAATATGCTTTTCTCTTCTTCCTAACCATTTCTTCTGTGGTACCCTGGCAGGCCGGGTGAAACTAAAGGTGGCATTTATCACATTGAAATTGAAAGCCTGACTCTTGAGTCCTACAAGAGCAATGAATTTGTACTCTTTCCGTTCTAATTACTTTTTTCATGGCCAACCTTTTCTTCCTATGAGGGAACATTTCTATCTTTTTCTCATGAAAGGAGCGTAACAAATGCTTCCTCATGTCTTCATGAATATATTCCATATGAGTAGGATCTTCTCCAAAGGCGATGGCCGTAGCATTAGCAATGGAATGTACTCCACAATCATTACTGTTTTGCTGCTTATCTGTTTTCATGAAGGTGAAGTCAATGTAATCATCTCTTACCGGTGAAGTTCCTTTTCTCAGTAGGCTGCACACCACTTCAGTACCGTCATGTGACAAAGTGTCATAGAACGAATCGTATATCTGAACCTCATGTTCAATATTATTGGCTTTTACAGTAGACACGCACAGCCAGTGATCCCCACCTGTTCTTGGCGATCTATTTATGATTTGAATGAATTCTAAATTCGCCTTGGTTTCAAATGATAAATTCTCTGACAGAAGTGTGCTTTCAAGGCCAAGCAAGTTGGGGAACCTTTGGTGAATGAGTCCCATAGCGGCATCAATAATTTTGTCATTAAACCATTCTGCTTGGGACTCCATAATGGCCTTTTCATTCATTCCAAGGGAACATCCACCAACATTTTCCCAAGGATTCCAAAAAGGTTCCTTTCCTTCCGTGACGGTTTGTTGTGCTTCTGCATCAGGTGCAGGGACAATGTCGTAATCAGCAAGTCTCGGCCTCTTTCGACCTGACTTAGCCTGTTTCTTGTCCTTTTTTTCTTGTAAAGTTGTTAGATTCACTCTCTTGTCTAGGGTGACATTCATCCCAAGGCATTTCTTGCTTGCCAAGATGTGTTGGCAATTGTAACAGCCACACGAACATGTTTCTTTGGGGAAAAGGGTTACACAGTGTGCGGTTTTGTTGTCCGTGCGGATGGTGAATGTTCCTAACTTTGGGGAAAATGCAACCTTGTCAGACTTAGTCAGGTATTCAGCCCTAGAGAGCACAGTGTTTACCATTGCATCAGTTGGCTCGGCTGGTGTGAATGTGTTTTGCTTTATATCTTCAACGATTGCTGACGGCTCGCCGGCATGCTGTACTTCAATATCTTCATACTCAATTTGGGCAGAGAGGAATTCTCTCCTTAAAGTCCACTCTCCTATCCCTGCCATACCTCGGGAAATTTCGTTTAAAAAATACACTTGTAACCTTTGGAAAGACAGAACAATTACATCAACAGGAACTTCCTTCCAGTTCTGGAGATTTTTTAGTACAACATTAAATGACTCACTTTGATTCTGAGTCACACCACTGTAAGGACTGAAAGATGTGTATTTTTCTATTGAGAATCGAGCAAAACTCCCGTTTGTCCCACACTGTCCTATTAAAATAATTCAAGAATGGCTCACTCCACAAAGAGGACATGGCTTGGTATTTTTCCTGGCATTCCTGAGAGGTTTCACAACTTAAAATGTCTATAACCATCTCTTTGTATGTGTTGCGTTCATTTCGTTGGGCTCCACGATCAATAAGCCACCGTTTTATATCTTGGAACAAATGGTTCCAACAACGTAGGTCGACAAGTGAGTCTATTGTCCCAATTGCTTTAATAATACCTGCCTCGCCATCTGTGACAATCGGTATCCTTCTTAATCTTGGGAATGTAACAAGGTTTTCAAGAGTCTTAAATAAAATTTGATGATGTTCAGACAGCTTCCGTTCATGAATAAGGAACAACACTGGTATGATGGGCCTTTTTGTAAAAATTATTTGCCTATACAGAAGGACCGATACGTAAAAGTTTCCCAGTTGGAAAGTAGTGTCGTAGCTTAACAGTTGCTCTTTGCTCTCCAGACTGACATTTTTTTCAAAGTCCTTTATCAATTTCGTATTCCCGCAAACCACGACAAGGTCTGGGTAGGTATGAATGAGGTGAATAAAACTTTTATTCTCATAGGCTATTTCGTGCAAATTGTACAAACCGTCACAGGATAATCTCTGCTCTGAAGAAGCTTTGTGACGTGCATTTTGGATTTGTTTTAAGTCTCTTGGTTTATCAGTAACTTCATTTTCTACCTCCTTTGTGACCTCCTGTTTATAAATTTTATTTGGATTTTCTGATTCGCTTTGTACTGCCCATGTTTTCAACGCACTTGGCTTTGTGCGGAAGAATTTCCTTATGTCTTTACCTTTTTTACGATTTCCGTGTGGGTGCTCTTTTGATATGGATGAGTCCCCTACATACTGAATCAAATATTTAGTTGGATTCTCTAGGTGGAAAACGTTACCCATAAATCCTTTGCTGGCACCCCCTTCTTTCTTCTTTATGTGAAGTATTTTTTTATTACCTTCGGACATGAGCGTGGTAATTTTACGGATCCTTGATTAACCCAACGATGTCCGTCTGCCCTCCAGTCTTCTACTTTTCTCTTATCATTCGGATCAAATATAAATATTTGGCCCCCATCCGGTCTGAATGGTACCGTTTCTTTCTTTTCTATATTACTGCCCTCCCCATTCAGAATAGCGTAAGCTTCGTCCACGGTAAGCTGACGGTCCATCGTTTATATCAGTGGCCGGCCGCCTCAAGCTGAGCACTATGTTCAACTAACTCAACGCTATGAATAGCTCAGGTTAAGTATTGATATTGTAAGATCGCGTCATACGCAGTGCGTGTTGCTATGCGTTGTCAAGGCTTTCTACTTGTAAAATCTAGGTGCACCCCAACATGACGTCATGTTATTTTTGCACATAGAAATCCTAACTCGTGCACTTGTTCATTTGCCATGACGTGATGAACATTGTTGAACATTGTTGAAAAGGCCGTGACGTGATGAACATTGTGGAAAAAGCCGTGACGTGATGCAGGTTTTGGTAAGGCCGTGACGCCGTGATAGTAATATTGAATGTCGCCGTGATAGTAATATTGAATGTTGCCTAAGACTACGTAAGGTATTTACTTGGTTCGTTAAGTTAATCCCAGGGCCGTGTACATTACAAACAATAACGGACAAGGTATGGTCCTAATACACACGACTGTGGTAGCCTAATGTTATCTTTAAGCCTACTCTAACCCAATACATCTTCATTATACGTGACGGTCGCTGAATTTTCCGTGACAAAATTCGTTCATCACGGCCGTGACGTCGTCACGGATTTTAGTATACCCCGTACGACCAGTCCTAGGCCTTGCCTAGGCCTAAGTTACTACTACTACTAGTACTACTACTACTAGTTAGGCCTAGGCTAGGCCTATGCTAACGTTAGCTACTGAAACGTAACAACTGGCCCTACGTTAGTCTACACTGTCGTGTATTTAACTTAATACTGCTAACCGAACCTGTTTTACATTCAACGGAAGCTTGGACCAAGGGTAGTTGTTCCGAATATGAAATTCTACTTCAGCGTTCATTTTTCCAGGGTTTTGATTACGTGTCCTTCCCCATAAAGCCCTTGAGGTATATTGTGTTCAGTCCGACTCCGAGATAGCCTAACATCAGACCAGTACCCTTCCTGCGGTCATACTAAAAGTAGCCCGGCTTGCCCGGCTGGCCCGGCACGCCCGTACTACCTAAATGTAGCCCGGCTATGCGATGTGTGTAGTCTCAGGTAGAGGGCGTACTCACAATTGTGTCTTTATTGCACTAATAGCAACATCAAGGATGCGTTGTATACCAAGCGAACTTTTGTGTATCTTTCATATGAAAGCTTGTCCTATGTCTAACTACCCGGAAAAAACCACATAACCTTTGAAAAAAGTGTCTGAGAAATTATAATAATAAAAAATGGTCACTTCCCAGCAGATGGCCTGCTGCAGTCTGACCAACAAAATATGCCCCTTTCATTGATGTTTTCCTTCGGTACTATTCGTCGTAGAATCTCAGATTGACATAAATTTTAATACCTTTGATCCTTTGCATAATTTAAAAGGAATATTAACCGCAGGAAATATTGTACTGTGTTTCGTTTATGTGAAATGGCTGAAAATTCCAAGTCGGGCTTCGTTTTGTATATCAGGAATTGCGTTTTCACATTGAAAGATATCATGAAACCACGGCTTAATGTAATATTTTGTAAGTAAGGCAAACACTCCCAATGTCTGAAAAGGTGTTTTGAATTAATAAAAACATCTCTGAAATGAAAGTTTGATAGTTCCATATGCGTTTTCGCAATCACAATAAAAGGGTGCTTGCGCTGTTCCTTTTTTTTTTTTTTTTTTTTTTTTTTTTTTGGCACATGCAGGGACTACTAGTATGGAAAGGTGGAGTTGGGGACCGTCTCCTATATAAGCAAGACAATATGAAAACAGGAAAGAAGCCGGAAAAGAAGGAGAAGAAGCATTCAGGTCATGCTTTGACCCCCTTAATGGGGGGGGGCAATGGCAGGGGTGACTGTCCGATAAATTCGTAAGGAAATGTGAGAAGAGAAGAAATATTGCACTGGACTCTAATGATGATCTCAACTTAGACGGCGCTGCCCTGGTCACAAGGGCGGCAATATTATTCCATATGAAGGGGAGCCAATTAGGTCGGGAAACGAAGCAAGTTATCAAAAGGAGCATCATATCATTTATTGCACATGTTAATAACATCAGTAGGCTATAACAACACCCAACGGCGGAGGATCGGCAATCGCTTAAATAAAATCAAACACCAAGGTTCCCTTGGTTCAGAGTTGTGTATGTGTCTAAGACAATGCCAGTTGTAATAACCTACATACGAGGCACACACGAAGTGGATGAAGTGGGGGTAGTAGGGGTTTAAGTCAAAATCACTAAATGTGCCTACAGGGCCGGTTGGCACCTCAGCGATTTTCGATTTGGTCGGAATTTTTCTTAACCGGACCAATTGTTTTTTATTCAGACTTTGTTGTAAGATGTCCATGCTATATCGATGTTAATGTCTCACGATAAACTGTCCTGCTACCATTAAATGTAACTTATATCGTTGCACAGAACGATATAGTGTTCAAAAATCAATTCGATTTTTGAAAGGGTGTATGCCCGCCGGAAAACGTTTTCTGTAGATCTGATGACACGAAAAAGTTATTCTACTTTTCATTTTCGTAGTCCTCTCTTATAATTATAAAATCATACATTTACACAGATTGGCAAATTTTCGCTCTTTTTGAATTTGAATGAAATTCCAACCAAACTCATAGAAGAAATCAGACTGTATACTTATCCTATTTGAAATTACTCCAGTGCGACCAACACTCTATGACAATCAGTTGGTTAGTTAGTTACGTAGGCGGCGGAAGCGGGTGGAGGGGGACAGGGGGACCTGCCTCCCAATAATTTTTAATGAGATTTTGGGGGGCATAGCCCCTCCCCCATGACTGAATGTCGCAATATAAATTTTTAAAAAGTAATTAAACAAATTTAAGTTGCTTTTATTACATTTCGGCTATTCTTTGCCTAAAATATTACTTTTCAGAGCGCCAAAAGTTGCAAAGCTTCCAGGGGCTTCCCCCCTGGACCCCCACATTAACGATAACCTATAAAAGAGTTTATTTTCGCCCATCAAACAGTTGCAGGGGTTTCTGCAAATGTGCTCCACTCTGTTTTCGGAATAAATTGAGGTAGACTGTGACAAGCTTCATATCTTCGGAATCGCTTGACTTTTTACTCCTCGGGTTTCTGGATGGATAATTTTCTAACAGATTTTGAGTGGCTGAAATTGGCTACCTAGGTGTGGATTAATGTGTGCTCCTAGCATCTGGCATGCTTCTACCTTCTAGGGTTTTTTTCATTTCATGGGAATGCACAAAATCGTTCCGAAATCATACTTGATGTGGTGGGTCGAATATTTGGGTTTATTATGGTTGGAAGGAATTTGCACGGCCATTGCTGCCAGTCATTGGCCAGTGCAACCACCAAACCCATGTTGGTTCGATGCAGTCTCAAGGGTCGCAACCTTACTGCCTCACCACTATTACCTCGCAGGACCTCACTTAGCTCTTGGCTGAATTGGACATATTCAGTGGCGAACGAAACGGAGCAGGGGGAAGACTGCCCCAAATTTCTAAATTCAAAAATCTAAATTCGGGCAGGAATTCGGGGAAAATCTGGCAGGAATTTAGGAAAAATTCGGGCAGGAATTTAGAAATAATTCGGACAGCCCTTTAATTTTGAAAACATGGGATGGTTTTTCAGAAAATTCCTAAATGTGGCTGAAACCTCAAAAAGATATACCGGAAAAAAGGAAAGAAACTTTTCATGAAAAACCAAGTCAAGAATTAGATTCCAAAAAGTCGCTACACCTTCGGGCAGCTAAAAAAGCTATTATTCGTGACCTTTACTTTACAGATAATCACAACACAATGCCCGAAATTGTCGAATATCCAAATTTTTTCAAGCATTTGCCCGAAATTGGAAAAGTATCATAGTAAGGGTAACATAGTTACGAAAAATTAAAGAGATAAAAAATCGCAACACATTTGGGAAGTGGGGCTTAAAAGAAACAATTATTCTTGAACCTGTTTTTCTTGTGTAACACAATACCCGAAATGGCCGATTATTTTAATAGCTTCAAATCTTTGCCGAAAAATCGAAGACGCTATATTTAAAGTACAATTTTCATGGAAAATAAAAAAGATCTGCGACACATTTGGGTAGTGTGAAAACAAGGTTTTCATCATTCCAACTCCACACTGTAGTCTTGCAAAAATTTGCTCGAAATTGTCAAATATTCGGGCAAAGGTTAAAAAATGCTGGGACGTTTTCAATTGCCAAATTAATTCAACGGATAGACAGGAGGGTGTTCAGTTGCCCCAAAGTTTGCCATCTATCCTGCTCTAGAGCCAAATACGGGCAATGGTTAAAACGGTAATCTGCCCTTGACCCTCCTAGGGCTTTGCCCCTGAAACCCCACAAGGTGTGCTTAAGCGGGCCCCTGGACCCCACGCCGATAGGGTTTTGTGCTTCGCGCAAAACCAAACGCCTTACGGCATCACCATTATGTCACCATTAAAACTTGTGCACCCCCCTCCCCCCCCCCCCCCCCCAATAAAAAAACATCTTCCGTCGCCTATGAGTTAGTTAGATGAGATTGAACGACGCACAAACACGAGTGTCAGTCAACTCGATAAAAAGTTCAAACTTTAAATTTATTTTCGAGTATGGTTTAAGTTGAAATTTGGTTTCCCTTCTGACGGTGGACGGTCCATGCTTCCATCCCATTTAAAAAATATTACAATATCATGAAAGCTCTGTATTAGGCTTAGGTCCTTAGGACCACAGTCAGTTAAATCGGTAATCAAATTGATCATTTCTAAATGTTGAGACATGAAGCGAATCATTAGCCTTATAAACGTAAATGACTTCGACAATGCTTTTGGGCGGACTTCGCTCACCCACATGATCATTCTTCTCCGTCCATTATAAGTTAGCTTGAGCTAGATTATTTTCCAATGCCCATGCGACTTCAAATAACCTATCCAAATCGAACAACCACGGGTAATGCCGTGGGCGCTAGTGGCGGGTTTGGCAGGGAAGGGTGGATCTAGAAGGACCGATCTAACATTATGGGGCCTCTTGAATTAGACGTGGGTGCTACGACTGTTGTTGCTAATGACCTTAAGGAATATGATATATAATTTTGCGGTTCCCTTTGCGTGGGTGGGGGGGGGGGGGCTTGAGCAGTTTTTCTGATGACTGCATTCAGAAATGCATGTGTTCATGGATGGAGAAACGAGTAGAAGAAGGGCATCTCAATGAAGCTTGGGTAACTTGGAAAAAGCAGGAAAACGTAAAACAATTTTTACTGTCTTTAAATTGCTATTTTTTCGGAACAGTCGCGCATACCTCAAAAAAATTGCAAATTAATTAAAAGAAGGATAGTTAAATTATGCTTTTGTTGCCTACTTAGTAGACATCCAATTTCATTTTTTAAAAATCTTTAACTTTTCATTTTGATGACTACATTTTGTGTATCCAGTGTCCTCCGAAGTTCTCATCTCCCTTGCCTGCTTCCAGTGAGTTGCCTCTCGTCTACTCCACTATGATATTAATACTGGAAATGATCGAATTATTGATAATTTTTTTCCATAGCTTAGAAAAATCAATCGTCTAACCCGATTAATCAAAAACTCTCGTAAGATCTAATTTTCAAGGCATTTAAATATTAAATATTCTTTCACTCCAGGTTAAAGTCACTTTATCAGACTATATATGTAAGAGATGGATATTTACCTTCTATTTCAAGCAGAGGTATAAACTAATGGATGATCACTTTCGAAGGTGGAAGGCGATTGAGGATAGTGGTGTATATGTGTTAAATTTTCGTGTTTTAGTTAGTCCATGGGAGGGTGTACAGAACTGTCAAACCATACTTATACTTTCCCCTCTGTTTTTAGAGAAACGGTTTATGTTACATTTTAAAAAAGCGGATTTTTGTAATTTTTTAGTTTTTTGTTCTATTGAAGAAGTTTTCATTGTAGCATACTTAAATTTTTTCTACATAGTTTCCCAATCTCTAAGGTTTTTTCATGGGGAATATGTTCCTACCCCCTCCCCACCTCCAGGATCGCCCCTCCCCCCCCCCCCCCATTCTCTGCCTTTGCCACTTCCAGCAGGGAGTTATTGTCAGCTCTGACAACTCCCCGCTTGTTGCCTTTCGATTGACGACCCCACTCACACAGGAAAATGGTCGCCGTTGTTGTTACTATTATGTTTTTATTGGTTTTCTGGCATTTGGTTCGAATCCAACAGTACACGACAATCAATGTCCTCGAGTCTCACAATAAATTTTCTCCAAAGCTAAGAAAAATCAATCATATACTATTATGCATTCAATCATCAAAAACTCTCATAAGATCCGATTTGTATCACTTGTAAAGACTCGGAGCAATTATCTTACACCGAGACGCTTTAGTGTTTTGACATGTGTTAGTTGCAATTGACAGTAGGCCTAATTCCATAATCTCATCAGGGTAACCGCAACATCGCGGATTACGACAAGTATGATCATGCCTCTATTCAATTTGGTAAGTACTAATGCCAATGCCAAAGAGCACAAAGCGACCTTTTCAATAATGCTGTATTGTAGATCATTAGCAATGGCAAAAAGTGTACGTACAAATTGTATAGCCGGGCTACATTTAGGTAGTACGGGCGAAAAGGGCGAGCCGGGCTACATTTAGTATGACCCCTGTTCCTGTACTGTGATGATACATTATGAATGAATACGAGCCGATAGGGACCACTGATCTACATACCTAAACTACTGGATGTTAGGTGGTACTGAAAATTGAAGCAAACTTGACTGAGAATTGCCATATTGTGTGTGACAAATTCGTCGTGCAACAGCGCCACTCTCCACACAGATAGGCAATTTGATATGAAAGTATGATGACTTGATAGTTTGATGTTTTGGCCTGAAATAAGATCCCAGATATATTCTGGATTGTGCGCATTTTAAACAGAAAATGTCAATAAATTTGAAAACAGATCAAAAGCATGCTCTATTGAGCGCAAAACATTCACTCAGTGCAGTTATGATTATGAATTGATCACCTTAACTAGCTAGCTAGGCATATGCCTCTTCAATTAAAAAGTCGTTCCACTCAGAAGAAACGAGCCCAAAATGTTCCCCTTACATAACGGCCATGTCAAAGTTGCCTCTTATCACGGTTGTCCCTTATATACCCCCTGACGGCAAGCTCTCCCCAACAAACCAACCCCTCGATCAAAAAACCCGCCCTTCACTTTGCCCCTCGGTTAATAAAGTGGCCCAGTCCCTGATTTAAAAGTTCAGTATACTGTAGTGATTCCTTTTAGTGATGGTGATATTCCTTTTATGAATGAAAAGTGAAATAAAAAGGGTTTAAGGTCACATAATGACATAACAGGTTGAAGGCCAAAGGAGGGCCAAGGCCCCATATGGCCTGAAGTCCAAACCAAGTTCAATAGGATCAAGTACTGATATGTTACAGGGGTACTTAGAGGCACTTTGGTGAAAGTTGCATCGAAAAAAATCCGATGTGTGCCAATGGCGTAGCTAAAGGAAGGCCAGAGGGCCATTGCCACCACCCCCCCCCCCTCCGCCCCAGCTCATTGAATTTGCCATTTGGGAGGCACCAGTCAACTGTACAGGACAGTTATTCCAACTTAATTCCTCTATAAATTCCGAATTCTTCCCAATAAAAGCTCCACATTTGTAATTATTTGTTATTAAAAGGAAAATTTTTTCATGCGCTTCGCTGGCACAAAATTGAAATCTCGATACCGTACAGCCCAAGTGGTCACCCATACTGGTTAATTTTTCCGAGCGGCTAAAGTGCGGTTTCTCCAAGTTTCCTTCAATATAGGCTCTTAATTTTAAAATATTAAAAAGAACGCATTAAAAAAGGTAAAGAGTTTCGGAAGCTTTTTAAATGACGGCCGGGACTCGGAAGCCTCAATTCTCACTCCTTAGATAACATCATGGAAGCCGGCTGCTGAGATAGCTCTTCCAGTGGCGGAGCTGCCATATGGTCAGGGGGGCGGACCAAAATCGTCTGTCGGCGCCCTTTTTAGGTTTTTAACATACTTTACTCTTGCACCATTATTGGCAAAATACATAAATTAATAGCGTTGTTTTAAGGCCCAGATAAAAAAAATGCTCAAACAGCCTGCCACCGATGACTGTACTATCTTCACTTTATTCTGATGAAAAGGGTCTTTTGTAATGTAGGGATAGGTTTTGCCGAAACGTATTCATGCTTTATACGCACCAATGAATGCTGTCGCTGTGCTAAGTTAATTACTTCCACACCAAGCGTGATTATAAACTTACAAAATACACCGACTGACATTAAATTCATCCTCCCGGCCAATGAAAGATGTTGCAAAGGGCGCAACAATAATTGTAGCGCAAATAGCCCTCTTGTTTTCGGGTATAATTGTCAACACAAACAATAAAAAGAGTTTATTAAGATACTAAAATAGCTTCCACAACATTTTTCAAAATCATTTGAAGAGAACATTCAGGTTAAAATAAAACTGTTATCCTAGTGGTAATGATTTAAGGGTTTTAGTGAGCAGTTTCCATTTTGCTTCTCTTCAAGTGACCATTCTCCTGATAAATGCTATTTCTGACACTACACGATAATCCCATGAAAATGCTTATTCCTGTACTTTCGTGGTCTCAAAAGCCAGAAAATTGCATCTGAATTCGGTATCTAGAGAGCCGAGGAGACCTTTTGTCTTGGCTATTTCTTTCAATGTACTTAATTAATGACTATTTCAGAGTGGTTACGTGATGTAAATTATGTCAAATAATGTTTCTTCGTGTACTTATCTTGATTTTCAGATGCCAAAAATGTACACCGAACGGTGATTAATTTCCATAATTTCCATAACGTTTTCCCCCTGTAAGATTGCTTGCTATTTAGCTCCAGCAGGTTTAATCTTTATCTTCACAAAGTAGTCCATTATTTTATTAAAATCTTAAATCGAGGCCTGACAATAACACAAAATATAATGACCGCCTTCATACTGGAATATGAAAGAGAGGGATAGAAACATGGGCGTCCGCAGAGAGGGGCAAGGGGGGGGGGGGAACTTGCCCTCCCATGGAAAATAAAAAACCTGAAAAAAAAACGAAGAAAACATTAAGAAGAAGACGAAGACAAATTAACATCAACATTTCTTAACAGTTCACTCAGAGTTTTGCGTATATACATGCGGTAAAAAGACATTAGATATGCCACTTCCAGCGTTTGAGAGGCATTTTGGGCCAAAATTTTCGTGCGCTCGCGGAGCCTTTCCCCCTAAGAGAATTTTGTCCTCCCCCCTAATTTTCTTCTGCGGAGGCCGATGGATTGAAAATTTGAACATGTTTTATTAGAAAAATCTTGCTAAGGAGAAATGACAAAGAAGTCTTCTATCAGCCTGCGGAAAATCAAATGGAAAGTCTGAAAAGCCGTGTCTTCGATCGTGCTGAGGCTCAGGGTATTTACTCCTTCAAAGCGCCCCTGCAGACCATTTTCGCCCCCTCTGACCGAAATCCCCAGCTCCGCCACTGAGCTCTTCTACTGAAGATCGTTGCTGTTACATGATGTTATCATGGAAAAAGTACCTCTTAGGTATGTTAATAGGAAACCCACATTCTTCAATGGTCTTCTAAAATATCTTACCCCATACCCTTGTCAATGTGAGGAAGGAAAAACGTAACCTTTACTGCCCTTAACCTCATTTTGCAACCGTACAAGACTGTGATATACCGATATCTCGAGAAATACATGTCCGATAGGAATGGAACTTGAAATTTCAACACACTGTGTAGATTTGGCTCTTCTTTCATATTTGAAAATTAATATTTGCCTAAATTTCTCCTTTAAGCTTCACCATCATCGTCATAGGTAGCACTGAATTAGCCTACGAAGCCAATTAACCAGGCGACGTATTGTACTGTTACTGAAAAATACCGACGTTGAAGATTCAATTATATACCCAAGTGAAGATAAAGGCCTGCGCAGCTATTTAATAGTACAAGCCAAATGCCGAATCTTGATCTAATTACCGTCAATAAACAAATGGCAGAAGAGTTTGCCAGGGTTGCCCTTTAAGTCCGTATATTTTTCTCCTCTGTGCTGAAGTACTTACCTTATGTATTACTGAAAACAGTTTGGTTAAGGGGATCCATGACTTTGGTGAGCACATAAAAATCCTTCAATTTGCCGATGATACAACCCTTTTCCTAGATGGTAGTTTAAGCTCCCTTAGAAAGGCTGTTCGTATTTTTAGAATGCTTGAAACTGCCTCTGGGTTAAGGGTTAACATGGGCAAGTCTTGTCTTTTTCCCCTTGGTGCGGTGGAGAGAGGGGCTTTCCATTTTCCCAACACCTTTGGTATTAGTTGGACGACAGGCCCAGTGACTTTGTTAGGCGTTACTTTTACCTCCAATAAGGATGACCTCTTCAAGTTAAATTATACTCCCAAGCTTTCCAGGCTTAAAATTCTTCTTAGTATGTGGTCGCAAAGAGACCTAACTCCCATAGGGAGAACCACCATTGTTAAAACCCTTGGCATATCCCAGGGTTGGAGGTTTGAAACCCATAGAGTCTGAAATGGCATCTGTTTATCGTTTTAATAACAAATATCCCAATTAGTTTTTCTTTTTCAAGTTCTCCCCGACCCCCCATGTAGTTTCATTAAGGAGTTAGACAAAATTATTTTTCGCTTCATTTGGAATGGAGCCTCTGAAAAGATTAGTCGTAACACTGTGGTGAGCCCCATACGCAACGGAGGGCTTAAGGTCACTCATACCACGTCTTTCATGTATAGTTTAAAGTGTTCATGGGTGAAGCGTTATACAGAGGGCGTTTATACCTACTGGAAGTTATTTTTTGATTATTATTTACGTAATTATGGTAAAACTTTACTGTTCAAGTGTAACTACAAATACGACGATATTAACATTGTAAACCCCTTTATCAATAATGTCTGTACGGCTTGGTCACTATATGCTTTCAACACTCTATACCTCGAACTTCGGTAATCAAATTATATGGAATAATTCCTTTATTAGAATCGATAATAATATAATCTTTTATCATGTTTTGGCGCAAAAGTGAGTATTGTTTGTTAAAGACATTTTTGATGAGGAGGATCGTCCGCTGTCGATAGAGATGTTCTAAAATAAGTATTCGATTGACGTTTTCACATATTTTTATGGAATTATCTCGGCCATACCTACTCATTGGAAAAATAACGTAAATGATACCGCCTTGACTAACGGTGTTACGCCGGTTGAAAGTATTCACCATGCCCCTTTCTTTTCTACAAGTTTATAGTACCCTCATACTTTCTACTATTGTCCCCCCAATTGCAATTAAAAAATGGGATGAAACCTTTGACCTCACTAGAGATGATTGGAATGTTATTTTTCAGGCACCGTTCTTTTCCGTCAGGGACAGTAAGGTCCAATACTTTCAATTTCGCCTTCTACATCGTATTTTAGGAACAAATCACCTCCTTTTTAAAATGAAAATCCTAGACAACCCACGTTGTTTCTTTTTGCGGGCGATTTGACGAGACTATTCTTCATCTGTTTTGGGAGTGCCCCATAGCGTCTTGTTCTATATTAGACTTCGAACAAGCTATTTTTGCCAGGCAATTTATGTTTTCTAAGGAGGATATTCTGTTTGGCTATAATATGTCTTTAAATTGTCCCTATATCTTCTTTATACTCCATCTTAAGTATTTCATTTTCGATATAAAACTCTCAACTCAATCTCTAGTTGTTGCCCACTATTTACATAAATTTAAGTTTGCACTGAAAGTGGAAAAGGAATTAAAGTCGAAAACGGCGAAATCACGTATTTCCTATAACTGAAAGATGCCTTTAAATGTTGTTATATACTTTTCATGTAATCTCCTCTGTTAAATTGCATTTACTTAAATTTCTCTTCATGTTTTATTCTGTTCTACCAACTATACATTTTGTTTTTTTTATTTTTTTTTATTTTATTTTATTATTATTATTTTTTTTTTTTTGAAGTTATCATTAATTATTATAGGTTGTTCAATTCAGCAGAAGTTTATTAGCTTTTTAGGTACCAGATATAATTTCAATATAATTTGATGTTTGTACTCATAAAAATGAAAAAAGAGGATAAAAAAAAAACATATGGCAGAATAGGTACCACTAAAGTCGCCCCTGACAAAGGCGCCCCCCCCCCCCCCAGCTCCCCGGCCAAACAAAGTCGCTCATATAAAGTTGCCCCTTAGTACAAAGTCGGTCCCTGGCAAAACAGCCCAGTCAACAATTAAGTTGCTCGCTAACAAAGTCACCCCCTAAGTTCAGCAAAGTCGCCCCTTATCTGCTTATTCAAAATTCAAAAGTGACACAAACATTCTTTTTATGATAACTGATAAGTGGAAAGATGATCATACTAAATTAAAGGTCAAGAGCAGTCCCCAAAAACTTATTTTGAAGCAACAACTAACAGACTAAGTATTAAATTTTCCTCTTATTTCTCTTTAAAGTAACTTTCATAATATTTTTTACTTCAATATTGATTATGCAAGGCAAACCAAGCAGTTTTTTGTTAATAAAATTCCACATTTGAGGAGAAAAAATGTTCAACTTGTCATATGAGGAGAGACTTGGAAATTTGAATTTGTTTTCACTTACTCATAGGCGTCTGAGAGGTGACATGTTTTTCATGTATAAGTATTTCCATGGACTGATTACTACTGACCACAGGCTGTTTGAATTAGTACCAGTATGTTCTGTTGCATGAGGGCATACATATAAGATTGCTAAATCCAGGTTAAAACTTCATCGCGGCAAAAGTTCTTTACTCAGCGTTCAATAGATCATTGGAATACCTTACCAGATGATGTAGTAACCTCTAACACTTTAGACATATTTAAAGGTATATTGGGATACTTATTGGAAGAAATTGTCTGGATTGTTTAATTATAAGTATTAATTTCAAAGCAGTACTTATTGTCACTATATGGGAGCGATGAATTGGCCTTTGAACAGCAACATCGAAGTTGATGTGATGTGATGTGATGTAATGTGATATGACTTTCAACAGCCAATCTTTAAACGGGGCAATCTACTATCACTACTTCAAGTTGGTATGACTGCCATTGCCCTTTAATGTTGCAACAAAAAGTCAATTCACCACTGCTGGGATAATTGCATAGTTTGCAAAAAGGAGGCGGACACGATTTTATAATGGGCGACTTTCTTAGAGAGCGAGTTGTTGGGGCGACTTTGCCACTAGGCCGTGACTAGAAACATCTATAGTAAATGTGGGATATATATGCTATGCGATGTTCAGAACGAAAATGCTATCAAACCCAAGTAGTGGGCCCCATATTGGTAAACCCATTTGGGGTCCATTTAATTTTGCACTCGAGATTGATAAGGGGCCATATAGGTAGCCCACAAGCATGAGGAATATTGAAAGCCTGGTTGACCAATAATTTCCCATATATCAGTTCTTATAATGGGTCTCAGAACTGGTTTCCCACTTGGTTCATTTGGAGTAAGGGTCTCATATAGGTCCCTTACTGATCCCTGATGTAAAACCATATAGACCCTTAAGGGTAAAGAAAGAGTTCCTCGTAGAAAACGGTACCGTGGGAATCGCTATTTGTTCAGGGCAAGTCGCTGGGAGACATACTGGGATCTGCCCTGTGGTGGAGTCGACTTCGTTAAGGGTAAACCTGTCAGGTGATTTTTTTTTTCTCTCTTTTTCCCCCTTTTTTGTGTGGAATTTTTCCAGTTAGACTTTGTTATGGGAAGCGACTTTGTCAGCTAGGGCGACTTTGTAACTTAAAGACATCTTAATTTGTTATTAGGGGAGACTTTGTAGGGGCCATGGCTTTGGGGCGACTTGACAAGCAACCCCTTGTTGAGCAGCTTGAATGTAGGCCTCCTCTCATGGTAAAAGCAGGGAGCTGTTAAATAGCAGGTACCTGGTAAGAGTAACCACGAAGCACACTGTAATGTGTGCGGCATATATAATTACAGACACCTGCCAGAACAGGCAGTGGCGGAGCTGGGGATTTCGGTCAGAGGGGGCGAAAATGGTCTGCATGGGCGCTTTGAAGGAGTAAATACCCTGAGCCTCAGCACGATCGAAGACACGGCTTTTCAGACTTTCCATTTGATTTTCCGCAGGCTGATAGAAGACTTCTTTGTCATTTCTCGTTAGCAAGTTTTTTCTATTAAAACATGTTCAAATTTTCAATCCATCGGCTTCCGCAGAAGAAAATTAGGGGGGGAGGACAAAATTCTCTTAGGGGGAAAGGCTCCGCGAGCGCACGAAAATTTTGGCAAAAATGCCTCTCAGAACGCTGGAAGTGGCATATCTAAAGTCTTTTTACCGTATATATATACGCAAAACACTGAGTGAACTGTTAAGAAATGTTGATGTTAATTTGTCTTCGTCTTCTTCTTTATGTTTTCTTCGTTTTTTCAGGTTTTTATTTTCCATGGGAGGGCAAGTTCCCCCCCCCCTTGCCCCTCTCTGCGGACGCCCATGTTTCTATCCCTCTCTTTCATATTCCAGTATGAAGGCGGTCATTATATTTTGTGTTAGTGTCAGGCCTCGATTTAAGATTTTAATAAAATAATGGACTACTTTGTGAAGATAAAGATTAAACCTGCTGGAGCTAAATAGCAAGCAATCTTACAGGGGGAAAACGTTATGGAAATTAATCACCGTTCGGTGTACATTTTTGGCATCTGAAAATCAAGATAAGTACACGAAGAAACATTATTTGACATAATTTACATCACGTAACCACTCTGAAATAGTCATTAAGTACATTGAAAGAAATAGCCAAGACAAAAGGTCTCCTCGGCTCTCTAGATACCGAATTCAGATGCAATTTTCTGGCTTTTGAGACCACGAAAGTACAGGAATAAGCATTTTCATGGGATTATCGTGTAGTGTCAGAAATAGCATTTATCAGGAGAATGGTCACTTGAAGAGAAGCAAAATGGAAACTGCTCACTAAAACCCTTAAATCATTACCACTAGGATAACAGTTTTATTTTAACCTGAATGTTCTCTTCAAATGATTTTGAAAAAATGTTGTGGAAGCTATTTTAGTATCTTTATAAACTCTTTTTATTGTTTATGTTGACAATTATACCCAAAAACAAGAGGGCTTTTTGCGCTACAATTATTGTTGCGCCCTTTGCAACATCTTCTTTTGGCCGGGAGGATGAATTTAATGTCAGTCGGTGCATTTTGTAAGCTAATAATCACTCTTGGTGTGGAAGTAATTAACTTAGCACAGCGACAACATTCATTGGTGCGTATAAAGCATGAAGATATACGTTTCGACAAAACCTATCCCTACATTACAAAAGACCCTTTTCATCAGAATAAAGTGAAGATAGTACAGTTATCGGTGGCTGTTTGAGCTTTTTTTTTTTATCTGGGCCTTAAAACAACGCTATTAATTTATGTATTTTGCCAATAATGGTGGTAAAGTATGTTAAAAACCTAAAAGGGGCGCCGACAGACGATATTGGTCCGTCAGGGGAGCGACGCCCCTCCCCCCCCCCCCTCCCTAACCATATGGCAGCTCCGCCACTGAGCACAGGTAGTGCCAATTAATGTTTCAAGCCACATATGCTATATCTGTAATCTGTTGGTACATAATTGAAACTAAAAGCAGCGCAAAGTCTCGGTATTCTTTTTTCAATTTAGTGTATCGTTTCAGACAGAATCAAGAAATCTGCATGGCTAGGTTAAAGTTTGTCAGTTGTCACTCAGTAAATATATTAGGCTATACGAATCAGTGAAGTTTGTGTCTCCACTGCACGTTTGTGCCCCAGGAAAATGGCGACCAAAACACTTCCGATTGCAATAATAGGTACTTAGATGCATGCCTAACATCCAGATATGTAGATCCGTGGTTCCTACCAATGAAGTCCCTTGAATGCCCGTCGTAATACAGTGATTGCCCCGACCCGGCCTCTGATAATGATTGCCCGTGTGTGTTATTGATTGCTCGACTTGTGAATGGAAGCCCGTGATGAGTTACCTATTGTACAACTTTGGACGAATGCCCGCGCGGAAATCAATTGTTGCTACAATATTAAAGGCAACTTTCACCCCAAACCACAACTTCTCAGTCAATTAGCACAGCCCCTTGGATTTGATCACAGGTTCGGGTCTTGTATACTCCCGCCGCTGAAATAATAAACTGGGGTTGTGTCTGAATGACCGACTATGAATTTTATCAAGGGCTTAGGAAGCGCGGGCTGCGGGGAGATAGCCCCCAATAGCAGTGAAAATGTGGGGAGGAAGCATACACCCCCACCCCTGCGTTTGTCGAGTTAGAACTTTCCTTTTTCATTTCTCCGCCAAATTTCAATGATGCAACGGAACAATGGTCAAGAACCTTCATCACCTTTGTTTTATGCCCTTCCTGTTTTCCCCCATTCCCACATCTCACGATCGTGACTTTAAATTTTTATCCCATATGCTGTACGTGCGACGTATGATTTTTATTATCCAAAAACAGCTTCTGTACTTCTATCTTTTGGCATTTTCTTTTTGCAATTTGTTCATTTCTAATATTGAAGTGAAAATTTCATTGCAAACGAAAGTTGAATAAAACGACTGCTGATAGCAGTGGCGTAGTTTCAATTGGGTAGGGTGTGAAAGTCCCCTGGCTCTGAAAAACGAAAAAATTCGGAAATGGTGACAGTACTTAGTCACTTATTTGATTTTCCCAACTCTCTTTCATAAAATTCCGAATTCTCTCCAATACAAGCTCCATATTTGTAATAAATTTTTTTAAAAAAATCTGAGAGCTTTCCCCTTTCCCCTGAAAAAAATTCTGCCCCTCCCCCTATCTGCTGCTTAGCTGCTACCCACAAAGCCTGAGAAATGCATTTCCGGCTGTCTGAGAGGTCGCGATTCCCAAAATTTCTTGTGCGCTCCGCTTATATAGTTTGCGGGCAAGACTGTATTTTAGATAGAGAAGCATTTGCCTGCCGTACTCAAAATGCTATTATAAACCTATCACCAGATTTTTTCAACGCTGTCAGTTGAGAAGTCTGTGTAGATGGATTTTTTAGTTGTAAAAGTATCAAAATTTCATCAATGTTCCTTTGGAGAAGGCAAAGATATACTGGAATTGTTGTCTAGTGTAACATGGCTGGCAAACCACGAACATTCTACCTTTTCAGGTGAGCAGTATCATTTGATGAAATATGTTCCGGCATACAATTTTTTTTTTTCTGTACTCTTCCTGGTACAAGGTTCGTACTCTTTTCTCAAGATGAAATTCAAGCACTTTTCAAGGACTTTTCAAGGTGTAACTTGGTTTTTCAAGGACATCAAATTGCTCTTTTACAGAGCACTCCCAAATTTTTTCCTAGTATGAAATACTTGAGCACACTTTGAGGTTTTCAGGGAAAAATCCTTTTTAAGGATGACGGCACTGATTTAATAATCAAAATGAACTTCCACGTTATGCGAACACTATCATCTTAAGGAACCACTGAACAAGTATCATTCAGGCAAACCATCAACATTGTGCAAGACAATCTGTAGTTGAAGGGACATTTTGCAGATTTTCATAAAAAGTACTATAGGGCCCACATGGAACCTTGGACCAAAATGCCCCAAAATGTAAACAGATCACTAACATAGCATCACTTTCACAGGCCTTCCACTCTATTCAAAATTACCTGGAAGAAAAGTTAATCACTTGCAATACTTCACAAAATGGACCCTATGTTCCACCTTGGGCCTTGGACTCCAAACACCTCAGGAGTCAGGAATAACTAGTCCTTGAACATGACTCTATGCTACGTCCACTCCGTTTTACTCTACACCAGAGTAGGTCCCACCGTTAAGCGTAGTTACACGGTCCTGTTCAAGGACTAGGAATAATTAACCTGAAGGTGCCACTAAGTGAAATCATGACCATTGCAACAAACCATCAACATTGTACAAGACAATCTAAAGGATTAAGCAATTCACAGAATTTTATAAAAAGGGTCACAGGGCCCACATGGGAACTGAGAACTAAGCTTCCAAAACAATTTTGAACAAGTGTGGACAGATAGATGGATTGAGTGATGCTGCTTAATCAGTATGAGTTTTATTTACAAGGAAAGGTATACCTGGGCCTGGCATTACATAGCTCACCCAGGGCTTATGGTGTCACCCTCTTCAGCTTTTAACTATATTTTGTAATAGAAAAGCCCTTCCTGTCATCACTTTCTGGGCTTATTATGTGCAAAACAAGTGTTGCACTTGTCCAGTGACGATCCTGAAGGCATCATTGCACTTGTTTCACACAAGCGACTTAGCCTAACACACTTCATGATAGGCAAAGTGGAGCCTGTACACGGAAAATTTTGCCGATTTTTGTAAAGTGCCTGATCGTTTTCTGATCATAAAATCAATGGGTTTAGATAGTTTTAAGGTGAATTTGCCAATATTTTAGACGATAAGATTTCTGTGTACATGTGTTTGGTAAATGTGGTTTTATAAAATTCAAGCACTTTTCAAGGACTATGATGCAAAAGTACAAAATTCAAGCACTTTCAAGGCCTTGAAAATGAATGATTTAAATTCAAGGACTTTCAAGGACCCGTGCGCACCCTGCTGGTAGAAAAAGCGACAACTTTAGGCACTTACATATTGATTCCTACTACGCCACTGAGTTTTAGGCAGTTGTGGGAGGGGCTTTAGTACGTATGTCAGAAAATTTGGGACTGTTTGGGTGAGAGGATTAGGCCTAACAGTGAACCTCACGTAAAAAGCCTAATGCAGTGACTGGATAAGCAATGTTACGATGCAGATTAAAGGCCTACACACACACACACATTTTAGCAGGGTGGAACAAACGTGAAACCTTACATTCCTGAAGCCTCGTGGGATAAGTCCTATAGGACAAGGCTTGAAGACTATCTAAGTGGAGCGCCGCCACCCGTTGGCGCGGAGAGTACGGAAAGTTTTGGAAAATCGTGACCCTCAAGTAGCCGGAAGTGGCATTTCTAAGGCCAACATAAGCATGGCCTACACAGGCATTCTTAGAAGGGAAAGGACAAATTAACGTGAAGTATTACAGATCTGAATCTTAGTTGGGGGGACTATGAAGACGAAGCCAGCGATTTATCTAAGCGGTGCGGTGCCATTGGTTGGCACGGAGTGTAAATACAATTTTTCGAAATCACCCACCCTCGGATAATCGGAAATGACATTTTCCAGACTTGTATAGGCACCATTATCGGACTGATGCATAATTTACTTGTTTGAAATGCTACTGATAATTACTACATCGATGAAACTGAAGCGCCCGGAGCACTAAAAAATTTTAGCAATTTATGAACGATTTGCGAAAATGGAGCTCTGTGGTGCAAATTTAAGTGAGAAAAGTCTACAGCACCTGATCTACTTGGAAAGGTCGACATGAGCCCAGTTCGGAAAAAACTCAGTAGCTAGACCGAGTATAAGAAAATTCCAACCGGAATTTTACATTTCCAACAATCTTCGCTCTGACGAATTTTTTGGAGGTGTGATACCCCCCCCCCCAACACACACACACACACATGGGCGTCCGGAAGGGGGGCAAGGGGGGGCACTTGCCCCCCCCCCCGGAAAATCAAATTTGTGAAAAAATTAATGAAAAATTGAAATAAAAAAATTAAAAACAAATCATCAAAATATCTTCACTCACAGCTTCATTTTCTACCCGTGAAATATGCGGACATTTGACCAGGAATAGCAAAAGAGAAGATAGTATGCTAAATAGTGAAATCGTAATTTGGGGACCATCATTCGTGACATCTATTGGAAATTTGTAATTGTAAAAACTATGCCAAAATTGTACTAGTTGTCGGGTATGTAGTGTGCATATGGCATCCGATTATTGATGAATGCGTTGGTTTTGGTTTGGTCCCAAGCTGATTTCAAGTGGCGACGCGCGGATGTAACTGGGATATATAAGGTGAATATGGGGGGGGGGGGGGTATGATTCATAATTGGGTAACGGATATAGGCCTATATAGGCTGTTTGACAGCGTTAGTTTTATCGTACATAGGCGTGCGAGGCCGTGACAGAGAGGCAGATTTCCCTTCAACAATTTTTTACATTGAAAATTCTAAAAATCTAAAAATTACAGACATGAAATTCCTGTTTCAGGGCTGGGTACATGCAGCTTATAACACTCGCCAAGTGTTGTTTCCGGCCATCTGGAGGGTTTGTAAGGCCCAAAACTTTCTTGTACGCTCCGCCCAACCGATGGTGGCACTCCGCTTAGATAGTGTATACAATTCAATCATCCATGAATGACCTTGCCCCCCCCCCCCGTAAAAATTTCTGCAGACGCCAATGCACACACACCAGGTCGTGACAGCCCTGTTTGTGGCCAATGTTTTGTTTTTCTTTTATGAACTATCATCAATTTTACCCAGGTAAACTCACTCTGAGTGCATCATGGGCAATGAAATCTCAAAATTGTAATTGGCTTTAGGGCGAGATAGCATCTCTAATCAATCCAATAGGATGAAAAATAAAGAAAAACAAGCAATGGCCAATAATGTAATCCATGACATCGGCACCTTTTGCTTCGAGTTTAATTTTTAAAGAAAATGTAGTAAACTTCAATTGCGAACCTTGAAAAGCCAGCATGGGAAATTAAATAATGAAACTCTCTTACTTTAGAATTTTTTACATATCTGACAGTTCAAAATTTATATTTTCTTAACTATGCTATATATGTTGTAGTAATGTATGTTACATAGCTAAATAACAGAAGTCACACAACACTATATGTAAATTTTTTAATTATGAAACATTTGGTTCTCATTTGATTCTCAATTTGCACTCGAACATATTTATTTTTGCCTTAACCCAGGATTGTCCTGCCAGGAGTGTCCCGCCAGGAGTGTTCCACCAGGAGTGTCCCGCCAGGGGGGTTCTTTGTAATGAATACCCCTATATTGCAGGGAAAGGCACTTACACTTCTCCATATGTTCAGAACTGCCCTTTTTAGATATTTCATTTTCATTAAAATTTTAAGGAAACATTCTTTTCATCTTATAAATAGGTCACACCACTATAACAAATCCCTGTACCAACATTAAAGTGGAAATTCTGATGTCTTCCAGCATTATTTTGCTGACAGCCTAAAAAAATGTGATCCCGAATGTGGATTATGGAATTTACAGTGATACATGCATTACAGCAGATTTTTTGTACCATATTGAAATACCAAACTTCATGCTCCACTGTGAAAACATCAGTTTGTGCCTAAATGAACAACTCCTAGGCTGAATCTGCGGGAGTCAATAGCTCCTATCATGAACCTACCCATATTATTGTGTCAGGTGAGACTTTTTGGAGCAGTGTCTGCCATGCTGGTTGGCAGTACATTTATAGATAAAATTGAAGCAGTTCAGAGACGCGCAGCACGATTGGTTCTTAATTACTATGATTATAGCTCAAGTGCAGATCTTTCAACAAAAATCCCCCAGACCCTAAAATGGAAATCCTTGCAGCACCGTAGGGCCTTAGCTGATCTTTGTATGTTTTACAAAATAAGAAACAACCTTGTGAACGTTCCATTCCCACCCATTATCACCCTTTCCATCAGGCATGCTAACTGTTATAATCATGTTCAGGCCCTGCACTCTGAGGCTTTCAAATACCAGTTCTTTGTTAGAAGTACTCGCCTTTGGAATACTATCCCCCATGTAATTAAGATTCGACCGTCTGTGTCATCCTTTCGTGCTGCTATCTCTAACTGGATTCTCTCCCATAGGTGGTTCAGAGACCCATCGACAAATACATGGGTCCTCATTCTGTCAACTCTTTAGGGCCCTTGTCGTTTGTTTTTACTTGCACTGGTTGCTTTGCGGTTGTTTGAATTGTGGTTTTGTCTGTATTTCAATTTAGTTCCTAGTTGCACTTTTTATTTTGGTTGTGTTGCCCTTGTTGACTTCTTTTAACTGTTATCTGTGCACTCTGTGATGGCTACCTTATAGCCTTTTGGAGTTTTGAACTGAAGACTGAAGACATTTAGGTATAAAACAATTGAAAGAAACTTGGGATATTTTGAAATAATCTTTGATTCAAGGTTTCTACAGGTCATACACTGTGTGTTTAAAAAACAGGGATGGCACCAATAGGGTTAGAGGGGAGGGAGGCCATGGCCTCCCAAAGGGGGTGAAGGCAGATTCTTCAACATAAAACCCTAATTTTTTTAAATTCCCTGTATGTAAAATTAAGATTTCCTTTTCATGAAATTTCAATTTTTTTCCAACACAGTGCACCCCAATTTTTTGGAAACAAATTACTTTCCTCCGGAATTGACTTGCTGCTGCCTTCTGTTGGAGAGCTGTGCCCTCTGTTGGACAAATTCTGACACAACTCCTGAAAAACAGGAGTATGCAATGTCTTATATCATTAGGTAATTGCAAGCACAGATAAATGGGGAGGGGGCACAAGACTGAAAATATATCACTCAGAAAAATCACAGTTTAACTACAGTGAAACTTTCACAACCTGATTTTGTCAACATGGGGAAATTCCTTGCAATTTTGATTTAAGGTTTTTTAAAGATAGAAAAAACCCAAAGGAGGCAGGGACACCCCCTCCCCGTAGACCCCAGGTGACTGAAACTCTCACAAGGATGTACCCCTACTACCCCCAAACTGGTTACTTGAGACTATGGACCTGCCTATATGTATCAGAAATGATGCAGGCCAGCAAATCATATGTCTTTTTCCAACAAAATTAGGAACCATTATTTTTAGATATAATTAGAAATATCAGGGCACTTTATGCAATTTGCATGTAAGCCTTTTAAGATAGCAAAAAAAGAAAAATGAAAACCGGCAAGGACATCCATTCATTTTACCCAGTGACAAGGGGGCAGGGGCAATTTGCCCCCTGGCTCTGAAAAAAGAGAAAGTCGGAAATTTGTTATTTGTGATGTGGGTCAACTACAGTGTGGTTTTCTCCACTCTTTTTTCATGAAATTATGATTATGAATATTTGTAATTATTTTTTTCAAAAAGCACAAATTTTCAGCTTGCTTTGGGCGCATCAAATTGCAGTTCTTAATCCAGTAGTGCTCACTCATAAATCAGTTTAGTAAACTTTTCCATGCTCTGGAAATGACAAAATTGGGTATTTGTCATATGTGATAGCAGATCATCAAGGGACACCAGCAACAACAGTGCTATTTTCATAAATTTTCTTTCATCAAATTCCTTACTTCCTCCATTTTAAGCTCTTGACTTTTAAAATGGAATCAGGAGCCTCAGTTCTTAGATAACATTATGTAGCAACAAGATCATTGGTTGCCATGCAATCTCAGATTTTTCAATTGGAAATGCAGATTCTTCATAATCCCCTAACTTTTCACATTTCCTTACTGGAAATACAGAATCAAAAATTTTCTGCAATTCAAGCTCCATATTTTAAAATATTTGTTTTAAAGGACACAAATTTTAACATGTTTCTTGCAACACAAATAACACTTATACTTTAGTGGTGTTCACACTAACAAAAAATCTGAAAATTTGGGTACATGTCCCACTGATTTTACCCCTCACCTAGGACAGCCATCACAAAAGTGGGCAATGAGTCAACTTTGCCCACTCCTACAACAAAAACCTGACTATGTCTCTGCATGTTACAATTTCTTTTAATTTATAAAAGTATTGACTCAGGGTAGGGAAAGCATTTTCTGAAGCATGGAACCCCCTGCAACCTAAAAACAAGACAGAAATTACAGCAACATGTATCAATTAACTAATATTAAAGTTGGAGCAGTCATAGTCAAATTAATATCCATGGTACACTGTATCATTACACTTCCCAATGGTTAGGTTCAAATTAATATTCATGATACACTGTATCATTACACTTACCAATGGTTAGGTTCAAACATTCATACTTGTCATCAATTAATATTCAAGAAATAAGACTGTGCACTGCTATAAAGAAGCAGTGTCTCTACTAAATAAAAACAGTTTATCAAAATTTGAACATTATAGTAAAACACTGGTATTTCAGTAATTTACCAATTGCAACTTTTTTTGAATTTTCTATAATATTCTATAGACTCATGCACTCATTGTAATAATAAATGTGTCAATTGAATTTCCCTCATTCCAAACTCAATAAAATGAGATTAAAAACGTATCCTAAATATAATCATTTCGACTGACATGTAGATGGATGGATGTGGTAGGATTGGACGAAAAGATAATACGATGCAAAACAGCTTTCGCAGATGCATTAATTACATACCTATACAAAATGAAAGTTAAGAACTCTAACCCAGCACATCTTCTGTACAACAAGTGCTTGTTGTCAAGCTAGAGTCACACACAGAGAAAAATGACAATTTCATAAATAATCTGACTTACAACTGGATATTGTGACAATACCTCAATGTATGTGACATATTGAGATGATAAAGAAAGTGTATTATTTTCACAGATGTAGTCATTTTTTCATTTTTATCATCATTATTAAAAATTTGATAACACAAAATTATCATAAAGTTGCAGGCACTCTTGGTCTTGATAGTGATAGTTAGAGGATAAGATGCTATCTTACTACACCACTCACAACCAGTAGATCATCTGATGACATCATGATTGACAGGTTCTGTACTCCTGGCATGGATGGATAGTGCAGGAAAGAGAACCAGACATTATCTCTATTTTCAATACTCCCAGCACAAAGGACTCAAGATAAAGCCATGATCAACCAGCATATCATCACAGTTGACTGGCAGGTACTCCTGGTCTTCATAGAGAGAACTTGGATGAAAACCAGATTTTACCTCTGTTTCAATACACCCCTTGTGATCAACTCCAGATCAATTCCTGATTAACCAGTAGATCACTATGATTGACAGATTAGGTAGTCTAGACAGTAATGGTAAGAAAACCAGAAGACATCCTTCCCCACAGACTCAAGATCAATCCCTGATCAACAAGAAGATCATCACAGGTTAGGTACTCCTGGTCTAGATAGTGATAGTAAGAGACCCAGATGCTATCTCTGTTTTGATTGTTTTATGACCACCTTTAATTTCTGACGGAGTTATTCCTTCTGCTTTCTGCTTCTCTCTTTCTATGACATCTTCTTCTGTTGCAGAAGACTGCAATGAGACAAATAATTCAGAGAGATGTTAACAAAATTGCTATCATGTAGGGGTTTTCACTCCACAACTGTGTTGCACATTGCACCTTGACCCTGCACAAGGCTGAAAGTCAGAACTTGCTCTAACATCCAAGGCAGGTAAAGTTGTATTGGACAACCATTTTCTCGCTTTGAGGTTGTCTGATGGACGAATAGTTTTTTTCTTTTTTTGGTAATTGACCAGATTTTCTACATCTGCAAGGAAGACTGTTACAAATGCTATTAAGAACTGGTATTTAATACAATGGTATGGCCTATCATTCATCATTGAAACATATAGAAATGGCTTACTACAAAATAAATATCAAATATTTGTTTTACATGGCAGACACATCAAATCCAATTGTTTGTATACAGTTTTTTCACTTTCATTTCGGAAACCAATCATTTTTTTCAGACCTCAATTTGGCTACAGCTTGTCCAATGAACAAAGCAAAACAAAGTTGGCTAGTTAACTGGTCCACCCAAAGGTGCTTCAGTCCGGCGTGCAACCGACTTCGTCGGCTGGGCTACCGATTTTAGAGGCAAGCCTATGCCAAGTGGGGGGAAAGCCAGAGTACCCGGAGAAAAACCCACATACATCGAATGGGACTTGAACAAATGCACATGTGAGACACATTGGTACACAGCAGCTGGAATAGACCACTCTGCCACTCGACGACCCATAGAACAACCTGAAAATTTCCTTTTATATCAGGAATGCTGCACTAGGAACTCTGCTAAAAAAATTTAAATCTATCTCTGGAACCATTTCTAATATTTATCCCTTACCTAGTCCAATGGAGCGTGGTCTTAAAATTCTAGTAGTAACAACAAATAACAGATTTTTACCTATGCACTGGTAGTTTATCTGTTGTGCAACCAACATGAAAAACTTCCTCATTGGCCAGGAATTGAATGTAATTAAGTGTTAATGCTGCTAATAAGTAGGCTTTTCTTACACATGACCTCTCATTTGTTAGGTCTGGTCATAGTGTTCTTATTTTAGCAGGAGAGTTTCTAATGCAAAACCCAAATACTCATGATACTATAACTATATACAGTCATGTTGTGAGCACCTACAAATAACAGCTTCTGTACACGGCCAATACTGTAACTGCCTGAATCTCATACTGAAACCTCCTGAAAACATATAAACCTAACTGGCACTGGTATTTGGCCGGAGCATGTAGTTGGTGTTTTTACTTTGTTCCATAATATTGGGGCAACTGATATAAAACAAAATAAATACTTCTCAAATACTTTTAAAATAAATCATCTCCTGAGTATGGGCTTAAAATGTAGTTTATTTAAATACCATCTTCTTAGTTTAACAATCCATAACCATTGTAGTCTCTATTCGTCTTTCTATTTCCTATAAATGTGGGGGGAGGAGTCTCAACTAGGCCAGGTGTAATAGTTTGTTGGGCTTATACTAGTGTAGCACTTACTTTCTACGTAACTGTGTTTCCTTGTTTCTCTTAGGGAGTGACACTTCTTGATAAGCACCAAAGGGTTTCAAAGTGCACTCCCTATCACACATTTTCTCAGAGCTTAGATATCTCAAACAGAGATAGACAGATAGACAGATAGAAGACAGACAGACAGACATGCAGACAGACAGATAAAGGGAAAACATACACACTGACAGACAAACAGCTGTCTTGAAAAACTGCACTTTAAAAGGCTTCAACCATGGTGACCCTGGCTAACCTTTGACCTCCACCAACCAGAAAGCCAAAAGGCTTAGTGATTCCTTGCCTACCTTTTTTCCAATTGACAATGCTTCGTAATGTTTTTTAAATTGACAGTGCTTCGTAATGTACCCATAAAGTATACATGCATCAAAGCTTTCTACAAGAACGAGGGTTCTGCTCATGATGTCACATCCACATACTGTGTGTGAAATTTTGCAGTAAACAAGACTCCAACCATGGGAAATTGTGTAAATATGATATTGAGACTTTGACCACTTGTGAACCAAAGTGACATTTGATCTCCACCAAAAATTATAGGGATCATTTATTCACCATGCATCATCTCCACGTCAAGTATGAGGACCCTACAAGTTACCTTTCTTGTACAGTTATACTATGCGAGCAAGTTTGTCAGACTTTGACACTGCTAACCCAAAATATACAGATTAAACGAGAACCTACCTGGTTTGAAGTTTGATCTTGATTTTATGAGTAAAGGAGAGTGAGAGATAAGGTGAGATCCCGCCCGCGCATGCGTAGTCAGACTTCAAAACATGAGGTCTGAGTTTTCAGACAACATGTGCAAATAAACAGTTTTGTAGTTATACTACACGTAGAACACTAAGTTACCAAAAGAGAAGACGTACGATTAGCTTGATGGAAGAAGAGGGCAGGGAGTGGAGGGCACCTTATCTCTCACTCTCCTTTACTCATAAAATCAAGATCAAACTTCAAACCAGGTAGGTTCTCGTTTAATCTGTATATTTTATCTCGTAAAACGTTCGAGATAATGTGAGACTTCAAAGCAACTCAGACCTCATGGTAAACAGAAAAAAATAAAAGAGATATAATAACCTTTGTCAAAAAGCAACAATATCTTCAGGTTTGCTACTCTGGTCTGTGTCCAACTATGTACAATGAAAGGTTTCTCCCTTTGGGTAAAAAGGCTTTTGCAACATGCCAAATAACAATAAAGTGTAAAATATACGAGGTAAACATATGTACAAAGTTCGAAAAGTTTTGTCTCAAATTTTCAAACTCAAAACTTCCACAAGGAATAACTAATAGGCAAACAATGTTGGAAAAACAGTTCCAAAAAAGAAAAACTCCATAGGAGCAAATATAAAGTTACATCTTCAATACTGCAACATCAAACTGTTTTCCTTGCATATTAACAGGTTTACTCCATAGGAGCAAATATAAAGTTACATCTTCAATACTGCAACATCAACTGTTTTGTTTGCATAACAGGTTTACTTCATAGAAGCGAATATAAAGTTACATCTTCAATACTGCAACATCAAACTGTTTTCTTTGCATAACAGGTTTATGATAAAACTTCTGGAAGGTTTCCTCGCCTTTCCAACCAACATGTGACAGGATTTCACTGACAGGGAAATGGGCCATTGAGGCCTTTGATACTGCGGCGGTACGTACTGAGTGAGGTTTGAACTCGGTAACATTAATACCTGCTTGAGCCATAACTAATCTCAACCAACGGCCAATAGTGTCCCTTGAAATTTTCTTAAATGGTTTCCTGTAGCTAATAAACAGCTTGGTTTCCCCCCTGCGACATAGTTTCGTTCGTTTCAGGTACTCCACTAAGTAGTTAAAGACACATAGTCTTCTGTCTGGGGGATATGCTTTAAATTCAAGTTTTATCCCAACTTGCCCTAGTCTGCTCTGCTTAAGCAAGGAATCGATATGAAAAATGATGGCATTAGCTTTAATTTCCATATGTTCAACATCCAGCCTATGGAGGGTCTGCTGCCTCTGAGCTGAAACCAGCGCCATCAACATACATGTTTTCCGAGAAAGATCAGCCAGAGTTAGCTTACTGGCTGGTGACATTTTGCGAAGCAAATTCAAGACCACTCTTACATCCCAAATTTGGTGGTAACGAGGGAGGGGCGGTTTAAGTTGGAATACACCTTTCATAAATCTTCGGACCAAGGGGTGGTTACCAACTGGACATCCATCTGGCAGGATGATGAAAGAAGGCAATGCAGATCGGGCTATATTGAGTGCACTGTAGGATAACTTTGTGTAGAGCGAAGTAAGAAAATCAATCACTTGGCTGACATCAGCTTGGACTGGATCAGTCTGCCTTTCACGACAAAAGTCCACCCACTGCTTGATGTATGAGTGGTATTGCAATTTGGTAGTATCTCTCCAGGAGGACAGAAGGATATTGGTAGCCTGTTCTGAAATATTATATTGTCTGTAGGTTTGCCGGACAATCTGCAAGACATTAAAATAAGACTGTTATTTAGTTCATGCGTTTTACCGCTTGACGGCTGTGTAAGTAAATTTTCGAGACGTGGTAGAACTACTGGTTCCTCTACCAATAAGTTAAGTAATCTACCAAACCACGGCTGGGTGGGCCACTTGGGTACAATAATAATGCCTTCTGCTTGATCTTGTTCTACTTTTCGCAGACATCGTCCGACAAGTGAAAATGGTGGAAATGCATAGAAATAAAATGACCCCCAATCCAAAGTGAATGCATCACATGCAAATGCTCCTGGGTCCGGTTTCCATGAAACATACTTCTTTATTTGGGCATTTAGTCTTGAGGCAAATAAATCTATGTCTGGCTCTCCAAACATTTCAATCACCTTGAGGAAAACCTTTTTGTTTAGCATCCACTCCAGTTTATCATTGAACACCCTCGACTGTCTGTCAGCAACTGTGTTCAACATTCCGGGAACATGGGCAGCCGTAAGCCACAAACTCCGCTTTTCACACCAGGTCCAGATTGCTTGTGCCATTTCATTGCACGCAATCGACTTGGAGCCCCCCATATTGTTAAGATATGCTACAGCTGTAGTGTTGTCAATCCGGCATAAAATGTGAGCCTTCTTTAACTTAGAGCAAAAGGCTTGTAAAGCCAAAAAGGCTGCCAACATTTCTAAATAATTTATCTCATTGTTCTGTGCTCTGATTAATTCCTGAGTATTCCATCGGCCCCCAATATGTGTCCTACCATTTGTGGCTCCCCATCCTAGGCCTGATGCATCTGACATTATTGTTAAAATGTAGGGTCCCTTATCAATGCGATGAACTGCCACATCAATATGATCAAGCCACCATTGTAGCTCTCTTTTCGCCAGAGGTGACAAAGTCATCATTCTATCAAAATGTCCATTATTGCTTTTTAACGCCAAAGTTTTTTCTCGTTCTGTTTGTCTATAATACAGTGGGCCAAATTCTACCCCAGAAAAAGCAGCAACCAGTTTGCCTACCGTAGCGGCAACTGACCTTATTGATTGGCAGCCATCTTGTAGTATGTTCATACATGCAGATTTATTATCACTCTTTCGATCACTTGTCAGTCTCACTTGCATTAAATGAGAATCTATGATGAACCCAAGAAATTGTATTTCCTTCATGGGTTGTAAGATGGACTTATCTGGGTGAATAACAAAACCTAGGCATGAGAGCAGAATGCCTGCCTTTGCCACAGCTTCAAGACAATCTTGAAAAGTCTTTGCTATAATAAGGGTGTCATCAATGTAAGTGATGATGGTTATGCCCATTGACCTTAACACTGCTAAGGGGGGCTTCAACAATTTAGTAAAAATTCGTGGCCCTGATGCTAGCCCATTTGGCAGCGCACAAAAATGCCAGCCTACTCCTTCCCAGAAAAATTGTAGGTATTTCCTATGCTCTGGAGCAATAGGTACTGAATAATATGCATCTCGCAGGTCAATTGATGCCATATAGCAGCCTTGAGAAATAAGGCTAGTTGCAGACTCAAAAGAATCCATTTTAAAGTGCTGATACTCTATGTGTTCATTCAAGTTTGACAGGTCAAGAATCATTCTGAAACCCCCATCCTTTTTGGGTCTGGTAAAAATATTGGAAGTGAACCCACTCCCCTCATAGCCTGGTTCAATTACCCCACATTCATGAAGGCGTCCAATTTCGCAATTGACTGCCTGTTTCTCCCTGTCATCCAATTTGTATGGGTAAGGAATATTGTTTGGGCAAGGCGGCCCTTGTTGGCCAAATTCCAGTTGATATCCAGTCACAACTTTCAGAATGTATTTATCTGATGATGTTATTTTAGCCCATTCTGTTAAGTGATCTTTTAAACGTCCTCCTACCCTAGAGGATCTAGTAGTTAACATATGGAGAAAAGTAAGTGAGTTACTCACCTGCATTACAGGGTTGTCTGCTTGGGGTGCCGGACCATTTAAATCCTGCGCGGTTGTCTGTTTGTCGTGGCTTTTGTGTTCGCACTCACAGACTTGTTGTGGGGGATCTGGCCCCGCTTTTGTGAAGCTTGGGGCCTTCCTGCCCCTAAAAAAGACTTTGCAGAATGATAATATCTTGGTCTGGTGTACCAACCTGCCTCAGCATATTTCTGACGGTTCACATATTCTGGTGGTCGGTAAGGGCGGAATCTAGAGGCCCCCTGTACTTTGGGTTGTTTAACCACACCCACCGCCTTCTGTTCCTCATCCATATTTTTTACCGTTTTAGGTAAGTCGTCGCCAAACAACCATTGTGTTGGCTTCACGTCTGCCTTGCATAAATGCGAGTAACGTTGATGAAGATCTGGTTTTAGCAACTCCTTTCTCAACAAATTCAGTTCAAACTGAGCATGTGCCAATAGTGCAATACAGTCCTGTTCCATCTCGGAGGGTGGGCGTTTGGCAGAGTCCAAGACTCTTACCATGGACACAAGTCCTTTGACTAACGGTCTTTGACAACGTTGGATTTTCAAATCCACGGAACGTGTTTTCGGGTTGATATTATCCCAAATTATGGGGTTTATCTTGGGCACAAGCAAATCACAGTTCTCTGGTTTAGTGTATGTTTGGAACAGTTCACTTAGCTGTTTTTCCTCCAGCTTTGTTGCTAACAAATAGTTCAAGCTGCCTGCTAGTTCGGGTGCTACTGGGTCTCCTTCCTCTGAAGGGATCGCATATCTGGATGCAAAGCCTACTGGCTTCAATGTTTCGGGGGAGCTTGTAAGCGGTCGCTCAACTCCGTCCACACTTGCTTCCGATCGGGGGTCTGCCCCATCTGGGTAGTGTTGCACGTTAGGCTGCGTACACACTGTGGCAGCTTCACTGTAATCTGTTTGGCCTAACGTTAGGCTCACGTTTGCATCCGACAAAATTTCACCGTCCTCAGCGGAAATGCTTCGTTGTTCATACAGATTAGCCACAAGGTGCTCCAAGAGCCCTTCAAGCTTGTCCAGTCTCTTAGAGACATCTCCGGACTGTTGTTTCGAAACTTTCAGCTTCACACTAGGCCCCTTGCCTTTGGCGCCATTTCCGGCCTTAGGCTTTGGCTGCTGTTTAGGCTTAACGTTAGGCTCTGCAGGCTTACGCGCGTTACACGTAGCACTGTCCTTAGGCGAGATGTTATGATCCGTACTCGGACCAGCTGCTGATTTCTCTGCCATCGTCTCAAAAGCAATCCAAAAAATTGATCAAAAGTCGTAAGAAATCCTCAAAGAGATAGATTCCTGAGGGATTGCGTTTAAAATGTAGTTAAAATGAAGATTCCAACGGATAATTAAGAACGTCCCTGGATTTCGAATGACTACGAACATGGATTGCGAGCGAACTGACTACGCATGCGCGGGCGGGATCTCACATTATCTCGAACGTTTTACGAGATAAAATGACCTTTGACCTCCAGGAAAATGGATAAGGATCATCTACTCAATATGACCAACCCACAAACCAAATATGAGCATAGTCACATGTACCGTTCTTGAGATATTGTGTTTATAAGGTTTTGACCTTTTGACCACTTGTGACCCCAAATGACCTTTGAGCTCCACCAACAACTGTAGGGATCATCTACTCAATATGGCCAACCCACACACCAAGTATGAGATTAGTCACATTTACCCTTCTTGAGATACTGTGTTTAAAATCAATTTCTAAGGAATTTACCATTCGACCTCTCCTGACCCCAAATGACCTTTGACCTCCACGGAAATCGTTGGGGATCATTTACTCAATATAACCAACCCACACAAAGTATGAGGATAGTTACATGTACAGTTACTGAGATATCGTGTTTACAAGGTTTTGACCTTTTGACCTCTCCTGACCCCAAATGACCTTTGACCACCACCAAAAATTATAGGGATCACCTACTTAATAGGATCAACCCACACACCAAATATGAGATTATTCACACTTTCTGTTCTTGAGATATCGTGTTTACAAGCCAAAGCGTCAAATACACACACACACACACTCACCCAAATTGGCTAATACACACTACAAGTACAGCCCATACCCAGAGTCAATGCCTTACGGGCTACACAGAACTGTTCCCCTAAGGAAATGGTCAGAATTTCCCTTTAGCCGTTTAAGTCATGTAGCATGTGAATGCCGCGAGGGAGGGCTGCCTCTTGCATATCACATGACAGAGCTCATTGCAGTGTCTGAATTTTCGGGTAGCTACACCAGTTACAAGTTCCGCAAGAGTGATGTGTGATGTGTGAGGCTTCAGCTCTCGTGAGCGGCTTGTACCTGGCAAGGTATCATTTATAGGTTCACACACATACACATACAAGCACACACACATACACATACAAGCACACACACATACACATGACATCACCATCGCATAGATTCCTTGCCTGCCTTTGGCAAGGAATCAAAAATTATAGGGACCATCTCCTGACTATAACGCATCCACACACCCAAATATGAAATCTATCCAAGTTTATTATCTTGAGATATCGTGTTAACGAGACTCTCTGACCTTGACCCCCTGTAACCCCAGATGACCTTTGTCCTCTGCCAAAAACTATAGGGACCATCTCCTGGCCATAACACATCCATATAACCTATATATGAAGTCCATCCAAGTTTCCTATCTTGAGATATTGCATTTTAAAACCAGATTTTCAGACTTTGACCCCTAGTGATCCCAGATAACCTTTGACCTCTGCCAAAAACAATAGGGACCACGTCTTGACTATGAAACATCCTTATACCACATATGAAATCCATCCAAGTTTCCTATCCTGAGATATCGTGTTAACAAGATTTGACTATGATACATCCTTATACCACATATGAAATCCATCCAAGTTTCCTATCTTGAGATATTGTGTTAAGGAGATTTTCAGACGTTGACCCCCATTGAGCCCAGAAGACCTTTGACCTCTGCCAAAAACAATAAGGACCATCTCCTGACCATAACACATGTACATACGAAATATGAAATCTATCCAAGTTTCCTACCTTGAGATATCGCATTAACAAGGCTTTCAGACTTTGACCCCTGGTGACCCAGATGACCTTTGACCTCCACCAAAAACAATAGAGTTTTTCCTCTCAATACAGTGCATCTATGTTCCAAGTGTGAAAACTATCATATATTCCTATCTCAAGATATTGTGTTAGCAAGTTTCAAAAACACACACATCCATGCACACACACATGCACACACACACATAAACACATACATTCACTTGCCACCATGAATTCATAGGTTTCTCTTATCATCAAAACCAAAAAACGGTCATTGCTTCTCCTATAATCCTATTTAACATAAAATGACATACTGACACCAATTCTCCTCTTTCCCCACCCCGTTACCCAGAGTTTTCAAAATGTCTGGAGCAGAGACTTAAATGAAGAGAATACAACAAGGGCAACACGGGCACAAACACAGGATACACAAACCATACCAACAATATTCAATGCCTTATCATACATAAGAACAGTTCCCTGTAAGGCAGCCGTCAAAATTCACCTTTAGCGGGTGAGCCCATGCAGAATGTGAATGCCTGGGGGGTGGGCGGTCTCCCGGTAACCTTGTGATTCATAGACCTTTTTGAAAGAAGCTTTAAGGTCATATCAACTTTTGATATGTTAGAGGGGTGCTTATTCTATGCATTTTGGTGAAATTTGCATTGAAATCCCATGTGTGGTTCTCAAGATATAGGTATGAGCAAGTAAAGTTGTCACATTTTCAACAAACAGTGAACTTGAAGCAAGCTCATATGATATCACATCCCCACATTAGTGGGAAGTCTTTTGTTTTTCTTTAAAATTTATACTGGATTTTCTCCTCAAAAATCCCATATTATTAAAATGTGGTTGCATAAGTGTCATATGAATTTTTCAAACTTTGCAATCCTCATGGGGAGGTCCTATTCCTATTAACATCAAGGTCAACACAACAGTTTGAAAAAAAAGGGAAACAAAGCATTCCTTGTCAATATAAGGAAGTGATATAATCTCTGTTGCCCTCTACATGCTGTGGTATGCCCGATACGGAATTCTCTAGTAAAAACCGCCAAGTGATGGTATTTTGATGTAAACAATACTGAGTCAAAACACTGCAGTACTAGAAAATGGCGCTTTGATCAAGTCTGCCTGGTCACACCAGCTCAATTCTTATCAGATGTTGTTCTCAGCAAAACAAAGGGCCGTCCTTTGGCAAACTGATGCAGCATAGATGCTTACTTATTGCCAAGTGAACTGTGGGCTAATTAAATAGGATCATCTAACGAATAACACAAGCTTGATTAGACAGTTTTGTGAAGACAAGCGGAAAGTGCAAACTCAGTGCCCTTCTGAGAGAATGCGTCATGATCTCACTTTGGAACACAAATCTAGTAACTACATTTGCTGCTATTTGGAAAAATGCATGTCCAATTTGAATGGAAATTTCACCATCCTGAGTAGATTTATTTCTTCCTTCACAAGTGAAAATTTATTTTTTGCTTATAACTTCCCCTTTGAAGTGACAGAATTTATGAGTACCTAACCCAGTTACAAGCTCTATGTGAGCAAGGAAAGCTGAGTAAGGTTCAAGCTCTCTTAAGCGTTCATGGCCAAGTAGTATTTGTTGGTGTACATAAACTCTGGATGAGTAAATACACAAACTCAGGATACCAAAACACATGCAAACACAGAATACACAAATACAGGATATGTAAATAATTTCAAACACATTGGCCCACACAAATTGTACAATAGTTACTTACCCAGGCAAAAAACACTGCAGCCCCTGCACTGACATCTCGCACTTGTTCCAAGTCAAACTCTGAAAGTATACTCTTCACCTTCTTAGCAGTTTCCAGTTTAATTTGGTTTGGATTTCTCTCCATAACTCTTCTCTTCAATCCATCTTTACCAGTCTTTCCAATCAAGGCCTGCATTTTCTTCCAGTCCTTAGAAAAAGGCAAATCAAGACAAACTACCATTTTGAGCAATTGTTACTATCAAGCCTATAAGGTCTGTGCTTGCAGAGGAAACAGAGGGAGAGCCTTATAGCTGAGAAGGAATCCCGCCTGGATTCGAAAAACTGTTTTTTCCCCAAGAAAGTCTCTTAAATATTGGAAGTGGTCATCATGAATCCATCAAAATTATCAATTAAGACACTGGCCAATCACCTCCAGCAATAATACAATCTCAAAACTGCTATGTAAAATTTGATTATCACATTATTCACTGCAGTTATACACCAAAATAAAATACAAAGTTACTGCAACATTTAATTAGCTTTTTTTTGTTTCCCAGTTATACAAATCATACACTATAATAAAGTTACTGGAACCTATTTTTATCTCATTGTTTTGTTTCCCAGTTGTACACTACAATAAACCATAAACTTACTGCTACATACCTTAAGTTCACTTTCTTTGTTTCCCAGTAGTAGGTATGTAGCCGTCATTACTTTGTGAACTTGAGGTGGTGGTTTACTGTAACTTCTAATTTCTGCAACAGTACTTTGTTTCAAGTTCAATATTTCATCTCTGAGTCGTTTAAGTCTCTTAAGGCTGAGCAGCATCTTGTTAGCAGCAGCCATCTCCTGTGGCATGTATGGTTCAAAACCATTCTTCTTCACAACATCAATAGCCTTCTCTAAACTTTCCAGGGTGCGTATTTCCATGGCTTTCTCAAGATCTATTACGAACCAATATAACGGAAAACAGTCACTGCAAAATCCAATGGTACTGTTCATGTTCAAGACATGCATGTTCAATCAGAAAACAAGTCCATAACCTTTTAAAAAGTAAATAATGATGGGCTAAGACCCCTCACAGTCATATTTTTAAGTGTTTACTGTTCCTTTTAAACACAAAAAAATTGACATTTTGATCCTGGCATTGTAAATGAAGTCACCCCAACTTGAAGTAGTGTAGTAGACTTTCCTGTTTCATGATTGGCTCATAAGAGTCACATGAAAATATATTTTCTCCACAAATGTGAAATTTACTACGAGTAAACTGCTTGGTGTACCTTGAATATGCAATATTGACGTCCTAAAATATTACAGAAAAACTTTGAAGAGGAGAAGAATACAGATTTAGCTGTTGCTTCAAAATAAGTTTTGGGCAATTGTTCGTCCTTAGTGTTTGAATGCAATGATATTTCAGCCTTTGGAAAATTCATGTAACATGAATCCTGTCATTCATATCAAGAATTTGTAAAAAGAGAGAGATTTCTGGATTGTTTAAAGACTGTTATATGTATCAGGCCAAATGCCAAATTATGGATTCTTATTGACAATGCAGACAAAAAGAAAACTAATTCTTAGCTCACCCAGTTGTGTGACAAATAATTAACATTCCCTGGCTAGCATTAAAATATTGAAATAACTGAACATCCATTTCTGAACTTACATGCAAGAATGTATGAAAAGTTTCTTGCAGGTTATACAGTTTAGATGTAAAGCCATGGTCACTCTGCAACAAATTCAGATCAAATTCTGATCCAATATTTGTGAATTTTTATCAAAATCTACTGCGTCTCTTATCAGGAAGAACCCAAAATTTGCCAAATAGTGTAATTATATGACTTGCATAATAGGTCTAAGAAAATAAAAAAGAACTGATATTTTTAATGACTTCCCACTAACAGAATGCTTTTATCAAACTTGTGAAGTCTGATAAAAGCTGCCTGTCAGTGTGACATCACAAAATAATTAATATAAATTTAACTTCCCAGATGGAGAATTTAACAAAATTAACAAAAAGTGTATCAGAATCCCAGCAGAATTGTTTGCAGTGTGACCAGAGCCAACAGAGGTTAGGACTTAATGATGATTGCCAACACTAGTACCAAACACAGGTCTATAATTATGTATATCTTGGTGTCTTGGTTGAGATAATTCCTTCAACGGTGCTTTATGCACTCAAACACATCCCCTGCCATAGCATCTGGAGATGACCAACACCTTCAATCTTCAATAATTATACACAGAATATCATCCATCAACAATGTAATAATCCTACCCCTGCAAACTTTCTTAAACAGAATAGATTGCTATGCATAATGGCTATAACATAAATATTAATCTTTTGAATTAGCCACAATTTTTTACAATGCAATAGTTATCCTGACTAGAACTGTCCATAGTTGTATTCTGACAAACAAGCATTACTGAAATGCAACAGAAATTTCTACCAAATACTAATGCAAAGTGAAATGACTTACACTAGTAGTGTTCAGCCAAAGAAACCTAATTTAAATTCTAACCTTTCTTGATTCATAACATTATTGCAAACAACCAACAACTCCACTGATTCCAATGATTCAAATCATTAATATAAAGTATGGTTACAATCAAATGATTTTTTTCAAAAAAGTCACTTTTTAGACTAATTTAAATGTTCTATTGGTAAAATTGTAATCATGGTGAGTAAAAGTTGTTTGGAGTTGGGTTTACTAACTGACATTACCTAATTTGAAAAACCAACACAGTTTAGAATGATTTAATAAACAAAACATGTGTTCACCCCTTGTAAGATGCATAATCAGTAATGACTGTAACTAAAATCATAGACTGACAATATTACAGTCAAAAGTGTTACATTGCATTGTAAGATGCATAATCAGTAATGACTGTAACTAAAATCATAGTCTGTCCCATGTATTTTTGGCCAGGATTGTAGCTCTGCAACCACTAAAAGAATTCACCCTGCAGCTCTACAACCATTAAAATGAACCATGTCTCTACCCTACAATGATTGTAATAACTGATCATCCATGGCCAAGCTGCCCAAACATAAAAATAGCTTACCATCCCTGGCTTTAAATCGTTTCAATATGGTTTCTGCTTTCTTCAGATCACCTTCGTTATCTGCAAGCTTAGCTGCCTTAAACTCCTTAACACATTTTTGGATGAGTTCTTTATCTTTCTTCTTGATGGCAACTTTGAGTTCTTTTCTGATTCTTTCATTCTTTTCTCCTGAAATAATGACAAAAAAACATGCAAAATCATGTACCAATACACTCAGACATCCATTAAAATACACCGTAACTTCTAGGGTTTGCACGGGTAACCCGGGTACCCGGGTACCCGCCTGCCATTGTACTACCCGGGTCCAAATCTACTACCCGAATCTTAAAAAAGAAAATGCATGCAAAAAGGATCACCCCATTTACGCCATTGCCCACGGTAATGGACTAAAATATTTTGCCAGTTTGGTAAACATTCTCCGAGACTGAGAATGAAGAGAGCCCGTAGAAATTATGTGTAAGTTTGAAAGTTGTCTGTACTTCGTTTCTGAAGTTGAAATTTTTATCAGCGTGCGGCCCGGTCGCGCTATCGTCACATAGTGGGATGCTTCTCACACATCACATGTATTTCGCTTATAAACTTACACGCAAGCATCTGACGGCCGATTCAAAATCACATCGTACTGTTTCACACAGACATAGCAAGACATACCTGTACTGTATCACCCCCGCCCAGCTTGCAAAGACACTAGTGTCCGTAACGTTCGGCATGCTAGGTAAAATGAGCCTTGCATGTACATACGATCTTATTATTAATACCGTATGCCACCTTGAATATAATCCTCGAATATTTCTTAATGGTTAAAGGTGTCAGTTTTACGGAAATCAACACTTTGCCGCTATCTGCAAAGCAAAACGACATAAATGTAATAACACCGTTAACACTTACAATTTTTTTTTTAAAACAGGCCAGTACATATTACGTTATTATGCCACAAAATGGCTCTCGAGCAGACTACGAAGTTTATGTGTGAAAGCTACAGTATGTTACCGTGCCTGGATGTCAACACGAGGCTAGCTACGTAAGAACGTACATACCCCATTAGTGATAATTCCAACGCACATTGCAGAGTAGTGTGAGGGAAGTTCACAAACATGACGTTGTTTGTGTTTTAAAAGGAGAAGCTTCGAGCTCTTAGTATGCTGGCTTTTCGAGTAGGCGTCCCAAAATTCAATATCAAATTGATATAGGCCTTGGGAAGTATAATTTTCTTATTTGACTGTTTTCTGTTACGTTTTTTTTTTACTTGTCATTTTGATCTAAAACAAAACGAGACGATTAAACCTGCTAACAAGTCAAATGTTTTTGAACTTGGGAATGTGATCGCTATACCTATTCAATACAGATGTTAATGTTACCATGCATGTCTTATGGGGTATGCTTTACAAAATGCTCGTATCTTTTAGTCACAGTAACACCGGGTAACCCGGGTACCCGACGGGTATGGCGATCGGGTACCCGGGTCCTAATTTTTTGTACCCGTGCAAACACTAGTAACTTCAAATTTTAACAATCATTTCTACTTCATTACATGAAAAAGGGTCTGTCTGTATGCCAATCAGGAATTTTATACTAAATCTGTGCATATTCCAACAGCACATGAAGTTATTACATGAAAAAAGTCTGTGTGTCAATCAGGCATATCTTACTCTAAATTTGCGTGTATTCCAACGACACATGAAGTTGAGGACACATGTATTTTGTAACTTGAGATCAATTTAATGTATCAATATAACAAATAAATCAAGATGTTTTCTTTGTAAACAGTTCTGATAAATGGTGCCTCCAGTTGGGAAGCAGACCTCACACTTGTGACCATTATTGCACAATTTTACACCCTTAGCACTTGCGGTGAAATGCATTTTGGGAGACTGTGCTGGAGCTAGCTTACACAGAGCGAAAACAGACACCCTTATAAATATCAATAATTCTTATTTAGAGTGTTACGTAACTGAGAATTGTTTGGCAATTGAAGAAAAATAGAAAGTTCAATAATAAAAAAAACTTGTTTTTGTATACAGTGATTGTCAGAGAGTGAACTTTGGCTAGAGTCTTTGTCATAAGCTTTTTGATAAAACCAAGGTGAGAGCCCACTTGCGAAGTTCCAACTGCACATTTTCTGTCTTCAAGGTGAGAAAATGATAAAGTGTCATTTGAAAGAGAGAAAAAATAATATTTCCAAAATAAAGTGATACCTTTCTTGTTTTCCTTCTATCTTCAGTAAAAATGCTATACAAAGGCCTGGTATCTTATTCTTTCTCATCACTTTATGTATGTGCACACCCAAAGCATGGCACTGTGTTGGATCTTATATCGCAGTGCTCTGCGCCAGCTACCACCATGCATTACCCTATTTCCTGTCCTACAGTGTGTATTTAGTAATTGTTGGACAGCTTCAAGGTAATTTCAGGTCAAATTTGCGACCACTAGCTGAGCCTTTGGAAAGGGTGACCTAAAATTTCCCCGTGATTCTTGGGCCTTTTGGCCGACAATTTCGCATGAAATTGGTCTTATACATTAGGCATAAGCTACCTCTATGCAGTTTGGTCACTGTTTGTTTACACAATTCATCATGCTTCAGTGCCAGCACAACCAGCCTACATATGTCCAAAGAGATCAGCCTATTGTCCTGGTCTGCTGAGGCAGCTCTGGTTGCAAACTTGGCTTGCACTGAATAAACAGTCTTTGCCTTTATGAATGAGGTTTTCAATGGGACTCTTTGTTTACATAGTGCTGGACATGGCAGCTACTATTGACAGAAAGCTGATAATAGGAAGTCGGGTTGACCTTGCTGTAACATCACTTTTTCAACAAAAAGTGCGGTGTCGGGTATAAATTGTATAGAGGCAACCTTATGCCTAATGTAATAACTTGGGAAGTAAGTCTGGTAAGTTTCATATTTTTCTTGATCGTAACTGGAAGTAAACAGAATAATTTAGCCATTCTTTTTACCAAGTGTACATTTCCATAAGCCACTTTAATTCAAAATTGTGTGATGTCATCAGAGCTTTATATATTTCGGTGACCCCAAGACTAGCTTCCCAACTGCTCCTCCACCCTTCCCAAATAATTAATTCATACGTTTGGCTCTCTCCCTGGCAGCTTTCTCTGCTTCTTCGGCTGCCCGCCTCTCATCTGCATTGTTGGCTAGTTTCAAAGCTTCCTTAGCTTTCAATGCCTCTTCTTCTGCCTCTTTCTCCAGGGCAGCTGCTTTCTGTGAACAATGAAAAGCACAGAATGGTTCGATCAACGGTTCTTTACAACCAGAATGCAAAAATGCATTGAGGTTTCGATGATATATAAATTTTCCATTTCAAATAATGCCATCATGCACCATTATCTTCACAGTCAAGTGTTACACTAGCATGTTCAAAAAATAATTTTATTCCAGATGACTTTTGACCTCCATTAAAGACATACATAGATAGACAGACAAACATGCAGACAGAGAGAGATAGACAGCTATCTTGAAAGATCACATTTAAAAAGGTTTCACTTTGATCCCCCAGCTGACCCCAGATGACCTTTGACCTCTGCCAAAAACAATGGGGACCATCTCCTGACTATAACGCATCTACATACCCAAATATGAAATCTATCCAAGCTTCCTATCTTGGGATATCATGTTAACAAGATTTTCAGACTTTGACCCCTGGTGACCCCAGATGACCTTTGACCTCTGCCAAAAACAAGATGAAACCATCTTCTGACCATAAGGCATCCATCCACATACATGTACCAAATATGAAGTTTATCCAAGTTTCTTAGATTGAGATATGGTGTTAACAAGATTTTCAGACTTTGACCCTCTGTGACCCCAGATGACCTTTGACCTCCACCAAAAACAACAGGGACCCATCCATATCCCCAAATATGAAATCTATCCAAGCTTCCTATCTTGAGATATCGTGTTAACCAGATTTCCTGACTTTGACCCCCACTGACCCCAGATGACCTTTGACCTATGCCAAAAATGAAAGCCATTTCCTGGCCATAACGCATCCACATACCAAATATGAAATCTATCCAAGTTTCCTACCTTGAGATATAGCGTTAACAATGTTTTCAGACTTTGACCCCTGGTGACCCCAGATAACCTTTCACATCCACCCAAAAACAGAAGGGTTCTTCCTCTCAATATGGTGCATCTATGTACTAATTTTAAAAACTGTCAGACATTTCTATCTTTAGATAATGTGTTAACAAGCAACGTGTCACAAACACACATGCACCCATGCATACATACAGAATGTGAGGCTGAACCCTGTGCTAACGTTAATTGAATGTAAGGTGAATCCTGTGCTGGGGGAATGTATGGCGAATCCTGTGCTGGGCGAATGTGGGGCCGAATCCTGTGCTGGCTTCAGAATGTGGGGCTGAATGTGAGGCTGAATCCTGTGCCTGCTTCAGACTGGTAATTTCCTGTTGAAGTTCACCTTGTCTTCTTGGCAGGTGTCGAATGTGCACTTCTCCTTCGTTATTACGTAGTGCAAAATATTGAAGCAGTTGCCAAACACGTCCGCCAAGCAAGCTATATTTCAGCATGCATCTGCTCAAATCTTATGCCATCCACATGTGTTCAAACTGCTAATTTTAGCTTTAGGCTTAGTGCAAGAGAATTTTTGGCCGGGCGGCCAATGTTTTTGTTTTTGTTCCAGGGAGGGGGGGGGGCTCTTCAGATTTTATCCTGGTTGTGCACCTGTGGTCAAAAACAGCTAGTGGAGAACACTGTTACCTAAAAATGACATTCATTCCAAGTTTCCTATCTCAAGATGTTGTAATAATTAGGTTTTCGGATTTGACCGCTGGTGACCCCAAATGTACTTTGACCCCCACCAAAAGTTATATGGTTCGTCCCTTGACAATATTGCATCTACATACTAAGTATGGCATTCATCTAACTTTTCTATCTCAAGAAATAGTGATAACAATGTTTTCAGATTTTGACCCCTGGAGACCCCACATGACCTTTGACCCCCACCAAAAACAGTAGGGTTATTCTCTTGATAATAATGCATCTAGATACTAAGTATGACATTCATCCAAGCTTTCTACCTCAAGATATCGCGTTTACAAGGTTTTCGGGGTCTGACCCCTGGTGACCCCATATGAGCTTTGACCCCCACCAAAAACAGTAGGGTTATTCCCTTGATAATAATGCATCTAGGTACTAAGTGTGACATTGATCCAAGTTTCCTATCTCAAGATAGTATGTTAAGAAGGTTTTCAGAGTTTGACCCCTGGTGACCCCATATGACCTTTGACGCCCGACCAAAAATGATAGTGTTCTTCCTCTGACAATAACACATTTACATACTAAGTATGACATTCATCTAAGCTTTCTACCTCAAGATATTGTGTTAACAAGGTTTTCAGAGTTTGACCCCTGGTGGCCCCAAATGACCCTTGACCCCACCAAAAACAATAGGGTTCTTCCTCCCACTGTGGAGCATCTATGTACCAAGTATGGCATTCATCCAAGTTTCCAATCTCAAGATATCGTGTTAACGAGGTTTTCGGGGTCTGACCCCTATTGACCCCAAATGACCTTTGACCCCCACCAAAAACAATAGGGTTCTTCCTCTGACAATAACGCACCTACCTACCAAGTATGGCATGCATCCAAGTTTCCAATCTCAAGATATCGTGTTAACGAGGTTTTGGGGGTCTGACCCCTATTGACCCCAAATGACCTTTGACCCCCACCAAAAACATAGGGTTCTTCCTCTGACAATAACGCACCTACCTACCAAGTATGACATTCATCCAAGATTTCTACCTCAAGATATCGTGTTAACAAGGTTTTCAGAGTTAGACCCCTGGTGACCCCATATGACCTTTGACCCCCACCAAAAACAATAGGGTTCTTCCTCTCACTATGGGGCATCCATGTACCAAGTTTGAAAACATTCAGACCTTCCCTTCTTGAGATATCGTGTTAACAAGCAAAGTGTCACAAACACACACACACACATACATCCACACACACACACGCACGCACATACACACATACATACACACACGCCATCGTGAATGCATTGGTTTCTCTTTCATCGAAACCAAAAACATGCAGCAAATCCATAAATACCAGTCAAGGTTATATTAAAATTGCCAATTCTGTATCTCATCACAGATCAGCCATACTGGAGGGCAGTCATGCATAGTACACATGGTTTTGTGCTGAACACACTGCACAGTGTGCACTGTGGTTTATGCAATGTTTACTCATTTAACAAGCAAGCGTGTCAAGTGCAATCTACTGCACAGTTTACATGTACTCCAACCTGGCTCCAAGGGAGCTCCAAGGGAGCCAGCCTCTATTTATATCTTAACTCTGTGGATGTTTAGTTCAAACAGCACAACACTGGAAGAAAAACAATATGAAGTCAACCTATAAAATATGACAGTAAGTAATTGAACAGTCAGTCTGACTGCAATGTCAGAGGTTTGTTCAAGAATACTTTTGTAACACTTATGTATGGTTCCAACAGTGCAAACAAACAACATACAGTAGCAACATACCTGTGAGTTCTTAGACATCCTTTTTGCATATTGCTAACACTAATGGCATTTCATAACAAAGAAGGATAATTTTTTACATACAAGTGGGCTACCACATTGTACATTATTTACTGCTAACATTAACAGCACTTCATGACAGAGAAGCATGATTTTAGATGGAGTATACTTCATTGAACAAAGTTAACATTGCACAAACACATGATAAACTAATATGATTATGTAAGGGGAAAGAAGAGTAAACAACAATAGCAGTATATGAATAGTAAGCACAGTACGTAAAATGAAATATTAGGATATCCATTGCAGATGTATAACATTAAGACTACCTGGCACAATATTGGCACTAATTGCACAACACTGCTTACAGCTTAAAATACCTGTGATGCTGGCAGCTGATCATAACATTCTTGCCCCACAGCTACAGGAAATATTAAGCTAGTACAGGGCTAGAACACTTCTGCAAATCTTCCTTGGTGTGAACATTTTATAAACTGTAACTATCTATTCATACTATATGTAACACAGAAGCAAACAAATGAAAAATTTATCAATTGATGCATTCCAGCAAAAAAACAGTTATAAAACAATTGCTTCACTATGTACTGTATCTAACAGAGCGGCCAAGGGCCAAAAAATGTTCAAACTATGCATTTTTTCACAGTGGGTGATATGAAAGCATCATAATTTTCAGGCTTTGAATTTTAAAACAAGCCAGTGTAATCACACCCTTCACCACTCTCCTCAAATCACAATCCTCCACAAAAATACATGGGACAAACATCACCACCCACATCAATGTTCAAGTCTAAGGTTGCCTTGGGCTGCCTCAACATTGAATGGGGGAGACAGGGATGGTGATCTAATCATTGCTTATTTTGCTTGCTTTGTCACATTATTTTTGTGAAGGATTGTAGATGAAGATGGGAGCTCAGATAAATCTAATTAAAGTATTAAAGAAATGGAATGCCCACCACACTCCTTAATTTGCTGAAAAATGCGATTGGTAGCACACTTGGACAATCTAAAACTCAAGGCCTGCATTTTGTTCCTTTCTTCTATTATACACCCTAGTAAACTGTCACAAGGATCAACAAATTAAATTTCAAGTTCTATAAATACATGCTCTGAGATCTGCATTATGTATACAATCAAACTGATGGGAAATGGTCACTACAAATGCAATCGATGCATGGGCTCAAGGTTTTCCATGAGAGAGCAATATAACTGCTACAAGATGATAAATATCAATTCAAATATTATATGAAGGGAACATGATACTGTATACTTTACTCAAAAGATTACATGACACCCTGGGTATGTACTAATGTGCTTGGTATATTTCAAAGGCGTACAGTTTATAGGCCTACTGACCGACTTCATGGTCAAGTGGTTAGAGCATTAGACTTGCAGTCCACGGTTGGGAGTTCCAGTCTTGGCCAGGTCATGTCAAAGACTTCACCAATGGAATCTACTGCCCTTATGCTTGGTGCTCAGCATAAACAATGGAGTGGGGAAAAGAAGTCAGTGCGCCACAACTGTGGCTGGCTTCACTTAAAACAATTGGTTAGAAGAAGGGCAGTAAAAGTCCATGTAAATAACTACTGAGTAGCCTACTGGTCTCTGAGTCAGACAAAGGATATATTCTTCCTGAGTGCTCTATATTCTGAAATACTCATATTATAGACGAGGGGTACCAGGAGTAACACAAAAGGCACTTGCACAACACACACACACTTCTTCCAGACCTTAAAAAAACAATGGAAAATAAAAAAATTACCAAAAAAAGCGCAAGAAGAGAAATTGTAAGAAAAATTGTAATATTTAGGGGAAGAATAGTGAAAAAAATTCCATAACTGCAATTATGTCAAAAGGGTTTTTTTCTTCCACAGCATTCATATAATAACAACTAACCTTTAAAGTAGCAGTGTTCATGGGTTTAGCAATTCTAACTAATTCTCTTGTTAGTATGGATATGAGCTTTCCTGAACACCTTCATGCCTAATAACACAAATTCAATTGTTTGAGTCATGAATATTCTAGTTGTTTCATAGTTTGTAGAAATAACAGTGGGTGCCTTTATGGGAAGCATGTATATTAATATGTATGAACTTAAAATGTGCCTTGTACTTGCAAAAATGACGTCTCAGTTGCATCCCAAATGGAAGAAAAGCTTGACCTACTCAATTTTGCAAGCACTTGCATTGAGATAAGCCAGTACCTGGCTAGTTTGATAGCTTTGCACATAGCATGCAACAAATGGATATTTACAGAGGTATGGAGGGGTGCATGCATTTAATGTACTGCTCCACTGGACCATGACTTTATACTGTTTTAGCTGAAGGGTTTGAAAATTATGTGATTTGGTGACTACAAGTACTCTCAGGAATTCTCGATTTCACTGCAGGCAAAGTAAAAATCAAGGTGGGGGGGGGGGGGGGAGAGGAGAGAAGGAGTTCATTAGAATAAATACTTATTTCATGTTACTTGAGGATCATGCTCTGTAATACATGTTCTATTGTTTGTACTCTTATAAATCTACTTCTATGGTTGGTATCCTTTAAAATTATCCTTTAGTATATCACATATCCATGGCTGGTCAGCTTTGAAATAGTAGTATATTATATATACCCGTGGTTGGTCAGCTTTGAAATGGTAGTATATTACATATATCCGTGGTTGGTCAGCTTTGAAATAGTAGTATATAACATTTTTGTGGTTGGTATTCTATTCAAGTACCCACTAGTATGGTTGGTTTGGTTTGCTATGAAATGGTAGTTTACTTTAAATTTTTGAGGTTGTTATGCTCCAAAATGTTAGAATACCACATATTGGTGGTTGGTACTCTATTCAAGCACCCACTAGAATGTACCCACTAGAATGCACCCAATAGAATGTACCCACTAGAATGTTTGGCATGCTTTGAAATGGTAGAGTATCACATTTCTTGGTTGGCACTCTATTGAAGTACCTGTGTATAGTTGTTATGCTCTGAAATGGTAGAATATTACATATTCATGGTTGGTACTCTATATTTGACTACCCTGGCATCATTGTACTCTACTCAAGTACCCTAGTATACTTGGTATGTTCTGAAATGGTAGATTATTACATTTTCATGGATGCTATGCTCTGAAATGGTAGTATACTTCATATTGGTGTTTAGTACTCTATTCAAGTACGCCCTGGTATCGCTGTACTCAAGTACCCTAGTATACTTGGTATGTTATGAAATGGTAGATTATTACATTTTCATGGATGCTTTGCTCTGAAATGGTAGTATACTTCATATTGGTGTTTAGTACTCTATTCAAGTATGCCCTGGTATCGCTGTACTCAAGTACCCTAGTATACTTGGTATGTTATGAAATGGTAGACTATTACATATTCATGGATGCTATGCTCTGAAATGGTAGTATACTTCATATTGGTGTTTAGTACTCTATTCAAGTACCACTCTCACCTCTGCTTCAATTTCAGCATCAGCAGAATTCTCTGCCTCTGCTTTTTCGTCTTCAGCAAGAGCAAGAGCTCTCTCTTCTATCTTTTTCTGTTCTGCTTCTACTTTTTCAGTCTCTGAGATCAGCTCTCTCTTCAGATGGTCAACAAAATCCCTATCATCAGGTTTCTTAGTCTGGATGTTAAGCATTTACATATAAGTTGCAAGAAGATCTATCACATACCATACAATAGAAAAACAAAAGGAATCTGAGGCAATGTGTTCACATGACATAAACAAAGTAACCAATCTTTAAAAAGAGATATCTTGGGTCTGGAAAAGTTCACTGCAGAAGAGTTTAGGAGACATGGTCTGGAATTTTTGTCTTCCATATGAGTTCCGTGGGAGAAGCCACCAGATACATTCCTGTAAGAACCTGGCCTTCAATTTTAAGGCATGTGAGAGAAGCCACCAGGTACATGCCTGTAAGCACCTGGCCTTCAATTTTAAGGCATGTGAGAGAAGCCACCAGGTACATTCCTGTGAGCACCTGGCCTTCAATTTTAAGGCATGTGAGAGAAGCCACCAGGTACATTCCTGTGAGCACCTGGCCTTCAATTGTAAGGCATGTGAGAGAAGCCACCAGGTACATTCCTGTAAGCACCTGGCCTTCAGTTTTAAGGCATGTGAGAGAAGCCACCAGGTACATTCCTGTAAGCACTTGGCCTTCAATTTTAAGGCATGTGAGAGAAGCCACCAGGTACATTCCTGTGAGCACCTGGCCTTCAATTTTAAGGCATGTGAGAGAAGCCACCACGTACATTCCTGTGAGCACCTGGCCTTCAATTTTAATTCATGTGAGAGAAGCCACCAGGTACATTCCTGTAAGCACCTGGCCTTCAATTTTCAGGCATGTGAGAGAAGCCACCAGGTACATTCCTGTAAGCACTTGGCCTTCAATTTTAAGGCATGTGAGAGAAGCCACCAGGTACATTCCTGTAAGCACCTGGCCTACAATTTTAAGGCATGTGAGAGAAGCCACCAGGTACATTCCTGTAAGCACCTGGCCTACAATTTTGAGGCATGTGAGAGAAGCCACCAGGTACATTCCTGTAAGCACCTGGTCTTCAATTTTAAGGCATGTGAGAGAAGCCACCAGGTACATTCCTGTAAGCACCTGGCCTACAATTTTGAGGCATGTGAGAGAAGCCACCAGGTACATTCCTGTAAGCACCTGGTCTTCAATTTTAAGGCATGTGAGAGAAGCCACCAGGTACATTCCTGTAAGCACCTGGCCTTCAATTTTAAGGCATGTGAGAGAAGCCACCAGGTACATTCCTGTAAGCACCTGACCTTCAGTTTTAAGGCATGTGAGAGAAGCCACCAGGTACATTCCTGTAAGCACCTGGCCTACAATTTTAAGGCATGTGAGAGAAGCCACCAGGTACATTCCTGTAAGCACCTGGCCTACAATTTTAAGGCATGTGAGAGAAGCCACCAGGTACATTCCTGTAAGCACCTGGCCATGCGAGAGTGATTGCACACCCTCACTTGCCTCAAATCCCTGAGAGAAGTGTGATAAAGAATGGAGTCAAACAAAATAAAACACCTACAGCACCTTTTAAAACTTAGGAGTGTAATTTTACAACACCTTGAGAAGTGTGATAAAGAATGGAGTCAAACAAAATAAAACACCTACAGCACCTTTTAATACTTAGGAGTGTAATTTTACAACACCTTGAAAATCTCAAACACAAGCATTGAAGCACTTTATCCTGATAAATTTGCAGCACTATACTGCTGCACTGCCAAATGTTCTCACCCACAACAACACTTAAACAGTGATAACCTTTAAACTAGGCCTGAGTGAATTTTTCATATGGAAATGCATGGTGTTAGGGGTGTAGCTCTGAAGTGGTTAAAAGCTATTGAAAAAGATGGTAAATATTTTGCTAGATCTGAGGGTAAAAAGTCCTTTTTCATTCATAATACTTGAATGACACAAGGGTCCAAATTGAATCAATTATAATCCCTTTTACCAAATTTTTGCTAAACCAAAATGCTTTTAAATATTATAATGCTGTGTTTTTTCCACATCTTAACTACAGTATACTATTGTGGGGTTACTCCCCAGATTACTTTCTTAACTGCAGTACATTATTGTACATAATTGTGGCGTAGCTCCCCAGATTATTTCCTTAACTGCAGTATAAAGTAATTGTGAGGTAACTGCCCCAGTTGTTTCATTTACTGCAGTATACTACTCTGGGGCAACTCAAGTATAATATCACCATGAGGTAACTACCTAGATTATTTCCTCACCTACAGTTTATTATTGTCGGGTATTTCCCAGATTTTCTCAATCAGTATAGTATTCAGCTAAGGCCAACCTGCAATGCACCTTTCAACAAGCGTAAACAGCTGCTTTTTTTTAAACAAATTTTTCAGCTTGGATGTCATTTACTCTACTTGGACTTCTTTGGTCAAGTCCTAAGCAAAAAGGACAAGAAAGCACATGGCATGTTTAAATTACATGTGGTTAGTATGTATATGGTGTAGAGTATATCTATACTCTGTACAGGCAAATTTGTACATATGAACATGGCAGGACAGTCAAATCATATCATATGGTTTCATTGGATGTTGGATTTAGGAACCACCTATTACAGAAGGTTATCAAGAAAGGTTAGGCTACCAAAACATTTTATGCTGACTCCTGTAGTTGTCACTCTGTGTCCTTCTAAATATCACACCCTCACAAAATATTTTTAAGCAATTGAATGAATAGTTCTACAGTTAATAATTGTCCATGCAGCTTTAAAAGAAGCAGAAAAAGAATGAGTAAAAGTAACAGTAATGTATATGAAGCACCATTTGGTCCCATATGCAGTAACAGATCTTAAAACTTTTCAGAGGGGGTGGAAAGTCTTTCTGGTAAAGCCATGTCTCCCACCCCTCAACCACCCATTGTTATGCAATTTTCCATGTGCCTCACACATGATAGCTGAGTGGCGAGGGCCCCTCTCCTCATTTCTAACCTGTGGAAAACACTGATAGGACATGCAATGATTAGTAATGCACTGAAAACAGAACACCAGTAAAATCATGTGGCAATTCAGACCAGGTTTCCTGGGAACATTACCTTGGAATGATGTCTGTAAATTAATATTGTTGCAGTTGATGTTTATATTACTACATATTAAATAATTTGATACTCTGTGATACAAGTAGTTTAGTTGATATGCACTGAAACAGTAGTTTATTGTGGTATTCTTAATACATGTACTATGGTTTGTACTCTTTATAAGTAGTCTGAAATGGTAGTAAATTGTATTTACTCTAATAAATGCCCCATGACATGATACTTTCATGAGGAGGACTAATTATTCCAGACAAAAGCCACATGAATACAGCTATACAAAACTGAACTACCCTCCCCAGTACCCATCAATGAACTAGTCAAGATTCACTGTATGTATAATTGATATGCACAAAAGTTTGGCAGAAATACTGTGGAAAGGGGGAAGGGGCAAGATATAACACTTTATGTGTAGGGATGTTTATTTTCATTTAATCTCCTGAAAAGCAATCATAATGAACATTGACATTAACACAGTGTCTATAATTCAGTATCAATGATGTGAAGTAATGCTTTAGTTCTATTGGCAATGCAATGCATTTACAACCTGCACATTGAGATGAAACAACAATCATATTTTTTAAAACATTTTTTCACTGTACCTGCCCCAAGCTATGAAATGAACAAATCTATCAATTTTGCAGTAACTACTCTTGCAAGTTTGGTACAGGGCCCAAACGTATTGTATGCAAACAAAGGTACAAGTCTGTGTTCTGTGTAAAGAAATTTAAGTGAAAGGAAGAGATTTCTACACTGATGAATGTTTAGCAGGTTCATATTTGTATGCAAACTTCAAAATATATTTGACTAGGCACCTGCTCTGTAAAGATGTTGTTAAATATTGCATGGACATGGGAATGGTACATGGAAGTACAGAATAGTATTTTTTTGATGGCATGAACTGTCAGTTTCCAACTGTTACTTCAAAGTTTGCAGGTGGAACAGTGGGTGCGTTTATGTAAATCATGCATATCAATTAGTATGCACTAAAAGTGTACCTTGAAGGAATGTACTTCATGATTTAGGCAAAAACGACATTGCCTCAATTATTTCCCTGCTGAGCCTCAAGTTTGACCCACTCAATTTTGTGTACACTTGCAATAACAAAAATGAGCCAGTACCTGGCTAGCTTGATGAATTTGTGCATATTGCATAGTGTGCATGAAATGTGTATTTACACAAACCTGTATGTAAGGAGGCATGCACCCATTATATACTGCTGTACTGGGCAGTAACCTAATAAGTCTTAGCTGAGGACCTGTTAATCAATTTGCAAATTATTCAATTTTGTTGACAATGCATTCCCAGGGATTCTCAATTTTAGACTGTACAGGCAATGCCATGTAAAAATCAGGGTGCTTGTTGGAGTAAATATGGTAACTGCATGTTTGGTGGATGGTGTTACATGTTCTATGGTTTATGCTCTATTAAACTACCAGTATGGCATATCCATGGTTGGTATATACTTTGAAATGGTAAAATATTATATGTTCATAGTTGGTATGCTATGAAATGAAAGCATATCACACATTTCTTGTTGGTATGCCTTGAAATGGAAGAATATTACATATTCAGGGTTGGTACCCTATTCAAGTTGTATAGTTGATATAATTTGAAATGGTAGAATACATGTTTGCAGTTGGTAATATCTATTCAAGTACCCTGGTATCGTTGTACTCAAGTACCCTAGTATACTTGGTATGTTCTGAAATGGTAGATTATTACATTTTCATGGATGCTATGCTCTGAAATGGTAGTATACTTCATATTGGTGTTTAGTACTCTATTGAAGTACGCCCTGGTATCGCTGTACTCAAGTACCCTAGTATACTTGGTATGTTATGAAAAGGTAGACTATTACATATTCATGGATGCTTTGCTCTGAAATGGTAGTATACTTCATATTGGTGTTTAGTACTCTATTCAAGTACCACTCTCACCTCTGCTTCAATTTCAGCATCAGCGGAATTCTCTGCCTCTGCTTTTTCATCTTCAGCAAGAGCAAGAGCTCTCTCCTCTATCTTTTTCTGCTCTGTTTCTACTTCTTGAGTCCCTGAGATCAGCTCTCTCTTCAGATGGTCAGTAAAATCCCTATCATCAGGTTTCTTAGTCTGAATGTTAGGTATTTACATGTTAATTTTAAGCACATTCATCACACACCATACTGTGGTAAACAACATCACCATCATAACAAAAACAATGTCATTTTCATCATTGTGGTTGCCATAGTCATCAACCTTGTCATCATCACCATATATTGCAATCAAATGATGTCAGATTATGTTGCTTTTATTTCCAATTGTAAATACATATTGACCCCCTCCCCAAACTTACTATTGAAATGATTTCATATTTTTAGGAGGGACAAAATAGCCTGGTTCAGATAGTAATTTGCTACCCAAGAACTTCCAGTTGCTAATCTATTTTAATTTTGATTAGCTAGTGTTGCAGTACTTCCTCATACTAATGACTCATTAAAGAATTTTTACATGACATAATAGATAATTAATCAAGAACTGCCACATACCTCCTTCTAATATACCTGGCTCACCTAAGTCATGTTTCTTTCTACTGTGCTCCTGGATTGAAATAATTACTTCTGTCTTTCTAAGTCATGTTTCTTTCTACTGTGCTCCTGGATTGAAATAATTACTCCTGTCTTTCTAAGTCATGTTTCTTTCTACTGTGCTCCTGGATTGAAATAATTACTTCTGTCTTTCTAAGTCATGTTTCTTTCTACTGTGCTCCTGGATTGAAATAATTACTCCTGTCTTTCTAAGTCATGTTTCTTTCTACTGTGCTCCTGGATTGAAATAATTACTCCTGTCTTTCTAAGTCATGTTTCTTTCTACTGTGCTCCTGGATTGAAATAATTACTCCTGTCCTTCCTTTTTATTGGCAATTTATATGTTGAATATGTAGTAAGATGGTACCATGGGTCAGTCATATACAAGTGTCCTACATAGTGTTACACATGTACTAAAAGTACCAACTGACTTTTAATATACAGTCATTACAGACTGCATGCAGCAAATTTGATTGCACAATCAGAACATGTAGTACACAGTGGGGAACAGTGACAAGACTGATTTCTACAAAGCCATTCATGAATAAATTTTCCTGTATTTGCCATGAACTTGAATTTGTAAAAGAATGATTAAAAATTTTGGTATGTAAAATAATACATTGCAAAATGAGTCATCCAATTAGCAAGTTTTAAAAAGTGCAATATGATAAAGAAATCCACTTTTCTGAACAGTTCAGAAACAGTTGTCTTGCTTTTCCAAAATCTGGTTAAAATGTACTTTGCAATGCTTTTTGTTACCTGCAATTGACAACATTATGTCTTCTTAATTTTTATTAGTGGAATTCAGGAATTGTTTAAAAAAGCTAATTACTGACAGTCTACATTTGGGTAGTTGTTTGTTCCACCTCAACCACAAGCCCCAAGGATTATTGTGAAGGCAATTGCTTCTAATAGCTCTATGGGCCTACTCTCTCCAATCCTTTTGCAACAAAAGTATCAATGTGAAAGCAAATGCTTCTAATAGCTCTATGGGCCTATAAACACATCAAATGAGCTACACAGCTCCTGTTGGCCAGGCCTTTTCCACAATCTGTCAACCATGTATGCTTCCCATATTACTCCAGGAATGTAGTCATTGACAAATTGGGGGAAATAGCACTATGCACAAGCTTAAGACTTTGCATGCATTTGCATACAGTCACGAGACAAAACAATGAGGGGGTGACCAGTACCAAATCTATTTGCAGAGTTGTAGTTCTCTTAGTATTCACAACAACAGAACACATACAACACTGCCTGATCAAGTTTCAAGAAGTAACTGCGCCAACTGTTTCACATTGCCTAAAGATGAATTCACCCTCAAGGAATTTACCCTCCCAGCAAAGAACCAGGACAAAAGGCTTAAACTGTGACTCCAGGCCTAAGATTAAGGAAATAAAGTGTAAGTGAAACTTGGCCTAGGTACACTAGGTTCAGCTGTTCCAAATTACATAAAGATGATCCACTCAAGTCTCTCACTTTTTGCAGACCATATTTCAATTTTCACTCCTTAATCCCCACCTGAACATGGTAAATCTCAATATTGTGTAGTTTACCAATGGCAAAGTCTTGTCCACAGCAGTGTTCATATACACAAGCCTACTTGACTTCTGTAGGGGAATTAAAAGTTCTGGCTGTCTGGCAGTTAGTGTCAGCTTATGCTGACATTGTGGACACACCTATGGTGGACATGTCCAGGATGGGGGGGGGGGGGGACATAACAACACACTTTACGTGAATACTTACAGCTGCTTCTTCTTCTGCATTCTTGTTCTTTTCATCTTCTTTCCTTTCCTCTTCTTTCAAAGCAATAGCTTTTCTCTCTAGCTCCCTCTGGGCCTCAAGAGCCTGCTGGACCTCAATGATTTCCAGTTCCCTCAATCTCTCTGCCTCCTTCTCTGCCATCTCCTTCTCTCTTCGTTCTTTTTCCTCCCTTTCTTGTGCTTCTAACTTTCCTTTTTCTAGCAATAAAATAAAGTCCAGCATCAGTGCAGGATTTAACTCTAATTGATACTCCAAATACAATCTCCACTGCAGGGAAGAGTCAAAGGTCACACAACAAAACTTAGCAATTACTCTCTCACTTTAAAGTATGAAGAAAAATTTTTTCTTTCGGCATACGAAATAGAAAACTGGAAACTGCATCTCAAAAGCATTACATATAGATACTAACTTTCAAAAAAATGCAATTTCTCCTGTCAATTCAGTGCATTATAGGACATCTTTGATATCATTATAGCATATTAATTGAACATTGCATTCAATTTATTCATAATTTTGATGCAGCTGCATTGTTTGCTATACCCTTAATAAGGTGTAGGGTAAAGCTTGATCTAGTATTCATACTACAAGTTCCAAACGTACCAAATTCCAAGGAAAAACAAAACACAAAAGAAAATGTTAAGGAATCTGACCCAGTCACGGACTTCCTATACATGGACAGAGCATACTGCACTGTACATTTTTGCTACTGTGCTTGTGAGAAAAAGGGCACCAAGATGGCCGTCTGCTATGGTTTTGTGTTTAAGTTTGGACTTGCTCAAGTATATCTCCATATTTTGCAAACAAAGTTGAAATAAAGTCAAAATCACTTCACATATTGCATGAATATGATATTGTTCCCCATTGAAGGTTAACTTTTGCTTAAAAAATTATAGAGTCGTCGTCAAGTCAGACGATTTATAGCTTCATGGTGCCCATCTTGGTGTGCCTTTTTTGTCCCATTTGGTGGAGACCATCTACAGATAGGACATGCACGTAACATGCTCAGTCCATGTAAATAAGTCCATGGACCCAATGCTCCCACACTGCAAAACTTTCTAGGGACTTTGTTCAAAAGTTGTGGAATTTTTTAACAAAAGTAACCAATCTTTGAGGTAAGGTATAGATCTTGAGTTAGATAGAGATTATTGCAAGAGGGATTGGAGATATGGTCTGGAATATTTTTCTTCCTTACAAGACCTTAATGAACAGCCACTGTAAATAAACCTTGCTTGCATTAATTTTCCAACCTGGATTGCAGATATACCACTAAATCAAACTTTCACCTCAGACTGGCAATTAATATTGAAATGACTTTTGGATGCTACTTACGAAGTGGTGCACTCATTCTTCAGTTTTATTCCTACACATAAGCTGTTACTTAAGCACCTATGCAGTACGTGTACATAATGGTATTTGTAAGCCGCATTTTACAATTGTGGTTTGCCTTAGAAGTAAAACCTCCACACTCATCTTACAGTTCATCTTTTTCCAATCAAATCGTGTTTTGACTAAGTAATGCATCTATACTCATCATTCAAATTTACCTGCCCCAAGTTTTACAATGGTGGTTTGACTAAGTAATACCCTCCACACTCATCTTACAGTTTACCTTCTTCCTCTAACTTCCTTTGTTCCTCTTCTTTTTCTTGTTTTAATCTTTCCTCTTCTTCTGTCTTTCTCTCCTTCTCTTCTCTCTCTTTCTCTTTCTTCTCTTCCTCCAGTCTTTTTTTCTCTTCTTCAAATTCTCTTCTTCGAAGTTCTTCAGCAATTCTCTTTTCTTTATACATTCTCTCCCTTTCTACAGGAAGACATTATGAGACACAGCTTGAATTAAAACCTTCCCACTTAAGAATTAAATACTCTTGCTACTGTCATGGGTACTACAGGCAAATGGCATACTGTTGCATTCACAATTGTAGTTATGAGGTTTGGAGTTCCACTCTTAGCAAGGTCACACCAAACATTTTAAAAATGGAACTTATGGACAATGTGCTTGGTACTCTCAAGCCAATGGGCCACAACTGGTAAAAGGGCTGTAATTGGCCAAACTGAAACCAATTGATTTGAATTTGAGCCATAAAACATCATCTAACCAACTAATTCATTCACAATTTAATGCATGTTCCATACCGATTGTATACCTTGTTAATTTACTAGAATGTTCCACATGCCATGAAAATGGCCCCTTACAGCAGCGGTTCAAAACTTAGTATCTCTTTGGGTAACATTTCACATTTTCTTGGTGTCACGAAGAACCAATGCACCAATAAAAGGCACAACCACGCATTTTCATTTGGGTTTGAGTAGGTGGGTTCCTAAGGGGGAGAAGCAAAATGTTTATCTAGATCTCTTACATAATCCAGTTGAGCATGGCCTTAGACTCCTTGAGATGAGCACAAATAAAAGATTTTTAACCATGCACTGTGAGTGTATTTGTTGTGTAACAAACAGAACAAAAGTTCATCACTGGCCAGGGTAAGTGTAAGTCTACGACCTTGGATAAAACTGTTGAGACACCCTGTCAAAATATTCTTGAATCTCAGTTTTTTGGCTAACACGACACCCCTGCGCCCCCTATCAGAGTTGGGAAGAAAAAAGACTATACGCCGTGAGCAGGATAACTGTGGTGAGCATTGTAAGGGGGAGCAAGGGTGTCCCAAGGAGTTTTGTCCAAGATTGTAGAAGAGATAGTGGCTTCTTACAACAAAGATATGTTGCTGGTAAGTTGGATTTTATTAAATCCAACCTTTCCTTTCTGAGATCTGGTCAGAGTATTCTGATTTAAAGCAGGGGAGTTCCTATTTCAATTTTCACCTGCTCATTTGATACCAAAGTATGCATTCATTAATCCCTAACCATTACTTACACTTTGAGCAAAACTTTCTAAAAGGCCCGTTCCCCAGTAGTGTCATAGCTGCAAGGCTCACTACAGGAGGTCAAAACCTGCCATGGTACTCGCACACTATACTGACAAAGCACTGCAGCTACATTCCGAACTATCTTGCTAGAACCATGAATGACACTTTCTATTATTTAGTCAATTGACACTATCCTTTGGTGCCCAACAAGAAATAAATTGAATTAAAATGCCTCTCAGAGACTGCAAGAAATGGCAATTTTCAATCTGTCCAGTATTATCAGTTTCAGCTGGAATTCATTTTGTAGAACACAGGTTCAGAGATTCACCCTTCCTCTACATCAACTGTTGTAATGGGGATGTCAAAAGAACATCGTAGGTGTATAATTGGCTGATGGATGTAAAAGTTTCAGGGGCATAAAGGCCAACAATAGCATATGGATGTTGACGTACTGCCACTTGGAGGATGTAAGAGGAGGAATGAATTGAATTAAATCAATCATAAATGATGGCTGCTAGAGGAACATAAAAGAAACCATGCATACCACTGAGAAAGTAAAAATATACCACTGGTAGTGAACATTGAACCATTAACATAAAGAATGACTCAATTCTAAATTCACAAAATGGCTTTTAATCAGATTTTCAATACAACCTTTGTAAGTCTAGCCAACAGAATGCAACTATGTCCTCCTGAATTATTACTCTCATACACTATGAACAATCATTTCCTCAATGGCATCCAAGAAATCTGGCACATTAGGTACTCCACTGATTAAAAATTCAGATCTTGCCTTTAAACCATTTGAAATTTTCATCCCTACCTAATCTGATCAAGCATGGTCTTGGACCTCCTAAGATAACCACAAATTAAACGATTTTTAACTGTGCACTGTGACTTTATCTGTTGTGTAATCAACAGGACAAAAGTCCCTCACCGGTCAAGGATAAAGTGTTAGTCTAAAAGTGGTAATCGTTTCTTCCACCTGAACTCCCCTTTGTGAGGTCTGGTCCTCTATGTGACTTACCCTCTTTTTCCCTTTGTTCTTCAAGTTGTTCCAGGGCAATGGCTTCACGACTTGGAATATTACAAAGATCAACCTCGATTTCAGCAAAGCTCACACCTGTGCCTGGTACAGGTCGTGACTTGATAAACTTTTCCCATCTTCTGATAGAAAAAAGATTGCCATGGACAACTTCAAAGAGAAATCTGTAAAGAGTGCAACACATTGCAGCTGAAATCAGCTTACTGTACTAGACAAAATTTTCATCTCTGAAAACAAAACATATGATACACTATGCAAGTCAAGGTTACAGGCATAACTAATGGGTAGGGTGCAGGAAATGAAACTCATCCTCTTTGTTCTCTCAGTGTTTACAATAGAGGTGTGTGTGTGTGTGCATCTCAAAAGATGTATGCAAGGAGGGACTGTAATTCCTCAACCTGCTGCTTTGCAATTTTTCTCATCATTTTCTGTACTAATATATTTTTTGTAGTAAAAGTCAGAAAGATGTAATATTCTGATTTTTAGATTAGCAAGCAGAACAGTTCAACTTAGTTCTTAAACACTTTTTTGGTGACACGGGTTTGAATTTCCAGTCGTATCACAAAGAAATTTGTCGTACTTTAATATTTTGCACATGCCTTGACTTTTAGATTTTCCCAGTGGGCAACAAATCACACTCCTCAGAAAATTATGGATTGTGGTAGGTGTGCTGTTTTATTCCAAAATTTCCATTTAGATGTGCAAAAAACACACTCCTCACAGTAATTTGAGATGGATAATGGTGTGCTATTACAGTTGCATGCCTCAAAATTAGACCTTTTTTGCAAGAAAATGAGGTCCACATTTTACATAACAAAAAAAAACCCACAAAAAATTGTGCTTAAACATTTAAGAAAACACTGTCAACAACTAAATCCTTGCAAAATGTTTTCATTGTGAGTCCAAGTAAATCTATAAATAATCAGCTAGTAAGTAAACAACCACATGTCTGAAATACATGTACACATAACCAAATGTATAAGTACGTGCTATGACAAGGCCCCTTCCTGAAACACACACTTCTATCTTTAAACCAGGTTTTTAGTAGAACTTTCCCTCTGGAGTTAGCACTTCCAACTCATGCAGAGATGCTTATCAGGCTGGTGCAGACAAGCGTGTGGTCATAGACTGTTTTTCTGTGAACACAGGACTTTTCAACAGAAAAGATGTCAGAGAGTTCAGGAAACTTACATGCATGATCGCTCAATTCTGTCAAAATCTGCAAAGGGCAATGCTTTACAAAAATTGAACTTATTAGTGAATAAACAATTTAGTGTTACCTAGCTTCAGCCTCTGAGATAACATCTTGTTGCTCTCGATCCAACAAAGCAAATTCCCATCGAAGATCCTGCAATAAGAAGTATCTTCTGTCCATTTCCTGCAGAACATCAAACAGTTCACTCAGCTCACAACAGTCACCAAGAAGACAACTATATTCCATTGAAGCCTTTACCTGAAAAGAGAAAGTATAGCATCATAAGGTAGAAAACAACAATTTCCCTAAGCTTTCAGAAAAAGAGCAAAATGTGTATGATTACTTTCATTATTTTATTTGTGTCATCTGAGAAAGTGGGATAATTTTTTACAAAACCTTTCTCTCTGGGGTTTAAAACAAATATCATTTCATTGACTTTTAATAAAATTTGGATTTTTTCTTTTTATCTTTTCACTACTTCAGTACTTTTCCTATAAGCCTTATGGCTTAAGGTGCAAGATTAGGCATGTTCAACAATGCAATTTATGAATTTTTGTTGCCCAAGCCTTGCAAAAGATGCCCCTGGGCATCAGGGCACCCTATTTTTTTTTTTTTTTGAGCCCTGATTGCTCATTATTCCAGAAATGATAAAAACAATTACTTCATTAACTTGCTTAAAGTACCTGTACTAAACTGATCCCATCCATCTCAATAATGATATGTAAAATACCCTGTAGAATATGACAATCAAACTCAATAATAATACAACTACAATACCGTGTTCAAGTACCTGTGCTAGACTGATCCCATCCATCTCAATAATGATGTATAAAATACCCTGTAGAATATGACAATCAAACTCAATAATAATACAACTACAATACCGTGTTCAAGTACCTGTGCTAGACTGATCCCATCCATCTCAATAATGATATATAAAATACCCTGTAGAATATGACAATCAATCTCAATAATAATACAACTACAATACCGTGTTCAAGTACCTGTGCTAGACTGATCCCATCCATCTCACTAAAGATATATAAAATACCCTGTAGAATATGACAATCAAACTCAATAATAATACAACTACAATACCGTGTTCAAGTACCTGTGCTAGACTGATCCCATCCATCTCAATAATGATATATAAAATACCCTGTAGAATACGACAATCCATCTAAATAAAAATACAACTACAATACCGTGTTCATGTACCTGTGCTAGACTTATTCCACCCATTCTGAGGGTTTCATGCAGAATTTGCAGCTGTACAGCTGAAAGTTCCCCCTTGCCTTCCACATCATATTGTCTGAAGAGTTTTTCTGCAATTGCTGTCTTGTGTTCAGTATCACTTGCACTCATGATGCTCCTCCTATAACAAGAAAGTTTATCAGAGATGTTGCCTTTTTCTATCTACTTTTCATCTCTAAACTGCCACCGACTGCTAGGTCAAACGACTTAAGCATCTGACTTTCACTTGGGGGGCCTGGTGTTCCACTCCTGGCTGTGTCATACTGAAGAGTTAAAATATGGAATTTGCTGCTGCTGTGATTGATGCTCAGCATATGAAATGGACATAGGGAAAATAAGCCAGTAAGCCACAACTGGAAACAAGAGGGCAATCCGCGGAGTTGCTGATCTCATCGCTAGTTAATGCAGGACTTAAGTCAAGCTCCTTTGGGGATTTTAGCTACAAAAACCTTACGCCAATTTTGACGTGCTAGAAATGTGTTCCAGAAGTGAAAATGATGACACCAGCATGTTCTAATTTGGCTTACTGGATGTTACTGATCATACGCAATAGGTGTGTTACAGATACCCGCGCATTATAGAACCTTAGCAACAATCGTTGCACAATGTACGCCTGGATGAAAAAATAGAGAAACGCGCAAAAGGTCAATTTCAGTGGACGTACTAGTTGTTCTAAAAGACATCCCGCCACGTACCACATTTCTTCACTTAGCTTCCGTGTGTGTTATTTGTCCTCCAGAAGGTGGTTGCGTTAGTTGGCTTTTACACACATGTAAGCTCCCTATAGTAAGGCCCAGACGAGCAAAACGCAGATCATTGCATGTTACACCAACAAATTCGGACAGCTGATTAACCAATCAGATACGCGCGCTTAGCCTACCACACGCGCATTACGAAGTCTACTGCGTGCGGCCACACGCGTCATTAGGGAGCTTTAGATTACACGATGTGGCCAGGGCGACGCTGTGTTTTAGCCCACAGTTCACATCTTCAAGCTGACGTCTGCGCCCTGAAAATATTGCGCTTTAGATTTCTACGACGCGGCATGAAAGTTGCGTGATGTTATTCGAACTTCATTTGAGTAGCAGATGCGCAAACCAAGCTGTTAATGGTAACAGTATTTATCGGAAACATGTAAGTCAAACTAACTGATTATGTAGGCCTAAGTTCAAGAGTGGAAAATCATCGAGTTCATGAAGCAATTGCAGTGGTTATTGAACTGATATCATGGACAACGATGAATTTGTGAATTATGAATTTCAGCTATTAACAGCATTTTATGTAGTGCTTTTTTAGTATAAGCACATTGCCGAATAGAACGACGCGCAAGTCAAATTGTCCCTTCCGCCTGCACCAATGTTTGTGAATCCATGGGGCGTTATTTTCCTTCTCATGAAACAGTAACAAATATTGACTCACAATACTTTCAAACCCCATACAATTAAAGAGGAAGATTTCTATATGCAAGACAATTATGGAAAGGTTTGCTACACCTTGGACCGGGCTCTATGAGACACATTCTCTCAGTTTGGGGCACATCTTCACAACCTTTAAACAAAAGCCAACAACCAGCAGTTTTTGAAGTAAAACCGAACATTTGACCTCCTGTTACGCGACTTCAAACCTGAATTCCATGGCAACAAAATATTTTGGCAGAACATGTCACTCCTGGTACACGTTTCATGTTTCATGTCGGTGCAATGTTTTCCCCTGGAATTATGAACAAAAAGTGATTTTGACTCAATTTGACCTTTGACCGTCACTTCCAGAGTCTGTTGCCATGGAAACCATATATTTGGGTAGTTCTAGTCATCCTCATGACATGTACGAAGTTTCATGTCACTAAGATGTTTCATTACCGGAATACAGACAAAAGTATGATTTCACCTAAATCTGACCTTTGACCTCTGACCTTTGACCTTCACTTCCGGGAATCTGTGAGAAACAAGTTCCGACCCTGGGGTATCTTCCCACCAAGTTTGAAAAGGATCGGTCTAGCCCACTAGACGGAGTTTCAGTTAAAAGTATTTCTGCTTTTTTCACTTGAAAATAGAGTAGACACTTCCACTTCCATCATGTGTCTGTTGTCATGGTAACCATACATTTTCCTAGTTCCATATATCCTCATGACACGTACAAAGTTTCACGTCAATGCGATGTTCCTTCACAGAAATACAGTAAAAGACCAGAAATATAGCCAAAAAATCCCCCAAAATGATTATTATCGAAATATGACCTCTGACCCGTGACCTTCACTTCTGGAAATCTGCGAGACACAAGTTCTAACCCTGGAGTACCTTCCCGACAAGTTTGAAAAAGATCGGTCTAGCCCACCAAGAGGAGTTAGAGTCACAAATTTCCTCTTTTTTCGCTTAAAAATAGACACTTCCCCTTCCATCACGTGACCTGTGATACCTGTTGCCATGGTAACCATGTATTTTGGTAGTTCTTTTTATCCTCATAACACGTGCAAAGTTTCACGTCAATGCCATGTTCCTTCACAGAAATATGGTAAAAGACCAGAAATACTGCCAAAAAATCCCCCCAAAATGATTATTATCAAAATATGACCTCTGACCTTTGACCTTCACTTCTGGAAATCTACAAGACACAAGTTCTAACCCTGGAGTACCTTCCCACCAAGTTTGAAAAAGATCAGTCCAGCCTACGAGGAGGAGTTAGAGTCACAAATTTCTTCTTTTTTTCACTTAAAAATAGACACTTCCCCTTCCATCACGTGACTTTTGATACCTGTTGCCATGGTAACCATATATTTTGGTAGTTCTATATATTCTCATGACATGTGCAAAGTTTCATGTCAGTGCGATGTTCCATTACAGAAATATAGTAAAAAATATGATTTTCACCAAATTTGACCTTTGACATCTGACCTTTGACCTTTAGTTCCAGTTATGCAATATATACAGTGGTTCTACCTAGGGTACCTTCCTACAAAATTTGAAGAAAATGGGCCGAGCTGTTTAGGAGATATTAGCAAAACAAAAATTCACACACACACGCACCATTACACAAACACACACACAGACACCTTTTGACCCCTCACACAGAATTGGAGTTTTGGTTACCTTGCGGGACCCCACCTTAGGTTAGACCCTTGGACTAGTAACTTGGGGGCACCAACCATGACCATGGCAACAGTGCCAATTTCAGCTGGCATTCCCATTTATAGCTCAATGGGCGAAGTGATTACAATATCTCATCCTCCTCATGGAGCAATGAGATAAAAAGGGCATGGCAAGCCAGACAAAAACTAATTAAGAAACAGTTGTAAAACTCCATCTACTGTAACTAACAAATACAACTCTAAACTACTGTTAAGCTGTGAAGAGCTTGCAAAAAGTTCCTTTTTATAATATAAAATTGCAACAAAATTTCTTTGTATAATTATATACTTGAATAGTTTACAGCTATGGTACAGGATATCATAAACTTGCATTTATTTCACAGAAGAAAGATGAAAAAGGGGGAACGGGTGTATGTACTTACAATACTACCATCATTACATAGTTTAAATGTTAAGATAATAACAGGTCAATTTTCTTGACTGTAACAGCTTCCAGATGTAATTTTGCACTCCCATACAACTGTCCTCTTGGACCAAAGAGAACTTCATCTCCCTTTGTTATTGCCTAGGTCACTGGAAACCTATTACCTCCCATCCCCAAAATTTGCTTCCATGACATTTAAGTCCAAAAAGCCCTATGCAGTACGGTACATTGTGGAAGCTGACCACAGTTTATTACTTCCATCAAAACACAAGGTAATAAATATCTACTGTAGCTCAATCAGCTCAGCGTGCACTCAAGTTGATGACTTGCTGTGCCAAAGAAGTAGTTCCAGTGGATACACTACTGCTCGGCAGGATCCAGATTGAGCACATTTAAGATAAAACAACAAATAAAACCACAGAATGTGAACGTGACGGACCATCACTTATACAGCTTCCCTGAGCTATGCAGGACTACTGCTCAGAATTGTTTCATGCAAGCCCTTTACCAGTATTTGTCAGGACACCCAACAGGGTTAATAATCTTTCCATTGTGATTAACCACTTAAGTAGCCAATAGCCACTATTTTTCTCTAGAATCTAAGCCTGTAGAACTGTACTATGTAAATACTTACTGGCCATGCCTCTACAGATCAAACAAATGGAGTAACTGCTAAATGAGAGTTCTATTACACTCAAATAAGCAACTAGGCCTATCCCCTTACTCCAAATCCAGATATGGGCCAGATATGAAATTCCATATATGGGCCAGATATGGATTTCATATCTGGCCCATATCTGCTGCAGATATGGGATTTATATCTGGGCCAGATAAAAAATTGGGCAGATATAACCTTGATCTGTGTCAGAACCAGATCTAATCCATATATGGCCAGATAAAATTTTATCTGGATCAGGTCTTTATCTGGAACAGATATGAACCATATAAAGCAATACCATATATGGTTTATATAAAGCTATTCCATACTGATCCCATATAAAGCAGTGCCATATCTGGCTCATTTAAAGATTTACTGTATTGATCCCATATAAAGAGACAAGTAGGGTGCATATATGTCCCATATCTGGACCATATATGACTGGAGCAAAATTTATTAGTGCACTACCTTTGTGTAAAGCATATCAGAAGCCTTCTGGGCCAGCATAACATTAAGGGCTATCTGAACATCTATAACAAAGTTAAATGCCGATTGTAAAACATTGACTTAAGTATTTGAAGTTGTTAAATTACTTAATAGTGAAGAAAAAAACTGCTTTGAAATTCCTACTTTTAAATGTTTACACTGCATTGTTGGTTTAAATTATCATATGGGGCAATATTCCAACATAAATTTTGTTGAAGGTTTCATGATTTTTCACATATTACTTCTTTAATTAGAATAAAAAGAATATCAGGGCCCTAAATTCCTGACCACGTCCACATTAGAAAGTCATTTGCACATGTTAGTATAATATGGCTGAATATGGTTTGAATGTTCTGATTTTGGTTTGCTGATACCTGATCAGCTTCCAGAGAAGGTCTTTATGTAGGAAAGGTACACAAATTAAACCAAAAAGTATTAATACAGCTATGTAAAGGTTTATATGTAGTTCTGTCATGGTATTTTAATCAGTTATATCTGGCTTCATATGGCCATATCAAACTCTATTTGCATATCTGGGAAGGCATTTCATTAATTTATATCTGGCTTGATATGGCCATATCAAACCTTATTTGAATATCTGGGAAGGTATTTCATCAATTTAAATCTGGCTTGATATGGCCATATCAAACTTTATTTGCACATCTGGGGAGGCATTTTATCAAGTTATATCTGGTTTGATATGGCCATATAAAACTTTATTTGTATATCTGGGAAGGTATTTCATCAATTTATATCTGGCTTGATATGGCCATACTAAACTTATTTGCATATCTGGGAAGGTATTTCATCAATTTAAATCTGGCTTGATATGGCCATATCAAACTTTATTTGCACATCTGGGGAGGCATTTTATCAAGTTATATCTGGTTTGATATGGCCATATAAAACTTTATTTGTATATCTGGGAAGGTATTTCATCAATTTATATCTGGCTTGATATGGCCATACTAAACTTATTTGCATATCTGGGAAGGTATTTCATCAATTTAAATCTGGCTTGATATGGCCATATCAAACTTTATTTGCACATCTGGGGAGGCATTTTATCAAGTTATATCTGGTTTGATATGGCCATATAAAACTTTATTTGTATATCTGGGAAGGTATTTCATCAATTTATATCTGGCTTGATATGGCCATACTAAACTTATTTGCATATCTGGGAAGGTATTTCATCAATTTAAATCTGGCTTGATATGGCAATATCAAACTTTATTTGCACATCTGGGGAGGCATTTTATCAAGTTATATCTGGTTTGATATGGCCATATAAAACTTTATTTGTATATCTGGGAAGGTATTTCATCAATTTATATCTGGCTTGATATGGCCATACTAAACTTATTTGCATATCTGGGAAGGCATTTCATCAAGTTATATCTGGCTTGATATGGCAATATAAAACTTTATTTGTATATCTGGGAAGGTATTTCATCAAGTTAAATCTGGCTTGATATGGCCATATAAAACTTTATTTGCATGTCTGGGAAGGTAGTTCATCAATTTATATCTGGCTTGATATTGCCATATAAAACTTTATTTGTGTCACACGGGTCCATAGAGTACACAAAGAACGACAAGTAATCATAGGTTTCCTTGCAACAGCCACTATTTCTTCAAAGCCAGTTTCCTCTCCCCAGAAGAAAGAGGTGAACGCATAATACAACATGAATAATATAAATGCAACTGCCTTCTCCCGTACAACCGCATGCAGTCTTAAAAAACCTATCATCGGTCCATCTCACCAAACCCTTTTAAACTTCCACTCTCATATGTAAACAACTGACTGTCCCTGCCTGAGGCCTGTGGTAACACTATCATTCTTCCTAGAATTCTGCTTTGGAAAAACGCTTAACCGGCTGCAATCCGGTCATACTTCCGAATATTCTTTCTCTCCAGACAGACGTGCCCGCCTCAGAATCTATACGCTCGATCCTTCCTTTCCTTTCTATCCCTTTACATATCTCACCTCCAAACACCCCTTTTCTCACTCTCCTCCTCCTGCCTCTCCCTGATTCCAGCTTTCCTCGCTCTCTTCCCTTTCTATCTTTCCCTATCTCCCACATACCCCGCAGTTCTCCTGTTTCCTTGACAACAATAACAAATTTCCCGCTTCAATTACGTAATTTAAATAACACAAGACCCTAAAATACGAGGCTCTCTTATATGGTACGGAAGCCTATACAGGTCCGTGACAACTTCTCCCCCTTTTAGAAATGTACACATCTTCGATTGTACCATTATCTTAACATTTTTATAAACCACAAAACCCTAAAATATATGTATAACACAAGTTTTTACAAACACACACATAAATATGGCTCATTGTCAGCACTTTCTTAAATTCTACTTAAATAGTCCGCACCGATATTATCAGATCCCTTGATTGCCACAATACGAAACCTATAGGGCTGCAGTGCCAAGGCCCAGCGCATAACTCTGTTGTTGACAACTTTCGTGCTATTCATATACGCGAGTGGTTGATGGTCGGTCTCTAACATGAAGAGTCTGCCATACAGATAGGGCTCAAACTTCTGAATACCCCACACGATTGCCAGACACTCTCGTTCAATTGTAGAATACGCCTTTTCTCTTAGCAATAACTTACGACTTGCATATGCGACTGGGAACTTCCCATCCTCGTATTCTTGAAGTAGGACTGCCCCTAGACCTACGTCTGACGCGTCTGTTTGCAGAATGAAAGGTAAATCTAAATTTGGTAGACGAAGAATTGGTGCATTACACAATTTTGCCTTCAGTGAAACAAATGCAAGCTCTTCACTTTTGCCCCAGGTAATCTTGTTCGGTTCCTTTGCCTTAGTTTTGTCGGTCAGTGGGACAGCAATTGCCGCCAAGTTTGGTATGAACTTCCTATAGTAGTTCGCTAGCCCAAGAAAAGATCGAAGCTGCTTCTTTGTCTCAGGTGTTGGTGCCTGTTGCACTGCTTTTACCTTTTCGGGATTTGGCGCAAGCTGCCCTAATCCTACTACATGACCCAAAAATTCTAACCTTTCAAATCCAATAAAGCATTTTGACGGTTTTGCAGTCAGGTTAACCGACCGCAGCCTTTTCAAAAGTTGTCTGAGTTTCATCAGATGCTCCTCCCACGAAGTGCTATACACCAAAATATCGTCGACATAGTTATCTACTCCCTCTAGCTCCCTCAAAACCCTCCTCATTAGTCTGCTAAATGTTGCTTGTGCGTTTACTAACCCAAATGGCATGGTCGTAAACTGAAACAAACCGTCGGAAGTAACAAATGCAGTAAGGGGCTTCGCAGTCTCAGATAAAGGTACCTGCCAGTACCCTTTACTCAAATCAAATTTAGAGAAAAAATACTTATTCGCGATTCTTGTATAGATCTCCTCTTGATCAGGTATCGGCTCAGAATCGAAAACAGTGATTTGGTTTAATTTTCGAAAATCCACACAAAATCGTACAGTCCCGTCCTTCTTTTTCACTAATACCACTGGTGCCGCGTAAGGGGAACCTGACTCTTCTATCACTCCTAACTTAAGCATTTTCTTAACCTCATCCTTCACTGTTCCCCTCAGCGCATGGGGCAGAGGGTAAGGTTTACACCGTATAGGATCACTACATGTCAATTTTATATCATGGACACCTAGAGTAGTTGCCCCAGGTACGTCTGTTAACACGTCCCTAAACTCGTCGAGTAATAGTTTCACCTCAATAATCTGGTTGTTTGTTAACCGAGGGTCAATATGAACATCTGCGATTGTTTCCTGGGCTTGGGCGTTTGGAGTACACATCTCGCCCACCTCAAACTGAGCATCTCTTGGGTCGCCCATACCACCCAATTCTGGCTCGATCACAGACACACAAACCACTTCCAACACATTTGCTGTTACCTCCTGTCTGACCTTACTTGCCTCTGGCACGTCCCGCCTAAAATACTTTTTAAGCAAGTTAACGTGAAACACCTTTGTTCTGCCTTGCAGCTCCACACGATAATCCGTGTCACCTATCTTAGCAATTACCCTGAATGGACCCTTCCACTGCATGAGAAGTTTGTTATTGTCAGTTGGGAGGAGTAATAGCACCTCGTCGTCTGGCGCAAAACATCTTTTCCTTGCTCTTATGTCAAAATTCTTCTTATATCTACGGGAAGATTTAATAAGTTCATCCTGCGCCAGCTGACATGTATCTGATAGCCTATCCCTAAGATCTACAACATATTGATACACTGTTTTTGTCTCAGATTCTTCATGTTTGCCTGTCCATAGCTCACGTAGAATACCCATAGGCCCTCTAACCTGTCTCCCGTATAATAACTCAAATGGGGAAAACCCTAAGCTTTCCTGGGGGACATCCCTGTAGGCGAACAAAAGGGCGTCGATATACCGATCCCAATCTTTCGGTCTCTCGGAACACATCCTTTTCAGCATTTGCTTGAGCGTTCCATTGAACCTCTCCACTAATCCGTTACATGCCGGATGGTATGGCGTCGTCACTAGTTGTCTTATAGACAAGAGTTGACTCACTTGTTTCATTACCTCGGACGTAAACTGGGCCCCTTGATCCGTTAGAACTTCCCTCGGTACCCCCACCCTTGCGAAAGTGGTAACAAGTGCCTCTGCCACTGTTTGTGCCTCTATATTGGGTAAAGCCACTGCCTCAGGATACCTAGTTGCATAGTCTACGATGGTTAAAATGTACCTATTCTTGCGATCTGTCATTGGACAAATCGGTCCCACTATGTCAACAGCAATTCGTTGAAACGGGGTATCAATTAAAGGCATGTTACACAATGGTACCTTGGAAACCTTGCCCTTGGGTAGAGTCCGCTGGCACACGTCACAAGATCGACAGTACCGTAAAATATCTGCCCCTATGCCTGGCCAATGGAATGACGTCATGACTTTTTCCGTAGTTTTCTTAGATGCGAGGTGTCCGCTAAGTATACCCTCATGAGCCAATTGCATAACGTTAACCCTATACTTTTCTGGCACAACCACTTGAATTACAGGGTCACCATGGTGTAGCCTGGGTGATACATATTCCCTGCAGAGTATCCCATCATCATAAAAGAACCTAGATTGCCCTCTTGCCCTACGTTTTGTATTGCCTGCAACAGCAAATTCCCTGGCCTTCTTTAACGTTGGATCCTCTTGCTGTGACTTGACAAGCTGATCATGGCTTACATCAGCCCCTACCGGCTTTGGTACCTTTAACCTAGGTAGGGTTTTATCTCCCTCCCTCATCCTACTGCGCGTTTGAACCGCCATAGTCGGTTCACCTGGTAACACCGGCTTGCATGCTTCTTTGTCTCTTTGACATGTCACTCTTTGGGGCACTTGATCAACATTTCCTAAAATGAGGTCATATATGGGGTCATTCATACACAATACTTTTGTAACACCAGAAAAATATTTAGTCTTAATATCGACATAAGCAACTGGAACGGTTCTGACCGTACCGTCAATTAAAATACATTTCTTTGTCTCACCCGTAAACTGATCCCCCAACACTAGACTCTGTCGCACGACAACTCCAGAGCAACCAGTGTCTCTAAGAACGCTTACCTTATTTCCATTAACTGTGCCTTCACTTACAGGCATGCGCTTTACATTCATTGGTTCGCAGGCTGCACTTAGGACTGGTAGTTTGTGACCTAGCCTACAGTTAACAAAACCCTTATCAACTCTTCCATCAATACTTTTTCCACCCGTAACCACCATACAAGCGACCAAATCTGAACTCTCAGGCTTTCTGCATTCACAATCCTCATTGACGTCCCAATAGTCGCTTGTGGAATTTTCCGTATTTGCTGCCGTCTGAAGGGCACTCTGATAGCCTCTACCCGACACTGCGCTCTCACCTTCGACGATGTCACACTCAAGCATTGATGCCACCTTTGAAAGAGTACCCTTCCACCTACATTCCCTGGCTATGTGGCCGTTTTTGCCACAGAGGAAACATTTTCTAGGTGGCCATGAAGATTGGCTGTTCACATTGGGATCAGCCCCCTTGCTCATAACTGACGGTGCTCGTTGGTCTTTACTGGGAGTAGTATTCCGTGCACAATAGATACCAGAACCCTTACACATTTGAGAGAATTTACTTCCTCTTGCTTGAACGAACTTTTCCGCTATTTTCGTCATTGATTCTACAGAGGTCGGCTCTCTTTCCCGAAGGAATATAACAAGATCCTCGTCACAAACACTTAATAGTCTGTCTCGAATAATAAAATCCCGTAAGCTTTTAAAACTTTTGTCAACTCCCGACAGATCTATCCACTTGTCAAAATAACTACTAAGTCTTGTCGCAAACTGCGGAGCGCCCTCATCTTCCTCCGGCAGGGCGTCTCTAAATTTAACTCTAAAACCATCTTTATTCAGCTGAAACCTGTCAAGAAGTGCTTTTTTCAATTTTTCATAATCACCGGCATCGGCGACTGGCATACGGGTAAATACTTGCAGGGCTTTCCCAGTCAACAAGGCGCTCAAATTTATTGCCCAGTCTTGTTTTGCCCATCTTTGGCTGGAAGCGTACCTCTCAAATCTATTGAGATACGCATCTAAGTCTTCCTTGTCCCCAAAACAAGGCAGTTTGGGGACTTTTGCCTTTGGCCTCGAATCTAAATCCTGCTCAGTAAATTTACCGCCCTCATCTTTCGACTTTTGTAGCGAAAGTTTCATCTCAAGAATTTCTTTCTCTTGTCTCTTTAGTTCGAGCTGATGCGCCCGTTCATCCCTAGCAGCCTTTTCTCTATCGGCTCTTTCCGCCTTTTCAATATCCCTTTCCCGTGATATAAAATCAACAAGGCTTTGGCCATCCAGCCCTAGGTCCTTGCCCACTTTGCTTAGCCTTTCGACATCCATGTTTAAGTGGCTATTTGTTCTAAGGCTAGGACAATGTATCAATGAGATCCAAATTACACACAATAGCAAGGTTGATATCAAATTATAAAATATAGACATTATCAGAATACATACTTGGTTTGTTCGGCTCGGTGTTAACTGCACATCTCGTACATGACTTATCGCAAGTCCAGATAGGCCCCCAAAATGTCACACGGGTCCATAGAGTACACAAAGAACGACAAGTAATCATAGGTTTCCTTGCAACAGCCACTATTTCTTCAAAGCCAGTTTCCTCTCCCCAGAAGAAAGAGGTGAACGCATAATACAACATGAATAATATAAATGCAACTGCCTTCTCCCGTACAACCGCATGCAGTCTTAAAAAACCTATCATCGGTCCATCTCACCAAACCCTTTTAAACTTCCACTCTCATATGTAAACAACTGACTGTCCCTGCCTGAGGCCTGTGGTAACACTATCATTCTTCCTAGAATTCTGCTTTGGAAAAACGCTTAACCGGCTGCAATCCGGTCATACTTCCGAATATTCTTTCTCTCCAGACAGATGTGCCCGCCTCAGAATCTATACGCTCGATCCTTCCTTTCCTTTCTATCCCTTTACATATCTCACCTCCAAACACCCCTTTTCTCACTCTCCTCCTCCTGCCTCTCCCTGATTCCAGCTTTCCTCGCTCTCTTCCCTTTCTATCTTTCCCTATCTCCCACATACCCCGCAGTTCTCCTGTTTCCTTGACAACAATAACAAATTTCCCGCTTCAATTACGTAATTTAAATAACACAAGACCCTAAAATACGAGGCTCTCTTATATGGTACGGAAGCCTATACAGGTCCGTGACAATTTGCATATCTGGGCTTTCCTTGAATCAAGTTATGTCTGGCTTCATATGGCCATATAAAGACTGTAATTAACCAGATATATCCAGATATCAATCAATATCTGGATTTGGAATAAGGGTCTAGCCATTATTAACACAAATAACTAGGCCTATCCAGCGATTATTAACACAAATAACTAGGCCTATCCAGCGATTATTAACACAAATAACTAGGCCTATCCAGCCATTATTAACATAAATAACTAGGCCTATCCAGTTTTCCCAAGTATCTTAGAAAATAGTTCATTTATTTGGCATCAACAATATATAATTACATACATACATGTACTTAAAAGAGAAAAGGTCATAAAACAGACTCCTCGACACCAGACTTTCTCCTAGATGGGGTTCAGTTGACAGCAACAGACTGTCTATGTATTACCATCCATCCATAGGGAATGCTACTGAATTTTTTTTTTCAAATAGACAGTATATCATACTGTAAAGCATCCACATAGTATGTATTAAATGTATCCAACCTTCTTGCATTGAGACATCATGTAAATGAGAATGGGAGATGTGGACCCTACAACACTTCATATAACCTTTGACCACAAAATACTAGGATCCTGTTCACAACAGTATATCACATCCACATGCACTATGAGTGAAATGAACACTATTCAAGACTCCCAACTTGAAATATTGGACAAACATGGTACTGAGATGGTGACCTCATATTATCTAGGACCTCCACCACAAACAAAAGAAATCACGAGCCATCTGCATATCAAGTATGAGGACTCTTAAAGGGCAGGAGCAGTCATCCCAAGTTGAAGAAGTGTAGTAGACTGTCCAGTTTCATGATTGGCTGTTGGGAGTCATGTGACGATGTTTTTTTCCCTTCAAATGTAAAATTTACCACAAATAACTGCTTGGTTTACCTTGAATATGTAATAGTAAAGTCATAAAATGTAATTAAAGATACTTTGAAGCGAAATAAGATGGAAATTGAGTTATTTAGGTTTTTCTTCAAAATAAGTTTGGGGGACTGATCTTTACCTTTATGTTGCATATACATGTCTGTTAAAAGTATCCTGGACTCTGAAACAACATTCTCCACCACTCTTTCTGCAAATTTTTCATCGCTTTGAATGAAACTTCATAGCAAGACTGATTTACAGTAAAAAAACACTTCACTTCATACATTAAGGGGGATCAGTTGCATCTCATCACTCCACTATTAAGGTAACGTAATAATATCTCACTCTGGGGTTTAGTTGGTGAAGAGTTCTATCAGTAAACAAGCCAAAAACTGTATGAAGTGCAACCTGAAACTGATTTCTTTACTGCTATCATATGTATAACTATACACATTTAACAGTTTTAACTGTCAGTTAAACATTAAAGGATCTGGAATGAAAACTCTCGCATCTTTTTACATTTGCCTTTTAATTATTTAAATCAAAGTCTGAAAGTATGTGCCTTGAAGCAAGTATAAAGTTCCGGCCAGGTACTTTTTAAATGGATCCGGCCTGGAACCAAAACTTAGCAAAATCTGGGTTTGGGCCGGATGGTTCCGGCCAGATCCCACTTCTGGTGAAGCCCTAAAAATTACCTTGTCAAAAACATTACTGAAAGTATAACATACTACAGTACATCAACTGGATAGCCATCACCTACTTTACTAATGACAGCTTCTGAAAAATAAAGCAAATTAAGACCTTGGTAACCTAAAACCATGTTGAAAAACTCTTTACATAGGCCCAAATAGTGCCATTGACATCTAAATGGCTAACAATCCTGTCCTTAATCATTGACCCCAGTATTTACCCCATAACTTCACAAACCTTTGACATTTAAACTCATTGGCCAGTAATAATTTGGCTGATTTCTGCTTCATTTTAAACAAAGGGGTGTCATCAGCTAGATGCAGTAACTACAATGGATAAATCACCTTCACCTGCAGCTTTATCAGGCTGCAAAAGCACAAATTAGGACAAACTATCTCTGGGGATAAATTAGCAAACTAACAACATCTACATTGCCCTCAACTTTGAGCATCACCAACTCCTCCACCAGCACCTCCTCGTTCTTCTTTTTATTCTTCTCAGATACCAACAAGGTATGGTATGGGTAAAGGGACTATTAAATAAGGGAGCAGGGTGTCCATTAGTCCAGCTTTTGAGCACCCTGTCCTCTGTTTGGGCTCACCCGGCGCCAGGTGTTTTATTCCTCCATTTTGAAAATTCTAATGTAAAACTTCTCAACAATATGCAGCGGGGTTCAGCCTAGAGGCTAGATAACATGCAATGTGTTATGTGCATCAGTCACACCTTTTCACATCTGCCGATCAAGTAGGTTGTGTATAGTACATTGGAAGGCTGCGTGTAAACAATAGAAATACAGATTGCAATACAAGCTGAATAATGTAGGAGACTGATACATTTGTAATACTATAAGTGATGCACAAATTTTCACAGTTTAACACCCCATTTTCATCACTGTAATCTTGTATCTAAGAACACCGGGAAGGGCCGTTTCCAGCCATCTGAGGGGGTTTGTAAAGGCCAAAAATTTTCTGGTATGCTACGCACCACCACATGGTGGCGCTCCACTTAGATAACAGCGAAGGTTGTCCTCCTTTTCTGTCATGAAGGAATGGACACCCTATACGGGAGTCTATTAGGTGAAAGATGGTGATACAAGTACAGTACAGTATCTACAGTATTACCACTAGTGTGGTGAGTAACTGGGTAAGCAGAGCTTTGAGAGTCAATCAGGAAATTAAGCGACATTATTTGGTAGTACAACCCTGTCCTCCTATAAGTATGGGGTAAATCCTTGGTCATCAAGTTGAATGCTCCTTTTAAGTTGTTTAATTGTGTCTGAAATGCTGAACTGATGGCTGGAATTGTCAAAAGTAAATCTGTCAGCCTGCTTACCTCCTGACTTTTTCAAAATCAGGTTATTGGGTCCCAAATGGTCCCAAATGGTAGTATGTAAAGAATTTTAGCATGTCCTAGACAAGCACAAAATTAGCTGTTTCTTCGGGTGATTTGTCAAAATAGGAAGGATTTCTTCTCAAATGACCCAAAGACTGACTGACTGACTTAAGCTGTTCTTTATTTATTTGATTTTTCCCAGCTCTCATTTGAAGACATCTTTAGTCCTAAATAAGGATTATAAGGGTAATGGGTTGCTTGATATTAACAGTGGGTAGCCATCCCATTGGAATAAGGATTTAAAAGTTATCTTATGGGAGATTCTCATGGTAGAGCATTTAGTTTTATTGAACCCCATTTGCTAAGCTGATAGGGCCTACCAACTCACACAAACTGTCAATGTCTTGTTAAAAGAAGGGTTTAAGATTACATCAAGTTTTGATTAGAATGGTAAATATTTAACCTTTTTAGTGAAATTTAAATTGAAATCTGACCTGTGATTTTCAAGATATTAGGAAGTAAAGTTGTCACATTTTCAACAAAAAGTGAACTTGAAGTAGGCACATGACATCATATCCTCGCATTAATGGATAGTCTTATCTCTTTAAGGCCCATATTAAACGTCAGAATGTCAGGAGAGAATCGCTTTCTAGATCTGCTAATAGTTACATAGCATGGACACCTTGCTGTTAAAATTGGTTAACTAGCCTAGTGAACTAGCTAACATTAGACCTAGCCTTACAGAACACTTACTTGGAGACCTCCTTCAGCAGCAGCCATTTTGTTATTTTAAGAAATCATGGCCCTACATGTACTTCCACATCAGTGGACAAGTTACATAAGTGCAATTCCTCCAACAAATATCATAAAATCTGTTATATATTTCCAAAACTCAACAAGAAAGATGTAAATTTTTGTTTGCTTTTTGTTCTTTGTGTTAGTGGTTTAGGTTTCTCCAAGGGTTGGTTTGTTTTTTCTCTCTCTCTTATTTGTTGATTTTTTGTTACTGCTTTTGTACGTTGCTTTGTTTTTTTGTTATGCTAGAGAGTTCATATCCCAAGCTCAACAGGGTTTTTCGTGTACTTCCCTTCACCTCTTGCATATATACCTCTATTAAGTTTCATCTAATGTTTGTAATTATTTTCTATTTATGCATGAAGTGATAAATCAAATAAATGAAACCAAACGAAACGAAATTCTATCTGATATATCAATAAAATTGTTTAAAATGCTTTCCAGAATTTTAAGAATGTATAACTAAATTTGACAAATTTATCAAAATTTTCTGTTGATAAGATCATTTTATAAAGGGGAAACAAATGTCTTCTGTAACATAATTAAGTGTAGTCAGGGTAACCCTTCAAACTTACACTACAATTACAGCCATTTTTGAATTGAGTAGTTTACTTCTTGATAAAGTCGATTTGTAATTCCAAATTTCACCAACTAATCCCTTCCCCCCCCCCCCAACCCGTTTGAAGAAAAGCCCATTGCCAATTGGCATGCTAGATGTGGTGTGGTGTTAAAAGATGGGTTTAAGGTCACAACAGGATTTGGTATGTTAGAGGGGTACTTATTCTGAGCATTTTGGTGAAATTTGCATTGAAATCCGATGTATGGTTCCCATGATATGAGCATGTAAAGTTTTCACATTTTCAACAAAAAGTGAACTTGAAGCAAGCACATATGACATCACATCCCCACATTAATGGGCAGTCTTTTGTTTTTCTTTTAACTTTATACTGGATTTTCTCCTCAACAATCCCATATTATTAAAATGTGGTTGCATAAGTGGCATGAGAATTTTTCAAACTTTGCATCGCTCACAGGGAGGTCATACTCCTATTAACTTCAAGGTCAACACAACAGTCTGGTAAAACAAAGGGAAACAAAGTATTCCTTGTCAATCTGAGGAAATGATATAAGCTCTGCTGCCCTCAAACTCACTTTTGAACACAAATCTACTGACTTCATTTACTGATATTTCATGAAATACATGTCGGATTTGAATGGAACTTTCACCACAGTGTGTAGATTTTATCCCTCTTTCATATATGACAATTAAATTTTTGCTTAAACTTCCCCTTTAAAGATCATTCTTGGCAAGTATGGTAATTATAGGTGCATTTTTGAAGCTGTGAGGGAGTTGTAGAATTACGTGCCGAGCTCGGCCCGCGAACGTCTTGATTTCAGGAGGTGCATGGGCAAGGACTGTGTACAGAGTAGGTCTTACCGTTGAGCGTAGTACACGGTCCTGTTCAAGGACTAGGGACATTTGTCTTGGTTTAACAGCCCAAAATAGCACTAACTATAAAAGTGAAGAGAGTGTTGCAAAGTATGCATCAATAACGCCCAAGAAATAATTTATCAACATCAGTATTGTTTTATCTATGTCTTAAGGGCAGGATAAATGATTGGAACGTACAGCCCATGGATTGCAACCCGTAGTGTACCACGTACTGTACTACATCAAATTTTAAGACAAATATTTTTTATCTCTTTGGCTCGTAGGTTAAAAAAAGATTTTACATCACTCTGCTTCACAAAACTGATACATGTAAACACACACAACATGTTCATGAAGAGGTCGTCAAAGTTTTGAGTCCCAGTAACATTGTGTGACCAAGAAAACGACAGATTAACATAACATAATAGGTTAAAGGGCAAAGGAGGGCTGAAAAGGCCCCATAAGATGCCCTGTTATTGAAACCCTCCCCCCCCCCCCCCCCAAAAAAAAAAAAAAAAAAAAATTAATAAAAAAAAAATAAAAAAAAAAAAAACCATCAACAAGCCCAGAAAGATTAGATTCTACCACAGTCATGGACAAATTTAAAACAGTTCACTGATGTGGAGTTAACAACCTACCCAGGCAGGCTATTCCACACATTGAGAAAAGCTTCTCAAAAAAAAAAAGCTACCCTATGAGAGAAACTGAACTTCCTAATGTCAAGCCTAGCAAAAGACTTAAATCAAGCTTTTTACAATGGCCTCTAACCCTACTGGGTTTACTTTGGACCTTTAAATAACCACAACCTAAGAAAGGATTCCCTTCTGAAAGAAATTTGTACACCTGGTGCATGTCTACCCTAAACCTTCTCAGCTCCATCCAAAATGTTAGCATAAGCAGCCTAAGCCTTTGGGGATAGCTAGATTTCTAACCTCAGGTATGAGTTGAGTAGCTCTCCTCTTAGCTTGCTCTAAAAACAATTTGTCCTTTTCAAAGAAGGGACTCCAGGCCTTTGCAGCATAGTTGAGACGGGGTTTAACCAGCTGCTTAAACAAATTTAGCACAATTTCTTTACTAAAACTCTTAAAATTCCTCCTGATCAACCCAAGCACCCTATTTGCCCTTGCAGCAGTAGCTGCACACTGCCTAGATGGCTTTAAACCTCTTGTAATAACTACACAGGTCTTTTTCAGAAGTCACTTTGTTCAAATTTGTACCATTCACAGTATAAGCATTGTGGGATTCCTAAAACCAAATTGGAGGACTTTGCACTTATCAGCATTAAAACACATTTTCCAAGTCTTAGACCATGAAAATAACCTATCCAAATCATTCTGGAGAAATAAGGAATCATCCTTACCCCCAAGCTTCCTATAGAGAGTGGCATCACCAGACTTTTCATTTTTGGGGGGCACTGGGGTGGCACAACAATATTGCAGGGGGCACTGCTAATCTCCACACATGGCGCCGTAGGTGCCACAGAGCGCGAAGCGCGAGGCTCAGCAGGTGGGATCCAGGGGCCCGCCGTAGGGCCCCTGGTGGGGTCCAGGGGCAAAGCCCCAGTGGGGGTCCAGGGGGCGAAACCCTGGAAGCTCCTGGGTTTTAGCGTGTTTGTGAGGCACTTAAGTCGCTATTTAAAATTCTTCTATTGACTTAACCCTGGTCTCAAAAATACCTCCAGAGTAACTTCCAGTACGAAGTTTTGGTAAAAAAGTTATTCAACTACCAAGTGCAGATCCGGCTGATATTTTGAAAAAGGGCGAGATGAACTATTCAGAACAGAATTTGATGGGCAATTCAATGTGTGTCTCGGTTGGGGTCCAGGGGGCGAAGCCCTGGAAGTTCCTGGGTTTTAAGGGGTTTGTTAGGTATTCAGGTCGTTATTTACGGTTATTCTGTTTTCTTCACACTGGACTCAAAAAAAAAAACTTCCAGGGCAACTTCAATTAAGAATTTATTGGTAACAAAACTAGTGAAACAACTTTCAAGAGCAGATCCGGCTGATATTTAGAAGAAGGAGAGCTGAACTTGAAAGAGAAAGAGAAAGCAGTTAGATGTGTTCCTCTTAAGGAAAAAATGTAGGCCTATATAATTCTGCTTGAACGGTTACCTGAGCTACGCACCACGTTCAGTTAGCGAAGTTGGAAGTGTGCAGAAATTTTTGAAAAACGCAACCCCTCAGACAGCCGGAAATGGCATTTTCTAGGTGTTTTTGCGATATTTTTAGTTGAAAAGTATGAAAATTACTATCTTTTCTCATCATAAGAAGAATCCAATCTTAAATATTTTCATAGTCACACTCTGACTAAAGAAGGCATATCGTTTTTTAAAAAACTCAAATCTCATTTGGGGGGGCACACGGGGGGCACACGATTTTTCAGGGGGGGCATGTGCCCCCCCTGGCCCCCCCCTTGGTGATGCCACTGCGTATAGAGCTTAGTATCATCAGCAAACCTTACTTATAAAAGTGATAGCGCTATCAATATCATTTATGAAAATAAAAAAAAAGAAATGGGCCAAGTACAGAACCTTGTTGTACACCATTTCAGACTTCTTTCCAAGAAGAAAAATTGCCATTGATAACAACTCTCTGAGACTTACTATTGAGCCACGAGTTGATCCACTGTGTGCACTTGCCTTTGATTCCTAACCAATGCAATTTTACCATGAGTCTACCCAGAGGTACAGTACTTTGAAAATGGCTTTTTGGTAGTCAAGGTAAATGACATCAACACTGGAACCTGAATCGAGAGACAAAGAAACATCCTCAAGAAAGCTTAGCAAATTTGCAACATAAGACCTCCTGGGTAGAAAACCATGCTGAGGTAGATTGAGTAACCCATTACCTAAAAGATGCTTGAGCAAACAGTCTTGATTAAGGATTCCATCACTTTGCACACAACACTAGTTAAACTGACTGGCCTGTAAAGGTGCACTCCGATCCCCCTTTTAAAAGTTGGAGTGACATTAGCAACCCATCAGCATACCTTCCAAGTGACCCCCATTTCACAGGTTTGACCCACTTTTGAACACCAAAACCTGCTAGCCCACCCAGCCCTCTGAATAACCCGCATTTCAAATCATGCAAGTATTCTTAGTTAGAGAACTACACAAATTAACAAATAATTCAGCTTATTAATAACTACAAATTCAGTAAATCTTATCTCACACCACATTCAACTGCTCACGCTGCTACACAATGTGTAGGTCCATATAGGTATGTACGGAACTATGATTTTCGCTGTCGCAACATTGCTACTGGCTAACCTTCACAACAGGTATGGAATATGCCCCTGTCACTTCGTGAATACTGTAATAACAACGTGCAATGCCGCTTCAATAGCAAGAATGAATGCCCACTTTGTGGGTTAGAGGCAGGGCTTGCTTCAGAGTTTCGCATCAAACGAACGTTGACTGTGTGTTTTCACAGCTAGAAAGCCCAGGGAGATGTACAAAGACATAAATTGGAAATTACATGCAGTTTTTTACAACCGTTACGGTACATATCGAGTTGATGTTTGCTATACCACTATCGCACCAAAATTTAGGGCAACAATAGCAATTAAATATTGTGATAAGGAGAGGTTTTAGTAATTTTGCTTTTGTGACTTGGCCTATCTGTACAATTTTATTTTGGCAAATCTCTCAATTCAATATTTTTCTAGCTGCTTAACGCAAAAACATTCAGTACTTTGTAAACTTTTTTGGCAGTAATGCCGGTAACCTAGCGAAATTGTGTTGGCTGATTTGCCAAAAAAGTGCCACCATTTTGCAAGTAGACACTTCTAAATTTCAAAAATTTCCAAAATTTCCAAAAAGGGGAGGGTGACATTCCATCCTGTTACACCCTTCCCCCAGGTCGGCAGTCCACCAATGGACAGATCAGTTGGGCCCGCGTCTGACCTCTCGCAACTTGGGAGCTATGTGCCAGTCAGGAGGAACAAAATTCAAGTCAAGACATTTCTGGAAAATAATTGATAGCGGAACACATAAATCCTCGCAGCATTCATGAGGGATGACGGGATGGATACCATCTGGCCAAGGAGCCTTACTTGTCTTTTAACGCTTTAATTTTTTCAGAACCAGTTCCTCAGAGAACACAATGCCACTTATTAACTTAGCGAAGAGTTTTCAGAACCCCTAGAAATCCCCATGAGAGATGACTCCTTGGTAAACACAGCTCTACAAAATAATCATTTAACAAATTAGCCATATCCAACTATCACTAACTGACAAACCATTCACCTCATGGAGGGGCCCAACCCCCTCTTTAACATGCTGCTTAGATCTGACATAGGCCTAAGCCTAGGCTAGGCATAGACCTTACGCCAATTAAAAAGAGGGCACTTCATTTCCATGTATATGACCACAGAAATGAATCATTACCATGGAGATGGCATTTTTCACAATTGTGAACTGGAAGAGTAGTAGAAAATTTAATTAATTGATTTCAAAATCCTGAATGACCTTAAAGGAAAATTGGGTACTTATTGGGTTTCCATACCTGGAAAAGGCATAGGCTACCTATGCATAGGTATGCACATGCATCACCACATCACATCAGATCAACTTTGATGTTGCTGGCCAAAGGCCAATTCATCGCTCCAAAAGAAAGGAAAACTAATCCATATAGTGACAATAAGTACTGCTTAGAAATTAATACTTATAATTAAACAATCCAGACAATTTCTTCCAATAAGTATCCAACCTACCTTTAAATACATCTAAAGTGTTAGAGGTTACTACATCATCTGGTAAGGTATTCCAATGATCTATTGAACGCTGAGTAAAGAACTTTTGCCGCAACGAAGTTTTAAACCTGGATTTGACAATCTCATGTATGCCCTCTTGTAGCAGAACATACTGGTACTAATTCAAACAGCCTGTGGTCAGTAGTAATCAGTCCATGAAAATACTTAAATACATGAAAAACATGTCACCTCTCAGATGCCTATGAGTGAGTGAATCAAATTCAAATTTCTAAGTCTCTCCTCATATGGCAGCTCACTTAATCCAGGCACTAACTCTACGTTACACAGATTCAATAGCCTCTACTACACGTGTGTAAAATGGTGACCAAGCAGGTAATCCATATTCCATAACAGGTCTTACTAGAGCTTTATACAAAAGCATTATTGTTGCTCTATCCAAAAACCTAAAGGACCTTCTAATTACACCAAGAATACAGTTTGCTTTTGTTACAATCTGAGCGACATGCTCCCTGAATACAAGATCACTATTGACAATAACTCCAAGATCTTTCTCTGAAGTCACAACTTCCAGACTATGATGCTTGCCTTTGTTGTCTAACATACCATAACAAAACTCAGGATGAGAGCAACCAATTCTCAAAACATGACACTTATCAGGATGAAAGGGAAGTTGCCATTTCCTTGACCACTCAAAGATATTCTCAATATTACTCTGAAGAACACCACAATCACTCTCCGATTGGATTTCCTTATATAGTTTAGTGTTGTCAGCAAAAATTTCGCTCTACAATCCGAAACACAACTTGGCAAATCGTTAATGTATAAGAGAAATAAACTGGCCCAAGCACACTACCTTGAGAGATACCACTTGCAATGTCTGCCCAGTCAGAAAATTTCCTTCCAAACAAACCCTCTGTCTACGATTCATCAGAAATTGCCTTATCCATTCCAACACATCACCCTTAATACCATACAACTTTAATTCACCAACAACCTTTCATGTGGTACCTTGTCAAAAGCCTTCATGAAATCAGTATAAATAACATCAATGCCATTGTCTGCATCCCAAGCTTTGGTCCAATCATCAAATATATCCACAAGTTGTGAAACACAAGATCTACCTGAAACAAATCCATATTGATTGGCAGACAATAAATCATTACTCATCATATACTTCATAATACTATCTTTTAAAAGTGACTCATAAATTTTGCACACCACAGAGGTGAGGCTAACCGGTCGATAATTTGCAGGCCGAGATCTGCTTCCCTTCTTAAATAAGAGGGTAACATGAGCAGATTTCCAATCACTAGGCAAGGTGTGATGACTAAGAGTCCTCCAAAAAATAATCACCACGGCTGCCACTATTTCATTACGAGCTTCAAAAAGAACTCTAGGATGGATCTGATCAGACCCTTGAGATTTCTTTACATTTAAATTTTTAAGTTTACCTAGAACTCCATCCACAGTAATCTCCACATTATCAAAAAGATAACCACCTCTATAGCAGTCCAAACAAGGGATGCAAGACAAATCCTCCTTATTGAAGACACTACAAAAAAAAAAAGAGTTCAAGGCATCAGCTTTGCCCTTAGCACTTGTAATTTTGTTACCCTAAACATCACCCTCCACTACTAAGGCCTGAACTGGCAGAGGAATTGTTGTTTTTCTATGAGTATACTGTAGTTCCAGAAGGCCTTTGAATTTTGCTTAACTTCAGTTGCAATTTTTTTCACAAACTCACAATTGGCCCTCCTTATTTCCCATCTAGCCTGATTCCATAGCTTCGCATAAATCTTATAATCATTCATAATTTGAGTTTTCAAGTAATTCCTCCAGGCTTTCCTCTTTGCTTTAACTTAAGCAATAGCCTGCCCTGTCATCCAAACAGGTTTCTTTCTATGCTTAATCCCTGTATCACTGTCAGTAGCCTTAGGAATATTGATATTAATTGCAGCTAAAAGATGTCCTTTAAAGATAGCCCACAATTCCTCAACAGACTTGTCTTTAAGTTCAGACTCCCAGTTTAGAGCCAAAGACTTCCTTAGTCCGTGATAGTCACTGTTGTTATACAAGAATTTAGAAGCCTGATGAATTTCAGTCACTGACTGCCCACAAGTTTGTACTAATAAAATGACATGATCACTGTTACCTAGTCCAGGAAACTGAGATACAGACAACACAACATCATGATCTTGGGTAAAAACAAGATCCAATGAGTAATGATGAAACCTGGCCACATCTATGCCTTTTCTCACTCCTCTGATGTTGATATAAAAAATTGTCTTTCACCGAGGAGAGAATACGATTGGCCCTAATATTTGAGGCAGTTTCAGTGCCCCAATCAATATCTTTAAAATTGAAATCACCCACTATTAAACAATCTCTAAATCTTCTATTAGTCTATTCCTTCATGGATTCATTTAACAAAATGTCATTCTCATCAGAGCTAGAGGGGCTCCTGTATATACAACCAACACATAGGGGACTACCTTCTCCCATATTCACCTCTACCAACAAAGCCTCTGCAGAAAAGGAGGTCTCAGCAGCTGAAGATTTAATATTAATTATTATTATCCAAGACCACATAAAGTGCCACTTCCCTTCCTACACTTGAGCAGTTATGATATAGGCCTAGGCCTAACTCATAACCCTCAATTTGCAAACTAACAATAAGTTCATCTAGCTATTGCTGCTGAGATTCTTTGAACATTTTTTTTAATACACTCAGTTAAAGCAATAATAAGTGGCTCTAATTCCTCAATATAAACTTTTGAATCCTCCAGTTTGTTTGGGAGAGAGTCACAATTTGTAACATTATAGCCTAGCCTACATAGGCTAACTTAGGCTAAGTTTCAATCTATTTACACTATTTACATTTCCACTTTCCAGAGCTTACATCAATACCACATCTAGGCCATATTTGTATCCCTAGCCTATCCCTAATTTTATTGGTTTATGCCTAAACCTAGGCTACTGTAGGCTAGTGCCTAACTTTAGGCCTTACTACCCTGCCTTACGTTAATGTTACTTGTTAGGCCTAATTTATGCCTAGGCTAGGCCTAGCCTAACGTTAAGCCTTAGTAAGGCAAGGTCAGTAACTGGTCGGCTATCAAAGCACTCCCAATATTCTGATTCCTCTCTGCCTAAAAGGACAGGACACAGGTTAATAACACACCTCAGGTCAGCGTATCCGCATTATCTGAACTAAATCAAAGCAGTGGCTTTTAACAGAAACTGAGAAAATTGGGTCTTTTTTAACTGGTCCTACGTAAATCGTTAGTTCGTTTATTGCCTCTGCGTCGCCTGTTGCCATGCCAAGGCTAGGCTAGCTCAAGCTGTCCTAGCTTGATAGCTAGCTAGCTAGCTGCAGCTGAGCATTATGAGCAGCACGGACCATTATCATCGACGTACGGAAGCTTAAAAGTGCCACAAGATCACAATATCTTTTGACTAGTAAGCTAACATTTTTCAGAAAAATGTCAAGATGACAACATAATATCTCGTCAAAAAACAGAAAAATGATGATATGAGAACTTATAACGTTTCGTCATTTCAACAATTTTCTGCAAAATGTGAAATTTCTCTCATCCTGCCAAGTGTGCAAAGCAACAATTTTCTGAAAAATAATGAAATGGCAACATATCATATCTCGTTATTTCAACAATTTTCTGCAAAATGTTGAATTTCTCACATCTTTCCAAGTGCGCAAAGCAACAATTTTCTGAAAAATGATGAAATGGCAACATATCATATCTCGTTATTTCAACAATTTTCTGCAAAATGTTGAGTTTCTCACATTTTTCCAAGTGCGCAAAGCAACAATTTTCTGTAAAATGATGAAATGGCAACTTGTCATATCTCGTCAATTCAACAATTTTCTGCAAAATGTTGAATTTCTCACATCTTTTCAAGTGTGCAAAGCAACAATTTTCGGAAAAATGTTGAAATGACGATTTATTAGATCGTGTGGTTTCTGCAACAATTTTATGCAAAATGATTGAATGACAACTTAGCAATATTTTTTCTTGCTATCAATTTCTACCGTGGTTCTGACAGGACATCGCATTCTTTTCTTCAAACGTAGAATATTTTAGTTGATGTTACTTAACCAACTTGCTTACTGTAGTTGTCATGTTTTAAGTTTCGGATTCTACTAGAACATGACAGAATTGTTAGCAGATTAGTTGTTGACATGGTTTTTTTACAGTTTGTTGAGCAGGGGGTGGAGTGAATGAGGTGGGGGCACTGGGTGGGTCTAAAACAAATTAACAGTACTTATCCCGAATACTGCAGAGGCATGGTCACCCAATATTTGGCCGATAAGGATCCTGTGACTCTGGAAAAATCTCAATGCCGTAGCATAGGAAATTCCTAGCGAGGTAAATTTTTCTTGGGATTTGATGCATCATGGGAAAAATGTGATGGCAACGTGGCACATTAATTTTAACATTGCATTCAATTTATTTATAATTATGATGCCTCTGCAGACAATATTAATCAACATTGTTGTTGTACTCTACATATGGTGAAGGGTAATGCTATATCTACAGGAAAAGATATTCAAACATTCCAACAGTACCAAATTTCAAGGACAAACAGGATGTTCAATTATGAAGAAAATCAAAAAGAATTTGAAGCAATAATGTGCCCACATTACATAACTTTCTGTGTTGAAGAGCAGAGGCATTTTTAACAAAAGTAACCAATCTTTAAAGTGAGATATCTTGAGTTAGGAAAATGGTATAGTGATAGGGTTTGAAGGACATTGTGTGGAATATTTTTGTTTTTCTTACAAGACAGAGGCGAAAACCCACCAGAACGTGCCTTTAACCGCTGTAAATTTAGAACGACAAGAAATTATGGTTGGTTAGTTGGGAGTTTAAACACTGCACTACCAATCCCTTGTTACGTACATGCTTTAAACATTTAATAAATTTCTGCATTCTTCATACAAAATACTTTATCTTTAATTGTAAGATAACCAATAGGATTCCAAATGCACTTTCTTCTACAGTAATTTTCAGTCTTGTATGGAAGAAGAGCTATTTATTTTGAAGAGAGTGGATAATGAAGTACGTTCGTTGAAACTGAATGAGTTTTTTCGGATATAAGACCCCGTTCCTTTGTTTAATATGATTCTCTATTTTCAGTGTGTTTTTTTCTCTCTCTCTCTCTCTCTTAGTATCTCAGTTTGACCTACCAAAATGAACGGTATCTATTGTTTATGTATGCTCTACAGATAGCGTTTTTTAACAATTTTTAATTATTTGCCACTTCCCCTTACTTCCATTGCATTTTCACCAAAATGAAATAAGATCTTAGTTCTCCTGTTGCAAGGAAGTGCTTTCAAGCTAAAATGTTGTTTTCAAGTAACTTCACAATGTAAATTGAACACACAAATATGAACTGAAATAAAGAATGGTTAAGGAAAAATAGAGGGAAGGGGCAAACCAATGCTTCTTTGGAAAAGCTTTGAGCTGAATATATGTTTGGAAATCCTACTTATTTAGCGTAGTAACATGACACCCATGTAAAATACTGGTATGCAGCGCATGCCCCCCCCCCCTTTTAGTACTCCACTGGGAAATCCACCATCGCTTGGTGTGTAGCCGTAGCAAAGACCTTGGAAGAAAATTTTGGTGAAAGATACCTCCCAGGTGGGGAAATGGCATATCCCTTACCTTGTATATCAATACGTTCCATCTAAACATTCTCTTAATTAAAATTTTATGCTTTAGGATCAAATTTAGATTAAGAAACGAAAGGGTACGTTTGATTCAAATTAAAATCTACTTTCTATGCAAACTGAATCAAGCACATAATTAAGGGTAGTTATAGGATAGGCTATTTTATAAAAGCATTCTGTAGCACGGTATGAGAAATAATATTAAATGTCTTTAGCCTGCGTATGTGCTTTAGGTGTACTCAACCTGTGTATCATGTAGAGGGAAGAGGATTCGTTCATTGGTCGGGAGAAGTAAGCCAGGTAAGAAGGATCTACTGTTCCATGAAGAGAAAGATTTTGGGTTCAACCCTTACTGTATATGTGATTTCACAGGTTCTAAGGACATCAAAATCATAACCTGGGCAGTGAAATTTTCAGCATTTCAGTATTTTTTCTCATGTACGCAAACTTCCATTAAAGGTTTCGAAATGTCAAGCGCAACTGTCCCTTAACCCTATCCCCCTCCCTTCTCCCACCGAAATTCCGTCCACTTTTCTCTTGCCTATCTTTTTTTTCTTTCATTTCTTTTTCTTTTCGATCCTCTCAGTGGAGGGTCTGACACACGAAACCCACCAGGCTACAGCCTTTAAAAAGAGTACCATGAGTGTGTCTAGGGCGAGATACAGGATGTCTGATTGGGAAAGTTTTAATGGTAAGCCCCTTTAAGCGATTTTGAAGGCCCTGTGCTCCTAAAATTCATACAAAGATTTCCAGCACTAAATAAGGAAGTAACGTCTGTAAACAATGGCACAGGAGCCGGCTGGGGCCTCACTCTGAGTGCAAACCGTACCTGATGCGTGCAGAAAACAGTGCATTCAAGGTTTAAAGGATTTTTCGCACATGAACTCTTGATTGACGTACGTACCACTACTTAGGGTGCCTGATGAGACGTCGGTGAGAATCAGTGGCGTGTCAAGGGGAGAGGACCATTCCCCCATTAATAAATAATAATACAATAAAAAGAGCGAAAAGGGGAGAAAGAGGGAGGGAGAAAAAGGAAAAGGAGGAAACTGTAAATAACAGTTTCTGTCTCAAACTATCAAAAATTATTTTAAATGCTTCCTAAACTATCAAAATTTCCGTAAACTCCACGCGCTGAAATATTAGAGCCTATTTTTTCTTAGATAATGCTTGTTAGAGTTTTATTATAATGCCAATATTATTAGTGCAACCGCACGGTTGATATAAGGATGTTTCAGATTGATTTTCTTCACCACTTACGAACAAACTGTGTCCACGAAACGGACCGATAAATGGTGGTTGAAAAGTTAATGTAACAGATACTGCATGTATGTTTTAAATCCTATAGGTTCTCAGTTGGAGGCCTGCTGGCGCCAGTACCCCAAGAATGGCTGCCCCCGGCGGTATACACCCTCTTTCTCCCAGTGGGGACCCAGGGGGGAACCCCCGGAACCTCTCGCAATATTAGACAATTTCAAAACAGAAAATAAATTAAAGAACTCAATAGTCGAGAAGAAATACAAGTTTCTTTCAGTCTAGCTTGCAAGCTTAGCATACAAAGTGATGGTGTTCAGGCTAGTTAAACGAATACAACCAACCGTCAATTTCAAAGTAATTAATGTCCTAAGAAATTGATTTGAACTAATGTAGGCTTTATACCAAGGTTACAAACTCAAGAACTTTCAGATGCTCCGGAAAAATCCTGGCGGTTGAATTGATCGATGTTAGGTTAGGACCAAGGTACTTAGTCATGCCAAGATGTTCCCCACAGAACAGACTGCCATGTATATAGGCGTTGGCAATGAACAGCAGGACTGTAGCCTGGGCAAAATCCCAAGGGGCAGTTCGTGCACTGTCTAAGCCGAGCACCAAGTTGTCTGTAGACTTTGGCCACCCGGACGGACACTTTCTATTTTTGCCTGTGTATACCGCCGGGGGCAGCCATTCTTGGGGTACTGGCGCAGGGTGGCGCCAGGGGGACAGGGGGTTACAGTCCCTCCTTCCTGGAAGTCTAGCCCCCAGTCGGGGAGAAAAATAATTGTCGTCGGGGAGCAAGAACCTCGCCTATTTTTGATAAAAAAAAGGCCCTCGAAAATTCGGACAGTACAAGTATGCCGTCGATCTTCATAAAAGGCAAAAAATCAAAAAGAAAAAAAAGGTCCTCGAAAATCGGTCTACAAGAACTGAATTGCAAAAAAGCCCCCTTGAAAAGTTCATCGAAAATTCGGGCTCAGTCCCCCTTTCGGGGAAACCAGCCCCCCTCCCCCCTCGTCGGACAAATCCTGACCACACCCTAGCACTGACGGGCAAGGTGCTGAGGGGAAGAATACATGTAAGGTCTTGTTCAGGTGAAAAATTGTGCTATCTTTATCAAACTTTTACACTGATTCTACCTTTACAAATTGTCAATGTTTAGTGATATTCTTCCTCTCTCTGGCTGGGCGTAAGGTAAGAGGTGCCCTCTAAGAGTAGGGGACAACACCCTACACTTTTTGAGAAATTTTTGTGTATGTGATGTGGCTTTGACGTAAAATGCTGTATTTGGTAGTCTAAAGCTTTGTTAAGGGTTGAATTGTTTGTACGTTTAGGAATTCTCATTATTCAGTGAATTGTTCAGGTTTGGTAGTGTGTAGTCGAAAGTTATATTGCCTGAGGGGAGGAATGCCACCTCTTCTCTTTGAGAAATGTTTCGTACTCTAAGTTTTCCGAGATCCAAAGTGGTTTTATCTTTAAACCAGCATTGGACTTATTACAACATCTGAAATTTTGGGGGCCTGAAGAAAATCTGGTTGGGGGGGGGGGGGGGGCTAGGCCCACCAGGCCCCCTCCCCGCTCCCCCGTGGCTACGCCACTGCTGGGGTACGGTATCAGTGCTGTACCTTCGGTATCATCGGTATGCTATGTTACAGATTAAACGATGGGAAATGCTACAAAAAACTGTTTTGAACTTTTCGCTGCGTTAATCAGACGGACATTCATCGGAATGGAATGTATTTTACTTGTAAAGAGGCAGATCATGTCAGTCTCTCTGAAGCTAAATAATCTCCTTCCCTTTCACTCATATTCTTATCCCTTTTTCTACGTTTCTCTCTTCCTTATTTGCCTTTTTTCAATCCGGAGGTTTGAACTGATCTTCCCGGTCGAAACGTCAACGAGGCACTTTGCCCCCTGCCCCCGGCAGATACTACGGCTTGTCAGTTTGCTTAAAGTTGCACAAAATCTTAAGCTGCCAGTAATATTGTCTTCGGTCTAAGTTTTCTGGCGCGTAGGAGAAAAGAATTTTCAAATTTCACTCGTATTAGTGAGTTTGTGCTCGGAGCGCGCGTGATGCGTGCGGAGAAAATTTTGCTCGTATTTCCCATGTATTCCTTCATTTAACATTGCAAAATTTAATCATAATAGGCTACTAAAAAGTCTTGTAATTTCTCTGGGCTCCCTTCCTTTCGCCCTTTCTTATTATTTTTATTCTTAAACTCTTTAAAAGTGTGGGGGAAGTATACCCTTGCCCCTGTAATACTGCTTATGCCTGGGGACTCCAACGCTAATTTCAGAATTGTTGGATTTAGACAAAATAGTATTGTAAGCACTGGAAAATGGAGAAATGATGCTTTGGATATGCTTGGTTTTTCATGATGATTCAAAGTGACAACAATATCCTGGATTGGTATACACAGGGGGGTCCGCCCGGGTGTCAACTATCTATGGGTACGTCACTTGGTGCTCAGCTTAGTGTCAAAAACTGCCCCTCTAAGGGTTTCACCCATTGCAGCCTACCGGTTGTTCTGTTGTCCAAAGCCATATACTCTTAATCAACCAAATGTTTTGGTGACCAGGCATCTACAATATTTGTTGTTAATTTATTTTAACCCCCCTCCTGTCTCCCTCCCTCCATCCTTTGCTCAACAAACTATGAAAACAACATGACGACAATTGATCATTTCCAATTGTCCTCCAATAATCCGAAACTTAAAACATGTCAATAAAGCAACTTTTTAGGTAATGTATCATATCCCTTATTTGAAGAGAGAAAATGCAATGTCCCCTCAGAACCACAGTAGAAAACTGATAAAAAGACATGTAATCATTTTATCATTTTTCAGAAAATTGTTGCCTTGTCCACTTGGAAAAATGTGAGAAATTTAGCATTTTGCAGAAAATTGTTGAAATGACGAGCTATGATAAGTTGTCATTTCGTCATTTTTCAAAAATCCGTTGCTTTGCACACTTAAAAAGATATGAGAAACTTAACATTTTGCAGAAAATTTTGGGAATGACGAGCTATGATTAGTTGTCTTTTCGTCATTTTTCAGAAAATTGTTGAAAAGACGAGATATTATAAGTTGTCATTTCGTCATTTTTCAGAAAATTGTTGTTTTGCACAGTTGGAAAGATGTGAGAAATTTAACATTTTGCAGAAAATAGTTGAAATGACGAGATATGATAAGTCGTCATTTCATCATTTTTCAAAAAATTGTTGTTTTACACACTTGAAAAGATGTCAGAAATTCAACATTTTGCAGAATATTGTTGAAATGACGAGATATAATAAGTTGTCATTTTGTAATTTTTCAGAAAAATGTAGCTTTCCACACTTGGGAAGATGTGAGAAATTTAACATTTTGCAGAAAATTGTTGCAATGACGAAATGTGACAAGTTCTCATTTAATAATTTTTGTGTTTTTTGACGAGATATTATGTTGTTATCTTGACATTTTTCTGAAAAATGTTAACTTACTAGCCAAAAAGATATTGTGATCTTGTGGCACTTTTAAGCTTCCGTATCGACGAGCTTCTGTAATGTTTACATAAACCGGAAAACTCAAAGAGCACCACCACTTTGAATGATCAGTTGTCAGTCGGTAACATTTGATGTTGGTCAACAAAGCAAAAAAAAAGTAAACAATTGGAAAATAATTTCAGACAGGTAGGCCAGATGGCCCGCCTTCCAATTAAAAAGAAAAAGAAAAAAGTAAATTCGTCTAATTTACCTCCAAAGTATCTTTCACAATATTTTAGGACCTCATATTGCATATTCAAGGTAAACCAAGTAGTACAATTTCACATCTGAGCAGAAAAATATGACTGCAAAGAACCAATCATGAAACAGGACAGTCTACTACACTACATTACTAGGCTGCTCTTACCCTCCAAGTTAACTTTGCTTTAATGTTGCACTAATGTCATGTTATACATGAAGATAAGTCTACTTCCCAAATCATTTGCTGTTCTTAAAAATTAATAAATTACATTAAAGTAATTAATTTGACCTCCAAACTTCACACCAGTGAAAATGTTCACTTAGTTGAGGTTGAACTGAATATTTTGTGAGCACAAAAGTTGCAGCTTTGAAAGTGTTCTCACATTTTATTTGCATGTGTGAACATTATAAATAAAATACAAACTATGCTCATTTAATCGACTGGTTATGATGACATCACAGATTTACCACAATGCAATGTGCTGCGGTGGTTTGAATAATTTCTTTGAAAACTCCGTCATAAATTTGAAAGCAGCATCCTATTGAGATAGAATTCATTGCTTTGTTTTGTTTTCTACTCTTTTTTTAAGCATTTTGAAATTTTTCGCCGGAATTTAACAATTATTTAGAATTGGTGCAAAATGTGAATTATTTCCATGAACTCACCATATTTGTACTTGCATGCTCTATAACAAAAGAAAATGTAGCAACGACACTCTAAAATCAAAAGAGTGAACTTAGTCACTCTTTGATCGTGTGAAAAGTATAAATTCGCTCCATAAGAGTGATAATTCACTCCAAGAGGAGTGAAATTCCCTCCAAAAAGAGTGAAGTTCACTCCAAAAAGAGTGAAATTCTCTTAAAACGAGTGAAGTTTCCCTCTTGATGGAGTGCCCACAGTGATCGCTCTTAAAAAAAGAGCGATCATTGCAGGCACTCGTGGAAGAGTGAATTTTCCCTCTTCCTCTAGTGAATTTCACTCCTTTTGGAGAGAACTTCACTCTCTTTGGAGGGAACTTCACTCCTCTTGGAGTGAATTATCACTCTAATGGAGTGAATTTACACTTTTCACTCGTTCAAAGAGTGACTAAGTTCACTCTTTTGATTTTAGAGTGTACAATCAATCTCAGACCATAAAGCCATTTCAAGTTTTAGGGCACTTGTTCTGGGGGTCGAACACTTTTGTCGGATGAACATCTACGCTTATGGTTGTTTGGCAAAATATTATCCAGCCAACAATTCTTTCGAATGAAATCACAATTAGTCATTTCGTTCCTTTCCTAAAATGTACAAATTGGCATCGACTTATAAAGTGTAACGTTAGATCACAAGGGCGCATATAAGGGAATTTGTTTGGGGGGCAAACCGCTCAACTTGAGACCAAGACTTCTCAAACAGTATCAGGGGATGTCGTCCAAAAATATTTTTGGGGCGGGTAGGGGCATAAGAAGTGGCGACTGACCGCCCGAAAAACTATCTAAGCGGAGCGCCACCATCGGTTGGCGCGGAGCGTACAGATACCTTTGAAAAATCGCGACCTCTCAGATAGCCTGAAATTGCATTTGCCAGACTTGTAAGTAGAATTCAAGCAGTCGTGTTTTGAGCTTTCCTTTGCAATAAAAAGAACATCAAATTGCAAAATGATCAGAAAGTTACCACGTAAAATGTACTGGCTCCTTTACGGGACGATGTGACATTTTATCTTTTTCTTTGTCGCAAAGTAAAATCTCCATTAAAAAGAATAGACCAGAACCAAATTTTTGTTTAATATGTTAAAGACGAACATATTCTAAGCACTCTAGGGAAGTTTTCATTCATTTCTCATGTTCGGTTCTCGAGATATTAGCAACTGAAGTTGACACATTTTCTACAAAAGGTAAACTTGAACCAAGCGGGTGCTATGTCATGTATTCATATTGATGGTCAGTGTTTTGTTTTGTTTTTTATCTATTGTTGATCCTGCTGTTTGATCTTGAATTGATTAGGAATGCTATCTTTCCCTTAAGGCAAATTAAGTTTTTAAACTTCCTTTGCTAGGGATGCACTTACAACATATCACAGTTAAATTGTATAAATATGGTGTTCAGTTTTAGAGAAAAACAACTAAACAACTATTCACATTCCATCAATGTGAATACATGACGTCACGTCTTCTTGTTGCAAGTTCACTCTTTGTAGAAAAAATGTCAACTTCAATTCTAATATCTCGAGAACCAAACATGGGAAATGAGTAAAAAATTCACATGTAAGCTATGCCTAGAATATGTTCTTTTCAAAAATATCAAACATAAATTTGTCCTGGACTTTTTTGTTTCAAGGAGCTGCACACCGTGGGAAATAAATTGAAATCATAACTTTTCGCATCATATTAACTCATATAACCAGTGGTCGAATGAGCCTGTAAACCTGAACCGGTCATACAGAAGCATTGGTAGCGCTACCAGCACCAATAACAGTACTGATTTAGTGCTGCTATTGGTGCCGGCAGCAATGCCTCTGGACCCCCGGTACTAGGCTAAAATTTTGATACAATTACGAACTATATCCTTGACAATTACGCATTAGTTTATACTTTATAAATAATATATGACATTTTTACAAGAAAGAAGGCTGGGATACTTTGCCCAGATTAAGAAAAAGGCTACTTTTTATTCATGTCATATCGAATAACGCTATTTTTGGAAAATTGAAGCTCGTGATTTTGAAATGTTTGGAGGCCAAGTTGCCCTCCCCCCCCCCCACCCGTGACCCTATGCCGAGCCGCTAATGCGTCAGATAGTGTATCACTGTCCTTGGTTTACTTAAATCATATCTAAGCTGTAAAAATCCTGCTATAAAGTTACAAATCTGTTCACCAGAGGCACAGGGGACCTACTGCATGATCTAGTGGTTAGACCATTCGACTTGCAGTTGGACGGAGGCCCGGGGTCCTGGCTGGGTCATACCGAAGACTTTAAAAATGGAACCTGCTGTCATTGTGCTTGGTACTCGATCAACATCAGCAATTGAGTAGGGAAAACAAACCAGTGAGATACAGCTGGAGAAAGGCCGTAGCCGGATCGACTAAATCAGTTGGTAAACTAACTGGCTAGAAACTGGGCTGTAAAACTCCACCAATAACTACCCATATGCACAGGGCGTTGATCCTGGGGAAAGGGGGCAATGGTCACCTTAATGATGAAATTATTTGAAACTATTTGGAGCAAAAAAACGTCTCCGGATAAATCAGATAGTTAAAAACAGGCAGAATTAACAAAAGTATCATCGAGGTATACAGATCACTTAAGGGCTTCGGGGAAACGTCGATTTGAGTGTATATGCGTGTAAAATGTGAGGGTGTGTGTGCACTGTTTGTTTTTTGCGTATATGTGTGCGCTCGGGTCACGTATGTGTGGACTGCTTATAGACGACTCCGGCCCGGGACAAGATCGGGTTCGACCGGCTGTTTGGAAATCATCCGCCCCCACCCCCAGCCCCCCAACCCACCTTCCCTCCGTCCTCAACCCAGATCTACGCCCCAGAGGCCTATAGAAAGTCCCGTTTGGTCTGAAGGGGGTCTTGGTTGTCAAGCCTTCAGAGTGAAATGTTGACCATATATTTTTATAGGCCACCTTGTCTTACAAGGAATTTTCCATGGACAAATTCCTCGTCTTATTGAGTGCCTGTAACCAGCGCTGGCCAAGTCATAGAGTTGTACCCCCAATGTCGGATTTCGGAAGGATTTGGCCTCATGGATAATTTGTCGAAGCACATCTGAAACTAAGTTATCTAATTATGTATACACGGTAACTCGATTAAAACTTTGAAGGATAAGTTGAGGCACTTCTGAGGTCATGTGACAGATATATTCATTTGGTGGACTGAAAAGACACACCAGATTTGAAAGGACCCCCCCCCCCCTCCTTACCTTCTGACAGAATTATATCTCCGTTTCAGTGTTTGGTGGCCAAAGAGCAGGGGGTCCGACCCCTGGACTGTCCTGAATCCGGTTTTTCTTTCATAGGTCATTTTGTACGTGGTGAACCGACGTCACCGCGTTGTAACGTCTCTCTTTTTTGCAGCCAGCCGTCTTTTGTACAACAATTGGTAGGCCTACTACACTTTACTTACTCTAATGGAGTGAAAAGTGCGGATTCACTCCATTGGAGTGTTAACTCACTCCAAGAAGAGCGAAAGTCACTCCAAAATGCAAAATCACTCTTTTAACTGGCGTAACTTAAAGGTAGACTATTCATCACACAGAGTTCCAATTCTCTCCAACTACTTACTTTTAGCCTCACCCACAACTGCGGTAAGAACATTTTTCTAAGCCCAAACTACAATTGTTTTAGTAAGTACACAGAAATTTTCAATTGGCACAGCTCTTTGATTGGCAGCTAGATTAAAAAAACAGAGTACCCAAACTCATATTACACAGCATGTGTACTTAGAGTGTGTTGAGGTCTTGCATTCTCAATCTGAAGCAATAAGCAGAGATTGTGTCTGGATGAAGACGGATTTTAGACAGCTGTGGGCGACAGTGACATAGGAAGCAATTTGAAAGTCTGGGAGAAAACGTTTGGAACATGTGCATCTCCATTGTACATGTACTTCTCCATTGACCAAAAGGAACATTTTTATGCTAAATTTTTCGCTTTTTTCTACGCACAAGAACAATTTAAAAAAATAAATAAAAAACTAATATTTTCCTATTTGTGAACACTACTGTACTAGGGAAGTAATGAGCGGGGCGAGCTTTAAATTTTGGGTCCTATTGCACATTTGTAAATATGGAGCTTTTATTGCAAAAATAGTTTAGATTTAGGGTTTGGCGTGAGGAAATTTGAAAATTTAGGGACTTATCGGAGAATCTGTGTTACCTATTACCATATATCTCAGATAGCATGTTGACTGAAGACATTGTTGTTACATAATGTTATGTAAGGAAAGCGGATTGATGCTTCTCGCGGCAATATGCAAAGAGTTTCCGAATCTTTTCTACCCTTTTTAGACAAAATATTGAAAAATTTAAAGCCAATATGAGAAAATTGTAGGGAAACGGCCCAAACTCATATTACACAGCATGTGTACTAAGAGTGTGTTTGGGTCATTCTCAGTCCGAAGCAATAAACTGAGATTATGTCTGGATAAAGACGGATTTTAGACAGTTGTGGGCGACAGTGACTTAGCAAGCAATGTGGAAGTGGGGGAGGACAATTTTGGACCATGTACCTTACCCTTCCCCATTGGCCCAAAGGTCCATTTTTATGCTAAATTTTTCGCTTTTTTCTACGCACAAGAACAATTTTCAAAAAATAAATAAATAAAAAATCTGATGTTTTCCTATTTGTGAACACTACTGTATTAGTGACGTACGTAATATGGAAAACTGTAGGGAAACGGCACTATAGCGGCTCGAAAAGTTTACCACTGACTGCTTAATGAGCGACCACTTACTGCATTATGGGTTGCAATTTAGGGCGCCTTTTTACAACTAATAATTACAAAAATGGCCTACAAACTGACATTCTTCAATGGCATTTGAAAAGTTTCCCAAACTTTGTTGTCTTGTTTAGACAAAATATTTCAAAATTAAAATCTTTCATTGAAGAAAATTTGGAATTCAATGAAAGACAGTTTACAAAAATAGCAATATAGCTGCCGGTGTCTCTTGATGATGTGTTATCTTATAAGGTACATATCCGATGTTGTCATTTCCACAGCTCGGAAAAGTTTACCAAACTGATTTATGAGCGAGAACTAATTCATCTTTTATTGCATTTTGGGGCGAGCGGAGCGTGCCGGAATTTCCTCTTTCTTTTTAAAGATTTGGAAAAATAAAAAAGGGGTTTTCAGACCCGGGAAGTGGGAAAGTGGGAAGGGGGGGGGGCAAGAGCATGTTCCACCCCCTCATTTTTCACTGGAAAGGTTGTCGTTCCTCAGTTCCCCCTCCCGCTTCCTATGTCTTTGATGGGCAGGATTTATGTAAGAAGGTTAGAAAGCTACTAGAAACACATTTGAAACCATTGCCCCCGGGTGATCTTTTCCCCCAAAATTCAAGATGTAACCGTGCGCAAAAAGGCTATCTAGGCGGAGAGCTTTCATCAGTTGACGTGGAGACCACTACTAGTTCCAGCAGAGCGCACAGAATAAATTTGAAAAATGGCGACAGCCGGAAATGGCCTTTTCCATCCTTTTTTTTACCCTCTCATTTATTGTGAACGTTTTACATGCAGCTGCTACACAACAATTCAATGATATACGGTACATACAGAATATATATACAAAATCTCAATTTTACACAATCACATGAGTAGTCGATCATTAAACATATGTACACACTGCAGGCTTCACATGAATTATGTACATTTTAAATACATATATAATATGTATAACATTCATGACATTTTTTACCCTGTATACGTTATGTAAATTCGGATATTACACAATCTTTTCAAGGCACACTTTAAGGATAAAATGTACATAAAATGCACTTTCATATGTATGACATCGACCCATATAATAAACATACTACACAAGGAATTTTCATACACGGAATACACCTAATAAGCATAATAAAGTTAACAGGTTAATAAACAAAAGAGTCAAAATTTACAGTTGTTACTTACAATTGAAAAATTGATGGGTACACATAACAAAACTTTCATGGATCATACAGTCGGGTTTGCGTGTGTTTGTGTGTGTGTGTGAGTTGGGGCAGTCCAAAGGACTGTTTACACCGACCGCCCTAGCCACAGACTTCTTAAATGCATCAAGTTTACAGATCAAAAGAGATACCCAATTAATTTTTCAGTTCTTCGATACAATGTGATATAGACAGCGTTGTAAGGCTTTAAATTTGTACCATCTGGGCTATACCTTTTTCAACTTAAAGGTCAGCCGCAGTCCCCCCAAAGGATTATGCTGCCACCACTGAAAAGTTTTTGAATCTCCTCCCCACTTTGATCGGGGAAACCCACTTGGTAAACTAAGCTCACTACACAGATCATAAAAGCTATAAAAAGCCTAGGATCATGTGTCCTTGGATCGGCCTGAGGCGGACCAGCTAATTACATATGCTTTGCTTGTCCTTGGTTGCCCAGTTTACAACTGTGCCACACGCGTCTGGTCATGAAGTTTTCATTCATGTCATTTGAAACCCAAATAAAAACATCTTCGTCTGCCTAATAACCTTCTCTTCAGCAGTGGTCAGCATTGACTGTTGTAAAGCAGTGCTATATTATGAGAAACCAGTGTAAAAGTATTGTGTGCTTGTTTACACCAAAGAGCTGTATGTACACTCAGCAAAGCTATTATGTTTTTATACCTTGTCACTATATAACGCACTGAGGAGGAATGGAAACGCTCTGTTTAGATTTAGATGTCTGGTAATACAACAGCCTAGCTGCATGCACAGAGGCAATACAGTTGTTTCTCCTCACTTCTCCCACGTTTTCACTCCTTTCACTGGTAAGGCAGTCAGCATTATTCTGTATTATCTAAAGCATAACTTTACCAGCGATAGTCGGTCAATGCACTGTAAAGGACTGTAATTCGAAAGAACTATAATGATACAAGTAAACTTTATAATTTTTTGGCTAGCCTGTACGACAACAATTGCTGCATGCCCATACATAAGGCTTCTGAAGGAAAAATTATCTCACCGAAAACCCCACTGACAAAATACCAAAAATGTTTTCATCGGTTGAAGCTACAGGATTTGAAAATTTTTGTTTGGGTGGTGTGTGTGTTGTGCTGGATCGTAAAATGAGGACAAGAAATGGTGGAGATAACAAAACCGTCTAAGGGACACTACATTGGGTCAAGGGACAAGTCGCCCCCCCCCCCCGGCAGAGATTATGCCCTGGTGGGGATCTGGCGTCGAGCAAGAAGTCACCCCCCAGAAAAAGATGTCCCGTTAGGCCATGGGTGGGTCCGGGGAAGAAATCAGTGAGAGCTCAGAGCATGAATTCATGGAGGCTAAGACGTTGATATCGAGGTGAGAAAATAAATCGCCAGATAATATTATTTGGGTTCTGGGACTGTGTATAGGCAACAGGGAAGCTAAAAGGCTAACAGGGAAATACCTCCAGTCCAAACCTACCCCCCCCCCTTCAAGTTTATGCTGTTTCTAGGAATTTTTCCTCTCTTCGTTCACTAAGTTATATCTTTGCTGGCGCATCTGGGATTTTAGCAGGGACCTATGGGAGGTACATCAAACCTTTTCTAAGGAGGCATAAAGTTTGAAATCTATTTACACTGATCCACGGTACGAAACTGTACATTCCAAAACTCTCAAATGAGGACACCTTAGATCCAGACTTTACCGTGGGGCAGTAGCATGGCTACATGGGGGGGGGGGGGCGGAATTGCCCCCCCCCCCCCACTGGAAAAAATGAAAAATTCGGGAATTTGCCATTTGAGACACCATTCAACAAGGGAACAGTGCGATTTTCCCAACTTTTCTTCATTAAGTTTCGAATTCGTCTAATAAAAGCTCCATATTTGTTATTATTTGGTTTAAAAGGGCAAAATTTCCGCGCGTATCGCTTTGAGCGCACCAAATAGCAACCTCTATTGCAGTAAGTGGTCGTTCATAAATCAGTCCAGTGATAAACTTTTCCGGGTCGCTATAGTACCGTTTCCCTAAATTTCCTTCAAAATAGGCTTAATGATGAAATACTTTGTCTACAAAAGGCAACAAAGTTTGAATGCCCCCAGGAAGTCCCAATCCGCACTAATTAGATAAAATTATAATGTAACAACGACAATCTTCAGGCCACATGCTATCTCAGATATATGCTAACAGGAAAGGCAGATTCTTCAATAGTCCCAAAAATTTTCAAATTTCTCAGTCCTCACAGGAAACCCAGAATCTAAATTATGTTCTGCAATACAAGCTCCATATTTACAAATATTTGTTTGAAAGAACACAAATTTTAGGCGCACTCTACTCGACGGAAATTACTTTCTAATTCCGTTGTGTTCACACTTTAGGGGGAAAAAAGCTACACCACTGCCGTGGGACTCATGTATCTTTATGCACCCCCCCCCCCCTTAAGATGAGGCATTGTATTTGTCTACAGGTTTGGATTGCTCGTAAAAAAAAAAGTTATTTGCAATAGCTCTCCGAGGTACGTTGGGCGCGTGACAGTGAAAAATGGGTTTTGAATGGTTGTAATATGTGGGCATTGGTATCGCAAGACATGCACTTGTCATGATGACATACGAAAGTTCCTTACGCAAACTCAACCACGGAATTGATAAGCAGGAAGTGCCGGCCCTTATCCAGACTACTTTTGGAGCACTTGGCTGGGGCCAACCGGCCGACAGCGGCAATAGTGGTTGGCAAAGATGTACGAGGCGGGGAAGCCGGGCACTGAGGGGACAGGCTAGCCCCAGAAATTTTGCAAAGGATCTGAAATCCGGAAATGGATATGGAAAAATCGGCTAGCTATTTCAATCTCAAAAATCTGTCATGCATTCTTAAAACACCTAAGACCTTTTAACTTTAAACATGTTTAGAAATTAAACACTAAACGTTCAACAATTGAATGCGTTTAAGACTGACTCGGAAATCCGGGAAACGTCTTGGAATAAACACGACGGTGTGTGTAGCATCTAAACGTGTTAACAAAGCGAGGAAAAAAAGTGTGTGAACGATTAATTTCTGAACACATTCAGACATATTTAAGAGTATATTTAAACGACACAATAAACTCGTAACTTCGCCCGAATCCTCTTATAAATTTGCCAGATGAAAGAGCCGTCATTGAGATTTTTTATGACAACTAAAGAATGAAGAAAGTGTTACATATTTGAAGAGCTCATGAAACAGTCATCGTTCTCTTCTCCAAGTCGTTCCCAGCATTTTTCGGAAGTGGCCGAATAGCCTCCGAATTTGAAAAGGTTGCAAAAATTCGCAACATTTTGGGGAAGCTTTTAAAAAACAGTTATTCCATAGACTCTAAGTCTTTTCCACGATTTTCCAGAGTTTGGAAACCGAATAAACAAATCTTTTCATACATTTGGCAGGAAAACAAGAAGCACCGTAATTAGGTAATGCAAATATGGTAATCTTTACGAAGAATAAAAAATATTTCAAAAATTCTCGACACATGTGGGCAGATTATTTCTTAGCCAGACTTTACATTTCTGCGCGGCAACTTCGCCCGAAATGGCAGAATCTCAGGCGAATGTTTTCCATTGCCAGACGTGAAGGTGCCCGAAGTTATCCCCTAAAGATCAATCACATGTCATCGTGTGAATGACGGTACCAATAGTCACAAGAAGGCTGAGAGTGACGGAATGTTTTGGCAGCCTGTGGTCAGTTGGTTAGGTTGTTGAAGTTTCAATTTGAAGAATGGATGAAAACTGCTAAGATACCCTACAGTGCTGTGGACTCAAAATTCGCGCAACGGACCCTTTTATCGGTTTAAACTGACCCCTTCTCCTTGGCAAAAAAATTGGACCTTGAATATTTGGGTTGCAGCGTCGCATACACAAACATGTTTCAATTCCGTTGTGTATTGTTTTCTACTGAGACGATACATGACCATTTCACCGAATGGTAAATATAATTTTAGCCCAAGCATTGCCAGCAGAGTTTAGAGGAATAGAGGATAATAAGCCAGTTCGGTAATTCACTTTGGTGGCTAAACACGTGCGCACATCCTCCAAATTGTCGGGATAAACAAATCCCGCACCTACAGCATGTATTCCGAAATTTGAGTTTACATGAAAACTTCGTGAAATCATTCTTTCTCAATCCATCCATAACATAAAGAGGAGAATCTAGTGTGGCTTTGTGCAGTGTATCGTGTCTAAATTGTCTTTTTGGGTGTAAAAAATTGCATTTAAACCTGCCTTAAAGTATGACTGAGACCCCTATTTTCGTTTGAGTTCACTCGATACTTAGTGTTGCATGCACATACTGACGAAATAAGGCAACAATGTACGCTACGTGCTGAGCTCGGTTTGTATATCCCGCACGGTTCCCCACAATTCCATGCGGCAACGAATGAATTACCAAACTCGCCAATTGTGGAACACTTGGTCCACGGTATTTTCTTTTTGTGAAATCAAGAACTGAAATGAATGGTAGTTATAGAACAATGTAGGTTTTCACAACTTCTCACTGAAGGGCGACTGATCAGGACATTTCCAGCATAAGGATTGTGCATAAAAAAACAAACAAAATATAGCACCATTTTGCACCTAAGCCCTTAGAGACAGCTAGAAATTTCAAACAGGGCAGGAAAACATCCCTCCTTATAAATACATACTCGAAGGGCAGTAAAGAGTTGTTACAATACGTCGAATTTGCCCAATCGTCATCACTCTCTTTGTCAGCAAGAAACAGATTAATAAAAAGAAGTATAAATGAGCAATGCGACACCAACAGGCAATGAAACGAGCGATCCTAGATGGCCCAAAATGTGGTCAGCATTGTTCTTGACAAATACACTTCGGATAGACCGTGGCCTTGTTAAAATTATTTGGGAATATGTTTATCCGCGAAAATATTGGGGGAAACATATCGTTCCCTCCGGCAAAATAGCCTAGTATGCGGGGCAAAGTAAAAAGGAAATTCTCAAACGCCAAAATTGTTTAGAAGAAATCGTGAAATTTGGGAAATTTTTATTCGAAGCAGGTAGAATCTACATGACCACCAGATGTCACTTTATAACTACGACTACAAATGCTAAATGAGCAAAAATAACGCATGCCGTGGACTTGACAAAAAGTTCTATACGGGTAATATAAGCCAACTGCAAACAACCACTCGGCATTGTTAACAGAAGTATCTCTTCTAGACACCAACAAATTGGGTCAACCCTTTTGAAAATTTCTGGAAACAATCCGTTTCCAATGATTAAGTGCTGCACATGCAGTCCTCCCCCGCACAACTTATGCATCACATCAACATACTGTACACATGGCCTACCTTTATTCCCCAGAAAATGCACACTTGTTAAGTTGTTTTACACAAAATCTATGAGTTGCAATAAATGAGCTAAACCTTGATGTGTGGTGATGCAGTAACTTTTCCAAGGGAGAGGAGGATACACCATCCCCACCCCTAAAGTATTCACAGCTATCCGCCATTTTGGGAAATCAATCGGAAGCAATGTAACCATGACCTTTTGGTTGTACAGTATACTGTAAGTACAAATGTGCTTACGAATGTTTCAAATTTAGCACCATTTTGCGTTTCAATATCTTGAGCATCCTGGTCAAATTTTTATTTATTTCTCAGGTTCAGTTTTCAAGATATTAGCTGTTGAATGAGACAAACTTTCCTACACAGAATGAACTCAAATCAAGTGGACGTCATGGATTCACATTGTTGGTCAATGCTTTGTTTTTAGTTATAATTTACCATAACAATAATATGCAACTAAATTTTGACACATCACCATATGTGCATCTGAAGCAATGGAATTTTAAAAACTTTATATGGCTGCGGGACAAGATAGCATCCCTAGTCAACTCAAGGTCAAACAAATAGGATGAAAAATAAAGAAAAACAAAACATTGGCCAACAACTACATGTATCCATGACATCACACCTGCTTGCTTCAAGTTTACATTTACATACAGCAAATGTGCTAACTTCAATTGCTACAGTAATATCTCAAGAACCAAACATGGGAAATGAATACAACTTTCAATAGAATGCTTAGAATGTGTTCCTCTTTAACATATCAAAAATAAACTTGACTCTGGACTATCCTTTTTAAAGGAACGAAGCATCACAAACACACCAAAATATACATGCTGCGATGGGTGCATTGGTTTCTCTTATCATTGAAACCAAAAAGCAATGATTTTCTAAACTGAATGGAACATACATCCCTTAGACCCCTCCCTAACAATAGGACAATCACACCCTGCACCATCTCTATTTTCAAAGGTGTCTTCCATTGAATTGGGCATTGGAAGGCACCATTTTACATCTTAGTTCCCCTGAAAGGCAAACATTTTTGAATGGGGAGAGGGCGTCTCCCCATTTAAGAATGGAGATTTTACACTCTGCCCACTCCTCAATGCCTGCAAAGTTCAGAAAGGGGATTGTTGATGTTCACCTCACTTGTTCATCCTTTCTCACAAAAAGAACAAAAAACACAAGATGCACACTGCATCATAGGAGAAAAGCCCACTTAGACAGGTTCAAACACACCCAGATTTCATTGCAAAGGAGGTGCTGATGGACAACAGCTTCTGTATGCCCAGAATGCTGTTCATGTTCAGTAAGTGGGGTAGTATGCACAAAGGAGGTTTGTGCTTTAACTAAGCCTTCAACTGCTTGTATAGAAGATATGGTTGAACTAAACCACACTGCTACTATTAATATATCATACAGTATGGGTAGGATTTAAAATCCACACTGTAAGAATTAATTCCAATAATTGACTAATTTGTACTAAATTGCTCAATAACAGACTGGCAGAATCTTGATGATCATCAAGTTGAGAAATTAATTTGTCCCCACCATGTGCATTTCAGCCCTCTACCTTCACATAACACGGAAAATTCACAACACACTTACATTACTATGTTATGCATATTGAGATTGTAAGAACAAACTGAAAGCCCGAAGGCTCAGTGATTTCTTGATGTGAGGAAAATTTGGGAAATTCATGCAACTACTGTATACCCCTGGAGAAACCCCTTCTTGACCATACTTTACTGCATCTACATGTTGAATTAAAGTGTATCCAACTTTCCAGTCTAAAGGTATCTTGTTTACAAGATTTATTGACCACTGGTGACCTACAGGACTGTAACCTTTCTTCTTTAATGACTTGACATAACCTCTGATCTTCACTGCAAGCTATAAAAGCTTTTCCTTCCATTACGATAAAAAAAATGCACGATTTTTACAGTAAACAGCCTCTTTTGACCTCAAAAATAAAGACCTTTTGATTCCACCAAAAACAATATATCAGCTTCCTCTTTACATAGCAAGTCAACATATACCAAATGTGAAAAGTGTCTTTCATTGCTGTCATTTACAGGTACAAGATTTTCAGTTTTACCTCTGTTGAATACAGTTGTGTTATCCTTTCAATATGAAAAATCTACAGTATCCACTAAATAGAACATGTGTCAGTCATTTGTATCAACAAAAGACCATAAAATAATTACGATTCCAATAGAAAGAAGGCCTATGTTAATTCATTCCTATGGCTGCCGTACTATTGCCCTGGCTGTCACATATCAGTCTTCATCCTTCTTGATTTATGAAGGAATACCTCCTGTAGAAAGTGTGAAAGTTGGTCAACTAGCCCATTGCCTTTAGCTGTTACAGAGACATCCCAAGGAATCAACAAGGTTGCAAGAAAATGAATGTGATAGTTCTGATGAACCTGAAGGAAACCAACCAGAATGGTGTCACTGTGGCAACTGAGTAGAGATGCGCACTAAAGTTGAGAATGTTTGCTGCTGCCTTCACATAAAGTAAAGCAATGTGTCACCAACCAATTTGGGAACCTTAATACTGGATCCTGAGTCTCTAGACCTCGGCCATCACCTAGAAGTGTAGCTGTTACTCTGCAATGACAGACTAAACATTAACACACATGCGAGCTACTGTACAGGCACAACATGTTTTGGAAATGATGAAATCCACTCCAGGTACTGTAGGACGAATTACTGTATGACAAAATTCCTCCTTGTGCTGTTTGGGCAATGCAAAAACCGGAATCCTACTCCAAATGGCCATTACACTGGATTTGTTCCATCTAGCGACCAGCAGTCCACTTGTTCTTGGTACAGTTTCACTTGGTATCTGATTCTATTACAGGTGTCATTCTGATGCATTCTTGTACATGATTATAATCCTTTGGCTGCTTTCTAAATTTTTGCAAAAAACCTATCCAGAAGAGAAGAAAGAAACATTGCTGAAGGAAATAGTACTCTCCCAACACAATAACATGAATGCAAAAATGCATTGAGTTTTGATGACACATATAGTCCATGTTCTTTTCAAAAAATGCTACATTTATTGTAAAACAAGGTGACCCAAAGTGACCTTTGACTCCACCAGTGAGTAACTGGGTTTTTTTTTTAACCATTTACACTTCTACATTCAAAAAAGCCAAATTTCAAGCTGTGCCTTAAGATACCTGGATATTCTGCAAACAAGGTTTTCAGAGTTTGGTGCCAGGTGATACTACTGTAGAAAACCATTGACCTCAGTCCACTGAAAACAACTGGGACTTTCAACTCACCATAACGCATCCACATAAATTATGCAATCCATCCAGTTTTTGTACGTTTGAGCTATCCTATTAACAATGTTTCCATAGTTTGACTTAGAACTGATGACCCCAAATAACCTTCAACTTCCACCAAGGACTACAGATGCCATCTGAGAGTTGAGCTCTATCTCACTTTCCTACTGTAACTTACTAAAATACAAAGTAGAAAAGGTTTTCAAGGTTTGACCTTGGATAACTCCAGGTTAACTTTGACCTTGCTCAAAATTAATTGAGGCCACCCTCTCATCACAATTCATCAACAAAACAAGTTTGAAAACAATCCAAGCTTCCTCCTTCCTTGAGATGAATTTTATTTTATGGAAAAAAAGTTGCGAAAGCCAGAAATAGCATTTTCCAGACTTGCTGTTTAGTTTTTGTTCATAAATCAGACAACAGATAGCCTATTTTGATATTAGTAGCTGATGTGTATAGTATCGTATCGTTTATTTTTTTCAGTTGCACTACATACTAATGTTAGTACAGAAATATAAAATCAAACAATGCACTTAATTACAGTACATAAAAAAAACAAAATAAAAAATGGAACCAGATGAAGCTATAAGCTTTTCTAGTCTAGTCCTAACCAGAGGTTTTCGATTTTTAAACTAAAGCAAAACATACTGCAGCTATAGGCTATACAGAAAAGTGTAGTAAATTTTCGAGCTCATTAACCATAAGAACCAAATTTTGTTAGGAAACATAAAGAGAAAGAAGAAATTTCCTAAAGTACTTCTTGAATAAGTTTATATTAGGGGAGCTTCGTAATTTAGTATCCAGGGAATTCCAGAGGTGTACCCCATAACTTCGTACGTGGAAATGAACAAATACTGTCCGTGTGAATGGTTGCATGAGATTATCTCTTTCTCTAGTAGGATAATTGGGATGGGTGATTTGGGTGAAAAAAACGATTCCAAATCGTAGGGCAGTTTGTGGTGTCTATATAAGAAAATGCCTAACTGGTATTTGTAGTGATCTTTTAAAGTTAGCATCCGTCCATGCAGTGGTCAGTTGGTGTCACTTGAAGTTTTTCCATGGGGCAGGAACCCGAATTTTTCGATTTACTTTTGAAAAAATATGAACACCACTATTTCTGCCCTTTATAGTCAAATAATTGGAAATGTGGAGCTCGCACTGCAGATAAGTTTGGGTACAAGGTTGCAAGGAGCCGGAATACTTCAAGGGGCCAAATGGCCTCCGGGGCGAATCTTTTAGGAGAAGGAAGAGTGAAAATGTCTAAGGCCAATGTCAGGAAGCTGATAAGAACACCTAATTGGCCCTTGGGACTTTCTAGATGGCGAAAAATGGCAAGTTGGCCAAGCTCCATGGTTTCCGCTTCACTAAGGACCTGACAAAAATACACTTCCTCCACGCATTTGCTTTAAAGTCAACAACCCCGTTTTTGTTGCACTTTTGTAGCACTTTTTCTGGGAATTTGCCCAAAATATCGCAAAAGGGGAAATACACCAGTTGAAAAATAAAGAGAGTAGGTCTAAATTTCATTTGTTGGAAGAGTGAAGGTTATAAAGTTCATTCCAGAAGAGCGTAAATTCACTCTTAATGAAAAGTACCTATAAACAGGCATGGGCGTCCCCAGAAAAAAAAAATCAGAGGTGGGAGCAAAATTTCTAGGGGTAGGGGGCAAAACCTCAGTGTCACCATGAACTGACAAGAGGCGTGCGAAAATTTCGACCCGAAATGCCTCCCAGGTCGCTGGAAATGGCATTTCTAAAGCCTATGGAAACTTGGAAAAAACGTTTTGTTCGGTTTTTTCTTTGATTTTTTGAGGGACCATTCTAAGTAAACAAAACGTGGTGCCTGGACATTCTTCTTTTACCCTTCAATTCTTTCATTAATAGTGGATTGAAAAAAAAACTGTCCTTGTTTTATCTAGCCAACATTTTTAAAGGAAATATTTTCTCCAAACCATCGCACTTAATTCTTGGCTTTCGTAATTGGTGATAATTTTGACACATCAAAAGATAGCTCTTGGTCGACTTTTCCAAGCAAACTTTGGGGGAATATCTGTACACCGTCCTCTCAATCGTGTAATTTGACAATGAAAACATCACAAAACTTTTTGCATCTTTTGCCCGAAAAGTTCACAATATCATTCATGCAAAGTGTTGATTAGAGGCCGAGAAAAACTCGATAAGCTGTTTAAATAAGTCGCCTTTTTTGTTTTTTGTCATTTTGGTGTTTCATGAACATTCTACCTGTCTACTGTGACGTTGATGCTTTTCCATTTGTCGGGCAAATTTTGAAAGAACTTTCCGTGCACTCCTGTGCGGAGTTTGTGTGTGTATGTGTGTGTGTAAACATAAAAATACGCTAAATTGTCATGGGCGTCCGCAGATATGGGCAAGGGGGGCACTTACCCCACCCCCCTCCCCTGGAAAATCAAAAATTAAAAAAAAACATAAAAATCAAAGCAAAAACCCGAGCAAAACGTGTTTTCCAAATTTCTATGCGAAAAATAGACCTTAGAAATGCCATTTCAGGCCATCTGGGAGGCATTTTGGGCTGAAATTTTCGCATGCTTTGTGTCAATTCATGGTGACTTTGAGGGTTTGCCCCTCCTAGAAATTTTGCCCCCCCCTGACTTTTTTTTCTGCGGACGCCCATGCAAATTTTTTAAGTCTCACACGGCCCGAAATTTTGCATACCTTTGTCAGAAGGTCCTGCGGAATTTGGGGCATATCAACAAGTTTATAAACACAAGTTTCCTTTATTCATTTTACACAGAAATTAACAAATTCAAGTAAGGTAAATCGGTTATTCTTTAAAATGATCTGTTAGGTGAAAACAAATAATATAAGGCTTTGTCGATTTTTATTTCTAATATTCTGAGGGCTAAAATTCTGAGTATTTCCCCAAATAAAGCCCCAAACTTTGCGGTTTACGCAAATACTTTTGGCACACAGCTCCCAGAGATATGTTTAGCCGTCTAAATGCATTTGCTTTATTAAGCTTTAATCCTTTAAACAGAAGTGTGGTGCCTATTTTGGCCCCTCCCTCTAAAATGATTTTACAACTCCTGTATGCCGAGGTAAAAGGTCAAAGTTATTTCTCTTTTGAAAAATACAGCTCATTGGGAATGTGTTAACCTTACATACGTGGTTTCTTTTTCAGGGGATGGTTGTTCCCAGGGCTGTCATTTCTCTCGCAGCCAGTTTAAGGTCGCGCATTTTATTTTCTCAAAAACGTCCATTTTCAGAGCAGACTACTTAATGCAGATGTGGATTAATTGGTTGAAAACAAGTGGCAACTCCGACCCAGTGGCGTAGCCACGGGGGGGGGGGGGCTGTGGGGCCTAGGCCCCCAGATTTTCTTCAGCCCCCTCCCCCCAGATTTTTTGCGTCCTGATAAAGTAATTGAAAAAAAAATGAAATGTTTGAACGGAAATAAACTTTGAAGTATATCCTTCAAAACAGTAAATAAATAAAATGTGTAAAAATTAAAAAAAAAAACATGGATGAATGTGTGCAAAACACATTTTGTGCGCACGTATGAAATCAAGTAATAACTTCAAAATGCCTACTTTCACTAAATTGGACACCGTTTGTGATCTGCACTGTGGTTTATTGCATTTCACTTCGAAGATGAAACGAAAGTCTCGACGATAAACTTTAATGTGACTTTGTTAGGTTAAGACCCTTTCTGCCTTTCGGATTTCTGATTGATTTACTGAAAATAAGGCAATCGTACACTGGAGACCACTCTTACACGACCATTCCTATACTTTATCATACACAAGATATGCCGTAAGCAGGTAAGGGTACGGTACTGCCTTCGGATAATTCTTCCCTTCCATCCTTAACATGTAGGCCTACGTCGTGCCTCACTCCTGCCCATGACAAGTGCCACTGTAGGACGATTTTTTCGACAAGTCCTCTTTTTACTAGTTGGCACTGACGTCCGGGGGATTTGTAAAATGTCCACAAGGTCCGGATTTCATGTGTTTCCTTCTGCTTTCCGGTTCAATTATTCTGAGAGATATTCGTAGTATGTTCATTTTGACTATGTAATGTACCGATGAACAAATACTGCACCATTTTGCAAATTGTTTCTTTGGCAGTTTGTATGTCTCTTGTAAAATCTCTACAAAAACTAAAAATATTTTGATATTTTTCATGCTTCCCAAAAAGGGAAAATCCTAAAACTTAGGCCTGTAATCAGTTCAAAGTTTTGCCAAACATAGCACCATTTTGCATCTATAAAGAAAGTTTCTCAGAGGGGGACACAACTACTTTTGGTTTTCCTGTTAAAGGGTAGGGTACTGCCTGAGGTAAGCTGAAATCCATTCAAATATTGGCGCATTTGCGGCTGGGTAAATCCAGTTTAAAACACGTGGGAAGTGCCGTTTCCGGCCATCTGGAGGGGTTTTAAAGCCCAAAATTTTCTTGTACGCTCCGCGCCAACTAATGGTGGCGCTCCGCTTATATTGCCGCATTTGCGATCTACGTCCTGAAATTTACAATTTTCCCAAGGGAAAGGGAGATACCGGTTCCTTTCAGTCTTATCCCCCAGGCCACAGATCAGAAGTGCCCAGTTTCGGGGGCCCTAAAAAGTGTATGTATTACCATTTTTCATAGATTGATTTTTTAATCTCATTATTTGAGAAGTCGCAGACATGAGATTCGTATTTCAAGGCTGGATACATCCAGCTTAAAACACATGGGAAGTGCCGTTTCCGGCCATCTGGAGGGGTTTTAAAGTCCAAAATTTTCTTGTACGCTCCGCGCCAACCGATGGTGGCGCTCCGCTTAGATAGTCTTGCCGTGTCTGACCCTCGGAGGTACCAGCCCCCCCCACTTGTTACCTAGCCCCCCCCCCCCAAAAAAATCGCATCCTGGCTACGCCACTGGTCCGACCGCTTTCGTACCTGATATTATATTTTTACACGCAATCGATTCTGGGACATAATTTTAGCACCAATCTGACAAAATTCAAATCAAAAGCTTCAACAATGCCTGAATCGACCAATTAGTCAACAATATTGACTAATATTTGACCCAGTTGAATAAGTTTCTAAAAAATTGTAAGCCTCCTTGACTAATTTTTGGCTAATATTCTTCAGACTATTACTACGAAATTAGTAATGAGGTCATGGCCTCTGTCCTCCTCCCGCGCTGGTGCCACCCTTGCTAGTATATAGCAACATACCATAGTCAAAGGGACGAATCATTCCCTTATTTACATTTTACAGGGTTTATCCCAACTCCACGATTAAGATATATTTTATTTATACCGTAAGCAGTTTCAATTTTATGCTGTCACCAACACTTGCATGCGCTGCCTGACTATGTCTCCTTGAAGTCCCAACAGCATGATAAAGTGGGAAAATGTCAGCTTTGGACGTGGTCAGTTAAAAGGCACTAGAAGTGCTACTTCCAACAACCCTCATTGATTTAGCCTCAAAAAGTCCTTCTTGCGAGACGAACTAGAGTAATTTAGACGAACCAATGCATGGTAGGCGCCCTCACTTTGGAGAAAGGTCCATTCCGTGTTCATTTATGAAAAGACATCACTATTTCGCAATGATTAGCTTACTTTACTATACCATTTCATTCGATGATATCGACACAGTTTATCCGCTGCTGGTTAAACCAATTTTCTGAAATTTTGGAATATTTCTATTTTTATTGAGGTGAAAATCTTATTACCCAACGCCAACATTTTTGCATCAAAATTACGACTGCTTAAAATTTAAGCTTAGAAATGTCATTTCTTGGGGTCACGATTTTGCAAAATACCCTGTGCGTTCCACTACCGTAAGGCTCCAGCTTGAGATTTCCTTTTGTTCAACAACTTCCCCACAGTCCCACCCGAAAGAAAAATGTTTTTGCATGACGCCTTTGATGTTTGTAAGTTTGTAATGGACAACGTTTACAGTCGCGGAGCAAGAGATTTGGTTCGAGGGGGCGTGAATGGCATGCAGGGGCGCGTTTAAGGCAGGACTTTAGAAACCTTGAAAAGGGGCGCCAGGCCTCAGGCAATTTTGATCCGTAAGGGGGCTTTCGCCCATCCGACCATATGGTAGCTCCGCCACTGAACGTTAATTATCCTCAATGAAAATCCCATAATTGATAACTCCCACCTCCAAAGCGGGAACGAAGTGCCCAATCAACTTAGTTGTCCCTTGGGTTGTATCGAAAGTATATGACAAAAATCCAGTTTAGTCAGGCACAACACCTAATAACGAAAACCTAAAAAGTATACAGCTGGTTACAGTGGGGGCATCACATGGGCATGGGCGTCCGCAGAAATTTTTACAGGAGGAGGGGCAAGGTCATTCATGGATGATTGAATGGTGTACACTATGTAAGCAGAGCGCCACCATAGTTGGCGGGGAACGTACAAGAAAATTTTAGGCCTTACAAACCCTCCAGATGGCCAGAAACGAGACTTGGCGAGTGTTATAAGCTGCATGTACCCAGCCCTGAAACAGGAACTTCATGTCTGTAATTTTTAGATTTTTAGAATTTTCAATGTAAAAAATTGTTGAAGGGAAATCTGCCTCTCTGTCACAGCCTCGCACGCCTATGCACGATAAAACAGCCTGTATAGGCCTATATCCGTTACCGAATTATGAATCATACTCCCCTCCCCCCATATTCACCTTGTATATACCAGTTACTTCCGCGCGTCACCACTTGAGATCAGCACGGGACCAAACCAAGACCAACGCATTCATCAATAGTCGGATGCCATATGCACACTACATACCTGAAAACCAGTACAATTTTGGCATAGTTTTTACAATTACAAATTTCCAATAGACGTCACGAATGATGGTCCCCAAATTACGATTTCGCTACTCAGCATACCATCTTCTCTTTTGCTATTCCTGGTCAAATGTCCACATATTTCACGAGTAGAAAATGACGCTGTGAGTGAAGATATTTTGATGATTTACTTTTAATTTTTTATTTCAATTTTTAATTAATTTTTTCACAAGTTTGATTTCCAAGGGCGGCAAGTGCCTCCCTTGCCCCCTTCCGGACGCCCATGCACATGGGCAAGGTTTATAAAAGCAACTTTTCTAGTTGATATCGTTGGCAATCAGTCGGTCCTGATCAGCTGCCTCTCAATTTACCCTTATTTCACCGTCAAAAACTTCAGTCTAAATTTAAAGTTCAGTCTCTTTTTTGGAGCGTAACGAAGTTTGGGCATATGAAAGTTCTATTCAACTAAAGCTTTTGACAAAGTACCTCTAGGTAGACTCATGGTAAAATTGCATAGGTTAGGCATCATAGGCAAGTGCGCTCAGTGGATCAATTCGTGGCTCAATGGTAGGTCTCAGAGAGTTGTTGTCAATGGAAATTTTTCTTCCTGGAAAGAAGTCTCAAGTGGTGTACCACAAGGTTCTGTTCTTGGCCCACTTCTTTTCTTAATTTTCATAAATGATATTGATAGCTCTATCACTTCCAGTATAAGTAAGTTTGCTGATGATACAAAGCTCTATAGCAGGGTTGTCCAACCTACGGCCCGCGGGCCACGGTCCGGCCCGCGAAAAGGTTGCGTCCGGCCCTTCAGAAATAATCTATATTTCAAAATTATTCAATAAGCAGATTAATTGATTACAACTTTAGGCTTCGCCGTCCGCTATGTCATGCTTACTTTTGATTGAAATTATTCATTTCAAATGTCTGTTACATGTAGCTACATTGGAGTGTTGTCCACATGGGCGGGTTGAGAATGATTCAGGAGGAATATGAAAAAAACTTTGTCCGAATATTCTGCCTAACACGAGCAATTTTTGCTAAAATTTATGTATTTGTTCAATCAAAAACAAAAATGAATCAGTGTTCCCTACGCGCAATGATTACATTTTGTTGCTTTGAGCGTCGGGAAAAATTGAAAAAAAAAAAGACGAGTATAGAATACGGCCCCTCGCCTATCAGAACCATTACATGTGGCCCACCGCTGCGAAAGGTTGGACAACCCTGCTCCATAGGAAGGTTGGAGGAAAGGATGATTCTTTATTGCTTCAGAAAGATCTGGATAGGTTATTTTCATGGTCTCAGACTTGGCAAATGTCTTTTAATGCTGATAAGTGCAAAGTCCTCCACTTTGGTTCTAAGAATCCCCACCATGATTATACTATGAATGGTTCTAATTTGAACAAAGTGACTTCTGAGAAAGACCTTGGTGTAGTTATTACAGGAGATTTAAAGTCATCTAGGCAGTGTGCAGCTACTGCTGCAAGGGCAAATAGGGTGCTTGGGTTGATCAGGAGGAATTTTAAGAGTTTTAGTAAAGAAATTGTGCTAAATTTGTATAAGCAGCTGGTTCGAGCCCATCTCGACTATGCTGCACAGGTCTGGAGTCCCTTCTCTGAAAAGGACAAATTGCCGTTTTAGAGCAAGTTCAGAAGAGAGCTACCCGACTCATACCTGAGGTTAAAAATCTACCTTATTCCCAAAGGCTTAAGCTGCTTGGGCTTACCACTTTGGAGCTGAGAAGGATTAGGGGGGACATGCTCCAGGTATACAAATTTCTATCTGAAGGGAATCCTTTGTTTGCTTGCAGTTATTTTATAAGGTCCAGAGTAATCCTCGGGTTAGAGGCCATTGCAAAAAGCTTGAAAAGTCTTTTGCTAGACTTGACATTAGGAAGTTCAGTTTCTCTCATAGGGTTGTTAGTGAGTGGAATAGCCTGCCTGAGTGGGTAATCAACTCCACATTAGTGCACCGTTTTAAGGTTAATATTGACAAGTTTTTCCATGACTGTGGTAGAATCTAATCTTTCTGGGCTCTTTAGGTGTTGGTGGTTTGCTTTGTTTAGGGGTTTTTTTTTTGGATTACAGGGCATCTTATGGGGCCTTTACAGCCCTCCTTTGCCCAGTTTAACCTGTTATGTTATGTTAAGCCAAGAAACATAATTTTTCCGAAGGAAGAAGGAAAATCATAGCGGAAAACAATGTCATAACGGCATCTGAATTTCCTCCACGATGATGCCACATGCACTGACTTTGTTCGTGTTTAAACAGATATACTGTCACACTCACCGCAGCCTCCCCTTATGGAACTATGTGTGGTTATATCGGCCACTGGTCCCGGCTGTCGGACCCCCCCCCCCCCCCGGAGAGTTAACAAGGTTTTTTCAAATTGCTAAATTGGTGCCACCCGACGTGAAGTTGTAATTCATAAGCCAATGGCTTTCGTGGTCGCTTAGCGTCGTAAAACAACTGCCCTTCAAGGCTTGATTATTATTATTATTGAAGGTTAAATGAAGGGTCCACCAGGCCATCAATTTTGAGAGGCATGATAACAAAATGAAAGTCGCCCCCGCCCCTTCCATTATACAGAATCGCTAAGCCTCTGCGAATACCAAGATGCCTACGTGAAGTAGGCTGTAGGCCTTATCGGAATCGAAACATTTTTTCAGGGTGCAAAAAGAACGTGACAAGGATGGAGGCTAAAAACAAAGAAAATTGTCACACAATAAAGCGATTGTTTCTTTTCATTTAGAGGTGTACGTGCATATAGATGTTTTGACCATGGAAGCACAACCTCCCTGAACCTCAGATGTTTTGACCAACTTGAACTCTTCTCTATGAGCACTTAACAAATTTCCGGTATTTGTTTCTCCCGTACGTATCGGAAGTGGGATACCAAAAACGAAGTGTGCAGTCTGATTCACAAAGGACTGCATGAGAGGGCGGAGCTTGTGGTTTCATTGTATATAAAGTTACGTTGAATATCACATTATCAATCCGCAAGCAGCTACCCGATGTACCACGCTGATAAGTCACTCAGCCTGCAACGGTGGTAAATAGATCATCCGTACAGTTCTCGGGTATACAATACACGACAATCAATAACTATACTGCAGTAAGTGTTGTTCCCAGGCTGACCCCCGCACCTGCAGTTGATTTTTGCTATACACCATAAGCACGTACTTTTTGACGTAGAAGTTATCAACAAGGTATTCTGCGTGTGACAGAGAGGCAGTGCACCGGTAATTCAATCACGCACAAAACTCGCCGGGCTCATCAAAACCTTCCACAGGCAGCTCAGCAGCTTTTCATCCTGTTGCAAAACTGTATGGTACCCAGTTAAAACTGTCAAGCCAGGCCTCCTGGCACAAATACAAGATCAAACAATGACGGATTTTAGATGTTTAGTGGTATTCCTAGCCACGCTGTTCCTTATGTCAACCCTCTCTGCGGCTTGTCCCCATCGCTGTGTTTGCCTGCGGACTACAATTCGTTGTATGCACCTTGGCCTAACACGAGTACCACCGGTGCCATCTACTACGAAGATCTTGTAAGTAGGCCTACATTATTTTTGTTTCTGAACAATTGCAGTTTATTGCCAAATTAACCAGTTTGCCAGGAAAGAGAAAACGGAAGAGTTGTAAACACAATGAAGTCACTGAACATGACCAAAAGTCATGGCTACTGTAGGCTAGGCCTAGCCTAGGCCTAGGCAAAATGTAAGCCCGAAAATGACAGCTTATGTTGGACCCGGTGACTCTTATATCCCAATAGATCTTAGCCCTCCAACAGGGCTGTGTGTTCGTTACAAAGCCTTGGCTCATTCCTCTCACAACATAGCCCTTGCGCGGATACACTTCACAACCATAGCCACTAGTGGAGTAATTATAGAATACCCCGCCAAGCAAAAATACCCCTTTAACTGTGTGGCTACATGGAGCTGTCAAGTTGTCGAGGAGGCGACTTCTTAGTTATTTTGAGAACGACTCATCATTGCCCCCATTGACTTGTACCATGTAATAATGTTGGGAAAGATTGGCCGGCAACATCGTGGCTTGTACGCCCTTTACCATTGTCATTTATGCCCAAAAATGTTCTAAGTCCAAGACATTTATCTCGAGTGGCTACATCGGCTCCGCCAGCAACATCGTGGTTTGTACACCCATTACCATTGTCATTTATGCCTATGCCCAAAAAATGTTCTAAGTCCAAGACATTTATCTCGAGTGGCTACACCGGCTCCGCCGGCAACATCGTGGTTTAGATATTTTTATAACTCGCAAGATTAAGAACTCTCTGTTTATTTCACTATACTGTGCTTATTGTATTTGAACGCGCGAGTGCGACGCTGTAGCCGGCTACACCGTGGACTTTTTTATTGGCGGGGGAGGCGACTTCTAAGTTATTTTGAGAACGACTCATCATTGCCCCCATTGACTTGTACCATGTAATAATGTTGGGAAAGATTGGCCGGCAACATCGTGGCTTGTACGCCCTTTACCATTGTCATTTATGCCCAAAAATGTTCTAAGTCCAAGACATTTATCTTGAGTGGCTACACCGGCTCCGCCGGCACAATGGTGGCTTGTACACCCTTTACCATTGTCATTTATGCCCAAAAATGTTCTAAGTCCAAGACATTTATCTCGAGTGGCTACATCGGCTCCACCAGCAACATCGTGGTTTGTACACCCATTACCATTGTCATTTATGCCTATGCCCAAAAAATGTTCTAAGTCCAAGACATTTATCTCGAGTGGCTACACCGGCTCCGCCGGCAACATCGTGGTTTAGATATTTTTATAACTCGCAAGATTAAGAACTCTCTGTTTATTTCACTATACTGTGCTTATTGTATTTGAACGCGCGAGTGCGACGCTGTAGCCGGCTACACCGTGGACTTTTTTATTGGCGGGGGAGGCGACTTCTAAGTTATTTTGAGAACGACTCATCATTGCCCCCATTGACTTGTACCATGTAATAATGTTGGGAAAGATTGGCCGGCAACATCGTGGCTTGTACGCCCTTTACCATTGTCATTTATGCCCAAAAATGTTCTAAGTCCAAGACATTTATCTTGAGTGGCTACACCGGCTCCGCCGGCACAATGGTGGCTTGTACACCCTTTACCATTGTCATTTATGCCCAAAAATGTTCTAAGTCCAAGACATTTATCTCGAGTGGCTACATCGGCTCCGCCAGCAACATCGTGGTTTGTACACCCATTACCATTGTCATTTATGCCTATGCCCAAAAAATGTTCTAAGTCCAAGACATTTATCTCGAGTGGCTACACCGGCTCCGCCGGCAACATCGTGGTTTAGATATTTTTATAACTCGCAAGATTAAGAACTCTCTGTTTATTTCACTATACTGTGCTTATTGTATTTGAACGCACGAGTGCGACGCTGTAGCCGGCTACACCGTGGACTTTTTTATTGGCGGGGTATTCTATAGTTGTACCCCACTGGTCACTAGCCAGGACGCCCGCGCGTCCCCAAATAACAAAATATTCTCACCAAACTTCACACAGATGATCTCTGGCACCGCATTTACCTTCTTGCAAAAGATGTGCACAAAGATTCATCAAAAAATGGCCGAATTTTTAATGCCAATTTTGACCGTAACAGTAAGTCAATGCGTCATGTTTTCAAGCTCTTACAACTGTTCTCAGTAAAGGTCAAAGGTCACGAGTGGCAAACTTGGCAAAACAGCATGCTCCACCTGCGTAGCTGGCTTCCTAATACCATCTTTGGATGATGGCCACTTCGCGTCCTGTCGTTCCACTAACACCAAAATACACCTAAAATAGGGGTGTAGGTATATTGGCTGTGTATGGTGTTTAAGGCACAATAGATGCTCCAACAATACCTCGTAATCGATCGGGACGACAGATTACCCAAAGCCATTCAACTGTTTACTGTTTGTATGAATGCAGTCTCTGCCAAACAGCCGTTTTGTGTTGCGTTTCGGCAGTACATAAACTCAACACATGCAAGGTTTACGTGATTATAGTCTCTGTTGAACAGCCGTTTTGTATGTTACCAAATCAAGTTTAGTTACAAAACAAGTTATACATACGCTAAAAAGCAGGGCTGGTCCTCTTAAATTCAGTTGGCAGCTATGGTTCATGAATATATCTTCACATCTTGATATATTTATAGCCCTATGTTCTGAAAAACTCTCAGATTAATATGCGCGATCATGTATGTGACCCTTCACCACAAAATGATTTTGAGAAACCTAATCCGGAAATACTCACAATGATGTAAGTATAACATCATAACAGACAGCAGCTAGTGATATCATATGTCAATTTTGAGGATCGACAAATTGAAATGAAAAAAATGCAATTCTGCCCGTAAGACAGTCAAAGCGGAGCGCCACCACTGGTTGGCTCAGAACGTCCAGAAAATTTGAAAATTCGTACCTCTCGCAAAAAAAAAAAAAGCAGTCGTATTGTCACTTTTTTAATGCATGTCGGGGAAATTCAAGCAGGACTACTTATTCAACTTTACATGACAGAAATACAGAACAGAAATACATCCTTTTTACTCACATGTCAAAATAAACTCTTATATACATAATCTCTATCAGTGCATAGTATCATGATAAATGTTGGGAATTCTTTAAAAAAAATTCATGATTAATTGAAATGTTCAAATCATCTCTTACAAAGTTCAAAGATATTACCATCGTATTGCTTCTCTTACAAAGTTAAATGTATTGTCACTTGCATGTTTGGGAAATTCATGAAGGACTTCTTGTTCAACTTTACGTAACAGAAATACATACTTTTTGAAATGACCTCTTACATGTATACATAATCTCTATCATAGATGATGTTGGGAATTCTTAAAGTAATCAAATTGTTCAAATCATCGCTTACAAAGATATTCCCATCATATTGCTTTTCTTACAAAGTTAAACGTTTTTTTTTTAAATGTCGAGGAAATTGTTCACCTTGCATGTCGAAGTAATTTCGCCTTGATTTCATGACAAAATACATGAATTCCTTATTAAACAATCAATTATTTATAAATTTAAATGTCACAATCATTGAAACTTTTTCCACTTTATTGCTTCTCTTATTCTGCAAATGATAAATGTCAGAAATACTTATTATTCAGATGTCTAAATATTCATATACAAAGCCATTTCTCTTATAATTCTTTTCTAAGCCCGCATAGTTTACAAAATTGAAAATAATAAAAAGGTTTATTAGCAGTTAGCAATGCCTTTCTTAAGAATTTTATAAAAATATTAGGAAATACACAAGCCCACATCTCATCCACAAGTACAAGAGTCACGATGACATCACATACAGTATTCCCAACACTGGGATGGTTAGCATTTTGTGAAACAGTCTTTTGCTTTCGTTTCCCCCCTGATTTTGGTGTAAGATGTAAGAACTGGTTCAATCTTTGAAAAATATAAAGACATACGCAAGACCCATCTCATCCTACCTACGTTGTAAATTCAGCACAGACTACATTTACATAAACAGTGCAAGTGATCAGTGCACTGAATTGATGAAATGGCTGTTCAGCACAGACTATATTCACATAAACAGTGCAAGTGATCAGTGCACTGAAATGATGAAACGTCTGTTCAACGGAGACTACATTGACATAAACACTGCCATTGATCGGTTACAGTTGAATGGCTAAGATCTATTATTATACGACACACAAAGCCAACAACCAACACCCTTATTGATAGTTATAATAGAACGACCGGACGCGAAGTGGCAATGATCCCCATTTTTGATTTCAGTAATAATACGAAATTTATTATCCGGAATACGGCGTAGACTCTAGTGACTACAGTTGTTGTGAAGCATTTGATACCTGAGCACATTCAGAGATATCACTCAGAAGTTGTGAAGACTGAATCTTGTATTTGGGCATAGGAGGGAACCTAGTCTATACCAATAATGTAATACTGTACAGTAAAAAGGATCAGCCCCACAGTTAAGAAGGGGAAAGGGGAGGGAAAGCCATGCCCTCCCCCATGGGGGAAAACTGGCCCCCCTCCCATCAGGGAATGTCGGTGTTTTCGTCTGGGGGGCCTAAAAATAAAAAACTAATTAAAAACCCTAACAGCACTGAAATTATTGGATGGGCAATCTAGAACATATTCTTTGTTTTGTAATGCTATTTGAATACATATTGGAATCCATTTTAAATAACTTCTTACTTTTGTTATACCGCATACCACGTACCTTGTCCCATCTCCACCCTCATCAGGGAAGGACCGCAATTTTTGGGGGAGGCCTATGCATGAAAAATGTGAAAGGACTGAATTTACTGGATGATTTTTTCTTTATGAACTAGTGCTTTCTTTTGTAACGTTATTTTAATGCATATCTGAATTGGTTTTAATCACTCCTTACTGGCTCTGCTATCCCTCATCCCATTTTCGATCCGTGCGCGCAAGGTCATCCCCCCATCAGGGACGGCTACCCATCCCCTGTTGTTGAGAAAATCCAATTTTGTTAGGGAGCCTTCATCTACAAACCCACGATAAAAGATGTGGGCCTGATTAACTTCAATCACTTGGACCAGGGAGCTGGATGCTCCCTGCTCGGACAACTTGCTTGACTTTGCTTACTACAAGACCATATTCTTCAAGGAAACTCACAATTTGGAATTACCCTTACAAAAACAGACAAGAGGCTGTTCATTTGCATGCAGTACCCAATGGTCTGCTATCTGGCCTGCCGGGACAGCTGAATTCTCACACTGGTAAAGAATATCGGCCATGTCTTTTTCAGCTACTCATGATGATAAACAGTGGTGTGAGAATATCTGCCACATAAGTCTGACTGAGAATTTGTTTGAAGGCACCTTGTAACATGCCATATTTTCAAATACGTTGGAAATAAAACCATTTATAGTCTGGAGTTTGGCCAGTCACATAAAAGATTCATCTATTTGTGGGCCTTGCAATTGAATTCAACGAAGATTGTTAATACAGTCAAAAACATTATAGTACGTTTTCAATTCCGTTGCACAGTTTACCCCCAACAAAATACAAGAACATTACATCTAATTGTAGCAGTAGGCCTACTGTTTATCTGGTACTTTTCTGATCATTTAGCAAGTTGGGTTTTTTCTACTGAAGTGAAACTTACATTTAAAAGGAAAGCTCAAAATAAGGACTGCTTCATTTCTAGTTACAAGTCTGGAAAATACCATCCTGGCTACCTGAGGGGTTAGATTTTTAACAATTTTCTGTACGCTGTGTGCCAACTGATGGTGGCGCTCCTCATAAATATAGTGTTTTGGTCGCACAGATTACTTTTCAGAACAATGCATGCTTAAAAGTTATTCTTTGTTTTGGGGCAGTATTATGAAATCTGAAAGTAATGACTTCTTTAATTCTAGTTACGAGCCAGGGAAATGCCATTTCCTGACATCTGGGGGTTCTCAATTTTTCAAAAAATTCTGTGCGCTCGACTTAGATAGTCTTTCAGGCAGGGTTACATTCTTTGGGACAAAAAAATTTTGCCCCTCCCAAACTGAAACACTCCCGTATGCCTATGACAATAAATAAAATAAAACTAAAAAAGGTGTAGTGAATGGACCACTCACCATTAGTTAGAAGTTGAAGCCTATTAAATTTGACTAGCATCCAAAAGCTTCCAACCATTAAAACCTTTCATGAGTAACATTAATTATCACATACTATAGTCCCACAGTACTGTTCATAGGGTATTGTGTTGTAAAGCTCACTTTTCTAACGTTATTGCTCAGCGTTACACTAAACACATGTACGGTATCTTTGTAGTTTCATATAGATTTATGAATATTCAATACGATTTCCTTTTTAGAATTGTAATGACCATATTGGTGTTATGATTTGGGCCAATTGCCGTTGTCCAATATGAGGTTATTTAATATTAATGAAATTCATGATTTGTGGTCTGGATGGAATTTTTGACTATAGCCGGCAGGCGCTGAAAGGAGGCAGCCTTAGGGGGCGGCGGACACAGAGGCACTGTGCAGGACTTCATAGTCTATTGTGTGATTGTTGTTAATTCAGAAATTTCTTTTAGGGAAGGAGTGAGCTTTTACATATTTCTATTGACAGGTCATCCAGTTCTTATACTTGACTACTACTTGAGGAGAAAATGATTTAGAAGTATTGCGCTCCTGTTTTCCTCCTTTTCCATGCATGCAACCATTAGAAGATTATTTTATGTACATTTTAATGCCAAAGATGATGGATGAAAATAAACTTTAAAAACTGTTAAACTGTAATGCTCAAAATCAGACTCATTATGCTGATGGGGCCTAGTTCATGGTCAAAGGGTACAGTATGTTTAAAATTGTCCCAATCTCATTTGTACAAAAAGTGATTTTTGTAAGTATTCTTTTTTTTTAAGTGTTCATTTTCATGTTTGTTGGAAGTTAGCAATTTTGTCCATAGACCGAATGGATACAGCCTGACAGGACACAGTAGGTGTGGGGACAGACTTATCCAGCAGTCCTGTGTGATGGACAGTGTGTGTTTAGCCACACTGAAAATGTGCAAATTTCCCTTGTCAGTTCTTTCATCAACCCTTCAGGAAATGTTTCCACAATTCAGTTTTGACTGCAATTGACCAGTTTGAACAGTCAACTAGGGCTATGGTCAACCCTTCAAGGCTTCATTGGTGTCATCTTTGCTGAACTCAAAATTGAATCACTGTTGACCTTGGTCCTCCTCTCATCTGGAATTCACTTTTAAAAGCAAGCAAGCTTGAAACTCAAGCATTCCCTGCTTCAGCGGATGTGTGACCTGGAGACCTCCTTGTTAGTATTTGGAGACCAACATCCTATTAAATTCAAATTGCAGCCCAAAACAGTCTTATTACAGTGTCAAAAAGTCAGTGCGAATTTCGGAAATGATGTGATAGTTAATGCTGCTAGAATTGAATAGGATCTTTTAGCCAACGTTACCCGAGAAAAAAGGCATTTTTCCGGGAAAAGCTAGTCTTTGTAACTACCCTGTTTAATGCCTGTTTAAACCAACCTTGTTGCTCTGTTGAGCAAATAGTCTTTGAAGGGGGCAAATGCCTTTAACTTAACTGATCTCAAGATACTTGAATAGGAAGTTCTCTGATAGATTCTGAATTATTAGTTGCCATCTTTAGATGGCCTAAAACTTGCTATTCGATTCTAGCATCATGTACTTCCAAAATCCCCCACAAACAATAGAGGTACCTTAAACACACATAATTTTGGAGCTCTTTAGGAATGTGCTAGTTCAGTTAGATTCCCCCAAATGAGCAAAGCATACATGTTTTCACATCAATGTGAAACACAGTGGTGTGGTATCATATTCACCATGATTGCAGCCCTGATAATTCTTAAGCTAGTCCTTCCCCTTGCTTGGCAGTATAGCTAAAATGTACAGTCACAGATCACAGGTCAAATCCCAAGTCCTGTATGTATTAAAGTGATACTTCTTGTTCCTCAAATAGAAAATACATTAAATTATTCTGACCAAACTTTTCACAGAGCGTTTAAACAGTCCATACGAACAATGAGGATGAATAAACAATCCTCAACATGAAAATTCTGCCAAGTTTTGCTAAATTTCCATAAAATAATGACAAAAACATAAAAGAAATCAACAATTAGGGGCAACAAACTTTATCCCACTTCATCTGCAGTGGTCAGTATCCCAACTGGAGAGTGCACTTATGTATTGAATATTCAATATAACAAAACAACACAAACACAGAAGAAGCACTGTACCAAAGGTGGTAATGCTAATACCACCATAATACTTGGCTTGCTATGCAAACCTCTATACTTGATTCTACAACTGGACCTTAATTGGTTTTAATGCGAAAATATAATGAAGGAAACTCAAAGAGTAAAAGGTATCTTTTTTCAAAACTATTAGAAACTAACAATCCAGAGGACTGCACATTCAAACAGGGCTTTCATTAATTTTTTACCACAAAGAGTATTTGACTGCTAGTCAAAATCTGAAAGGGTATTTGACTGCCAGTCAAAATTTTGAAAGGGTATTTGACTGCCAGTCAAGATTTTGAAAGGGTACTGTATTTGACAGCCAGCCAGAATTGTCTGTCAGGTCCTTCCCTATAAAATAAAAAATATCAATGTGTAAACTATAATACTGTACTATAGTGCACAACCTAATGCAGGTGAGAAACCCTCGTGTAAAGGACGTTAATTATTAAACATCTTAAAATGTTGGGAGGGGAGGGGGCCAAAACCAAATTTTTCTTGGGGTTATCCATGATTTTCCTCCCTCCCCCCATGGCTTAGGAAATTTATATGAATGACATTTGGTGTTGGGTTCCAGCAATTCCATTCAGTTTGGATTGACTTGGGAATCATCATTTTGTTTACCTTCCTGTAACAGTAATATATAGTGTATGGTCAAAATTTATTAAAATATCAGTGTATTAAGTTTGACAAGCACAGTTGACATGTATACTGTTGATAAATCAGATCGACTTCCTATGCGTGCCAACGTGTGAGTTCAGAAATAAAACAACGTGTCTACATTTTGGAACAAACTTATTACGGAGAAAATGTAAGCCCCTGCACTCATGAAGCTTTACTACAGTAAGGGTATTACCGATGAACTACCCATCTGGAGCCTGGAGGATATGTTCTTAGTGTACAGTAGCCTAGCCTACATATATATTGTATGTTAGGCAATCGTCAAAGTGACAGGCCACTCAAAAAAAATTGCCCAAGTGAAATAACCTTCGAACTTATGCTTGCAAATTTATTTGGAGTTGTTATCTAAAGGTCTTTTGCACATGTCAAGTAAATATTTCTGGCACCTTTGACCAACTGGTTCATTTGCAACACTTTCGACGATCGATCTTGCTTCTGAAAATGAGAGTACTGTCTGTACAGTACAAAGTGTGTGCAGAGAGTAGTAGCTCACATAAGAGATCGACCAATGTATTTTGGGACTAAAAGCTCTTCTTTTTGCAAGCCAAAAACTTTGCAAATGTAATCACCAATGCCAAACACTATCATAGTTAGAGTAACAATGGTTCATATAATTTTTCGAAGTCATTTTAAGTTGATACTATTAAGGTTTTGATCGAGATCTGTGGCGATCCATCAAGCTCATACTAAAACTGTAAAAGTTGATGCTCAGCTCAAGGATTGCCTGCGTGGCATAACCATCTTACTTGTGATGACTGTGGTATGTGCAATGTGTATGGATTTACCAAATGATGCTATCATGTACGTTTGGTGGGTTCATTAATTAGATGAACACAGAACATGGTACCTTGGCTTGGAAGGCGCAACATACGCCTGTGTAACGTTGTACGAACATGTGGTCAACTGCGAAGTTAAGTACATGTAACTCCCTAATGTGTACGTTATGAAGATCGTGAACGGATTTGCACTGTTCAAATTAGCATCCTTATTTGTCGTTAATTTACTGGCTTACACTTTCCTACAAACTGAAACAAGTGGATACAAAAACACACAGGGTATTTATGCGATGCGTATATGACCTCAACACTAAAACTGAAAGAGTATGCATATTCTTTTCATTCATATTTGAATGCATATTTGACTCTTTACATTACTGTTTTGATGCATATTTGACCATGTAAAAACGCACAATACGCAAATACACACACTAATGAAAGCCCTGTCCAAATATAACCTGAGCTTGGGTTCTCTCAAATTTAAAGTAAGAAAAGAGCCCCTTTGTCAATGTGGGTGATTCAAATTCTTCACACAGAAAATGGTTTGGTTCATGAAATATGAGACATATGAACTTTTGTGTTAACATTTGAAGTACCATTACTGTGCAGGTTGAATATGTCTTGTAATCTTGTGACATACTGTAAGTGTTAGAAAGGGCATAGTGACAACTCTCTGCTGGGGAAGAGAATGTTTAAATACCCTAAGCACCACTTTTTTCTCAAGGAACTCAATGTGAGTTAACTTTCCGTTTTACTTACTGTAGTAACTAAACGCTATGTGTAGGCCTCCTGGATTGGTATTCAACCAACATAGTCTCACATTTTGCATGCGAAAGCCGGAACTATACACGAGCTAGGTAGTATTTCAAATTCCCCTTGCCTTACTGTACCACAAAAATGGTATAGGGCCTACACTACTTTGGAAAAAAGCTTGTGTGACATATTAAATATTCATTTAAAACTCAGATCTAGTGTGGCTTAAGCAGCAAATAATTAGAAAGCGTTTTTCAAAAGAGCTTGGAAACTTTTCAGTATTTCTAAATCATTAGTATTTGAGCACTTTTATTGTCATGGTTCATCATATTACGTAATATTTCAACCATGATTAACAAAAAATCCTACATATTTCCTTATTTTGAAACACAAGGATAGTTACTTATTTGGTTTAATAGATGGGATTTAATGACACGCCAACAGGAATGGGGATATAGTGTAACCAAGTTAGACAAAATAACAATGTTGGGGTAAAACTACCGAAAGGGTAAAAGTTAAAAGATAGAATGGGGAGGGGGTTATTTTTTACTGAAAAGAAAGCAAAGAGTAATGTCAGAAATTTGTATAAAGTTTACTTTCTTTAAGGAAGCCAAGAATAAGGGAAGAATGGGTTTGTTCAACCAATGTTTTTAGGTCGTGAAAAACGAACACTTAAAAGGGCTAAATTTAACTACATCAAGATACTCCATGTAAGGCTACCTCAAACTAAGGTGAACTAAAGGGAAGGGTGAATAGTTTGAATAACCTGAAGCCATGCTGCAGTCACATTATCACCAGTATCTGAGAAGGCACCCATTGGGGCTTTGGTTGGACCCAGATTGGATGCTGCCTGTGCATATAACTGACTGACAAATCTGCTCTGCCAGCTGATTTTTAGACTTTGGCTTGGGGGTAAAGTTTTAGCACAGGGTTAAAAGTTTTAGAGGAGTTGTTGACATTGGTAAAACATCAGCACTGGTGGACACATTGCCAAAGCATCTTATATTGGTGCATGGACACCCTGTAGGGCATCGGGCAGTATGAAAGGCTTCCATTAGATGATTGGTCAGCACCTTGCTGGCTTCTAGGCAGGGCCGTGCAATAGCAGAGACCAGGGCAATGTGACCACATCAAAGATGTTGGTGAGAAAGGATGAAGACTCCCTGGCACCTGGTCAATTTTTCTACTCATCAGCCTACACCTAGAGGTAATGTGACTGAGGCATGAATAGGATTGAACCTGTGTCTCCTATTGGCTTCTTTTTAAGATTGGTTTTCATGGTACCCTTAATACCCTTGTAACAAATCGATCAGAGCTAACATGCAGTTTTCCTCTGCTCCGACGTTCATTTTATGATGGAGAATCAGAAATCAGAAAAATGAGACACAGAAAAATGAGACAGGACTACAGGCGATGATGCTGTCAACCGTTGTTCCTCCTTTTTATTATTTCGAATCAAGATGAATCTCCCCTGGTGTTGAAACACTGTTTTTGCAAGCTGTTCAACCTACAAGCACCAATTCTATGAGTCAAACTGAATTACATTTCAAATTCACCTCTTTTTATACCCCTTCCACATATTTGAATTAAAATACCATGCATCACACAGGCCATGAGGCACATTTAAATAATTGACGCACATGCTTCGCATTGTTACGTAATTCTCCCATTGTTATGCAATCCTCCCGTATTAAACACAACAAGTTCCTATTAACTCTGTTTCAACCCTACATAAGATTGAACTCCATTGCAAATGTTTTCATCCAAAATTTCCACAATTCAGGTGGGAAAGAACCCACTCCTGGTCTCTCCCCCCCCCCCATCAGGACCCACTCCTGGACCCTCCCCCATTGAGCACTCATAATCACCATAGTGGGAAATAAAATTGCCAATTAGTTAAAACATCCAAAACTTGCTGGAAACCCCTTGAACTTTTATCTTACAGTATATCTCTAAATTGATTAATCTACAGACTGTTAATTTTAATTTAATATCTAGGCACTTCAAAAGGTTTCATATTGATAAAAGAATTGGACTACAGGATGCATTGATTTGATGTACAGAATGTACTCAGGGCTCGATTTTCATGGTTGTCGGATGGTCCGGGACAACTAAAAATTTCATTCGGACAACCAAAAGTTTAAGGTTGGTTGTCCGATGGACAACCATTTTTCTTGCAGGTTGAAGAATTATAAAGCTGACTGATAAACTCTTTCAACCTTTTTTTTTTTGTCTACCATGTTTCAGACTTGAAGTGTTTCTGTCTCTCAAACATCCTAGCTCTTTCTTCAAAACCAATAATACATGAACACATTACTGTTTTGTAAATGTGTGCAAAGTGTTTCGGACAACCAAATTTCATTGTGGACGACCAAAACTAGTGAAATGGTTGCCCGAAGGACAACCATAAATTTTCCTGAATATCCAGGCCTGGTACTTCAAAACTTTTCATGTATTCATGAGACAGATAAAGTACGATGAATTATTAAACTAGTACTGTACTAGGATAACATGCCCCAAACAGTATGGTTGAGATGCTTGTAAACTCTACAGGGCATCGTGAGTTGGTAGTGAAAGAAATCGTCAAATACTGTAATTCTAGTTTTAGAGATCATACTGATAAAAAGAAGTTTGGGCATTGATTGTAGAAACTGTTATAGACAAACAAGTATAAATCATTCATCCTAGCACTTGTGTTGTTATCTCTCAAGTTTGCCATTGTCTTTGGATTTACTGGTTTTGCTGATAACCATAGTATTCATTCATTCCAGTTTATAAACAGATTCATTGAAAATAAATCATCAAGTTTATGTTACTGCTGTATTTTCTGACCTTAACCCCAGTCCCTGGGGCTACCAAATATGAGTGCTGGCTAAATTCATACATCATGATTCATCATATTGCCATAAATGGCATGTATACATGAAACTATCTTATCACCTTTGTATGTAGGAGAATTAGGAGATTTAGGCCTATTTTCACCACAATGTGGTTTTGATACTGCAAGTCTTTCAAAATTATAATATTGTTTACTGTACAGTAGATAAGATAGTCATGACCTGCATGCATCCTCTGCAGGTTTGATCTCACTCACCCTGGGACACTTGGTGTTACCCTATGTTTAAAATAAGGCAAAACTCCAGGTTTACACCTTGAATTCTGGCCAGTCTGTTTTCTAGTACCTATAAGGTTGATTGGGGGAGTGTTTTAAGAGTAACGAGGTCAAATATTTCACCAATTACTGAAATATGTTGAAACATAAGGGTCATCAGCACCATATCACTTGTTGCCCTGGTTGATTGCCATAACTCTCTGCAATCTGGGATGGGTGTAAAAATTTAAAAGGCCTGATCCTCTCACCCAGAACAGTAAAAATTCTCCTAACCTTTACATAGGCCCTCCCCCCAACCAGGGTGTGCATTTCTCTGAAAACGTCAACATAATTTTTAGTGAAAGTATTTTCTTTTTTACGACCACTTAAAATTTTGCGTCATACTTTTAAAAATTTCTGGCGTAAATGATTAGGTATGCAATGCCTACCCCATAAGCTGTAAATGGCAACATTAGGCCTAGCTCATAGGCTAATGTGGCCAGTAGATAGAGAATATGCCCTACACTTTTCAACAACAAAATGTTTCACTGTGCACTGTGCCTGGACAATGGAATGCATTACTAAAGTTTTGGACTAGCTTCATCCCAAGCCTAGAAAAAGTTGGAAACTTTTTGTTTCTTCACATGTAAAGTTTTTTGCTTGGAGGAAAGCAAATGTCGGTAGATACATAAAATTGCCTGTAATGTCAGGATTACATGTATCATATATTTCTCATATCTTTTTTTGAAGCTTTTTCCTTACTTTGTTTTATTACTTTTTTTGGATTTGACTTTCAAAACCAAAATATGCTTCATTAAATTTAGAGACACTTTGTGCAATTAAAACTAAAAAAATGTTGAAAAGGGAGGAGCTCACCAATTTTTAATCCAAAACCTTGTTTGCACAATATCTCAAGGTAGGGAGCTTAGATTAATTTCTTACTCACTGTACTATATGGATGATTTATGCTGATATTTTTGTGGGGGTTGAACAGGGTTCTAGCCAGCCCATTTTAACCGGGCGGTGCGCCTGGTTTGAATTTAATATCGCTTCTCAGCGCCCAGTTTGAAAGTTATCCCCCCAGTTTGAAAAGTTATCCGCCCAGTTTGAAAAGTTGTGCTCCTAGCTTAAATTGTTATAAATTGTAAAGCCTTACCAGAACATACGGACTTCATTAAAACCAACGCAAACATAATCACAAAAACTTGAGATTAATTTCGCTCACACCAGCCCAACTACAATCGAAACAGAATTACTTTTCTTGCGGCCCGACTCTGCATAATGTAGGCCGGCTAGCCCTTCATGTAAACAGTGCCTAGCCTGCACATACGACTGTACTTTACTCACGGTAGTTTGGATATTGGTCACAACGACGCAACGTACGGAATTAAGGAACCCATGAGGCCGCTAGTCCTGTGTTTCCTTTACTTTTGTAGCTTGGAAGCAGTGGGCACAGCTATGAACACAACGTTGATTGGTTGTTTTGTACAGGAGCTTTTGTAAGCCTCACGAATGACCACCCTCCGATGTGTTAGACATGTTCAATGTTCAATGTATGGAAGCCTTTGGCAATGCAACGATGTTTAATACACAATGGTACATGTACAGTACCGTGGGTTTGAGAAGGCCGTTCTACGTAAAGTGTAACATAATATTTGTGCATTGAAAGGTTGTGCAACTGCAATGTGCAAAGTCTTATTGCATCCATCAATAGCCTTTTATCTACAGTTCATTTTCAAAAGTGTTCTAATCGAGTCTGTGTATGGAGTAGGCACTTAAATTATAGGCCGCCGGCAACTTCATTTAGTAAAGAAGTATTTTAGTGGGTTGTACAACTCTTGCTTTCAAATTTCTGTGAAGTTCAAAATATCTCTTGCTGTACTATCACATGGTATCTACATTGCACTCTGACCGCCGAGGAAAACTTTTCCAGAAACAAGAATGCAGCGCGTTTGCCACAGCTGTGTTTATGGAAGATATGTGACGAAACACACACTTAAGTCAATACAATTTTCTCGCCACGTGTTCACGAAATGAGCAGGGAGCAAGGCCCGCCCACATCACGCACAGCGGAAGATCTTGTTCGTTGTGGTATTTGCAGACATAGGTAATGGCCAAACACGTATTGTTTCAGACCAAACCATTGCTAGCCAAGTGGGGTGATCTGTTACTTTTGGCTATTTCTGCCGCAGTGAATTTCGGAGTTCTTTACGATGCATGTACGTTTGTACATGGAGCTAACACGTTAGCTCCATTGTACTGCACTAATGTGTAGAGTCAATTACAATGCTGCGTCAGTCTAGTGAGTGAAAGTGGGTTTTACTTGTATAAAATCGGGGATCCCTTTAGCTTTAGGTAAGTGTCAATTTCTTCCCAAACTTCGAGTGAAACAGTCTTATTTACAGTGTAACATAATATACTGAAGATCCGTGCCAAAATATGACACAACTTTTAGAGTCTTCCCACCGAAGTACCATACAGTAGGGAGCGACATGCATCGTAGCAGTAGCTGTGCACAAAGAATAGTCAGTCACGTACATATGGCCATAAAAAAGAATCTGTTTACATGTCAAAATTATTCTCAAAAAGAGCATGAATTTGAAGCAGTTTGCAGCTCCTGAAATGCGTAATATCGCAGAGCTTCCGGGTGCTTCGCCCCCTGGACCCCCACCAGGGGCTTTGCCCCTGGACCCCACAAGGGGCCGTAAGGCGGGCCCCTTGACCCCATGCCGAATGGGCGATCGCTTCGCGATCGCGTCAATGCCTTCGGCATCGATGAGGATAGTTTGATCGATGTCCGCCCGGTTTGGCAAAAAACCTGGCTAGAACCCTGTTGAAGGTCATTATGGTGTTTTTAAGTTTAGGTCAGAACTTGGAGACCTGGTTTACATGATCAAGACAGGAATTGGGGATAGATAATATGCATGTATTAATGCATTACACTTCAAATTTGAAAAAGAAAACGGGAGTTATTACAAACATATTAGAGACAAGGAAATAGGCCTACTTAGACTTTTTGCTTTCTTGCTAGAAGAGAAATTGATCATTTAAATTACTAATATTGAAGCAGAATTGAAAATTGATCCTAAAAATTTACATTTGCAATCAATTCATTGACAATTCCTGTACCCTTACTTAAAACATTTGCACTGCTATTGAGAGTTAGTTATAGTGGAGTTTGATGGCTCAGTTCCCTACAAATGGCTTTCAGGTGGTCACCGCCTTTTTGGTTCCTTGTGTAACAAAGGAACCTATGCAGTCACCTTGGCGTATGTATATGTGTGTGTGTGTGTGTATGTGTGTGTGTGTGTATGTGACGGATTGGAATGCGAGGTATGTGGTGCAATAACTCAATAACCGAGTGATCAATTTTTTTCAAACTTGGTATGTATGTAGATATTGTGGAGTAGATGTGCCCTATCGTTTTTGGTGGAGGTCAAAGGTCACTGGTGATCACCAGAGGCCAAAAACTGAATTTCTGTTAGTAGCTGTAACTCAGTATCCGTTGTTCAAGCAGTGGCATCATTTTAGGATTTAAGTTAGATTGGTAGGAGGTGAAAATGTTGGTACATTAACCAAAATAATTGGAAAGGGTCAAAAGGTCAAAAAGTAATGTTTTATTGATATCTTGCCACTGAAACATTTTAGAGGGGTGGTGTAATGGAGATTTGTGTTCGTCTAAGTAAAATGCACGTGATGACCCCCCTTGACCTCACTTGACCTCATTTGACCTTTTGACCTTTGTGCCTTTTTTGTGACGTCAAGATTTGTCTTGATCAGACGAACCAAAAAGGCTATTACACTACCCTCCTACAATGTTCGTTACTTGAGTTACTGACATTTAAATGACAGGCTAGTGTGTACATGTAGGTCATATGTAGGCCTATTGCAATGCCAGGTATGCAGTGCAATTACTCAATAACCAAGTAACATAGTGGAAATAATGGAAAGTTGTGTTCGTCTAAGTAAAGTTCACATGAAGACTCTTTGGGTCTTTGTTCAATTGGTTTAAAAGTCCAGCTGAAGTTTAATGCCTTTAGACAAATGCAATGTATAAAAGAAAAGAAGAATTATAACCCCCTCTCAGTCTAAAAGCAGTTTAGTTAACAATCAGGACAGTAATGCAATTATTATTAAAAACAACCTTTTCCTCACATACAGTATTGAATAAAGTTATTCACAGTGCAAGCTAAGATTCCAATTTCAATAGTAAAATATGAAAGCAGTTTCTCTTCTTTACCTCTGCTTTTACCCTAGGGACTACAATGCTGTTTCTAACACCCTCTTTAGGTTAAAAGGTCAAGTTGAAAGTCATTTATTAGATTCTACAGAGCTATGTTTGTTTCTTGGTCTTCTAGCCAAATTGTGAAGAAGAAATTGGTGGTAATAAATCACTATCGGGCTGCCTTTAGTAGCAGAATTGTGGGCTTTTCCTTATTTTTGCTTTTCAGGCAAACACATTGGGTAGTCTAAAGGACAACCATGACATAATTTCTAGTCATCCATCATAAATTTTGGTGGTCAGGAATGACCAGATGACTGTTAAATTTCTTTGGTGCAGAAGGGACTGTGTTTATTTAAAATCAGTTTTGATCTACTTTGACTGTATTTGACCTTTGTGACTTCTTTTTAAGGTCTGGATTTGAATTGTTGAGATTGACCAAAAAGGCAATTAACTAACCTCCTATACTACCCCAAACTCAAGTAAATGACATTTTAGTGAAAGGTGATGAATGTATTTGTCGCATGGAAGTGGGCAGTGTGCAGTGTGATAATTTGAAAAGTTTAGTGTTCCATTTCTCTCAAACGGCAAGTGCTTGTATGATTTTGAAATTTAATGTGCCCCTATGTTTTTGGGTGATGGCCAAAAGTCATTGGGGTTAAAGGTGCAAATTATGCCTTACCTTGGGACTACCTTAATACAATATCATCTTTAATGCAAGGAACCATAGTGCCCTTGGGCTCTTTTTTCCATTTGTGACTTGAGCTGAGATCTACATTTTTCAGTTATATGCTATTATTTATTCAAATAAGTACTGTATCCTAAATATCTGCGGTTTGTTCAGAAAAATTCACTTTTGCCCTCATAACAAAAGAAAAGAATTCATGTCTAAAGGTGGTTCCAAATCTAGAAATTTGTAATTCTCAGGCTTTGTCTTTGTTCAAGTCAGGACAACTTGAGCCTGGTAGTTGCCAAGTTACCTGTAAGGCAGCCTTCCTGTGAGATGAAATCAATAAACAAACATTGCAGGCAGAAACAGTGCAGATTGGTGACCTATTGACCTTTGCAGGAATAACAGACACAGTCAAGTCCTTTAACTGGTAATCAGACTAAAAACTTTCTATAGATGGGCTACCTTGCTGTACATCAGTGGTATAGATTCAATACATGTTCATTGCTGTTTGCTCATCATTGTGTAAGTTTAACAGCCTGCATACAGAATCATGATTAACAGAGGCACATGCAACCAAGGTGGATAGTACAGTATTTTGAGATAAAACACTGTATATGTATGCAGGTGTAGTATGCAGGCCTCTTCACGGTTCAGTAGTGTTGTTATACCATGTAGACATTTTAAGCAATGTTATGCTCATGGGTGGAAAAAGTTGGGAAGCTAGGAGGCTCAATCCCAGGAAAGTTGGGCATTTGAAGGGAAATTTTTCTTTTCTGTTCATGCAGAGATTGGGAAAATGGTGGCAAATTTTACTTCCTTTCAGGTAGGAAGTAGTCCTGCACACTTCCTGGAAAGCTAGTTGGAAAAAATTTGTCCAGACTAAGTGATAGTCAGTATTGTTTTAACTACTAATTGGGGCTCAAAGATGAGACATTTGAGGCAACAAAATCCTGCATCTCAAGTCCCTGTAAAACTGCAAATTTATACATACAGGGTACTGGTATAACTAATTTATACATACAACATACTGGTATAACTAATTTATACATACAGCATACTGGTATAATTAATTTATACATACAGCGTACTGGTATAACTAATTTATACATACAGCGTACTGGTATAACTAATTTATACATACAGCGTACTGGTATAACTAATTTATACATACAGCATATTGGTATAACTAATTTATACATACAGCGTACTGGTATAGTTAATTTATACATACAGCGTACTGGTATAACTAATTTATACATACAGCGTACTGGTATAACTACAAATGCAGAAATCATATCTCACAGCACATTCAACTGTTTGCCCTGCTACTCAATGCATACATATACAGAAGCTTATAGGTACGGACCTGTTTACTGTCACAGGTTGCAGGTTAGAGGTAAGGCTTGTCTCAGAGCCTCCCAACAAACGAACGTTCTTGACTGTCTTGTGTACAGTTCTTGATGTTCTAGACTGTGTTTTCATAGCTAGAAAGCCATGTGATATGTACAAAGATCTATCCTGGAAATCACTTGCAGAATGGTCAGACTGTTGGTGACTGATCAAGTGGAGGGTCAACTTTGCGAAAAACAAGAGTGCCTGGCCTCTAACGAACTGTACGGATACAGCACCAAAATTTACTGCAACAATAATGATTGCATATTGTGATTGAGAGATGTTTAAGTTCTAGTAATCCCACCTTTGTGAGTTTCTGCAGTATAATATTATTTTGGCAAATCTGCCAACACCAACAATTTTTCTAGGTTAGCCTAGGCCTACTGCAGGCAAACTCAGTACCATATTTAATTTTGTTGGTAACTGGTGGTAGCCTCTCAGAACTTGGGAGGTATGCTACTGTATGTACTGTCTTTGGCTTAAACTGGCAATCTTCCCAAAGTACAGTTTTGGTACTACTGTAAGTCTTCAGAAATTATCAGTTGGCACAGCTCTTTCTTTGACAGTTAGTTCAAAAAAGACAAGTGTACTATATGCTCAAATTACAGAGCATGTACTGCAATAAGAGTGTTTTGACAGTGGGGTCTTGTATCCTCACCCTAAGCAATAAAATGATTGTGTCTGGATAAGGTTTGGTAGGGGCTTTAGTAAGTTATTAGAATCAGAACTGTTTTGGATGAGAGGAGACCTTCAAGGACATATGTATGTCATCAGAGACAGTCCAAATGCTCTCATCCCGTGTATTCCAAGCACAATTAAGCACCTTAATTGTCTGTCTTAATTCCATTCTATTAGACACAATTCTACTGTACAATTCATGATATCGGTTGGCGTACAAGTCCTTATGTGTAATCACTCAGTCTATGTTGTCAGCTGCTTTGAAAGTTATGTCACTGAAAGAACTGTACCAATTTGGTCACCCATTATAAATGGAGGTAATAAGTGACTGTCTTTAAAGCCCATAGTATTCATTACTCCATAGTTCCAATTCTCACATCTCCTTACTGTAATCCTAGCCAGTCCCACAACTGTCATAAACTGATTCGTATCCAGATCCAACTCAAATTTGTTGCTTGGACTTCTTGGCATACAAGACCCTTTTGTGTAATCAGAACATTCTCAATGCATGCGCTGTAATATGAGCAACTCTGTTATGCTCAAATTTACTGTCAGTTTAAACAGCTTTGCCTCTTTAGAGTGAAATTGTAGTTTTGAGTACGTGGCTGCTTGTAGGGACTGACTCATTGAGCCCTGCAATGCATCACACTTTCAGTCAAATTTGAAAGGGCAAAAGAAGTTGCCCCAAACTTATTTTGAAACAAAAGCCAGATCCCACAGATTTCTTTTAGTTTTACTTGCAGGTATCTATGGGAGAGTTTAATGTTGTAGAGCTATAGCCCTCTGTACAGTCTATCAGTCTTGTTACTTCACCAGTATTGAGTAAGCAGTGTCATTGACTTGTGACTCTCCATCTAAGCTACTGTGCATTCATAGTACTGCAGGTACTTAACATATTCTGTTACAAAAATGTAATCGGATGTAGGTATGTTTCTCCCACTAGTGATATTATTTTGAGCCAGCTATTGCAGTAGACTCCCTGAAGGCCACAGACAGAGTTTTCAAGTCATACTCATGTAATCTATGACATTGATATTGTAATACAGTGCAAACTTGTGCTTTTCACCTCAGGCTGAGTGATTTCTGTTGCAATATTCAGCCAGCTAGCTCACAGCTGCAAGCAAAGAACTGCCAAGGGTCTCAGCAGGCCATCTCTCAAACAAATTGTTGCAAGCATTCCTTGCCAGCAATACTCCTGACCTTTAGCTGGTCAAGTTTAAAAGTGGCAAAGTGAGTTTCTTGAGAAGTCTGGTCTGAATTTGTCAGTAAGGTAATGAAGTCAAATTGTGTGATGTGGCACCAGACACCAATAAACCCAGTCAATGTGTGTGCCACTTGTTTGCAAGTGTGTGGTTTCAGTTGAACCAGACCCATAAGCTAATTAATTGTGAGGTGTGCAGTTAAGTTGCAAGCTCACCAGCCAGTAGTGATTGATAGTAAGAAGTTTCATATTGTAGACTAAAGTCTTTTCTGTAAAGAATGATTGTGAGATAACAACAGTCTGTTTCAAGTTGCAATGTAAGATTGATGGAGACCCTGCTGTTTGTCAGCCAGTACTGTAATGCACTGTAAGGAAACACCATGTTACCTCCAGCTTGAGTACCTTCAGAAAGTAGCTTTTCTGTGTGTTGGTGTTTAAATTTATATCCACCTTAGATTGCAGGGTTCTGTACAGTAGTTTAATACAATTGTGTGGCAATCAATCAAGGTTACAGACCTGTGTTTTAGGGTACCTGTACTCTCTCTCATTATACGTAGATAGATGGAGTTTTGCGGCCCAATTTCTAATCTATCTGTTCAACTCGTGATACTGCCTTTTTTCCAGTTGTGGATCACTGTCTTGTTTTCTCTATTCCATTGCTTGTGCGGAGTATCACGCACAACAGCAGTACAGGAGGTTTCTTTTTTATAGTCTTTGTGTATGACTCAACCTTGGAAGCGAACCCCGGGCCTTCCGCCTGAGAGGCAGATGCTCTACCATTAGACCAAACAAGAGGCATTATACAGTCAAATATGTTGGTATGTGAATTTTCTGACCTTGTTAGGACTATAGTACCGCTTACTCAACCAACTCAGGAAACATCAGAACACGAACCATTAAACTAGTTGTTTACCTGCAGTTTTGCTTGTAAACTCGTATCAACACTCAGTGTCCCAGGGCCAATGAATGCAAGCCAGAAGGCTGTAAAGTATTTTGTAGCAGATTTGTGTGCAAATGACATGAACTTAGAAGCTAGTTTAATAGGTGAAAATGATGATTGTTGATTCCTTGCCGAAGGCAGGCAAGGAATCTATTGGATGGTGATGTGGTGTGTGTGTATGTGTGATTTGTAATGGCCTATCGGGGACACACTCAGGTCCATGAGATGTGAACTGGGGACATACTGAAAATCGGGGATATCCCCGATTTAAGTATCACTTCTAATGTGCCTTTGGGAGTCAAAGTAGTATGCCCTCTGCTTATCATACAGTTTCAAGCAAGTTCCACAGTTCACCTGCTCAGCGGACGTTCGTGTGTAAAATGTGTGTATTATTACATGTAGCTTTGATTGAATGCCATTCACTCGCTTGTGAAATTATCCCAGGTTTTTGCGTGTGGAAACGACGCCACTTTTTCACACACGACCATGCACTGAGCAGGTGAGCTGGGGATATTTCAGTGGAGAGTAGTTATCCCCAGTTCCCTAACTTTGGTAGTGTGTGAAATATGCTCCCCATTTCCATAGCTGGCAGTCCAAGTAGATAGAAACATAAATTGAGTTATCTCAAGACAGGACATTAGCTATGACATAGCCATTACAATTCCAATAACGTTTTAGCTCTAGCTCCCCCAGAAATTTTATCCCCACTTCACGTCTAAAATTCCAGTATCCCCAGTGGGCGCACTGAATGGGTATGTGTGTGTGTGTGTATGTATATGAGTTTGTAACACTGCTCGTAATCGCGATATCTTGAGATAGGAATGAGCAACACTTTTTATATTTGGTATATAGATTTGTCATGTTGAGAGGAAGAACGCTATTGTTTTTGGTGGAGGTCAAAGTCGTTTGAGGTCACCAGAGGTCAAAGTCTGAAAAGCTTGTAATCGCGATATCGCAAGTTAGGAAGGACCGACACTTTTTATATTTGGTGTATAGATTTGTCATGTTGAGAGGAAGAATGCTATTGTTTTTGGTTCCTTGCGGTAGCAAAGGAACCTATGTAGTCAGGTTGGCGTGTGTGTGTGTGTATGTGTGTGTGTGTGTGGGTTTGTAAAGGGCGTGTATTGGGGACACACACAAGAGAAATAAGCTTGTAACTGGGGTTACACCGCGAATTGGGGATATCCCCGTTTCTAGAATGTCCATAATAATGCAAAGTGGGGTGGTATATAAGTGTATACAACTTTATAGATTTATCTGAGGGAATTCCCCTATTCCATGTTTGAAGTCCTCATTCTGTGCATAGACATTTGGGGATCCCCTATGCTACGGTGTGTAAACCTGTAATTCTCCCCGATTGACTAGGAGGAGGAGCATGTCCCCACTTAGTTCATATTTGGGCATGTCCCCAGTTGGCGCCGCAAACAAGTGTGTGTGTGTGTGTGTGTGTGTGTGTGTGTGTGTGACACTTGCTTCGGTACGCTCTAACTCAACAAGGGAAGGTCGGATGAAACTTGGATTTGGTACATAGATTCGTCATAGGGAGAAGGTGTGCCCTATCGTTTTTGGTGGAGGTCAAAGGTCATTTGGGGTCACCAGAGGTCAAAAACTAAAAACCTTCTCAACATGATATTTCTAGTTAGGAAACTTGGATAGATGTCATACTTGGTGCGTGGATGTGTTATGGTGTAAGATGAAATTGGATATGTTCGGTGAAGGTCAAGGGGTCATCAGAGGTCACCAGGGGTCAAACACTGAAAAACGTTTTAACACAGTATTTTAAGGTAGAAAGGACAGATTTCAAATCAATCTGTGTTTGGTTAAGGTCAAAGGTCATCAAGGTCACTGGAGGTCAACTGCTAGAAATGTTATTTAGAAAATCTTGTAAGCTAGATAAAGATAGTTTAAATAGATTTTCTATCTCACCTGGTTTTGCATGCTTACGCACTCAAACACCTTAGAAATTTGTCCTTTTTGTTCGTTCAGTAATGATTTCTTTGGGTTGTACACATATTTTGGATCATTCAAAGTTTTAAGAGGGCAATAACTGAAATCTGTAGATTTCACTGAGCACAGGTCACTCTGCATTAAACTGGTCTCTCTGCCAGTGTCCAGAAGCAATGTATGGATTATACAATATGTCTCTTTAATACTGCTGTGCTCTGTGGGGTAACCTTATCCTCATTCTATTATCACACTTCATTAATCACTTGCTTTCTGCTTGACTGCTGAATAAACCCTTTTCTCTGTGTAGAGGTAGCAAACAGGACAAGTGGTAGATTGTTTTAAAGTAACAGCAAGTTTTATTTGAGAGCAGGTAAAAATAACTTGTGAGAAAAATACAAGGGGTGTTTTTCATTCTCTGACCACGTTGTGTATCATTTATTGGTGATAATATCAAATTTGATTACAAGCATAAATACATATGGAAATGAGGTAGTGTTTTTGAAGGATCACCAAGCATTACAAAAGTCGAATGTTAGTAAGGCCACAGAAATTTAATCTTTGATTTCATGTAAAATTAGTACTAAAATACCCCTTGTGAAGATGTTACAAACATTGAGTATGAACTTTTGCTTTGCTCCATTTCACAGACTGGCTGTACAGTTCTCATAATATCTAGCAAGGAACCACAGTGCCCATTGGGCTCTTGTTGGTGGAGGTCAAAGTCGTTTGAGGTCACCAGAGGTCAAAGTCTGAAAAGCTTGTAATCGCGATATCGCAAGTTAGGAAGGACCGACACTTTTCATATTTGGTATATAGATTTGGGATATTGGGAAAAAGAACCCCATCTTTTTTGGTGGACGTCAGAGGTCATATGAGCTCATCAGCGATGAATCTGTTATAACCTCCTAAAGTCCTTGTAATGACGATGTCTCAGGTTAAGAATGACCAACACTTTTCATATTTGGTTTATGTAGATTTGTTATGTTGAGAGGAAGAACCCTATTATTTTTAGTGGAGGTCAAAGGTCATATGAGGTCACCAGCAGTAAATCTGTAAAAATCTTAAGTGCTTGTAATTGTGATATCTCAAGTTAAGAATGACCAGTACTTTTCATGTTTGGTATATAGATTTGTCATGTTGAGAGGAAGTACCCTATTGTTTTTGGTGGAGGTCAAGGGTCAAATCAGATCACCAGACTGCAGGGTTCTAGCCAGCCCATTTTAACCGGGCGGTGCGCCCGGTTTGAATTTAATATCGCTTCTCAGCGCCCAGTTTGAAAATTATCCGCCCAGTTTGAAAAGTTGTGCTCCGGCTGCTTTAAGTTTTTGTCAATTGTAAAGCATTACCAGAACATACGGACTTCATTAAAACCAATCCAAACATAATCACAAAAACTTGAGATCAACTTTGCTCCCACCAGCCCGACTTCAATGGAAACAGAATTACTTTTCTTTTGGCCCGACTCTTATAATGTAGGCCGTGTAAACAGTGCCTAGCCTGCATAGCATGCACGTACCAGTACCACTGTACTTTACTCACTGTAGTTTGGATATTAGTCACAACGATGCAACGTAAGGAACGCACGAGGCTGATAGTCCTGTGTTTCCTTTACTTTGTAGCTTGGAAGCAGTGGGCACGGCTATGAACACAACTTTGATTGGTTTGTTTTGTAGGGAAGGCTGTCAATTTCCAATTAGTGAGCATATTTTTGCGATTACTCGGCGATTAATCACATTTGTGAATGTATAACCAACCCATGTAGTAACGTTTAGATACCGGTAATAAACCAACACGTACATATATGTATGTGAATCAGACAACTGCAGGACCGACTCTGATAATTTAATTTTGACACTTGCCCAATCTACCCATTTGTTTCATTTTTAATTGCCCCCTAAAAATAGTGTGGCTTGAAGCCACAACAAAAACAAGACCTAGGGCCTAGCCTCCTAAGTTTACAGTACAAAATGTAACGTTGGAGCTAACAATAATAGGCTACAGTCAAATCTAGACATCGTAGTTTTCACCTGTCATTTATTTACTGTGTTAATAGAGGTACGTGAGCAGCACATAACTGGGACTGGCTGCTACATGCACAGTATAATATACAAACACTGCGCCTTTAGCTGGCTGCTCCGCGTGCATCGTTAAAAGCACTCAGAGAATGGGTGTACTTCAATTGGCAATAACATGACACCCTCCCTTAATAATTACGTTAGAAGCGGGGAATCCCCACACTTTTAAAGAAGCCGCTTCATTCATACACGCAAGCAGCCAATCAGTGAGCTTGATTCTTCGTAACTGAAGTTTGTTGGGTGTACAGCATGAGGCAGCAGCGTAATGATTTTCAGCCGACAGTTACCGTGTAGAATTGCTGCTATGAACGCTGTTGGTCTTGATAAACAGTGATCCGAACTTTTTTGAAACTTTTTTCAGTTCATGACTTACAAACACTCATATGTGATACAAGGACAGGAATAATATGGTTCGAAAGCTGAACTTGTTATTTCTTGCAAAATGTTAATCTCAAGTTGAAATTTTTGGAGACATATGCCAGTAATGAACTGACAAGTGGCTGTTGAAATTGAACTATTACGGCGAAGTGCACAGTGGCATACAAGATACTTAAAAGACACAACGGTGTATGCATAGGTTAAGTGCTTTCAAATTTCATTGTAAATTATGTTCATTACAAATGTGTTGGTGTTGTTGAAGTAAAGTATGAATTCTAGGCCACCGGAAATTTCATTTAGTAAAGCATTTTAGTAGGTTGTATAAGAATCACTGATTTATGGACAGTGCTTGAATTGGAGAACCTTTGTTGCATGTACATGTGTACTGCACTAATGCGTAGAGTCAATTACAATGCTGCCTCAGTTTATAGTGAGTGAAAGCGGGTTTACTTGTATGAAATCTGGGATCCTTTTAGCTTTAGGTAAGTGTCAATTTCTTCCCAAACTAGTCTTATTTACAGTGTAGGCTAATAAACTGAAGATCCGCGCCAAACCATGACACAACTTTTAGAGTTTTTTTACCAAGATACATACTGATGCAGTAGGGAGTGACATGCATTGTAGCAGTAGCTGTGTACAAAGACCAGTCAGTCGCGTACGTACGATCATACAAAAGAATTAATCTGTTTACATGTCAAAATTATTCGCAAAAGAGCATGAATTTAAAGCAGTTTACAGCTCCTTAAATACGTAAAATCGCGGAGCTTCCGGGGGCTTTTCCCCCTGGACCCCCACCAGGGGCTTTGGCCCTGGACCCCACAAGGGACCCTAAGGCGGGCCCCTTGACCCCACGCTAAAGAGGCAATTGCTTCGCAATCGCGTCGATGCCTTCGGCATCGTTGAGGATAGTTTGATAGATGACCGCCCAGTTTAGCAAGAAACCTGGCTAGATGCCCTGCAGAGGTCAAAGTCTGAAAAGTTGTAATCACGATATCTCAATTTAGGAATGACTGACACTTCATATTCAGGATTTGCCATGTTGAGAGGAAGAACCCAATCGTTTTGGTGGATGTTCGAGGTCATATGAGGTCACCAGTGGTAAATCTGCAAAAACCTTCTAAATTGCCTGCAGTAATCAGGATATCTATGATGAACACTGTAAGTGTTCTATCACCATAGCAAGATGGAGTCTAGATCAAATTAAGAGTTCTCTTTGGGCAAGGAATCACTAAGCCTTTGGGCTTTCTGGTTTCAAATGGTGAAGATCATAAGTTTGTTCTCACATCACAGTCCATTTCACTTAATGGTTTCTACCATATTAACGTAGGAATTTCCTACTGCAGTTATGTGTATTTCAGGTATAGACATTGACCCATCTGAGCTTTGTACTGTATGAATTGTTTACTATTTGCAGCAATATTCTCTGATATTTTACAAAACCTCTGCTCCCTCTTCTTAGGTTTCACAGGTCCAGATTGTGGCTTCCCTTTACATTTGATGAGAAGACAGATTTCAGAGTTAAACCACAAGATATTTTGTAAGATTGGTTACAGTATCACCATGGAAACTGAACTGTGAAGGACCATATATCTTTCACCTGAAATGTATTTGACAGCTGTCAATTGAAAGGAGCATTCAGCAGCTACATCAATATGCCCCCAAGCACCTTAGATACAGGGACTGGTTTGGTAGCCTACCAGTTGAGTAAATAGTTCTCTTATAATGGAGTCTCCGTAGTGCGTGTTGTCCGTAGTGCGTGTTGTCCGTAGTGCGTGTTGTCCGTAGTGCGTGTTGTACAGCATTCTCCAAACATTTAAGTAAGATGAGGGCTCAATCCCTACCAATTGATTTGAGTCAGTCTCAGCAGCCTTTTCCAGTCGGGGATCACAGGCGTGTTTTCCGTACTCCTCTTGCATTCCTGCTGAGTGCCAAGCACAATATTAGTAGATTTCAAACTTTTTAGCATGCTGGTCCCCAATTTTCCTCTTTTTACAGTAATCTTGGTGGTCTTCAGTTATGGGATGGTGAAAGGAGTCTGTGAGAGGAGCAATGGTAGGGCCAGAATGTTAAAATGTGAGGGGGCTAACTAAGGGCAAAGGAAAATGATGGGGGCATAAATATTCAAAAGCAGCCCTAAACCTAGCCCAAAGTGTCCTTTGGCTATGGTGAGGGTCACGATCCAGGGGGAAATCCCTTGGAGGCTCTAAGGTTTTAGCCTATCACTGGATAAAAAATTAAGTCCAAGGAGGGGTATCTTATGTATTTTTTTTGTTAAGCCAACGTCTAACTGACCTAACTTGGGGGTAGGGAGCAAGTGGGGGCAGGCAAGGACAAACCTGGAAGTAGGGCAAATTTCCTCTCATGCCCCACCACAGACCTGTCATTAGAGGAACTGATTCAACTTGATCATGCAGTCTAGAGTACAACTGGACTTCTCGCATCATCAACAATCTGTGCATTTGTAAGCAATAAGGCCTAAATTGCACTCCAAATTAATACACTCTGCATCGAGTTCTAAATGTGTCAAATATTTTGTCCTCTTCTGATTCCTTTGTAAGCATTTTTTACAACCCTTACAAACAGACCTTGAGTTTAAAAACTTTTCCAGGAATGCTACAAATGGCACTCCTCAGGAAATTAAGGAGTGTGGTAGGTGTGCTGTTTATCAACCCTTTACCGTTGTGCTCCAATTGTGGCATATTTGCGAGACTCAGGAGTGGGCGGAAAAGCGGACGTAGCACGCCCCGCATCAGATCCGTAGGTTAGCGACCCCGTGACCTTAAACTATTGTCCCTCACGTTGTTGTGGCTAAATTTTCGGGTAGCTACTCGCAGTTTCGAGCTCCGCGTGAAATAGTAAAGATGGGTGACAGCTGTGCTCTCCGTATGTCCAAAAGGACCCAAACAACGGTAAAGGGTTAAAATAAGCCTGTGGAGTGTGTTTACTGCAAAGCTGATGCCACTCTCTCTGCATGTGTGCACAGACCCGTGCTGCAGATACTTTAGATTAACCCTTTACCCTTGTGTTCCAATTGGGGCATATTTGCGCGCCTCGGGAGTGGGCGGAAAAGCGGACGTAGCACGCCCCACATCAGCTTCCGTAGGTTATCGACCAGGCTTGGGGCAATTACATCTCAATGTAATCAATTACGATTGCGATTACTTCATATTATACAATTATGATTACGATTACAGCTAAAATTGAAAGTAATTGATTACAATTGCGATTACATTGCAATGTAATCATGATTGCAATCGTGATTACATTTTCTTTCCACATAAGCAATGTAGTAGGCAAAACAATCCAGTGTCCACAACTGGAAAAAAGGCCATGGACATTGCCCTAGATAAGCCCGGACAGCTCCCAAAGTAGAGATTATTGAACCCATGCACCTCTCACTCATTTTAAGCTGGAACATCCAAGAAAGAGGGACAATTAAATTTGTTATTCCAACAGAAGAACCAAGCACTGAAAAACTTGTTTAGTAACTTTACTTCTTTGTTCAATTGAACTTCAATAAAATCAGAAATGAAACTACGATTGCGATTACTTTGCCATTGTAATCGATTACGATTGCAATTACTTTGCGATTTTCACAAAAGTAATCGATTGCGATTACAACTACTTCAAAATGTGTAATTGATTGCAATCGATTACGATTACCCCAAGCCTGTTATCGACCCTGTGACCTCTCATTGTTGTGGCCGAATTTTCAGGTATAGCTACTCGCAGTTTCGAGCTCCGCATGAAACAGTAAAGATGGGTGACAGCCGCGCTCTCCGTATGGGTCCAAAAGGACCCAAACAACGGTAAAGGGTTAAGTAAACTTTGAGTAAATTTAGCTTCCATCTTCATCTAGGTGTGCAAAAAATCACACTCCTCACATTGATTTGAGGAAAGTGAGGATGTGCTATCGCACTCACATACCTCAAATTCAAGGCCTGTGTTCAGTTTGAAACTCCCAGTTTCCTGACTCTGGCAGGTCTATATATTATGGAGTGTTGCCCCCTTTCATTCTTTTTGGTAGGCAGCCGCACAGCTACACACATTTCTCTCAATGTCCCATAAGTACTGTACTGTATTATGTGGAAGCAGAGAGGTAAGGTGATGTGAACAGAGTGAAGCATTACAAGTTTTGGGGTACTTCAGGAATACATGCTTGTAACATTTACATTTTATAATATCCTGCAAGTATTAAAATGATGAGAGTATGTGGGCCAAAAATAGAGATATTGCAGTAATGTTGATTCCATTCACTATAATTACTTCTTGAAATAATGGCTACTGTACAACTGGAATTTTTATTGTTGTGTTTAATTTATATGTTGATTCAATTGAAACTGAAATTTTCAGTCAGAGACCCAATTCTCTCACCCCAAACAGTACTAATTCTCCTAACCTTATAAGTAATACTTAAGCCCCTCCCTAAATTGTCTAAAATTCATCCTGATCCAGGCACAATCTTAGTTTACTGCTTGAGGGTGAGCATAAAAAAGCTGTGTATTTAATCAAAATACTCTCAGTGCAATTCATGCTCTGTAATACAGGATATGCTTTGGTAATCTGCAGTGTTTGAGTAAGTTGTCAGTCAAAGAGCTTAGCAAATTGAAAATTTTGGTAAACCCCTACATTGTAGTTTTGGGTGAGAGGATTGGTCCTTAAAGACAAAGCAGCAGCATTTTCCTTTGGCTATTTAGAGACTGGCCTGTTACATTTTGGATCCTCCAAATACTGTCACATATTGAGAATGACAGTTCTATTGTAAACTGTTCCATACTATAAAATATTATTATCCTGCATACACTTCTGCACTACTAGGAGTATTATTTTTATATTGTTTCAGCTACTACACAATGCCTGGCAGCTATAATTTACAATAATATAGGGAGAGTTGAGGGCTTGTTCCTTTCAAAATCACTGAAATGGATAGTACCTATAAATAGTGTGATCATCCTGGTGTGTGGCCATCTACTGTAATACAGTTACAGCCCTGTTTTGGCCTGTCAGGCACTGTAACTGACAAAGGAAGTTCATCAGAGGTTACAAATTTGGCATTTTTTTAATTTGATTGTCATGAAACACAAATAGAGATGGTGCCTGTCTCTTCTATAGTATTGCATTCTACTTTGAAAACAATTAGTGATTACAAATATTGAATGCTGAGAACATTGAAGATACAGAGGACTTGAGATTTATTGTGTATTTCTCACATTTATCTCTTGCTATTATGAATGCAAGTAAAAATATTATCAACTAAATGTTCATATTTTGTAATATCATAACATTGGCATAGCACTCACAGTGCCTCTTTAAATGTGCTGAGTTTACTGTTTTCATTATCGTATTTGACCATGAAGCAGGTATATCATATTATTTTGTGAACATTTCAAACTTGTGTCCTTTTTAGGGGGAAGTTTCAAATCTGTATGTATATTTGCCCATAGGGTCAACAATCCCTCCAAAGAAATTAAGGGTCCATTTTTGAAAATTTTCCTTGGGACAAAGTTTTGACATATTACAAATCTTTGTTAAAGTACATTGTTGCATTGCTTACCTGTACTTCTAGTCAAGTAACCAAATTACGGAGATATCACATTATCACCCTTTGGACCATTGACCAGTAGTTAGTCTAGATGGCCTCAAAATTGTAAAATGTGCTTCTGAAAGTGACACACTGAATTTTTGATGGCCCCACTATCCAAAATTCAGCAAAGTTTTGCTAACTTGAAATCCAGTTGATTGCTTCCAGACATCACAGAAGTGATTCCATCAGAGGATAAGGGGGAGGGGGGATTTGCCCCCCTCCCTATCCAGCAGAGGGAGGGTGAAATCCCACCTTTTACAATTCCATAAAAATTAAAAAAAAAATGAAGAAAATGTCAGTATCTTGGTTTCTTACTAAAGAAGAGGATACTTTTGCAGCAATATTTGAACTTACATGAATAGCCTTTAAACCCTTCAGATGTTGCACCTTTCAGGGCCTTGAAGCTTCTGCCTCCTGAATCCACCTGGCAATGAATCCCACCACCCCTTCTGTTGCCCCCATTTTTTTGGAGTTTCTGCAAGAATCCCTGTCAGCATCAGATTCAAGCCTTCTAGGCCTACCTATCTTCTACAAAAAGTTTCGAGCATCATTTTCATTCATGGGAAATCACAAATAGCAATATTTGGCATGGAAATGTGGTATTAAATGCAATACTTAATAGTAGAAAGCTATAACTTACAAACTATAGTACTTGAGCTATTGGTCTCAAAACTTCAGTGTATTTTTATAATCTGTGCAGCAGCATTATATGGCAAAGATCATCAGAATTTGTGATTGCCACCTGGGTATTTTTCCTGAATATTTGTTGATTTGGCATGGAATGACCTTATTAAGATGACCCTAAAGACCATGGTCAGTTGTAGTGGAGTGAACTCCTGTAGAAGTTTTTGTTACAGAACTTGTTTTTTGGATGCAAATTATTTGCCTGGTAAAGTCACTGCTGCTGTACAAAAATAATTTACAGGTCAAGAGCAGTTGGCTCAAACTTGTTTTGAAGCAGAAACTAAACCTCTCAATTTTCCTCTTATTTCTCTTTGAAGTATCATTTATAATATTTTTGGACCTCTGCTACACTACTTCAAGTTTGGGGGACTGCTCTTGCAAGCCCTTTATTTACTCAATGTAGTCATGAGTTATGAAGGATCTGCTCACCAGTCCTCATACTTTTTCCTTTCCTGATGTTCACGTGAGTACACACACTGAACATTTAGAGTATAGAACAGTGTGCCTTTTTACCATCTCAGCAGGGAAGAATTTCCAACCAGGTCAGTATGGTAAAAGTAGGCATCTAGACTTTTTAGGAGAATAGTCTGCTTGTCTAGGGTTGTGGTTAGATACTAGCTACCTACTATTGTGCTGGTTCCCCAATAGAAAATCTTTTATCAATGGGTCTTTGTGTTGCTTGATTTGTAATCACAGAATAAACAGACTGGATAACTTGATAATCTAAACTGCACAGTTATAGATGAACATTGATTGGATTTAAATTTCCTTTTAGTTTTTCCTTTCACTTGTGAAATCTTTCACCATATGCATGCTGTTTGGCACTTTGGTGCAATATATTGTCTGTAGATTAAGAGGTCTTTTAAAGAGCCTAGCTGTGGTTTGCATGTACTATGAGTCACAGTTACTGAAGTTCTCAAATGATATAGCCAGATGAACCCTCATGCAGGCTTGGGGCGATTACATTTCAATGTAATCGATTACCATTGCGATTACTTCATATTTTATGATTGCGATTATGATTACGATTACAGCTAAAATTGAAAGTAATTGATTGCGATTGCATTGCAAAGTAATCATGATTGCAATCGTGATTACATTTTCTTTCCACCTAAACAATGCAGTAGGCAAAAAAATCCAGTGCCCACAATTGGAAAAAAGGCCATGGACATTGCTCTAGATAAGCCCGGACAGGACCAAGTCCTCCCAAAGTAGAGATTATTGTACCCATGCACTTCTCACTCATTTTAAGCTGGAACTTCCAAGAAGAGGGACAATTAAATTTTGTCACTCCAACAGAAGAACCAAGCACTGAAAAATTGTTTAATAACTTTACTTCTTTGTTCAATTCAACTTCAATGTAATCAGAAATGAAACTACGATTACTGATTACGATTACTCCAAGCCTGCCCTCATGAGTAGCAAAAGGGTGAACATCTACATTAAATACCCTGTTTTAATTACAGGTCTATTTGGCTCTATTTACCTGCTGTAATCCTTTGCCAAGTCAGCAGCATGAGATAGGGATACTACCAAGGGCCCCTTATTCTTTAATTTGTCATGCCGGAAGGTTTTACATATTGTTTCAAGGGGTTTGGGGCGTGTTCTTTCCTTTGAACAAACCCCTTCTCACTTAATACCAGTCTTGAAGGTGAATAACATGTGCCTGCACTCATGCAGATGAAGAAGTGCCCTTTATTCTCTCAACATTTCCTCTGCATTGACTATATGGGAGTGGTGGTGGACCATGGAGGACATATAGGCCTATCCCAAGTTTTTTTATGTGACATATAATGAAGTGCCATTGTAATTTCATGTAGGATTTTAGTTCTCTGTCACCTGAAATCTGTAGGCGTACATCGTATGAACTAGAGACAGACTGCATGAGCATCAGGGTGTTACTGACATTGTGCATGGTGCTCAAGCACAAGCAATGATGTAGTGAAAACAAACCAGAGATCTGCCACAACTGGAAAAAGCTGGCATGGCCAGCTTTATGTAAAACCAATTTGTAAAAAACTGGGCTTTAAAACTCCATCTAACCTAACCTATTAACTTCTAGTTTCTAATGGACACATGCTATCAATGGACAAGTGTGTAAAAATTGTACCCCTTTGTATGCATACAGAGTGTGGTGGTAAGATTTTCAAAACTGCAAAATAATCAAACACAATTTAAAGCCTTGAAAAGTGTTGCAAAGAATGTAAACTATTAATTAGAGAAACTGGAAGTTTTTGAAGAGTTGCAGGAATTGGGAACAAGACTGTGTGAGTTGTGTGCACGGTTGGCTGTAAGATAACCTCATAACTATTGACTTAGGGAATTAGTCTTTTTGGCAGTTATACATGTTGATAAATTGTCTCCATATTCTTTAGTCACAACTCTGACTACATTACAAGTACATATTACATGTTCTGTAGATACAGTTGCATTTACTGTAGTGCATTCTTCACATTTAATCTATTGATGCTCTTTCACTCATTGTATAAGTAGGATATCCAGGATTATACCACTTACTGCGGTTAGATGGAAATGACTTCCAGATGAAGGATGTTGTTCTATAGCTCATTGCCAGCCTAGTGTTGTCAACATAAATTTATATTTAGATATCCTTAAAATAATTACATATTATGTAGCGCTTCAAGATGTACAATACATCTTGAGGCCTACTTTACAGTTCTTAGTGTTGTCCTAATTTATGGCCTACAATACCACATCAGATAGTTGCATGGGAGTCGGTAAATGATGTGGTAACTTGCTCCATGGGTTATCCATGGTATAGACCTTCATGCTGACCATCACATTTTTAACACCCGTTATGTAATGTGTACTTTGCAGAATGTCCTTCAAAATTTTCAGCAGAATCGATGAAAGTATTAATTAAAGGCAGTCACCTTTCACCCCAAACTACAATTGTTGCAGTAAGTCCACAGAAAGTCTCAGTTGGCAAAGCTTTTTGATTGACAGCAAAGTTAAAAAATGTTGAGTACCTGCCTTTTTTTTTTGGAAACTTTGGAAGGGGGGGGAGAGATAAATCCTCCCTTCCCCCCTCTACTGGACTACTCTTACCTGTTAGAGCTAGAACTCAAGCATAGTCTGTCCGAGAGCAACTTTAAACAGCAAGTACAAGTTTGAAGTTTGGCATACATAACAAGGAGTTTACTTTTTAACTTAGACCTAGGTAATTACTTTTCTTGAACAGAGATTCTTTGTAATAAAGAGACCAACTAAGGTCACTTTGCTGGCCATAAAGTGTCTCCTCTATGGCCTGGAATATTTCTGTTATTATCCATTAACAGCAGGAACTACAATTGTCAGACAAACTTTGATACTGAACAAAATTATTTGCAGTGTGTCCAGAGACAAACTTGTCTGCTCTCATTATCACTTGTGTTGAAAGACTGGCTGGTTTTTGTGGTTGGTGTCTTTATGAGTGACAAAAAGTAATTCTTAATTTGCGCTGATAGATGTCCACATGGCACTTTCTGTCTAGACTAGTTAAAATTGAAACTTACAGCATGCCTCATAAAGCAGGAAGCCAAGTATCAGGATTTTATAGCTGCTTAGTATTAACTCATGGTCAATACTGTTAGTGTATTTTGCAAAGAAGTAAGCATTTGTATGATGAACAGTGAAATGTGATGCCATCACCCCAACTTGAAGTACTGTAGTAGACTGACCTATTTCATGATGGGTTTTTGAGATTCATGTGAAATTTACTGAGAGTAAACTGCTTGGATTTCCTTTTAAGTCCTAAAATATTATAAAAGATAATCTGAAGAGAAATAAGAGGAAAATTGAAAGAGGGCTACTGCCCATTTAAAATCTACAGGTCACGGAAACGTGTCATCAACGGCCCAATTCTCTTACCCCAAACAGTACCAATTCTCGTAACCTTCTTTCTTAAGCTCCTCCCGTAATTGTCTGAAATTCATTCTCATTCAGACACAATCTCAGTTTTTAGCTTCAGTGTGAATATAAAAAAGCTCAATGTGTGTAATCAAGACACTCTCAGTCGGTTCATGCAGTGAAATATAAGTTTTGGTACTCTGCATTGTTTGAATTAGCTGTCAGTCAAAAAGCTGAGCCAGTTGAGAATATTGGTAAACCCCTACAAGAATTGTAGTTATATAGGATGAAGGGATTGGTCCTTCAAGCATAAAGATTACTGATTGATGGAATACCCAGTGCTGTAAGTATAAGAATTGTTATCTAAAGAATTGGTTCATATCAGTCACTTGGTGACATTTGCAAAGCACTATCTATGGTGGTAGGTCAGTGACCATTTAGGCAGACCCTTATTTTCTTTGTTCTTTTACTTTGTAGGTGGTATATTAGGCCATTGAGTAAAACTACCAATAACCACAGTATTCATGTATTCATGAGCAGGTATTCTGGATTTGTTAGTCATACCAGCATTTGTAATTAATGCCCTTATGAATGAAAAGTTTCTTTAAAATGAAATAAACATTACTGAGCAAATTCCAATTTGTGAATTTTTAAGACCCTTTCTCAAAGAAACTTTAGAGCTTTGTTCTTTTTCATTTATTTGTGCTGTTTGTGGTCAGAGGGAATGATCATTGTATTGTTTGATTGACTGAAGCAGTGAATCATCACTGATCTGTTGGAAGAAGGAAGGATAGGGGGCATGTATGGTAGCCTGTAAAGACCATGTACTATTCACTCAAATCATATGGTCTGCATGGTTCCATGTAAAGAGAAAGTTTGGTAATCTACGTCTCTCCTCTTCACCTCCTATTTACAGTATGTAACCCTACTTACCTGCGGTAATCCTTTGGCAAGTTGACAGCGTGATAGGATGGATATCTAGAAACCCATAGGGCGCCACCTCATTCCTACATGCCACCATGCTTTTTCAATGTCGCAGTGTTCTTCGGCTCGCAAAATTTTCCATTTTTAGCTCACACACATTACTGTGTGAGCTCATAGAGTCAGGCAGATGTCATCAACTTTTGGCAAAGTTTTCAGCTTTATCATTTTTCAAGTACTAATTTGCTCAGGCATTTTCCCTTACTTTGGCAGCCCAAATGGATATTTTGCTTGCTATTTGAGACTTATCAAACAGATGTGGAATTACAAGTAGATTTCTTAAAATATCTATTCCCATTTTAGTGACGTCGTCAAAAGTTCCCAAGCAATGGCTGACGCAGTGATTTATCGCAGTGTTCAGTGTTGTTTTACTGTACAGCCCACACAGTGATTTGTCACTGTGTTGTTGTTGTAATTGCAATCACAATCGCTGTGCATTTGGCAGGGTATTAAGAAAAGTTAGGTCTCACAATATTAATTTATTTGGATGAGATTTAACAACACACCACACATATGTGTTATACAATGTCGGTCAACTTGATTAAACATCAAAGATAAAATGTTATTCCAGTATGGTTCAAGTTCAAATTTGAATAACTGTACCTTTAGTCGCCTTCTACCACAAGGAAAAATACTGTTGGAATTTTCTACAATCCTGGTGAAAGGGGGCGATTTTTGATTCCTTGCCAAAGGCAGGCAAGCAATCTATGCGATGGTGATGTCGTGTGTATGTGTGTGTGTGTGTATATGTATGTGTGTGTGAATGTATGTTTGTGATGCTCCTTGTAATCGCAATATCTTGAGATAGGAATGACTGACACTTTTCATATTTGGTTTATAGATTTGCCATGAACCCTATTGTTTTTGGTGGAGGTCAAAGGTCATTTGAGGTCACCAGAGGTCAAAGAGTGAAAACCTTGTAATGGCGATATCTTGAGATATTAATGACTGACATTTTTCATATTTGGCATTTAGATTTGACATGTTGAAAGCAAGAACCCTATTGTTTTTAGTGGAGGTCAAAGGTCATTTGAGGTCACCAGAGATCAAAGAGGGTCCAAATCCTTGTAATCATGATATCTTGAGGTAGGAATGACCGACACTTTCTATATTTCGTATAAAGATTTCTATATTTCGTATAAAGATTTGCCATGTTGAGAGAAAGGACCCTATACTTTTTGGTGGAGGTCAAAACTCATTTGAGGTCACCAGAGATCAAAGACCGAAAACCTTGTTATCGTGATATCTTCAGATATGAACGACCAACACTTTTCATATTTGGTATATAGATTTGCCATGGTGAGAAGAAGAATCCTATTGTTTTGGTAGAGGTCAAACGTCATTTGAGGTCACCAGAGATGAAAGACCGAAAACCATGTAATGGAGATATCTGGAGATAGGAATGACCGACACTTCTCATATTTGGTATATAGATTTGCCATGTTGAGAGGAAGAACCCTATTGTTTTTGGTGGAGGTCAAACGTCATTTGAGGTCACCAGAGATGAAAGACCGAAAACCATGTAATGGAGATATCTGGAGATAGGAATGACCGACACTTCTCATATTTGGTATAGATTTGCCATGTTGACAGGAAGAACCCTATTGTTTTTGGTGGAGGTCAAAGGTCATTTGAGGTCACCAGAGGTCAATGATTGAAAACCTTGTAATAAGGATATCTTGAGGCAGGAGCGTCTCAAAGTCCTGGATCCACCACTGGCCCTTCCTCCCCCCCCCCTTCTTGAACCATTGCGTCAGCCCACTCGAGATGAAAAAGTCTTGTCACATAACCCTTGTATTCACAAACAACCCTTTCATTGTGGACTATTGTATTACAACAGACAATTTACATGGCTGTGACCATAAGGCAGTTGAAGTTTCAATCCGTATCACCTCACAATCAGCAAAACGTGCTTCTAAGGAAATTTACAACTTAAATGATGCTAACTTTGACTTGTACTTATCGGATCTTTCCAATATTGATTGGACGGATTGCTTTGATGGAAATGTCTACTCTACATGGCAGGACATTTCAAACAAATTGAAAGGATCCATTACTAAAACTATCCCGTTAAAGAAAGTATGTGTAAGAGGTGGCACCTCTCAACCATGGATATCAAAAGAAATAAAGAAACTTTGCCGAAAGAAAAGAAATTTATATTTGAAAGCTAAAAAGCTTGGTACATCTGAATCCTGGGAATCTTACAAACTATCCAGTACACTATGCAAGAGGGAGATTCGAAAAGCTCATAGGGCATTTGTACTGGGCATTGCAAAGGACTCAAATCATAACATGAAGAAATTCTGGAAATTTGTTAGCTCTCAAAAAAGGACATCAGATGTGAAATCCCTCTACTTTGGTGAAACCCTTTTTACTTCTGCAGATCTGATTGCTCAAAATTTTGTGCACCTCTTTGCCTCCCATGGTTCACAGCCGTACATACCAGTGGATATTTCAAACCTTGACACGTCTTATGACTCATCCAATGTGTCTATCAATTTCTCAAGTTTTACTGTGAAAGAGGTGGATAATATTTTATTACACTTGAACACAAGAAAATCAGCTGGTGCTGATGGGGTTTTGCCAATTTTTCTGAAGCTTGGAAGAGGGGTGCTCTCTAAAGTTCTATGTCAATTTTTTAACTTTTCCATTTCTAGTAGAATAGTACCTTTGAAATGGAAAATGGCAAATGTTGTGCCAGTCTACAAAGGATCACCCAAACCAGTAGCTTTTGCTTCTAGCTATAGACCCATTTCTCTAATTCCAATTGTTAGTAAAATTATGGAAAAACTTATTTGTTCTAGACTCTTGAATTTCTTTGATGAAAATAATATTCTTGGCACAAACCAATTTGGTTTTTGCCCTGGAAGAAACTGTGAGCTAATGCTATCCAAAGTTCACCATCTTATTTCTTCTTCACTGGATTCTTCTTCTTGTAACCTTGTGGATGCTGTTTTCCTTGACTTCAGCTCTGCATTTGACAGAGTTTCTCATAATAAACTTATTTCAAAGCTTCACAATTTGGGGATTAGAGGTAACATAGTCTTCTGGATACAGGACTTCCTTTGGATGCGCCAGCAAAGAGTGGTCTTTCAAGGGGCATCTTCTGATTGGACAAATAACTTTAGTGGAGTGCCACAGGGATCCGTTTTAGGCCCCATACTGTTTCTTACTTTTGTTAGTGACATTTCCTGTGGCCTCTCCTCAACAATATTTCAATTTGCAGATGACCACACTATTATCAGACCTATCACCTGCCCAGGGGACAAGGATATTTTGCAGAATGACTTGAACACTGTTTTTCAGTGGTCTGTTGATCATGAACTTCCTTTAAATGCTTGTAAATGTGCCGTCATGCATATCTCTAGGTGTAAACCTAACAACATTGTCTTTCATGATTATTTTCTGGGAAGCAATCCTCTTACTGCTACTGAAAATTATCAACTCCTAGGAGTTCGATTTAGCAGCAATTTTTCTTTCAGCAATCATATTGACCATATTTGTAAATCTGCCTCTAGACTGGTAGGATTTGTTTCTCGTTGTACAAATGGGATGTCTCATGACTCTTTCTTACTATATATAAAACTCTCGTCTTACCTGTGCTACTACTGTATTGTGGTTCTATTAAGCATCCTCTTAATGTTTGTCATTTAGATCGTATTGAGGCTGTCCAAAGGAGGGCAACCAGAATTTTGTATCGAAGGAAATTTCCAAATGACTTGGTGTCTTACCAAAACAGACTAAAGTATTTTAATATTATCAGTATCAAGCACAACCTTGCTTTACAGAGGCTTGCCCTTGGTCATAAAGTTGTTCATGGGCATAGTCCAGCTGATTTTAATGAGTTTATTAGACCCAGCATTCATGCACCTGGAAGGCTTCTTCATTGGACTGCTAAGACTCAAGCTTTCTTTAATTCCCCTTATGTTCACTTTGCAAGACTTTGGAATGATCTTCCTTTGGAATTGCAGGAAATTCCATCTGCTAATAGCTTTCGTAAAAGACTGTCCGATCATTATATATCAACCTACTAGGTCTTCCTTAGCTAGGGTAAGGGGTGCACTTACTTCTCAGTGAGTGTTTCAGATCTCTGGTCTATACCCACTTACCTGGTACTTTCACTTTGTTTGTACCAAATATGTAATGTAATGTAACCCACCTACAGCAGTACTGCTCCCAGCTGAGGTTATTACTGATAACAAATATTGTAGATCATTGGAAATTAGCTGCCCAAATTGTAGCTCTTTGGTTTACCTAAGATTTAATCATGTAGCTACTACGAATGGACTAAAACTTGTATAATCCACAGAAACCCACTAACCAAAGCAATTCGTTTTTTCATCTACAAAACTTGGTTCCATTTAAAATGCCTGTTTTCAAGGGGGTTTATGAGGACAACAAAGCACCCCTTTTCGGCAAGGAATCACTAAGCCTTTTGGCTTTCATAAATTGTATCTAAATCAGAGGACAAACAAGGAATTAAGTACTGGTCAGGGATTGGGAAGCAATTACACATACCATCCTTGCAACATAGAAGCTGACAGCATAAACATATTGGAACAACTGTCACTTCTGAAGAGATGAGACAATCTTATAAAATTTTGACATGAACATGAAGCAACACATTTACCATAGGGGAAAAATGTAACAAGGGCCTACTTCAAGCTTGTGTGTGAGCTACAGTAGAACTTCTGCTCTGGTTGGGATTATTATGATCATTTTACCAGAAAATTTGGTAGTTGATGTTTTAAATATGCTATGAAAAAGTAGAGAATAGTCATAATTCCCATCAAAATCCATTAGAAATTAACCATTTGGGGTAAATTCCGACTTGCGCCCAATCATGCATAAAATCTGAGTTATATGTTTATTCATGTTATCCCTCATTTTTGCCAAGGACGATTGCAATTTTGTCCTGAAAAACGTATTTCACCAACCCATCAACTATCTGGGTAGTAGTTGTGCCATAATTGATGTAGGGTTTACAAAAGAACTTTTTCAACACTGTACATCACTCGATCCACATCATTTTTTCATATCTGACACATTTCTACAGACACATTTTAACTTTGAAGATATAAACCTTGAGAACAGTGAATTCCAGTGGATCTTTCTGTGGAAAATTTTACTCTTTAACTTTCAAAAAAATGAGACTTCATTTTTGTGTCCAGTAGATACGATTGTTTGTAGTTTAGCTAACACAAAAGTCTGGAACTTCTGCTTGCAGTTGGCAACGATAATTACTTACTTGGCAGATATGATGCAAATTTATTTCATGTAAATACATTGCACAATGCATGCTGGTCCCATGAATTATAATTTTAAAAAACACTGCCAGTTAAATTGAAAGTGACCTCATGGAACAGAAACTGTAAACAGGTGGATGGATTGAGCAATACATTCGATTAATACTATAATTCAAATTATTTTTAACTCCATAGGTCAATTCTTTGAATCAGTGTCATGCTTGTGAGTTATTATTGTTATAGGGTCATAGCCCCAATGGGTACAAGTCAAGTTTTTTTTCAGCACAACTGTTAGGTTTAAAATTCCTATGAACCAGTGAGAGTTTGTTTAGTGGTTTCAACTCAAGTGCCCAAGAATGGAGGTTTATTTGGTGGCAGCTCCCCCTTCAGTGGTTTCAACTGTTTGAAAATTTTTAAGTTAATCAAAGAGTTTAGTTTAAAGCAGAAGGTTGTTTTGCAGCTGTCAGTGGGACCTTTACTCATGAGTCATCATTATGTCATGTCATTGTTGTGGCGGTACCTGTCATAGACGCTGAGGTGTAGTTATTAGTCACAGGGGTCAATGTACTTATGTCTGTATCTTTTGTCCTTTGTCTATGTACAATTTCTCTCTCTTCTGTTTGATTCAGAGTTGCTCATGACCTTGCCAGTGTCTTGAAGGCCTAATCCTCTAACCCAAAAAGTTCCACTCCTGCAGTAACCTATTAACCTAAAAAGCTCCTTCCACAACTGTCAGATCACGCAGATTTGGTTCTCAGTGGTTTCAAGGAAGTGTTTAAATTAACTTTTGTGCAATGGTAACAAAAACATGCAGTTGGTTACGGAATATTCTTTGTTTTCATTGTTAGCATCATTGGCTCAACACTATTATGGGACATCATGGCATTTTTGGAACATTTACTTATCATCTGAACCACATCATTGTCATATTTTAGTTATAGGGGCATACTGTAGATCCTGGGGGGCAGTTGCTATCTCCCCCCATGAAAGTATTTGTTAGGGAGCAAACATATCATTTTGCCCCACCTTCCAAATAATTCAAACAAATGAAAAAAAGCAACCAGGAGAATAAACAGAATATTACATTGTGGTTGATACGGATGACTTTAGGGATTCAAGAGAATGTCATTTTGAGTATGTTTGTTTGTACATGCATACATGTACACAGTGGCGTAGCCAGGATGGGATTTTTTAGGGGGCCTAGGTAACAAATAGGGGGCCGAGACCTCCGAGGGTCAGGCACGGCCAGACTATCTAAGCGGAGCGCCACCATCGGTTGGCTTTAAAACCCCTCCAGATGGCCAGAAACGGCACTTCCCATGTGTTTTAAACTGGATGTTCTCAGCCTTGAAATACAAATCTCATGTCTGCGACTTCTCAAATAATTAGATTAAAAAATCAACTTATGAAAATGGTAATACATACACATTTTAGGGACCCCAAAACTGGGTACTTCTGATCTGTGGCCTTGGGAATGAAACTAAAGGGAACTGGTATCTCCCTTTCCCTTGGGAAAATTGTAAACTTCAGAAGGACGTAGATCGCAAATGCGGCAATATTTGAATCTAAGCGGAGCGCCACAACCAGTTGGCGTGGAGCGTACAAGAAAGTTTGGGCTTTAAAACCCCTCCAGATGGCTGGAAACGGCACTCCCACGTGTTTTAAACTGGATGTACCCAGCCGCAAATGCAGCAATATTTGAATGGATTTCAGCTTACCTAAGGGCAGTACCTTACCCTTTAACTGAACAACCAAAAGTAGTTGTGGCCCCCTCTGAGAAACTTTCTTTGCGTTAGATTTCCTAGATGCAAAATGGTGCTATGTTTGGCAAAACTTTGAACTGATTATAGGCCTAAGTTTTAGGATTTTCCCTTTTTGGGGAGCATAAAAAATATCAAAATATTTTTAGTTTTTGTAGAGATTTTACAAGAGACATACATACTTCCAAAGAAACAATGTGCAAAATGGTGCAGTATTTGTTCAACGGTACATTATGTAGTCAAAATTAAAATACTACAAATAAATCTCTCAAAATATTTGAACCGCAAAGCAGAAGTATGGATCATGTGGGAAACACACAAGATCCTAACCTTGTGGACGTTTTACAAATCCCCTGGGACGTCAGTGAAAAGAGGAGTTTTCGAAAAAAATCGTCCTACAGGGGCACTTGTCATGGGCAGGAGTGAAATACGACATAGGCCTACTTGTTAAGGATGGAAGGGAAGAATTATCCGAAGGCAGTACGGTACCCTTACCTGCTTACAGCATATTTTGTGTATGATAAAGTATAGGAATGGTCGTGTAAGAGTGGTCTCCAGTGTACGATTGCCTTATTTTCAGTAAATCAATCAGAAATCCGAAAGGCAGAAAGGGTCTTAACCTAACAAAGTCACATTAAAGTTTGTCGTCGAGACTTTCGTTTCATCTTCGAAGTGAAATGCAATAAACGACGGTGCACATCACAAACGGTATCTAATTTAGTGAAAGTAGGCATTTTGAAGTTTTGACCTGATTTCATACGTGGGCACAAAATGTGTTTTTCATGCATTCATCCATGTTGTTTTTAATTTTTACACATTTTATTTATTTACTGTTTTGAAGGAAATATTTCAAAGTTTATTTCCGTTCAAACATTTAATTTTTTTTTAATTACTTTATCATGACGCAAATATCTGGGGGGGGGCCTGAAGAAAATCTGGGGGGCCAAGGCCCCCCAGGCCCCCCCCCCATGGCTACGCCACTGTATGTACATGTTTGTTTGTACATGCATACATGTGCTCTCACTGTCATATGGGTGGATTGCTTGTCAACAACTCTGTTCCAGTTACACATTCCATGGTTGGACATTCTTTTTGGTTATACGTTACGCAATAAATTTGTAACTTTTGCTTGATAAATTCAGGAGTTCTCACGCTCTGTCATAACAAAAGTCCTTTAACTTAGACAAAGAACACTGACCTAAGGCTGCAGTAGTAATGTAGGTACAGAACAGGCCTTGAGTTTTTAGATTCTCCAGAGGCTTGGTCCCAAGTACTGCAAGAGACTCCTTGTTATTTTGTGTTTACTATTATAAGGCAAAACCACAGGTTAACCCTGTTTTTCAGTCTCTGTTCCCACATACCCTGGGTATTGTTGATTTGGTTGTGCTACCATAGTAACGAGGTCAAATATTTCACATATCAATTTTTGTAAAATGTTAGAAAATACCTGTCATGAGCACCATGTAAACACCTGTGACCTTGCTTGTTTGATTGAAAGAAACACATTGTTTAAAATATCATAACCCTGCAATTTGAGGTTTATCGAAATTTTAACACCTTCCCCATGTTAACCTGCCTCCCATGTTACTCGAACGTGAGGTAACACCGTGGTACCTCAAGCTCCGGGGTATGTGAGACCACAACCCAGGTGTGCTCCAAATCACATTCCCTAGAAAACTAAGGAGTGTGGTAGGCGTGTTGTAATTTATTAAACTTAAATAGATTTTTGTGAGCTGTGAATCTTGATGTAGGTGTGCTGAAAATCATATTCCTCACACTAATTTGATGTGAGTGGTGTGCCATTGCACTCTCATGCCACAAAATTCAAAGCCTAGGACAGCACATGTATATAGACTACTATACAGATGTATGCACACACACGCAGTGTCAGGTGACAATTAGGAGAGAACATGCATGACATCAATAAATGTGTGACATAATATTGTGTCAGTAAGAGAGCTCATAAGGCAAGGTGATTTAACTCCAACAGCTGTTGGTAACCAGCTGTCTTCCTGTACTGTAACCAATAATAACACATAGCGGAATTAGATGATTACCTACTCAATCTATGTTGACAATAATAATGGCATTGCTTTGTCAGAAATGGTGCCTTCCAAAACAACATTTCCTACCAGGCTTCATTTGTACCACTAAAGGGTCAGTTCTGTATCAAAATGCATGGGATGGTTCTGCCGGGAAATTTAAATAAAGTGAATAGTAACTGTTGTCTTTCTTTCAGCTTGTTTGATATGCAAATATTGTCATAAAAATCTCACAATGCAGCAATCTGAGTTAGTTTTTACAAATTTTTTTCATAAATTTCATCCTGCACCAAGCACATTGACTTAACTGTAACAAAAATGATCTATTGTCCTGCATCAGTGTGGAATTTGGTACAGAAACCAGACAAATATTCAACAGTGATTAACATTGACGTGAGAGACCTCTTCAATGTTTCTATACATTGTGGGAAAAAATCAGTTCAGAAGGGAAAACGAGGTGTGGGGACAAGAGACTGATTACTATTCTCTGTCAAAATTTTATTAGTATTGAAACAGTACCATTCAACATTGAGTTATGGCAAAAAATATGGAAAAAAAAGAAAACACACAATTGAAAGTGTTTTTTTGTCAGTTCTATGGAATGGAGTTTTCCACTTTCATTTGAAAAAAATATAAGTGGGACTGCCTAAATTTGGCTTGAGGATGTCTGATGGATGTTATGAAAATTTCCATATGGGCAGCACCTGAAAGGAGAAAGTGCAGTCATTCCAGATATACAAGTTGTGTGGTATACACAGAAAAACTACTACAGTTAATCTAGTGATGATCAGTATATGTTGTAGGAGTACCTCAAGTCTAGACATCTTCCACATGTACCCAAGAGATGTGAATCAGTGAACAAATATGCAGGTCATCATTGAAGCCATAACAACAGAGGAAGTGCTTAGCACTAATGACCATTCAAGATTATTATCACTATCTATCAACAAAGAGAATCAGTAGACTTTTAAAGGGATTGAAATCCAGCAGTCACCCCATACTTAGAGTATTTTGAAGAAAGGCTGGAGAGTATCTTTTATAATATTTTAGGACTAAGGTGTTGCATAACCAAGGTGAACTAAGCAGTAAATCCTGGTAGATCTCACTTTCCAGGAGAAAAATAGTGTCACTTGACCCTCAAGAGCCAGTCATGAAACCAGTCCTATTTCATTATTACTAGCGTACCCTTTAATCTTTGTACTAAGTTTATTATCTTAGTCAAGGCTAGAACTTTTCTGAATTGAAAATAGTACAAAGGCTGTGGATGGCAGTATAATACATATTAGGGCCTCAAATGTACAGTCCATGTGTAGGGTTGGGTAGTAAGGCAAGGTTAGTTAGGTTTTTATGTCTCAGTTTTTGAGTTGGGAATGCCACAGCTTTTGTTCCAGTTGTGGCACTGACATTTTTCCCCACTCTATTGCTAATTATTTTGAGCACCAAGCAAAGTGGCAGTAGGTTCCATTGTTTAAGTCTTTGGTATTATTGGTTAGGAGTCTAACTCCAGACCTCCCGGTATACAGTTTGACTAGGGTTCAATAGGGTGCATACAAATTTGTTAGGGAATAATGCCAGGCTCTACCGAGAAAAGTTGCAACTTACGGTGATATTTTGGTATATTATATATTTTATCTAGAGTATGACAGCCAGCCAATGAAACTGATCTACTTCTCCTCTCTCTCTGAGGGAGAGCATGAGATGCTTTTCTTAATTCTCCTGGATTTTGTCCTTGTCTTCCAGTTGCCCTCCCCCCTAAGAAGGGCCAGCTAGGTAAGAGGTATGCCACCAAATAATAAATAATAGGCCTATACCTCTCTTGAGACTTGATTGATTTTTTTTTTACCCAGAGCTTCCGGTATGCTAATACCTAAGGGCTTCTGAGGGTTTTGACCCCTGAACCCACCTATAGGGTTTTGACCCCTGAACCCACCTATAGGGTTTTGACCCCTGAACCCACCTATAGGGTTTTGACCCCTGAACCCACCTATAGGGTTTTGACCCCTGGACCCACCTATAGGGTTTTGACCCCTGAACCCACCTATAGGGTTTTGACCCCTGAACCCACCTATATTGTTACTTCAGCCCTGGACCCCACCTTTATTTGGTTTTGTTCTGCTTGAAAAATTTTGCCTCCCAACATTTGCTTTTGCCTTTAGTTTGCCAACCCAATTTGGACATACTTGCATTTCTGCTGATTATAAGAATGGCATCATAAATTGTTATTTAATCTTTTTATGAATTTCTGATTAAACTAATAGAAGGTGGAATTTAATCATTCATTGAGTTTACCTTCCTTTTCTCAACAGAGATCTACGTTTCAACCAGATCAGAGATCTACCTCCAGGTACTTTCCGTAACTTGCCAGAGCTCACCACTCTATTACTCAATAATAACAAAATTACGAGGATACGCAATGGGGCTTTTGCTGGCTTGTCCAGACTGGAATATTTGTAAGTACTTGTGGTGGTGATAACATTAAACTTCCCAATTCCTTTCCATGACTGAAGTGAATTGTGCAGGACTAGGACACGGTTGTAACAATTACAATAAGTAAGGAGTGCTTAGAACTAGTTTTATTGTAACTTACATCTGTTGTGGTTTTCTATGTATATTCAATCTGTTGTTAGGTTCTTTTTTTTGAAAACTGTCCACATACCTAATTTACATGAAAATGATCAACTAATACAACTGGGTTTGCAAATTGGTCTATGAGACAACTTTGACAACTTATTTTCTTCAGGGAGTGCTGTTTAACACAAAATTCCCTAACAGGCTAACTGGCTAACTTTAGCCCTAATTCCTAACCTTAGTCCTAACCCTATCAAAGAATGCAATTGATACAATACAATGGCAACAGTCAATCATGAAACACCTTGTTAAATAATGCGCATCTCTGTAAATTATCTGTAGGGAACATTGAGCCTCCAATTGCTTGAATGCAAGATATAGGCCTAAGTTACTAAGACTGGTTTTGGGGAAGGGGAGTTAGGTGGTGGTACTCAAGTACTACCAAGAAAAATCAACAGGCACTGACAGTAGTTGACTGTCAACTCAATGCTGTTTGAACCTTTAAAATTTTCAATTGGATTTAACTTAGTTAGCCCCTCTCTCTGGCAAAACTTCTGAACAATAGACCTGACTTTGAAGACATGTCTTTTGTTTAGAAATCATTCTCATACCCTCTCTTTCTCACCTCAAAGCTAACAAACAGCCCATATAACAAGATTAATCCTTTGAGAAAGGGAGGAATTCATTAAATAGTCTATCAGTAATGGTACAAAAGAAATTTCTCTGGAGGACACAAAGAGGATCAAGGACATGATGAATGGGTCAAGCTGGTCAACTAGTTGAGGATTTGGGACCATCCTGGATTGACATGACTGACTTGTTACCATGGTTCTATTGACACTCACAATGAAAAAGTAGTTGATCAATGGTGATGGGTGTAATAATATCAAACTCACATTGCTGAGTAAAAAGTGAGATGATCTTTTTTGGCAGAACTGTACAGACCTTGAGTTTTAGATTTTCAGGTGTGCTACAAATCACACTCCTCAGAAAATTAAGGAGCACTGTAGTTGTTCTATTTGATTATACTTTCATAAATTTACATTGGCTCCAAATCTTCATCTACATGTGCAAAAAATCACACACTCTTCACAGTGATTTGAGATGAGTGATGGTATTTAATCGCACTTAATTGCGCACCTCAAAATTCAAGGCCTGACTATATCATTCAGGCCTTAAAGGGCCAAACCTCTCACCCCAAACTACAATTTTGGTTACCCGGGTACCGAAATTCTCAATTGGCTCAGCTCTTTGATTGACAGCTAATTCAAACAATGCAGAGTGCCAAAGCTTATATCACACAGCATGAACGGTACAGAGAGTGTTTTGATTATATAAATTTAGTTTTCCTATACTCACCCTGAAGCAATTAACTGAGATTTTGTCTGGATGAGGATGAATTTCAGACAATTGTGGGAGGGGCTTCAGTAAGAAGGTTAGGAGAATTGGTACTGTTTGGGGTTAGAGAACTGGGCCTTTAAACAAGCCAGTGAGCTACAACTGGAAAAAAGGCCGTGACCGGCTTGAATTAAACCAATAGGTTGGAAACTGGGCTGTAAAACTCCAGATAACTAACTATGGTACATAGCCACTGAACTGTTCAAGCAATAATGTGTAAATCCATTGCAAATTGTCTTATTTATTCTTAACTCTATGAATTTAAGCAAGTCCATTTCCATTAAGCCCCATGCACATGTCATTCTAATTACACTATATTACATGTGTGAATTTCTCCATGCAGTTACTTTAACTCATATGGGATTATTTTGTTAAGTCATTGCCTCAACTTGGCTCATTTGGTACCTGATGTGTAATGGCATTCAGGTATCCCATTAAGAATTAGATGCTCTACCTAGCAGAAACATACACTGTAATTTGAGAGTACCAGAAACATACACTGTAATGTGAGAGTACCAGCTTCAGTCTATGATGTATGGATCTTTCAAAAATAACTATTTGAAACAAGTCCAAATTCAGTAGAAGATCATGCAACTAACCTCATCATTACCCTCATCCATAGGTTTCTAGTTCATGTTTGATAGTGTTAAGATGGTATGAATAACAAGGAATTAAAAAATTCAATTCTGACAATGAACAAATTACTTAAAAGATAAACTTCTTGCTTTCCTCCACAGATATTTATTCAAGAATGAGATATCTGAGATTGAAAGTGATGCCTTCCAAGGCCTGGAGAGTCTGACACAACTTTACTTATATTCCAATAATATAACAACAATATACCCAAACACCTTTAGTAATCTACCATCATTAGACAGATTGTAAGTATTGTGCATATCACTTTAAAAACAAAAGCTTGTTTAGAATCACCTAGTGATTGAAATAAATTGACATTGTTTTAAAAAGGTGAATTGCAATCCCTGTTGATGTTAAAATTTTGTTTGGTAAACAAGGACAGGAAGATTTGCTGATTCAGGCAGGGGTAATGAGTGGGTAGAGAAAAAGATAGGATGAGAAAAACAAAGGAAAGGAAGGAGACTGGTTGGAAGTTCATTCCTATTCTTAGCAGATAACAATAGAACATAACAAAATGAATCATCCTAAATGGACAGATGTGATGTAATTAACATAACCAATAGCAATTGTGACAGATTTTCATGTTTTCATCAGGAGACATGCAGGATATGTAAATATTTATGGTAACAATGACCCACTCACTGCTACTACAGATTGCAAAAAATATATTTTGAAATAGTATTCAGGTGTCACTGCCTTATTCTTTCTGAGGTAAAATAGTTGGAAGTGAAAGCATTGCTGATGTTGATTGTACTTGTAATTTGACCTTTGGAAAGGGTGAGTCCAGCCAACATTCTACTGGTGGAGGCTAAGAGCTGTACATGCTACAAGTTGTGTTATTTTCCTTAAAATATCCCTGTTTGTGCTGGACCAGATTCTGCCTCAGAGAATTACTGTACTTTTTGAATCACATCTTGGTTCAACTACACTGTTATAAACATCCCTCTTCTTCTGGGGGACCCATCAATATCCCAGCTTCAATATCTGCTATCACAGAGATGCCATCCTTCAGCTATCCCTCTACAACCATAGAGGTACTTACCCATTGCAACAAGGAAGATCAAACTCACCCTGCATCACACTACTACCAGAGAGATGTCAACCACGTATTCAACCATTGTAACTATATTTCACTCTCCCTGCTCTCTCTGTGCTTCTTTGGAGTTGTCTCCATGGAGACTTTCTTATGTGTACCACCTGTTTTTCCTACTTTCCCTGTATTTCTATGCCTTCAGAAGTGAAATATCACTCTTAGAGACCCGTGCAACCATGGAGAGGTATCATTCTCCCATTTTTTTCTGCTACTTATCACTTCTAGAGGTTTACCAGGGAGGCATCACCTTCCCCTATTCAACTTGGAACCCACAAATTCTTCTAACACAAAGGTTTTCTCTCATTTGTGTCCATCTTAATTTCTTTTGCTCCCCTAAGATGGTCTCCTTGCCTGGTTTATCAATTGTTTCCCTTCACACATATCACACATTTAATAACACTAAAATTACTATGGACATATGCCCTTAATCTATTGGTGTGTGAAACATTTTACTTAAAATAATGTCCATGGCTTGGGAGATGTTAAATGTTACTATACTGCACATGTGTGCCACATTACATTCACCCTGACTTCTTTGGTATATGTAATATTACTACATGGATTGTCACATCACCAGGGGTCCATGCCCCCAGAAACTGTGCCCCCCCCCACTGCAATTTGGGATTTTCCAAAAAAAAAGTTGTCTTGTGTAGTCAGAGTGTGACTTACACATTTTGTTTCATTTGATTCTGCTTCGGACAGGATGCATTGAATTTAATTTTTGTTCAATGAAAAATTGCCCAAAGCACCTGGGAAATGTCAATTTGTAGCTATCTGAGGAGATGAGATCATCAAAATTGGATGGTTATACTCAGCTGAGGTAGCCTTCTTGCCATTACTTGTTTCTATAAGATAATCATGTCTAACTGCCTTACTATTGCCTCTCGGTTTCCCTTTGGTCTACATAACCTTAACTGACTTGGTGAGTGTAAACATGTACAACACGAAACACATGCCCTAACTTTACAGATCTATACTGTAACTACGGTCACTGTACATGTCTCCCAGTCTTTGGTCTTCTACTTTTTTGTCTTGGTTGTTTGCAATGAAGCTTTACAGTCTGTGATCATCAAACTGCCAAATATCACATCTCTGGATTTCTGTTTTGATAATTCATAAAATTCTAAAGAAAAGTTCACATACATTTTCATTTTTTAAATATCAAGAACAAGTATTTCAAAGCTTTCCCAGGGAAAGATTGTAGGTAGCAGGAAATCCGCTCTTCATTTCCTACAACTGCCAAAAAATTGATGGTAGTTGTTTAATTCATGGGACTGCAATTGAAGGTGAAGGCAGGAACTAAATGACGGAAGTACTTCACTCTCTTGATTGGATACTCTAAAGTGCATTGTTGATTTGAATTAGAAGTGCCTGACCTAATTGTTTAGCTTTTTTATGGATTCACTCCAGTTATATTTTTTGTTGTGTATGTGGTAGGATACACAGCTGTTTAAGTCATGTGTTGATTAGCTGTAATTAGCCATGTTGATCCTGACTTTGATGTTTCCTGTGAATGGTTACCTAAAATTCATGTGGTAAATAAAGTTGTAAATTCTAAGAATTTACAAGTTTTTTTCCATACAGTACGAGTTGAATATCATGCTTTTCACACAGGGGACAATACTGGAGGATGTATATAGTTAGGCTATTCTTGGTCCTCAGTAGGAGTATCCACGTACTATGTGACTTTATTCTTAGCTTTGTGCCTGGTACTCGGCATTTAAGCAGTGGACTAGGGTAAACAAGCCAGTGGGCTACAACTGGAAAAAGGCTCAGGCCTCCCAACCTAAAAGCAATTGGTTAGAAACTGGGCCATAAAACTCCATCTAACTAAACCTTAGCTTTGTACAAGAGACATTTGCTACAGGCAACAATGGTTTGTATGTGAAAAATAAGCTCATAGGTTTCCAAACCAGTGAAATTTTGGGAAGCTTATCAAAATTGTGCAATGAGAGACATTTACTACAGGCAATTATGTTATGTATGTGGAGAATAAGCTCATAGATTTCCAAACCAGTGAAATTTTTGGAAGCTTGTCAAAATTGTACAGTGAGAGATATTTACCACAGGCAATAATGATATGTATGTGAAGAATAGCTTGTCAAAATTGTGGACATGACATGATTTAAATAGAGCTGCCATAGTGGAAGTTATAGACAAAAATATCAACAAAAGTTACAACAATCGTTTACATCACTTTTCATGACCTTCATGACCTTATCGTTTGGTAATTTCCACTATAACCATGTAGTAATACCTAGAATTAGATTTAGAATTGCATACAGGGTGAATTCCTTGCAGTCTCGCAGAAAGTGCTGCCTAAGTTGCTGTACAAACTGTTCTGCAGTAAAGCACATGGTACAGACTATCAAAACTGCAGTGTTTCACCATTTTTTCAAACCCCCAAGCTTAGCATACATATCTGTGCACATTTTGTACAAGGAGCACCTGGAATCTTGTGAAGTTCGATGGTTGTGTTGCATAAATTAAGCCATTCCCAGCATTCCTTCTGTAATGTTATTTACAGTAGGACTTATGAAATGTTGTCATATGACGACGTCATTGCAAACGAAAAACAGTGATGCACGTGGTCTCATGCAGCAAACTTCTTGGCCCATGCATGCAGTAGACTTACTTGCATGTTTGTTTTTACTGCCAAACAAGGCAACATTTTTTGTTCGGTGACATCATATGCATACGATCCATTGCAAAGTTAAATTGGCCCCTGCATTGTGATTGGTTCAATTGCGTTGATTCTAGCCAGCCAATCTCAACCGTTGCCATTGCCTATGTGACTTAGTGTGGAGAAATACTCTGGTCTGGAGACAAATTTTCTAACTGAGTTTGTGTTACGACAATTGCACTTCACATGCTTATATAGCTGGCTAGGGCAGGCGGGCGAGCCCCGTGCTAAGTTCACCAAGAAATGGCATCACAAATCTCTTTGTACATCAATTTTTGGGGATCTGACTTACATGCATTTCAGCTGCAGATTCTTTTTAAACAAGACTTAAGTTTTGGACAAGAACTGCTAAAAGTATACGGGGATATTTATATCCGAAACAAGATACATTAACTGACAAGGTACATTAATTGGGTGCAATTATTTTGCTGCTCAGAACTGCTAAGATTCTCATGATTGCTCTACATGGGGTTCCTTAAAGCAGGATAGTAGCTACAGTACATTAGCGCAACTACAAGCCAGTACAATAAAATAATGCAAATGTTCCGACATGATTAGTGGATGAAAAATAGACAGAGCATGATGTTGGCCTAAGAATTAAATTACCAAAGGGCATGTGACATCGGCTGCAAACAGTTTTACTGTATAAACGGTTGATTGGTTTCTCCACTTTTGAAGTGAAAATATTACGCCTACAAAGATGATATCCCGTTTTATGAAACGAAAGGAACTATTCCCAATATTTTCCATCCTGAACTGGTTACGTTAATATGATATGCACAAAGCAAGGGTGCGGGTACTATAGAAACAACCATGCGACTTCCCTCTTTCTAATAATTGGAAATCGGTAAACGGCATCAGGCCAATTGTCAAATTAAATAGTCGTTAATCAGTCATTACCGATTATAGCATAATTGGTTGAACACTATGCCCGTGTTTACCAGGAAACTATTGTGTACACTGCATTGTGCTGTCCTGTATAACTGTGTTGTATGAGTCAACTTGCATATATCAAATGCAATTGCTAGTTTTGCAGATAAGGGGGAGGATAATGTTTCAAAAATTTTTGTTAAATTTTCAGTCAAATGAACAAAATCTCATGGTTCCTCTAAAATTACATAACCCCTTAGATTGCTCATTACGTCTTGTATGAGACACATCATTCTCCAAAAGAATCTGCAAATGAAACATGAAATATGTTTTATATAAATTCAATCTTTGATAAATTCTAGCACTAAAATTCCAGACTTTGTTTTGTTTTTCCTGGGTGAATTCCACACTGGCCCGGCCTGATGATGTGAGTTTGGGGAACTGTGGTTTTGTCACAAAGTTCACAGGTTTGATGCGAGGCCTAGAATGTGTACACAGTATTGTAACCCCACTTCAATTCTGAACGATCTCTGCTTTGAAATTGGGCTTCTTTTAGCTAAATTTCTCCATAATGATGCCCTATGTTTCTCACAGGTAATTCAATTATGCACATGTATGCAACCAAATCACTGTACCAGTGTACCAGCAGTTGTGCATTGAAGAATTTACTGACTCAAATGGAGTATTGTATTGCAGCGAGTGACTCAGATATGATTTTGTACAGCAGTGAGTGACTCAAATATGATTTTGTACAGTAGTGAGTGACTCAAATATGATTTTGTACAGTAGTGAGCGACTCAGATATGATTTTGTAAAGCAGTGAGTGACTCAAATATGATTTTGTACAGCAGTGAGTGACTCAGATATGATTTTGTACAGCAGTGAGTGACTCAAATATGATTTTGTACAGTAGTGAGTGACTCAAATACCAAATTGAAGGGGTGGGTGATTCAAAGGCCAAATTGTACAGGAACATATTCAATTAATGTAGTGTAACAGTCAAATTGCAATTAAATCTGGTCATGAAAATGGTAAGTAAATGCACACTGTTTACTGTATACTGTACTTTTCAGCAGAAATAAAGAAAAACTTAGTACTACTATACATGAATTCAAGTAAACACATAATTTACAAGGAAAATATGTCTCAATTTCCCACACACGCCCCTCCTTTAAAGACTTTACTCGCCCTTGAGTAAGGTAAGATGGAAAATTTGTCTTGGAATTACTTGGGTACATAACTTTCCCTGAACCAGAACATTATGAACTTCAGTTCCAAAATTTTAAAAGACAGCAACATAAAAAAGAAGAAAATAATAGATTATGCTAATAACTGAATACATGAAAATGTAACTCACATGACTGTGTTCCCAGAGAAAATAGATTTCTTTAAATCCACAATATAAGTATGCTTCATCCATGAAATAATTTCAAACACAGCAACAAACACACTGCATGTTCCATATCCATCAAAATAATAATTTAACAGTGGAAAAGATCCAGTTAAAGTTTCTTCAACAGCAGATTTCCCTTGACTTTAAACATAATGTCCAGATGCAATAAAACAAATAATAATAAAATAATAATGCTATTTATAAAGCGCTTTTCAAAAACACTCAAAGCGCTGTACAAAGAAAAGGGTTAAATCACATGCCTTAGAGTTCAGTGGAACTGTCCTTTGAACAAATAAATTAAATGGTCTATAGATGTGTTTTTAAGAGGAATTGAATGTCCATGCATAGCTCCAAATTGATGTAGGTGACATTTATCATCAGCAACATTTGACCCATTGTCCTGGAAAAGGTTCTGATAAACTTGGAAATTGATATCCCTGGTAGGGTGAACACTCCTAGGGCTGCTGAGGAGGAAAGTTCACTGCCAGCAGACTGGAGTTCCTCCCCCTCTCCCCCTGGTTGCTGGACTACCTTGTTCCCCCCTGGCCTGACCTGAAAGATTACCTTTCAAGGTTGAACCTCTGCACCAAGAAGGAACTTTTTGGGTGGCCTTTTTAGACTTGGCCTTCTTAGAGGTCTTAGGCTTCCCTTTGGAAGTCTGTACTAGTGTTGATAGTTTTGAAGAGAACAGTCAAGAAAGCAGACAGAGGGACAGATACTCCTCCACCAGGCTGGTGATTCACCAATGGACACATCAGAGGCACGAAGTGCAATTGTTAACCCAGGGAAAACCATGGAATTGTCTACTGCCCTCAATGACTACCCGATGTTATGTCACTCAAAAAACTTGAAAAAGGATTAATGTGAGCCCTTCTACTAGACTTGCTATGTACATAAGACAGTTTGAGTTTAAGGGTTTCTCCCCAGACAGTCACAGTTACCTCTATTTCACTACAACAGGTCAGTTAGTAACACTGTGTCTCTGACCCATGCAGATTTACCTTCACTTGAGGTGTTCAATATATCTCTTTCCACATGTATTTTACTTCATCTTTAATACAGGTGTGCACAATATGACAGTGATCACTCAGTTCCACTATAATGATAAGCTTAACATAAAGTTGCCTTTCAACTGTTGCACAGTGTTTTGATATTTCACAACAAAATTTTAGATTGTCACATTATTCTTCATGAACCTTCTCACTTTAACATAGCATTTGAAAGTTCTTCAATCATCTTGTTTAGGCAAAAGAATCCAAATGCATGTGAAATGTATGGTTCTGTATACAGACTTGCTTAATATGGGATTTGTTGAAGATCATATCTGTTGTAGTTGTTTAGGGTTGGAAAAAATATTTATTTCCCAGGAAAGGAATGAAATATTTCCCGGAAAGGAAGTGACATTTCCCCACAATTCTCCAGGGTTGTATACTGTATGTACAGAGAATGGAAAGTTCCCTCGACTTGCCAAAATTTCCTTCCTGATGCCGTAATGTACCAGGAAGGACTCTCCTACCTTTTTCCACCCATGGCATAGTGTATACTCAGTTGGACAAGGGATTCTTGTGAAGCTACATAGTATAGTTGATGTTCCTACCATAGGGCCAACCAGTATAGGTGCAGGATATATAGACAACAAGGGTAAATCTTGGACTTCTTTCAATGTGATTTTTGTTGTTGGAGACATTTGATGTGTCACTTCAAGTGGTATTACACTTAGTACAATGACTGAATGTGAATTTGTACCTGATATTCTTGGAAGTATATCTACAAGAGTATTTGCTTGGCTGTTGTCACACCAGGGCATTTTATGTACCTGGATTTCCATCTGGGGAATGTCATCATGTTTTTTGCCCTCATATCTATGATTCCACTATACCTCACCAACACTTTTGGTTACTCTTACCTCATTTTTACAGTGTACTGATACCTCACCAACACTTTTGGCTAATTCTTTTATTTTTACATGACTTGTCTAGACCAACATTGTTGATTTGCAGAGTTTCCTGAATTTTGTCAGATAAAATCTAGATAAGGGTCATTGGCAGGTTAGCATATTGATTGTGAAGTTTCGATTCGTTGTCACCCTTTAGGCACCAGGTAGCTAATTGCATGTAATGTAATAACCTTTGAACTTGTGCTGTAGGTACCTGGCTAAATACCTGCACAATTTAGTTTGTTTACATGAGGTACCAAATAAAGTGGTGCATACCTGCACATTTAGTTATTTTATTGCTGACAGTTACATCATAAAATGATTTGGCTCTCTTTCCATAGATGTGTTGGACCGAAACCGTATCATATTAAAAGATGCCAACAGTACCCATCTAAGATCATGTGTCCTTTATGGGTCTAGTGTTGTTTCGTTAAAAACTGATATGGGTGTACAGACAGTGCATATCACAATGTACATGAAAAATGTGATTAGCAAGCTGTAACTGAATACAGTTTGCATCATTCCTCTTTTTTAAGGTATTGTCCTTTATCAGTTGGTTATCTTTTTACTTTTTTACTTTAAGGCTTTTCATACAGTATGATGTCAAAATACTCACTTGCAGTCATGCTGGAGAACATTTTATTGTATAGTAAACCACACTTGCACTACCACTGTGCACATTGTGCATAATTAAAAGGCCAAACCTCTCACCTCAAACTATAGTTTTGGTACGAGGGTACCAAAATTCTCAATTGGCTCAGCTCTTTGATTGACAGCTAATTCAAACAATGCAGAGTACCAACGCTTTTATTACACAGCATGAACGGTACTGAGAGTGTTTTGATTAAATAAATTGAGTTTTTCTATACTCACCTTGAAGCAATAAACTGAGATTGTGTCTGGATGAGGATGAATTTCAGACAATTGTGGGAGGGGCTTAAGTAAGAAGGTGAGGAGAATTGGTACTGTTTGGGGTGAGAGAACTCGGCCTTTAAGGCCATGTGTGCGCAACATACTGTAAGTGTCCTCCAGCATGGGGGATGTTATTGCAAAGTCAGTTTATGGAGGGAAATATTGTTTTTGTTGCACAGGAAATTTTCATTTTTTTGAAGTACTTTTAGGTACAGAATGATAAATTCAATCTAAGCAATATCCACCCAGTTTTGTTTTCAATAGATTTGGTACTCATTGTAAGAAAGTAACTTGTTTGTTAATTTTGTTGCACAACAGTAGTTTGTTTTGCAACCTTTGGATGCAATTTAATTTATCATTTTTGAAGAGATGAAGCTATATTTTCTTTGTATACATTTGGAACTCAATATTTCTCTTCAATGATCATTAATTTTGTGTTGCTGTATATTGTAGTTTTCACTAAGAATTGTCTTTTCAGCATTTTATTGTTATCATTACGCATGTTGTAATAGACTGGTTGAATGGCTTCAAAGAATGATCGAAACAGATAATGCAGTTTAATCAGTAGCTTTTTAAATGGCTGCTTACCATATTGTTTTGAAGCTTATTGTTTGTGCACTCTGAGCTTGATAGAATAGCTTTATCAGCTAGTTAGTGCAGGAGTGAAGTAGAACTAGTTGTGCGCATTGTCATGCTAAGCGCATATCAAACACTACTAACATTACCATTTAGTAAATTGTAGCAGCTGGCTAGGAAGAGAGTCCCTAATGAGTGCAACCCACCAAAGTAAACATCATGTCTGAAAGGGAGCATGGGTCTAGTCAGCTCTAATATTAGATGACACTGTTCTAGTATGAGGTTGAAAGTCTCTGAGAAGTGGATCTAACATAGGCCTATTTAATGTACTTGGTGAGCTGGTGAGCTGAGCTTTCAGCAGTCACTACATGTATGATAACTACCTAAGTAAATGTGGCAAAGGTACTGACTAGATTTACTTTTCAAGTTTCTTGCATTTCAGGAGTAAAAAGTATTTTAACCTTGACTGTTTGAGTTTTTCTTGTAAAGTAGAAATACACACTCTGTTACCCCTTCCCCCTCCCCCTCACCTTCCCCCTACCCCTCACCTATCCATGGTTCCTTACCATTAACATTGAAGCAGTGAAAATCTTGTGAGATTATGTTATTTATACAACACAACCTCCAATTATGATATCATCATGTTTAGAAATAGAATATTGCCTGTCTGTTAATATCATCTTGATGAAAAGATTTTTAGAATTAATGCTTCAATACCAATCCCTGTCTGTTTGTTGAAGCCATGTTGATGGAAAGGTATCTACAGTTAGTTCCTAGCATTGCTCTGTTGATGCCAACTTGATCCTTAGAATTAGTCCCAATCATTTCAATTTCTGATATGCAGCGGACAATTGTAGGTTTATGTTCAAATTTTGTGCACACAGAGTACCACTCATGTGATGTTCAAGTAAGTCAAAGTTAAAAAAGGTGTGGCATGTAGGCCTATTACAGTACCGTTACCGCCCGCGAGACTGAAGGCTCACGAGACCGAAGGCCCGCGAGTCTGACGGTACCAAAGTACATTTTTCATCGGCGCCAAAGTACATTTCTTCATCGGCACCAAAGTACATTTTTTTTCATTGACACCAAAGTACATTTTTTCATCGGCGCCAAAGTACATTTTTGTCATCGGCACCAAATTACTTTTTTTCATTGGCGCCAAAGTACATTTTTGTCAAAATGCTTTTGGGTATCTCATGCACAACATATATGATGTGCTAGGTGCTGTTGTGTCTAATTTGCATAAACCGAAAGAAAAACGTTTAATGTAATTTTGAGAAAATAGAGCAGCCTGACCCTTAATACTTATATTAGTAGAGGTTTAGAATATTATACTTCTTTGTACCAAGTTTCAAGTGTCTGTCATATCTGTAGACAAAATGGCTGCTAATCAAACTTAGTAATTAAATCGATTAGAAATTCATTATATATAAATAATTAAAAGCATTAATTAACTCAAAATGACTTTGTAGATTTTGGCCCGAGAAATATGAAGGCGCAATTTTCAAATCAATATCTTATTTTTTTTTTCTCGAGTTATTACGAAAACACCGGCAAAATTTGCCGGCTTCGATTATCTATTTTTCGGTTAAACATGGATAACTCTATAACGGTACATGCTCTTGAAAAAAATACCGCCATTCGATTAAGACAGACATTTTGCATCAGGAAATTTGTTTACTACATATGGCTACTTACCCGTCGTTACCCTAGCTCTAGTTTCAGACAGCACGCGTGTACTAAGTCTAAAGTTGGTGAAAAAGAAACCTAACTTTTAATTTTATATTTTTTTTTTGGCCCTTGTTCTTTAACAAAAAAAAAGTGTACATTGGTGCCGATGGAAAAATGTACTTTGGCGCCAATGAAAAAAAATGTATTTTGGCGCCGATGAAAAAAATGTACTTTGGTATCTTCGGTCTCGCGGGCCTTCGGTCTCGCTGACCTTCGGTCTCGAGGGAAACCCCCTTACAGTACACACACAACACATGTTAGGATACTTGATGCAACTGTGTAATATCTATGTCAATTGCTCTATTATGTTCATGTTCATACTAGTGTACATTAATTCCTTGGTCTACAACTTGTTTCCAAATGTATCTGCAGTTATGCCATACAGCGTGCGTTTCTTAACAGTGTGGCATTCTTATCCTATGTGCGCATGTGTGTGGGGGGTGAGCTCCATTGCAGAGAACAAGTCGAATATGCTCGGGGATCATATATTTTTAATGTTATAGACACAGAAAAACATTTTTTGTATATGACTGATATTTTTCGTAATAGACAAAAGAAAGGAATGGAGGGAGATTGAAACGCATGATTGTAGTATTTTTGTGCAAGGCTGTGGTAAAGAGCAGTAGGAAAACTGTCTAGGCCTAGAGAGAGAGTTACAGAGGCAAACATTGCAATTAACAGATCTATAGACCAAAGCCAATTATATTACAGTTTGTATAGGTTTACACTAATGCAGCAGGCTCTCTAAAGGAGCTGGAAAGTCCTAATTTTTTTTTTTGCAGTGTTACTGTAAATGATTTGCCTGTTGCTTGTTTGATCATTATTTCTGAACAAACAAGTAACCAAAACAAGATTGTTCCAGACTATGTCTATTGTGGTTAACTGAAGATGAATTTGTAGTATAAACCGTGTATTTTGGAATTTGCATTTACCGTTAAATTTGTGGGCCTCATATTTGAAGTTAGGCTGCCAATTGTTTCGTTGATTGATTGTGCAGTTTTTGGAAGGAATTTCCATGTGGTATCACTTTTCCGATTAATCATGGATTAATTTTAAAAATATGGGGTTAAACAACTTTTCAATCTGTAATTGACATCCCCACTGGTTACACAAGCATAATATTGTGCATACATCAAATTACATTGAGATCAATCATTTATGCTAATGCTAGGGTGAAGTGCAGTTTTAACAAAGTATTAAGTAAAGCAGGTTACTAACCTGTTGTGACATTTACAGCACTTTACCTTCTGTGTAGAGAGAGCCTAGCTAACTAAGGAAGGCTATGCTTAGCTTTCAGAGGATATGCTATAGAAGATCTTAAGGCCATATATACATACAGACCCTTTTTGTAAGTGTATGCCGACTAAGCTGAATCAGAAGTGAAGGTCATTCTTGGTTCATTCATGTAATGTTTGTGAACTTCATCAACTGCAGTATCATCATCCCCCAAAGGGTAGGCTTGTCTCAACCTCTTATGTGGTCTTCCCCAACCCTTAACAAACCTTTCCTTTCTTCCCTCCTCGGACCTGTAAAGTGGACGATGGTGTCATCTAACAAACCACCATGCTTTTTCACAGATTCCTCAATATAAACAACATTTCAGAGGTTGCTCCAGAGACTTTCCATCAGCTGCCCTCTCTGAAACGGTTGTAAGTATCTGTGGACTGCTGTGGGTATTAAGCAGTCATATCTTAGTTTTGGTGTTACCTTCAACCATTAATATTCACCAACATCCCTTTCATACTAACATTATAGTACCTAAGTGTTGTTTTCTTAAAAGATTTGACTTCTGGTGTTACACACAGTTGCTTCAACAACTTAAAGGCAGTCATTCGTCACCCTAAACTACACTTTCGGTATACATATATCAAAACTCTCAATTGGTACAGCTCTTTGATTGGCATCACATTCAAACAATGCATCATAGCTAAATTACACACCACTGAGAGTGTCTTGATTACACATTATGGACTTGTACGGCCACTGGGACAAGCCATGAAGCAATAAACAAGGACTGTGTCTGGATAAAGATGAGTTTTAGATAAATGTGGGAGGGGCTAGAAGTAAGTAGGTTGGGAGAATTGGAACTGTTTGGGATGATGAAAATATGCCTTTAATTGCAACTCTGTTGATTGTGTCATTGCACCCCACTATATGAAGCACTCTGTTTTGAAGTTGATGATGAAATCAGATGGATAGGTTAGTGGTAAATGTTATCAGCATGGTTAGTTGTTAAAGGTAATTAGCATGGGTTATTGATATTGTTAATTTATTATTGACTTGGGTTATTGGTTAATGTTATCGGATGGGGTTATTGTATGTATATACTCAGTATGGTATTGGCTATTGGCATTGCAAGGTTATACTGGTATGGGGTATAGGTTAAGTTCGTGTGCAGGTAATTGGGCGTGAGTTATTTGTAAAGTTAATTGAAAACTTTGTTGGTGTCAATTATTTGGCTGCATTGATTTTTGTCATTGGTATAGGTTATTGGTTAGTATTGGTTATTTGATTGCCATACAGTTGGTTATTGGCTATTGGTTTAGGTCATTGTTTCAGGTTCTAGGTGTTTTGTCACCCTATTCAATACTCCCTGACTCTATGTCTTCAAAAGAAGGATGTAAGATCAGATCAAGTTTTGATAAGTCATAGGGGTACTTATTTTAGGCACCCTGGTGAAATTTGCATTGAAATCCAGTGTGTGTTTTCCAAGGTATGACCATACAGTGAAAGTTGTCAAATTTTCAATGAAGTAAACATGAAGCAAGCACATAATCATGGTCGTCCGCAGGCATGGGCAAGGGGGGGCACTTGCCCCCCCCTGGAAAATCAAAAATTTGAAAAAACGTATAAAAATCAAAGCAAAAACCCGAACAAAACGTGTTTTCCAAGTTTCTATGCGAAAAATAGGCTTTAGAAATGCCATTTCCGGCAATCTGGGAGGCATTTTGGGCTGAAATTTTCGCACGCTTCGTGTCAATTCATGGTGACTCGGAGGTTTTGCCCCCTCCTAGAAATTTTGCCCCCCCTGACTTTTTTTCTGCGGACGCCCATGCACATAATGACATTGTATCCAGATCTTGCTTCAAGTTTTACAACCAGTTTCACTTCTCAAGAATCCCATGTCATTAGAATATGATTGCATAAGCAGCAAGAAAAACTTAAGAAACTTTTCAGTTCTGTTAGAGAGGGAGCTAGTATGTGTTTAAAAGCATAAAAAATAATGGCAGTAGACTCAAAGAACAGAATGATGTAATGCTGGTAAGATGAGTAGATGGATAGTGACAAACAGTTTATAAAGGATGTAAAGTGGTTAGGAAGGTGTAGTGTCCAGAAATAATGTCTGACAGAAATTCTGTCAGAAACTCAAAATGGGGGGAGGGGGGCATTACTGCAAAAGTTGCAGATGGGTTCAAGGGGCCAGGGGAGAGGGTCAAAAGTTTTTTTCATGTCCTTATAAAGTGCAATTTGATGGGCTTTAAAGGCTATTTGTATAATTAGTTAAAACAATTATTACAAAGTTGCCTTCGTAAATAACAAACCAATCTACTGACATTTATTATTTCTATGGAAATGAAAGGAGGGACTTAACCGGCTCGTTCTGGGAGGGGGACAAATCTCCTCTTACCCCTCCTTTCTTTTCAGAGACTGAATCGGGATTAAGGATAAAGATTAGAAAGTGGAATTATTTACTGTGTAATGGATATGGGTAGGTAGTGTCGATGGAAAATTAGGCAGGGTTGGACATTGGAAGATTCACATTTGGTTGTGGTAACTTGAAAGTGTTAAAGATTAGGTACTATATTTTAAAGGCTCTGGGTAGGATGTTGATGGTGGACCTAGGTCAAATAGGGGTGGTGTATGAATATTGGTTAGTGATATAGGATTCTGGGTAGGGAATTGTTGTGGAAGTTTAGTATAAATGAGTGTAGGAAAAGGGAGCTTTATTTTGGATTAGTAATTAGCTTTAAGAAAAAAATATGTAGTGATGTATCAAACAGTTAGAGATTAGATCTTTTGTTTTCCTCTAATAAAGAATATAAAATTTCATCACAATGTCCCTTTTCAGCCAACTAATAAATTGCATGCACTGTTGAACTTTGCACAACAATAGGTTTTCACATGCTTGTAGTGGCAAATTTATGTGATATAGCATGCAGATATATACAGGTTCATTTACCTACCACCACAGCTATTAAAAACACATGTTTGTGTTATGCATGTCTTAACTGTGTCCTTCATGCTGACATTAATTGACACTCTTTATTTAGTATGTACTTTGTACAGTAAACATATCAAACACACAACATCTTGGTCATTTCAAGTTAAATTAGTCGTTACATTTTAGTACTAGTGTGATCATGACATTGTGTACATGATAGATCATAACTGTGTAGTTTATGGTAGAATTCATATATTATTGTACATTAATACTTGGATATGTGGCAGATATATGCATGTCTGGATAATGTATGGTATATCATGATTGGATAGAAAGTATGCTGGACCAAGCCTTGATGGAGTGTATAGTGGGTCATGACTAAATTTGAGTATCTATGAGGTGAAGTTGAGTGCATGTAGTGTATACAGTTTGACCATGACTGGCTGTAGTGCATGGTTGGTCAATTGTCATCACAGCATGGACAGTGTGGTGGGTCTTGAATGGATGGAGTATTTATATGGTGGGTACAGTTGCATGGATGTAGTATGTAGTAGGTCATGACTGACTGTTGCCTGCGTAGCAGGCTGTGGGGCATATTCCTTGCTCAGTCATATCCCCACCAAGTCTGCCAAAATGAACACCAAACAGATTCTTTGGATATTTATAGAAATATGTGGCCTCGAAACTGAATGAATGTTAGTGAATATTCAAAAGAAGGCAACATCTGGTTCCGTTTAAATCATGCCGGAACCCATGCCACCCACAGAGTTGATATGACATCGTAAAGCACACTTCCTGGTATTACCCACTGGACAGTTGGTTTCGCAACACAGTAGTGATCCGATCAGTTTTCAGTCTACGTCTTCAGTTTACGACAACAGGAATACACACACTTGCTGAAAACAGTAGAATAAAAATGAGGCGGGACATGAATAAGTCATATTATGGTAATTGCATCCAAAATTGGACGCAGGCCTCTTCATTTTGGTGGACGGTGGTTTGTGAAGTCCTCAAAGTGAGACTGAACAAACTGAGTCCCCTCCACGGGGTAGACTGACTGTAGTGTATGTTAGGTCAATCATCACAGCATGGACAGTGTAGTAGGGCATGACTGGGTGGACTATTTGCATGGTGGGTACAGTTGGGTGGGTATAAGTATGTAGTATCTTGAATGAATGAAGTGCACGGTTGGTCATTACGGCATGGACAGTATGGTGTGTCATGACTGGGTGGAGTATTTGTGGCTACAGTTGGGTGGGTGTAGTGTGTAAGTAGGCCAGGACTGAATGTATGTAGTAGTGCATGCATGGTTGGTCATAATTGCATGGACAGTAAGTAGGGTAATGCATCTAGGTGTAGTATTTGTATGGTGGGTGCAGTTGATTGAGTGTAGTGTGTGTTAAAGTAGGCCATAACTGAATGTACAGCTTGCAATTGACCTGATTGCATGGACAGTTTGTTGGGTCATGACAGCATTGAATGCATAGTGGATAAGGATTAAATGTTAGGACATAACTACTTATGAACTTTGTGGTGAGCAGCTGTAGGTCCTGACTGAATCAATACTCCTTAGTTGTTTAGTGGATCAATTCTATATCTTGTGGGCCATTTCTGGACTTGTTACAAGGTTTGTTGTTACTAGTTGTGTGGGTTGTTAATCTCATATGGATGGGGGACATGTGGAATAATGGAAAAAATGTATATGTGGAAGATGTGTGTCATCACTTACAGGTTAAGCTACTTTAATACATGGAAGAAACCATGCCAAAAAGGAAGGATTAAAATTGCTTAGTTTTACTAAATACCTTGCCCTGCACTCCAGCATGCTGTAATTGTATTATATCTAGAGCATTTCTGTGATAGCAGTTTTACAAAAGATTATGGGATAAAATGTTGGTTCATATCTTTTTGTCAACATTGGCTTTAAAAAGCCATTGTGGAAAAAAATTATACACACCATGAGTCCATCCCACAAATGTTCATAACTGTTGTCTGTGTATGCCAGTCCATGAAAAGTCCTTAATAGGTACAGTAGTTAGGTAATCATATGAAAATTCCTGCATACAAGTGTATGTCTTTAAACAAACTTTCATATGTCCTTGAATATTCCTGCATAGGCACTGACTACTGGATGTAGTTGTGAACCTCTGCATGATACAGTATGTATGGATTCCCTTGAATACCCCTGCATAGGCACTGTGACTACTAGATGTAGTTGTGAAACCTCTGCATGATACAGTATGTGTAAATGCCCTTGAATATCCCTGCCTAAGGTAATGGATATAGTTATGGACCTTTGCATGAATTTCCTCTAATATCTCTGCAAGGTGCTGGATGTTGTCACTCATATCCCTGCTTGGCATATATGCCAGGAAATTGCTATGTGAAAGAATTGGTTTAGGTACCAGTGGATGTATGCATAATCCCCACATGTAGAAGTATGTGTATGCCCATGAAAACCTGTTTTATATCATATGTAAGTCAATATATAGTGCTCTTCATATAGGTATGTTTATGTCTTTAAATAGCCAGGGCTGCATGTATGTTCATGAATAGCCCTGCTCATATGTCCAGTGAGGCTTGTATTTGTGTTCATCCAGAAGGATTGGGTCTACATGCAGTACTTAAGTTAGCCTAGTAATAGTCACACATGGCAAATGATAGCCTTTCATGGTACAATATGTTCAGTATATTTTGTTTTAGGCCTTAAATTTTTTGGCAGACATGTAGCTTGTCTTGGTGGGTGGGGGTTATGAAAATATATAAACCTCATTTTAAACCAAATAGCCAATAAAAAGGTCTTGTATTGAATATGGAAACTATGGCCTAACAAAACCCCTTCAACTAAATTGAAGTTTAATTTTAATAAAGTCACTACCTTTTTTCATCAAAGCTTCTTGAGAAAGTGAAACCCTCCCATCAGACCCATTTCCCAAGTCAGCAAAACCTCTAAATTAATGTGTTCCTTTCCCCTATTTGTACCAAAGATTTCAAAAATAGAATCAACTGCCATTGTACTTGGTGCACAGCATAAGCAATGGAGTAGGGAAAACAAGCCAGTGAGTCACAACTGGAAAAAAGGCTGTCAATGACCTGATGGACTTAAAGCAAATGATTAGTGAGAAACTGAAAACCTCATCTTTCTAACCAACCCTTTCCTTGCACAGTTGGTTTCTGTGGCTTTCAGTTACCATATTTATTTTCTGGCAAAGCGACCATGTAGCCATCTGTTTTAGAAAATTTTACATGGAATTTGAATATTTTGGTTTTTGAGTTCAATTCCACAAAGAGTTCGTATGTTTAAATGAAACATAAACTAACTTATCTACAGTGGTCAAGGTTGTGGACTTCAGGTCAATTTATCATGACTTTGAACCATGTAAACCTACTTGCATTGTTGGACTTTTTGCACAGTTCCAATGTGAGTATGTTACCAGTCAGAAAATTTTTTAAACTACGTTCAAAGTATTAAGCTGTCAAGCAAAAGAAATTAATGAACTCTAAACATTTTGGACAATTTAAGAAATTGGCTTGGATGCCAGTGTCAACCAGTACCAAGATGGCATGTCCAGGTTAAATTGGACATCTGATTCCCCTGCTCTGGCCATGGGCCTGTCCATAGTTTGAGTGGCTAGTTGTCACATAGGCAATTTTTTACAGTCGTATTTATGGATACCTGCAATTCAAATTGCCCTTTTGCCCTGGATATATTTTTACCAGAAATGTCCTAACTAACTAGCAACCTGATGGTTAAACAATGTTAGAAAGCTTTGTTGAGATTCATATTACTAACATGCTAACCAACAACCAGATAGTTGAGCAATGTTATAGTTGGATTGATATTTTTCTTTTCATGACCCCTGAATTTGTTTTAGACATATTTGGTGCTTTTATACTGAGGAAAGGGGTGCTATGGTCAATATCAACACTAGCACATGAAGCCTATCTTTTAGCCTTTCACTGTCTTCTCATACCTAAAAGTATGTTTGCTGTTTTGTTACACTATGTATAATAATAATAATACACTGAACTTATATAGCGCCAAATCAGGATACTTTGATCCCATACATGCTGTAACCAGTACAAGTAAAATAGCCTTTCACTGTGTGTCACATTTCACTTCATGGTACTGTGTGTAGCAACTTTAAAAACCCATGCAAGAGGACATTGCTACAAATAATTTTGTGTGTTTAATTAAATTTAACTTAATAATTAAGTTAAGTCTGTTTTATAAGCATTAATTAACCCTGTCATTGGTAAGGCAACAGCAATGACATCACAAATCATATGTAAACAGCAACATTTTACTTCTCAGCTCTGGATCGAATGTCCTGTGAAAATGAGAGTTGGACCATTTGAATTCACTGCTATAATTTGTATGATAATTTTTTAAATTTCAGACTTTAGGTGTATTTTAAAACCCAATATATCAAATTAATAACATCATCCAGCCTTTCTATGTGAGCTCTAAATATTTTCAGTAGTGTCCTTACTCCTTTGGTAATGAAGATTTCCTGCTTAAAATCGTAATGCATTGGTATAAATCAAGACTCAGGATTTACTTTTCTTCAGGGTTAACAGGACATGGTTAACTATGACATAATCCACAACTAAAAATCACAATATGGATACTAGAACTGTTTTAACTATCTTATACCTAATAAAGCCAGAAGGAAGATCTTTCTTTTTTTAAATGTCCTTTTTTATTTCATTAAGTAGAAATACTTGAAGATATTGTGTGTTTTTTTTTTCTTCAGTTTGTTTTATGAATTGTTGTGAAGTGTTTATTTATTGATTCTTTCTTTTTTTGTGTATGTTATTGTTCATCTTTTGATACTTGCAGTATGTTGCTCAGGGTGTGTAGTTTTAGAATGATTTGCTCACATATCTTTAATCCTAAACACCTGATCCTCTCCCCCCAAACCATTCCAATTCTCCTAACCGTCTTATTTAAAGCCCCTCACACAACTGTCTAGAATTCATCCTCAGCCAGACATAATCTCAGTTTATTGCTTCAGGGTGAGTATGGAAAAGCCCAATGTGTAATCAAAACACTTGTAGCACAGTTCCTGCATTTTAATATAAGCTTTGGTACCCTGCAGTTTTTGAACTAGCTGCCAATCAAAGAGCTTAGCCAACAGAGAATTTCTGTGGACTACTGCCAAAGTTGTAGTTTGGGGTGAGAGGATATAACAGTAACAACTCATCACTACCAACTTTTGTGTCAGAACTTTACTTGTCCAGTGTTGTAGACGTATGCATCAAAGGAGTTCATTGTGCCTTACATAATCAACATTAATGTTTGTGTCTCCCAGTAGCTTCCAAGTTTGAATTGTATTCAGAATACGTGTTATTTAACTGTTGTTGACAAATAACGCTAATACAGACACGCACCTTTACTTTGATCAAGTTGATCATCTCCATTTTAATTATGTACCTTCTTGGTGGGGAAGAATTTTTGTCAAAGACAAAACTAGCAGATTGTTTGAGTTTAGTTACACCAATCACCAACTTCACTATGCATGCTTATTAAGCAAACTCTTGCTCATCTCTGTACCTTCAAAAAACCTCTGAATAAATATTACTATCCACTTCGCAGACACCCTTGCTACATCTATATTGCATTATAGATTCAGGCTTCACCCCATCCTGGGTAGATTTAGCACAGCACGCTATGTCCACCATATTGGAATCAGGATCGTCCTCATGTGCTCTCCACCCATCGCGTATTTCAAGCAAAATGTTAATGTTATCTATGAATTTAACAGAGAGGTAACAAAACTATTGTCTCTTGATTGAAAACAGCCATTCTTCAATTATTTTACAAGAGTACATGTGCTAAGTTAAATTGGGGAGACTTCATTAGTATAGAGGGTTAATCATGCTAAGTTAAATTGGGGGACTTCATTTGTATACAGGGCACATGCTAAGTTCAATTGGGAGACTACACAAGTATAGCCTACATGCTAAGTTCAAATAAGAGACTGTAGTAGTATGGGTACATTCTAAACTAAATTGGGGAATGTATTTTCCCTTTTGGGTAAGCGACTAATTGTAAAGAACATTCCCTTGATTAATAATAATACATTGAACTTATATATAGTGCCAAATCAGGAACAAAAGTGTAGCTGCTCTAGGCGCTGGACAAAAAAAAAAATAAAATCAAACAACAAATTCATTTCAATCAAAGGAGCAAGCAAAAAAAATGAGTCTTGAAGTTATGCTTAAATGTAGAAAAATTAGTACATAACCAAATATGGTCTGGTAACTGGTTCCATAAGTAGGGAGTGCAGCATATGCAAAGCATCTACAACCATAATGAGATTAATAGGATCATGTTAGAGCTGCTAATGAATTTTTATTGGTATTCATGAACCAAGTCATGAATATGAATAATCTATATGGGATGACAAAACAGCTAGTCTCAGCTGAGTATACATAAAATGCTTATATCTTTATTAGTAATTATCCCAGACAACTCCAAACAAAGTCACCTGTAGCCCCTCCCACATCTGTCATTTTCTCCCTGTGCAGACAGCCTAGTTTCTACTTTGAGTACATTTATCTTAATCACCTATTATATGTTCACAAGTCTCTCAGTGCATCTTTTGTATTTGATGTAATTCAAAGAGCAAGGTCAGATTGAGAATTTTGTGACTTTTCCTATAAAAACTGTTGTTTGGGGTGATAAATGTGTCATATTTAATATATTGTTGTATAAGTGTGAGAGAAATTTGCAATATTACCCAGGTTGAACTAGGTGGAAATTAATATTTGGTGTGATCTGTCCTTTAATTGTGGTGCAACATGGGTGAGCCAGCCTACTTGGTATATTGTTGAAGTTGTTAGTGTATGGAGGACACTGTACTTATCTTAATGTTATGTTAGGAGAAAAGAATGTGCAAATATTAACTTATTGTGAATGACTTACACTAGTTAATATAAACAGCATGAATATTTTTTAATTTTAACTGAACTAATGTTATAATCTTTGCTTTGCAGGATAACCCACTGAGTTGCATTTATAAACAGTAACTTTGTATGATCATAAGATTGTTTTTTTTTTTTATTAACATTTGATATACCAGCTATATAGATCTAGCTTTACTTTGGTGTGGACTCATTCTATTGTACATACTTCATTGTTTTAACAGTTTTCTTTTCTCTCCATACATTTAGTTGAACTCTATTATTGTTGTGACATAAATGTTTGGTGTTAGTATTAACTACAAAGATAAACAAAGGTCATTTGTATATCTTTTTATTCTAGTGACATTTGACCTTGAAAGTTAATGAGATGCAGACTTGAATATTTAATGGCACAGTGTCTTTTCATCAATTTAGTCAGATTTCTTCACTTTAGCTGTGCATTGAATAGATCATTATCTCTGCCTTACCCACTCGAGAAGGTTAGGGTTATGCCATGTGTATTGTGGTACGTGTCACCCCTTCATTCAGGAATATCATGGTACTATTCAAAGTTCATCATACGTACAGCATAGAACAGGTGAGGTTTTCTTGAATCCCAGGGAGGTTGGTACTCTAAACTTGGTCAATGTGTATCGATTCCATAGGTGCTGTACATGACCGCACTCAGGGGGATATGAGGGGGATTTTTCCCCTTCAGATTTTATCCTTCCCCCCTCCCAATATAGTTGCTGGTAATAAAGTGCATGTGGCCTATGTGTGTGTGTGTGTGTGTTGTAGGTAGGGGTGGGAGTGCACCAGCAACTGGGTGAACCTGCAATTGATACTGACCAAAAGTTTGCCTACAAACCCTTTACGTAGGCCTACATCCTTCTGGAATAGGTCAGGGGTTTCCAGTCTATATGTGGTACATTCATCACAATGATACAAAGTTGCCCTGTCTTGACAGTATGTGGCACGTACACAGTGTGCTTCATTTATTTTCCTCTTGTTTCTTTTTCTTCCTCATGCATCCATCAATTATTTCTGTAGGCTGTACCCCAACTGAAGATTGCATTCTGCTTAAATGGTGTCATTAAAGCTTAATACTACTTCAACAATTTGCCCATCCCCAGCACCCCACCCAAGTGAAAATGTCTGTTTAAGCTACTGACTAGTATAATGGTACTTGGTGGCACCACGCAAATGTGAAATGATACTACCAAAGAAAAAAGTTGTTAACCTTGTAGTTAGATCAACCAAAAAATCAAATAACATACCTTTCCTGGGACTTTACCCAGCAATATGCTATTATCTCAGAGCTTCCAGGAGACTTTGCCCCTGGACCCCACCAGGAGCCTTAAGGCAGGTCCCTGGACCCCCCTCCCCCCGCTTTAAGACCTCACGCTTTGTGCTCGTTTTGCGCTGTGCGCAAAACTCTTTACCCCCTAGCATTTCCCTTTGCCCTCAGTTTGGCCCCCAAAATTTGACATTCTTGCACCACTACTGCATGGGTGGATTGGGTAGTTTTACCAATGGATGTATACAGAGAGGGGGTGACTTTTTGCAGTACTCCAGAATTCACATCAGGGTATAATCACTGTCTTACTTAGGCATCAAAGTCTACTCAATTCAGATTTTGGCCATTTCAGGTTGCTGCAGACCCAGCCCAGCCCCCTTCAGTTTCCTTTCATGTACAGTGGTGGTTTCATACCTAGTCACTGTGTACTGGTCCCATGTGTAGGTGGAGGTTTTGTAAATTATGATCCAAATATTGCTCTACATGTGCCTCTCTGTATAACCTATCATTTACACATGTAGCCCTTTCAACTGCCTACACACCTCCCCTCATTTCTAAATTTTAAATATGTTGTTTACTTTGTTTAGTTTCATGCAATTAGTCTATAGCATGTCTCACAGATTAGTTAGTTTGCTTTCAGTGTGATTCCATATGCATGACCTGTACTATAGATTGTGTTCAATATGGTCCTATGCATGACCATGCATGTACTATATTTGGTGTGTATATAGTCATGAATGGGCATACTAATATGTAACATTCATATAAATCTGAATTATGCTTTTTTATCTTACTACTCTTACAATTACAGGTATACTATACTGTAGTTGCACCAATTGCTTATTGAGTCCTAATTAATGTATGTCATTACAAATATTACACTTTGTAATTTTATTTATCACATGGAGCAAAAGTGATACTAATTGCAGCATATACTGTATGCAGTCCTTAACATAAATCTGTGTTGCATGATGCTTTGGGCCTTGAAATATTGATTGGTGGACCATCTAGGTAGCACATTGTGGTACAGAGACTGTGCTTCAATGTGTATCTACAGGAGTTACATACCTGATATGTCTGAAGATGACAGACATTATGGATACTGCCTCATGGCATTTTGTCATACCTTAACTATGGTGTTGGGGAGCATCGGTTGCATACCAAATGTCCTAGCTGCCATGTCAAAAGATACATGACACCATTGTGTGGTATATACAGTTTGTTGTATGGCAGGACAATGCCAATGTTTTCTGGTAACTTATGCCCCTACTGGTAATAGACAATTGACATGACCCGTCCTTTACCTCCTATTTACATCTGTTATGCCACCTACCTGCAACTATACCATGGTAATCTAATAGCACAGTGGTGATGAAGACTGCCCTTACATGAAGGGCTGCCTCCCATTGTCCTCTTTTTGCTTACCTAAGACTTGGCTTACCGGGTCTAGTTGCGAGTATAGATGGGATTACAGTAAGTTAGGAGGTAGTATTGGCGCACGTAGATTCCCAAACCAGGGAGTTTTGGGAAATTGGCTCCTAGACTGCAGTGCTTGAACAATATTTTCAAACGAAGTAGCCATTGGGGCCCTCTGGTGATAGATGGGAAGTTTGACAGGATATTGTTTGAGCCCAGCAAAGCCTAATTAAATTGTAATTTAAAGTGTACATGCAACTCCTTGGTGTATGCTAGTAGTCCAACATGTCTATTATTTTTAAATTTTGGAAGCCCAAACATTAAAATTGGAAGCCACAGGCTTCTAGCGCATTAGATATTTTGAACCGTGCCCTGCTGATAGCAGACAGTGTGTGCCCCTACCAATGATTCAGACATTGCCTGTATAATACAACCATAGAACCATTCAATGAACCTGCTCTTCCGTGATACAATTCCCTTCAGGAAACATTTACAGTGCATAGCCTTCTACACAAAGTTTTTTCGGAACAGATTATTACAGGCAGATAGTTTAATTTTATGAATGTATAATGTTTTATTATAGACGCTTGGATGGTAACAACTTAGTGTGCAACTGTAAACTCATATGGCTTGTACAAATGTTGACATCTGCCAGTAGGACACAAAATACCCAAGCAGCCGCTACATGTGCTAAGCCTGCACGACTGGCTGGAAGGAACTTGGTGGAACTTGATGCAGAAGAACTCAATTGTAGTAAGTTTTACATACCAACTTCAATTACATTATTGAAGGAGAGGCTTTCTGCCCTCCCATTTGTAATAAAATGCCTCTTGGTCAAAGGTGTTACCTTTTGTGACAAGACAGACTGAATAGTTACAGTTAGTTTATAGCTACACTTAAGTCATTTTGATACTATACAGAGTTGCTGGAGGAACAGAAAAATTAAAGTTGTATTCTGATAAAGCTTTCAAAACAATTTTTAATGATGATTTTACCAAATTTACAGAAATGACAGACATTTAATCATCTTTAAGTATCAGTCAACAGTTTGTAAGGTTGAAATTATCTTACAGTATTACAAAGAGTATTAAACAGTTAGGTCAGAAATTAATATCAGATAACAGTAAGGCAACAATTTGGAAGGTTGATATTATCTTACAGTATTACAAAGAGTAACAGTTAGGTCAGAAATTAATATCAGATAGCAGTGAGGCAACAATTTGCAAGGTTGATAAATATTTTCATGTCACTATACTTATAGATTGGATAGAAATTAATCCATAGTCAGGTAATAATTAGGCAAAGATTTGTCATATCAACCAAATTTACAGAAATGGGTAGACATCATTAACCTGTGTTTAGGAAATGATAGGCAAGAGCTAGGTTGATATTATTTCATACTAAGATTTTAAAACAGAGAGGACAGATGTTAGTCTATATTTGAGGTAACTATGAGACTTGACAATTTGTAATGTTGATATTATCTTATACTGAGAGTAGCAGAAAGGACAAACATTAATCTGTATGTGAGGTAACAAAGATACAAATTTGGAATGTTGGTACTACCTTATCACAGGAGTAACAGAAAGGAGAAACATTAATCTTTATGTGAGGTAACAAAGAGACAAATTTGGAAGGTTGATACTACCTTATCACAAGAGTAACAGAAAGGACAAACATTGGTTGATACTACCTTATCACAAGAGTAACAGAAAGGAGAAACATTAATCTTTATGTGAGGTAACAAAGAGACAAATTTGGAAGGTTGATATTACCTTATCACCAGAGTAACAGAAAAGGACAGATATTGACCCATATGTCATTTAAGTTTATTAAAGTTGACAATATGTTGCTACAAGATTTCACAGATACTGTAACTTTTATGGTCTGACATAGAGTGAAGCTAAAAAGATTGATACCATCCTTTCACGAAATGGATCTATAATTCAAATGCGATGACCCAATAGGTTGGGGACTAGGTCGTAAAACTCTACCTAACTAAATGATGAAAGTGAAAATATATCTTTGATAAGCTATTGACATTACATTCATAACAAATAAATATGTTGATGCAGGTGTAAGCTGGTTAGGTATTCTGACTTTTTTTTTTTTTAGGACGTCTTCTTATTTGTACGTTCTGACCTTAAAATATGTTAAGGTCAGTTGATCTTGTAGAATTATGAGGCAAATTAGGTTTACATTTGGATGAGTGGGTTTTTAACAGGACCTTGAGTAATTCAAATACTTAAGGTATTGAAAGTTTCACCAATTAATACTTTGTTTCATTCATTGACAAACCTTCAAACTCTACTACAATACTTAAAGAAGGTCATCATCACATAAGTTTCTCTTAGAGTGGCACACTGACTGAGTTTTACCGCCCAGTTTCTGACCTATTGCTTTTAGTTATAAGCTGGCCACAGCCTTTTTTGCAGTTGCTTTATGAAATTCAACAGGTTTTTCCAGATCTGGTTTTTCTTCATATAATAATGGCAAATGTCAAACTGAGACAAAGCTTATACCCTACATGCTACTATATGTTTCGTGAGGAAGCAAACTAATATTTCAATTAGTTTATCAAAATGTGTGACCAGATATTTTTAACTTATGCACAAAACCATAAGACTAGCCTACGATAAAAATAATTTCAATTCTAACAGGCCTTGAATTTTATGGTGTGAGAGTGGAACTGCTCACCCATCACTCACCTAAAATCACTGAGGAGGGTGATTTTTTTGAAGCTCACATAAATATATTCAAGTTTAATAAAACAGCACACCTACCTCACTCAATAATTTTCAGAGGAATGTGACTTGTAACATGCCTGGAGAATCTTAAACTCTAGACCTGATTTTTAATTCTTTGTGTAATTATTGCATGTAAAAGTTAACTACTTGTGGTTACAGTAAGCATTGTAATATGGTAGAATCATTCGACACAATTGTTGTTATCAACAAAATATGCCCCCTCAGCGTGGGCGTGGATGTGTAACAGTTTGTCTGGAAGCACCCGGCATATCACTGTGATTGATTACTTTCATATAAACCATGTAACATATAAGTGTTTATAATATGATGCAACATATAATATCACTGTAGTGATTTTCTGATATGACTATCAAGGCCATTCATTTTACTTCTAAACTTCCTCTAATTCTAGTTTATAGCGGATATGGTTTGATAAGGACTTACACGTAGGTTGACTCTGATTGGAGTAATTCATTTAACATCTGCCTAGAACCATTGATAGACACGACACTGGAACTTATCAAATAATTGTTTTTATGCATGCAGTTTAGATTTATCATGGTCATTGAAAAGCAACCCAAAGGATACAGTAATCAAGTCCATTCTGAGCCTTCCAAAGTGATTTTTATAAATAATAGCTTAATTGTTTACTTTTGTTGGTTGCATTTAATACTTCAATTACGGAGCTGCCTACAATGAAAGCTCCATGCTTCAAACGAATGAAGTGCCTGACTTGTATTGTTTTTTTTTTTTTTTTACACTGTATCAATTATTTATCAGTGTAATTGTGAGGTCCCACTCAGATACAATTTTGAATTTTCTTCAATATAAGCTCCATGTATTTGAATGTTTGTTTAAAAAGTCAAAAAATTGGGTGTGCATCAAAATTTGTTTTGTGACACTAAAAAATAAAAAGAAAAATGGAAAATCTTAGTGCTTCCCATACTCCCTGGAGAAAAAGTGTAGCTACACCACCGATGTAAACATTGCTGATTTCATGAGTTGAGGTACTGCACATTCTGTTCAATGAGCTGAGGCAGAGTTGAACAGAATTTTCAATCCCTCAAGAAATGAAATGTCTATGGATTGAATGGAAAGCATTCATAACTTTCTAAATTTATCTGGTTCAGAACTTGAGTCAAGGACAGCATTGATTGATAAAGTAAATACAGCATTGACTGATAATGTCAGGACACAAGTATGGGCACCATATGCAATCATTGCCATAGGTTATACCATACAAACTCATGGTTGAGTACCTCAAACATACATGATAACAGCAAGACACAGATATAAAGGAATAAATAAGATGTAAATAATATAATGTCATTCATTATTTTGGTTTAATTTTCTAATATAATATCATTTCATTCTGATATCATCAGGGGTACCCCATATCACTGTACCTCCTTCAGATGTCTCCACTACTGAAGGCAACAATGTTTACTTCCGATGTGCTGCTACTGGTGATCCTGATCCAGAAATTCTGTGGTTTAGTAATGGGTAAGATATATTCCTATCATTCCTTTTTTGTTAGTGATTAATTTATCTGTCCAATCATGTTATAGTAAATGATTACCCTCTTACTGTGGTCTCACGTACCCTCCACTCGAGGTAACACCGTGTTACCTCGTGCACGAGTAACGTGGGAACGTGGGTTAATTCAGGGTCTGTGTTTAAATTTCGATCCACCTCCGAACGCAGGGTTCTGCGGTTTTAAACACTGTGTTTGTGGTAATAAATCAAGATAGCAAGTGTTTTACGACAAGCATGCCAAGCAGTTCTGCACTTTGTGTAATGCCTATAGTGTATAGCATGTGTAAAAAGCACAAGACATTCGTTGGTGTATCGTTGTGTTGGTTCAGCCGTACAGTTCGTTGCGTAAAGAATTCATTCTTCGTATCAAAGTGAATGTGACCAATTATCGCGATCATTATTCCATCTTGTTTCGAAACTTATTGGACATTATTCCCAAAACATCATGGTAAAGAGAGGAACTTGACTGATTGTCTTGGTAAAATATTTTGACAGTTCTGTAATGTTAGTACTGTAGCCTCGCTACACTGTAGTACTACTACTCCTTTACGAAGATGCAATTTTCCTCGCTACGCCAAAATGTTTCCAATTGTTCTGAACTCTGCATTCGTGGCCAATCTCCAAAGTGTTATAGCTACTCTTTTCTCAACACTTATGGCCCTCCTCATGACAGTATCTTGTGCCTCTATTGCTGGTCGTAATCGATCACATATAAAGGTGAATGTATAGCGATCAACCCGAAAATTCTCCTTCCACTCCTTATTATCAAAAATTGTCAACATCATGTTTCAAACACGGCTGATATATGTGGCTTAATCCATAGCGATCTCGGTTTAGCATTTCTTTTATGCGCAAACTTTGTCGATGTGAGGTATTGCATTCGACCATTCCTCAGCAGACTGAGACGCCTCCAAAGTAGCAGCCGTTTTGCTGCCATTTCCCGATTTTTTCTCCTTCGACGACTGATTTCATTTCTTTGAATGTGCATCAAGCGAATTAAAGCAAAGCATAAAAGTGCATAGGATAATAAGCTACTTAATTCCATGTTGAATGTGTTCAGGTTCAGTTGTGACTGATTCTTGCTTCTTGTTTATCAACATGCAGTGGCCTAATTTCGCGCGAAATATTTGACCTCGTTACTATGGTAGCACAACCCAATCAAACTAACACAGGGTACGTGAGATCATACACTGGAAAACGCGGGGTTAACCTGCGGTTTTGTCCTTTTGTAAACACGGGGTAACACCAACCATCGCGGGCTACGTGAGACGAAGCCTCCTGTGAGGTGGTTGACTGAGGACTGAATGTGTGGACAAGTGGTTAAAGCTTCTGACTTGCAGTTAGGATGTCCAGAATAAATTAGTCTCCTGACAGGGTTATACCAAAGACTTACTGCCATTGTGTTTGGTGCTCAGTGTTAGGGTAAGAAAAACAAGCCAGTGAGACACAACTGGTCAAAAGACCATGGCCAGCCTGACTTTAACCAATTTGTTTGGAACTGGGCAGTAAAACCTCATCTAACAAAATCTATGTTCAAGTGACTTAACAAAGCATTTGTCCTGTGCATTAATATGAATGAATATTGTACAGTCCCTAGGTAACTCAAAAGTAAAATGAGGAAATGCAGTCTGCCAGTCATCCAAATTTGGTCACAACTTGGAAGTAGTCCAGTACACTGTCCTGTTTTATGATTGGCTCTTGATAGTCATGTGATATTTTTTTTTTCTTCATAAATGTGAAGTTTTCTAGGAGTAAAGTGCTTGGTTTACTTTGTATGCAATATTGAAGTCTTAAATTATTATGAAAGATCCTTGGAAAAAGAAGTAAAATGTGGGATTTAATAGTTGCTCCAAAGCAAGTTTGAGGCATCTCTTGGTTTTTAAATGAATTGTAATAACTGTACGTAACAACCATTGCATTCAAAACTAGTTAACTCATAGACACTTGAATAGAATGATGGTACCACAAAAAATGAATTGCATTGTTGTTGTAAATAACCTCAGTTTTGTAGGTTAAGTGAATGCTTTGAAGGTCACCAGTCATTCTTCAGTATGTGCCTCCCTTACCTATTTCTAGGTTATACCTATAATTAATATTTCAAGTATTGATTTTATTCACTTCATGCTACAATGAAAAGTTTTTATTTTCTTCATGACTAGGGATGGCATTTAAGGTTAGTATGTTTTGTGCATAATAGCTTTACAAAGTAAAAGACAGTAGGGAATCAAGGGAATGCATACAGCAGTCCAAGGTAACATACCAAGGTAACTACTGACCCTTTGAAACCACCCAGGTGTTAAAGGTTCTCACATCCATTTAAGGTTTCAATTCAGTCATTTCTTGAATATATGTTCTCGGTTTCTTAAAGAACGTTTGAATTGTTATGTCTTGTAGCCTTTCTGTGAGGTCATTCTGTTGGAGTTTAGGACAGCTGACAGTTACAGTTGTAGGTTATTTCAAGGATACAGACTAATTATCTCCCTATCTCCCTTAATGAATCAGAAAACGATTAAGGAATTCACTTTGCAATCAAATTGAAATAGTGAACAAAGTTAGGTGTTTAACCTTCAGGTGTTGTTGCAGAATTGTTCAACTATCCTTTGTTGTGGTTTAGTTTAAACAGTTAAGGTCAAACACAGAAAAGTGACACAAATATTCACTTTGAGCATTAGAGTCGGAACTGATGGCTTACTTCAATATCAGTATTGCCAGTATTGCTATAATTAGAGAATTAGGAAGTAAAGCAAAAACGATTAATATGACACAATAAAACAGAAGTTAGAAAGTTTCAAGTCTGTTACCTCAATTATGTAGGTCTTGTAATATTATAAGAGGGAATTGACTCAGCTCCTGTGTATGTATCTGTAGACTGCCAATATGTGACCTTGTCAGTTTGCAAGGTTGTTCTGTTTGGTGCAATCTTTGTTTACTTGTTACAAGTTAAAGTATGTAAAAGACACAGTCATGGTCAGGACATCGTAAAGGGCAAGAACACTTGCCCCAACTTGAGGTAGTGTAGTAGATTGTCCTGTTTTCTCATTGGCTGTTGAGAATCATGTGACATCATTTTTTCTCCTCAAATGTGAAATTTAGTAGAAGTAATTGCTTGGTTTCCTTGCATATACAATGTTGAAGTCATAAAATGTTATGAAAGAATCTGCGAAGAGAAATGTGAAGAAGAAAATTGTGATACATAGCTACTGCTTCTTGAGGAACTGCTCTTGACCTTTCAAGTGTTCAAAAGTTCTCTGGTCCTTTTTTGAAAACATCAAAATATGTGTAATGAATCAGAAAGTTATGATTAAATACTAACCTTGATCCCAGAATAACTTGCAATAAAAGAATACCTCTTTATAATTAAGTCTGAAATAGGAAGAGGATTCATTGGGGATGGTTGGAGAAGTTATGTTTTGTAAAGGGAGCCAACATTTTCTCAATTTGATCAATATTTTCATGTGAAAAAGTTAAATATTTCTTTAGTTGCTAAAACATTTTTACAAGTATTGAAATTTCCAAGGAAGGATCATCTCAATTTAAAATGATACATTGTGCAATAATTTGTTATGTCATTGTTGAAGTACTCGGCAATAAGCCCTTTCATGATTGCAAGCGGCCTTCCGGGTCAAAGGTCATGTGGTATAGGAACACATAGCAACTCTAGTCACTGGCCATCGCCTGTGCACACTGCAACAATTTGTCCGTTGGCTTGGAAGTACGAATGCATGGCAGTCCCAGCCTTCGCTGCTAGGTAACTGTGTGTTAGGCCTGCTCAAGGAATGAACCAGCTGTAGGCTGGTACCATCTTTCATTGAAAAATACCTAAGTTACAAGAGTTAGGGTCGGGATCAGGGGGTAATATCTCGGCTTGAAGTTTTATTACCTTATGCTATAGAGAAGGTTTAACACGTTTTTCTTCCTTGGGGCTGACAGTGTCATTACGATCACTCACCTGGAGCCTACGAAACATGAATGTAATATAGACTTCATGTATAGACCGCCTAACCTAGATTTAATGTTACTTCGCTACTGCTATTATAATGTTAAGTCTTGGCCTCATGCCTTCATAATAAAATCACTCAGTATATCCATCCAGGACTTGCTTTGCCTAGGCTTAGTTGTAACTTACCTCAGTCCAAGACTGTGATTTGGAGTGTAATATGCTAGGGCATGTAATGTTATGCACAACCTGTTTAAGTGCTAATGTTGCACTAACTGTTAATAGCACATGTGTGTTTCAATGGTCAGATAACACTCACAAGATCAGATGTACAAGACCAAAATCATAGGCCTAGGTAACTGTAGATTTAATAATAACCATAGACCAAACCATAATTTATTTGTAAGTCTTTCAGAGTAGTAGTAGGTCAGAAACCTAACCTGAATTTTATCTATTTACCCAAATCCTACAAGGTAAGTGTAATCTTGTGTAGCCTTTTACTGCAAATGTACGTACACACATTGATAAGAATGAATGAGTGATACAGGATAACCTTTGTTCTGTCATGCGCAGTTGTAATCATGCATGAAAGGGCTTATATTGGTGACCATTTTAATAGTGTGGATATGGTCAGTATAATTTGTGACCATTTATAAATAGTGTGGACATGTTCAATATTATTGCTGACCATTATCTAATAATGTGGCCACAGTCTATATTATTGCCGACCATTATCTAATAATGTGGCCATGGTCTATATTATTGCTGGCCATTATGTAATAATTTGGCCATGGTCTATATTATTGCTGGCCGCTATGTAATAATTTGGTCATGGTGTATATTATTGCAGACCGTTATTTAATAATGTGGCCATGGTCTATATTATTGGTGATACTTCTCTCTTCTTCTAGGATTGATATTTCAGAAAAAGATACATTTGACAATAGGATACACATTCTGAGTGATGGAACTTTGATGATACAGAGTGCTGGATCAGACGATGTAGGACAGTATGAATGCATGGCAAGAAATTCAGCTGGGGAAGTCAAGTCTCTGGCATACAGTCTATCATTGATTGATCAAAGTGAGTAATATACATCTGTAGGACTGTTAACTGTGCACACAGTTGGAAAAAACACGACATTTCCTGGCAATGAAAGAATTATGTCCCATGTCATTGTAATTATTTACTATCTAAGCGAAGCGAGACCATGGGTTTGCGCAAAGCATTACAGAAAAAAATTTTGAAAAATGAAGCCTCTCAGATTGCAGGAAATGGCCCTTCCTGGCCCTGAAAGCCCTTGATGAATGTTCGCTGTGGCTGGAAAATTAAGTAGCCCATCAGGTTTTTTGACAGCTTCTGACACGATTTTGTTGAGTCCGACCTAATCATTAATTCAAGCATGAATGAAACTTGTTTGTGCATTAGCTGCTAATGTAAGGCTTTCAAAATATGTATATTTCGAGTGAAATAAAGTTTAATTCCATTACGGAATCTCTCCTTCCTCCAAAGTTTGTCCTTCTCTTCTCTTCTATCAAACAAACTACTTAACTTTCGAGCCAAACAACTTGTCCATGTAGCGCCGTCGCATTAAGCTCAGCAACTACATCTGTAATATGCATACATAAAACACTCCTTCACAAACAGAAGCAAGTCACTGCTGCTACTACATCGCTATCATGTTCGATACTGTGCTGCACAAATAAAAACAAATAGTGTAAATTTAGCTCTATCATTGGTCGCCCTGAATAGCCTGACAGAATGGCAATATGTCTGTTCAATGCAGCTATGCAATGAGCACAGGAAGAACTTTGTCACTGTGTTGTGTAAATTGTGTCCGTTACTCAGGCTTCACAAAGGGGCAAAACATAACTATTCAAGAAATCATTTAGGCCTACGATACGCATATAGGCTAGGTCTATATATTTGGCAAGACTGTAAGTAGCCTTGTAGAAAACTTACGTCTCATGTGAAAGAATCCCCTAGAGAAAACTTTACCGAATTAATCTCCAAAAAAATTCTTGCCTGCTGCCCCCCTCCCACCTCCCCTATTATGCTGCCACTAGTTGTCTGTTCCTCTTAATCATTCTACCTGTCTATTGTTATTTCTAGGGGAGCCATCTGCTGTGATCAATACTCGAGATGTAGAAGTACAGAAGGGAGCATCAGCCATCATTTCTTGTACTGTAAGAGGGAACCCCATCCCACAGATTACCTGGAGTAAAGATGGACATAATGTCTTGATTGACCAGCGATTTAGAATCCTAAAGAATGGATCATTGTACATATCAAGAGTTACTGAGAGTGATCAAGGATTATATGTGTTGGAAGCTTATAATGATGAAGGTTCAAGCTCAGATAGCACAAACCTTATTGTGCTTGGTAAGATATTTTTTACAGATATCTTAACAGGGCTGTCCTGGAAGTTAATATCTTATTAACCTTAACCCTTTACCGTTGTGCTCTGATCGGGGCATATTTGCGCGCCTCGGGAGTGGGCGGAAAAGCCTACGTAGCCAGCCTGGCATCGGCTTCCGTAGGCCATTGACCCCGTGACCTGAAACTATTGTCTCTCTCGTTGTTATGGCCGAATTTTCGGGTAGCTACTCGCAGTTTCGAGCTCCGCGTGAAACAATAAAGATGGGTGACAGCCGAGCTCTCTGCATGGGTCCAAAAGGACCCAAACAACAGTAAAGGGTTAAGCTGTTGATGGATGCTGTACAGATTACAGATGTGAGTTCATGTCCTTTATACATTGCACAGTGTATAAGTGAGTTCATGTCCTTTATGCATTGCACAGTGTGGGTGGTAGGGGCTCGTAGTTTGGTGGCCACCAAATCCTCACGTTTTGTTTTGTAAGGTTTTGCATTCCTGTCTCCAGACATGTACATCTTACCTGATACACCTGATAAGGTTAGGTTAGGGTTAGAGACAGTGAGGAATATGTGGGTCAGAAGTCTTCAGACAAAGTATCATACATGATACCATGTTATGGATTGTGTGAGTTTGTCATGACGGACATTTTGCCTGACAGTTTTTGAAGACTAATGCACTGGTAGACAGCCTGATAAATGATAATTTTTACATTTCTTGTATGATTCATGTGAGTGCATGATAAGGTAGACTAAATGTCAAGTATAGTGGTGATAGAATTACTACTGTATAGCAACAGTGTATAGTACATGACCCCTGTTTCTACACCAATGAAGGTATTTAAGCTTTGTACATAGTCTAGATCAATCAGAGGGTTTTTTTTTATATGTAATTACTTTCTGCAAATGATAGGGAGCTCTTGTAAATAGTCTGAAATATAACATCACTGCCCACATCAATGGAAATGCACGCTGCTGGTATCAGTGTATTTCATATTTTTTTCTTTTATATTTGTCTGTCAGTTAAAGGGCAAATCCTTTCATCCCAAATAGTTCTAATTGTCTAAAGCTCACACAATCTCACTTGTTCCAGGGTGAGTATGCTAGCCCCTTATTGAGTAATCAAAACAGCTCTCAGTACAGTAAATGCCATATAATATTGAGCTACAGTACTCTGCATTTTGTGAACTCACTGTCAATCAGAGAGCCATGCCAATTGAGAATTTCTGTGGACTGTTACAAAATATTCAGTTTGGGGTGAGAGTTGACTGTCTTTAATAGTAGGAGTTTGAAGTTTATATCTGCCCATGCATTAGTAACATTACCATTCAGGTCAACTGATGACAAAACATATGAGTGCTGCACTGTCCATGCGTAGTGTATTATGTTTGCATCCAGCCATTAGCTTAAACACATGTAAAAATGTTACCTGTTAATCTATGACTTATTCTGAAATATTGCTCCTTTGAGAAACTTCGAACTGGTCTTTTCTCTGGAGATATTTATTGATCAATATCTCTATGTTTTTTTTTTAATTATGTTACAGTTATTCCTGTGTTTGAAGTTGAACCTCAATCCCTTACAGTACTGGAAGGTGGCACCATAGAATTACACTGTTCAGCTACTGGTTACCCCGAGCCTGACATACACTGGAGGAAAAATGGTACCAATTAATCTCTTTTTTATTTGCAGTTTTTGTCTGCTGTAGTTGTCTTTCATTGATGCATTTTCTCTGTCATGTCGCTATAGTTATGAAATCATGGCCATTGTCAAAGTGTTTGTAAATGTAACCCGAGTTATCAGAATGCTTTGAGGCATTGGTGGCTAACATTTCATGAAAAAGTCTTGAATAATATGTTAACTTCTTGCTTGTCTGTTCTGACTGGAAGTTGGCAAGTTGGGGACTATTTGGTATTATTATGGATGTGTCAATATTAAAAGTTCTATTGGTAGTACTAGTCACATGTGGCTTTCTATTGACCTGCTGTTTTCACACCTGCAAGTGTTAGTTTCATCTTTTTCAAAAATATCCATCTTTTATGTAAGGCAGTACTCCAAAACATCATATAAGTCGCTTGCAGGTAACTTGTAATTCTTGACGCATTCATTACTAAACCAAGGTCATTGCATAGGCACCCCTGTGGTGTGGTATGTATTGTTATGTATTAACAGTGTTTTCACACCTGGGTGTGGATAAGTTCAGGAATAGTATGTGATTTTATGTCAGCAGGTGTGCATACATAGAAAGATTTTTCATTTAAATCAGGTGACATGAAATAAACTATCCAAGTTAAGGTATTTTATAAAGTACCATGCCTTGAATTGTGAGGAGTGTGGGCACACCCATCACCCTCCTCAAATCACTGTGAGGACAGATGGGAGCTCATAGAAACCTTTTAATTGAAGTTTAATGAAAAAGCACACATACCACATTCTTCATTTCCTGAAGAGTGTGATTTGGAGCGCACCTTGAAAATCTAAAACTTGAGGCCTGAAGTACAACTAAGTAAACAACAATTACTCCTTAGTTTGATGTATATAGTAACTTTGCTTCCTGTGTTTTACACAAAGTAATGTGTAATACTAAAGAAAGCTCAAAGACTCATTTGACAACCTGTCTCCTCTATTAGTCTGATTTTAGAGTTGCTAGACTGACTAAGTACAGTTGTAATGGCACAGGATGTTCCTAGACTTACTCCAAAACTTTTCCTTCAGGTGGAGCTAAAACTCTCAACAAAAATGATGGGACAAAAAACCATTTCAAGTTGAAAACACAGCAGTTTATCCAGTATTAAACAGTATTGAAACTATTAATACATTTATGCATGATAAAGCTTTTAGACTTAAAGAGACTACCATAGATTCTTATGGTGGACCATAAACAAGTGTTGAAACTGTGTTGAAGTAAATGGTTAACCATGGTGTGGTCAGTGGTATATCGTGGCGCTGTTTGGTAATTTGAGAAGTAGAAAAGAAGTGACAAGTTCTACATGGGGCTTTATAACATCTGGCTTACAGTTGGATGTAGTGCACACTACATTGAGGGTTATAACATCTGGCTTACAGTTGGATGTAGTGCACACTACATTGAGGGTTATAACATCTGGCTTACAGTTGGATGTAGTGCACACTACATTGGGTGTTATAACATTTGGCTTACAGTTGGATGTAGTGCACACTACATTGGGGATTATAACATCTGGCTTACAGTTGGATGTAGTGCACACTACATTGGGGGTTATAACATCTGGCTTACAGTTGGATGTAGTGCACACTACATTGGGTGTTATAACATCTGGCTTACAGTTGGATGTAGTGCACACTACATTGAGGATTATAACATCTGGCTTACAGTTGGATGTAGTGCACACTACATTGAGGGTTATAACATCTGGCTTACAGTTGGATGTAGTGCACACTACATTGGGGGTTATAACATCTGGCTTACAGTTGGATGTAGTGCACACTACATTGGGGGTAATAACATCTGGCTTACAGTTGGATGTAGTGCACACTACATTAGGGGGTATAACATCTGGCTTACAGTTGGATGTAGTGCACACTACATTGGGGGTTATGACATCTGGCTTACAGTTGCATGTATTGCACACTACATTGGGGGTTATAACATCTGACTTACAGTTGGATGTAGTGTACACTGAATATTCAACAAACAGCTTACATGGCCATCACTCTATGGTATAGCACTACTTCTTTATATGGTTGGTGTAAGTCTATTTCGCTCCTCACCTACCTCCTATCACCCTATGTATACCATTTATGAATTTGCATGGTCAACTGTTAAGAGCAGCTGACTTTGAGGTTTGGGGTTCAACTCCTGGTTAGGTCATGCCGAAGACTTTAAAAATGGAACCTACTGCCACTGTGCTAGGTGGCCAGCATTAGACGTGGTGTTAGCATGGCTGAAACCCAAAGTAAATATTTCTAGAATGACCATGTGTAAAATTAACAGAATTCTATGGGATTCTCAAGCAGTATTGAAAAGATAATTTTGGTTTATTTTAAAGGTGAGACCCTACCAACTGATCCTCGCTACATGATTATGGGAGGTATGGCCCTCAGAGTTGTGCGTGCCACTCAGTCAGACTCAGGGGAATACACATGTCTGGCAGTTAATAGAGCAGGACAGACTCAAGTGGAAGCTACAGTCGAAGTTAAACAAAGAGGTACTGTTACTTGTAAACTTTTTTGAGTACAAGATATGGTAGGTATTAAAGAGGTAATCAGAGTTTGACAGCCAATGTTGACCCTTTGTTTCAACCCTTCATTTTTCCTTCTTTTTTCCTTCTTTAACTGATTATTACCAGAATTAACAGACATTGAAGAGGTCTTTCAAGTGAGAAGAAACATTAACTCTGTGTTAATTACTGTTAAATGAGAATTTTGTAATTTTGTTACATACAGATGGAAGACTGGACAGTCTCAGTGGTCAATCACAACTAAGACCGTGATGACACATCATTTTTGTTACTTTAAAATCCATGTATAATTATTGTGGTGCAGAATTAAAGTCATCAAGAACTTTGATGGCTGCTTGATGTCCAGTTGAGTGAATAGTTTTAGTCAGTTAAGTGTAAAGGTTGGAAATATTACAGAGATTAAATAAAGATGTGTTGCACAAGAGTTTATACCAAAGGTGCAACTAACTTTTGTTTTCAGGTAATATGAAAATTAAAAGTAGTCAACTGGCACCCCAAACGACAATTTTTGTCGTAGTCCACAGAAATTCTCAATTGGCAGATCTATTTGATTGACAGTTAAGCTGATGTGGGGATGCTAACACATGTTAAATAATATGCTATGCAAGACGGGTAGTGTTACCAGTCGACCTAAACAGAAAGATCATCAATGCATGGAAGGCAGTCAACTCTCGCTACAAACTACAATTTTGTTATAGTCCATAGAAATTTTCAGTTGACCCACCTCTTTATAATCGACACACCTGGACTACCATACTCTTGATGGGACATTTACCAATTGAAATGGTTGGTTAGATCTCTTTTGTGACCCACCCTTGCTGAAGTTGACATCACTTGATGGGAGACCAGCAGCAAAATAGCTCAGTATTTGTAATTTAGCAAAGCTAGTGTTTAGAGTCAGTTTTAATGATTTTTTTCTCTATCTGAAAAACCATGTGGCGCTTTTGGGGCTGTAGAGGCTATTTTAACATCTTCAGTTATACATTTGTTTCTTGTCTTATGTACAATATTGTTTTCTATTTTTCTCACACAGAGCCACCAATCTTTACACAGTCCCCTCATGATTTGGTAGATGTAGCAGTGGGGAATTCTGTTCTTCTCCCTTGTGCAGCTACCGGTGACCCCACTCCTATCATCATTTGGTCTAAAGATGGTGTCCAGATAACTAACAGTACTAAGTTTGTAATTACCGAGAATGGCCTTTTGATCCGTGATGTTGGAAAGGATGATGAGGGACGGTACCAGTGTGCTGCCAGAAATAGTATTGGTTACATTGCAACTCATATGGAACTAGACATTATTAGTAAGTATAGAATCCAATATACATAAAAACTGTATGACATCAATAGAGGTTACTCTGTGGGCTGGAGGTTGTAGAATATGCCAACAGTATTTCCCGTCTGTCATGAGAGGTTACTTAAGACAAGGAAAGGACTTGGCACAGTGATTGAACTGTAGTTTGAACCTTATTTAAACTTATCTAGTTTGACACTATATAACACATTCCTGGTGGGTGTCATTAAACCTCATCTAACTAACCAACCAAAACCGGGCAGGGTTTGGAGGAGTTGGAGAGGGAAGGGGGGTTGGGTAGGGATCTTTACTGAATATTGCATCCTCTCTGTATTTGTTCTAGTAGCATTGGTGCTGCCAGTGGTATATTATTGTACTTAAAGCTTCCAGCCATACATTCATACATCAGATGTGTTTCGGTGCTATAAGTAACAAATTGGGTACATTTCGTGGCCACACTGCTGAGACCATCACTGTGTGTACTTAAGAGTGGCATATTCTGTAGTCACACTGCTTGCACCAGGTGTAGTGGTGTTGTTTATTAGTTATTCTGCATTAATGAAATGTTTTCTGTATCTTTTTTTATAGTGAGTGATGATGAACATGATGGGGATAGGTATGTTAGTGAAAGAACTAGAATAGCAATGGATGATGTCAACAGGGCTGTCCAAGCAACCATTAATCGTCTCTTTGATAAGAGCCGTCATAAAACACCCAGCGATCTTTTACAAATTTTCAAGTTTCCCACTTCAGAGGCTTTCAACATAGCTCTTGCAGCTGAAGTATTTGAGAGGACTATTGAGATGATTCATGAAAAAATACAAGAAGGCAACAGCGTAAATCTAACAGATGTAGGTAAGCACATATGCATGTGTAATTAGAAACTCTCCGGCTTAAAAAATCAGGACACTATGACCAGACCTCACAAAAGGTACATTTTGTGGGATACAATCCTACTTATCAGCAACATTTCTTTGTTGTAAGAAACCACTATCAATTCTAGATTAACACTTAATCCCTGGCCAGTGAGGAACTTTTGTCCTGTTGGTTACACAAAAAATAAACCCCCAGTGTACAGTTAAAATGTTTTTAAACCTGACTGATGTAGTAAGTTAGATGAGGTTTTACAGCTCAAACATTTGTGTTTGTGTGTAAGCCTGACTGATGTAGTAAGTTAGATGAGGTTTTACAGCTCAAGCATATGTGTGTGTGTGTGTAAACCTGACTGATGTAGTAAGTTAGATGAGGTTTTACAGCTCAAGCATTTGTGAGCCTGTAAACAATACCTTGCCCAGTACAAGCTGCTCACGAGAGCTAAGGCCTCACACGTCTTTCCTCGCTCACGCTGAGCTCGTAACTGGCATAGCTACCCGAAAAGTCGGACACTGCAATGAGCTCTGTCACGTGATATGCAAGAGCCCGCCCTCGCATGCGGCATTCACGTGCCGCGTGACATAAACAGCTAAAGGGGAATTCCGACCATTTCCTTACGGGGAACAGTTCTGTGTACCCCCTAAGGCATTGAATACGGGTATGCCCTGTGTGTGTGTGTAAACCTGACTGATGTAGATGTTAACTTCACCACCAGTTTTCTCCTCAGCAATCCCATATTAACAGAATGTGATTACATAAGTGGCATGAAAACTTTACAAACATTTCATTCCCCACACAGAGGTCCTATTGCTATCAAATTCAAGGTTAACACAACAGTCTGTAAAAGCAAAGTGAGGCAAAGCATTCTTTTTCAATGTGGAAAAATGATACAACATATACTGCCCTGGAGACCACTTTGGAGTACAAATCTATGACTTTGTTTAATGAAATGTTGAGAAATACAGGTCCAACTTGAATGGAAGTTTTACCACATGGTGTAGATTTGGTTCCTCTTTCACAAATAAAAATTGAATTCTGCTTAAACGTCCCCTTTTAAGGAAGAAAATACAGAAGAAAACATAATGAGGTCCTCAGATTGTATGTAAAATCACCGAGTGTTTGTGTGTGTGTGTGTGTGTGTCTAGTTATGATTCTATTTGGTGTGTAAGATGTATTTATGGTGTCCTGTTGTGTCTTGGTGCTATTAAATGAAATAGAATCACTTAACTGAGTTGCCCACTATTGTAAGTTTCAAGAAATCTTATTGTTTTCATATCATAATTGCTGCTATTGAAGACCTTTTTTTCCCCTTTTTCACAGAATTTAAATACAATGACTTGGTTTCACCTTTCTATGTGAGTCTAATTGCAAATTATTCGGGCTGCACCACTTTCAGGAAGGAGGTAGATTGCTCAGATATTTGTTTTCATAAAAAGTATAGGACATACGACGGAACATGTAACAACCTTCAACATAAACAGTGGGGGGCATCTCTCACACCCTTTCAGAGGTTTATTAAACCAGTCTATGAAAATGGCTTAAGTACTCCTGTTGGTTGGAACAGCTCTAAACTTTACCATGGCTTCCCAAAACCAAAGTCTAGGGAAGTGTCTTCCAAGATTCTTGCTACGAGACATGTAACAGATCATCCAGGCTACTCACATATGTTGATGCAATGGGGACAGTTTTTGGATCATGATATTGATCTGGTAGTTGCTAGTTTAAGCCGAGCTCGTTTCAGGGACGGTATTGAATGCAAAGATACATGCGATAATGAACCACCCTGCTTCCCCATTCAGGTATCTGAAGATGATCCTCGTATACAGAGCCATCATTGTATGGAATTTACAAGATCTAGTGCTGTATGTGGAAGTGGTAGTACCTCTGCATTTTTTGATTTTATCATGCCAAGAGAACAAATGAATTCATTAACATCTTACATCGATGCATCTAATGTCTACGGAAGCTCCGAGGAGTTGGCAGAGAAGTTGCGAGATAGATCAGATGACAATCATGGTAGATTAAGAGTTGGAGAGCAGGATGCATCGGGTAAATCATTCTTACCATTTAATGACGACTTTCCAATAGATTGTGATCGAGATGAAAATGAAAGTCCTATTCCATGTTTCCTAGCTGGTGATGTCAGAGCTAATGAACAGGTTGGCTTAACTGCTATGCACACCCTGTGGCTTCGAGAGCATAATCGTATTGCAGATGCTTTGTTCAACATTAATTCTCACTGGAATGATGACACTATCTATCATGAAACAAGGAAACTTATTGGAGCTGCTATGCAACACATAACATACAAGTTTTGGCTCCCTAAGGTTATCGGGCCTAAAGGTATGGCTATCCTTGGAAAGTATGAAGGCTATGATCCCACCATTGATAGTTCCATAACCAATGTCTTTGCCACAGCTGCCTTCAGATTTGGTCATGGCCTCATACAACCCATACTGCGAAGATTAAATGAAAGTTTTCAGACAATTGAATATGGAGATCTCCCCCTTCATAGGGCATTTTTCTCACCTTTTAGATTAGTTGATGAGGGAGGTATTGATCCTATCCTTCGAGGTATGTATGCCACACCTTTAAAGCAACCTTCTCCTGAGGAGATAATGAACTCTGAACTTACTGAACGTCTTTTTCACATGGCTCATACTATTGCACTTGACCTTGGAGCCCTTAACATTCACAGAGGACGTGATCATGCTCTACCCCCTTATAATGAATGGAGGAAGTACTGTAATCTGCCAATTGCTAACACATTTAATGACTTGGAAGCGGAGATTTCTAACAATGAGTTGCGGGCAAAACTAGAGTCTTTATATGGTCACCCTGGTAATATTGATCTGTTTGTTGGTGGTATGTCTGAGGATCCTTTAGAGGGTAGTCTACTTGGACCAACCTATACTTGCATTTTGGCCAAACAGTTCAAAAAATTGAGAGATGGTGACAGGTAAGTCAACCTGAGTTCAAATTTGGGGGAAATTTCAGATTTTGGAAAGGTTATGGAATTTGAGAAGGGATGGTAGGGACTGGGGATTAGAGAGGCAATGGCAAGGACTGAGGACAGGGTATATGCTGTTGTGCTTGTTTTTATAAGTGAACTGGAACCCTGTATTCACAAGCTCAAACAATCTATGCTGATTGTGCTATTACTATGATCACACACCATCACTTCATGTATGAATCGATGTATCTGTCAAATTATTTCTGCTCAGGGAGGCTTTGACTGATATATTTTAAACTCAGTCACAATGTTCTCCAAATGAAGGAACATAAGGCTTTCATGAAGTTTAGGTCAGAGGTCATCTAGGGGTCAACTGTGGCCATTTTGTGGCAACATGCAAAATATTTCACCTCCTACAGATCATGTTGGCTTAAAATGATATTTAGTCATTATCGTCATGTGGCCAGTGGTACTGTGGAGATGTTAAGGAATTTGAGGACCAAGGTGAGCTAGAGAACCTTTTGATCCAAAATGACATTTTGTGAAATCAAAATGCATGTCCTCCCACAGATTACATGATATACTGTCACAACTTTATCACAAACCATTCATGGCTTTTCTTTGGGTTACTAGGGGTTCATGGCTTCGAAGGAGCCATATATCTCATTTGAGGGAATCATGCCAAATGTATCTGCTCCTACACATTACTTGATACAACATTACAACTTTATTGCAATTGTACATGCCAGAATACACAGTCCATTGGTAATTTGCATTTTCCTTCACTTCAGGCACACATTCTGTGTTCATAACTGGTCTGTAGGACAATGACTTTGAGCAAGTCAAATGTTTTCAAATCCTTCACTCATGCCAATGGAATTATACTGTGTGAATTTCTCCTCATACAGTTCTAATAACTCAATTTGGGGATTCCCATTATAGTTCATGAGTGAAGAACAAACAGCAGTGTTGTGATCAAAAGCAATCTGTTGAAAGACCTAGCAAAATACCAGTGCATCTTTGCTGGAGACATACTGTATGATTTCATGAAATATAGTTCCTGCACATTTGTAAGCAGTTTGAAGATTTAAAATCATTTCTTGTGGAGGATATTCTCAAATACTTTCTTGTGTGTGTGCTTTGTAGCCTCTACACATGCTAGTAGAACTGGTATTAAGGCCTACAACCCTGGACAAAAATGCACGGGACAGTCCCTCCCTCTCCCCCGTTCCATGTTGGATTTCTTGAAATTTTGGGTATGTTTTGTCAGAAAAACATTGATTTAGGGGGAGGAGATTTTGGAAGATCAGCGAATGTGTGCGTATGTGTTGCAACATTAGGGCAAGAGTGTCCCATTACTTTTGTCCAGGATTGTCTGAACAACTGTACACATGTATGGGAGCATACGGATTTACCACAGAACAGCTGCCGTAGAGTCCAGGAACATTTAATATTTTGTAATTTGGCATTAATATGTACATCTTGAAATGAAATTGAAAAGGGATGGTGGCATGATTAATCATTAATTTTAACATTTCTAAGATGATCATGCATGATCCTAGGCTGACAGGAAATAACTGATCTAACCAGTCGTTTCAATATATGGGTAAGCTAGGGTTTGGTATTAGCCAATTCTAAACAGGTGTCAGTGTCCATGTAAATTTTGAAATGGCCTACAAATATGTAGGAAAAGGAGAGGAACAGTTCTTGATACCATGTGAAGTTAAAAATAACATCTGGTATGAGAAGCAATGAGAGAATATACACTTTGAACACAAAATCCTTACTTAAAAAAGGTTTCTTGTAAAATGGCAAATATTATGATATAGCAACCACACAAGTGACCATCTACCATTGAGCTAACACTGATCAACCTTTGACCTACACAGTATTTAAATGGAACTGACGGTCAACCACACATTTTAGGAAGGGACCTACTTTAAAATCAAAATTTCAGCAATTTTTCGTTTGACTGTGGCAAACAAAGAATTAACTACATTTGAAGGGACTGACTAATACTTTAGTAATGTAGAAATCCTTACATGCCTTACATGCTCCAATTTTGCATGTTTATGATGTCAACAAAAAAAACCCATGGTACATGGTGTTGTTTACCCTAGTTTAGAGATTGCAGTCACAAGTACTTCAAGGCTCTCACAGTACACTGCTCTCAAATTTGTCTGAAAATTTTGACTGCTCCAACACGATCTGCAGTGTATGTGCACACTCCCATACATGTGTACAGCAGTTCAGACAACCCTGGACAAAAATACATGGGACAGTCTCCCCCCCCCCCTCCCCGGTTCAGTGTTTGAATTCTTGAAATTTTGGGCATATTTTGTCAAGGACAGCATTGATTTAGGGGAAAGGGGATTTTGGAAGACCAGAGAATTTGTGCTTATTGGTTGCCACATTTGGGCAAAAGTTTCACATCATTTTTGTCCAGGATTGTAGTCTGTGCTGCTCATTATGAGGAGAACAGGGCTAGGCTATTTACTATGTTCTCCCATTACCTTTATAACCTGATACCCAGGTACCCTATGGGTAATGAGGATCTCTCTATCCATTTAAAAACACTGTAAAGACTGCTGTAGTATTAACACCTATTAAAGCTGTAATACAGATTAAAATAAATACTTTAATATTTAATTATTTTTCAGATTCTGGTGTGAGAATATTGGAGTATTTGTACCAGGAAAGCTTACACAGATTAATATTTTTTATTATTTTTCAGATTCTGGTATGAGAACACTGGAGTATTTACACCTGGACAGCTAACACAGCTAAAACAAATCAGCCTGGCCAGAGTTTTGTGTGACAATGGAGATACTATCAATAGGATAAATGATGATGCCTTCGTCTTTATATCAAATATTAATGATTACAAGAAATGTAAAGAGATTCCTTCAATAGATCTAGGCATGTGGGCAGAATGCCCTGAAGGTGAGTTTCATTTCATTTGGTCTTCAGGATACATTGTTTTAAGGAATCAGGTATAGAGGTTTAGATGTTGTGTATGCGATGTCAGTGAGTTCAGTTTGGCATATTGAATGATACTGATCATGAGCAGTAGGGTTGTTACCATTATGTGCACACTACAGCACTTCAGTAACAATTGTTATACAAAGAAAGCCACTATGGAAAAATAGCAAGACAAGCAATGCAGGGACATCAGTGCATAACCTCTATAGGAGAATATTGTACAGTATACTATACAAGACCACAGTGTGCCTCACTTATTTAACTATATACCACATATATATATATAACGCTAATTCCCACCTTAGGGGGAAATTGTTATATAACAATTTCCCCCTAACGTGGGAATTAGCAATATATATATAAATATATATATATATATAAGAAAAAGTATTCGCCTTAACGTCTAAAAATATAAACAACGTTATTTCAATGGCCATCCATCCGTTCGTGTTAACAGCTAGGTGTCCGTAAATTTGACAACTTTGAAGTAATTGTATCTACTTTGTAAATCTAGGAGGGCGCCCTTGTCCGTTTACGTATTCCAATAGAAAAAGTGTATAGAAACGTTAAGGCGAAACTTAAATTTCGCCCCCCAAAATTTTTCTCCTTAAGGTTGAATTTTCAACAACAAGTTTCCCCCTAAGTGCCATTAGTGAAATATAAATATATATATATATATATATATATATAGTTAACAGTTAATTATGCACCTATTACTATTGTGTGCTTCACTGCACTTTATTAACTATACACCAATGATGCAGTTGAGTCCAAAGTTTTTGGGTCCTACATCTGTCAATTCTCAACTTTCAAGGAATTGATTCTGTACTCAAACTCAAGTCCCTGTACTTTCTCAGTGGGGTAGAAATCAACTCCTTAGGCTGTTCTCTTCAAATTCTGAAATGGCAAGTCTGAGTCCCAACTTAAACTACATCACTGCTGTACACCACAAAATTTTACACTTTCAGTACTTCATTGAAACATATTGCAAGATTATACTTGACACAACAACTTGCAGATATTACCTTTTAAGAGACTCGCCATCATCAGCCTATTATTCCTATGCACTATTCAGCGTTTCTCCCCAGGGGCGGGGGAGGATTTTCAACGAGTGAAGAAATAATTAGGTGGAAAAATACCAAAATTAAAATTGTGCAATATTTAACAGGATATATTAAATAAGTTTTGATTTGAGACAACCTCACAACCCCTTTAATTTTTTGGTTCAATCCCTTTTCATAAAGCAACTGTATCTTTAAATAATTTGATGTGAGATTCTGAATTATGGAAGTTCTTGATTTAGCCATAGCATAAGATTTGCTTTGAATAGATCAGTGTTGAAAGGGTTGAACTTGTTGATATTCTCTCAATCTACAAGTGAAGATACACTTTTATAAAGCAATTGACTGCTGGTTTGACTTCAGTAATTGCACTCCAAACTTCATACATCTGTTCAGTGATTTGTTGCATTGATAAACAGCTGATGTTTATTTCCTTTCTTCCTATATATCTGTTGTAGATATTAATTCCTTCTCCTCACATCCAACAACCACCCCGGTCTACTCTGGTATGTCCATTCCTCTACTCACATAAAAAACTAGCTAACAGTTTGTTGTAATTACTCTTCAGTACTCTATCACAATAATATGTGGTACTCATTAAATAGTTTACAAAACTAACACTGACAAATAGATGCAATGTAATGCTGTAAAAATAAATTGCTACACTCAATAGCTAATATCCATAAGTCTTAATGAGATTTAGAGTACAGCATGTAAAATTTGTAGCACAGTCATTTTAATTGCATTGCATAGGAGTCATGTGACTGATAAAAATGTAAGCCATTGTTTTCTTATTCCTGCAGAAAATAAATTGCATTTGCAACTCAAGCTTATGTTTATTATAAAGGCTGATTTTCTTAGTCCAAAAGTAACTCCAGTTCTCTTCTAAATCATGGAAGTGGCTGTAACCGTTGTTGGCACATTGCCTCATATTCTGTCTCTTTCTCTTTATTGTTTGGTATGTTCCAGTTTCTCTTTATGAAGATGTAACTCAAAAATATGGATCAATAAGCTACAGCAAAAAATTTGCTGAATATTACATGGACCAGTGTCAACATACAATGCATTGACCAATCAATGTGTCTTGATGACAAATCAGTCTTCCATGTACTTACTAACATGTCATTGAGTGCTGAAACAAATTCATCCTCTACTTCTTTTGAAATCATTGAATGAAATTACTGACCAATTTTCATAAATTGATTTTTTAAATTTGACATCTTAACAAAGCATAGAAGTGACAGAGTCAGATGGTAATAGAAGACAGTAAAACCTGCAGGCAGATTATCAAAGGACAGAGCTACCAAAAGTTGCTGGGAATTAGCGTACCAGAACAGTATTGTCAAAAATTCCTCACACATTGCTGAAAATAGCACTTTCCAGGTTTTGTAAGGTGCATTTCAGCATGTTAGTAGAGAAGAGACTGAAAGCACCATCAAATGCACATTAAAAATACACATTAAAAATGCACATTATATGCCCAAGAAGGGGTGACTGCCCCCTCTTCCCCCTTCCCCCGCTTGGTTACATGCCTGGGCACAATATTGTGTTTGGCTCTGTAGATGGGGTGGAATAGAACACAAAGTAGAATTGTAAATGTAGTAGTGTATGCTTCAAAATTAGTTAGCTTTTCATAATGTGATTGTAAAGCTGGCATTCTGGTGGTTTTGTCTTTTAATAATGTTACTACCTCAAACTTGCACTGCTCTGCTCATAGAACATGTAGAGAAACACTAGCATGCCCATTGCAATACAGCTATCGAAAAAACCTGTAGTGCTGTAGTATGAGGTTTTTTCCAAAACACACAGTAGCTGTAGTGTACAACAACTTACATTTCTATCACTCTGTAGAGTGCTGTCATGTGACAGCACTCTTGGTAAGCTCTCCCACTGCCTGGCAAAATCAGTTATTTTAGTGCAGCAGTTGCATGTGGGTCGACAGTTGTTTCTCAGGTAGCTGCAATCGTACGATTCAATCATTACTCTTTTTTATTTGTTAAAAGGAGGGAAGCTTGTGGTGTCATTGAAAGCACCCTATAGCCTATAATATAACCTTAGTGGTTAGTGTAAAAATCACAGCAAAAGCACATGCATATTGAATGAAACAGTTCAATAGCACTGCCACTTAACTTTTAGTGCTGTAATTTATGTGGTTTATTATGTAAACTCATAAACATGTTTAGTTGTAGAAAGAGCTTAATTTTATAAAACTAGCATGCAGTTAACAGGGCCAGTGTAGTATCTAACATTCTGTGTCAATAAAAAATGGGCCTTAAATATTGAGGCATTTGAGTGCCATGGCATATCATCACAGACTCTCCTCAAATCACAGTGAGGAGTGTGATTTTTTATAGAAAGATGGTAGCTGATGTAAATCTTAACGTTAGTGAAACAGCACACCTACCGCACTCATTACTTTCCTGACACACCTTGAAAATCTAAAAATTTAAGGCCTGACCTGTATGGTGTTACTCTGTGTAGTGTGATGATCACTGTATATGTAGAAGTTGTACATAATACCATACATGGATTGAGGGAAGAAAAGTTTTCATTGGGGGCTATCAAGGAGTGCCAGGTGCAATTTTATTGGGGGCTATCAAGGAGTGCCAGGTGCAATTTTTTGGGGATGATCACTGTATATGTAGAAGTTGTACATATATACCATGCACTGATTGAGGAAAGAAAAGTTTTTATTGGGGGCTATCAAGGAGTGCCAGGTGCAATTTCATTGGGGGCTATCAAGGAGTGCCAGGTGCAATTTTTTGGGATGATCACTGTATATGTAGAAGTTGTACATATATACCATGCACAGATTGAGGAAAGAAAAGTTTTTATCGGGGGCTATCAAGGAGTGCCAGGTGTAATTTCATTGGGGGCTATCAAGGAGTGCCAGGGGCTATCAAGGAGTGACAGGTGCAATTTTTGGGACCATTTTATTGTCTATGTGTACTTCCACTCTTTGAAAAATTCATCTAATTCCGCCCCCTATCTTCACCTCAGCCTTCAACTATGGGTCATCATTCTGCAAAGTTATAAGAACCTTTGAGCTTGCCACTATAAGGATAAACATATCTATAAAGACTACAAGGATAAAAGTTTCATAATTTCTTGCATAATGAGTGACTTTGAGTAGATATCACTACAGTACCATACTTACATACAAAAACCTTCAAAGACTTCTTTGATTCTGTGTGTACTTCCAGTATCAAATGTTAGTAAATGCATGTATCTTGCAGCTACTCTATTGTAGTACCCTTTTTATTTGGTCTGCATTAACCTTTCAAGCACATCACAAACATTACTAATACCATGGATTATTATCCTACTGGAAGCTTTGAAACCAGTCTTCAAGGCCAAGGTGCATTCAATGAGAGGGAAGTGGCAAGTTACTTGTAAAATACACCAACCTCAACAACAAAATCCTTGACCTTTAATACACCATGCATGCACACAGTGAGAGAGTCCGTTCATCTAATGTTAAATCATTGCAATCTAACATGTTTGTAACATTTCTATATTTTTCAAGGCATTTCACCTTTACAGTATCTCTTAACATTGTCATAGAATGTTATGAATAACTACCTTTAAAGGCATATTCTGGGGGCCTTTAACTTGAATCTCGTATTAAAGAAAACAATATTCCAGACCATGTCCTCCAAACCCTTCTACTTCACTCAAGATATCATATTTCAAAAGTTACTTTTTTTTTTTTTTATGATAAAGATTACCTCCACTTCTCAAAAATGTAACAGGATGTTGTGTTAAGTGGGCACATAGCATGGGATTTTGTTTTGCTTCTCTTTATAAGTGGAACGCCCTGTTTGTCCTTGCCTTGAAATGTGATACTGATGGAATTGTGTCTTTTCCTATAAACCTAGCATAACCCTACAATATATAAAGGGTATAACCAACATATTGCTGAATTCTTGCTGCATGCACCATTGATATCATAAAGAAATTGATTGTTTCATCAAATTAATGTGTTGCAGTGACATCACAGATTACCCACAATGCACTTATTCTGAAAAAAAATCGCAGTTCTCTGAAAATTTGTATCTTCTGAACACAATGTGGTATTGAAATGCAGTTTTCACATCCTGGAAGAAATTTTTCTGCACATTTTAAAGTGAATGCATTTTATTTCTGGAATATATACCTTCAAAACTGTACTGGAGGTTTCAAGTGTTTCTTTAATTAAAAGTAAAATATGTCAACAGGTGTCGCACCTTACATAACAAATATTATTTACATTCCTTTCAGATTTATATATAAAAAGTTTAACTGTAGGACCTGTACGCTCAAGGAGATCCGTGGCAGTGAATAACAGTACTTTAGAGCATGAGGAGGCTGGAAGCTGGAAGGATATGAAAGAAGTGAAATACAGGAAACCAAAAAGGCCACACCTCCCTCAGACAGAGGAAATGACAGATGATGATGATGATGATGAAGAGGTAGACAAGAGACTGCAGCAATTAGAGGAGAAAATGCAGAGTATGACATTGGCTGTAACATCACTACAAGATACAATTAGTGTACTATCACAGGAGGTATGTAATGGTACTTGATACATAAGCATATTACCATAAAAGCTATGTATTTACGCATGCTTAGATAGATTTCATACCTTGTAAAATGGATGCATTATGGTTTATAGGAGATGGTCCATATTGTTTCGGTGGGGGTCAAAGGTCATCTGGGGTCAAATGCTGAAGTCCTAGACCATGATACCTGTGGTGTTAAAACTTGCATAGATTTCATACTTGATATGTAGATGTCTTCTGGGGTCAACCAGGCATCAAACTAGGTATTCCTTCGTAACATGATTTTTGTGATGTGGAAGTATGAGTAAATGTTACACATGTGGATGGGGTTGCCCATGGCTGGAAAAAGTTTGGAAGCAGGGAGGCTTCTTCCTGCAAAAATTGGGCATCTGGTGGAAAAATTTAGTGTTTGAAGGGAAAATTCCTGTTTCAGTTCATGAAAATGTAGAGCAAATTGTGGAAAATAAGTTCCCTCCCTTCCAGGGATATGGACATTTTTTCTAGCCCTAGGGGTTGCCAGAAGTCAAACATCTTTAGATGGCATTTGGTCAGTGACTGAAAGAAATGGGACATCATTATGGCATTATTTGGATTAATATGTACTATGGAAACCACAATGCATTTTTCTGCTTTATGAACAAATTTTAGTGAAGAAAGCTTTTAGTGTATGTACGACTGTGACATAATATCTAAGACTGGTGTATTCTTCAACAATCCTCTTTTACATAATTGTCAACCCACTGCATGGTCAAGTGGTTTCTGACCACATCACCATGAGATCAGGTGCTTTGGTTGTGACATGGTGGCCAAAAAAGAGGAGTTGAAGCTCTACAGCCTAGTTGTGACTCACTAGCTTGTTGTTTTCTCTACTCTATTGCTTACGCTGGGTGCCAAGCACTATGGCAGCAGGTTCCAAACAGTGAGAGTGATGCAGTATTATTTTGTTCAGTCTGATAGGCAATTTTTAAACTGTTGATACCTCTCTGTCTTACAGATTTCATCATTAAACAGTCATCGCAAGAAGAAGACAAAACGAGGAAGAATTTAAAGCCGAGAGACTTAGATTTGAGCGCAATATGAGTGATATAAAAAGAAAGACTGTTCCTTGTCTGGATGGTGGGTATTCAAAGTCCCTAGCTGTTGTCCTCTGGGACTTATGGGTACTTTCAATGTCACTGGCTATTGTCCTTCAGGTTTGATAGGTACTGTCAGTCACCGATGGCATGTTGTCCTCCATGGCTGCTGGTTATTGTCAAAGTCATTCACTCATGTCCTCAGGGGCTTATGGGTATTGTCAGGGTCACTGAGTGTTGTCTTCTCAGTGTGATAGGTACTGACCTGATGTGGATTTCCCATGGCTGGTGGGTACTGTCACAGTCACCGGTGTCCTTTGGGTTTCATAGGAACTGTCAAAATTATTGTATGATGTCCTGGTTGTTCTAGTCACTTTTGCAGGCACTGGCTGAGGTCCTCTAGGAGCAGTCAGTTGCCAACATCAAGCAGCTTTCCCTGCATTTTTATGTTTGTTTGTATGGATGGGTAGGCTTTACCTTATTGCTCTGTGCATACATGATTTGGGTAATGAGTTGCTTCTCAGAGTTTAAAACCTGTACCATTTGTGCAGGACTGGAAAATAGGGTGTTGGAGTGCCCAAGGGCATCTTGTCTGATGCCTTTGGCAACAAAATGCCATTAGTTGCTCAGTATAGAACATGCCCCTCTGGGCACACTAATTCACTGTACTTATTGCAGACAAATCTTCACTAAAGCGTAAGTTTCTTGTGGAACTCTCAACATTTGCTGCAGCAGTTGCCATCACAGTGGGTAATGGAAACATTAAGGAATAACACATAACCATATTTTCCTTTGCTAATTTCCTTCGTTCGGACAATTAAGCTACATTGGGCAGCAAAAAATGACTGATTCTAGAAAATGGGTTACTGGACAGGGCAGGAAGACATCAGAAAATTTTTTAAGCTCAGTAATGGCTGATCGATCTGTCTCAGGCAAAATCCAAGTACATTGACAGTGTTCCTTTCGAAAAAGGAATAAAAGCTGAACTAATCTGTGGGTGAATACTGTCAGCCATTGAGGAAAACTAGATCATTAGGTTGCTACCTTGAAAAGTTGCAATTTTGCCCAAATTGTGTCAATGTGTTAATTGGTCATACACTCAGTACTTGCAGAATGCTACAAGATATTTTAATTGTATGCTGGAACCTCTTATTCTTCAGTCAAATGTTACATCTAGCATAGAAGCACATAGCAAGGATGTATCATGTTGAACAGCATAGTGGAAACAAACTGTTTTAATGCTGCTGTATGTGTAATTTTGGGAATGTTTTTATCCTAAGAGTAATGAAAAAATGGAGTACCAAACCAAAGTTTCTCTTTTCTTCAAATCCATTGAGCGTTATTTAACAAAAAGAAATGCATGTTCTTTGTCTTAAATTATTTATTTATCCAAAGTGTTAAGGTAGTTATTAACTGTGTAAATTGTTTGTAAGGTAACTGGACTATGGTCTGCTGCCATTTTATTCTAAATTATGTAGGTTAAAGGTGAAATCAGCCATGTTTTAAGAGGGTCACAACAAGACTGCAATTGTTCCATAAAAAATGGAAAATATGCACCAATTTTGGAATGTTTTAAGTATAAATTTGCCAGTAGTGGCCTGTGGCACTTACTTAAATGGGCCGAAAAAGTTCAGATTTACAGAAAGTGTCTGAGACTACTATTGCTTTGATATAGTAATGAAATGCTCTGAACTTAAGCCTTTACCGCTGTGCTCCGATCGGGGCATATTTGCGCGCCTCGGGAGTGGGCGGAAAAGCGGACGTAGCCCGCCCCGCATCGGCTTCCGTAGGCCATTGTCTCTCTCGTTGTTGTGGCCGAATTTTAGGGTAGCTACTCACAGTTTCGAGCTCTGCGTGAAACAGTAAAGATGGGTGACAGCCGAGCTCTCCGCATCGGTCCAAAAGTACCCAAACAACTTAAAGGGTTAAGTATGTTTGGGTCTACCTATGGTAGAGGTGTCATAGGTCAAAATAATAAGGTAACATGATATAAAATTTGTCATATTTTAAATGGATTGTACTTAACAATATTAATAAATGTACTTACAAAGGACAAGAAAAAATTATTAGTTCAAGCTTCCTCAGATAAATATTGGTAAGAATATGCAATAACTTGTTGTCATGGTGATAAGACACAATACAGAGGGCATTAAGACAGCAAGTCAGATGGTAAGAATTTTTTTATTATACTGGGTGGAAGTATGGAGTTACTACTAACATGACAGGGAGTCCTCTGACAAAGTATTGGGACTGTGGATCCTTACCATGCAGTACTTGTAGCCTGGCTTTCTGAACCACTATCAAAGTATTGCAATCTCTAGCCTGGCTCTCACCATGGAGTTGTTAGGAAAGGAACAATAAATTGTAGCAAAGCTGTCAGTATCTTTCTCAGGGTTGTAGCTAGAGAGATCTGGGCCTGGGATGCAAATTGCATCAATGACTTTTTGTTATCTCCACCATCAGTTTGCGTGGAGTGTACACACAAATTTTTGCTGGATCAGGTATTTGGTGGTAAATTTGTAGCTCATTTATGGTAAATGTGGGACTTTGTGATGGTCTGAGTGACTGTGACTTCATTTTAGCCCCAGTTGGCAAAGAGCAGTGTTCTGCCCCTCTCCGATCTTTGCAGCTAATACCCTGATCTTTGCACATAGGGCTGATTGTCCATCGCTGGTCTATCTGCTTATTCCCTGTATGGTGTAGACTTATTGATTTTATGGTGCATTGACCTTATTTATAGACCTATGGATGTCACAGTGATGTCATTTTTCATGTAACTGTGAAACACCTGGCTGTTGTCGGTTGACCTCACCCCTGCAGGTACATCAAAATTTGGTGTGTATTTGATTAGATGACATATTAGCCATTTGCATTTGTTGGTGTAACTCACAGTTTGCAATGATACCTGCTTTCCTCCAGACAGAAGCATGTTTTGCTCTGTGACATATGCATCAAGTCTGTTAACACCCAATCAGTGCTACAGAATCTAAAGTGCAGTGTACTTAACTATGTTATTCACTGTGTACACAAGATATAGTTACCTTGATGAGTTTACATTGTAACCTAAAGACAGGTTTGTACTTCACACACAGAGAGACATCAAGACATGCAATTACAAAGTTGTGTAAACTATTGAATGGTTGTTACCTTGCCTTAGGCTTTAACTCCAATTTGCATTTGATTTGATTCCATTCAGCATTTTGCTATTTATTCATCAAACTGGTTGTTCATTTACCTGCCAAGTTTCCTAACAACTCCCTGTTTCAACCAGAATCTCTGTGAATGGATGCTCTTTATGAATTCAGTTGTAAATTAAAAAATGATTTCAGGTATTACCAGAAGAAAGTATTGGAGCAGATTATTATTAAATTTTCAATTAGCTGATATTACCTTTTATATGGTGGTCTGCAGACGAGCAACTTGTCCTAGAAAATTACATTATCCAATACCAGTCTCTCTAATAGTAAGTGGTACCACAAATTTGAATTATAACTTGAATATTTCAAACTTCAGATTAGTCCTCATATTAGGTATTTCTAACTACAGTTAAGTCCTGACAGTCAAAGGTAGGAAGCTTGTTCTTGCCACTTCGGCAGTAAATCTCATTTGGTAGTTTTCTCAAGTTTTTATTTTATCTATTTACAATGATATGCTGCAGACATCATTTTGTTATTTTTTTTTGTGCGTGTGTGTATTTAAGAGATATTTTCGTACAGTATTTTCGTAGGTAGCTAAGTTATGAATATGTAAATTAGCTTGCTGGTGTTTCACACCATGTTTAGGAATCACAAAGTGTCTTAAAACTAATATGGAAACAATTTGAATATGCAACCATGATCAGGAAGAAATTGTAATTGGCTGAAATGATATCATTTAACATTTTTTAAAAGCTGGAAGATTAAAAATGTTTGAATGTTCTTAATTCTTTTGGCAGAATAAATACATGATGGAATTTCAGATACAATTTAGTATTTGCGTTTTCTTCTGGCTGCAAAAGTAGTGTGACTGTGTTAACTTCATATTTAATTGAATCTCTCAAGAAAAGGGATATTACCTCCATGAATAATCTCATCAAAAGTACGTTTTAAGGGTAGGCAATGGTAGGGAGTGTTGCCAAATCTACACTTGGTGGTCACCAGTGGTGACTATCTGTAAGCCTATTCACTGAAACCCCTGACTGTGACAGAAGCTCTTCTGCTAGCTGTGTGCATATTAATAAGTGGGAGGGGTCACAGTGTGCCAATGTGGGCACACTTCCTGGTTGCTATGGGCTGTTATAACATTTTCAATAGTAGTTTCATTAATTTGAATGCAATGGGTTTGAAGATAGTTTCTTTGCAAATTTGTGAAACTTTGTGAACGGTAAAATTATTGTGAATTGCTACAGGGCTCATGTGACCTAACATTTTACTTCACAAGTATGACACCAAAAGGCCTCCCAAACTCTCTCAAATAATGGTTTCCAGTACATATTCCCATATTTGCTCAAGAGGTTTATCATAGAAGCCAAATGTCATAGTGCAATTTGAAAGCACACAGTGAGCATTTTAATTTTTAGGTATAATCAATTCTTTGCAAGTCATTTTCACAGGTCTGCAATTTTTTCAGAATGTGTAAAAACTTTTCCTTCCTATAATTTTCATTTTCATGTTCAAGAAAAAATCCCCATTCCAAAAAAAAACAAGAATGCAAAAATGCATTGAAATTTCAATGATACAGTAGTATTCTAAATACTGCCATAAATTTCTATACATCATTTAGTCACTGATCTAAAGCAATTTTTAACATGTTTGGAAGGTAGCCCTGTGTGCAAAACTGCATTTTGACCTTTGTGAAACAGGAGATATTCTTGGGAAATTTCACCTTTTGACATCTGGTGACCAGGACATTCTATTTCTCTCTTACAGATGGGGCATTTTGCAAAATTCAAACATCAGTTATCAAAATAGATAATATTTCTATGGTTTTGTATATCAGAATCCAACTCTCTATTCCAGTAATGACACTTATGATCAAGTAATTCAAACCTTAGTGCATGTCAAGGACAGAACTGAGAGTTGACACAGTACTATAAGGTTAGTTAAAGTGTAACTAAAATTACTTTGAATGTGGGTAGGCTTCGATGAGTGTGTTATGCAAATTTCACTCAGGCTTCTCTTTCCAATTAGTCATGCACATTTGAAGGAAGTCCCTAAGCTTAAAAATTGCAGTTCAAAAAAGAAAAAGATGTTGCAGACAGGATATTCCCCAGTGTCATGGGCAGGACAGCATTGATGATTTCGGCATGTCTTCTTGGCCTTATTGAACATAATCAATGACCAACAATGCTGGTTCATGGTATCAAAGCAAGTTGGATGTCTCCTATTCAAGTTAAACTTGGCTGCAGAACCTTTGTTAGGCACCGATAATCCATGCAACTTGTATGATAGGAAATTCCTTAGCAAGTTGGGTGTCTCTTATTCAAGTTGAACTTGGCTGCAGAACCTTTGTTAGCACCGATTATCCACACAACTTGTACGATAGAAAATTCCTAAACATTCCAAAGGTTCTTAGCTGGAACATCACACATCACAATTTAGAAATGCAGTTCTTTCTAACTTAAGTAATTTGTTGTGTTTCATAAAAGTGAGAAGCATACAGTCTTTTTGTTTTTTGTGGATAAAATCTGTCATACCTGGAATGATCATGACAGATAAGAGAACTTAATTTTGAGAAAAGACTGCAACAAACTGAAAAGTTTAAACCACGCCTATCTGAGTATAAATGAATATCCAATGTGTCACAAGCTGTTTCGCACTTCTGATTCAAAAAGCACAGTATACAATGGCTTTTGTGTAAGCACATGCATGAAAAGTGGAATATGAAAGATGTCAATTAAGGTTGAATATTGACGGAGTAGGACCACGGTCTGGCGATCTGTAACTAAGTTAAAGGAAAATTGTGATGGTCTGTGATGTCATAGGCAGGCCCCTGTAAGAGGAAGCACCACACGTACTGAACATTTGACAACAGTCCCAAATGTAAGCAAATTAACAACCAAGAGCTATACTGCTGTACACAATCCTTTATACATATGATAAAGGTCCTTCTAAACCTCCCACAGGGTAATGAAGTAAAACAAGCATTTCAACTTCAAATGTTTACTTGCCTCTGGTTGATCATGCCAACTGATGGAGGTTGGCCAAATCTCATTTTATTGGTCTTGATTTCAAGTCTTTAGCCATGTCAAGCAGGGAATAATTTATCCAGTATCGCATTGCAATTTGCTACACAAACAGGCCAAGTTGTTACACATATGAAATATTGTGTAGCAACTTTTTGTGTGCACAACCCTTGCATTTTCACAAACAATGTGTGACAGACCTCAAATATTTTCAAAACTGCTACATAAAATTTGAATGCAAAATTATTCTCTGTCAAGTACTGCCCCCTTAATAAACATTTTGACAGAAATTATGCAGTAATGTGTGTAATACTTTCCTGCAGCCGATGTCCAGTGACTTTCATATCCTATCAGCTTTTATTATCCTTCCTTAAGCTAATCATATTTCTCCAAAAAAGTTCTTTGTACACAGAAAAGAAGTGCATGACAGCATAGCTTGTTTATAAAAGCACATGCTGTAGTTACTAACAGATTTTACATTCTGCTGAAAAACCCAATATAAAACCCACATATCAGGATCAGTGTGTTTCTGTAAGAGGCATTGTCTCGGCCTGGCAGCATTGGTTTGTGATTTAAAATACAAAGTGTATGTGAGTTTATGTGATTCTTGCCATAATATAGAAGAGCTGTGTCCAAACAACTGAAGAATTTCTGTTCAAAGCCAAGGTGAGATTCATGAGATATACATGGACAAGGTAGACTTGTCCGGAGTTAGTATTTGATTGAACTGTTTTATGGTCCAGGAATAAGAGAAAGGAGAACGGTCTTAATACTGCTTCCTACGTCAAATCAGGTTAACGATATCACTCCCACCACAAGAAAGCACTTTGATCATCAATTTCAAACTTGCAATGATTAAAAGGGGATTGCGTACTGCTCTTTTTACAGAGGTTGCCATTACTACAATGAACACATACACAATCTCATTAACTCTCTCTAAGATGTTTTAATTACACAGGCAAAGAGGCATTGCATATCTTATTCTTGAACACAGTAACAAGTACATTTGCAATGGCATGTGTTAAAACAGCAGCAACATTGGTTTCATGGAATATCAAAAATAATTTGGACGGATGTCTTATTTGGCATAAAGGTGCCCCATACATATATTACATGAATATCTTACTGTCGAAAGCCAACTTGTTCAACTGTGCAAGACCAGAACAAGACAAGACATTGCTCAGCATTAGACACATTGACATCATGCCACATAATTTTGTAGCAGAAGATTAAAGCACCTAAATGCTCAAAGTACGCTTTGCACTTATGCAGAAGATCATGTATAACCAAAGAACACAAATATAAGCTTTTTGTTAGCATAAGCTGCAATGATACGCTGCTTCCATGTAGTGGCAGGTTTAGTGACATTGTAAAACCCCCACCCCATAACAAAAAAGTAATGCTTGGTTTAACAAGTATTAAGCTTCTCCAGTATATTAGAGAGAAAGTTCACCCTGAATGTTTAGTACACTAGTACCATATTAGTCTAGGTAGGGCAGAATGAAAAAAATACTATTGTTTGGCGAGGGTATACAAGAAAATTTTTGAGTTTAACAAAATTCCCCATGTGGCCAGAAACAGTATTTTTCAAGCGTTCTAAGCTACATGTACCAACTTCTTGAAGCCATATTTTGTAAACATTGAGGGAGCTGAACATACCTTTAGTGGCACACTTTTTTCATTCAGGGCTGAGCCCAAAGGTCCCAGGTCCTGCTGACACTGTGTCTGTCAGAACTTTTCAACAAAAATTGTGTATGGGCCATTTTGGTACAAGTTGTCAATTGCAAATAAATACAGTTACATGCACTGACACTTCCAATAAGATGTTTAATTTTGCTATTTCTGTATAATTACACATAACTCCAGGCAATAATCTGATTAACCTGTGCAACACATTGGTACAGGCTCCATTGAGGTGTTGGTAATTACAGTACACCATACTGTGTGCTTCCAGTCATAACAATTATAGTTGAGATAGCTACCTACATATCAATAAGTGTACATTAAATTACACTTAAGATATGGTGGCATCTTGTACATTAACAGAGTACTAAACCAATGTGTTTTCTTTCCGTATAACACATAAATGTTGCTACAATCCCACAAAATATGAATGTGCTAGCAATGAGAAAATATCATGTGTTCATAGTCATGGCAGTACTAGTATTATGAAGGTTTAACCATATATACAACTGAGTATCTAATGTCCACCTTGAGTGCAGACAAGCAAACTAAATATTCACCAAATTGTATATACTAGAGGAGCCTTTATTTTGTGTCATGCACTGTTACCACAGGTTTTACACATGCCATCATGTTATGCAGACACCAATGCTGGCTGTAACTGCGGGTCTTTTTTGATAGCTGAGTCTGCCGCGGCTAATACCATTTTCATAGCTGTACCATCGACTTGATCCGAGAGAAACTGACTAATGGTCTCTATTGCTTCATCCATCTCTTTCTGGAGAGAAAGAATTCTCTCAGCATTCTCTTGTGAGTTCTCTTCAAATCCAGCTAATTCATTCTGATGATATAGACCACGTAAGGTGAAATAGCGAGTGAGAGCATCATGAAGACGTACTTGTAGACTGTTCAGCTGTTGAAAATAGAAGAGGGAAACATCGGTATCTGTCTGTGTATAGTAGTAATGCATTAAGTAGAACAAAGTGCAACCCAGCGGATGGACTGTATGATTGATATATAAATAAAAGCAACCAACATTTTATGACAAACCTGCTACAACAATTTAACGGACAAGATCTACAAGACTCTGATCTATATGAAAAGTAAATCTATAAATCAGATATACACGTTAACATCCATTGAACTTAGCAACTTTTGTAGAACTTCACTTTGGCTCAAAACTTTATGTTTTGGGTTGCCAAGAATATTGGGAGAGTCATAGAATTTGAATGAGTAAAACATTAATTAATTGACAGTTTTGTCCTTTCAATGTGAACACAGCAGAAATTAAACCAAAGATGATACAACTGTTGTATATAAAACAGCAACTTATTAATTAATAGTCAACATATTCCTTGGTATGAAAGCATATCAAGCCCCAGGAGTATGTTTATAAATGTCTCCATTACTCATTGACAGCTTATCAAGTTCCATGGAGTATGTTATTGAATACCCGCTTTACTCAATCCCATTGATAATAAACCCATCCCTTGGCATGAAAGGATATCAAGTGGACTTAATTCCATTTAACATAAACATTTCCCTTGATATGAAAGCACACTTAGGTTCCAGGGGTATTTTATTGAATTTTTATTGAAAGCATGTGCCACTCAATTTCATGGGTAAACTACATATCTCTTGGTATGAAAGCACACTTAGGTTCCAGGGGTATTTTATTGAATTTTTATTGAATGCATGTGCTACTCAATTTCATTGGTAAACTACATATCTCTTGATATGAAAGCACACTTAGGTTCCAGGGGTATTTTATTGAATACATGTGTTACTCAGTTTTTGTAGGTAAATTAACATCTCTCTTGATATGAAAGCATTTCATGTAATGTTGTAATTGAATGCCTCCATCACTCATTGAAGTTGCACAAAGAACATGTAACACAATTCTGTTTCCAAATGTTAAAACACAATCCTGGTTAGCAGGGCTAAATATGAAGTAATAATGAATTACAAGGCTATGAAATCATATGAAAGGGAGAACCCATCACCCATCAGTTTGTGTTTTGCAAAGTTTTGGGTGTCAGGGCTCGTATTTTTTTTGGTTGTCTGATTGTCCTGGACAACTAAAATTCCATAGGGACAACCAAAAGGTGGAAGTTGGTTGTCCGATGGACAACCATTTTTCTCTCACAAAGAATTATATTCCAGCAGCTTGCTTTTATTTGAATGAAGAAGTATGCTGTATATATGCTGACTGATCAATTTGTTGCAAAATTTTCCATCATAGTTTCACACTTCAAGTGTCTTTGTCTTGCAAAAATTATATCTTTTCACTCTTCCAGACCAATTATACGTATTAAAACACAATTACTGTGCTGTGCTGTAATTGGTCACAAAATGTGTTTTGGACACAGAATGTTTTGGACAGCCAAATTTTCTTTAGGACAACTAAAACTATGGCATTGGTTGCCCAAGGACAACCCCAAATTTTTCTGAAAATCGAGGCCTGGGTGTTACATATTTACTGCAGCTAGATTCTTTTATTTTCAAAGCATTCTGTGTTCTGAGTCTTTGCTTTGACACTTAAGTTTTAATACTTAACATTATTTTCCAACTACTTTTCAAGCCTTCCTTTTACTAAGAAAAGACCACACCCCCAACCTCTGAAACCCTGCCAGTGTTCTTTTATGAAAATTTTGTCCTATGCAGACCAGTTTGCCTACGTCCAAATTCAAGATTTCTGCTAACAGGCAAGTCTAGTTGAAGGGGCAGAGTTCTAGGACACTTTGTGTCATCCCTCAGTGTCATGTATTGGATCATCACCCTTAAAGGTTGCCAGTTGAAGTTAAGAAGCTTTAAATCTATGCTGATAATACCAACAGGCAAGTCTAGCTGAAGGGACAGAGTTCTAGGACACTGTGTGTCATCCCTCAGTGTCATGTATTGGATCATCACCCTTAAAGGTTGCCAGCTGAAGTTAAGAAGCTTTAAATCTATGCTGATAATACCAACAGGCAAGTCTAGTTGAAGGGACAGAGTTCTAGGTCACTTTGTGTCATCCCTCAGTGTCATGTATTAGATCATCACCCTTAAAGGTTGTCAGCTGAAGTTAAGAAGCTTTAAATCTATGCTGATAATACTCATAAATGAAACAGTAATCCTTACGAAAACAAAATCTGAGAAATTATGCATGATTAAAAAATTGGTACCATTATTGATTCCTTGCTGAAGGCAGGCAAGGAATCTATGCGATGGCGATGTCGTGTGTGTGTATGTGTGTGACACCCGCTTTTAAACACTATATCTCAAGAAGGGTAACTCTGAGAGATCTCAAACTTGGCATGTAGATTGCCCACATTGAGTAGAAGATCCCAATTGTTTTTGGTGGAGGTCGAAGGTCATCTGGGGTCACCAGAGGTCAAAACATCAAAACTTTGTAAACAGTATATCTCAAGAAGGGTAACTGTGAGGGATCTCATACTTAGCATGTGGATTGTCCATATTGAGTAGATGATCCCTATTGTTTTTACTGGAGGTCAAAGGTCATTTAAGGTCATCAGAGGTTAAACCTTGCACATACTATATCTCAAAAAGGGTAACTGTTAAGTGTAATATTCATTAGTGCATAGGGTTAAGTTTTTTGATTGGCATGGCTAATGTAAGATGCATAGGTAAGCTTTTGGAATCCACTTCATTATGTAAATGATCAAGTTGGGTAATTTCAAAATATGTACTGAAGCAATCTCACTGTATTAAGAATGTCTAAAGTGCATAAAAGTGCATTTGGTACAGTATTTATGTTGATTTTGGTTTGAAGTTTTGCCCTATAACATTTAGTGCCAGTGTTAATATGCATAAGAGTAAGTGGGTAGAACACAATCTGAAAAAGTTAAAAAGGAACAAACTGTTTATCAGGCTGACATGTTTTGTTAATTTATCTTTGTTACAGGTATGCTGATTTTGCCATAAGTATCTCGGCCTATAGATTTTCATGAATTATATTTCCTACTCTTAAGTGGAAGTTTCTGGCAGTGTCTGGAACATGTGAGTTAAACAAAGGCTGTATGAGGGTTACTTGGGGACATAGTCTGAACATATTGGAGAAAGCTTCCATGCCCACAAAGCAGAGGAATTGTTCAGTGGGGAACTTCATAAGTGTTAACTTTGAACAGATCAAGTGCTCTGTATGATGCCCAAAATTTCCTTTAGAGCATACAAACATTGTTTCTTCCTTAACCCTAAAGAAACTAGAAAGCCAAAAGGCTTAGTGATTCCTTGCCATATGATATATTGTAATAATGAACATGGATGCCCACATGACAAGCATGAGATCCCTCACAAATACAGAGGTATACTAGTAAGGTCAAAACCTTTTGAGATCATGTGACCCAAAATGACCTTTCACACTCATTTAAAACAATAGGGAGCAACTACCTAAAAAGACCATCAACATGCTAAATATGAGCAATTCAAAAACTGAGTATGAGATACCTCCACAGTTCAATAACCACATAAAATGTCATGTCTTCAAGGTTTTGCCCTTTTGTGACCCCAACCTTTGACCTCCACAAACAAGAGAAATCTCCCACACAGTTATGATGCTGGTAAACTATGTTGTCTATTAACTTGATAAAGAGATATTTTTGAAACATGCTCCTTTAAATCAAAATTTTGGGTATTGAGGATAGCTAGTCTATATAATGATGTCTCTATGATCCAAAAAGTTGACTGCATTGAGGTTAGTGTTACAACAAGCCCTAATCCTAACAGTCATCCATAAATTGGAACATACAGTAGAGACATCTCAACAGAAAGGTGTAACCAATAGTGGTGGTCCTTTTGTATTTGTTTTTTGGTGTAATGCCCTTCCCAATGACTAAGATATCCTTGAAATTTAACAAAAAATGGGAACCCTAATAATCCAGAAATTAACAAGATTTGTAATTTGCCTTAAATTGTCTGCTTGTAGGAACACCACATAACAGAGTACAAGTCAAGTGTCCTTTGTTTGATACACAGTAGATACTATTTGCTAGTTTTGATTACCTGAACTACAGTACTTTCTGAAAAACAAGCCTTACTGAGAGGGCTTAATAAGTGTCAGACACTATCTCCAGACAGGTAGGAAATGGTTAAAGCCATTGAGCTGTATGATTCAATGAGAAAACCCCTCAGGACACTGTGGCAGTCAAATGTGATGAACTAGGTATTAAAGATAACAGTGACCAGCAATTTTCACAGACTATGGTGGGTCAGTTACAATTTATTCATTCAATTAGGCAATCTCAGTTCAAGCATGCTCAGGGGTATTTGATCCAAATGATCAGTTATTTAGTTCTTTTTATAAAACTAATTACCTGTGGTGTATTTAATTATCTAGTTCCCACTCCCATGTCCTTATGAGGACAGTAGCACAAGGTTTGTCTGTAACTTTTAACAATCTTTGATACTAAATTTAATGTTATCTTCATATTTTCTTTAGGGTTGTGGAAGAAACAATGCTTGTATGTTCTAAAAGAAATTTTGGGCATCATGCAGAGCACTTGATCTGTTCAAAGTTTACACTTATGAAGTTCCCCACTGAACAATTCCTCTGCTTTGTGGGCATGGAAGCTTTCTCCAATATGTTCAGACTATGTCCCCAAATAACCCTCATACAGCTTTTGTTTAACTCACATATTTCATGAAAATCTATAGGCGGAGATACTTATGGCAAAATCAGCAAACCTATGACAAAGATAAATTAACTAACATGTCAGCCTGATGAACAGTTTTTTTCCTTTTTAACTTTTTCAGATTTTGTTCTACCCACTTACTCTTATGTGTATTAATACTGGCACTAAATGTTATAGGGCAAAACTTCAAACCAAAATCAACATAAATACTGTACCAAATGCACTTTTATGCACTTTAGACATTCTTAATACAGTGAGATTGCTTCAGTACATATTTTGAAATTACCCAACTTGATCATTTACATAATGAAGTGGATTCCAAAAGCTTACCAAATGCATCTTACATTACCCATGCCATTCAAAACTTTTCACCCCATGCACTAATGAATATTAACCCTAACAGTTACCCTTTTTGAGATATAGTATGTGCAAGGTTTAACCTCTGATGACCCTAAATGACCTTTGACCTCCAGTAAAAACAAAAGGGATCATCTACTCAATATGGACAATCCACATGCTAAGTATGAGATCCCTCACAGTTACCCTTCTTGAGATATACTGTTTACAAAGTTTTGATGTTTTGACCTCTGGTGACACCAGATGACCTTTGACCTCCACAAAAAACAATAGGGCTCATCTACTTAACATGGACAATCCACATGCTATGTATAAGAGCCCTCACAGTTACCCTTCTTGAGATACAGTGTTTACAAGGTTTTGACCTTTTTACCTCTGGTGACCCCAAATGACCTTTGACCTCCACCAAAAACAATAGGAATCATCTACTCAATATGGGCAATCTACATGGTAAGTATGAAATCATTCACATTTTTCCTTCTGGAGATGATGTGTTTACAAGCAATTTCCAAGGTATTTACCATTTGACCCCTGGTGACCCCAAATGACCTTTGACCTCCACCAAAAATAATAGGGACCCTCTACTCAATGTGGGCAATCTACACACCAAGTTTGAGATCTCTCAGAGTTACCCTTCTTGAGATATCGTGTTTACAAGCGGGTGTCACACACACACATACACACACACACACACGACATCACCATCGCATAGATTCCTTGCCTGCCTTCGGCAAGGAATAAAAAATGAAGATAAGTTACAGACAAACCTTGTGCCACTGTCCTCATAAGGACATGTAAGTGGGCACTAGATAATTAAATACACCACTGGTAATTAGTTTTATAAAAAGAAGTAAATAACTGATCATTTGGATCAAATACCCTTAAGCATGCTTGAACTGATATTGTCTAATTGAATGAATCAAATTGTAACTGACCCACCAGAGTCTGGGAAAATTGCTGGCGACTGCTATCTTACCTAATTTATCACATTTGACTGCCACAGTTTCCTTAGGGGTTTTCTCATTGAATCATACAGCTCAATGGATTTAACCATTTCCTACATGTCTAGAGATAGGACAAAGGACACTTGACTTGTACTCTGTTATGTGGTGTTCCTACAAGCAGACAATTTAAGGCAAATTACAAATCTTGTTAATTTCTGGATTAACAGGGTTCCCATTTTTGGTTAATTTTCAAGGAAATCATAGTAATTGGGAAGGGCATTACACCAAAAAGCAAATACAAATGGAACACCACTAATAGCCAAGGTTACACCTTTCTGTTGAGATGTCTCTACTGCATGTTCCAATTTATGGATGACTGTTAGGATTAGGGCTTGTTCTAACACTAACCTCAATGCAGGCAACTTTTTGGATCATAGAGACATCATTATATATAGAGCTATCCTCAACACCCGAAATTTTGATTTAATGGAGCATGTTCCAAAAATATCTCTTTATCAAGTTAATAGACAACATAGTTTACCAGCATCATAACTGCGTGGGAGATTTCTCTTGTTTGTGGAGGTCAAAGGTTGGGGTCACAAAAGGGCAAAACCTTGTAGACATGACATTTTTATGTGGATATTGAACTGTGGAGGGATCTCATACTCAGTTTGTGAATTGCTCATATTTAGCATGTTGATGGTCTTTTTTAGGTAGTTGCTCCCTATTGTTTTAAGTGAGGGTGAAAGGTCATTTTGGGTCACATGATCTCAAAAGGTTTTGACCTTACTAGTATACCTCAATATTTGTGAGGGATCTCATGCTTTTCATGTGGGCACCCATGTTCATTATTACAATATATCATATGGCAAGGAATCACTAAGCCTTTTGGCTTTCTAGTTTACCCTAGCCTTCCAATCCTTCAAAAGATGACAATATATTATGCTATTATAGCTGCATACCTGTTTGTGGTCCTTTAAACTTGCTTCAAGTCCAATCCTGATTTCAAACTCTTGTAGAAGGTCAGTCTTCTGTTGGTAATACTCCTGCTGTAAAATGCGGTATTCATGGGCAAGACTACTGTTTTCTTTTAACTTGGCTGTCAATGATTGCTGTAAAAGGAAATTATATTTACCTGGTGGATCACCTCAGATAGCAGTATAATAGAATGACAATTACCTGGTGAATAATCCTAAAATAACATTTTCATGGAACGACATTCACTCAATGGATAACTTCAAAACAACACTGTAATGGAATGACATTCACCTGGTGAATCACCTTGAAATAACTTCATAATGGAATGACAAACATCTGGTGGAATATCTCCAAACAAGTTAACAGTATTGCGCTATCAGGACAAAATATGGATATTACATTTTTTACCTGCAACTAACTGTTTTCACTTTGAAACCCACTGCTGAAAGATTTGTTGTAAATACTAAGCAGTAGAAATGAACATCACAGTCTAAATAACTGAGCCAGCCAGTGGCTCAAAAAATATTATCAAGTTTTTTTTTTTTGGGGGGGTGGGTGGGTAGCACATGAAGTGGCAAGTCTTTACTTTCTTTTTGGGCAAATCTCAATTCAAGTCCCAATTCTTTTGATTCCAAATTTTAAGTGACAAGTCTACCAAAACTGAGACTCTATTCTATTAAGTCCCAGACACAAGTCCCCAACTCTGGTTTGATATAATGCACTGGAAGGGTAGAGTTTGCAACATTTACTTATTGATCTCTAAAGAAATTTTTTATAACTTGTCTACAAGACTTGAGCAACTGGCACAGGTAAGTGAATTCTGTCTCTGCTTTGCATCCACCTTTGGAATTGAGGTAATCCATCTAGGTACAGGCACATAATATCGGTAACAATGAAACACCAAATTTAAAGTTAAGGTGTATACCTCGTGTTCTGCTAGCACCTCTCTTCTCAATTTCATATGTTCAATATGTTCATCATCACCACTCTCTAATCTCTGTGCTACCTCCATCAAGGACTGTTTTAATTCTTGTTCCTGCCTCTGTCCTGTCTCTAATTGTATAGTCTGTTCTTCTAGATCAGCACTGCAACATAAATAACACAATCATAAATAATCTCACCACATCATATTAAGCATTTAAGTCCTCTTTTGGTGCACTGAAGAATATCTAAATAACAATTTCAAAGAGACATGGGGACTACCTTTTGGTGTGAGTCGTTTTACCACGATACAATGGTCTGAGGATTCTGTCCCACAATCCTTTGTAATTGCTATTTTTAAAAGATTGTCTATTGACAAAACCTGATTTTTACAAATCTGTTTGTTTGCAGTTTACAATGTTACCATTGTTTTCTATGTTGGAAGTTTGCTTCTTAATTTGCTGTTTGATTGCTTAAATTGTGAAAATTTTACAACAATGTCATTCCAATTTTTAATGCTATAACCACCATTGGAAACTAAGGTTCTAAAAGTCTTCCTTCATCTCAGCCATAGCATACTTACTTCAATCATAAACTAAAGTTTCTAAGAGTCTGCCTTCATCTCAGCCATAGCATACTTGCTTCAACCATAAACTAAAGTTTCTAAAAGTCTGCCTTCATCTCAGCCATAGCATACTTGCTTCAGCCATAAACTTAAGTTTCTAAAAGTCTTCCTTCATCTCAGCCATAGCATACTTGCTTCAACCATAAACTAAAGTTTCTAAAAGTCTGCCTTCATCTCAGCCATAGCATACTTGCTTCAATCATAAATTAAAGTTTCTAAAAGTCTGCCTTCATCTCAGCCATAGCATACTTGCTTCAACCATAAACTAAAGTTTCTAAAAGTCTGCCTTCATCTCAGCCATAGCATACTTGCTTCAACCATAAACTAAAGTTTCTAAAAGTCTGCCTTCATCTCAGCCATAGCATACTTGCTTCAATCATAAATTAAAGTTTCTAAAAGTCTTCCTTCATCTCAGCCATAGCATACTTACTTCAATCATAAATTAAAGTTTCTAAAAGTCTGCCTTCATCTCAGCCATAGCATACTTGCTTCAACCATAAACTAAAGTTTCTAAAAGTCTTCCTTCATCTCAGCCATAGCATACTTGCTTCAACCATAAACTAAAGTTTCTAAAAGTCTGCCTTCATCTCAGCCATAGCATACTTGCTTCAATCATAAATTAAAATTTCTAAAAGTCTTCCTTCATCTCAGCCATAGCATACTTGCTTCAATCATAAATTAAAATTTCTAAAAGTCTTCCTTCATCTCAGCCATAGCATACTTGCTTCAATCATAAATTAAAGTTTCTAAAAGTCTTCCTTCATCTCAGCCATAGCATACTTGCCTCAACCATAAACTAAAGTTTCTAAAAGTCTTCCTTCATCTCAGCCATAGCATACTTGCTTCAATCATAAATTAAAGTTTCTAAAAGTCTTCCTTCATCTCAGCCATAGCATACTTGCTTCAGCCATAAACTAAAGTTTCTAAAAGTCTGCCTTCATCTCAGCCATAGCATACTTGCTTCAACCATAAACTAAAGTTTCTAAAAGTCTTCCTTCATCTCAGCCATAGCATACTTGCTTCAGTCATAAATTAAAGTTTCTAAAAGTCTTCCTTCATCTCAGCCATAGCATACTTGCTTCAACCATAAACTAAATTCGATAAGGAGAGTATGTTTGCTGCTGGGACTTCAATCTGGTTTGTGACTTTAATAAAAAGGTCTGTCCCTTGATCATATCCAGGACCAGAATTGTAAATATGAAATCCAACCATGCAAGTGCACATGTATTCACAAACAAACAGGCACACACACTCAAAGTAACATGCTTATACACTCAAATTAATGTTCTTTTGGAGCCCTAAAGCCACCAGTATATCAGAATGTGATATTTTGTTTATTCTGCCCATTGTTTTTGTAATCTGTCTGGATTATTGGGATGGGGAGGGGGGGGGAGAAAACCACATTTGCCCAAATATTTTTATTGGGGTGGTCATAACCCCCGCCCCACTCCTGATTTTCTGAAAACTTTATTGTTGAGGTGATAACAAAATGCCAACTAACTTTCTTATGATGTCATACACCATCATACATTTTCTTATCGGAAAGGGTAGTCTGATATTATCAGTCTATCCATGTGACGTCACAGAATATTAAGCATTAATTTAATTCTCCCAGTCCTGCAGTACAACTCATATATTCACACAGGTTTTCGCTCTTTCTGACCAGAGATGGAGAAGATTTTGACAAAAACTCATAAACACAGATCACAACCTAATCTAAATTCATTGTAGTGTGACTGTGGCTATAGAGGACATTAAAGGAATCTAAGTATCAGCAAAGGCACTGTATGACATATCAACAAACAGCAGCCAATGTTACGAGTGGGAAGAAAGCTTACTTTAAGTCTTCTATTGCTTCAGAAGTATTCTTAATAACTCTATCCATAAAGTTATCAGACTGGTCTTGTTCTGCTAATTTCTTTTGGATGAAATCTGTCCTGTAGGCCATGTAATCAAGCTTCTTCTGTTTCTCCAAATAGTCAGCCTGTGAGGAAAGTGACAGCATTTGAATGACATTCTTGCTAAGTAAATTTATGCAAGAACAAGATATGAAATATAAAAATTGCAGAGATGTAGAGGAGTTAGGACTTGGACTTGTGATTTCAGAATTTGAAGGACTCAGGTAGATGGGTTGATTTTTACCCCTCTTGAGCCTGAGTCCTGACTTGAATCCTTGAAATTTGAAAATTGCCGTACTCATGACTCAAACCTCGAAACTCAACTAGATCACAGAAAAATAGCAATCAAGTAAGATAATGTAATTCTACTCTTACTGATTGATAACAATTGTGTTAAGCCCCCAGGTCACAATATAGCAAATTCAGATAACTAACTGGTTTTCTGTGAGTTTTAAAGAATTCTCTTCCACCACCAACCTCAAGAAAGAGTCCAAAAACTGGCCCCTTCTGTACATACAAGATTCGTAACATAGGGTTACAAAACTAAAATAACATCATGTCCTAGATAATGTTTATCTGACAGTCATAATGGATTGGAGCAAACTGGGAAAATATTGCTGTGACAAGTGATGAAAATTAAATAATTAGAACAAGTCTGTTATTTATGTAGCTTGCCACTTTTTAGAATAAAGAACAGAAATCTAATTGGTATGATTTAAAAATTATTGGACCAAATCTCACACTGAAAATTCTTGTAGTGTGACTAGTCTTTAAGAAAACTGTGAACTTAAAGGATTAGGAGGTTAGAGTAGCGTTTGACAACTAATCACCTACATTACAGGAAATGCCCATTAGCCAGAATTTAGAAAAAGTCCAACACAACTGATCCTCTTTACTCTGTTTAGCCCAACTTCCTGGCAGACATGAACCTCATCTTGACTTCTGCGACCTTACAAATTGAAAGTCACCTATGCATGACACACTGAAAAGCTGTGCTGGGCCAACAGGATGCCCTCCCCCAACAAATCAATAAAGTTGCCTAATCCTTCTTACCCGAGTTGCTATTGTCAAGTTGGTAAAAGGAGGTAATGGGGAATTCCTGTCATGTAAACTGATCATTCTATAACAGTTATTTCTAAACAACACAGTGTTCAACAACATTTATTTGAGTCATTCTCTGAATTTACTTGTGACACAATTCAGAAAAAAATACAACAAGTCAATACAAAAGAGAGACTCAGGAGTAAACTCAGAAAAGCTCTGTAGAGCTTGTAAAAGAGCCCTATGAAAAAGAAAACTACAAAGCCAAAAGGCTTAGTAATTCCTTGCCATATAAGATATACATTGTAACGAACATGAATTGCCCACATGTCAAGCATGAGATCCCACACAGATATCCTACTTGAAATATCATGTTAGCAAGGTCAAAACCTTTTGAAATCTTGTAACCCAAATGAACTTTCACCTCTACTTAAAACAATAGGGATCACCTGCCCTACTGCATATGGCCATCATCATGAAATATGAACAATTCACAAGCTAAGTATGAGAACACTCACAGTTATCCTCCTTCAAATATCATGTCTACAAGGTTTTGACCTTTTGTGACGCCAAATAACATTTCACCTCCACAAAAAAGAGAAAACTCCCAAATGGACATAATGCTGCAGGTAACATATTGTATTTTGTCCCATCTAATAACTTGATAGAGAAATAAGTTTGTTTATTTTAATGAAATTATAGCAATTTATTTTGTCGAGTTTTAGCTAATGGGGGCAGCTCTTTGTGCAGTATTTTATTTTTTGACAAATGCCCTTCCCAATGGCTACAATGTCCTTGAAAATAAACAAAAACTGATGACCCTATTAACCCAGATCTATCAAGACTTGTAACTTTGCTTTTTGTCTACTTATAGACACAACACACAAGTTTCCCTGGTTTAATACACAGTAGGCATTAGTATAAAGCTTGCTTTGATTACCTGAACTACTTTAATATAAGCCTTGCTCAGAGGACTAAACAGAGGCACACAATGTTTATTCAGTAAAAGGTTACGTCCATTGAGCATCTGCTTTAACATACTGTATGATTTATTCTGTCCAGACACTGTGGTTTGTACTAGCAGTCAACTGTGATAAATTATGTCAGATAACAGTGGTCAGTTTGAATAGAGGTGCAGGGTCAGTTACAATTTGATTCATCCAATTAAGCAATTACTGCTGATGCATGCTCAAGGGTATTTGATCCAATGACCAGTAATTTAGCTTTTTTAAAAAACTAATAACTTGTGGTATATTTTATTAATCAATTCCAATTTCCAATTCATGCATGCTCACATGTCCTTATAAGGACAGCTAGCAGCATAAGCAGGGTTGATTTTTAAGCAATTGAAATTGGTTGTCCAAAGGACAACCAGCTGCAAGAATTTGGTTGTCCTCCCAAAAATTTAGTCATCCTAGACAAAAGACATGTGAAAACAAGAAAGTTTTGCAATGTGCATTTTGTGGTTTCAAGACAATTCTTTTATTATTATTGCACTGGGTGCTATTTGCATTGCATTATATCTAGTGTGAAAGTCACTTTATTGAAAATACACATGAAAGGGGAAAACCATAACGGACAGAAACACGAAGACAAAAACCTTCTGTATACAAAGTGAGAACACCCGCATACAATACACTTAAATGGGCCTAGTCAATGCAGAGCGCCTGCAGCTTTCTGTTCAAAACACCATTTTCAAGAATTTGAGAAATCTCCGAGACAACAGAAGTCTGGCCTCCCTGATCATTGCTACTCCCCCCCCCCCACCCCACATTTTATTCATCACTTACTCAAGGACGGGCAAAAGACATTTTTTCTCCTAATAACTTCCCAACGTTCGGTAAACACAATAATAATGTGATCTTTAGACAGTTGTACTGTCAAAATATGGTGCATTAATACAAAACTTGAATGGTAGCCTACATATCATGATTTCTGAAACTCATTCCTTTTGTATCAAAATCTGACAATCGTAAGCATGAAGTGTCTATTGAACAAAATGCCTTTTTGAAAAGCTTGTTTGTTTCAGCTTTAATAGTGTCTGACCGATTATGCTATAATCCATAATACAGTACCCTTTTACCGATTATTTAATTAAACTATCGGCTCCATGCCAATTATTAGAAAGAGGGAAGTCACCGTGACATGTTTGTCTCTTAAGCCCCTTGCATCTTGTATATCGTATTACCGGAACCAGTTCAGGGTGGAAAATATTGGGAATCGTTATGAACGGAATATCTTTTTTGTATAGGCGTAATATTTTCACTTCAAAAGTGGAGATACAAATCAACCATTAATAGAGTTGAATTGTTTGCAGTCGATGTCACACACCCTTTGATAATTTAGCTCTAAGGCCAAAATCATGCTTTGTTTAGTTTTTATCCCCCAATCATGTCGGAACATTTACTGTGGCGTTAATGTACTGTAGCTACTCTCCCGCTTTAATGAACCACGTGTAAAGCAATCATGATAATCTAGCAGTTCTGGGCAGCAAAACAAATGCACCTGATTAACATATCTTATGGTTCCTTCCGGATTTAAATATCCCCGTATATTGTTAGCAGTTCTTGTCCAAAACTTACGTCTAGTTAAAAAGAATGTGCAACTGAAATGCACGTAAGTCCGATCCCCGAAAAATCCACTTATGCAGAGATTTAAGATGCCGTCTCTAGGTGAATTTAGCATGGGGCTCCCCCGGCTTCACTAGCAGGCTATATAAGCATGACAAGTGCGATCGTCCTAACACAAACTCAACAGAAAAACTTGTCTCAAGACCGAGTATTTTCACACACTAAATCACATAGGCGAAGGCGCGAGTTGTGATTGGCTGGCTAGAATCAATGCAATGGAACCAATTACGATACAGGGGCCAATTTAAATTTTGCAATGGATCGTATGCATATGATGTCACTGAGCAAAACATGATGCCATGTTGGAGGTAAGTCTAGTGCATGGGCTATATAAGTATGACAAGTGCGATTGTCGTAACACAAACTCAACGGAAAAACTTGTCTCAAGACAGAGTATTTTCACACACTAAATCACATAGGCGAAGGCACGAGTTGTGATTGGCTAGCTACAATCAACGCAATTGAACCAATCACGATGCAAGGGCCAATTTAAATTTTGCAATGGATCCTATGCATATGATGTCACCAAGCAAAACATGATGTCTTGTTTGTCGGTAAAAAGGGACACGCACGTAAGTCTAGTGTATGTGTGGGCCAAGAAGTTTGCTGCACGAGACCACATGCATCACTGTTTTCGTTTGCAATGACGTCGTATGACAACATTGCATAATCCAACTGTAAATAACATTACAGAAGGAATGCTGGGGATGGCTTAATATATGCAAGATAATAACCACCAAACTTCACAAGATTCTACATGCTAAGTGCATGAGGAATTTCTTACCCTATTAGATATTTCACCTAAGTCCCCACCAAAAGGGAGGTTTGATGGGGTAATCAAATTTTACCCGACTTCCTACTTAACTCATTCGAGCAAGCTCCAAGAAACTACAAGCTTGATAAGAGGCAGCTAGAGCAAGATGTGAACAAAGGCTGAATGATACCAGCCAGACGTGCCACTGTTTGAGGTGTGAAAGGCAAGCAGTAGGGCAATTTCTTATCTGGTTTTTGTTGCCCTTCGTTCACTGGAGCAAAAAGGTGTGGACGTAATTTTTATAGGCAGGGCAATTCAACATGTGTACAAAACGTGCACAGATATGTATACAAATCTTGGGGATTTGAAAAAAACGGCAAAACACTGCAGCTAGATAGTCTGTTCTATGTGTGTTGTGCAGAACCGTTAATTTTATACAGCAACTTACGCAGCGCTTTCTACCAGACAGCAAGGAATACACCTTGAATGCAATTCTAATTTAAGGTAATACTACCAGGTTATAGCGGAAAATATCAAACAGCAGGGGTAAAATTTACGCGTTTGTGATTATCAGTGCATCCCCTTTGGCGGGAAGTTAAAGGATTGAGTTTTTACAGGAATTTTTACCAAACTAAGAGCAACTTTCAAGTTGCAAATAATCGGTGGTAATGATCTGTTGAATGGAGATATTTTACCGCTGCCAATTATTTACCGATAACAGAATAACTGGCCCGATGCTGATTACATAACAACAAAGACGGGCGAACAGTCCTTTCCAAGAACTTTTCGCACCAGCACATTGAACATAATCCCGGAGAATGTGTATGAGCACGTTCTGTACAGTTCAGCTGAAACAATGATCGTACACGAGGCTGCTTGTTTGGTGTTGTGCGTACCGTGGTCTCCAGGGTTGTTTTGTTCTGGTCTACTTTTCGTGAAGGTACAGATGTGTTTTGATATGCGAGTTCATGAAATGTTACGATGTTTTGGTTGCATGGGAGTGTTTGTTGTACGCTTTGTGTCTCAATACCAAAGGTAAAAATTAGTCATCCAAAGGATGACCTTAGGTGGTTACTTTGGTCATCCTGCAGAAGTTTTGGTCATCTCGGACGACCGGACGACCGCTAAAATTCATCCCTGATAAGGTTTGCCAAATAATAATCTTTGATACTAAATTTAATGTTGTCTTCAAGTTTTCTATAAGGTTATCAAAGAGACAATGTTGGTTATGCTTAAAAGAAATTCTTGTGCATCACAAAAAGCAGCTGATCTGTTCAAAGTTTACTCTTAGTGAAGACAGAACAGTCCTCTGTCTTTGTTTGAACTCACATGTTACAGACACAGATACTGCAGGAACTTCCATTTAACCGTAGTTGTAACTTGTTTAAAAGGTTTTAATGTTTTGACCTCTGGTGACCCTAAATGACCTTTGACCTCTCCCAAAAACAAAGGGGTTCATCTACTCAATACAAGCAATCCACATGGGTAAGCATAAGATACCTCACAGTTACCCTTCTTGAGATACAGTGTTTAAAAAGTTTTGATGTTTTGACCACTGGTGACCAAAAATGACCTTTGACCTCCACCAAAACAATAGGGATCATCAACTTAATATGGACAATCCACAAGCTGTGTATGAGATCCCTCATGGTTACCCTTCTTGAGATACAGTGTTTACAAGATTTTGACCTTTTTACCACTGGTGACCCTTAATGACCTTTGACCTCCACCAAGAACATAGGGATCATCTACTCAATATAGGCAATCTGCATGGTAAGTATGAGATCACTCATGTTTTTCCTTCTGGAGATATTGTGTTTATAAGCAATTTCCAAGGTATTTACCAGTTGACCTCTGGTGACCCCAAATGACCTTTGACCTCCTCAAAAAACCACAGCAATCATCTACTCAATGTGGGCAATCTACATGCAAAGTATGAGATCTCTTGGAGTTACCCTTCTTGAGATATCGTGTTTACAAGCGGGCATCACACACACACACACACAGCACATACCTGTATTCAATTCCTTACGGGGTACACAGAACTGTTCCCCGTAAGGAAAATGGTCGGATTTCCTCTTTAGCTTTAAGTCATGAAGCACTTGAATGCTGCGAGCGAGGGCAGGCTCTTGCTTATCATGTGACAGAGCTCATTGCAGTGTTCAAATTTTGGGGTAGCTATGCCAGTTACAAGCTCTGCGTGAGTGAGGAAAGACGTGCGAGGCTTGAGCTCTCGTGAGGGGGTTTTACCCAGCAAGGTATTGTTTACAGGCTCACATGAGCCTGTAAGCGATACCTTGCGATAAGGGATTCCTTGATAAAATAAAATGTTTATTCACACATGACAGAGAAGCTCCAATATACAGATTCATATAAACTATACCAACTCACTTCTTGATCAACTACCTTCACTCATAACCCCAACCCACTGTCTTTACAAATGACCCCACTACACTATTCTAACACATTTTTGAAGGTAGTATACCTACCTGTAGTTCCTTGTGCTTTGGTTCAAGTTCTGCTAATTTATTTTTCAAACTATTTTCTACTTCCACATGTTTAACTTTCACATCAGCTATATGAGTCTCTAAGTCAGACACAACCTGAAACAAAACAAAGAAAATCATGTACAATGACTTTAAAATAAGCACCTTTTGCCCTCGAAAGTATTAGTTACAACTGAAAATAATAGAGAAATCTTACAAACAAACCACACGACACACAACAAAGAAGGATCCTAGCAGCCTATTCATATGATTGCATCAACAATCAACCTAATTCTGTTAATTCAGCTTCCACAAAAAGAGCAAATATTTGTTATTTCTCCATTCTCCCATGTATAGCATTTCTATGTGACTTAGCCTACAACACTGTCATCATATCAATCAACATCAAGTTGTAGACAGCTGCCTATCATCTAGCTACACATATACTACACTACAGTTTTTGCCAGAAGTTGAAAGAGGGGCGGGGTTTGTGACTTAAGTGAAAACACGCTTTATTAAACCTTAGTAGATGTTTGTGAGTAATTATTTGGTAACTTGGAAGAATGATTTACTCCCATTTGTTCAATACAAAACAAAGAGCTCAGATATCAATATAATAATTATTAAGAAATAGCACATCAAAATCTGAACTGATATAGTGACATTCAGTAGCCTTAAAGGGCAAGAGCACTACCCCCAAACTTCACTGATATAGCGACATTCAGTAGCCTTAAAGGGCAAAAGCAGTACCCCCAAACTTAGTTTGAAGCAACTACAAAATGTCAGAGTTTTCTTCTTGCTTCTCTTCAAAGAAAATTTCATCGTATTTTATAACCTCAATATTGCATGTTCAAGGTGAACCAAGTGGTTATTTTTAGTAAGCTTCAAATTTGTAGAGAAAAATTGTTGTCACATGACTCTCCAGAACCAATCATGAAACAGCTTAGTCTACTACACTATATCAAGTTGGGATGACTGCTCTTGCCCTTTGACATTAACACATGGTTTGACCCTTCAAAATACAGGATTCATTTTAAAGTTCTACCTCCCTAACACCAACATGATCATAACATGAATGAGTTTTCCACAGTTTATCATTTTAACATCACACATTAACTCTTCTACATATAAATCATATCATTCACATTTACCTCAACTTCTGACCTCACCCACAAACCATGAATCATCTCATACCCACATTTGACCTCAATATTTTACCTACTATCCACAAACCAACATGTTGGTTCTTCCCCACCGGAGTCGGCAAAATTAAAACTGGTCTTGCAACTGCCAATCACAGTCGTAAACTCATGCACATTAAAAGACTGTTGGAGATCCAGTGATCGAGTTGAGTTGGGATGTGCAAAGTCGTGTAAGTGTGCGGCTAGCTTAAGTTAAACAACCAAGGACTACGCATTAGCACAAGATAATGAACAATTGGGGATAATACAAGCAATGAAAGAGGGCACAGCTCAATTGCATTCAGTGATAACATCAATTAGCCCTCAAATGCATTGGTCCGGATTGTTTAACCTTGTTCATTCATACACCAGATTTTTATTAAAAACCTACAAATAAAGAGAATTTTGTTAGTTAATAATCAGATTAAACAGGGCAAGTCTAACAAAATAGAACAGTCTGATGAACACATTTATTCTTAACTGTGCATTTATGCCAGGTTAATGCACAGTCACCTGACTCCAATGGACCAATGAAAGATGTAGATTCTTAATTAATATAAAATAAATATTTTATTTGCTACCCATACATCTTCTCAACAACATTTACATTTTCAACTCACCTTCATTTTACCAGTTTTAGTTGACCTTTGAACCTTGACCTCAGACAGGACACCAGCAACAACATTTTCAATTTCATTGCATTTCTTCTCAACTCTACTCTTCTTTTTCTTTGCCTCTATCTGAAGTTTTTGAAAGTCTGTAGAGTCAGCTAGAATACGAGCTTGCAAGATTGTCCTTGAATGAGTTTCCTCCTTGTGTTGTTTTTTTAATCCCTCTATGGTTCCCTAAATATATGGGAAGTAAGGATTACATTATACAGGGTTAGGTGGAGTTATATGACTCATTTTCTAATGGATTGGTGTAGGGCTGTGCATTTTCGGTTAATTCACAATCCGTTTAACCGATTTTATTAACCGGCGGTTAACCGTTTAACCGAAAATGACGTAATGTTCACACAACAACAGAAAGTCAACATTTCCAGAGAGCGCCATCACTTTTGTACAGGAAAGTACAAGTCTAAAAATGGCGCCGTAAGTCATGTTCGCCCATGTAAGTATGTGGCAAAAATGTTGGTATTTTGCGCTGAGTTTATATCATATTTTCACAGTAAAAACCCATCCCGCATTTACTGAAGCTTTCTTCAGATCATGTGCACTTTTTAAAATTCCACCAACAGTTGTATTCCCGCCTGACCCTATGTTATATTGTCAGTTATTTCATGAAACACTCCCACACCGCTGTTTTGATGCAGCTTGCTTGCGATGCAGTGTTCAATACATGTACAGCGCTCATACTGTAGTAGCGATCTGTACAATTGCACTGTAAACGGCCCACCAGCCGCAGACAGCACAACCAAGCCCTATTATCCTGCATAAATTAAGGAATTCCCAGCATTCCTACCGTAAAGTTATTTACAGTAGGACTTATGGAATGTTATCATATGACGTCGTTACGAACGAAAACAATTACGCACATGGTCCCATGCATGCAGTAGACTTGCGTGCGTATCCGTTTTTACCACCAAACAAGGGACCATGTTTTGCTCGATGACATCATATGCACACGATCTATTGCAAAATTTGAATTGCCTCTGCATTGTGATTGGTTCAAATACGTTGATTCTGAGCCAGCCAATCACAACTCGCGCCATCGCCTATGGGATTTAGTGTGTGAAAATACCAGACTTCCGAACGAATTTCCCCATTGAGTTTGCGTTATGACGATCGCACTTCGGAGGCTTACATAGCTGGCATGTGCAGCCGGCCAAGCCCCGTGCTAAATTCACCAAGAAACGGCAGTACAAATCTCTGCGTACTTGGATTTTTCGGGGGTCTGACTTAAGTGTATTTCATTTGCTGATTATTTTGAAACAAGACCTAAGGTTTGGACAAGAAGTGGCAAAAATACGGGGATATTTATATCAAGAAGAAACCATAAGATAACGTTAATCGAGTCCATTTTTTGCTGTCCAAGACCGCTAAAAATTAGATCGTTATTTTTTACGTGCATCGTAGGGTTGACTTCTACAGTACAGTACATTATCGCAACTACAACCCAGTTGGTTCAACGAACTGCGTATGCTTATTCATAAAAGTCAACAAGGAATGTTCCATTTTATATGATATTGGGCAAACAACAAAATGGCGGGAATTATCTGGTGCTTACGATCGTATTTTTACGGGTTAAATTTTTTCCAAATACTGCTAAGTAGCAGTGTTAGTACTAACAATGAAAAATAATGAAATTTACGGAGGTGTAGCATGATAAAATATTTCGAATAGCTACAGTGGGAAGACTTATTCAAATATACTTTTGTGCCCTAATCATGGTCTCGCGGAGGTTTTATTGCCATAGAAATACAGGGCTTGGTCACTTTTGTTACAGCCCCCTGCTTGTCTTGTGGCTTTCTTTTCGCTTGGTAATCTCTCAAACATGCCGCTTATTTCTAAAGTTGTGCTTGGGTGTTGCTATTGAAGGGATTAGGAGACGAGCACATGAAGTTCTGCCAACGAAAGTAACAATGGGTGCGCCACTTGTCACTCATCATAATGTACTTAATTCGGGGAGCTGCTGCGGAATTAATCCGTTCAATCGAACGGCCGATTTTAAAACTCTTTTTACAGTTATTGTTTGAGCGATAATTTGTGAGAAACTGACACTGTTTGTTGTGCGATGTTTGTGTAACAGTTTACTAACAAAGCCACGCCGCGGCGACTGAGTTATTGGCAATACAAAAACGGTTAATCTATGAAGAGGAATCACGCACGAGTAACCGACAAGTCGGTCGGTTAACCGGTTAACCGATTAACCGTCACAGCCCTAGATTGGTGTAAGTAGATCCAGTCACAGCCCTTTTTCCAGTTGTGGCTTACTGGCTTGTTTTCCTTATTCCATTGCTCGTGCTGAGCACCAAGCATGATGGCAGTAGGTTCCATTTTTAAAGTCTTGGCCCAGCCAGGGTTTGAACTCCAGACCTCCTGGCTGAAAGTTGGATGCTATAAGCACTTTATCATGAAGTCAAAAATTACATTATAAAGATAAATGAATGAAGTACCAGGGAATAATTTATCTGGTATCACAACAAAACTTGCTACACAAAATGGACAAACTGCTACACAAATACAACATTGTATGGCAGATTCTAACATTAGAGTTTTTAAAGATTTCATGGAAGAGAAACCCAGGCATCTGAAAGTTGCTATGCAAATTTTAAGCACTAAATTATTTCCTAAGTATCCTAAAGGACTGCACTGGATTTTCACACCATAGTTATCGCTGGGAGATTTGTTTGATGAATGGAGTTTTATGGCTCAGTTTCTATTGTCAAGCCAGTTGTGGCTCACTGGCTGTTTTCCCTACTCCATTGCTCATGCTGAGGACCATGCAAAATAGCAATAGTTTCCATTTTTATTCTTTAGTATGACCTGACCAGAGTAGGAATTGAACTCCAGGCCTCACAACTGCAAACCAGAGGCTTCAACCACTTGACCGTGCAGTTGGTCAATTATTAGAAGAGCTTCACTGATAAGAAAGTTAAGCCATAGACCTTGGTAACATGTGAAGCCCTCTGAAAAACTTAAGCGAATTCTGAAAGAGAGATAGCAAACTTGTTTTGTGATATACAAGTGAAATATTACTGTATGTGTTCTGTGAGGTAGACGTAGACTTGTTTTGTGATATACAAGTGAAAAAATATTACTGTATGTGTTCTGTGAGGTAGACGTAGACTTGTTTTGTTTTGTGATATACAAGTGAAATATTACTGTATGTGTTCTGTGAGGTAGACGTAGACTTGTTTTGTTTTGTGATATACAAGTAAAATATTACTGTATGTGTTCTGTGAGGTAGACGTAGACTTGTTTTGTTTTGTGATATACGAGTGAAATATTACTGTATATGTTCTGTGAGGGAGACGTAGACTTGTTTTGTTTTGTGATATACAAGTGAAATATTACTGTATGTGTTCTGTGAGGTAGACGTAGACTTGTTTTGTTTTGTGATATACAAGTGAAATATTACTGTATGTGTTCTGTGAGGTAGACGTAGACTTGTTTTGTTTTGTGATATACAAGTGAAATATTACTGTATGTGTTCTGTGAGGTAGACGTAGACTTGTTTGGTTTTGTGATATACAAGTGAAATATTACTGTATGTGTTCTGTGAGGTAGACGTAGACTTGTTTTGTTTTGTGATATACAAGTGAAATATTACTGTATGTGTTCTGTGAGGTAGACGTAGACTTGTTTTGTTTTGTGATATACGAGTGAAATATTACTGTATGTGTTCTGTGAGGTAGACGTAGACTTGTTTTGTTTTGTGATATACGAGTGAAATATTACTGTATATGTTCTGTGAGGTAGACTTGTTTTGTTTTGTGATATACGAGTGAAATATTACTGTATATGTTCTGTGAGGGAGACGTAGACTTGTTTTGTTTTGTGATATACGAGTGAAATATTACTGTATGTGTTCTGTGAGGTAGACGTAGACTTGTTTTGTTTTGTGATATACAAGTGAAATATTACTGTATGTGTTCTGTGAGGTAGACGTAGACTTGTTTTGTTTTGTGATATACAAGTGAAATATTACTGTATGTGTTCTGTGAGGTAGACGTAGACTTGTTTTGTTTTGTGATATACAAGTGAAATATTACTGTATGTGTTCTGTGAGGTAGACGTAGACTTGTTTTGTTTTGTGATATACAAGTGAAATATTACTGTATGTGTTCTGTGAGGTAGATGTAGACTTGTTTTGTTTTGTGATATACAAGTGAAATATTACTGTATGTGTTCTGTGAGGTAGACATAGACTTGTTTTGTTTTGTGATATACAAGTGAAATATTACTGTTATGTGTTCTGTGACGTAGAAGTAGACTTGCTTTGTTTTGTGATATACAAGTGAAATATTACTGTATGTGTTCTGTGAGGTAGACGTAGACTTGTTTTGTTTTGTGATATACAAGTGAAATATTACTGTATGTGTTCTGTGACGTAGAAGTAGACTTGCTTTGTTTTGTGATATACAAGTGAAATATTACTGTATGTGTTCTGTGACGTAGACGTAAACTTGGTTTGTTTTGTGATATACAAGTGAAATATTACTGTATATGTTCTGTGGGGTAGACGTAGACTTGTTTTGTTTTGTGATATACAAGTGAAATATTACTGTATATGCTCTGTGGGGTAGACGTAGACTTGTTTTGTTTTGTGATATACAAGTGAAATATTACTGTATGTGTTCTGTGAGGTAGACGTAGACTTGTTTTGTTTTGTGATATACAAGTGAAATATTACTGTATGTGTTCTGTGAGGTAGACGTAGACTTGTTTTGTTTTGTGATATACAAGTGAAATATTACTGTATGTGTTCTGTGAGGTAGACGTAGACTTGTTTTGTTTTGTGATATACAAGTGAAATATTACTGTATGTGTTCTGTGAGGTAGACGTAGACTTGTTTTGTTTTGTGATATACAAGTGAAATATTACTGTATGTGTTCTGTGAGGTAGACGTAGACTTGTTTTGTTTTGTGATATACAAGTGAAATATTACTGTATGTGTTCTGTGACGTAGACGTAGACGTAGACTTGTTTTGTTTTGTGATATACAAGTGAAATATTACTGTATATGTTCTGTGGGGTAGACGTAGACTTGTTTTGTTTTGTGATATACAAGTGAAATATTACTGTATGTGTTCTGTGAGGTAGACGTAGACTTGTTTTGTTTTGTGATATACAAGTGAAATATTACTATATGTGTTCTGTGACGTAGACGTAGACTTGTTTTGTTTTGTGATATACAAGTGAAATATTACTGTATATGTTCTGTGGGGTAGACGTAGACTTGTTTTGTTTTGTGATATACAAGTGAAATATTACTGTATGTGTTCTGTGAGGTAGACGTAGACTTGTTTTGTTTTGTGATATACAAGTGAAATATTACTGTATATGTTCTGTGGGGTAGCCGTAGACTTGTTTTGTTTTGTGATATACAAGTGAAATATTACTGTATGTGTTCTGTGAGGTAGACGTAGACTTGTTTTGTTTTGTGATATACAAGTGAAATATTACTGTATGTGTTCTGTGAGGTAGACGTAGACTTGTTTTGTTTTGTGATATACAAGTGAAATATTACTGTATATGTTCTGTGGGGTAGACGTAGACTTGTTTTGTTTTGTGATATACAAGTGAAATATTACTGTATGTGTTCTGTGGGGTAGACGTAGACTTGTTTTGTTTTGTGATATACAAGTGAAATATTACTGTATGTGTTCTGTGAGGTAGATGTAGACTTGTTTTGTTTTGTGATATACAAGTGAAATATTACTGTATGTGTTCTGTGAGGTAGACGTAGACTTGTTTTGTTTTGTGATATACAAGTGAAATATTACTGTATATGTTCTGTGGGGTAGACGTAGACTTGTTTTGTTTTGTGATATACAAGTGAAATATTACTGTATGTGTTCTGTGAGGTAGATGTAGACTTGTTTTGTTTTGTGATATACAAGTGAAATATTACTGTATGTGTTCTGTGACGTACCTGTATTTGGTCTTCTTTAAGGGCTACTTTATCTTGCTCTCCCATCAGTTTACTTCTTACAGCACTGTTAATAACCTTGGTTTTACTGTGTTCTTCATCAACAACTCCTAGTTGTGTCTCCACTTTAGTCATCTCTCTCTTAATTCTCTCTACATTCTTGGCATCAGCAACTTTCTGTTTTTTGCTGCAAGTTAGAAATATATCACATGGCTGGGTAGACCTACTTGACGTATTACTGAGAAATGTCCAAAGGAAAAATTTCACTCAAGTAGAAAATTATCTTTCAACATACTGTCAAAATTTTCTCTCTATCATCAAGCTTCAATGTACACTCAAAGTATATACCAGAAGCAATAATTCATGTTGCTGTTTTTGTCATTAAACAACTTGGGTTTGCAACACCACAGTCTTCATTTGCTTTAAATGTCCTCAAATCCAAAGTGTTAGAAACAGATTAAAAATCTTTAAAAAGGTATAAAAAATTATTGGAAAAACAAGTATAGCATGTGGCCTGTTGTCCATCGTAACCATTACATGCTGCGAAAGGTTTCACAACCCTTTGTCAACAAATTCACTAATATTTACCAGTTTTTAAGTTTGATTTCAATATCTTCTATATCCATATTCATCTCATCACATCTCTGCTGTCTCTGTCTTAAATCCTTCAATCTCTCTTTGTTTGCCTGTTCTGCCTCTTCTTTTAACTTTTTAATATCTTCTCTCTATGGCACAAGAAAAGACAGCAAATAATTATCGAGACCTCAGGGACGGAGGAAAACATGAAAATGTAGACACCTGCTTGCTACTATACAAGTGATTATACCTATGTTGTAAGAGTTCCTTACATGAGGTTTTAACTGATTGGTGTAAGTCTGGCCAACTTTAGCATTTTTCACTTGTGGCTCATTGGCTAAATTTCTCTGCTCAATTGCTTCTGCTGAGTAGGAAACACAACGGCAGTAGGTTCCATTTTCAAAGTCTTTTATATGACAGCTGGCCAGGACAGGAATCACACTCCAGACCTCCAAGCTGCGAGTAAGTCAGACTCTAACCACTTGACCATTTGGTCAGATGCTCTCTAACCTCCCAGCTGCGAGTCAGTCAGGCTCTTACCACTTGACCATTCGGTCAGATGCTAGCTAACCTCCCAGCTGCGAGTCAGAGGCTCTAACCACTTGACCATTTGGTCAGATGCTAGCTAACCTCCCAGCTGCGAGTCAGAGGCTCTAACCACTTGACCATTTGGTCAGATGCTAGCTAACCTCCCAGCTGCGAGTGGGAGGCTCTAACCAGTTGACCATTCGGTCAGATGCTAGCTAGGATGTTGATAAAAGTGTTGCAGTGATTCAAGCAGCAACAGAATGATGATACTGAATACTATTAGCTTTGAGAGTGTTTCATAAATATCAATAATTGCATGATCAGGTTTATGCAAGTGTTGCACAAGAGCGCAGGCCAAGGCCATCCAGTTACAGCACTAAACCTCGAGAGTACACTATCCTGCAAAAATGCACAGGTCCAGAGCTGTTTAACCTGGTTTATTAAAAAACAACAAGATTTTTCCTAACAAGGCAGTAAACACTGTTCCTTACTAATCACATATTTACTAAAAGAATAAAGATTACCCTTCAGAAATGTGACAAAAATATTCTTGCACAATTAACAAAGTGAACTACTGCACAAAATGGATTTAATAATAACATCCATAATCTATGGAATATAGCAATAAAGTAACTAGATTTAGGAAATATTGCTTTTCTTGGAGAACTTCCGCAGTCTAAACAAGGGAAAAAAAAAAATCATGCTTTCCTAGGTGACCAGAAGGAAATGATATATGGCAACTGACCTGGTAAGTTTGGTATTGCAGGTAAGCATGGTAGGTTGTACACAAGCATATTTATATATTCACATATGCCTCATACAAATAGTGCCTTTGTTGCTAGCCAGGCTTTCCAGTGTATTCTATACCACAGACTAGACAACATATGTCAGGCTATATTTAAACAACACAGTCTTTTTAAAGTTTCTTAGTGGAAACTTGTAATTGTAAAGGGGCTTCAGAGCTTGAACTGAGGAACTGGCCTTGACTGAGGAACAACGTAAGTTACCTAGCTATTAATGTTAATCTTCGTCAGGTAAATCTTCCCATAGGTCATGCTTAAATTCATACTTAATACCTCTCAAACTTGTTAGCATTAGGCCTAACACTAACAACAACATTTAGCTTATTTGAACTTCAGTTCCAGAATAACTTATCCTCAGCCTGCAAGGGTCATTTCAGGCAAAGTTTGGGCAAAAAGGTTTGAAATGTGGATGCATCTTGGCATTAGCTTTTATGTTGTTTTCATTATGTGATCACTCCCTCACACAAGGTTTAGGTTTCAGATATTAACACAGTGCCAGCCTCCTAGTGCTACTTTGTCTCATGAGCATTACAAAGTCAATTGCCAGCATTAACATTAGCTAGGCTACCATGACACTAACAATGGTTGGTCTGAATACTGAACACTGTGGTTCTTTGACTTAAATTAACCGTTTCCATGAATCTTGGTTTAGACTGTCCTGTAGGTTGAGCTGGGCTGGGCTAGGCTGGTTGGGGTGGGTTGGGTTGGGTTTGGTTAGGTGCAGTGCAGTTTTACAGAGCAGTTTCCAACCAATTGGTTCAAGTTGAGCCAGCCACAGCCTTTTCTCCAGTTGTGGCTAATTGGCTTGTTTCCCCTACTCCATGTTTATGCTGAGCACCAAGCACAACGGCAGTGGGTTCCGTTTTTAAAGACTGTCTTATAATACCTTATATTACTATTAATACGTACCATTGTGTCTATCTTAACATTAAACTGATAATTCTGGTCTGCTAATCTGCGATGCTCAAATTCTGCATCAACAATCTTTTCCTGTGTCTGCTTAACCTTCACCCCTTCCAGTTTTTCTGCTGTCCTCGCATTCTCATTTCGATTTTCTGAATGTACAAATACAAATGATTATTAGATAAAATACATTCTGCGATAAGACAGAGTCCCCTTTACTTCCTGCAGTCATGTTTATGGCTCTCAACAAGATCTGTAAACCTAATACAAGTTATGAAGTACATGGGAATAAATGATCAAGTCAGACTATAGGTTTTGATGTGTCTTCTTGCCCAGGCTAGGCTAAAAAAGTGGCTTCACTCTGATAGTCAATATAACTTAAGTTAATTATGAAGTACTTGGAGGTACCTTCCTCACAGGAAGATAGACTAATATCTGTCAACTAAGAATGAACAAAATATCAGGTTGCAACAGGCATCAATAAGCAAGTTTCATCACATAACATACAACCATCCATTGCAAGATACATAACGTATCATACATCTATGTGTAATGGAAATATAATACTGATATGAAATTGTGTATTTTGTAAATGAAATCCTTTCCCTGAGACTTTACTTAACATGGAGCAGTGTGTCTCTTGTAAACACAATGTGCCTCATGGAGATTATGTCAACTTTCAAGAGTATGTCTCTAGAGTGCCATTCATCCCTTGGATTTTTAACACAGCATCTCTTACAAGAGGACATCAGTTCTTAAAACTTTAATATAATATTCAATGTGAATCTCTTAAAACAACATTTGTTCCCTGGACTTCAACATAACGTTCAACAATCATTGTGTTTTTTAGTAAATACAATTCTCCCCTAAGAGGTTTTGGCAACATACAACATTGTATCTTTTTAATTAAAATCTTTTACAGAGACTTTAAAGGAGAAGTTGAAACAAAAATCTAATTTCTGTATCAGGAAGATTAACTCAATCTACAACGTCCAATGGTAAAAGCTCCATTCATATATCAGGCATGCATTTCTTGAGGTCGGGTTAAGTTAAATTGGGTTTTACAATGCAACATTCTGGTTTGTCTAGGGGTGCCCACTGCCTATTCTTGAGAAATCTGCACATAAACTTCATAGATTTGTGTGTAAAAGTGAACCAAAGAGCACCAGAGGCTGCTGTGACTCCCTAACATTTGACAAGGAATTCTTTGTTTCTTTAATTTTTTTTCATTCTGTTGTTTCGATTTTGTAATCAGTTAGCCAGTCTTTCGTTTGGGGGTCTATGCAAATGCACACATCCTCCATCCTATAAATCCTCTGGATAAGCAAACCAATCCCATACTTACAACATGTGATTCAAAACATGAAAATTTGGTGAAATCATTTTTTCTTAATCACCAATAATGTAGGGAGGAATCTAAACTAAAGAGTGGTTTTGTACGGTGGACTATATCTAAACTGCCTTTTTGGTGTAAAAATTGTCATTTTTTCTGCTGTAAAGTAGGGCTGAGACCCATATTTTTGTGGGAGTTGGTTAGATACTAATATTTATGTTAAATGTTGTTTGCAAATGCTGCAAGAAAACAAAGGAATGATGTAGATTATGTGCTGAGTTCTGTTTGTATATCCCATGATGTTACCCATAATTCCATGTGCCACAAATAACCTACCTTGCCTAGAGAGAAAGGACTTTCCCAGGAGAATGCAATATATGTGAATTTCTCATACCACTATCACATTCTGATGACATGGGATTGTGACACAAAACTGTCCATTAATATAATGATATGATGTGTTATACATGTACTTTCTTCAAGTCCACATTTTATTAAAGATGTGACAACTATACCTGTTCATATCTTGCACAATACACGTTAGATTTCAATACAAATTTCACTAGAATGTTTAGAATAGGTATCCCTCTAATGTAATAAAACTTGATTTGAGCTTAGAAAATTTTTCTAAGACTACACCCAACATTGTATAATACTAGTAAAACATGATCGTGCTAGTAAAACATGATCATACTAGTAAAACATGAACATGGGAGAAATGAATTGAATTGAATTGATCAGGCTATTATACTTAAACTAGACTATACTCACCAAGAACAACCTTCTCTTGGGCATTGCTCAGGAGTTTTCTTCTCAGGTCATTGCACTTGTGAGAGTATGATGTATGAAGAGATTTAGCCTCATCTAACTCATGACTAAAATAAAATCAAAGAAGAATCTTACATCAGGACAGTTCATAAACAGAAAATTATTGATATTAACACAAACACCACTTAAGAGTGACTGTCACAATATGTGAGATAGCCTGCAGACCAACAGATGAAATATAAAAACCTAACACAACATATGCCATTAACCCCTTTGCTATGTACAGTTTCTCGGCAAAAGCAGGTGTGGATCCAAGGAGGGGCTTTTAAAACATACGGTAAATTAGCAGTGCAATCCCCTCACTTCCCTGCCTTCTCTTAAGTCAGCTCCCTTTTTTGGAATATCTGGATCCGTGCCTGTAAACCAGTGCACTGCTGCACCCTGGAATAGCCCCTTATAAACCTACAGGGTGTAATTGTGTTTTTGACATGGAATAGGCTTGAAGGTTAAACATTTTTACACATGTGTACCCTCTTGGGTTAGAGTGAATGCAAATGTGACAGCCTGCATACAAAAACTTGTTCTCCTCAGAAAATATTGTTACATACTGTGTGTACTTAATATAATATATAGCTGTGAATGGACACCCTTCAGCAGCAAAAGGACTTAAATGTAAATAAAGTGAAATGAACCAAAAGTATGTAATCATCTCTTATTTGTAATGGTGTTGAGCATTGCCTAACAGATGTGATCATACAAGTACAGTATGCACAGGAGCTTCCAGCCCTTGATATAATTTTCCAAATTTTCATTACTTCTCCTGGTTTCCCATGACCTCAAGAACCGTGTCCAAAATAAATAAAATTCTTTCAAACTTTTAAGTTAGTACAACATTGAAAAGCCTTACTTAATCTCAGTCAAGGCATCTCTGACAGAATCCAGCTCTTTTTTGATGTGAGCTCTCTCCATATCAGCCTTGCCATTGGCCTCATGGGACTTCCCCTCTGTCTTTTTTAACTTCTCAAACATTTTGTTCAATTCACCAGTTGTCTAAAAAAAACAGAAGAAAATGGTGGATACAATAATCAAGTACACTACTGTATTCTTGCTTGAACTATCTTACACAGTAATTCTTAATTAAGATAGCACTGTTCACTATCTAGTATCAAATGGTGGATACAATAATGGTTTTACACTAATCAAGTACACTACTGTATTCTTGCTTGAACTATCTTACACAGTTATTCTTAATTAAGATAGCACTGTTCACTATCTAGTATCAAATGGTGGATACAATAACGGTTTTACACTGATCAAGTACACTATTGTATTCTTGCTTGAGCTATCTTACACAGTTATTCTTTATTTAGATAGCACTGTTCACTATCTAGTATCAAATGGATATAACAATTAGATGTTACTTCTTTAAAACCAATACTTAATAGGACAAATCAAAGTTTAACAACAATAAAAAATACCCATATACAAGCAGAACTTTTACAAAAAAAAATCTGTTGGGCTGATTATGGGTGTTTATTATGGCAACCAACCAATATTCCCTATTTTTATTTTGTATCCCTTAATTTCATCTTAAATGCCAGTATACACCAACCAATATTTGGTGGTTCTTATGTTACACTATTTGGGATTACTTGTATGCCATTTTCATCAAGATGAGGCGTGGTGCTTGGTAGTCCATGGTTGGTATGTACAATCAGTTTCTTCCAAACATCATTGAATCAGTATTAGCCAATATCTTGACCCGAGCTGTAGGTACCTAAAAATCACATTCTACAATATTGCTACAGCATTTGACTATATGCTAACAACACCGATCATATAAGAAAAACAGTAACTGTAGGTCAGGAATCTGTGAAGGAATTTCTTCATTGATTAAATCCAGTATTGTTCAAAAACGTGTATTTCACCTGCTTTTGTGCTTCATCAATTCTTTTCATTGCCTCCATTTCCAAGTCCAGTTTCTCTTCAACAAGAGGGCTGTACAAAAAAACAAGCCTTACCACAGTGAAGAGATGACATTAATTGAATAGGTTTATAACCTGTATACAATATAAAAAACCATCATTTGAAACTTCCATTCTAAGTCCAACCAACCCCACTTTTACTTCAATTGATCAACTTAAGTACGGAGAACTAAAATTCACAGTCATAGATACAACGCATTAAAATATCATGAATGTTATGGCCAACAACCACCAAAGACTCTTTCTGTTTTCTTGCTTGCTTGTATTGTCACTTGTTTACACAAAGCAAGATGGCAACTGAATCAAGCATATATCAAAACATAACAAAAATTGAGGGCACTTTTGATAACAACACACCCCTTCTTCACTAAGCAATAGAATTAGCACATAAATTATGATAAAACAATATTATCCATTTATGAATAAAAATTTATGATTACTTCAAGCCTCTCATAATCAATTAATAAGCCAGATTTCAAACCAGTAGCTTTTCATTACAAAACAATATAGTTTGAGCATGACAAAAAATTGTTTCTTTTCAAACTGCTCATACTTTACTTTTTGTAATCTAATGGAATTATAATATGTTTCATTTCAGTCTCACCTAATTTATATCTGTTATGTATTTACTCCAATTAAAGGCTTACTAGACAAGTGTTGTTACAACCGATGTAAAAATGTAAAAACAACTGGAAATGTAATTCTTGCACATACATGCCTGTAGATAGTGCCGTATTTGTTAGAACAGTTTTTACATTATTGGTTAACAAGGGCTACAACATTATCACTAAACCTTCTTCACCTTAACAGTTATTTTTACACTGTCAGTTGATTATACATTAAAGATAAATTTTTTACATCATCAGTAGTAACAACTGTTTTTATAGTCTTTTAATTTTATTAATCATTATATAAGATATTGCAAACAAATGACAAAATTTAAATTAAACTTTCACTTAGTTTCAGGATCTCCTCAAAAGTTGTTCTAAACCTGACTGGTAATTGGTCTTAAACTCTTTAAAGAGATGCCTTGTTTGATTTTAATCACATGGATTAAAATCATGATTAAGATAATTATTTTAATTATCATGATTAAAATAATTATTTTAATTGAAAGAAAACATGATTTTTACCAATTGATTTGAAGTTAATCAATTTATTTGACTTAAATCACTGATTTGAATCATGATTTTTCAAAAAACCAGAATGCAAAACTGCATTGAGGTTTCGATGATACCCAAACATTCCGTTTCAAATAATCCCATCATGTACCATTATCTTCTCATTCAAATGTTATACTAACATGTTCAAAAAATAATTTTGTTTTCCCACATGACCTTTGTCCCCCCCACCAAAAATAGGGATCATCTTCTTACCATAAGCATTCACAAACCACACGTGAAATCTATTTAAGTCTCCCACTTTAAGATGTGTTAACACCTATTAAACAAGGTTGTCATTCACATTTTGACCACCAGTGACCCTACAAAACCTTTAACCTCTACACATTGCAATTTCAAAAGGCTTCGAGCTGACTTCAAGAAATGAAAAATAGGAATCATGCAAACCTTGTTTAAAAGTGGACCCCCCTCATGCTAGGGCAACCCTAAAAAATCATGGTACAATTAAGAAATGACATAATGATGGTTTTGATGGTTTTGTATAATTACCCGGCCTGCAAAAAGTCTTGAGAGTTCACAACACTGTAAACTAAGGACCCTCTCCCCATCCTTTCCAGCTGAAAGGTTTAATAATACTTTTAAGACTTTGATGAGGGTAAGATTTCAGTGCAGAGGTTTGAACCAACCCCATAAATACTGCAGAGTCAAGACATTATTTTGCAATGACACTTCGTAACACTAATATATATGGGAGGACTTTTGAACAGCTTCTCATAACACTAATATATAATGGGAGAATTTCATAAGTTTTCCCCCACTGCAGATACCACCCTGCTACCAAAATATGCTGCTGCATGCTTTATATCATGTTCTAGAACAAATAAAATATTGGTAGGAAAGCTAAATTTTCCACTAGGCAAGCCTAAGGATATTACACAGAAACATACATGTGTAGAATAGGTTCAAAATGTACATATATGCTACAGATTAGGCAATGGCAAAAGTGCCAAGACATTAGACATGATGAAGAAAACTACATCGCAGGGAAAACTTTACACCTAAAGCTCACAAAAGTACTGCAGATTGTTGTATAAGGGTTTTTTACCAATGCCTTTTAAATATTTTTGATGTTCTTGGCCAAGTGGATTTTTGTTGATCCTCTTCAGTACTCGATTCTGCTTTGTGAAAGATGTAGCATCAGCTAGGCCTAACTTAGGCCTACGATAAGCCTGGGTAGAAAGTACTAGCCCACTTGCTCATTCGAACCATACAATTTTGGCCTAAACTTTTCAGTTTAGGGAGCTAGACACTTTGAGATTTCAACAAAGAACCTTAACATGTGAAAAGAGCAATTTTTGGAGGATATTCGTAATTATTGAATCGAGGGTGAAAATGGTAATTATTCCACCTAAATCAAGATACTTGGCATCTCTGTAGGGACCATCTCCTAACTTAAACCCATTCACATTCCAAATATGAAATCTATCCAATTTCCCTACCTTGTGATATTGTTGTCCCTCCGGTGACCCCAGATGACCTTTGACCTTTACCAAAACCAATAGGGACCATCCTCTGACTATAATGCATCCACAAACCAAATATGAAATCTATTCAAGTTTCCTCCCTTGAGATATTGTGTTGACAAGATTTTCAGACTTTGACCCCCAGTGACCCCAGATGACCTTTGACTGCCACCAAAAACAATATGAACAATCGTCTGACCATAACACATCCACATACCAAATACGAAATCTATCCAAGTTCCCTATCTTAAAATATCGTGCTAATAAGATTTTCACACTTTGACCCCTTGGTGACCCCAGATGACCTTTGACCTCCACAAAAACATTAGGGACCATCTTCTGACCATAACGCATCCACATACCAAATATGAAATCTTTCCAAGTTTCCTCCCTTGAGATATTGTGTTGACAAGTTTATTGGACTTTGACCCCTGGTGACCCCAGATGACCTTTGACCTCCACCAAAAACAATAGGGACCATGTTCTGACCATAACGCATCCACATACCAAATATGAAATCTATACAAGTTCCCTATCTTGAGATATTGTGTTGACAAGTTTTTCGGACTATGACCCCCGGTGACCCCAGATGACCTTAGACTCTGCATTCATTGCTGTAGAGCGATGTTAGTGACCAATGGAAAAAAATTGGAATAATAAAAGAATCTGATCACTTAAAAGTCGTTTTGTCTAACAGGCTGACGCAGGTGTCACACTTGTCGGCAATGCTGATAGATTCGAAACATTGTCAACATGAGTTCTTTGTTTGAGGATTAGGCTAGTATGAAAGGGCTGATTTCTCATAAAAAGGGCTATAAGTCAAACAAACTTAGAAGAAGTACTAACCGCCCTGTCAGTCAAAGCCTCTTCTCATAAAAAGGATTAAAGTAGTTTCAATACATATTGTTTGATTAGATAAAATTGGATGAAGTGCTTCATCTCCTTCTGAAACAGCTCCCTGAGTGAATATAGGGTGTACTAACTTACCAATGTTTTTTCACAAATGCAATGTCTTCATTTAGTCTAGCATTAAGCATCTCTGCACTCTCCACTTTACCTTTCACTCTTGTAAGCTGGCGCCCTCTATATGCACAATGCCATTTTAATTCTGCTATATCAGCAGCACAGGCTTCATGCTCTAAAAGGTGTATCAAGACAGAACGGTGTTTTGTTAATATACCAGCCGAGTCAAAGCTTAAGCATTAGTGAATATATAAGTTTATATTGTATATTGTAGATCAAGAAATTATTTTTTTGAAATATCAAAAGGGCTTCTTTCAACATAGCCTTTTGTCAATGTCCAAGTCCCAGAAATGAAACTCATTTTAAATCACATAAAGTGAGTCCAAATTTAAAGTGCTCATAAGAAATGAGCATAGATTTCCAAAACAAAGTTATGTTTTGATAAACCATCAAAGCTTTCTTCACGTAAATATTTTACCACAAAGAGCTATAAAGCAGAATTAACAATACTTGCTAAAGTTAACAACTTTTAAGTCCAGAATTCTGTTGGCAACACTCTTGAGTGAAAATATTTACTTAAAGCCACAGATAAAAGCTAGACCAGCAAATGGTAAACTTAAATTATCACAGACAACTGACCAAATAATTGTTCAAACATTAAAAATCAAGGTCCTTCTTTCAAAAAGAAGACTGTCTGTGACAGAACACATACAAAGCAGAGTAAATGTCAAAAATAAAATTCCTGCTGCACCAATGACTGATGGATTACATGGATTTTTACAACACGACAACACAAACATGCTAAATCTTTCTAAACACAAAAGATTGAATCATGTAATGTACAGTGCTAGTGATTACCTTTTTGAACTGCTTTGGGAAGTTCCACAAGTCTCTTATTTGCCAATGAATCTATTCTTCCTTGCAACCAATGAACCCTCTGTTTTTCTTTCTCCAGAGTACCTTCTGTATCCTGACGATCAGTTTCTAGTCTCCCTAGAAGTGTCATTACTTCATCTATTACTTCCTCAGCTCCAAGCTTTGGTAGTTCCTCATCCAAGATATCAATAGATGGACCATCTAAAAGAAAGATATAACTCACTGATAATAAAAACAATATTTGTGAGATGATGAGAAAGTAAACATTCTCAAGAAAAAAATACAGGCCAGGTATATCTCATTGTTTCACACATTCACTCTCAGAATATGCACCAGTATGGGAAATATTAATGCACTACATAATTAGTCCCCAACATATCCGACTTAAAAGGGCAAAAAGCAGTCCCTCCTAATTTGTTTCAAAGCAGTGACTTAATCTCACATTTTACCTTTTTTTTCTCTTCAAAGTATCTTTCATAATATTTTAGGCCTTCAGTATTGAACATTTAAGTGAAAACAAGTAATTACACCTTGAAAATTTCCCATCTGAGGAGAAAAGCTTTTGTCACATGGCTTTCAAGAGCCAATCATCAAACAGGACAGTCTACTACACTACTTCATGTTCATTTTGTGTTTTGTCTGATATGGAATTCTCAAGCAAAATCCGGCCAACAACGGTCTTTTGATGAAAACAATACTGAGTCAAAACCTGCTGTATGAGATAACAGCCCTGTGATCCTGCCCGCCTCGTCACACCAGCCAATCTCCATTTACAAAACTTGTAAACCTTTTCCAATAACTTAAACCCACATGCTCTTATCAGAGGTTGTTCTCACTGAAGACAAAGGGGTTTAGCTGCTAACTCATTGCCAAGTGAACTGTGAGCTAATTAAATAGGATCATCTAACTGATAGCATAAATGCTTGCTTAGACTATTGTGAAGACAAGGGGAAAGTGGAAACACAGTGCCATTTGAAGAGAACGCATCATGTGGGGGACTGCTCTTGCCCTACATTGCTGATGTTTTCTGAGTTGTCCTTGAATTCAGTAATACTAGCATTTACATTTGGGTGAAAATATTTTTAACTACAAACAATGATTGGAACTGACAGTCATTTTCAGGTGTCAAAATTTGCTGGAAGGATAAAACATGCTGCTAAAAATAAACCACCATGGTCATAGATATTTGACATCCAACTCTAGTGGCTACCATGTTTCATGGTTGACTATTCAGGATGATGTGACTGTATTTATATGCAATATTGAAGTCCTTATATATTATGAAAGATACTTCGAGGAGAAACAAGAAGAATATTGTGAAATTTAGCTGTAGCTTCAAAATAGAACTGGGGCTACTGTTCTTGTCTTTTAAATGAGCATGATTTGTGGAGGTTATACATTATTTAAATTTCACATAGCAATAATCAAGAATTGACCACTGCATGTTGTTTGACCTACACTTTCTGTGGGTCAAATGTTATCTCATATTGACTGATTGTTAAGTTACTTATTAATTTGATTTATGGCTCAGTTTCTATCTCATTGGTTAGTCGGACCGGACACAGCCCTTTTTACAGTTGTGGCTCACTGGCTTGTTTCCCCTACTCCATTGCTTATGCTGACCACAAAGCACAATGGCAGAGGGTTTCATTTCTGAAGTCTTTGGCATGACTCACCCAGACCTGCTAGCTGCAAGTGATTGATTGTTAAGTCCTAGTTTCATTAAAATATGTAAATGAATGATTGGAAGCTCACTGAATTGTTGTTGACAGTTGGGAATAAAGTTCGATAGAATTATGGTGGCTGCTTTCAACAGCTCAAACACTTATACAGATCTGGTTTGTGCTGAAAAGGGAGGAAACAATCTTCAAAATAAATTGACAAGATGGGATTGTTGGAACTTTTTGGCTGGGTCAAAAGGTCATGTGTACTATGCAATCATCCTTGCCTGTGTGTGCATGCATTTAGTTACAGTAACTCACCAAGCAAATGTGTATTATCTCTGCACACTCATTGGCCAAATTGATAACAGCAGTGAAAGTGTCCCTCTACCAAAGGGTACCTAAGCCACACATGCTGAAATTCACTTCACTTTGGATCCATTCCCATGATGCATTGCACACAAACAGTTACCAATTTGTCTGTTACTTCCCTTATTTTTACCCCAACAGAGTAAAACTCAACATGAACAAGCTTTACAAACAAATACATGAAAAACAACTACCATGATGTAGTTTGAGTTAGTTAATGTTTAACCACACACCAACATGAATGTATAGTGTCACACTGTTCAAGTACTGTTCAAGTCCTCCCATTAAGTCATCTCTTACAACAGGCGGGGAATAACATTGGCACATTCTACAACCCCCAGCCCACAGGGGGAATGATCTATTTTGAGAGATACAGTATAAATGCAACACTTATCTTATATTTTACAAAATAGTCACACTGAGTAATTGTGAGACATATTACTTGATGATCTCAGTTTCACTTGGTTAAACTTGGCTCAAAACCGAACCCATTTACTAGGCATGGTTTCACTGAGAAATCATGACTTACCAATGCTACATACATAGAGTTTTGCTGCGAAACCATAGCACTGATGGACACTGGAATAGCTCCTTATGAACCCATAACTAGTGTAATCATGTTGTGAACGAGGAATAGGCTTGAAGAGCAGATATATTTACATATGTGCACCTTCTTAGGCTAAAGTGAAAGCATATAAACGAATCCAGACAGCCAGTGATGGTCTGATGTCAGTCGGCCATAACTGGGATCCATCACCTTTAAATCTTTCGATTTCTTAGCTTACCTCTATCATGGATGGTTGTGCACTAATTTGTATCTTGAATTCTCCAATTTCACTAAATTTGAGGGTTTAAAATTCATGTAAACAATAAATAAAGACAATTTAAGGCTGATGGACCCCACTAATGGCGGCCTACAGTCACTAAAAACAAGCGCTAATCGGATTAGTCTATATGATTACTTCCATAAAATAATCATTTTTTACAGAACCACCATATACTTACAGTGCATTGGCAATATAGTGTATAGCAGTAAGGTGCAATGGACCCCCTTCCATAACAAAAGACAAAAAAGTGAACCCATTTCCTTCATCTTTAACTTACTACAACCCAGGACTTGTCTATTATCAAGGTGACAAAGGCCATTTCAAGTAAAACAAACCTTGAGGAAGAACGGCTCCTGTCCCACGAATACTTAATTCCTGGACTACAGAACTCATTCCACTCCCAGATCTGGCATCATTGTTTACTCCAGCATCACTTGAGTGGGCTGAGCCGGGAGCAAAGCGAAGATGTTTTCGACCTGCAAAGTAAAACACTAAATTACTTCACTCAACTGCAATGAACACATATTGGTTCCTTTTTAAAACTAAAAAAATCCTACACAGCTATCTGCAAGCTGCTTAACAGATACACTGTATTGAATGAGCTTCAAAAGTGAGAGGATGGTCCTTTCAGTGCATTTCCACCAACCCTGCTCTCAAGTTTTTTAGAATCCTAAGAATATAAAACACATGGATGATGCCACACCTTAGGCTAGCTTAGGTTAGCTAAGGGGTGGTGAAAGTCAGTGCTACTGCACAGTTGAGAAACTGTGAATGCTGTTGTAGTACCAGTGGGAAGCAATGCACTTTCTGTTAATACGTGGGCACAGCATATCAATACATCACTGATGCAGGAAACTGGTAAGGGACTGTCTCCAATTCTTCCGGGGTTTACTGACGGGCAAAACTCCAAGCCATTGTTCAGCTAGTGCACTCTTCAGTGAACACAGCCCAGTCCACACACAGCTTAATGAGCTAGCAGGAGAGCTGTGAGTTTTCACTAACAAAAGCTTTCCTTACTAACTGCTTTGAGTGGCAGACTGGTTTGAAAAGAAGTAGCTCTCCATGCATCATTGCATTCAGTGGAAGAGGTACACTGACTGAAACTGCATCCCAAATAAGGCACAGTTAACTAATAGTCCATTGAAGGTTTTCTGAGCATCTCCTTTTGTTACCGTAACAAAAGGACATGACAACCATTGCTGAAAGATGAGCCTTTACTGTAAACAGAGTCACTGAAGTGTAGTCTTAAGCCACTCCCCTTTTGCATATGCTGTGGCTGTGAAGAGGAGAGCCAGCCACACACTTGATACACACTCAGAATAGACCCACTGTTGTGCTCGCCCGCCAGCGGTAACATAAGTCTACAACCCCTAACCATTTTAGCAGTTTTTATTACCATATGGCATCATACCATATTGCACATTATACAGCACTGGGTACTTGCTGACATTTTTATCTTACAAAATGAAGCATGTAGTGGATTCACTGTGTTGTTCAGCAAGGACCTAAGTGCTACCCTGGATGAGCTCAATGGTCCAGGGTAATGGGGAAAAACTCCTCTTTTTCTTTCAACATAGTTTTAACACATGTAAAAATCATTAGGGTGTGTTCAAATATTGAGATAGCTCTTGCCAAGCTGTTGGTGATCATTTTAATATTACTATATTTTTAAAACCTTACAACAGAAAATAACCAGAATGCAAAAATGCATTGAGGTTTCGATGATATATAAATTTTCCATTTCAAATAATGCCATCATGCACCATTATCTTCACAGTCAAGTGTTACACTAGCATGTTCAAAAAATAATTCTGTTATTCCAGATGACTTTTGACCTCCATTAAAGACATACATTGGTAGACAGACAAACATGCAGACAGACAGCTATCTTGAAAGATCACATTTAAAAAGGTTTCAGACTTTGACCCCCCAGCTAACCCCAGATGACCTTTGACCTCTGTCAAAAACAAGCTGAAACCATCTTCTGACCATAACACATCCACATACACCCAAATATGAAGTTTATCCAAGTTTCTTAGCTTGAGATATGGTGTTAACAAGATTTTCAGACTTTGACCCTCTGTGACCCCAGATGACCTTTGACCTCCACCAAAAACAACAGGGACCATCTCCTGACTATAATGCATCCATATACCAAATATACAATCTATCCAACTTCCTATCTTGAGATATCGTGTTTACCAGATTTCATGACTTTGACCCCCAACTGACCCCAGATGACCTTTGACCTACACCAAAAACAAAAGGAACCCTCTCCTGACCATAACGCATCCACATATTAAATATGAAATCTATCCAAGTTTCCTACCTTGATATATAGCGTTAACAATGTTTTCAGACTTTGACCCTGGTGACCCAAGATGACCTTTCACCTCCACCCAAAAACAGACGGGTTTTTCCTCTGAATATGGTGCATCTATGTACTAAGTTTAAAAACTGTCAGACATTCCTATCTTGAGATATTGTGTTAACAAGCAACGTGTCACACACACACATACCCACACCCACGCATACATACATACACACGAACGCCATTATGATCCCGTTGGTTTCTCTAATCATCGAAACCAAAAATAAAAAAGGGACCATTCACCACTGCACAGCTTTCCCAGTTACTTGTTAGGCTATTGCAGATAAAAATCATATGTATAGGAATAGGTTCACAATGTACATAGGCTAGCCTAGGCCTATGTGCTATACCTTAGGCAATAGAAAAAAGTGCCAAGACATGCTGAAGAAAATTATAACGTAGAGAAAAACTTTAAGCCTAAAGCTCACAAAAGTATTGCACATTGTTGTATGAGGGACTATAGCCTCTGGAAAGCTTTTGACATTTAAAGGCAGTCATTGGTCACCCTAAACTACAGTTTCAGTATGCATATATCAAAACTCTCAATTGGTACAGCTCTTTGATTGGCATCACATTCAAACAATCCATCATAGATAGCTAAATTAGCATGGGCACTGAGAGTGTCTTGATTACACATTATGGACTTGTGCCACTGGGACAAGCCATGAAGCAATAAACTAGGATTGTGTCTGGATAAAGATGAGTTTAAGATAAATGTGGGAGGGGCTAGAAGTAAGTAGGTTGGGAGAATTGGAACTGATTGGGATGATGAAAATATGCCTTTAAGGGAAATCAGAGTTTGACTGAGATTGGTCACCTTTTGTATCACCGCCTCAATTATTCCTTTTGAACTGATTGAGTACCACCAGAACATAGAAGCATGGAATAGGTGGTCTTCCAGGAGAAATGTTAACTTTGTGTTAATTTGGAGCTATTTGTTGGGTAACAAATTTTTGCACAGATGTGAGACTAGCTAGCCTTCACTACATTGTAACCAATCACAACATCAGACTGTGATCACAGTTCATATTTAGTTTGTTAGTTTTAAGTCTGTGTGAAAATGTGTAGAAGAATTTAAGTTGTGAACGGTTGTAAAAAGAAACCCTGGTTGCTGCTTTAAGAAAGTTTAATCACATTGTAACTTGTGACGTTGGTGGGATCAGTATTTTTGTCAACACATTTGTTTAAGCTGTAAATTATTGTGGTGTAGTCTAAATGAAGCCAAAGACATGTTACACAATCAACTTTTTCCCATGGTTCCCACAGAAAGGAAAATGGTACAGTCTCGAAAAGGTCTTTGATTGTCTTGAAAATACTTGCATTTTCGGTGTTTTGTATGGGAAAATTGCCATAAGGTCTTGAAATTTGAAACCTTACTTCTCTCAGTAGTTGAGATGATGTTTAGTATGTATTCGTGCTTTGTAAAGAGATAAAAGTTAAGCAATTTTGTAGGAAATTCTTTATTTTTCACTACAAACTTCCAGTTTAGTCTTAAGAAAGTCTAGAAAAAGTCTTGCAAATCTTTCAGTCTTTCAAAAGTGTGGGAACTCCAAAATTTCCAAGGTAATAAAAGAAATAATTAACCATCAGTGTAGACAACTAGACATTAAACTGGCTGTTTACAGGTGCTAATAGAAATCACATTTTCCACTATGCACTAAAAGCATTTTGCCGTTTCCCTTTGAAGCGTTAAAGGGTTAGAGCAGTCGCCCCAAACTTATTTTTGAAACAACAGTCTATTCTCACTAATTTCTTCTTATTTCTCATCCAAGTTCCTATAGATTTAGTTAGGAACTTATATTTTATCCAAGGTAAAGCAGTGACTTGCTCCTCTCAAATTTCACAATTCAGGAAAAAAATACTATCACATGATTCTCAAGAGACATACCTATGATAGACTTCTTGACTACAGACTGGTTAAACTGAGATGAGTATGTCCCCTTTAAGTAAAGCTCGTTGTGTACATATTTAGTCATACTGAATAAATATTTATATTGGAATCATGTCTTTGTTCTATGTAATGAAGAACCCATGTCTAATTAATAACATTCATTAACATTAATTGTTGAAGCTCCATGACAGGTGATAAGATGGTCCATTTCATGTCAATCAATTATTCAGCTCAATATTGAAAGGCTGTAGCATGAATATTGATGGTTTTGTCAATTGAATAATGACTGTTTGATTGATTGTTCAAGAATAGCAGAGCAGGCATATGAAACTACGTTAGGATGATCCCTTTCCATTTCCTACAAAATACTTGGTCATACAACTTTGCTTTTTCTGCAATATTCAGAGCTGGTTTCAAGACTAAGTTACTCATTTATACCTGACTCGGTAATGAGAATCGATCTGTGTTTCCAGTGACAGCACTTCAGTGGAGCAAGAGGGAGCATTCGTCTCCTTCAAATTTTAGCCTCCCCCCCCCACATGCCGCCCCAACTTAAGTCAGGAGTTGGGTTAACCCTTTCCCGTTGTTTGGGTCCTTTTGGACCCATGCCGAGAGCTCGGCTGTCACCCATCTTTACTGTTTCATGGGGAGCTCGAAACTGCGAGTAGCTACCTGAAAATTCGGCCACAACAACGAGAGAGACAATACTTTAAGGTCGCGTGGTCAATGGCCTACGGAAGCCGATGCGGGGTGGGCTACGTCCGCTTTTCCGCCCACTCCCAAGGTGCGCAAATATGCCCCGATCGGAGCACAACGGTAAAGGGTTAACTGAAAAAATATACATTGCAAGAGACTTAGGTTTTCATCCAGAGATACACTGAAACCTCCAAGCTTCCTGGGCTTTGCTCCCTGGACCCCACTCCCAGGGACAGGCACTTTGGGCTTGGTTTTGCTCTGCACCTGAAAACTTTTTACCCCAAAAAATTATCCTTTGGCCTTAGTTTGCCTCCCAGTTTTGACATTCTGGTGCTGCCACTGAATGTTTCTGAATACTTCCTACCCAACTCACACAATTATGTCAAGTATATCACTTTTGAGTGGAATAACTGAGTCATGTCTGATGAACTCATGCAAATAGACCTTATGGCAACTGGAGTGTAAAGAAAAAAAATTGTTTTTGTGTTTTCAGATTTTGATTGATGGATCATAGTGTAGTTTGCATGTCTTCTTGTTTCTTGACTCAGAAGGTTTATAATGCAGTGCATTTCAAGTTGCAGGTAGGGGGACACAGTCTCAAACATGAACACGTCCATACCTACTGCAATTTAAATAAACCTACATTAATACCAACTGCCACCCACGTCTGGTGTACTGTACTTAAGGAATGGGACTGCAGGTACCATTCCCCTTGTACTGGCAGATTGTATTCCCTGTCATTGTGCTGTCACCTTCAGTCACATTCCGTTAGACTGTCAAGAATATACTCTCATTTGTTGGGAGTTCTACAAACACCATGCGAAACCTGAAGACAATATTACAAGAATTTTTAATGTGACTCCCACTCTTGCTTTTTGGTAGATGGTTACTTCACATTAAACGTTATTCCATATTTCCATTTTTTTTATTTAGTTAAGGGAAGGGGGGAGTAGGTGGGGGGAGGGGCAGTCATGAATAGTTTAAAATGTTTAGAGAAACTGTTTTTCTCATTAGTTTGAATAGATTTCTTGGGTATCATTTTGCTTTGTTGAAGTTCTGGCCATTAAACTAATTTGTGTTAAGACTTGTGTGTTTGGTTTGTTAATATAATCAGGTATATCACTGACATCACAGTAAAACCCACATCTACCTCTTTAAGGAGATTGTTTTGCTGCTGCACCCCTTTGTGAGAGGAACTCACGAACTGACCCGTTTTGAATTTCCTATTAGGCCCATCCTTGTTTGAGGAGCTTTGAGGTCTGCTGAAATTTAATTGGTCTTGTCACTGAGAGGTATTGACAACTTTTATCTAGCTGTAGCCTTTGTTTTAAAGTGGTTCATTGAGTTGGTTCATGAAATTTTACAAAATTTTCCAAACCTACTGAGTTTTCTTCACATACCAATGACAAATGGTCAAAGTTAGACAATCCCCATACCCTACACACAAATGACAGTCCTATGAGTGAGTGCCTAACAGTTCAAGTCGGTTTTCAAAAATTCATGACCAGACAATTTTTTAAATTATGTACAAAACTGTTACTAGTCAGGACACAACAAAATTCAAAATTTTATCGTTTTCTGTGACTTTTGGACTTGAAACTTGACCTGCTATGCTAACTATAAGCATTGTTATGTGATAGTAACCCTTTGAGACTTTCATTAAGTTATCGATATCAACTCAATGAGCCTCTTTAATTGTTGATTGCATGGTATTCTTTCCTTTTATCTATCAAAACCATTGATTCCCCAAAGGTCTGGAAAAGTATTAAAGTGATACACTAACCCACTATCTATTTTTTGTCCATGTACACTAACATCTCAAATAATTTCTCTTCTTCAGGTGCAGAGAATCTGTTGCTGTTAGCAAGGAGGAGGGATATAAGAAGAATATCACTGGATACCCCAGACTATACTTCCATCGTCATCCCCTTGAAAAATATCAAACATGCAGTAGCTATAGATTACAATCCTGTGGATGACTACGTTTATTGGACAGACGATGAGCTTAAAGCTATACGAAGGGTCAAGTTAGACAGGACAGGTAAGGCTTTAGCTATGTTGTCATCATATTTAGGAGAATTTTATATGTTATGGTGTGTTGGTAGTGGATTATGTCAAAATATCACCTAGAGTGCCTACACACTTGACCTCAAGCAGGGGATCAGATCCAGATCTGATCTACAGTAGATCAGTTTTACGGTGTGAAATCTCTCACGCTCAGAATCAAATCCAGAGATGAAACAAGGGCATACCTTCCAGCAGGATTGAGCTGGCATAGTGCTTCCAGTTTAGTTTCATGTTCAGTGATCATTGTGCAAATAGATGGAGTGTCCAATGTCCAATAGATATTAGGGCTAATTAGGTCCACAAAACAAGGTAGGTTGTGGGTAATTTTGATCCAGCCACAGGGATAGATCAGACCTTGAGCTTTTGATCTAAATCTGTCATGAAAACTGAGATTAAGATGACCTATGATGTAATATCCTTTTCGTGCCATGGAATACAAACCCCAAATTTGGATCAGTTGCTTGATGTGGCTTTCATTCACCATGGGGGTTTAAGTGTGGCAGCAAATCATTAACTTCCTAAAGTTAAACCTCCTTTTGGAATCCTTACCTTGGAGCTCTTGCATGGTTCCCATGGCCTGGAAAAGTCATGAAATATTGTAAAAAATGACAAATATCATGGAAAAGTCATGAAATTTAGCCCAGATCAGTCTTTCAATATTTCACAAGGAAATAAATTTACTCATTTATTTGAAGTGATTTGTTGCACCAATAATGTTTTTTTTTTCAAATCTCGGATATAATTTGGGGATGAAATAGTCATGTTAAGGCTTAAGGTCATGAAAGAGTCATGGAAAAATCATGAAATTTCGTTTCTCTTTAGGTGCAGGAATCCTGTCTTGCAATGAATTTGAAACTGAAATTGCTTTAGCCACCATGTCAAAATCATTACTTGCGAGCTGCCTCAGCCAACTGCAGCCATGATATTTTGCAATATACAATAGACATCACATTTGCAGACCAGATTAAACCTGCTATAGCTCTGCACTGATTTCACTGCCTTGTGTGTCTTGCTATGTTTCCATGTAGGCATCCATTCTGCCCTTTTCTGACAAAAAGAAGTAATCCACATTTTTTCAAAATTGATTTAATTTCATATCCTTTTTTTTCTTACTGAAACTTAAATTTTCAGATATTGAATAATCTAACATGTAGTCTACTTCCTGAGATAATCAGTCAAGAAAAGAAGTAACCCACATCCATGGTAAACTACATTCTTTTCAGACAAAAGGAAGCAATGGCTTGTACTTCTTTCTGTCAGAAAGTACAACTATTATTTTCACTACACTGTTTCTGACAAAGAGAAGCAAAGGGCTTTTACTTCTTTCTGTCAGAAAATACAAGTATTATTTTGACCGAACTGTTTTTGACAAAAAGAAGCAGTGGCATGTACTTCTTTCTGTCAGAAATTCTAAGGAATATTTTAACTGTTTTTTCGTTACAAAAAGAAGTAATCCACATTGAAAATCTTGGTAATCAACTTCTTCAATATCTCCTATATAAAACAAAACAAAACAAAACATTTTCTCTTAAAAAAATATGACAGAATATTGAAATTAAACATTAAAGATCATACTTCTATCTGTCAGAAAAGTGTACGTGTTCACATGGATATAGTTTTCTCACTAAAGGAAGTAGACCACATTAGTCTGCTTTTGCAATGAATTTTGGGAAAAAAATATTTTCCAATGTTTAAGTTATAAGTTGTTCAGTTACTTATAGCAGGTGGCCTTGTGCCATGTAGAAGCATTTCAGTTGGCTTTAAGGTAACGCGTTTTGGTAAATAACTCAAAATATTGAAAATGTGGGTTACTTCTTTTTGTCAGAAAGGGGCAGCATTACACACGCCTTGTAAATATTTTAGATGTTCTTGGCCACGTGGATTTTTGTTGACCCTTTTCAGTACTCGATCCTGCTTTGTGAAAGGAATGGATAGGCTTGTGCTGACTAGCACAAACGTATGCTGAATGTACTAACGTTAGCTCACTTGCTGAATTAAACCACACATTTTGGGCTCAAATTGCTCAGTAAAGGGAGCTAGACACTTTGTGTTTTCAATTTTTCCAAAAGCCAAGAATTGCCACTGTAGAATATCGTTAATTTATTTACCTTTTTCCCCTTTTATAACAGCAAACTTTTTTCCGAGATTCAGTGAGTGAAGCAGTGAATGTGCCGCGAGTAGTTGTTGGGATTGCGCTTAAAGTATGTGATCGATCATTGGTGTATGGAACCAATCACAAGGTTTTTAACAGAAATTTCCTGTTGAAGTTCACCTTGTCTTCTTGGCAGGTGTCGAATGTGCACTTCTCCTTCGTTATTACGTAGTGCAAAATATTGAAGCAGTTGCCAAACACGTCGGCCAAGCAAGCTATATTTCAGCATGCATCTGCGCAAATCTTATGCCATCCACATGTGTTCAAACTGCTAATTTTAGCTTTAGGCTTAGTGCAAAAGAATTTTTGTCCGGGCAGCCAATGTTTTTGTGCGGGGGGGAGGGGGGGGCAATTTAAAGGTGGGCACTAATGCAGGTCTTCAGATTTTATCCTGGCAGTGCACGTACCTGTGGTCAAAAACAGCTAGTGGAGAACACTGTTACCTAAGAATGACATTCATTCCAAGTTTCCTTTCTCAAGATGTCCTAATAATTAGGTTTTCTGATTTTGACCACTGGTGACCCCAAATGCACTTTGACCCCCACCAAAAAGTTATACGGTTCCTCCCCTGATAATATTGCATCTACATACTAACTATGACATTCATCTAAGTTTTCTATCTCAAGAAATAGTAATAACGATGTTTTCGGATTTTGACCCCTGGCAACCCCACATGACCTTTGACCCCCACCAAAAAAGTAGGGTTATTCCCTTGATAATAATGCATCTAGATACTAAGTATGACATTGATCCAAGTTTCCTATCTCAAGATAGTATGTTAACAAGGTTTTCGGAGTTTGACCCCTGGTGACCCCATATGACCCTTGACCCCCACCAAAACAATAGGGCACTTCCTCACACTATGGAGCATCTATGTACCATGTATGACATTCATCCAAGCTTTCTACCTCAAGATATCAGGTTTACAAAGTTTTGGGGATCTGACCCCTGGTGACCCCATATGACCTTTGACCCCATCCAACAATGATAGAGTTCTTTCTCTGACAATAACACATTTACATACTAAGTATGACATTCATCCAAGCTTTCTACCTCAAGATATCGTGTAAACAAGGTTTTAAGAATTTGACCCCTGGTGACCTCATATGACCCTTGACCCCCACCAAAAACAATAGGGTTCTTTCTCCCACTGTGGAGCATCTATGTACCAAGTATGGCATTCATCCAAGTTTCCAATCTCAAGATATCGTGTTAATGAGGTTTTCGGGGTCTTACCCCTATTGACCCCAAATGACCTTTGACCCCCACCAAAAACGATAGGGTTCTTCCTCTGACAATAAAGCACCTACATACTAAGTATGCCATTCATCCGAGATTTCTACCTCAAGATATTGTGTTAACAGGGTTTCAGAGTTTGACCCCTGGTGACCCCATATGACCTTTGACCCCCACCAAAAATAATAGGGTTCTTCCTCTCACTATGGGGCATCCATGTACCATGTTTGAAAACATTCAGACCTTCTCTTCTTGAGATATCGTGTAAACAAGCAAAGTGTCACAAACACACACACACACACACGCAGCACCCACACAAACATACACACGCCATCATGAATGCATAGGTTTCTCTTTCATCCAAACCAAAAAGGTTCTTATTGTTATGGGTTACAGCTCAGAAAATAATGCAATGCTAATCAAAACGAAATGGTTCTGCTAAGGACCTCCTCTACTTATAGATTCAGAAGCTATTTTTGTCATCATTCAAACTGTTGATCTGTTACCTAAATCAATTGAACTTGGTCTTGGACCTCCTGTGGTTACCACCCATAAAAAATTTAACTGTGCAATGACAGAAAATGGCAACAGTTCATCTGTTGTGTAACCAACTGGATAAGAAGGATTTTATTACACGGAACTTCCCCTTTGGGAGGTTGGGTCAAAGTGTTCAGTTTTTCAAGGAAGGGAACTCCTAATGTTGGCAGAACACATTACCTGCAGTCAGTTTACTTCCAAGTCCATATCTTCCACCTTCATAACTAGGACCATCAACAACAGAGTTCCCAGTTGAGGAATGCTGACTAAGAATTTCAAGTTCTACTTCACGACTCCATGCTTCAATTTTTTCTTGAAGTTTCTGAAGGTGATGCACTACATTACTGATGCTAGCAGACACTGGTTTCCTAAAATACAGGTTTCTTCGTTTGAACAATTTCTCTTGAAGACGAGGCCAGCCCTCTGGCAGAGGATGTACTACATCTGTTTGTGAGAAATAAGACACATTTATGTATCTAAGTAATCAAGAGTTTCCATGAGGCAGTGGGACTAGACACACTTAGGTATTGATGAATCCAGACAGCAAGTGATGGTCTGATTTTAGTTGCTTACCTGCCTGTATCACGGATGGATGTACACTAAAATGTATCTTGTTCCCTTCAATTTCACTGAATATGAGGGTTTGAAATTCATGTAGACATTAAATGAAGGTGATTCAAGGCTGATGGACCCCACTAATGGCTGCCTCCAGTCAGTAAACACAAGGACTGATCGGATTTGTCTATAGTGTAACCAAAGTTCACATTCATGAGGAACTGGGATTGTAAATTTCTTGCACTTTTCTCTACAGTCCTGAAAGATGTATGGGAAAATCTTGTACCAAAACAGGTTCGGAAAAGACCTCAAAAGTTCACCTTCTTTCTTTGAACTGAAACAGTTTGTGACAGGGAACTCCCTGAAAGTAACAGAACTACAAAAAGTTTCCTAACAGTACTTATATCTTTGTTATCAGTTGAAGAATATGGAAATTGAGCTATTCACTCACTGGACATATGAAACATCGGTTTATCAAGTTACACTAAATGCAGAGCTTTAATTGAAAAAGACCAGTTGAAAGATTACTAGCTAGTGCTGGGACCAATTAGCAAATCTGAAAACTAATAGGCCTACTGGTATTTAGCATTTGCCATCAGTTAATGAATACTTGCAATTTTATGGCAAATATGTGAAGTTGTGCAGAACTTATAGTAACAGGGTCATAGCAGGATCACAAATCAAACGTTTCAAGGAAATAGTTTTAGTCAATGAGATAATCACAACTCCTGCAACAGTTAATTCAAATTTTTTGTGTATTCTCTCATGTAGTTAATGGAAGTACCCATTGAGTCTTTGTTATGATAAGGAGCACTGCTTGTGATATCTTTTCACCCTGTTTTGTGGATAGAGTTTGTGGTAGGTTATAAATTTCTTACAGTCATGGCAAACTTGGCTATCTTTACCTTACCAAACTTTAAACAATAGCTTGTTTCTTGTATATAATATCAAACAACTAGTTGAATTAAGTTGACCAAGAGTAAGTTAGATTGAGTTTTAGGGCTCAGTTAAACCAATTGGTTTAAATTATGCTGGCCAAAGCCTTTTTTTCAGTTGTGACACACTGGCTTGTCTTCCCTTTTCCACTGCTTTGGCTGAGCACCAAGCACAATGACAGTACTGCTGTAGGTTCTGTTATTTAAGTCTTTGGTATGACCCAGGAGACGAACCCCAAACCTCCCAACTGCAAGAGGGATGCTCTAACCACTTGACCATGCAGTGATCATCAGCTGTCACATCTTTAAGATACCTGAGGAGGTGAACTGAAAGATTTCAGGATTTGTATGATCAATTTTTGTAGATTTTTCTCAATTGCATAAGGTCAGAGAGTACAGTGCTTGCTATTTGGTCCCAGCACTATCACTAGTACAAATGCAGGATTCTTATCACAAGTGAAGTGCTAATTAATAAGTCAGTGTGTATACTTGCCATAACATTCAGATTCTATGTATGTTTGATCTTCTGTTATGTCATCAGGAGGATCACCTTTTTCAGTGACTGACTTCACTTCTTGATTATCTATAAACATACAAGTTTTGAGTGTTAACCTTTATTTCTCCAATACCAGAGCCAGCTGGATGGAAAAGTTGGGAAGATGGGAGGTTCTTTCAAGGAAAATTTAAACATTTCAAAGGAAATTATAGGAAGTGGAGGAAATTACCCTTTCTTGTACATGATAACATAGGGAGAACTGTTGGAAATTTTACCTTGTTCCTGAGAAATAATGGTTCTCCAGACTGCCAGGGTCTTACCACATCATGACAGCACTAAGATAGAATCTTTAATAACAATAATTGTATGTATCTTACACAACTTAAGAGAAATATTGAATTTGCTGATCAAAGTTTTTTGCATTTTTTAAAACTCCAATCTAGAGGTACACAATGTCAAGTAATTTAAAATAAGGCCCAATCACACAGGAATTTGTTACAGGAAACATCCCAATTGTCTGCTGGGGGTTGTAAAAAATGTCCATGGTATTGTCCACTTATCCCTAGAGACATCTAAAGGGTATGGCTATAACCACACATGAGATTCAAAGACTTTTAACTTTCAATCACAGTACCTACAACTGACACTATGTAACATGTTCATCTTGGTGTGTTATTTAAACTGTATCTAATTTACCTCCCAGGAAATTTGGTTCTAATACAGATAATTTCAATTCTTTGATCCACAGGACTAATCTAGCTGTTAGGCCACTTTTAAAATCTTAATTGATGCAATACGTACAATATTCTGTGGCAATAAAGTTAGTACTGGGGGAGTTAACAGATGATAGTTAACGGTTAAATAATGGTTACAGCTAAAATTTTTGGCATGCCATGTTGGTGCATTTTTCAAAAACAATATTTGCTTTTAAAAGACTGATGACTTGGTTACCTAAAGTTCCAGAATCTCCCATGCTTGTTCCATTGAAAAGTTGGGTCCTTTGCCATCAGCAGCAGCAATGACAATCTGCCAATAAGAAAGAACAAAAAATGTAATGAAGCTTACAAACAACTGAAGGATCTAAAGACCATAAGCCTAAGGACATTATTTCCCTCACAATGGTACCTGTGAAATAATATATTTAGGTGCCTTTTTCATCTTATAGTTTACAGTACCTGTTGGTAAAAGACAGGCCATGAGTTTTAGAAATTTCTGGTATGCCACAAATCATACTTCTCAAGAAATTAAGGAGTGTGGTAGGTGTGCTGTTTTATTAAACTTCAATAGATTTATATGAGCTAACATTCTTCATTTAGGTGTGCAAAAATCACACTTCTAGCAGTGACTTGAGGTGAGTAATGGTGTCCAATCACACTCGCACGTTTCAAAATTCAAGGCCTAAAGAGATAAAGTGTAAATGATGGTAAAGTCTTGCAGAACATGCAACGTAACTTAGATATAGGCCTAGTATATCTGTAGTTTACAAATGACTTGCTGCAACACCTTTCTGTACAAACTGTTCTACAAAAACACAAAGAAGGTACTACCAAGCAGCAGCTGTATTTTCAAGTGAATCACGTCCCCAAGCTTACCAAGCTACACCTTAGACTATGTTTACTGTGTAACTCTTTGCTTACAAGATGAATGTTGATGAGGGAAACTGTTACAAAAGTGCACATAGACATTTTGCATGAGAACTTGCCAAAGGCCTGGTGTTGCGTTACGACGGATGACTTGACTCCAGAAAAGCCCAAAATACTGTATCTTCTCATACTAGAATTGTATGTTCAAAAGTAACCTTTGAAGCCAACCTTGTACTTCCAACAGATGAAAAAACTGGCCCAGATCCACAATATTGACACTATATTCTAGTCCTCATGTATGTGGTTTGGTAAAGTTCATAATTTAAGTAAATTCCCTTAAATCTATGCAGTTTAAGCATTTGAATTTTGAGCTGCAAAAATTTTACCAGTGGGTTTCCCACTGACCAAAATTAATTCCTTCATTCACTCCATAAAGCGGCTCATTAAGTTGATATTGATAACTTCATGTGCGTGTAAAAGGGTAAGAACCACATGACAATCCACATATTCAGCATAATGAGTCAAGTTTCATATCCAATGGTTACATAAAAAAGTTAAAATTTTGAATTTTGAGGTGTCCTGACTTGTAACGGTTTTGTGCCTAGCCTAATTTGACAAAGTGTCACAAATTTTGTCAAAACTGAATTGAACCATTAAGTAATCACTCATAAAACAGTTATTTATATGTAGGATATGGGGATTGTCTACCTTTGACCATTTGTCATTGAGATGTGAGAAAACATAGACAGGCTTGGTAAAATTTGTTGAATTTCATGATCCAACTTAATGAGCCGCTTTAACTTTTTTTTTTAAAAATACTGTACATGGCTAAAAAAAAATCACATAAAATATCAATTGTTATTAATGGACATGGCAGCATGTCCATTATTGTGGTTGGTCCCATTTTCTGATCATGGTGTGACCACAATTCTTTGGCAGTTTATTGGATGATTTCCATTAAGAAACAAACCAACCTTTTTGGAAAAGATTCATTCAGCAGAACGGACAGGTGCATGTATGTGACAAGATTGTGTGGAAAAGAAGCGCTAATTACAAAATGCAGGGCATTTTTCCTAAACTGCGCTTCATCTAAATATTGAGTAGGCTAATAACAGTATTAAGTATGCTTATATGCAAGAGACTTTACATATGCTGCAGTCATAAAAAGAAAGATGCTGTCCTACGTTGGTCTGATTTTCTACTCTCTTTCCAGATCATTTGTATTTGACACTGTTTTATGTATATTTTCGACATCCCTTTATATAAAACTGTTTGATCACCAAATTTATTCTACATCTGTATAAAGTGATTGATTATAAAGACAACTTTATAAATTTGAAAAAATGCAGATAATTCTTTCTGGCAATTTCCTGGAATTTTGGCAGAGCAGTGTTGGTTTGAACTGCATACTCAGTTTACAAATGTACAATATGTGTACAGGAGTAGCATGCAGGTGAGTATAGTGCAAGTCCCACGCCGTGAGTTTGGAGCAGCTTTCAGTAGGAAGACAGTTTGTATACCGTCCACCGTGAACCCTGTACAAGCAATGGGACCGGCTGAAGGAAGTTTTCTAAGTATTTAAGGTAAGTGTTTATAATAAACAAAAAGAATTTCTCATAATGTTGCACAGAAGGCAAGTGCAAGCAAAACCTCAAGTCCGAATTTTCAATGCAAATCTTGTGTTTTACCATACGTATAAACCATTAGGTTTTCGATAGGTATTGGCCAGTGCTGAGCTGAAGTCAAACGTAAACGTAGTGTACATTAACTGCACATTCATTGGCAGGTTGGCTTCATTCTGAGCAATTATTCCACACTAGAGTCAAAGTTACTGCACACTTGCTGCCCTTCCCTTTTCTCAGACAGATTTGTCAATCCTCGAGGGCAAGTACGGAATTGCCACAACAATGAAAACATTGAGAGAGCAAACACAATGCTTTACCTCTCCAATAATTTAGGCAGACTTAAAATGACAAAAAACAGCAAGCAGAATAAACAAAATATAATAACATTCTGGGATAGAGGGGACTTCCAGAAAACATCACTTTGAGTGTATGTGCATGTCGCTGTGAGTGTGTATGTATGTTTCGTTTTGTGTGTATGAAGGCTACATGTGCATTTGCTTTCTTTTTTTCTTCTTGCTTAATATAGATGATTCCAGTCCTGGACACAACCAGGTTCAACAATCTGTTGGATTATTTTCCCCCTGATCCACATACCAGATCTGAGCCCCTGCTGACTGTTGGACCAGGCAGTCCATCCTTCCCCTACATGGGCAACCAGAGACTTGCACAATGTCATGTTCATTGTGGTTACGGTACGTAACCAGGTTTTCTAGTTACTACTAAAATCAGGGTTTACTGCAATAATTACTGTGATAGAATTTCAGGTTGATAAATTGTATACTGCTCATATTAGGCTGAATTCTGAGCTATAGTCCAACATTCTAGATTTTAAGTGATTTAATTTCCAAAGATGAGCATATAACCGTAGCAAAGAAAGTGATGGCAACTCTACAGATATTTTAGTTGAATAGGTGATAACAGGAACAGTAAATCACTGAAGGCCCAATTCACTCACCCAAAACAGTATCAATTCTCCTAACTTTCTTACTAATGCTTTAATGCTTGTCCCACAAAGTCTGTCTAAAATTCATCCTCATCCCAGTTTATTGCTTCAGGGTGAGTATAGAAAAGCTCAATGTGTTAAAAGGTAGCATGACATGTCAGCAAAATGCCCTGACTTTACTTGGTAATTAGGGAGTTAACTTTCCTAAGACAAAATCCTTTGGAATTATGTCAATATCTTTTACAGTTCTCAAGATATACCTTGTCAAAGTTTGAACATATCTGAAGCAACTTGTTGCTTAAAATGCAAAAATAATGATGTCAAGTGTTGTGCAGTATTGACATTCCTTTTGTTAACTTTATATTGGTTATCTCTTTATTACTCATGAGAGTTTAAATGGTTTGGTTACTGATACTGATGATTTTCAAGGACTCGACTTTAACTTCCAAAATAAAAACATCAGGACAAACTGATGTGAAAATGTCCTCAAAATGAAGATTGTAAACACAAAAGATAACATTAGAAACATATGGTGCAGTATGTCCCTCTCATGACATCTCAAGATTAGCATATTGAGCTTTATGTTTATTAATGGCTACATTGATCTGAAATTATTCTGTAAAATGGTCAATTTTTGACAGATTCTGATGGAAGTTGCAACTATTTTCTTTTTTTTAATGCTTTTTAAATAGAATACCCAAATTTTTCATGTCACACAACCTTTAATCAAAACACTCTCAGTACAGTTCATGCTATACAATATAGCCTAAGATTTGGTACTCTGCATTGTTTAAACCAGCTGCCACACAAAGAGCTAAGCCAATAGAGAATTTCTGTGGACTACTATAAAAATTGCAGTTTGGGGTGAGAGGACAAGCCCTTCACAGTAAGCCTTTTAAGGTTGGATACTGGAGTTTCATTTCAATTAAAGGGGAAGTTAAAGCAAAAATTTAATTTTCATATGTGAAAGAGGAACAAAATCTACATGGTGTGGTGAAAGTTCCATTCAAATCGGACATATATTTCTTGAGATATCAGTAAATGAAGTCAGTAGATTTGTGTTCAAAAGCGAGTTTGAGGGCAGCAGAGCTTATATCACTTCCTCACATTGACAAGAAATGCTTTGTTTCCCTTTGTTTTATCAGGGTGTTGTGTTGACCTTGAAGTTAATAGGAGAATGACCTCCCTTTGGGGGATGGAAAGTTTGTTTAATTCTCATGCCACTTATGCAATCATATTTTAATAACATGGGATTTTTGAGCAGAAAATCCAGTATAAAGTTTAAAGAAAAACAAAAGACTGCCCATTAATGTGGGGATGTGATGTCATATGTGCTTGCTTCAAGTTAACTATTTGCTGAAAATGTGAAAACTTTATGTGCTCATTTCTTGGGAACCACACATCGGATTTCAATGCAAATTTCACCAAAATGTTCAGAGTAAGTACCTCTCTAACATACCAAATCCTTCTTTTAAAGAGCAACAACAGTTGATCCCCCAGTTTGGCCAGACTGTCATACCTGTTGATCGTTTCCAGTGCCCTACTCGCAGAACCCACTCAATGCAAGACTTCCATTTCTGCCTCCCACATACTAGTTCAAACTGTTATAAAGTTTGTTTTCTGCCTAAAACCGTAAAGGATAGGAATAATCTTCCCTTCAATGAAATGAAGGTAGCCTCTATCCATAAGGACCCAATCACTTTTATTATTGGGCATATTTAGCCTTTTTAGCCTCTCGACGCATGCGTGATGAGTGAATGTCCTTTGGATGTGTCACCATTTTCAAGAAGAAGAAGAAGGCCTAACGTTAGGCCTCTTGCAGTTAATTGTTAGACTTAGACTCAGATGGTGACTATATCATCATTCATTGTACCACGAGTAGGTCAATTCAATATGTAAATTCAGTACAACTATAGAATACCCGGCCTCAACTATTTCCACTGCTCATCCAGGATTCCTAATCGCAGTAGAACTTCCACTGCTCATCCAGGATTCCTAGTCGCAGTCCAATCATGCCGGCTTGTTCAACTTCAAGTAGGACTTGGAATCCACCTCAAAATGAATTCCCTGTCACATAGGCTATGCTGCCTTCTCAAAAGGTGCTCATCTGCTGATTCCAATTCACTTCGACTTTGACCAGAAACCATATAGCCTTACAGAAAGTCATCTTATAGGAAACCATATTCAAGATTCAAAGTGCTTTTCACTGAGACTGGGTATTCTATAGTTACTTCGTAAATTCTTGATAGCCTACTAGGCTAATTGGGTTTCCGTACCCAAAAGTGGTATGCCTATGCATAGGTATGCACATGCATTTATATAGCCTATTCCTATCCCTAACACTAAACCTAACCCTGTAATGGCATATACCTAACCCTAACCCTACAGTATTTACTATGCATTCATAATCCTAACCTCATTTCTATAGGGCCTAGACCTTATTACAGTATGCCATCTAACTCCAATAGTGCATTGTGGAAAGGATTTTTCCATTACTGTTCCAGTTCACAATTATGACACAATTATGAAAGTGACATCTCTTTGGTAACGATTACCTTCTGTGCTCATATAGCATGGTGCGTCGCTGAATGACACCCCGACCATTTCAAAATGGTTATTCAGAAGGAAACAAACCTTAACACTTTCCTGCTAGCTGTTTTCAAATGGTTAGTAACCCAGGGATGTACAAACTCACAATTCTCAATCCTCAATGCAAAATTTAGGTAAAGAGAGAATAATTTAATTCGAAATTTTCTCCATCATCAACCTCAAAAAATAGTGACGAATTTTCCATATATGTAGTGTGTAACCATTTACATTGACCTTGTACAGTTAAGTATAGGAACCAACGTAGCAAGCTGCATGGTTTAGTTCTTAGTGCAAATCAACAGTGTAGCACAGAAGTGTAGCGTGAGCAACAAAGTCTGCTCAGCAGTAAGGTGTCTTACACACACTACTGAAAGAAAGACATTTAGTTTGGGCAAGTTATAAACACACTAACACAGTAAAATAACTTAGTTTAAATGCACTCATCACATTAAACATGAGTAACTATGTCAGATGAAGGAGTACTTTGGGCTGTGTACGCCAGAACGAGGTAATTTTCACTATTTTGGTGGAGTAGTATTTCCAATTATTAAAAAAAAGAACATACATGTAGGAACTTTGGAAGTAGTTGGGAAAAGCTTGAAATTAATCATATTAAGATACAAACGTACCTGAAATGGATTCATCATTGTGTTAAGCAAACCACTGGATAGTTCCAACAGGGTAAAGGCCTAGGCCCTAACTTAGTCTCATATTAGTCTACTTAGGCCTACGGTACTAACATGCAACTTGGTAGGTCTTGAGGATGTGTCATTCCCTGGCCTGCATCACTTTCGGTGCCTTTACTATAAATGGAATTATCCTTCCCAGGTTGCAGTTTTGAAACTTTTAAATTGGCATTGGCCTAACGTTAGGCCTTAGGTCTAGCTATGCGTACAATACATGACCCTAGGCCTAGGCCTAACCCAAGGCTATAGGCCTAACTGGGTACGGAAACCCAATTAGGCCTAGGGCTACGTTAAGCCTATGCCACAGGCGCCCTCTTAGTTGGTTCGTATATACCACACACTGTATAACAAGTGTTTTTGGTATGTACGAACCGGGGTCCGTTAGTTTCCACCCTCGGTAGTTTCCGCCCGTTACTCTCCGCCCCTTAAAAATCTTGGAGCGGAAAGTAATGTTTGAACTAACCTGTAATAAAAATAACTGTGCACTTCAAATTTCAAATCCAAGTACAAGGAAACAATGAAATTTATGGCTAGGCCTAAAACTTTTTCAGTATCCTCATCAAAAATTGTCGAAAAGAATGACTTTAACAACCTTTTTTCTAAACGTCAAGTCCAGTCATGGACTTGTAATTTTTTACGTATAGGCCTAAGTAGTCCACTTGTCTATAGGTAGACTTATGCTGTATGTGTAAACAGTTGTTCACAGCACTGAATACCATATACCTGTGCATAAGTACATATAAGTATACTTAAGTCTACAGTGAAAATGTTGCTTGGAAAGACGTCAACATGGCTGTAATGGGCGTCGCATTGAATAGTAAAAGACACTGATGAAGTTTGAAACTTTGAAGAAAAGTTGATGGAATATTCATTTGACAAAAGTACCACTGATATCACATTCCATTCCATTACTTTCCGCCTCCCAAAGAGATGTTTTCTGCTAAAAATAAATGGGGCGGAAAACACCGTTTTTGAAGGGCGGAAAGTAGCGAGGGCGGAAACTAACTGTAGCTAACCGTACGAACCAGCATAGAGGGGGCCTGTGGCCTAGGCCTAGACTAGAGCAAAATTCTCTACAGGCCTAGGGTAGAGGCACCAGTATTCAACCCCCCTCCAGTATTCAACCCCCTCAGATATACTGTAATTCTTCATTTTTCAGTTAACTAAGGCTCCATCCCACATAAAAATTATACCAAAGGTGAAAACAACTTCTCTGCTTAATTGCCATCCACTTCTGTGAAACTGATTTGCAGTTAAATACCTTTTGGAGGTATTTGTATGCAAGAATTTGGGGAATTTTTTTGAAAATAGCTATTCTTAAAAGGTCATGTAAGGCAAGACGGTTAAAATCAAAGGAATATAATTTTCTGTCATCCATTTAAAAAGAGACTGGTTTAAGAAATAATGAAATGTCAGGGCTAATATTTCATCATTGTAGCAATTTATAAACAAATTTCAGGACCATAGTGAAATTACGGAAAATTTGGAGGGAAATTTTTAGAGGGTTGAATACTGGTGCCGTAATCTTTATCTGCTACCCAGTATTCAACCCCCTGGTACATTTATGGAACCAAAGATGTTGTGAATGAAATCCAGTAGGATTTTCTGGTCATTTCTCAAAGAAGTCACTAATGTTTAGTTATTCAGCACAGTTCTGTAAAAATATTCTGGGTCTTTTAGAAAATATTGTAGAATCAATAATTTTGCACTGAAATGTGTGTTATTTGCCCCTACTGACCTAATAAAAGCAAAGGGACATAACAGCAAGGTGGAATTTCCCTCTAAATTGCATCAAAAAGTTGTTCAAGAATCAAATACTGAACAAAAGTAATGAAGTTAATTTATATTACCATCCTGTTAGCATTTTATCTAAATTGTACTTTATGGAATAATTTTGGGGGGTATAATGATCAAGGGGTTGAATACCGAACCCCTTGATTGAATACTAGTGACAGGGGGTTGAATACTGGGTAGGCCTAGGCTAGGCAAATCCAAACTTTTATGGTGAGCTATTTCTGAAAGGAAAGACTAAATCCAATATTTTTTGATGGTAACATGTTAGCCATCATAATATCTTACAAAAACATTTTGAGCCATATGATTCCACTCTAACAGGGAGGAAAAATTTCAAGAAATTCCTTAAAGGGTTGAATACTGGTTCCTCTACCCTAGCTAGCCTAGGCTAGCCCTTGAACAGGGCTGTGTGTTACGTTACATGGCCTAAGCTCATTTCACTCCACATCACAGCCCTTGCCCCGATAACACACGGAACCCCATCACTAGGCGACCTTGGCCAGGGTCGTCATCTCTCACGTTCACAAATTACACTGTTTTCTCACCAAACTTTACACAGATGACCTCTGGCACCGCATCCACCTCTCTGCATAAGCTGTTCACCCAGATTCGCTGTTATTATGGTGTATTTTGCCTCGAAAAATTGGACTAACACTAACTCAATGCGCCATGTTTGCAAGCTTTCGAACGACTTAGTAATCGGTCCTCGATCTTACTAAACCACGCGCTGACACGCCTGGCTATGCCTTGTGTACCCGGACATGGGCTGACACGCTCGATGTTAATTTAGTTAACGCTGATATTAATTTCATTAAATGCTATCATTAATCATGTTATCATTACTGATTAGGAAGTAAAATACAAAGGACCATTGTGCCAAGATTTTAACTTTTGTTTGCAAAATGTTGCTATTCATTACACATGTTAGAATGGATCCCTGAGTTTTCCACTAGTTCCGTGAAACGGCATGCGCTGTCGTACGACTGAGTTCCACGTGCTGCCGTACGAATTGTACAGCAACGCGTGGAACTCAAGACAGGGCGTACCAGCGGGTGTCAGCGCACGGAATAGTAGGATCCGTCGTCTTCGTGATATTCACTTTGGGGTCAAAGGTCATACCAGGGGTTTCCACTTATTCAAAAAGTTTTTACACTTGGAGAAATTTTTACACGGTTCAACAATTTCAAAAACATTTAGAAGCTTTAAATACGAACAAACAACACTTTTTCATATGAAATTTGCATTCATTAGGTGGAATGATTGTTGAAGTTATCGATTTGGTGAAATGGTTACAAAGTTCTAGGAATGATTTTTGACTATTTTCAAGTTCATGTAGAAACACTTATTGTATGAGGGTTCATTCAAACGAAGGAGTTTCTAACCAGAATCGAAGTGTCATTTTGCTGCATTTTGACCTCAGACTGCCCATGAAAGCCAATTTATTGGTAACTTTTCGATTGAAAGTCACTTGCACACCTTTTTCTGGTAATATAAGTTTGATGTGTGTAATATTTACCAGTTTAGATCGTATTTTGTTGTGAATGCCTAATGACGGGATTCCCTGTGTTAGCGGGGCAAGGGCTGTGATGTGGAGTGAAATGAGCTTAGGCCATGTAACGTAACACACAGCCCTGTTCAAGGGCTAGCCTAGGCTTACACAAGTTACAGTTACTAGTTAGGCCTAGTATTAATTACGTTTACGCTGTGACGGACTAAAGCAGTCAAGAGACATAGACTAGGCCTAAGTTAGGCCTAGGGGCCTACTCAATACTCATCTACAATAAGGCTATGCCTAACGTTACTCAGTACTGTAGCCTGTAGCTTGGCCCTATGCCTATGCTAGGCCTATGCTAAGTTATGGCATACGACAACTAGCCTAAGTTAAGTAGCCTAACGTTAACGTTAGTGGACTGCGTCTGCTGTTATCTGTCAAATCAATCAATAAAAATTGGGAATGGTTTTCACCCATGTCATGGCACTGGCTTAGAGCTCTTCTTTTGAATACCTTTTTTCTGATATGGTTATCTTGCTGTTAGCCCATCAACGATTTCTTGAGAGGTATTTCCGATATAACTGTGGAGACTGCGCTGGTGGTTGCTAAGCAGGGAGACTGCGTTGCCAGCGTGTAACCGTAACGTGACTTCGTCTTTAGATCTACTCTACAATAATCAAAGCCTAATACGAGAAGAGTATCCAGTAAAGCAGTCTCTTTTTTAGGTGGCGCCCTCTTAAAAATCATAATGAACCTAGTTCACACGATCCAGCCTACAGTGGACCAATGTTTCACATATGCAATACCCCTCAGGCCTCCGTTTCAGAAATGAAATAAATATTTCTTCAAATAGCCCAGACAAACTGCTTGCCCTAGGCCGTTATCATTTAACAGTTTCATTGATTTAATGGGTCCAACTAAGACCTTTTCTAATTAATACTATCTGCAGCTCCCTTGGGATATTTGGTGCTAAGGCCTGCCGACAGCTGAAGGTTGGAGTCTGAATCAATGAGCCGTGCATGTATTCCTTGAAATTAGGCTAGGCTACTACTTCACTTTGAAGCATGGCTTTGAATCTGAATTTTTTATTCCTCAATAAATTTGTAAATTATTCAAAAAATCCCTATAAAATAAGACAACAAGCACACGACAACAAGCACAGTGATATATGTTCAGAAAGTTAAAAAGTAAAAAAAAAAAAAAAAAAACACACACACAAAATAAAAGTCTATCACGAATCACCAAGGCTAAATTTTTAGATTTGATTGATTGAAAAGGACTGCTCTGTGTAAGGAGTTGTGAAATTTAAAAACATGTTATTCTACACATAGGGTAAAAAGAACCGATTTCTTAACGCTGCATGTCTATACAACGCCAAAGGCGGATTTTGGGGGTGCGCAGGGGCCTCTTCCAAAATGGTTGAAATTTTTTCGCTTAATAAAACAAAAATAAGGCCGAAATCCAACTAAAATCGGCCTATGTGATGTGTCATGTTTGCTTAATGGCATCCCTCCTCTTACATCCCTCGACTTTCACCCTCTTTCACATTTAAAGATCCCTGGAGTTTGTTCTGCAAATTTATCATCATTTTGCAGTTAGTTTATTCTTTTTGTTGATTTAACCCTTTACCGTTGTGCTCCAATCGGGGCATATTTGCGCGCCCCGGGAGTGGGCGGAAAAGCGATCGTGGCACGCCCCGCATCAGCTTCCGTAGGCTATTAACCCGGTGACCTTAAACTATTGTCTCTCTCGTTGTTGTGGCCGAATTTTCGGGTAGCTACTCACAGTTCGAGCTCCGCGTGAAACAGTAAAGATGGGTGACAGCCGCACTCGCCGTATGGGTCCAAAAGGACCCAAACAACGGTAAAGGGTCAAAGATTTCATTGAAAAAAAGCTCAAAATACCGACTGCTTCAAAGCTGATTACAAGTCCTGAGAAATGCCATTTTTGACTGTCTGAGAAGTTGCGATTTCCAAATTTTCTGTTCGCTCCGCTTCTTCTTCTTAAAAAAGGTGACACATCCAAAGGACAATCATTCACACGCATGCGTCGAGGGGCTAAAAACGTGACATATGCCCAGTAATAAGTGACAGGGTCCTTATGGATAGAGGCAACCTTCATTACATCAAAGGGAAGACTATTGCAATCGGTCAGAGAATATCCCGCCCTGACCGATTGTGGCGATACTATTTCAGGCATAGGCTCAGTTACGAGGCGGGAGGAAAGCGAAGATCCCCCCCCCCACCCTCATTAAAAAAATCCCCAAATCGACAATTCGGGCAGGATTTTGGAACAAATGGACAGCCACTTAAGCTTCAAAACTCGTTTTTCAGGAAATTCCTTCGCGTGCCCCAAATCTTTAAAAGATAGGCTATGCCTGAAAAGAGGAAAAATAACTGAGGTATATGTTCATGAAAAAAACAACAAAATTCCAAAAAGTCGCGATACACATTCAAGCCAGGGACCGCGGAGACGGGGGGGGGGGGCGGGGCTAGGGGACTTTGGCCCCCTCACTTTTTTTTTTTTGCTGTGGGCATTTTGGGCCTCCTTAAACTGCATTTATTTTATTGGACATATTGGGCAGCTTCGATGATTAACCCCCGCACTTCAAAATTGGTGCCGCGGGCTCTATCAAGCAGCGCAAAGATATATTATTCGTAAGTTTTAATCCACGTATTTTACAATACAACGGCCGAAATGGTCGAATATCCAAATTCTTTCAAGCTTTTGCAAGAAAAATAGAAAAGTATTATACTTATAGTCAGGGGAACATATTAAGATCGCGACATATTTGGGAAGCCTTTCGCTTAAAAAACAATTATTAACCTGATTTTGGTTTTAATTATGCAACATAATTCCCGAAAAAGCCTCGAATTAATTTCAAACCTTCAAATCTTTCCCCGAAAACAGAAAAGCAAAATTTTAAAATAAAAATGATAACAAAGGTTTGCTACACTTTCGGGTAACTTGTGAAAAAAGGCCCCACTTCATACTGCAGTCTGTCACAATCTTTGTCCGATATGGTAAAATACTCAGGAGAATGTTGAAAAAAGTTTCGGGATGTTTTTAATTGCCAAATTAATTATATTGACAGACCATATATCCTATCCCTACAGATGAAACTCGGATAACAGTAATAAAAATCATGTATATAGATTTTTTTCAATGACAAAATGGTACAATGTAAAGTATCTTAGCATAAGTCTTCTTAAAAATTCACTTAAACCAATCTTGTAACGTGATATTTTTTCAAAAGGTGTTACTAATGGAAGCAGAGGTATGGCTACAGGGGACAGTGGGCGACCCCCCCCCCCCCTAGGCCAATTGGAAAATTTCCGGGAAATTTGCCATTTGTGAAACCAGCCAACTGCACTGTGGCTTTTCGGACCAACTCTTCTTTCATCAAATTCCAGATTCTTTTCAATAAAGCCTCTATTTTTGTAAATATTTGTTTTAAAAAGGCAAAATTTTCCACGCGCTTTGCGAGCAGCAGTTTGAAGTTACTACTACAGTCGTGTTCGCTCATTAATTCCCAAAATCCGAAAATGACAAAATGAACAGATCATCGAGTGACTTTGGCAACTACGGAGCTATTTTTTATAAAAATTTCTATCAGTAAATTTCAATTTTTTTCCAATATAGTTATAAGGTCTTTACTCTTAAAGGAGTTAAGTCTCGTTTAAAGACTCATTTTTCTCGTTAGCTTTTCGTTAAGGATGTACAGCGCTTTTAAATACTCTGTAGATTTTAGCGCTCTATATGTTCATTTATTATTATTATTATTATTATTATTATTATTATTATTATTATTATTATTATTATTATTATTATTATTATTATTATTATTATTATTATTATTATTATTATTATTATTATTATTATTATTATTATTATTATTATTATTATTATTATTATTATTATTATTATTATTATTATTATTATTATTATTATTATTATTATTATTATTATTATTATTATTATTATTATTATTATTATTATTATTATTATTATTATTATTATTATTATTATTATTATTATTATTATTATTATTATTATTATTATTATTATTATTATTATTATTATTATTATTATTATTATTATTATTATTATTATTATTGAGGAGGATTTAATGTCATATCAAGTTTTGATATGTTCGAGGGTTACTCAGTCTCATCATTTTGGTGAATATTATATTGAAACCAGATGTTTGGTTCTCAAGATATGTGAAAAAAAGTTGTGACACTTTTAAACTCATGAAACTCATTGAACTTGAAGGAAGCACATATGACAACATGTTCACACATTAATGGACAGTCTTTTGTTTTTCTTTAAATTTTAGAGCCTATTTTCTCATCAACAACCCCGTGTTATCAAAATGTGATCGCATAAGTAGCATGAGGACTTTTCAAACTTTGCAATCCCCACGGGGGAAGGGGTCGTATTCCTATTAGCTGAAAAAAGAAAAAAACAGTTGAAACAAAGCATTCTTTGTCCATATCAGGAAGTGATATAATCTGTGCTTCCCTCAATGTCACTTTGGAACAAAAATCTAGTAACTTCATTTGTTGATATCTCCAGAAATGTACGTTCGGTTTGAATGAAAATTTCACCACACTGAGTAGATTTAGTTCTTCTTTCACGTGTGAATTTTTACCTAAAATTATTCTTTTCAATGACGTCGAAGAGCCTCAATTTGCAGGTCATAGATAATATCGTGTTGCAGCAACGATCGTTAGTCTCCGTGCAATCTCGGACTTGCTAATAAGAAATACAGATTCTTCAGTCATTCCCTTTTCACATTTACTCGTATAGGGAACTCAAAACACAAACTTTTCTCGAATACAAGCTCCATATTTTAAAAAATTTGCTTAAAAGGGTAAAAAATTTCGCCGCAAATTGCATCCGATAGAAATGGTGTTCACACTTTCAAAAAATTCCCCCATGGAATGAAGTCTACCTACGACAATGAATAGAAGTAAAATCATTTACAGTAGGGAGTTCGGACAGTTACAAATTTAAAGACAATATCGTCAATTCAATATATAATGAATTAAACTTAGAGTCGTAAGGGAGCTAATTAAATTGACATATTTTAAATTCCGTTTTACAGTTTCCGCCCGGACAGATAAAAGATCATTTCATCAAATGGTACATTTTATCTGGTAATTTTCTGATCAAAATAGCAATTGTTTTGATCCTCCTGCTAAGCCTGTCTGAGGGTTCCGTTTTTAAAAATTTTCTGTGCGCTCCGTGCCAACTAATGGTCGAGCTCTGCTTAGGTACATTGGCGGAGCTAGGGATTTCGGGAATTTTAGAGGGGGCGAAAATGATCTACAGGGGCGCTTCGAAGGAGTAAATACCCTTAGCCTCAGGACGATCGAAGCCACGGCTTTGCAGACTCTCCATTTGATTTGCCGCACCTGGTAAAAGACTACTTCGCTATTTCTCCTCAGGAAGTTTTTCTATTAAAACATCTTTAATTTTTCTATCCATGAGCCTCCGCAGAAGAAAATTCGGGGGGGGGGGGGCAAAATTCTTTAAGGGGGAAAAGCTCCCCGCCACTATGAGTTGGCGAGGAGCGCAAGAAAATTTTGGCCCAAAATGCCTCTCAGATCGCTGGGAATGGCATTTCTTATGAAGCCTATTTACCGCATATAAATAGGGAAAACACTTAGTGAGCTGTAAAGAAATATTTATGTCAAGTTTTCTTCGTCTTTTTCCTTGTGTTTTCTTCGTTTTTTCAGTTTTTTTTATTTTCCAGGGGAGGGCAAGTCCCCATTTTCCCCCACCTGCGGACGCCCATGTTTTTATCCCTCTCTTTCACATTCTAGTATGAAGGCGGTCATTATATTATGTGAGTTATTGTCAGGTCTCGAGTTAGATTTTAATGTAATAATGGTATACTTTGTGAAGATAAAGATTAAGCCTGCTAGCAATCTTACAGGGGGGAAAGTTGTGAAAATTAATCACCGTTAGGTGTAGATTTTTGGTATCTGGAAATCAAGATAATTACACGAAGAAACATTAATTGACGTATTTAACATCATTTTACCACTCTAAAATAGCCATTAATTAAGTACATTACAAGAAATAACCAAGATAAAAGGTGTGCTTGGCTCTCTAGATACCGAATTCATAATAAACAAAAGTAGCCTAAACATAGGTTTATCAGATGCAATTTTCTGACTTTTGAGACCACGAAAGTACAAAAGTAAGAATTTTCAGGGGACTATAGTGCAGCGTCACTGAAAATAGCCATTTATGATAAGAATGGTCACTTGAAGAAAAGCTAAATGGCAACTGCTCATTAAAACTCTTTAACCAATACCACTGTGATAACAGTTTTATTTTATTTAAACCTGAATGCTCTCTTCAAATAATTTTGAAAAATGTTGTGGAAGCTATTTTGGTATTTTTTAAACTCTTTTTATTGTCTATGTTGACAATTATCCCCGAAAACAAGAGGGCTATTTGCGCTACAATTATTGTTGCGCCCTTTGCCAAATCTTTTATTGGCCGGGAGGGTGGATATAATGTCAGTCTATATTTTGTAAGCTTATAATCACGGGAGCAATTAACTTAGCACAGCGACAACACCCATTAGTGCGTATAAACATGAAGATACGTTTCGGTAAAACCTATTCCTACATTACAGAAGATGACCTTTTCATCAGAATAATGCGCGCGCAGATAGTACAGTTACTGATGGCTGCTTGAGTATTTTGTTATCTGGGCCTTAAAGCAACGCTATTAATTTATGTCTTTTGCCAACAATGGTGCAAAAGTTTAGCATGTTAAAAACCTAAAGAGGGCGCCGACAGACGATTTTGGTCCGCATATGACAGCTTCGCCACTGCTTAGATAGTCTTTCAGGCTAAAATTAAGTTTAAAGTGAAACTTTTCCAACAAAAGAAAACTCAAGATAGTGATTGCTTGGATCATCCTTGTAAGCCTGGGAAACACCATTTTCGACTGTCTGAGGGGTTTGATTTTCCAAAACTTTCTTCTCACCAACTGATGGTGGCGCTCCGCTTAGAAAGTTTTCGAGCAAAACTACATTCTTCGGGCAAAACATCTTCTGCCCCACAAAGTGAAATGTTTTTGTACGCCTCTGCTTTCAGGCAACGGGTGTTTGACTGTTGGGGGGTTGCCAGTTTTTCAAATCTTCTGAGTGTCAAACACTTACTTCCTATACATGGTCAGAGCATACTGCACGGTACACTGTCGCTACCGTACGTGTGAGAAAATGCGCGCCAAGATGGCTGTCTGCTTTGGTTTTGTGCGAAAGTTTGGACTTGCTCAAGTACATTGTCACCATATTTTGCAAGAAAGTTGAAATATTTTTGAAATAATACAAGGTAAGGTCAAAATCCCTTCAATGATTACAGGAATATGATATTTTCCCCATTCAAGGTTAACGTTTGCTTAAAATATAACAAAGTCGTCGTCAAATCAAACGATTTATAGCTTCACAGCGGCCATCTTAGTGCGCCTTTTTTGTCCCAACCGGTGGCGACCATCTACGGATAGGACGTACACGTTACATGCTATGTCCATGTATATAGGTCCGTGGTGTCAAACTGATGGTTGTACTTCATATGGATGGTCCTTACTCCAGAATTACAAAATAATGACGGCTTAGGATCTGCTTACAAGCCCAAGGAATTGCGTTTTCGGCTGTCTGAGGGTTTGTGATTCTTCAAAATTTCAACGCTCCGTGCCAACTGCATGCGCTCCACTTAGATAGTCTTTTGTACACTATTGCATTTTTCGGACAGAGAATCTTCTGTCCCTCTTTTTCGTGGTCAACTGAAATGCTTCCGTTCGTGTGCCAATGTCTGTGCTTACCCTTTTTAGCAATATTCTGAAGATAACTCTCAATGCCTAAGACGAATAAATATGTATATTAAACACCAGTGACATGCATTTTTATTTTTACACTAAGTGACGATTGCAAGTGCCAGTCTCAAAATGTGACATTTCTATTTAGTTTTATGCAGTCATCCCATGTGAAAAACAAAAAATATTTGTGCAAATTTTCATATTACTGCAATTCGGGAAGAGCAGTATCGCCCGGCCATCTGGTAGGTAGAGTCAAAAATTTTCTTGTACACTCCGTGCCAACCTATGATGGCGCTCCGCTTAGATGGTCCTTCTTTCGTTCAACCCTCAAAGCTATCTTTCCCGCCACAACTGACCTGGCCTCCCTTCTGGCAATCCTGGATCACCCACTGCAAGGGTGTGCCTGGAGAGAATGATCATTGGAAACTAATAACGATGAAGGCTAGTGCGCTTGAGTACATTGAAAAATTTCGCTGCAAGAAACCTTCTGCAATTATGCTTGGTGTTCAGCATGGCAATGGAGAAGGGAAAACAAGCCAGTTAACCAAGACTGGAAAAAGGCCACTGGCCGGCTCTACTTGAACCAATTGGTTGGAAACTGGGCCGTAAAACTATCCAGGAAATGGTAGAATCTGATATGGGAAAGGATGACCAGCGCGTGGGATTTAACAGGAAAATTTTTCCCAAATGCCAGATTTTGTTTCCCACATGCCCAAATACCCACATAAATCCCATTATGCTGATTCCTGTTCTGAGAAATTATGTGGCATTTTGTTTGTTTTTTGTTTGTTTGTTTGTTTTGCAAGCTTTTCGTCTTGTGATGTTACTTCCAATTTGATAGCTTAAACATTCAGGAATGTTTATAAGTAGGCTAAAACAGATGAACAGGCACAATGCCGAATTCTCGGCCTTTTGCCCAAGGTCATGTTTAGTATATGTTCTTTTCATCCAGTCCAGAACGGAGCCATACCGTACATTACAGATCAATGATGCCAATGGTCTGAGGTTGGTCAGCCTGTTGTCCTTCAGTGGACGTAAAGCTTCTTCGATAAGCAGTTTGTAGTTTGGTTTCGTCGAACGGCCCTTTGCAGGGGGTCGTGAAGACTTTAGAAAAAGTAGCTTAACATTCAGGAATATTCACAAATGTAATATAATTGACACATAAAATTGGGGAAAGCAGAAGCCTGCACCGCGCCCACAGTGCAGGCCTTAAAATTGTTATTATTATAATTGTATATAAAATTAAGAAAAATCGTGCAGTCGGTCAGGGGTGAAAGCATCAACATCAAGCTCGAGTAATTTAAAATGCCCCGTTAAAATTGCCCCGTCATGAAAAATGACTTAAGGGTCTCAGACAGTGGTCTAACTACAGGGGGAACCTGTAGTTAAAGTGCGAAGAGTATCGCACGGCGGTGACTGCATCATAGACGTGCAATACTCTTCCTCTCAATGGGCCAGTGATTTTTGCCTGTATCCAGAACCCAAACCTGGGCACAAACTCTGCCCGACTGAGGCAACGAAACCTAACTGACCGATTCAGCAAGGTTCTTTGCCAACGAGGAGGGGCTACAACGCCCCCCATGTCCAGTACGGCCGTTGGCTGTCTTCCATGAACTCCAACTCCCAGCACCCTCACTGGAGATAGGGGATGAAGAATAGGACGTAAAAAAAGTTATGTAAATAAAAATAATACCGAAAGATTAACATCGTTATCCAAATTTACCATTTTCAATTAAGCATCCATATTTTAAAATATTTGTAATGAACTTTTATGAATAGCAAAATTTTTTGGCCAGCGTTGCATGTATCAGTGTTGCAGTCGAAACCGGCATATCCGAGACCGAGACCAAGACCGAGACCAAGACCAAGACCAGAGGTGTCGAGACCGAGACCAGGGGTAAAATTCGAGACCGAAACCGAGACCGACAAGGTCCGAGGCCGAGACCAAATGTACATTTTGCATAGGGAAATAAACTGTCCAAAATTTTGAATACCTTTGTACCTATTGTAATCTTAGTTACTTTTTGCTCTAAAATGACATGTGGCACCAAAAGTGCATCATCATTGGTTTTGTAAGTTTTATCATATGCATGACTGTGCGCAACGGGTGGCCGGGACCGTGGCCCCCAATTGGCCAAGACTTCGCTGGCTGAATCGAGCAGACTTCAGGGCCTCAGTGGGGCAGAAATTATTCCCTAGTTGGGGATCTGGAAGTTGAGTGCAAGAAGCAACTGCCCTTGAGAAAAAGAGACCCTTATGGTTATGGTCACATGCCAAAACAGGGAGCTTCCAGTTGCCTGACCAAACATAGAATAAATAACTTTTAGACACTCATCCAAATCTTGTTTCTAATGTGGATATCATTGCCGTATAGAACTCTTTCTCGGGGGAGGGGGGGGGGGTTCCCAACTCCAGGTGCCCAACTAAAGCATAATCTCAACCCCACTGAAGTCCAGCAAAGTCCGCCCGATTCAGGATGGTAATGGTCATTTGTGGGTTGGTAGCCCCCTACCCGGCACCGTCCAGTATGGCCCAGGTGGCCCTGCTCATCAAATCAGAGCCAGTGGGTGCTACAGGTCTTAACTTACAGAAAAAAGATAAAGGGTTTGTCCTCGTACTCCAACCTAAAATTATCGTAGTAGTCTACAAAAATTATCTTTTCGCTCAGTTCTTTGATTGGCAGCAATTAAGTTCAAACAACGCAGAGTATTAAAGCTTGTATTACAAAGCATTAACTGTACTGTGCGCGTTTTGATTTATACACATTTTAGACAATTGTGAGAGGGGCATGAATGAGAAATTTAGGAGAATTTTTGAGAGATTTGGGCCTTTAAGCCTCTACAGATGGAGTGTTTGGACTCTTACATGGATCCTTTATTCTCAATGATTAATCAATTTTACAAAGCAATTGGCATTTTTGAAAAGTACACTCAGTCTATGGGTTAATAACGTTGAGGTCAGTGGCGTAACCAGCGGGGGGGGGGGGGGGCAGGGGGGAAAAATGCCCCGGACAAAAAGCGGGAAGGGAAGAAAAAAACGGGAAGGGAAGGAATGAAAGGAAAAAGGGAAAAGAGAGGGAAGAAGAAAAAAGGAAAAAGAGAAAAAGGAGGGGGAAGGAAAGGAAAAAAGGCAGAAGAAAAAGGAAAACAGAAAAAGAATGGGCAAGCAGAACAAAAAAGAGAAAAATGGAAAACAAAGAAAGTGGGCCAACTATAACAACAAAAACAAGATTGATCTGCATTCATGGAACACTGTTTTGGTCAATATATATGAACATTCATTTAGAAAAATATATGAACATTCATTTAGTTGCCTAAATTAAGTTAACAAAATAATATCTGAGGTCCACTTTATTGGAGGAAAGATTTTCCTCTCTTGCTCTTTGCCAGACAGTCGGGAGGACTTTAGAAAAACAATCACTCTATGATGCATTCTGTGATGCACTGAAATTGCGGTGAAATTAGCAGTGATGACTTTTTACAACCGATAATGTAAAGAATAGCCGATAATGTAAAAAAAAACCGATAATGTATAAATTCTTTGAACCGATAAGTTAAAAAAAAATATCGATAATGTAAAATCTTAGAACCGATTATGTAAAAAAAATTACCGATTATATAAAAACTACTCTAACGATTGTTTCATATGTTCCTACCTGTATGTGTGCGAATTTATGTAGGTCGGCAGGTAAGCTGACAGGCGGCAGGGCGGGCAGGGCAGGAAAGCAAATAGCTATGTTCATGGGTGGGTGCGTGTAGGTTTGGGTGGGCGCGCATGTACGCCCTGTGTGACTTTAATGGTGTATATGACTCTGTTGTGTCTGAGTGTAGCCTTCATCGCGGGACTGAGTAGCCACCCTGGTAGCATTCCCATATGGGCCCCATATCGATGAACATATGGGGCCCATATGGGCCAGCCCAGATAACTCATATGATGCATATGGGATAGTGCTGGGACCCATTTGGGCAATTCCCCCATATGGATCTTGGTGCAAAAACATATGGAACCCATGTGGTTTGCCGTAAATGTGGCCCATATAGGAATGCTACCTGGGTGCCAGGGGACTTTTTATTGGAGGTGGGGTGGCCAACTACAAGGCTTGATTGCAGTCCAGTGATTTTTCGAATAATAAAGTACCCTAAGATATAGGCTAATCTGGTGCTAATATCGTTTGCATGATGCCAAATGATGCCAATAATGCAAATGATATTTGCACCAGATTAGCCTACATCTACATCTTAGGGTACTTTATTTATTCCAACAAATACCCGGGACGGTGATCAGGTTCGGGTTAAAGATTGTTAGTTGCAACTCGGAACTCCATAGTTTGTGGGGATAATCAGTGTGATTATTCTTCTGTTTTAACATAACATAACATAACATAACAGGTTAAAGGGCAAAGGAGGGTTGTAAAGGCCCCATAAGATGCCCTGTAATCCCCCCAAAAACCCCAAAACAAAGCAGACCACCAACACCTAAAGAGCCCAGAAAGATTAGATTCTACCACAGTCATGGAAAAACCTTGTCAATATTAACCTTAAAACGGTGCACTGATGTGGAGTTAACAACCCACTCAGGCAGGCTATTCCACTCACTAACAACCCTAAGAGAGAAACTGAACTTCCTAATGTCAAGTCTAGCAAAAGACTTTTCAAGCTTTTTGCAATGGCCTCTAACCCGAGGATTACTTTGGACCTTTAAATGACTGCAAGCTTACAAAGGATTCCCTTCAGATAGAAATTTGTATACCTGGAGCATGTCCCCCCTAATCCTTCTCAGCTCCAAAGTGGTAAGCCCAAGCAGCTTAAGCCTTTGGGAATATAGTAGATTTTTAACCTCAGGTATGAGTCGGGTAGCTCTCTTCTGAACTTGCTCTAAAAGCAATTTGTCCTTTTCAAAGAAGGGACTCCAGGCCTGTGCAGCATAGTCGAGATGGGGTCGAACCAGCTGCTTATACAAATTTAGCACAATTTCGTTGCTAAAACTCTTAAAATTCCTCCTGATCAACCCAAGCACCCTATTTGCCCTTGCAGCAGTAGCTGCACACTGCCTAGATGACTTTGAAATCTCCCGTAATAACTACACCAAGGTCTTTCTCAGAAGTCACTTTGTTCAAAATAGTACCATTCATAGTATAATCATGCTGGGGATTCTTAGAACCAAAGTGGAGGACTTTGCACTTATCAGCATTAAAAGACATTTGCCAAGTCTGAGACCATGAAAATAACCTATCCACGGATCTTTCTGAAGCAATAAGGAATCATCCTTTCCTCCAACCTTCCTATAGAGCTTTGTATCATCAGCAAACTTACTTATACTGGAAGTGATAGAGCTATCAATATCATGTATGAAAATTAAGAAAAGAAGTGGGCGAAGAACAGAACCTTGTGGTACACCACTTGAGACTTCTTTCCAGGAAGAAAAATTTCCATTGACAACAACTCTCTGAGACCTACCATTGAGCCACGAATTAATCCACTGAGCGCACTTGCCTATGATGCCTAACCTATGCAATTTTACCATGAGTCTACCTAGAGGTACTCTGTCAAAAGCTTTTTGGAAGTCAAGGTAAATGACATCCACACTGGAACCTGAATCGAGAGACAAAGAAACATCCTCAAGAAAGCTTAGCAAATTTGTAACACAAGATCTACTGGGAAGGAAACCATGCTGAGTTAGATTGAGTAACCCATTATCTAAGAGATGCTTTAGTAAACAGTCCTTGATTAAGAATTCCATAATTTTGCACACAACACTAGTTAAACTGACTGGCCTGTAATTACAAGGTGAACTCCGATCCCCCCTTTTAAAAATTGGAGTGACATTAGCAACCCGTCAGTCATTAGGAACACAATTTGAGTCAAGACATTTCTGAAAAATAATTGAAAGTGGAACTGATAAAACCTCAGAGCATTCATGAAGGATGGCGGGATGGATCCATCTGGCCCAGGAGCCTTACTTGTCTTTAAACTCTTTAATTTTTTCAGAACCAGCTCCTCAGAGAACACGATGTCACTTATTGAAGAAGGGATATCAGAACCCCTACAAATCCCCATGACAGATGACTACCTTGGTAAAAACAGATACAAAATAATCATTTAACAAAAAAGCAATATCCTGATGATCACTAACTAATGAACCATTCACATCATGAAGTGGCCCAACCCCCTCCTTAACATGCTGCTTTGACCTAACATAGGCATGGAAAGATTTTGGGTTAATCTTAACCTTACTGGCCAACTTTTTTGTTGGCCAGTGAAATTGAAAATAGCTTATGGTGCCTAAAATATATTAGTCGTTCCTTTTTCATCGTGCCGTTTCAACATTAGCCTACAGTATTTTGCAAAAAGAGCAAAACTTTTCAAGTTCATCGATTCCCCTTTTCCCAGTATGCGGTAATCAAATGTAGAACGGGCCCTGTGCAACTAAACCTGACAGTGTTATGACGCATTGTTAATTAGGTACAAGCAGGTCAAAGGTCAATTTACAGTAACATCATTACATTGCATACTGAACAAGTGTACGTACGTACTGAATTATTGTGTATGCATTGTACATGGAGAGAAATGGCGGTGTTCGTTGATGTGCAAGCGATGTAAGTTGCTAGATTAAATCCTCCCAATGAAGCTCGAAACGGTCGCTGATAAGTAAATAGGGGCACTCAACGTACCCTCTATGAAATGGGGGATAGAAAAAGGCGACAGAAAGGACGAACGTGGATCGAAGCATCTAAATTGGTGAGAAAAATTTCCGTGTCTCTTTGGTTCCACTCCCTTCCACTAGCTGACGTTAAGACTAGCCTATGTGTATTTACCGTGAGAGCTGTAGAATGTACCGTGTCGATTTACAGTGTTCACGACATAACGTCGTTAGGCCTACTCTAGTCTAGCCTAGCCTACAGTCAACATGATACCTAACGTTACATTTTCAGCGTTAGTTAAGGTTGAGCCAAGGCAGGCCCGAACGGCCTAGGCTAGGTAATAAAGGCCTAGGCCTAACTGCAAAATGTTAGGCTCCTCAGCCCCCCAAAAATAGAAAATCAGAATAAGGCCTAACTTAGTGCCTAGCCTATTTGAAAAATGCAATCTTGAATGAATGCAGAGCTTTGCAAAAAACTTCCAAGAAAGAAAAAAAGAGATCTTAGGCCTACCTAGTCTAGACCAGTTCATAAATGTTATGATCATACCTCATTGCTTCAGAATGATTTGAATAGGCCTAATGTTAGCTTAGGTTATTTTCATCCTGGAAAAAGGCCAATATCTGTCCTATTTTTAAGAAGAACGATAGCTCTCTCCCATCCAACTATCGCCCTGTCTCTCTTACTTGTATATTTTGTAAGCTACTTGAGCATATTATCAGCGCAAATATGATGGATCACTATCAAGCGAATAACAGGAGGAGCAAGTGGTACAGTGGTAACGAACTGCGTCTTCCAGTCATGAGGTCGTGAGTTCAAGTCCCAGTCCGACATCAAAATTGTAGTTAATCTGCTATCCCTTAATCATAGACGTTAAACTGTGAGTTTGTCTCACGAGACTGGTGTTGCCAGCTTGGCGCTAATACCCCTTCATTGGGGCGTTGCCGAGTTCCTGCAAGGGAGGATCAAATGAAAACAAAACAAACAGCCTTTCCTCTAAACAGCATGCATTTAGAAAAAATCATAGTTGTGATACACAGTTACTGTCCGTTGTGGACGATTGGACCTCCGCCTTAGATAAAAATAAAGAAATTGATGTCTTCATCCTGGACTTTGAGAAGGCTTTTGATACAGTTCCTCGTGAACTACTTAAGATGAAGTTATTCTCCTTGGGGGTGTCTAGGCAAGTCAAGGATTGATAACTTTCTTGCTGATCGTTCACAATCAGTTGTTGTTAATGGTACTAGGTCTGCTTCTGCTCCAGTCCTTTCTGGTGTTCCTCAAGGGTCTGTCCTTGGACCAGTACTTTTCTTGTCTTATATTAATGATATTGTTAGTGCTGCTGCTTCTGAAGTTAGGTTGTTTGCTGATGACTGTGTTTGCTATAGGGTCATCAATAATCCCAGTGACTGCAGTGAGTTACAGAAGGACATTATAAACTTGGGCCAGTGGGCCAAAACTTGGGGTATGAGATTCCACCCGGCTAAGTGTAATGTTATGTCTGTTACTAGGAAGCATAACCCAAAAATCTATAATTATACTCTTAATGGGGCCAATTTGACAAGGGTTGATTCAATTAAGTATCTGGGGTTGACTATCACTAAGAATCTCAGCTGGGGCAAACATATCCAACTTGTTTGTATTAAGGGAAATAAGATCTTAGGCCTTTTACGCAGGAACCTCTCATTTTGTTCCAAAGATGTTAAATTGGCGGCCTATAAAGGTTTACTAAGGCCCTTGTTGGAGTATGCTTGTTCCGTCTGGGATCCACATCAGATTTCACTCCAAGATTGATTGGAGGGAGTACAAAAAAGATCTGCTAGGTTTATATCCAGCGGGTACTCCCGTGAAGTTGACTCTATGACCGCACTTCTCAAAGAGATCTAGGTCTACATACTTTGTCTGACCGCCGCAGACGCTGCAGACTCATAATTTTTGCCAAAGGTATTTACGGCCAAGCTAACATCACCCTGTCTAATCTGTGTAAACCTACTTGTTGTTCTCGTAACATGCATGCTTTGCACTTTCGCCCCCCCTCTGCTAGGGCTAATTGTTTTAAGTACAGTTTTGTCCCTAATACTACTCGGGATTGGAATAACCTCCCAGAGAGTCTTATTGCAGGGGCCATAACTCACCCAAAGCCAGTGGATTTCATTATGAACTCTTTGAGGGCCTGACTGATCACACGGCACGTACGCGGTGTATAATTGTCCTTTTGGATGTCTCACCATTTTGAAGAAGAAGAAGAAGATCCTCTCAGACTTGGCAAATGCCTTTTGATGCTGATAAGGGAAGATGTGGTTTGACTGTTAGAATTCTTTTTTCATGTTTTTAAATATAGCCTACATAAATTTTTGAATTTTTTGACTTTAGGTACACTTTTCAATACAAACATGGGAATGCTGTTGTGGTATGGCCAGGTACACATTCCATGTTTGCATTGTAATATTTAAATAGGGTTTTGGCATTTGCACAGAATGTTTCTGCAAAATCATCGCCGAACTGCTCACATGCAAACACATTGAGTTGCTGAAACAGCATGTCTAAAAACTGAACTTACCCAACTCAAAATTGTTGAAATTTTGCCAACACTTCATGCAGAAACTAGCAGCACATCACCCCACCCAGCTTGCAGAGACAGTGCCCATAGCATTGGGCATGCTAGGTAATAGTGTTCCATCGATCATCTGTTAAGTAATCGACATCGGGCTGATTATTCCGTTATCAGTAAATAATCTGCATCGGTAAAATTCTCCCATTCAACCAATCATTACCACCGATTATTTGTAAACTGGAAAGGGGAGCTAAATTGAAACTTGCTCTTAGTTTCGTTAAAATTGCCGTAAATACTCAATCCTTTAACTTCCGGCCAAAACGGGATACACTAATAATCACAAACGTATAAATTTCACCCCTGACATGGGAATGATCGTTTGATATTTTTCGCTATAACCTGGTAGTGTTACCAGGAATTCAATTTAGAATTGCATTCAAGGTGTGTTCCTTGCTCTCTCAGAAAAGCAGTGTACAAAATGTTCTGCACAAAACACATAGTACAGACTATCTAGCTGCAGTGGTTTGCTTTTTTCAAACCCCGGAGCTTTGCAAACATATCTGTGCACATTTTGTACACTTAATAGCACCTGGAATCTTGTGAAGTTCTGTGGTTATTATCTTGCATAAATTAAGCCATTCCCAGCATTCCTTCCATAATGTTATTTACAGTAAGACTTCTGCAATGTTGTCATACGATATCATTGCAAACGAAAACAGTGATGCATGTGGTCTCGTGCAGCAAACTTCTTGGCCTGCACATGCACTAGACTTGCGTGCGTGTCCGTTTTTAACTCTAAACAAAGCATCAGGTTTTGTTCGGTGACATCATATGCATACGATGTATTGCAAAATTTAAATTGGCCCCTGTATCGTGATCGGTTTAATTGCGTTGGTTCTAACCAGCAAATTACAACTCGCACCTTCGCCTATGTGATTTAGTGTGTGAAAATACTCGGTCTCGAGACAAGTTTCCCGTTGAGTTTGTGTTGGGATGATCGCACTTGTTGTGCTTGTATAGCGCGCGAGCCCAGTGCTAAATTCACCTTGAAACGCCATCACAAATCTCTGCGTACATGGATTTTTCCGGAATCTGATGTGCATTTCAGTTGCAGATTCTTTTTAAACAAGACGTAATTTTGGACAAGAACTGGTAAAATGTGCGTGGATATTAATATCCAAAAGGAACCATAAGATACGTTAATCGGGTGCAACTGTTTTGCTGCACAGAACTGCAAAGATTATCATGATTGTTCTACGTGGGGTTCATTAAAGCGTAAGAGTAGCTACAGTACATTAATGCAACTACAAAGCAGTACAGTAAAAGAATGCAAATGTTCCCACATGATTGGGGGTATTAAAACTAGACAGAGCATGATGTTGGCTTTAGAACTAAATTATCATGGGCAGGTGACATCGCCCGCAAACAATTCTACTCTATTATAGGGCCTACTCTATTAACAGTTGATTTGTATCTCCACTTTTGAAGTGAAAATATTACACCTGCATAAAGATATCCTGTTCGTGAAATGAACAAAACTATTCCCAATATTTTCCACCCTGAACTGGTTATGGTAATACGCAGGGTTGTCACCACGCCGGTCGGCGCTGGTCGGGACTAACCGGCACTGGACATTGCCGACCGGTACAACATCTAAAATGCAAGGCTGCCGACCAGCACAAAAATGATCTTTTATACTGAAAAATAATGAAATTGACATTAGCCTATAGCTGAAAAATTCAATGGGTCAAAAATGAGGTGGATTCCATGGGGTTTTAGGGTGAGGTACAAATATTGAGTCAGATGTTTAGCCGGCACACAAATTGGGCTGGTGACAACTGTGGTAATACAATGTGCACAAAGCAAGGGACACTTACTAAAGAGACAAACATGTGACTTCCCCTTTGTAATAATCGGTGATTGGTAATCAGCTTTGGGCAGATTGTTAAATTAAGTAATCGGTAACCGATATTACCAATTATGTCATAATCGGTCGAACCCTGAAAGGTAAACTGAGCCTTGCATGTATACGATCCTCAAATACATTTCAAAATGGTTAAATGTGTCAGTTTTACGCAAATCAACACTTTGCCGCTATCTATAAAGTACAAAGACATCACTGTAATGACACCTTAAACATTCACGTAACAAGCCATTACAAATTACATAATTGTGCCCCAAAATACCGCCCGTGCAGACCAGGAATTTTATGTGTAAAAGCATACATGTAGTTATTAGTGTTTGCTCGGGTACTAAAAAATAGAACCCGGGTACCCGATCGCCGTACCCGTCAGGTGCCCGGGTTACCTGGTGTTACGGTGACTAAAAGATATGAGCATTTAGTAAGGCATACTCGATGAGACATGCATGGTAACATTTAAAGCTGTATTGGAGAGGTGTATCGATCCCATTCCCAAGTTCAAAAACATTTGATTTGTCAGAAGGTTTAATCGTCTCGTTTTGTTTTAAATAAAATAAACAAGTAAAAGAAACGTAACAGAAAACAGTCAAATAAGAAAATTACGGTACTTCCCAAGGCCTATATCAGTTTGATATTGAATTTTGGGACGCTTTCCTACCCGAGGAGCAAGCATACTAAGAGCTCAAAGCTTCTCCTTTTATAACACTGATTTACAAATATCAACCAATCAGAACCCTGTATTATGGTATTCTCTTGCATGTCCAAAATTACCGATTGTAAACAAACGATGTTATGTTTGTGAACTTCCCTCATACTACTGTGCAATGTGCATTGGAATTATCACTAATGAGGTATGTACGTTCTTACGTAGCTAGCCTTGTGTTGACATCCAGGCACAGTAACAAAGCTTTCACACATAAACTTCGTAGCCTGTGCGAGCGCCATTTTGGGGGAAAATAACGTAATATGTAATGGCCTGTTTCAAAAACTCTTTTTGTGAATGTTTACGGTGTTATTACATTGATGTCTTTTTACTTAAATAGGTAGCGGACAAGTTAAAACATTCGAGGATATTCGAGGATATTACTCGAGGTGGCATACCATATTAGTTATAAGATCGTATACATGCAAGGCTCAGTTTACCTAGCATGCCGAACGTTACGGGCACTGTCTTTGCCAGCTGGGCGGGGGTGATATGTCTGCTATGTCTGCGTGAAACAGTACGATGTGCTTTTGAATCGGCCGTCAGATACAGTACTGCGCTCTATCTGTCACACTTTCAACTCACCAATGCTAGTTTGACGATGGTTGACCAACTGCAGTTGATCAACTACTTTTTTCATTGTCAATTTCAATAGGACCGTGGTAACATGTCAGCAGGCTGTCGGATTTCACGGGAACGATCGTTCCCGGTCGCGTGTCGCTCCCGTGACAATGAAATCACGGAACCAAAAAATCGGTTACCACAAAAAAATCCCCCCAACTCCAAACATTTCATCTTGAAATGTCTGAGTTGGGAAATTACCTGACATGTGTATCTTTTCAACTTTTATGAGTTTTTACACTACTAAGATTTTTCACAAATGAAGATAGAGGCCTATGTCAATCCTGAAAAAGTTTTTTGTTGTGCGATACGAAGCACTACGCAAGGCCTAAACTGGACAATCTTACCTGCAGTGTAGACCAGCGCAACTGTACGTTGCAAACAAACTCGTTACTAGTGTCAATCCCCATTCATATCTATGTACATCTGTTCTAGCACAGTGTGAACAGCATACCTTTACGTAACCTAAAACCTGTGACAAAAAATGTTTTGCAACACAAAATGTCGTTGCGGATTTATCTGTAGTCATTTTGGTATGTACTGCTACGCTAGCATAATAAAAGCCGATACTGCGGTACTGGTGACTGGGGGATAATCAGATCACATACCTCAAAATGTGCTGTCTTTCTTTCTTAATAATCAAGGGACTGGCATTTTCCGTTTTATCCAGAAATTTTATCTTGATTTGGCTCCGCTGGCATATTGTCTAGCGTTAGGGGAACAAACTGTTACCTAAAACAAGGAAGATAGGTGAATGGGATCGAATACAAATTCAGGAGCTCTTCATTGCGAAGAAGTGTTGTATTTTGGCAGTTTGAAGTATGCTCTTTGGTTGGTACTGCGGTGATACTGGGAATTCCCCGATTCATGCAGCCGTGAGCTTAGCTAGCTAGCTAGCTAGCAATGCAAACACATTCACTTTTACGGGGCATTGGCAGGCAGCAGCATCATGCCTAGTCTTTACGTTATACCAGTTATACGTACGTATACGATTAGGGTCCCACAGCCAACTTTACAAAAACCATGGAATCAGCATCCAGAAGATTAAAAAATCTGAGTCTGGTCAGATTAAAACTCTCAAAAAGTGGTCATTTTCAGATGCTTACGGTACCTACACAAGTGTATGTAGGCCTAGGCCTAGCCAAGGATTAGTTTAAAGAGATAAGTATTAAAGGTCATAGCCACAGATATTCCCATGAAATATCTCAAATTTCAGTTTTTAACCATTTAAAATTCGACAAAATTTCATTTCAAGCATAGTCAAATTCCGGAAATTTTCATGTGGGAGTCTTTTGTGTATGAGTGACTTATCCTAACACACTATTCCATATGCAAATTGCAGCCTATACCGAGAAAATTTTGCCGATTTTCAGTAAGTTGCTTCTCCTTTTTGGATCGTAACTTTGAAGGATTTTGATAATTTAAGGGGTGAATTGCCATCATTATAGATGGTAAAATGTTTGTGTATCTCTTTAATAAATACAAGTATTCCTTTGACATGGTTTTGGTCTTTTGGAGAATAATTAAGGTCCATCCTAATTCCTATGGGCCTAGGCTAGGCTAGCTCAAAAGTTACATGTATTTTGAGCAGGATAACTTTTTGCAGAATTCCGATGAGAATCATCTGAATTCCATTTTTCGGGGGAGAGTGGGGGGTTTAGATGTTAAAATGGTATCTACGTGCATGCATATCCAGTGTTTCACCTGAGTTTAAGTGGAAGGCATGTATCATCTCACTGGTTGGCAATGATGAACAGTCCGATTTATTCAGTTAATCCAATGCAGGGGAGTGATCGAGGGTGTTTGAGAAGTGTCTGTCAGCAAAGAGGCCTGCTATGTTATTTTTCTTGAAAAATAAACTACACAATGAAGAACACTGCAAAACTAAATTTCTTTCGATACACAAAACAGTGCTTTGGTTTATTAAATTTTATAGTGTGACAATTATGAAGGTTAACAAGGTTAGGCGGTGGTTCATAGAAAAATTGCAAACCTGTTCTTGATCAGCATCACTACGTGTACTTCTTAAATTTTATATAAATGTAACTGCAGGTGTTCAGTAACTGCAGCTTCATTTTAATACAAAAGTTTTGATTCACAGACTTAGGTATTTGAAAATTGTTAGTACCCAGAGTAGCTCGAGAGTGGAAAATTTCCAAACCAACCCTTAAACCCCTGTAAAAGACCAGCTTCACTTTCAATATGCACAGAATGGGTCCCCATGATTTTTCAACAGAACCCGAAAAGTGGGTTACCATGGGTTACCATGGTGAAAAATGACGGAACCCGCAAATGGGTTCCCATGATTTTTGAAATCCAACAGCCTGTGTCAGTCATGTCTGCCGAGTCTGGCCCCTAAACCTCAACTAGTCGATTCATTCATCAGTGTGTCTAATCTCCTTTGTGTCCAGCAGAGGAAGTCCTATTGTATCGTTAAAGGATTTTTAACTTAAAAAGTCAAGTTTATTTGAGCAAGAAAGGTGTGTGGATAAGTGAAGACAGAGCAATAACCTTTGCCGTACGATCAATAAAGTAGTAGCAAGTAGCTTATTCCTACATATGCTGTACGTATGATACTGGGCAAGTCTACTTGAACTTACTGGCAATGCCATAGGTGGTCGTGGTTGAAAAAAAAAATTGGTAAGCTCCTGACTGGAAAATTATTATCTTGCGGGGAGTTTCTTCAGTGTGAAAGAGGAAATAAATCAGCTATTAGAGAAATGGAACTATTTCAAAACATGCAGTGAATAACCCATATATTTTCTAGTTGAAAATATGAAAGGTCGCCTTTGCCGTTATTGTTTTTAGAGTCCGTACACAGTGTAATAAGACAAGCTGAGCTTCACTGGAAATGAACGCATTGACTTTACTCCAGTTTCGGTTCAAGAGCGCACGTGTTAATAAATGCAAAAAATCTTCATTTCATTTTTCCTTCTTCCAATAAGCTTAAAGGTCTGTAGACATGTAGAAACAACTTTGTTTCATACGATTCAATGCCAGAAATCCAGAACATTGAACCCTTTCGAACCTTTGACAGTGATTCCCATCAATCGTAATTTTACCGAGCCTAACGACCGAAAATACAGTTGCTCATTACTTATGATTTCTTGATGACGTACAGTGTTGCAGCGCAGAAGTGTAAAAAAGTGGTCAGTTCTGCGCAGTATACTTCTACACAATGGAAGGTTCAAAGATTGAAAGTGAAACGAAGCCGTTTGTTCCACATTTTCAAACTCACGTTGTGCACCGCATCAAACTGCCTCATGCGAGGAATTGATGATTGAAACAATTACGTTTCGTCCCATTTCATAATCAAATGTCCTAAATATAAGCAAACAAAATCACCATGTTTCGTTATACTTGCTGCACATTATAACAAGATTGATGACGTAGACGGTTGTAGCGCAGAATGGTTCAAATCTTGTCTCTTCTGCGCAGAGTGTTTATCAGTTCTGCCAGTACACTGAAACCAATGCGAAGTGTGTAACACTGTACCGTATATACTGTACTAAGACCGTGCACACAAGGTTCAGCATAGCGTTAGTATAACAAGCCCCAAACAAGTCTACTCTTTCCTGCCCTGCCAAGAAAAGATAATCAGGTGTAATTGTTTTCCTGCCCAGAACTGCTAAGATTGTCATGAGTTTTCTACATCGGGTTCGTTAAAGAGGGATAGTAGCTACAGTACAGGAAAACAATTACACCTGATTATCTTTTCTTATGGTTCCTTTCTGATTTAAATATCCCCCATTTTATTTTTGCAGTTCTTGTCCAAAACTTACGCCTTGTTTGGAAAGAATATGCAACTGAAATGCACTCAAGTCAGATCCCTCAAAAATCCACGTTCGCAGAGATTTGTGATGTCTTTTCTTGGTGAATTTAGCACGGGGCTGGCCTGGCTGCGCAAGTTGGCTGTATAAGCTGGTGAAGTGCGATCATCGTAACACAAACTCAATGGGAAAATTTGTCTTGAGACGGAGTATTTTCACACACAAAATCCCAAAGGCGAAGGCGCGAGTTGTGATTGGCTGGCTGGAATCAACGCAATTGAACCAATCAAAGCACGGGCCAATTTAAATTTTTCAATGTATGGTATCGATATGATGTCACCAAGAAAAATATGTTTGGCAGTAAAAACGGACAGGCACGTAAATCTACTGCATGTGTGCACCGTTGTTTACGTTTGCAATGACGTGGTATGACAACATTGCGTAAGTCCCACTGTAAATAACATTTCCGAAGGAATGCTGGGAATGGCTTAATTTATGCAATATAATTACCACCCAAATGCACAAGGTTCTAGTTGCTACATGTACAAAACGTGCATGGATTATATACTAAGCTTGGGGATTTGAAAAAAAAAGCAAAACACTGCGACTCGATAGTCTGTACCATGTGTTTTGTGTAGCACAGTTTGTACAGCAGCTTACGCGGTGCTTTCAACGAGACTGCAAGGAATACATCTTGAATGCAATTCGCAATATAATTGCAGGTAATACTGCAGGGTTTTAGCGAAAAATATCAAACTATCACTCCCATCGCGGGGGTAAAATTTATACGTTTTTAATTATTAATGCATCCCGTTTTGGCGGGAAGTTAGAGGATTGAGTAATTACGGGAAATTGCCACGAAACCAAGAGCAAGTTTCAAGTATATTTTAGCCCCTTTTTGGTTCCTTGCGGTAGCAATGGAACCTATGTAGTCAGGTTGGCGTGTGTGTAGACGTGTGTGTGTGTGTGACACTTGCTTTGGTACGCTCTAACTCAACAAGGGAAGGTTGGATGGAACTTGGATTTGGCACATAGATTTTTCATAGGGAGAAGGTGAGCCCTATTGTTTTTGGTGGGAGGTCAAAGGTCATTTGGGGTCACCAGAGGTCAAAAACTAAAAACCTCAACACGATATTTCTAGGTAGGAAACTTGGATAGATGTCATACTTGGTGTGTGGATGTGTTGTAGTGTAAGGATGAAATTGGATATGTTTGGTGAAGGTCAAGGGGTCATCTGGGGTCACCAGGGGTCAAACACTGAAAAACGTTTTAACACAGTATTTTAAGGTAGAAAGGACAGATTTCATATCGATCTGTGTTTGGTTAAGGTCAAAGGTCATCAAGGTCACTGGAGGTCAACCCAGCGCTGGAAATGTTATTTAGAAAATCTTGTAAGCTAGATAAAGATAGGTTCAATATATTTTTTATCTCACCTGGTTGTGCATGCTTATACACCCAAACACCTTAGAAATTTGGCCTTTATGTTCGTTCAGTATAAATGATTCCTTCAGGTTGTACACATATTTTGGATCATTCAAAGTTTTAAGAGGGCAATAACTGAAATTTGTAGATTTCACTGAGCATAGGTCACTCTGCATTAAACTGGTCCCTCTGCCAGTGGAAGCAATGCATGGATTATACATTACAGTATGTCTCTTTAATACTGCTGTGCTCTGTGGGGGTAACCTAATCCCCATTCTATTATCACACCCCATTAATCACTTGCTTTCTGCCAAACTGCTGAATAAACACTGTTTTCTGTGTAGAGGTAGCAAACAGGACAAATGGTAGATTGTTTTAAAGTAATAGCAAGTTTTATTTGAGAGCAGGTAAAAATAAATTGTGAGAGAAATACAGAGGGTGTTTTTCTCTCTCTGACCACATTGTGTATTGTTTATTGGTGATAATATCAAGTTTGATTACAAGCATAAATACATGGAAAATGAGGAAATGTTTTGGAAGGATCACCAAGTACAAGTTGAATGTAAGTAAGGCCACAAAAATTTAATCATTGATATCATGTAATATCATAAGTATCCCTTGTGAAGATGTTACAAATATTGAGTATGAGCTTTTGCTTAGCTCTATTTCGGAGACTGGCTGTACATTCTTATAATATCCAGCAAGGAACCACAGTGCCCATTGGGCTCTTGTTCCAGTTTGCATGTTATAGGTGGTAAAGATCAGCTGATGAGCAGAATTTTACTAATGCCGATTATTTACCGACAATGGAATAATGCCCTATGCCGATTATTTAACAGGTGATCGGGCAAAAACTAGATTGAATGTAGTTTTGCAGTGAGGGACTTTCTATTCCTAAAAGTTTTTCATAGTTACATGGCTGTATGAAGCCTTTCTTTAGTATCAGTGCCGTAGCGTACTATGTACATTCCTGACTGCTTTATGTTTCTGTACGGACAGCAGTCACTCATGAAACAATGTTCCGCACTCAACTGTACACACCAGTACACTGTACAACAAGATACTATTTTCATTGAAGGACTGATAATCCCCTCGCTATCGATCGGCCAGTCTCCCTATCCCTATTGAAATTTCCCAGTGCTTTGTGCCTGAATGTTGTACAAGAAAAAAAAGTGCAACGTTGACTAACAATGGGTGGAACTTCAAAGGAAATATCAGGAAGGAGGAGGGGTCGTTCATTTGAGTTGACTCGGAGTTGAGACTGAAAAGATTCTACTAGTTGATCAACCATCATCAAGTTGAAAGTCAACTCGGGATGTGACAGATACCGCACCGGTACTGTAGCTTGCTTGCGTGCAAATTTATAAGTGATATACATGTGATGTGTGGGAAGTAACTCACTACGTGACGATAGCGCGATGGGGCCGCACGCTGATAAAAATCTCAACTTCAGAAACGAAGTACAGACAACTTTCAAACTTAGGTAGGGCTCTCTTCATTCTCAGTCTTGGAGAATGTTTACCAAACTGGCAAAATATTTTGGTCCATTACCCTGGGCAATGGCCTAAATGGGGTGATCCTTTTTGCATGCATTTTCTTTTAAGATTCGGGTAGTAGATTTGGAACCGGATAATACGATGGCAGGCGGGTACCCGGGTTACCCGGGCAACACTAATAGTTATATTAACTATGGTAAAAGCTATGTTACCATGTCCAGATGTCAACATGAGGCTAGCTACGTCAAAACTTACATAGCCCTGAAGTCAAAATTTCAATGTGCACTGTGCATTACTATTAGAGAAGTTCTCGAGCATGTCGTCTTTTGTTTACAATTGGTAATTTTGGACGTGCAAGTGAATACCATAATACAGGGCTCTGATTGGTTGATGTTTTTAAACCGGTGTCTTAAAAGGAAAAGCTTTGAGCTCTTACGATGTTTGCTTTTAGAGTAGGAAAGCGTCCCAAAAATTTAAAGTAAAGTACTGATTTTCTTATTTGACTGTTTTCTGTTACATTCCTTCTTCGGATAATGGCAACTACGCGTCCGGTCGTTCCACTAAGACTAAAATACACTTAAATTAAAAATAGGGGTGTAGTTTGTTGGCTGTGTGTGGTGTTTAAGGCACAATATGCTTCAACAGTAGGTCTTTCTCTTTTCTTTTACTTGTCATTTTGATTTGAAACAAAAGAAGATGATAAAACCTTATGACAAATCGAATGTTTTTGAACTTGGGAATGTGACCTCTCCAAAACAAATGTAAATATTATCATGCATGTCTTATATGGAGCATGCCTAACAAAATGTTCTAACCTTTTAGTCACCGTAACACTGGGTACCCTACAGGTATGGCGATTAGGTACCCGGGTCCTATTTTTTAGTAATCATGCAAAGACACTTGTTGCAATTCCCTTCCTGCCACCCAGGATTGACAAACCTTTCCGACAAAAGTACAGCAAGTGTGCAGTTACTAAATTTGGGTCTGATTCAGAATAATTGCCCAGAATGGAGTGAACCTGCAAATGTACGTCCAGTAAGTGTACACTAGCTACGTGTACGTTTGCCCTCAGTTGGCCTGTGCCAATTGAAAACCTATAATGGTTTATACGTATGGTAAAATACGAGATTTGCATTGAAAATTCGAACTTGAGGTTTGATTGCACTTTGCCTTCTGTAGGACATTATGTAAAATTCTTTTTGTTTATACAAACATTTACTTTAAACATGTTAGAAAACCTTGTTCCATCGGTCATTGCTTGTACAACTTTATACTGCTGACCGCTGCCCCAAACCCGGCACTTACACTACTTTACACATTTTGTAAATTCCTTAACTGAAAGCAGTTCAAACGGAGACATCGTAGCATGCCGCTCTGTCGAAATTCCAGGGAATTGCCACAAGAAAATTATGCAAATGTTTTCAAATTTATACAGTTGTCTTTATAATCACTTCATAAATCAAATGTAAAATAAATTTGGTGACCAAACAGTTAGTGATGTCGAAACTACAGACCAAAGTAGGACAGCATCCCTCGTTTATGACTGTGTTATATGTAAGGTAACAGGCATATTAGCCTACTTAGTATTACTATTAGCCTACTTAATATGGATATTAGCCTACTTAATATTTAAGTGTTGAGTATTTGAGGAAAATGTACCACAATTTGTAATTAGCGACATTCTTCACACAATCTTGTCACATACCCGTCTCCTTTGCTGCACATATCCTTCCTTAAGAGATTGGTTTGTTTCTTATTGGGAGTCCTCCGATAAACTGAATGCAAGAATTGGAGTCATGTGATGATCAGAAAATGCGACCAACCACAATAATGGACATGCTGTACCTGCACAGGCCAGCTGTGTAAGCCTGGAAAGTGCGATTGTCATATAAACACAAACTCAAAGGAGAAATTCGTTTCGAGGTCTGGCATTTTCATTCAAAAAATGCCATAGGTGATGGCGCGAATTGTGATTGGCTGGCTCAGAATCAACGCAATTGAACCAATCATAATGCAGGGGCAATTCAAATTTTGCAATAGTTCGTATAAGGGCTGTGCATTTTCGGTTAATTCACTATCCGTTTAACCGATTTTATTAACCGACCGTTAACGGTTTAACCGAAAATGACATAATGGTGTCACACAACAACAAAAAGTCATCATATCCAAAGAGTGCCATCACTTTTGTACAGGAAGGTACAAGTCTAAAAATGGCGTCGTAAGTCATGTTCTCCGATGTAAGCATGTGGCAAAAATGTTGGTGTTTTGCGCTGAGTTTATATCATCTTTTCACAGTAAAAGCCCATCCCACATTTACTGAAGCTTTCTTTAGACCATGGCACTTTTCAACATTCCACCAACTGTTGTATTTTCCTGCCTGATCCTACGTAATATCATCAGTTACAGACACTGACAATTCATGAAACACTCCAACACTGCTGATTTGATGCAGCTTGCTTGCAATGCAGTGTTCAACACATGTACATCGCTCTCGTTTTTAGCGATCTGTACAATTGCACTGTAAACGGCCCACCAGCCGCAAACAGCACAACCAAGCCCTATTATCCTGCATAAATTAAGGAATTCCCAGCATTCCCACCGTAAAGTTATTTACAGTAGGACTTATGGAATGTTATCATATGACGTCATTACGAACGAAAACAGTGATGCACGTGGTCCCATGCATGCAGTAGACTTGCGTGCGTATCCGTTTTTAACACTAAACAAGGGACAATGTTTTGCTCTGTGACATCGTATGCACACGATCTATTGCAAAATTTGAATTTCCTCTGCAGTGTGATTGGTTTAAATACGTTGATTCTGAGCCAGCCAATCACAACTCACGCCATCGCCTATGGGATTTAGTGGGTGAAAATACCAGACCTCCGAACGAATTTCCCCATTGAGTTTGCATTATGACGATCGCACTTCCCAGGCTTACATAGCTGGCCTGTGCAGCCGGCCAAGCCCCGTGCTAAATTCACCAAGAAACGGCATCACAAATCTCTGCATACATGGATTTTTCGGGGATCTGACGTAAGTGCATTTCATTTGCATTTTTCGATAAGCTACAGTGGGGAGATTTATTCAAATATACTTTTGTTCCCTAATCATAGTCTAGTATAGGAGGTTTTATTGCCATAGAAGTACAGAGCTTGGTAACTTTTTCACAGCAGCATTATGCACTTTTTGTTACAGCTCCCTGCTGGTTTTGTAGCTTTCTTCTCGCTTGGTAATCTCTCAAACATGCCACTTATTTCTTAAGTAGTGCTTGGGTGTAGCTATTGAAGGGATTAGGAGATGAGCACACAAAGTTCTGCCAACAAAAGTGACAATGGGTGCGCCACTTGTCACTCATCATTATGTACTTAATTCAGGGAGCTGCTGCGGAATTAATCCATTCAGTCGAACAGCCGATTTTAAAACTCTTTTTACAGTTATTGTTCAAGCGATAATTTGTGAGACACTGTTTGTTGCGCGATGTTAGTGTAACAATGTACTAACAAAGCCATGCCGTGGTGACTGAGTAATTGGCAATACAAAAACAGTTAATCTATGAAGAGGAATGACGCACGAGTAACCGACGGGTCGGTCGGTTAACCGATTAACCGTCACAGCCCTAGTTCGTATGCATATGATGTCACTGAGCAAAACATGTCCCTTGTTTAATGGTAAAAACGGATACGCACGTAAGTCTACTGCATGCATGGGACCACGTGCATCACTGTTTTCGTTCGTTATGACTTCTTATGAATCTACTTCACTCCTACTTACATTCCATTATTCCTACTTTACGGTAGGGATGCTGGGAATTCCTTGATTTAATGCAGGATAACAGGGCTTGGTTGTGCTGTTTGAGGCTGCTAAGCTGTTTACAGTGCAATAGTACTGATCGCTGCCTAACAAACACTCGAGCGCTGTATATGTATTGAACACTGCATCGCAAGCAAGCTGTATCAAAACAGTGGTTTCGGCGGTGTTTCATGAATTGTCAGTCTTCGTAACTGACGATATAACATAGGATCAGGCGGGAAAATACAACAGTTGGTGGAATGTTAAAAAGTGCACATGGTCTAAAGAAAGCTTCAGTAAATGCGGGATGGGCTTTTACTGCGAAAAGATGATATAAAGTCAGAGCAAAATACCAACATTTTTGCCACATGCTAACATCGGCGAACATGACTTACCATGCCATTTTTAGACTTGTACTTTCCTGTAGAAAAGTGATGGTGCTCATTGGAAATGTTGATTTTTTTTGAGGTGCTGAACGTTACGTCATTTTCGGTTTAATGGTTAACCCAGGGTTAATAAAGCCAGTTAAACGGATAGTGATTTAACTGAAAATGCACAGCCCTACTAGCCTATACTTTGTGCACGATCGCTCCTTTCTTGAATGTTGAATGTGAAGTTATACAGCTCTGATTGGGGCGGCGGTACAAAAGCCAGAATTGTGGTCTGCAGGGAGTTAGGCCTATGTAGTTGAATGCCCCACTTTCACTACTCATGAAAGACTTGAAAACACATCAATTTCTGTATTTTTCCACGTTTTTCCCCGATCGCGGAAAATCATTGGCCCTACTTCTGTCAAAAACCTGTAAAACTCTTTTAGGGAGAAAAGGTAACGGAAACATGCAGACTTAGTTCAAAATAAGTTAAAGGTGTTAAAATTATAATATTGCAATTGTAACAAAGACATGTTGTGCTTATGGAAGATTCTTTTTTATTTTTTTTATCTCAATACATAACATGTGGGAAAATATTGTCACACTAGCCAGTGTATGAAATTTCTTGAGGGCAAGGGAATGTGACTTGATCAGTAGTCAATGTCTTTGAGAATTTAACAGCAAGCTCTTTGGCCTGGAGGCAGAAGACATTGCATTTTTCACCATAAAAATTGATGGTTGCTAAGTAATTTTGACTATTTATTGTTTAACTCTTCAGTTGTCAAGGAAATTTTATTCTTTGCACACAGCACTTCTGTTGCTAGGCACAGATACCTACAGACAGTGAATGTTGGCATTTTGTTGTTAAACTTTCAGGTGTTAGAGGCTTAATGACACACCTATGCTAAATCAAGCATGAATTAACTGTAAGATAATCTTGCCTAGTCTGACAAAAACAAAAGGTTCTGTAAGCAGATATTTCCTAAGAAGTTATGTTGAGAGGAATATGCTCCTAGAGTGGAATACAAGCTACAGAAAAGTTTGATAGCCTTTGTTTTGTGTCTTGGCTCTACAAAGTTATTTACAATTTATGGAGTTACAGTGTACTACACAAAATTTTCCTATCAAAGTGTCTCTAAGTTGTGATGAAAAAATTAACCCCTCAAGAGTTGATTGAAGTGTATTTGAGGATCTGTAACAAACTGAATGGGTGTTTTTTCTGCACACTTGTTTTACAGTGTAACAATGCAAACACTCAAGATATCACCAGAGATATAGCTCTCACTCCTTCCAAAGTTGTGAAAAACCAAAAAATTTGAATGAGACTGTGAAAATACATAGCATTAGGGAGAGTAATTTGAGAGAAAATAGTGTGGAATGCAGGGGGAAACCAGCTGCCATGGGACTGTTGGATTTATAAGAAGACGTCACTTATCTGCGTATCTGGTTAATTATTTCTACTTTACTAAGTTTCAGTATGGAGCACAATATTGTTTACCTCACTTAGTGTTACACTATTATTGTAAAAATTGTTCTGTATGCATTTGATCACTTTGTAACATGAAATGCATCAGGATATTAACAACAGATGGATAATCTTCTAATGTAAAGCACCAAGGAGGCCTTTTTTTTTTACAACAAATATCATCAGCACAATATGGAAACGTTGTCTCCTTGACATCCACAAAGTATTGAGATTTGCAGCATAGCTGGTCGAGTTGCTATTGGTACCAGTATCAGGCCGATATTAGGGTTTCACGGTACCACTGATAATTGGTACCGTCGATACCGCCACAAAATGGTACCGGTATTACTGTAGTACCGGTACCAGAAGAGTAAAAAAGTAGGATTTTTATCACATGCAAAATATCCGTAAAAATACCATGCATTGACATAAGTGAAATCTTCTGATAATCCCTGCCTCCCGTTTCAGTATTTTTTATAACAATTAGTCACCCCACACTAAACAAATCGGTAAACAAAAAAAGAAATAACCTCTCTGCAAATTTATCGTCCGATAATTTCGGGACAGACAATAAATCAGCGCCGCACGTCCACACCGGATCTAGACCCCACAAGATGACAAGAGCACTCAGGATTGTAATGAAGATTGCAAAAATAATTTCTGCAAATAATGACAACCCCCCTCCTAAAGTATAACCAAAAGTTATTAAGTAGAACTTTACAAAAATATTTCCATAAAAGACTGATTCATCAAGCTTTCTTCTCGCCGAGTTATCGCTATCAAAACTAAATCAAAGTGCTTCATGATTGAATTTACGAATGCATCGCGCAGCAATCCGTTGTACAATAACACTAAACTGTTCTTCAGTACGTAGAGCAATACAACAAAGCAAGTGAGTTGATCAGTTGAACTGAACACGCGAGCCAATGATTTAAGCGGGATTTACTGTGTGTTCAGACCCATTGCTTCACTGTGTTACAGTAATTTCTGAAAAAACGTTCGTTGCGTTCGTAGGGAAGTTTTGCTTCCACAGACATAGACAGTGAGCGTTATGGAACAGTCCCATTGAATCACTGTGTTAAAATCAGAAATCGTCGATGCAACGTTCATGTCAGAGCTGGCAATGCCATGATTCTTTGTCTGCTTACAACGAGTTTCGCACTCGTATAATGTTGTGTGCTATCGTAATCAAAGTGAATTTTATCAATCAACGCATGGTATCTATTCCCAATACACCATGTGAAAGCATTTGCTGATGAGAAGCGATCGTTCGGGGGTTGCGCAGAATGTGAAAAGAAGGCAAGGGCCCTGTTAGTTTGGAAGGTACTAGTTCTGCAAAAGTAACGTTAAACGGCACTTTCCGAAATTCTTAGGGGGATTTGTGACTGAAATAGTGCAAAACGATTATCAAGTGAATGTTCCCTGTTTGTATTGCAGTCCTTAGAGACACAGCGCATTTATCAAATGGGTTTTTGTTTCATTCAAGTATCATTCTAATTCAATGTTTTATTTTTGAGAAAAGATTTTCACCTCAGAGTTGACTAATCGTGTCCGTCAAAATACACAATGTGAAGGCGCGGCGAAGCTAGCGCTGGCAGGGATCGTTCTGAGATTGCGCAGAATGTCGATAGAAAGCAAGTTCCTTTTTAGTGTGGATGGTGCTAGTTCTGCGAAAGTAACGTTAAACGGCAATTTCCGAAATTCTTAGGGGGGATTTGTGACTGAAATGGTGCAAAATGATTATCAAGTGACTATTCCCTGTTTATATTATAATGTTTAGAGACACGGGGCATTTGTCAAATGGAGGTTTGTTACATTTTAGTATCATTCTAGTTTAAATGCTATAATTTTGAGAAAAGATTTTCACCTTACAGTTGAGTATCGAGTCTCCACGATACTTCGGTACCTTTAGGTTGGTGGTACCGTACCGCACCGGTACCAGTACGTACCGGTACTTACGGAAATACCTTTATACCGTGAAACCTTAGCCGATATTAACTTTGAGTTACCTATAATCGGCAAATTCCAATATCTCCGTTATTGGCTCAACACTATTTAACGCACAGTAGATGCGGCTTTGATCGCCACATGGTCACATGAAGTTGACTCACTTGGTTTGGTATATTGATTTTTACTGCAGTAGTATTATTTTACCACAGATTGCTGCGCAATATATTTGGAGAATTCAAATAGGAAACACTTTGAAAAGAGTTTCTATAGTGATAATGTCGGTCTGAAGAAAGCGTGATGAATACACATTTTATGGAAATAATTTGGTGGACGTTCACCAATAACTTTTGTTGATAATTTATGAGGGCAAATTTCATTATTTTCAGAAATTATTTTCTCATGAATCCTAAACACCACAATTCTCAGTGCTCTTGTGGGACTTTCCATTGCAGAATTTCAGTGTAGTGCTGATTGAGTTTCTGCCCCACATTTATCTGATGCTGATTCAGTGAATAGAGTTCTACTTTTAGAACCTTCCCAAACTTTTGACTATACAGTACAGTATTTTATAACTTGTTAGATTTAACATTAAGGTCTAAAGAAGCATTAAAATTGTTTATGCATAACAGACTGCATATATGCTGTTAGCTGTACAGTGAAAGGAAGGTATGGTGTTGTATACATAGTTCTGAGGTAACAATCTTAAAGTTGTCATTTATGTGGTTTTCTAATTCTTTTCTATTTTATTATCATTTGCAGGTGTTGGAAAAATACCCAAATAAACCATTGAGTTTTAGGGAAATTCTGCAAGATATTCAAGAATCCAAGTTAAAAGATGTAAGGTAAGGTACAAGGAGCATTGGACTATATAAACACTTCCTTGGTTTGATTTGAGCTTAGGGGGGGAATTGGTTGTTTTGGATGTCCAGGCCACCTTCTGCAGGGATTCAGATGGACTCAAACGGGGGGGGGGATACTTTTCAGCCAAACTTGAAGTCCAAATGATGCTGCCCTTAGCAAAATTATGGGTGATGTTATGGGTGGAGCTTGCTTTTAGGCCAAGGTGCAGTCTGAAGGGTTTAATTTTATTAATGTTATTTTGAATTGCTGCAAAGGAGTCCTCTGCTGAAACAAGAAACCAAATACAGGCTTCGACAAATCCCCTGCCCGACAGTCTGGGACAAGTAAAAAAAATTACTCGGACAAGTGAACTGCTCGATATTATAGCCCACTGGGCAAGCAGCACAGAAGTCTTCTTCACATAGGAATTCAATGGCTAGTACTAGATAATTAGATATGGACTCAGTGCATATTCATGCGGACAAGTAGACTTTGGGAATCCCTAGCGCGATGGACAAGTAATAAGCAATGAATTTATCGAAGCCTGCCAAATAGTCACACTTTTTAGCTTTATGGAAATGAAAAGTTTGTTGGTTCATTACTAGTGTGTCCTTTAATAGGGAATGAAGACAACCTACTGTTTCATCATTATTGCACCTGAGGGGTAGTGTTGACTTTTGAGCTAATGTTTGGTGTTACAGTGGCATTGTGTTATCGGCCGTAACCCAGATTTTGCTAAGTTCCAGTACCAGCCAGATCCATTTAAAAATATCTGGAAGAATTTTATACCTGCTTCAAGTCACATACTAAATAGGGTAATCACTAACAGGCAGATAAAAAACATCTGAGGGTTTCCTCAGTCATTTTAATTGTTTAACTAACAGTTAAAAGTATTAAATGTGTCAAAAACATGTACAGTGTCTTCCCCTTTGGAGTAAAAATTTTAGTGGTTGAAGTACATCTGAGGCCTTGGGAGGGTCCAAATCTCTGAATGCGATTTATATAATGTAGGAAGCTTGGATACATTTGATACATACAGTATTATTTTGATGCTTGGATCATAAAACATTATTTGAAAAAATGCACACACACACCCTTCAATGGCAAGGAGTCATTGTAAGAAGTTTTGGCTTTCTGGTTTTAAGTGCTTCAACCTGCTACTGTACAAGTCAGTTTCATACTGTGTACACTAATTAGTAATGAAGGTTATCCTTCCTAGTTAGCAGCATAACTTTAGTATAGACATTAAACATAAAAAACCCAGTTCTGGCCAGAATTCAAAAAAAGTTCCGGCAGGTTCCAGTTCCGGCCAGATCCAAATTGTTGGTTTCGGTGCAGCTCTAAATTCTATGCATCAATCTGTTTTAGGTGTACATACAGTACTACAACTTTGCATAACAATGCAACAAAAATACCACAGGGAGTGGTGATGTATAACAGCCACGGCTGGAAAAAACCGGCAATACGGGAAGGTCATTGCCGGGAAATCCAACCCACTCGCGGGAAATTTGCTCAAAGGACTTTTAAAATGGGTGTCGGGCTGATCATCGAATTGTCAGAATAAGTCAATAAAAGCTCCTTGTTAGCTTTCATTCTAAAAATTTCAACACATTCTGCACTCCCCAACTTTTGAACTACCAGAGAATATTTAAAAGTTTTTCGTTCATTTATACAAGCAAATTCAATTGGGATATCCCGAGGATAAACTACAACTTCCAAGCACTACGAAGAGAAACAGCATGATGCTGCCATGAGTGGGTCAATTAGTACCGTACACTGTGTATATTCTGCATGTTTTGTACACAGTCTGTGCTGATAAAACAACCAATCAGAATGCGCGACGTTTTCTTCGGCCGAGCTGGCTGACGAATCTACACTGAGTTATAACAGATGAATGAATGCACGTGGTTGAACGTTCGCTGTGTGTAGTACATCTGAAGTGATAATGCATGTAGCCACAGTATGAAGGAATCTCCCTGTTCTTAAAAATAAGAGGCGTGTTATTCTCCTTTGTTTCAACAAATCGGTGCTCAAAAATCAGTAGTCGGGCCACATGTGTAATTGTTTTTTGATGGTGCAGGTGAATATCGTGAGCGTTTAATAGAGCTGGCTTCTGTTCTATTCAGCCAGTCTAGAGCAGGACCACTCAGTGTTTGCCCTTTGGAGGGCGTACTTGTCCATTTGGGACGTTAAGCTCCTTAAGGGAGCAGAACTCCTCCGGGAGTAATCGTTTGGTTTTCGCCCCGTGGCTCTTCGCCAGAGAGTTGTGGGGACTTTTAGAAAAAAGCGTTTAGTAGAGCGGGTAGTCATTAGCGGGAATAGCGGAGAAGTTTGGTTAAAGAATATGCCAAGTATATAGACCTAGCCTTTATGCGTACCGTAGGCCTAAATGATTTCTTGAATGATTATGTTTTGCCCCTTTGTGAAGCCTGAGTAACGGACACATTTTACACAACACAGTGACAAAGTTCGTCCCATCCTCATTGCATAGCTGTATTAAACAAACATATTGCCATTCTGTCAGGCTATTCGGGGCGACCAATGAGAGAGCTACATTTGGGCTGTTTGCTTTCATTTGTGCAGCACAGTAAAGAACGTGATAGCGACATAGTACTGTAGTAGCAGCGGTGACTTGCTGCTGTTTGTGAAGGAGTGTTTTATGTATACACACAACAGTAGTAGTTGCTGAGCTGAACGCGACGGCGCTCAATGGACAAGTTGCTTGGCTAGAAAGTTAATTAGTTTGTTTGACAGAAGAGAAGAGTAGGACAAACTTTGAAGGAAGGAGAGATTCGGTAATGGAATTCAACTTTATTTCGTTCGAAATCTACCTAATTTGAAAGCTTTACATTAGCAGTTAATGCACAAACAAGTTTCATTCCCAGTGCTTGAATTCATGATTAGGTCGGACTCAACAAAATCGTGTCCAAAGCTATCGAAAAACCCGATGGGCTACATAATTTTCCTCCCACGGCGTTCATTCATCAGGGGCTTTCAGGGCCAGGAAGGGCCGTTTCCTGCAATCTGAGAGGCTTCATTTTTCAAAAATTTTTCTGTACGCTTCGCGCGAACCCATGGTCGCGCTCCGCTTAGATAGTAAATAATTACAGTCACACGGGAAATAATTCTTTCATTGCCGGGAAATTTCGGTTTTTTCCAGCTGTGATAACAGCAAATATATGTAGTAGGTAAGCTTACAGAAACTTTCCCTAAAGTGCAGTAGCGCCACTACACAACAACAATAATCACCTCAAGTTGTCTTGAGGATGATACTCTGAGTCCAAAATAAGCAAGCACTAATAACCCCCACCCTATGGCCCTCTTTGAATGGGGAAACAACTGTGGTCAGTACATGTGGTCACAACTTTTTTTACAACACTAAGCATCAGGAGGGTGAGAACTAAGAAGTTTCAGCATCAAATAGTTTCATGCTAGCAAAGAATAAAAATCCACATCATATTCACTCCAAGACTGATACTGATTTCTTGTCAAAAATATCTGTGAAACAGCTTCTCAACTAACAGGGATTGACTGCTTTCTTCAAAGCAGAAAGCTAAGAGTTACTCAATAATATCAAACCTACTTGACAGTTTTACTGTAATTATGAATTGAAAGCCTTGATTGTTAACACAAATCTAAGTATCATAGCAACATTGCCTCTACAAGAGTTCCGTACTGTACTGTATGTGAACTTCACACTTGGCTGGCATGAGTGATGGAAAACTATATATTTTCAGCTATTCCACAATAATTATCATTCCATGCATATGAAAATGTCGTGTTTGTTGTTAAATGGTCTTTGTACTCCCAGCATGAAGAAATGGTGGAAATTGCATTTATAATGTAAATTATGTATGTGCTCATTCAGTGAATATTCACTGATTGCATGCTGAATATTCCTTTGCTGTAAATATTGCTTTATGTGTTTCAGCTGTATCAATAAATTTGTTTTCTTTTATTCCATTCATACCTTTCCTTTGGCTTCCACCCATTGTTGTGTATGCACTGCTCCTATAGAAGGTGAGATTTGTTACCTTCCATTTTGCTCTTTTGTTGTTTTCCAGCTCTGAATCATGGCCACGTTCTTCTTTTTCTTTCATCTTGTCTTTATAGACTATATTTCATTAAATTTACTGACAAAGTTTTGAGTGGAGTGCACCCAATTTCTTATACACTTTAACATAAAGAGCAGTTCACCCTAGTTGAAGTAGTGTAGTAGACTGTACTGTTTTCATGATTGGCTCTTGAGAGTCATGTGACAATACTTTTTGTCCTCAAATTATGTGAAATTTACTAAGAATTACTGCTTGGTTTACCCTGAATATGCCCTATTGAAGTCTTAAAATGTTATAAAAGATACTTTGAAGAGAAATAAGGAAATTGCTATATTTTGCTGTTGCTTCAGAGTAAGTTTGGGTAGACTGCTCTTACCCTTAAAAAACATATACTGAGCTGTTCATCATGTGTTATAGGGGCAATCAGAGTTTGACAGGGAATATTAACCTTTTTTCCAGGTCTTTATGTCACCCTTTTTAGCTATAATTTACCAATTAATCAACAGTTATTGAACAGATCTTACAAGTGATAAATAATGTTAATTCTAAAATTACTGTTGAATGGGAATTTTGAAAGTTTGTTCAGGTAATGAAATTCCACACACATGCAAGACTAGACAGCCTCATCCATACCGTGACCAATTTCAACATTATTCATGATGACAGATGAGTTTTTGTTAATTTTAACTCAGTGCACATGATTCTGGTGCAGAATAAAAACAAACTCTGATTGTCCCTTAAAGTACTTTTGCGTTCTGCACAATGTTTATTTTTCTTCATAAATATTAAATACTTAATGTAGAATTTCACTCTTGTTGTAAAATTTTCCATGTGAGATTATGAAAAGACTTACAGTTTTATGTCATTTCTCTAATCAATTCTGTATTTGTTTGTTGAGCACTCTCTGTCAAAACACATCCACAATCTTTCCACATGTGCTTTCAACTTGCCTTAAAAGCCATTAATGAGAAGGGTTGGTGCCAAAAGAATTGAAAGTTCTTGCAATGACACTTCAGAGTGTTTTTACAAGACGAACTCACAAGCCTTAAATTTTGAGGTGTGTGAGTGTAAAAGCACATCATCACTCCTCCTCAAATCACTGTGAGGAGTGTGATATTTTGCACACCTAGATGAAGATCAGAGCACGGGAGGTCATGTTAATCTTTTCAAGTTTAAAAGAACATACCATGCTCTTTTAACTTTCCAAGGAGTGCAATTGTAGCACTTATGGAAAATCTTAAGCCCAAGGCCTGAAATCGAAGACTGACAATACTGTAGATCGTTTTCAGCTATGAAAGAAAAAAAAAGGCCATTTACATACTGTATTGCCATGGGGTTACTGTACTGTGGGAAGCAACACTGTATTGGTACAGTTTGTGCCCTGTGGTACTGGAGTAGCTACTGTGAAGTTGCTCATTATACAAAGGAAAGAAAATAGACTGCAACAATTGGGACAGATAGCAGTTAGTTTGTAATATGAATGTAGAATAGATAATCTTAGGATAAACTTTTGGTAGTAGAACTAGAGAACAGAACTTAACCAAGTTATGAATTACTGGAAACCAAACAAATCAAGTTGAAAGAATAGTAAGACTAAAGAGATGTTCCATTTATTTGAAGTACCTTGAAATTTCATACTTCAGTCTACCTTTCAAGACTATCTTTCATTAGTTTAGTGCAAATTAAAAAAGAGCTTCTGTTGTGAATTAGCAGTGGACCTAAAAATGTGTAGCACTGTTGTGTGGTTAACTGTTATTAACTTTGTTTCATAGCATACAGGTAGTATAGTTTAATAGCTAATTATCTTGGTGGTGTGTATTCAATGGCTACTGCACAAACAAACTGTACATAACATTTCATTGGAACTTCACTGATTGTAAAACTTTGTTTCTCAAACTCTATTATGGCTGCTTTGATCATATTTAGTGGATAGAAGAAGGTTGTCGGCTGCTTGCTGTCTCAAAGGTTTTATTTGTGGCAATGCTGTTATAATGTTCTGTGATTTTGGGTTTACGATATGATTAGGAGTGGTTGTACATGTATGCAGTCTGTTGCTATGTAAGATTGTCCCACTGCTAACACACCCTTCTTTCATTGTTAGGGGAATGCTCACCACATGCTGGTTTACTGTTGTTAGGATATGAGGGACGGTCTTAATTTCATGTTTGTCATTAGTATGAAGACAACTTCATAGATTTTGGAAAAATTTTTGTGAATTTCACAAATTAAATACAGTAATTACATCGGGTACATTGGTGAAGAGTAGAGTGACTGAAGTGCTGCAGACTGTTGCAGCAGAGCCCTTTGAAACATTCTACCCCTCAAGTTCTTGACTTGCAAGATGCTGTTCCTGGTTTAATGTGCATTGCAAAAGGTTCATCGTTAGACTTGCTGCAAGTCAAAGGTGACTTGGTGTTTGAAACATAAAAAGAGATGTTTGCTTTGAAGTTGTACAACTTTTTGTTGAATCCACACACCTTCTAATTACTGATTATGAATGATGTTCAGTATATTTCACTTAAAATTATTTGTTCATTTGACTCTCCTTTGGCAAGTTACAGTCACAGACTTCCTATGGACAGAGCATGTAACGCCTACATCCTGTCTGTAGATTGTTGCCACCAACTGGGACAAAAAAGGTGCACCAAGATGGCGGTATGATGCTATAATTTGTATGATATGACGACGACTCTGTAATATTTTAAACAATTTAAGTTTAACTTGAATGAGAAAACGTATCCTATTCCTGCAATATGAGTAGTGATTTTGACCTTACCATATATTATTTCAAAATATTTCAACTTTTTGGCAAAAATCTGTTGATTTACTTTCAAGAGCAAGTCCAAGCTGTAACAAAAAACCATGAAGCAGACAGCCATCTTGGTACGCTTTTTGTCACACATATGGTAGCGACAATCTAACCTGCAGTATGTCTGTCCATGTATAGGAAGTCTGTGGTTACAGTAGGTTAAGTTAAACCACACACCCACACAAATATATTATCTAGTAACAATTAGGTAAAAAGGTAGAGGGTTATAAATACAACTATATATAGTACAAGTTCAAGTCTAATTTCAGTTACATTACAAGGACTCAGACAAATCACCAATCCTGGAAAATAATTTACTTTTAAAATTGGCAAAAACAATTTTCTGATCTAAAAATACTACACAACACAGACTGAGAAGAGGAACAGAAAACATGTGGCCATATCAGTTATGGTGACATTCAGACATGTCTTTAACAGTTAGTGGTGCCACTCAGGGTTGTAGCTACAGTAGAGAGATTTTTGTATGGGATACACATTGCATCAGTGACTTAGCAACACCATCAGCTGGTAACTAGCATACACACCACAAATTTCTATTAGGTTTTGTTGAGAATTACTGCACGACAACTGCATTTCAGACAAAGATTACTCCCTTAAGAATCTAAGACTGTCCTTCTAATTATGTTAGAATCTCTTTAACAGTTTCCAGCTTCAGCTGTCTGGCTCTCGTGCTATCACAAATTTTGAGGTTTAAGTATTTCTTTACAACAATTTCGTAGTTCCACTTTAACAGTGCATTGGCTGTTTATTGTTTAATACTAACATACTAACTAATACTACAGTAACATACTAAAAGTAGTATGTGGAGCATTGTTACTAGTAAAGAAATTGAATCTGGGTCTTGGAGTGACTATTCCCTTTCTCTCCAGTCATATTTCCATGGGGATTTGCAAAATGAAGGGAATTTCCTAATTTCAGCTGAGATCTATTCTTTATTGCATCATCTTATCTGTACATTGTGCATCAACTTTTTCTCTAAGAAGAAGAAAAAAGGGGGGAAATCCTCTTTTTCTTTCATTGTGTTTTGGGAATTTGGAGAAAAACTACGGAAATCCAGCAATCTCACACGTTAGTGCGAGCACTGGTGTGGAAACTACTTCATCATGTGTCACATGGTTGACTCAATAGTTTGTTGCATTTGTGAGCTACTTGTTTTTATTATATGTGCAATTTGCACCTTCAAGTTACATAGTACTGTAAGTAAGCAGTTATGTTTTGTTATCATTTTTACAAGTGAGGCAAAACTGCTTCAGGAGGGGGTTGTTGATGACCCATACAGAGTATGCTAATTGTAATAGTAATATCGTAAATCATGATGGTAACAAACCATCATCATGTAAAAAGTGTTCTTGTAGGGAAGAGGTTGAAATGCATGCTCTGATTGAGCATGCTGAAAAGTTGTTAACAGTTTAAGAGCAAGAGCAGTCACCCCAATTTGAAGTAGTGTCATACTGTCCTGTTTCATGATTGCTCTTCGAATCATGTGACAATATTTTTTTTTTCTAAAATGAGAAATTTACTATTAGTGACTGCTTGGTTTATCTTTAGTATGTAATATTTAAGTCCTAAAAAGTTATGAAAGATACTTTGAAGAGATTGGAAGAAAATTGTGAGATATAGCTACAGTACAGTATCTGGTCAAAATACTTTTGGCGTGACTGCTCTTGCCCTTTAATAAATTGTTTTGTTTCTTTTGTCTTTCATTTCAAATCATTTCTTTCAAAATTTAAAGTGTTAAAATAGTAGGCCTGCATACAGTATCAACTGCCTGCATTGCCTGCATGTGGTTTTTGAAGTGCGTTCACTGACATCAAAAGACCCATCACTCTTGATGGACAAAACCTACATAGCTACTGTAATGTGGCTAGCTAGCTGTTGCACTACAGTATTTCATTTTTGATTTTTGCCTAACACTGGGTGTGGCTTACTGATGGTGATGTAACCTGAACTCTCTCTATACACAGTAGCATCTGTACCAAGTGAATTACTACTCAGGGACCTTATGCAAACATTTTTTCGTTTTTTAATTTTTAGTGGGAATGGTTCTGAGGCTTGCCTTAATGCTATGCTTCATATTGGAAGTAGAGGGCAGCAGAGTTTATTTTACAAGGTTGTTGGATTGAATGGAGTCTATGGTCTAAGGGTAAGTGTTATGTTTAAAAGGTAATAAATTGTCAGAACAGTGTTTTGTCAAGGGGGGGGGGGGGTAAAGGAGGATTTGTTTCCCCCTTTTCAGAAGAAGGAGGGTAAAGAACCCCTTTTCATTTTCAGAAAAATCAAACAAATGTTAATATCTTGGTTTCTTACTTAAGAAGAGGACTCCATTGCAGCAATGTGGGAACTTCTAAAACATCCTTTAGTACCCTTTGGATTGTACCTTTTACAGTAGGGGCCTTGAAATAAGCTTTTGCCCCCCAACCCACTTGTAACTTTGGCTAAGGACACCATCATTTTGGACTAGGAATTTAACAGTTGAGGTACGAAAATGTTGAGTTTTAACTGACAAGAGTTTACGAATGCTAGGTAGGCCTATATATACCAATTGTTTTGGTTCAAGTTTTGTTCAGGTGTAAGGCATTTCACTGGTTGATACTTGTTTCATTATTCAAAATTTTCACATTAATGTCAGATGACTCCTTTGTTTTCCCTAGTGAATAGAACTTGTTAGGGAAGTAAAAGTTAAGAGAAGAGTGGCCAAGTTTACTCTCTGTTTCAAAAGAAGTGTGGGGTTACTACCGTTACTCATAACCTTTACAGGCAAATCATAATGATATACCATTAAATGTTTTCCTATTTTAATACCCCTTAGTAAGTTAGTCAGTTAAGTGGAGTTTTATTGCCCAGTTTCCAACCAGTTGGTCAAGGTTGAGCTAACCTCAGCTTTTTTCCAGTCGTGGCTGGCTGGCTTGTTTTCCTCACTCCATTGTTTATGCTGAGACCAAGCACAATGGCAGAAATTTCCATTTTTACTGGCCAGGACTCAAACTCCAGACCTCCTGACAACAAATCAGATGCTCGAACCAATTAGACAAATCATCTTTAGTATTACTTTTCTTTTGGAAACTAATTTTCTTGTGAGTCAATTTGCTGTTATATTCTTTTGTGTTTTGTTGAACATGGAAATTATTGTTCCTTTCAAATATTTGGAAAGCATTTGGTTATAATCTGTATCATATTATTTTCAGCGTGACTTGCCTCAAGAGGCTAAAGCACTTCTAGAAGTAAAGACAGATGATTATACTGATTCACCCTCTGAGCTGGAAGAGCCTGGCGAAGATAAGTACCTTCCAATGAAAAAAAGACGTAAGTTCATACAAGGATGCAAATTTATCAGAATCAAAACTGAACTATTTTGTAAGGCAAGGTGTTTTGTCAGTCTGATGCAAATATTATATTTGAGGTAGTGCCCTTATTGTTTGAAGAGGTGCTCCTTGTTGAAAGCCCCCAAAGAAAGCTTACCTGTAAAGTCCTTGGTTGACTCACTATAGCTGGTTAAAAATATGTTCTGGGAGCTGATGCAGTTTTGGAATGAAAGAGTTTAAAGTTCATACACTAAATCACTAAAACAATACACTGTAGTTGGTATACACTTCACTAAGATTGCTCTTGAAAGCTTCGCACTTATTTCGCCAGCTGTCTGACACTGCTGTACACTATAGCACTAAAAACCCCACCTAGTATCCTGTCTAACACTGCTGTACACTATAACACTAAAAACCCCACCTAGTATCCTGTCTAACACTGCTGTACACTATAGCACTAAAAACCCCACCTAGTATCCTGTCTAACACTGCTGTTCACTATAGCACTAAAAACCCCACCTAGTATCCTGTCTAACACTGCTGTTCACTATAGCACTAAAAACCCCACCTAGTATCCTGTCTAACACTGCTGTTCACTATAACACTAAAAACCCCACCTAGTATCCTGTCTAACACTGCTGTACACTATAGCACTAAAAACCCCACCTAGTATCCTGTCTGACACTGCTGTACACTATAGCACTAAAAACCCCACCTAGTATCCTGTCTGACACTGCTGTACACTATAGCACTAAAAACCCCACCTAGTATCCTGTCTGACACTGCTGTACACTATAGCACTAAAAACCCCACCTAGTATCCTGTCTGACACTGCTGTACACTATAGCACTAAAAACCCCACCTAGTATCCTGTCTGACACTGCTGTACACTATAGCACTAAAAACCCCACCTAGTATCCTGTCTGACACTGCTGTACACTATAGCACTAAAAACCCCACCTAGTATCCTGTCTGACACTGCTGTACACTATAGCACTAAAAACCCCACCTAGTATCCTGTCTAACACTGCTGTACACTATAGCACTAAAAACCCCACCTAGTATCCTGTCTAACACCGCTGTACACTATAGCACTAAAAACCCCACCTAGTATCCTGTCTGACACCGCTGTACACTATAGCACTAAAAACCCCACCTAGTATCCTGTCTGACACCGCTGTACACTATAGCACTAAAAACCCCACCTAGTATCCTGTCTAACACTGCTGTACACTATAGCACTAAAAACCCCACCTAGTATCCTGTCTAACACTGCTGTTCACTATAACACTAAAAACCCCACCTAGTATCCTGTCTGACACTGCTGTACACTATAGCACTAAAAACCCCACCTAGTATCCTGTCTGACACTGCTGTACACTATAGCACTAAAAACCCCACCTAGTATCCTGTCTGACACTGCTGTACACTATAGCACTAAAAACCCCACCTAGTATCCTGTCTGACACTGCTGTACACTATAGCACTAAAAACCCCACCTAGTATCCTGTCTGACACTGCTGTACACTATAGCACTAAAAACCCCACCTAGTATCCTGTCTGACACTGCTGTACACTATAGCACTAAAAACCCCACCTAGTATCCTGTCTGACACTGCTGTACACTATAGCACTAAAAACCCCACCTAGTATCCTGTCTAACACTGCTGTACACTATAGCACTAAAAACCCCACCTAGTATCCTGTCTGACACTGCTGTACACTATAGCACTAAAAACCCCACCTAGTATCCTGTCTGACACTGCTGTACACTATAGCACTAAAAACCCCACCTAGTATCCTGTCTGACACTGCTGTACACTATAGCACTAAAAACCCCACCTAGTATCCTGTCTGACACTGCTGTACACTATAGCACTAAAAACCCCACCTAGTATCCTGTCTGACACTGCTGTACACTATAGCACTAAAAACCCCACCTAGTATCCTGTCTAACACTGCTGTACACTATAGCACTAAAAACCCCACCTAGTATCCTGTCTGACACTGCTGTACACTATAGCACTAAAAACCCCACCTAGTATCCTGTCTGACACTGCTGTACACTATAGCACTAAAAACCCCACCTAGTATCCTGTCTGACACTGCTGTACACTATAGCACTAAAAACCCCACCTAGTATCCTGTCTAACACTGCTGTACACTATAGCACTAAAAACCCCACCTAGTATCCTGTCTAACACTGCTGTACACTATAGCACTAAAAACCCCACCTAGTATCCTGTCTAACACTGCTGTACACTATAGCACTAAAAACCCCACCTAGTATCCTGTCTGACACTGCTGTACACTATAGCACTAAAAACCCCACCTAGTATCCTGTCTAACACTGCTGTACACTATAGCACTAAAAACCCCACCTAGTATCCTGTCTAACACTGCTGTACACTATAGCACTAAAAACCCCACCTAGTATCCTGTCTAACACTGCTGTACACTATAGCACTAAAAACCCCACCTAGTATCCTGTCTAACACTGCTGTACACTATAGCACTAAAAACCCCACCTAGTATCCTGTCTGACACTGCTGTACACTATAGCACTAAAAACCCCACCTAGTATCCTGTCTAACACTGCTGTACACTATAGCACTAAAAACCCCACCTAGTATCCTGTCTAACACTGCTGTACACTATAGCACTAAAAACCCCACCTAGTATCCTGTCTGACACTGCTGTACACTATAGCACTAAAACCCCACCTAGTATCCTGTCTAACACTGCTGTACACTATAGCACTAAAAACCCCACCTAGTATCCTGTCTAACACTGCTGTACACTATAGCACTAAAAACCCCACCTAGTATCCTGTCTGACACTGCTGTACACTATAGCACTAAAAACCCCACCTAGTATCCTGTCTAACACTGCTGTACACTATAGCACTAAAAACCCCACCTAGTATCCTGTCTAACACTGCTGTACACTATAGCACTAAAAACCCCACCTAGTATCCTGTCTAACACTGCTGTACACTATAGCACAAAAAACCCCACCTAGTATCCTGTCTAACACTGCTGTACACTATAGCACTAAAAACCCCACCTAGTATCCTGTCTAACACTGCTGTACACTATAGCACTAAAAACCCCACCTAGTATCCTGTCTAACACTGCTGTACACTATAGCACTAAAAACCCCACCTAGTATCCTGTCTAACACTGCTGTACACTATAGCACTATAAACCCCACCTAGTATCCTGTCTAACACTGCTGTACACTATAGCACTAAAAACCCCACCTAGTATCCTGTCTAACACTGCTGTACACTATAGCACTAAAAACCCCACCTAGTATCCTGTCTAACACTGCTGTACACTATAGCACTAAAAACCCCACCTAGTATCCTGTCTAACACTGCTGTACACTATAGCACTATAAACCCCACCTAGTATCCTGTCTAACACTGCTGTACACTATAGCACTAAAAACCCCACCTAGTATCCTGTCTAACACTGCTGTACACTATAGCACTAAAAACCCCACCTAGTATCCTGTCTAACACTGCTGTACACTATAGCACTAAAAACCCCACCTAGTATCCTGTCTAACACTGCTGTACACTATAGCACTATAAACCCCACCTAGTATCCTGTCTAACACTGCTGTACACTATAGCACTATAAACCCCACCTAGTATCCTGTCTGACACTGCTGTACACTATAGCACTAAAAACCCCACCTAGTATCCTGTCTGACACTGCTGTACACTATAGCACTAAAAACCCCACCTAGTATCCTGTCTAACACTGCTGTACACTATAGCACTAAAAACCCCACCTAGTATCCTGTCTAACACTGCTGTACACTATAGCACTAAAAACCCCACCTAGTATCCTGTCTAACACTGCTGTACACTATAGCACTAAAAACCCCACCTAGTATCCTGTCTGACACTGCTGTACACTATAGCACTAAAAACCCCACCTAGTATCCTGTCTAACACTGCTGTACACTATAGCACTAAAAACCCCACCTAGTATCCTGTCTAACACTGCTGTATACTATAGCACTAAAAACCCCACCTAGTATCCTGAAGGGAGAGGAAGAGAAAAACAAAAGTAAACACTTACACTCCTTTTTCAGAGGTAGCACTATCTCATATGTAGTGCTACCTCCTAGGGTAGTGTTGTGATTGTTTTTAGAGATATTATTAATGCTTATGAGAAGTAGCACTCCCCCATAGGTATTATGGGGTAGTGCTCTCCTTGTTGAAAGAGGCACTCCTCAGAAGTAGCATTACTTAATTTCAAGTTTTTTAAAGGTAGCACTACTGCACAGGCAATGCTCTGAGAAAGAAGTGTGCCACAACTTCTGAGGTAGCACTGCCTCAAAGGTGAGGTAGCACTACCTAATAGGTGGGGTAACTTTCCTTTGTGTTCTTTTGGAATTCAACATAAGACTGCACAAGGAAACAGCCAAACCTAGTCGCTCCTCATGGAGAAAATAACATTTTGTTGAATTCAAAAGGTGATACCACATTTGCTTCATTCTTTCTTGACAAGAGTGGGAACAATGATTTGTTCAAGAAAGCCCGAAGAAAAAAACTTCTGCTTATGGGGTTATTCTTTGTGTGTTATTGTTGAATCTAGGAGTTACATTCTTATCAACTCCCTGCTAAAACAAATACATAGCCACTGTAGTCTGTAAGCCTCAGAACTCATATTTTTGACCAGTCATTGGAAGTGTGCTAACATTGTTTTATGTTCCAGAAAACCAAAACTTGGAACTTGATCAAGCTTAGTATTCAATGGTACTCCTGCAAAGTTATACTGAAAGAACAGATTGGATTCAAAACATTACTTCATCCTCAAAAGTTAACAAATACTACTGTACTTTTGGCCTCAAAATTACTGCTCACAATATATAACCCAAACCTAATTTTGAAGCAACAGCTGAAAATCACAATTTCCTTTTTATTTCTCTTCAAAGTATCTCCCATCATATTTTATGAATTCAGTGTTGCATATCCAAGGTAAACCAATCAGTCACTTCAAGCAAATTCACATTTGGAGAGAAAGTATGTTGTCACATGACTTTCAACAGCCAATCATGAAATAGGAGAGTCTTCTACACTACTTTAAGTTGGGGTGACTGCTCTTACCCTCTAAGGGATAATTTTCTGAAATGTTCAGTTATAAGAACTATTAAGCTTGTTGTGAACTTTGTTCAATACCGAAAAGATTAATTTTTTTCTGATTTAAGTATTGAACCAATAGGTTGGAAACTGGGCTGTAAAACTCTATCTAACTAACTAACTGATTGAAATATGTTTTTTTCTTTAGCTTTGTGTGTTTTGCCAAAAAGAGCTCATCACTACATCCCTTCGTTGAGTCGCTTCCAATCTGATCTGGAGTCCTCTATAGGTTCTCAACCTGAAAATATTAAAGGTCTTGATAATCCTTTACTCCCCGATGTCATGAAGATGGACCTGGCTTCTCCACACACAAACCATTCCAAGTCTGATGGAAGAGTTAATGGGACAGAAAGTCCCCTTCCAAGAAGAAAGAGTGACAGAGTTCTAAGACCAAAATATCGTAATCATGGTCACCATCATCACAAACATCATAGAAGGAAGTCAGGCTTTGTGCCAAGAATTATCCTGAAGCCATTGAAACCACCAGAAGGAGGAAAAAATGGTTAGTAGTTTGTTACTGTCACAGCTTTATGGAAGAGGGGGAAATATCATTGAGTCGTAATTTCTCTGCTGAAAGTGTGGAGCAGGGGTGTGGAAAAGAGATTGTCAGGTAACTTGTATCTAACATATGTGGGATACAATAAATTTGAATGAAATGGATACAAAGGTACTCCTGGGCAGATGCAGCTTTTATATCCCAATTGCAAATTCAGCTGCTACAAAAGCTCATGTGGGACTTCTTGAAAAGATGGTTCTAAGATATGTGATTATATAATTCACTTTGTTGACATATACTTACCCCTTGCTACATCTTATTTGCATAAATCTTGCGTGCTACACGTAATATGTTTTACAGTATGCAGGGAGGGCACAATTTTCTTGCACTGGGGTGCCAGATTGGTCATGGAAGCAATTGGGGAAGGAGAAATTGAACTGGGGAAGGGGAAACTTCCCTTTTCCCCTCCCCCATTGTACCCACTTTGTCCTTGGTGTATCCTATTCCTGTTCCTGCCCTACTGCACACAGAACTGCTCCACTCTACAGTATTAGCTCAGAGATAAAATACCCGAATCAATCTGTGTGTGTCCTGTAGAGACATGCATGAGGATTGTCTAGCAGTGTGAGGCACATCCCACATGCAATGAGTCTCATCGTTAGGATTGTCCATCACTACCAGGCACATGACACATGCTATGAGTCTCATCATTAGGATTGTCCAGCAGTACCAGGCACATGACACATGCTATGAGTCTCATCATTAGGATTGTCCAGCAGTACCAGGCTCATCACATATGCAATGAGTCACATAGTTAAGATTGTCCAGCAGTACCAGGCACATGACACATGCTATGAGTCTCATCATTAGGATTGTCCAGCAGTACCAGTCACATGACACATGCAATAAGTCTCTTCACTAAGATTGTTCAGCAGTACCAGGCACATGACACATGCTATGAGTCAGTCTCATCATTAAGATTGTCCAACAGAAGTAGGCTCATCACACATGCAATAAGTCTCTGATCACTAGGATTGTCCAGCAGCACCAGGCTCATCACACATATACAATGAGTCTCATCATTAGGAATGTCTAGCAGTACCAGGCACATCACACATGCAGTGAGTCTCATCACTAGGATTGTCCAGCAGTACCAGGCTTATCACATATGCAATGAGTCACGTCGTTAAGATTGTCCAGCAGTACGAGGCACATGACACGTGCCATGAGTCTCATCATTAGGATTGTCCAGCAGTACCAGGCACATGACACATGCAATAAGTCTCATTACAAAGATTGTTTATCAGTACCAGGCACATGACGCATGCTATGAGTCATTCTCATCATTAAGTTTGTCCAACAGTAGTAGGCACATCACACATGCAGTGAGTCTCATCACTAGGATTGTCCAGCAGTTCCAGGCTTATCACACATGCAATAAGTCTCTGATCACTAGGATTGTCCAGCAGTACCAGGCTCATCACACATACAGTGAGTCTCATCTTTAGGAATGTCTAGTAGTACCAGGCACATCACACATGCAGTGAGTCTCATCACTAGGATTGTCCAGCAGTACCAGGCACGTCATACAGGCAGTAAGTCTCATCACTAGATATTTCCAGCAGAACCAGGCACATCACACTGGCAATGAGTTTATTTTTATTTTCACCACATACATGTGGTGTTACACTAGTCAGGGTTCTTGCCAAAGTTTTTCTCAAACCAGGTAGAGATAGAATTCTGTGATGCTAATGATGGTGGAGTCCGGAGTAGGAAACCTCCGGAAGCTCTGTGGTCTGAGCACATACCACTTAAAGCTTTTTTCAGGCAACATTTCACAAGTGTTCAAATATTCACAAAAACAATATGACACCCTTCTAGCACAATAAGGTGGCTGGCATCAAGTGTCATGGTATACACTGTAGCTAGCTGCCGTGCTCATTTGCGTGCAAGTTGTAGATGATTTTTTTAGTGATGTCTTTTCATTGCAATTTTGAGGGCATGCACACAACTCAAACCCGGTATTGAGAAGCAAAACTAGTTTCAAACCAGTCGGTGGGCTGGTTAAAATGGAGTGGTGAAAATTGTGTTAGTTGTGTTACCAGTGGATGCTTGCCAGAACAAAATCCAACAAACAAAGAGATAACACTGATATGACATCAGGACAAACATTTGTTGAGATAGCTTTGTAATGTTTGCCCATGGCAATATTTTTAATGTAATTTGACTTGAAGGCCAGTGGTGCATTGATGATGGTATATGGCATCTTTTCGTTATTGAAATAATTGTATTCAAAGTTTCTGTTTTGATCTAGGAACAAAGGAAGAACTTCGCAATTCCTCTAGAGGACCCCAAACTATCAGTGAAGTTCTGGCACGACTTTATGGAAAGGTGAGTGTACCTTGTATGCAAAAACGACCATACCTTAACTGACCATGCTCTCTTTCTCTTGAATGCCTAATTCTCAAACAGTTCAAATTCTCCTAACCTACTTCAAATTCTCCTAACCTACTTCAAATTCTCCTAACCTACTTCAAATTCTCCTAACCTACTTCAAATTCTCCTAACCTACTTCAGATTCTCCTAACCTACTTCAAATTCTCCTAACCTACTTCAAATTCTCCTAACCTACTTCAAATTCTCCTAACCTACTTCAGATTCTCCTAACCTACTTACTCTTAAGTCCCTCCTGCAACTGTCTTACACTCATCCTCATCCAGACACGCATCTCATTTTATTGCTTCAATGTAAGTATACAAGACCCCAATGTGCAATCAAAACGGTCTCTGTACAATACATTCTGTGTAATCTGAGCTATATAACACTGCATGTTTGAACTCACTGTCAGTCAAAAAATGTGCCAGTGAAGAATTTCTATAGACTAGTTCAAAAATTGTAGTTGGGGGAGAGAGTTGATTGCTTTATTTAATAACTGTAATATGGAAATGAAGGAATTGGACAGTTCTATCAAAATGTAACCAACATTACCAACTTAAAAAAAAGTTGTCGCCTTGCTCAATTTTTGGGGTTGAACTCGTAACGAATACATCCACATTATTGCAAAAGTTGCCATCTTGTCCTGTTTAGTTTGTCATCAGTGCCTCTCTCAGAAATGCACATTCCCAGTACTTTATCGTCAGGCAAAGAAATGGTAGTTTCTGTGATGTGTGAAATAGCTGTGCAAATATTACAAACTTTGAAATAAGTATTTGTGTGAGCTACTTGGGATTTTATTTGGATCTAAGCTGAGAAGTTGATTTGGGCTAATTATTATCACTGATAGTTCATTTTCAGGGCTTTATTTGGTCATTGCACTGGCTGATAAACATCAATTTGTATGAAAATATACCAAAACAAAGCAAAGCATGAGGAGAAAAAAGGATTAAGTTTGGGAATCAGTCTGTTAAATGTTTGATTAAATTAAGAGAGGTTAAATTGGTGAATCATTTGTTTAACTGTTTAAACATGGTAGCCTATGAACCCAGTGGAATTTGTTGAGAAACAGTAGCCTAGTACTCTTTCTTTAATGAATTAGTCTTGGTGCACATTTTATCAATGTAAACTTAAAAATGCCATTGTGCCCTTTTGTCTGCAATCATATTTACTGTCATGTTCCTCCAGTCTTCACCTTTACTTTTAGATGTCAATGGCATTTTTGCAGAGCCTTTTTCAAGTTTAGACCAGCATATCACCATATCACAGCTTGTGAAATAAGTCATTAAATTACGAGTCACAGTCACATTTATGCCCAACCAAAGTTAGGAATACTATGCTTGGTAGTCAGTGTTGTATTCTTGCACTTTAACTTTTCATTGACTGTCTTGTTTTTGATTCCTTGTGGAAGGCAGGCAAGGAATCTATGCGATAGTGATGTCGTGTGTGTGTATGTGTGGGTGTGTGTGTGTGTGTATATGTGTGTGTGACGCCTGCTTGTAAACACGATATCTCAAGAAGGGTAACTGAGAGATCTCAAACTTGGCATGTAGATTGCCCACATTAAGTAGAAGATCCCTATTGTTTTTGGTGGAGGTCAAAGGTCATTTGGGGTCACCAGGGGTCAAATGGTAAATACCTTGGAATTTGCTTGTAAACACGATATCTCCAGAAGGAAAAACGTGAGTGATCCCATACTTACCATGCGGATTGCTCATATTGAGTAGATGATCCCTATTGTTTTTGGTGGAGGTCAAAGGTCATTTGGGGTCACCACAGGTAAAAAGGTCAAAACCTTGTAAACACTGTATCTCAAGAAGGGTAACTGTGAGGGCTTGTATACATAGAATGTGGATTGTCCATGTTAAGTAGATGATCCCTATTATTTTTGGTGGAGGTCAAAGGTCATCTGGGGTCACCAGAGGTCAAAACATCAAAACTTTGTAAACAGTATATCTCAAGAAGGGTAACTGTGAGGGATCTCATACTTAGCATGTGGATTGACCATATTAAGTAGATGATCCCAATTGTTTTTACTGGAGGTCAAAGGTCATTTAGGGTCATCAAAGGTTAAACATTGCACATACTATAGCTCAAAAAGGGTAACTGTTTGGGTTAATATTCATTAGTGCATAGGGTTAAGAATTTTGAATGGCATGGGTAATGTAAGATGCATCTGGTAAGCTTTTGGAATCCACTTCATTATGTAAATGATCAAGTTGGGTAATTTCAAAATATGTACTGAAGCAATCTCACTGTATTAAGAATGTCTAAAGTGCATAAAAGTGCATTTGTTACAGTATGTATACATGTTGATTTTGGTTTGAAGTTTTGCCCTATAACATTTAGTGCCAGTATTAATATGCATAAGAGTAAGTGGGTAGAACACAATCTGAAAAAGTTAAAAAGGAAAAAAAAACTGTTCATCAGGCTGACATGTTTTGTTAATTTATCTTTGTCATAGGTATGCTGATTTTGCCACAAGTATCTCAGCCTATAGATTTTCATGAAATATGTGAGTTAAACAAAGGCTGTATGAGGGTTATTTGGGGACATAGTCTGAACATATTGGAGAAAGCTTCCATGCCCACAAAGCAGAGGAATTGTTCAGTGGGGAACTTCATAAGTGTAAACTTTGAACAGATCAAGTGCTCTGTATGATGCCCAAAATTTCTTTTAGAGCATACAAACATTGTTTCTTCCATAACCCTAAAGAAAAAAAGGAAATAACATTAAATTTAGTATCAAAGATTGTTAAAAGTTACAGACAAACCTTGTGCCACTGTCCTCATAAGGACATATAAGTGGGAACTAGATAATTAAATACACCACGGGTAATTAGTTTTATAAAAAGAACTAAATAACTGATCATTTGGATCAAATACCCTTGAGCATGCTTGAACTGAGATTGCCTAATTGAATGACCAAATTGTAATTGACCCACCAGAGTCTGTGAAAATTGCTGGTCACTGTTATCTTACCTAATTCATCACATTTGACTGCCACAGTGTCCTGAGGGGTTTTCTCATTGAATCATACAGCTCAATGGATTTAACCATTTCCTACCTGTCTGGAGATACATGTATAGTCTGACACTTATTTAGCCCTCTCAGTAAGACTTGTTTTTCAGAAAGTTCTGTCGTTCAGGTAATCAAAACAAGCATAATAGTATCTACTGTGTATCAAACAAAGGACACTTGACTTGTACTCTGTTATGTGGTGTTCCTACAAGCAGACAATTTAAGGCAAATTACCAATCTTGTTTATAATTTCTGGATTAATAGGATTCCCATTTTTGTTAATTTTCAAGGATATCATAGTCATTGGGAAGGGCATTACACCAAAAAACAAATACAAAAGGACCACCACTAACAGCCAAGGTTACACCTTTCTGTTCAGATGTCTCTACTGTATGTTCCAATTTATGGATAACTGTTATGATAAGGGCTTGTTGTAACACTAACCTCAATGCAGTCAACTTTTTGGATCATAGAGACATTATATAGAGAGCTATCCTCAATACCCAAAATTTTGATTTAAAGGAGCATGTTTCAAAAATATCTCTTTATCAAGTTAATAGACAACATAGTTTACCAGCATCATAACTGTGTGGGAGATTTCTCTTATTGTGGAGGTCAAAGGTTGGGGTCACAAAAGGGCAAAACCTTGAAGACATGACATTTTTATGTGGTTATTGAACTGTGGAGGGATCTCATACTCAGTTTGTGAATTGCTCATATTTAGCATGTTGATGGTCTTTTTAGGTAGTTGCTCCCTATTGTTTTACGTGAGGGTGAAAGATCATTTTGGGTCACATGATCTTAAAAAGTTTTGACCTTACTAGTATACCTCAGTATTTGTGAGGGATCTCATGCTTGTCATGTGGGCACCCATGTTCATTATTACAATATATCATATGGCAAGGAATCACTAAGCCTTTTGGCTTTCCAGTTCCTTGATGTTTCCTGCTGTGTAAATTTACCCTTCAATATAGATACAGTGTAAAACTAGTTTATAGTATAGCAAACAAAGATGTTTAATATTTCCTACAGTGATGTCATTAAGGAATTCAATGCTCTTCAATGACTTCACAGATAAAACACCACACTACTGCAATTTATCTTCAGGAAAAATGGCAGTTCCTTGAAAAAAATACAAGCTTTTGAGCTATTTTCTCCTCTTCAAAAATGAAAATTTTTGTATTTTGAAATTATTGAATTTAGTTCATGGAAATCTCCTTGAACATATGTCCATGTGTATTAAAAGCATTTGTCATTGTTATGTTATTGTTGTATATTTTGTCTAATATATTTGACAGCAAGTCTTTATCCCAGAATTTGATTTGGACCAGCTACTGGATCCTACTAATGACAAACCTCCAGTCTCCTTCACAGAAGTCCTAAGGGTTTGTTGTTTAGGGGCATTTAAATCCAAACCATAAAGGCTAAATTGCAAAATTTATGGCTCATGTGTAGCCTACTTGTGTGTGATTTGTGCCTATTTAATTTTTACTGGTGTTTTTTTAAACCATCACTTTTTATTGTCCATCTCTGACTCATTGCTTGTAATTTAAGCTTTCTGCACTTTATTTTGGCCTTCTCAAAGATGACTTGATGTATAGCTGGCTTAAGACCTTGATGACAGGTTGTGGTAAAAGAACAACTGATGTTAAATCCTTTCAACAATTTATCACAACTTGCAGGTTTGCAAAGAAATGTAAAACATGTACACAACATTGGTTTCTCCTTCAATTTATTATTCAGTGTGTAGAACATTATTAGAATTACAGCATTAAAAAATGCTTCTCTGCTAATCAAGGTAATATTAGCACATCATCCAGCAGCAACATCACAGCCACTATTTTATGAAACTTTTGCTTTCATCAGCCAAGACGTAGACTACCAAAGAGAAACAGAAAGCTCAGCCTCAAAGGATTAGAACGTAGAAGTTTATCCATAGATTTGGAGACACCAGATTCAATACTGGTTCATGTTAACCCAAAGGTAAGTGGTAGGCAACCATATGTAGGAAGGTATTGGATGTGATTAGTTTATACACACTGAGATGACATAACACTACCATGGCTCTCCGAATAGTATCATGCCATGATCAGTATGATATACCCGTGTTAATTTGGCAGAATGTAAATTCAGATGGTTTGGAGTATGACTCCTGGCTGGGTCATACTGAAGACTTTGATTGATGATGTAATCTACTGACATTGTACTTGGTGCTCATCATTAGCAATAGAGGAGGGAAAACAAGCCAGTGAACCACAACTGGGAAAAAGGCAGTTTCCAGCGTAACTTCAGCCATTTAGTTAGAAACTGAGCCATAAAACCTTATGTAACTAACTTACTGTCCATGTAAATTTTCTGCACAAAATAATCTTGAGATGAAAAACTAAGAGGTATCTAGTAAGAAATTGTCATTGTATCATGTACAACTCATTACAGGTACAGTTACAACATTTATGTATGGTGTATATTTCTGTTAGATAATTGTTACACCCACCCTTGGGAAGGATGTTCATAAAAAATCACAGAAAACTTGCTCGCTGAACTAACTTTTTATTTTCTTGTCCCACCAGCTTTCACTCAAGTTTCTTGTGTTGTGAAGTGCCAATTTAAAAAGTCCTCAGAGAAAGACAACCAAGTAGCAGGCTGCAATTTTCATAAATTTTGTGGTTGTCCTTTGGGCAACTGTTTCACTATTTAACTTGTTAACAAGGAAATTTTGTTGTTAGATACATTTTCCACACGTTTTCACACAACTACAAAATTGTGTATTTCCCTTGTACCAGTGGAGAAGGGAAAACAAGCCAGTGAATCACAACAGAAAAAAAGGATGTGGCTGGCTCGACTTGAACCAGTTGGTCAGAAATTGGGCCGTGAAACTGCATCTAAGCTAACCCTAGTACCTATAATGCTGTTTTTTTGCTTGAACTCAAGGGGGTGTATGTGCCTGTATATTATTTAAATTGTACAATAAAAGTCTGAAGTATGATGATAAAATTGTAATAGTCTATCAGCACCATGGTTGTCACCAAGCCGGGCGGTGCTACCCGGCTCACCAAATCTCCACCTGGTACTCGCCATCAATATCAGCATCACTGCCCAGCTCAAATTTCATACCCTAACTGAATAAAATTCTTCAGAATTGAGTGATAATTCCTAATTTCTTTTGTAAGCACTCTCCAACCTGCAAAACTTTTTCAAAGGGGAGGTGACTCCCCCTAGACTGCTCCCTCCAGAGAGTGACCACAAATTACTCAGCTCTCAAAATGGTCTAGTGGCAACCCTGATTCAGCACTATACACTAAAGTATTAAATCTGATGAAAGCAAGCTGCATTTTAGTCCTTACCAAGAAAAATGAACCTTGTAGTTGGATAACCAACTCCACCCTTTTGGTTGTCCCATTGGAATGTCAGTTGTCCTGAACAACAAGACAACCACGAAAATGAAGCTGTAAGTGACCAGCTAATCAGCCGCACCACTGTTCTTTTATCTGAGAAGTTGACTTCTGTGATAGAGGGAGAAGGGTTGTGTTTGCTACCAACCCCATCATTGATCTTCGATTTTATTCTTATTTATTTAGGCATCTCATCTTGCTCTAAATGTTGTTGTTTTCTCTTTTCCACATAGTCTGTCATTAACAAGCACACCTTTAGTAGTCTACCACTTCATTATCAGTACAAATTGCTTCGTCTTTTACCAGAAGTAGACACAGTCAGGCTTCCTGATGGCAGTTTAAGGTAAGACTAATTGCATCTGTTTAACCTTTGACTTAAAATTAAATAACTTTTAACATTAGGTTGATTGCTAATTTTTTCATGTTTATTCATTTTTTTCATGAAATATGTCTTTTCTTTTAGAAATAGAAGATTGCCTGAGAAAATATCATAGTTACCAATTATCTCTTAACTAGACAAGTGTGACAAGGTCTCCATTTCCTTTTGGGTTTAACTTCAGACTAAATTGGTGTTTTCGGCCATCAAATGATTATGCAGTCGGCATGTTCACGTAGTTAGAGCATGAGACTTGCATTCAGGAGGTCTGGAGTTTGAGTCCTGGCTAGGTCATACTGAAGACTTCTGAAACAGAACCATCTGCCATTGTGTTAGGTGCCCAGCATAAGCAGTGGAGTAGGTAAAACAAGCCAGTGAGCCACAACTGGAAAAAAGGCTATGGCTGGCTGGACTTGAACCAATTGTTTGAAAAGTGGGGCTTAAAACTCCATCAAACCTAACCTAACCCTGCTGGCTTCTCCTTTTTGTGTGGTCACTTAAAGCTAGTGTGGCATGAAGATAACAAATTTGGGGTTTTTAATGTAGAAAAGGGATGAAAAGCCAAAAATGTTGCCACAATTTCCATTAGAATACTTCAAAATTGACCATTTTACAGGGTAATTTCTGATTTGTGCTATATCATACATAAACATGAGCTCAGTATGTTAATCTTGTAATGTCTAGAAAGGGACATGCCATATGGCTAATGCTATTCTTTGTTTTTACAATCTTCATTTCATGGACTGTTGCAAAATTAGTTTGTCCTGATGGTTTATATTTGGGAGTTTAAATTGTGTTGTTTAAAATCATCAGTATCAATTACCAAACCATAAATTATCTGAAGAGTAATTAAGAGAAAAATGATATAGGGTTAACCAAAGGAATTTCAACACCGTACAACAACACTAGCCATCATTATTTTAGCATAACAAGTTACCTCAGAAAAATGCAAAACTTGCAGGATTATATCTTGAAAACCGTAAAAAATACTGACACAATACCAACTGGTTTGTCCTCTGGAAATTTAACTCCTTAACTGTCAAGTGAAACCAGGGTTTCTTGCTGACCTGTCAAACTACCTTTAACTTCATTATGTTGCAGCTTTATGACTTTACGAGGAAAAGGGATTTTCCCAGTTTTGAGTTCTTTACTGATGACTACATTTGTCTTATCATTTTTTGCCCCACAAAACCAGGCAGCCAGTCTAAAGAGAGATGTATTGAATTGACTGTTAATTTAGAAAATGGAGAAAATTCATGTAATAGGGACTACAAAATTCATACCAAAGACTGGAACCTACTGCCATTGTGGGGGATGTCTGCCATAAGCAATGGAGTAGGGAAAACAAGCCAGTGAGCCACAACTGGAAAAAAGGCCATGGCCAGCTTGACTTGGACCAGTTGGTTGGAAACTGGGCTTCAAAACTCTTTCTAACTAACTAACTCTTTCACAGACTGAGGGCAGCAGCATTAGACAATGAAATCTACACCCCCCTCTACTTACCTCCTATTCACATGTATTCCCCACTTACCGGCAGCTTACCCTGGTAAACTAATAGCACCGAGGGAGAGGGTGCCCTCGCTCTCCACACAAGGAACAAGGACACCCTCTATTATCATCTTCTCACTTACCATCAGACGATGGTCTGTGCAACTCGTTTATACCTTGGTTATTTCTTATGTGTGTGATGATCTACCTTTCTCTTCGACAGACTGAGGGCAGCAGCATTAGATAATGAATTTTTTGCCAGGGCTTGCACTCAATGGCGTAGTCGATTGAAGAATGGAGAATTTACCCCTGAGATGCAGGCAAGGTTACAGCAAGAACTGGAAAGAGAAAGAGCCAAGGTGGATCCATGGAAGGTATGGTCTTTAGATGTCACTTGGGAAGTTTTGGTATATTAAAGACCCCCAATGACCCATGGAAATCCCCTTTAAATGTTTGACTGATAATTTGGTAATAACCTATTACCAGTTATATTACATTAACCCAATGCTGCTGATTACCAATTATTAGCAAGTGGGCAGATATTCATATTTTGGTTTCTACTCTATGCCTCTTGCTTTGTGCATATAATATTACCATTAGCCTGTGACAAGGGTTAAATTACACAAGAACTTAAAGGATTGTGCATCTACAGAATTTATTGTGAAATTACAGGAAGTTTCGCATATATTTGGGCCCCTTTTTCCAGTTATCAAATAATCAGTGGTAGTGACAAGTTGGATAGAAGATTTTCACCAATGCTGATTATTTTACAGATGATTAGTCCTCTTCACCATGTTTGATGTTGATAACATGTCTGTTGTTATGTATTTAGCTACACTTCTGTGGAGTTACTTGTCATTTAATGCCTCTTAATTTGTTTCCATAAAACATTACAAGGGTGTGGGGTGGTGGGGAGGGGTTATTAGAAGGAAAGGGGAGAGAAACATATCACATTTAACATAACAAAATGAAGATACACATTTCATCTTGATCTGAATTTGAAGTTAACATGTACAATCAGCACCAAACTACTAGGGTTCTTTAAGCTTGCTGCAAAACTTACACAAGTGTTTTGAGGCATAACCTGTTGCTGTTTTACAAGTTTGTCACTGTTGTAAATGTGTTTCTATTGTTGTGTTCTCTTCTCAGGTTGAAAATTTTGAACCATTTTGGGGTCAGTCCTATGTGAACCCTTTGGCTAACCTACAAGCTACTCTGTCATGTTCACCACCGAAGAAGTATGATAGGTCTGTACCTCCATCAGAGTCAAAGAGACACACTACTCACACTACACCTGCAACTGTAGTTAAGGAGCAGGTTCCTAAAAAGGAGAAAGTCCCAAAGGAAGTAGTCAAAGAGCCACCAACAGAGGTTGAACCAGTTAAAAAGGAGAAAATTATCTTAAAACTGAATCTGAAGGAAGTCAAAGCTGCGGCAGCAGCTGCTGCAGCTCAAAATTCAAAACATTCAAAGACTTCTCCAAGGAAACCTAAAATTAAACCTATTTTGTCTGAAATGGACAGTCAAAAGACATCTTCAGAGTACGTATGCAGTCAACTTCTAACAGATATGGCTCATGCAACACAAAAAGAAGGTTGTAATAGTGATAGAAGGACTAGAACTATCCCAGGAATATTAAAGAATGCACACATTATGCCACCACTCAATCTAAAACGTCCCGGTGAGACTCTTCTTAGCAGGAAACGAGATGAACCTGTAGAGAAACGGTCAAAACAAGATGATGATGATTGTACAGGTAACGTGAGCAATACTAGAGGCTTACAGAGGACAATGGGAAGCATGCCAAGTAATGTTTCTGCCAGAACAGTGGCCCAGGTGAAAGCATCAACCATGAAACAGGGCCAAACAAGAACACTTGCTCAAATCAAAGCTCAGACTTTGGCCCGTGCTCAAGCTCTTGGTCAGACTAGAACTTTAGCACAAATCAAGGCACAAACAAGTGCTAAACTACAGCAAAGGTCACCACCAGACAGAACTGCCAGACCGTATGGTCACGTACCCACCATTTTAGGTAGAGGGCGCCCTCATAGCTTTATGAATCTGAAATCTATAGTTCCAACAAATGCAACCGCTGTGTCTGCTTTGATCAATAATCAGTTGAGTGATTTATCAGCAAGTGTGACTGCTTTAGTCACAAATCAGTCAGAACTGGCAGGTTCTACAAATCAAGTAGTAGTAGTGTCATCAGAAAAGCCTGTACTTCAAACTGTTAAACCAATCATAATAAAAGCACAGCCTGGTATGTCATTGGTCATAGTAAGCCAACCCAATGTCAACAATGCAGCAGCAAGTACAGTGACCTCCAAAGTTGATGTGATGGACAATTCTCCAGTGGTCAAGTCTATCGGTCATCTACCATCAGTCCTTACCAGTTCAACTAGTCCATCTTCTTCCAAACTTGCAACTCAAGTAAATTCAGTTTTAAGTTCCAGCCAACAGAATTCTGTGCCATCATCTTGCATTAACCAGACAAAACCAATCATATCTTCACCATTAGATACCACTCAGCTTGTGAAGGTCTTTGCAGTAGATCCCAATAAAAGGAACTTTGTCAGAATTACAGATGGGGGGAGTGTAGCACAAACTCAAGTAAAAATGAATCCTTTGTCATCCTCCAGTAAACAGTTGAATACCTCCCACCAATTAGGTAAGACTAGTATCACAGTAGCTCCAACTAAAAATGCCGTTGTACGTCTGGTTGCTGATTCCGAGATATCTACACCCAGTCAAGGAAGGCAGACGACACTGTTTCTGAATTCTCCGGGGAAAAATGCAACTAGAAATATAAACAAGGATCCAGCAGAAACTAACAATGGTGCAAAAGCTCTTGATGTAGAATGTGCCTGTAAATTAAAAGCATTAGTATCATGTAAAGGTTGTGGTGCATTTTGTCACCATGATTGTATAAATGCTTCCTCCAATCTTTGTGTGTCCTGTCTTATCAGGTAGGTGTTGCTAGACCTCCTAGAAAAAAATGGAATTTTTTTTATTAGTTTAGGTTGTAGTAATCATTGACAACACACTTTAAAGGGCAAGAGCATTCATCCCAAACTTTGCTTGAAACAAGAGATGGATGTCATCAAGGTATCTTGATAATATTTAAGAATTCAATATTACATATTTAAGGTAAACCAAGCAGTAACTCCTAGTAGTTTTCACATTTTAGGAGAACAAATATTGTCATATAACTCCCATGTGCCCATCATGATGTCTACTACACTTAAAGATGGGTGGGGGACTGCATTTCCTCTTTAAAGGTTCATATACAGGAGGGGTACATCTTCATCCAATGCTAGAAATATTCTCCCAAAAATATGGTTTAATTTGTGATAGTCAACTGACTATCAGCACTGGAAAAAAGGTTTATTTCTTAGGAGGGAGAAAAACTTTTTTCAGTAAGGGAGTAATATTTTCCACAATTTTACCTATAATTTTGTGCACAGGAAAAGGAAGTTTCCCACCAATTGCCCAAATTTCCCTCTATTTGCCCAATTTTCAGGGAAGGAGGCTTCCAGCTTCCCAACTTGTTACACCAGTGCTAGCTATATGCTCTGAAACATCCAACGATGTATGCTACACTCTGACTGTATTTATTTACTGTGAATGCTAGATATAATCTAGCTAATATTAATTTTGTCGGATTTAAGTGATCAATTGGTCATACACTAAAACACCCCTCCATGTAGGCACACTCACTCATTGAACATCATTCACTTGGCTAGAAAGAATTAATTTTGGAATCATCACTGCATTATGCATGCCTTAACAATGATTAGCATACTGCTTGAAGATAGTTACCTCTTGATAAATATCATTTACACTTGAGATTCTGCATTTATATTCATGAGGGGTTGGTACTGCCTAGCTAGCCAATGTGTTGGCCATTTGTACAAGTGTAGCATGAGTCACATGACAGATGTAGGTTCTCGTTCTTTTGTGAAGTGATATTTTGCAATTGTTGTAATATATGCAACGTGATATTATGACTGTTACATTAATTCATGATTTTTCAAGGAGGAATCCACATTTTTCACTAATTCTTCAACTTGTTCCATACCCTTAGTAGACCAGGTCGAAGGCATAAATACTCTGTGGTGGACCACTAGCACTAGTCTTCACTAATAATGTGACTGATACCTTTAATAGTGATATACCTATATGTCAAAACCAAACTGTAGCTGAAAGGGATATAATGCATTTAAAATGTCTCAATGTTGCATAAAAATGAAGAACTTGTAGCCATTATTGAACCATTTGTTGTAACTCAAACAAAAATAACTATCTTCTCAAAATATGCATTACAAACATTACCAAATTGTGTTGTTTGAGTTTTTGAAAGTTGCAGCTAGCTAATTATCTTGGAGAAAAAAAACTAAATTTCTCCCAGTGGGAACTTGTTTCTTTATTTAAGAAGGCTATTGTTTTGCCTTATCATTAAACATCTATCTTTCTGTATCAGTAAATACTGGTTTTAAAAATATTAACATTTTCTGTAAAATAAATGCAATATTTCCTTTTAAATTGTTAATAAAATGAAATTTCAGAACTTGGTATAATAATTTATGGTTAACTTAAAGGGTCAATGCTGTCATTCCTAACAGGTCCATTTCTCTGAATTAACCTAATTAAGCCCCTCCCACAACTCTCTAATACTTATCCTCATGCAGACAGAATGTCACTTTGTTGCTTCAGTGTGAGTATGTATAATCAACACACTCTCATTGTTGTATATGCTCTGTAACATGAGCTATGGTACTTGGACTTTTTTGGACTTGGCTCTCATCATAGAGCTATGTCAATTTGTGGACTACTACAAAAGATGGAGTTTAGGGTTAGTGTTGACTACATTTTGATATGAGATGCCCACCTACAGTTTAGTAACCATTACACACTAATAAACCAGTATCATTGTTTTATGTATACATGATGGGGGTTAAGGGTACTGTATCTGAAATTGAAAGGGGTTTTAACCATTATCATCTTAACCATGATTTTGTGCAATAAGTTCCTAGGAGGTCACTGTTGTAAAGTATTACACCATTTTAGGTGAACATCCGCAAGAAGAGAAATATTAGAACTAGTAGGTTTACTTTGTAACAAAGTGTATTTATACTGGCTACAATTAGTAATTTTTAGATGAATGCTATTTGAATGATGTAGTTTTTGATTCAGAGAATAATGAATCAAGGGTACCTGAATATTCATTACATTTTGATTTAACTGATAGGGTTAGTATTTAATAATTTTATGTGTGGTAAAGTTTTGTCAATGGATTTCAAGTAGTGATCCATTCCTTGTCTATCTTGGATAATTCTCATCAACATCCCTGCCACTTCAGTAAATCATCTGAAGCATCTGCAGTAAGGTGTCCCCCATTAGCTACAATTTCTTTCAGCATACTTGCCAACTGTTCTATTTGGAGTGGAACTGTTCCATTTTCTGAGCTTTAAAAGTTGTTAAAATCAGTTCATTCCAATTTTCGGACTCAAAGTGTTAAAAATGTAGTCATGGTACAAATGATCAGAAAAATGATAAAAAAAAAAAATACCAGTAATTCCCAAAGCAACAGGTTGGTCAAAGTAATTGTTAATTTTTACATTCACCCAGTTGATATCGTGATATGTCATGAATATTTACAGAGGAAATTAGGATCATCAAGTCCATTGAGGTTTGTGCGTTGTGCACTTTCCAGGGTTGGGGATGATCTGCTTTGTGTTCTGTTTTTAGAGATGACAATATTGACAAGTATATTTGAGTTAAAGTCCCCATTACTTTGAGGTGGAATCCACCCACATCACTTTGGGATTTCACTTTGGCATGCTGACTATCACAGCTCATGCTCAGATCATTTATTATGTGTCTGATTCAATTTTTATACAATGTAGTTTCAAAGTGTCAAGAAAGTACAGAGCCAAACTATGCAGTGAAGTTTATTAAAAACTTTTTGATTCTATTATCTCATGTGTCTAGTATGCCATATGATTTTGGATGGAATCTATCAGTAGAGAAAATCATTCACAAACAATGATGGATAAAAGTGTGAGTACCCCAATTAAATATGTAGGCTACCCTAAAATGGGGTCCAACAGAGAAATTGAATGAATCTAATTATCCCTCTTCCTCCGGCCTTGTGGGTTACCATCATTAACCCATGTAGTTTAAATAGAACTCTAGAAGGTGACTAATGGTAGTTGTTGATTTAAATGCAGACTTAGTGTTTCATGGTGCTTTGAAGCAGTCTTACTGAAGGTAGAATAGCATATTGAGAAGGGGGAGGGGGTGACTGCTTGGCATATATTTGTCACTGTCACTTATTGCCTTGAATGTGTCATCCGTCAGTTAGTTAGTTAGTTCAACAGGCAACAGAGTGCAAGAGGTGCCACTTTTGGAATGGAGTTTGTAATAAAGCTCCATTGCAGCTGTTTATATGGTTATTTATTACAGATGGCTTTGTAAATATCAATTTTTATTCAGCATTTGTAAATAGATGGTCCAAACGGGCCAATTCCTGTAAAATAAAACAAAAGAAAAGAAAGACTGGAGGTCACCATCTAATAGGAAAGAAGGGATTTATTAACAAATGTGGGGGGGGTTAGGCTTATCTCAAATGGTATATTTGAAGTCATGTTACTGTTGTGGTTATTCTGCTAGTCCAAAAAGAGATAAAAATAATAATTGTTTGATAACACTTTGAATTGATTTAATGCCATGATACAAAAAAACTGGGAGACTATTATACCTTTAAAAGGTATCATTAAATATAAGAATCATTAATCAAATATGTTCATACCATATGTAGAAGGCAAAACTGTACCATGTCCTGCTCATGCATTACACTTCAGTTAATTCAGTCTTCAGTAACTTGGTTGTAATAACTCATCTAATAGAGGGCGCTATTTGGGAAGATAATTTCAGTTTGTGGCTAACATTTCACGATCATTCATGTTTGTACAAGGAAGTTGTGACCTTGTGGAATAAAGAATGAATACACGTTACCTTTTTCCATTGTTGTTTTCATTTTAAGATGGTCTTTATATGCTTATGTTGGAATGTAAATGATATGTGATGTGTTTTATACACAAAGGCTAACCAACTGCATGGTCAATTGGTTATAGCATCTGACTTGCAGCTGAGAGGTCGAGTTCTACTCTTGGCCATTTCAAACAGAAGACTTTAAATATGGAACCTACTGCCATTGTGCTTGGTGTTCAACATAAGCAACAGGGAAGGAAAAACAAGCCAGTGAGCCACAACTGGAAAAAAGGCTGTGGCTTGCCCAACTTAAAGGTCAAGAGCAGTCCCCCCAAACTTACTTTGAAGTAACAGCTAAATATTGCAATTTTCTTCTTAATTCTCTTCAAAGAATCTTGCAAAATATTTTATGATTTCAATATTGCATATGCAAGGTGAACCAAGCGGTTACTTGTAGTAAATTTCACATTTGAAGAGAAAAAATGTCACATGACTCTTAACAGCCAATCATGAAACTGGGTCATCTACTACACTTCTTCAAGTTGGGGTGACTGCTCTTGCCCTTTAATCCAGTTGGTTAATAGAAACTGAGCCATTAAACCTCATCTTACTTTTTACAGGCTTCTGTCAAAATTTGAAAAATGCCTAATGTGCACCATAGTGTGTAATGCACATGCCTGTTCCTTAATGGAAGACTTGTGCTGTAAGTTAAATCCCTATGTTTCATTTGGCATCCAAGAGGGCATGGGTCTTGATAACCATGTAATCACATGTGTGAGGGGGAGGGAGTGGGGGAACGTATATGCCTTTACAGTTTAGGCTAAAGCAGTGGATCCATTCAGGCAATTGATAGGGCTAAGAAAATATATGATGCCTTTTCTTCATGGGACTTAATCCAAAATTCTTAGTTCGGGTGAAAATTTTTCCCTTAAATGTTTGACTCATATGCCTATTAAGGCTGATGGATATGTTGAAGTGTTCTTCAAACATTAACTTTGCTTCCGATCTTTCTAGTAGCCAGCAAGCTGTATACATTTCATGTTTTCAGTCATGTTGAGTGGGAAAATGTGTACAGTTTGTCGTTTAATGAAATTTGAGGGATGAATTTGTCTTGATTTCATATTTTTCTTTACAACACAACAAATACAAGGTACAGGTAAACATAATTATACTGGACATCATCAGCAGGAGTTTTGATGATTTTCAATCGCCACTATCAGGGCCAGATTGCTGCCCTACGTAAGGGTATATTTAAGGGTGGCCTACTTACCTTTTTAGAAATTTTCAAAATATTTGAGTAAACCCAAATGCAATCTGGTGCCACATACCACACCTTTTTTTTTTTTTCTCAGAATTCCATTGGTAGAGAAATCGCCTCTTGCTTATCTCCAGCCATGTCACTGTTGTAATCGAGTCACCAGATTAGTGACCCGTGTCACCAGTTTTCAAACTTTTAAACGACTCGAGTCGAGTCATCGACTCGAGTCACTGTACTACTTCAATGGGGAAACTATTCCATAATTCTGTCGAGTCACTATCATTTTGAGAGGAAGCGACTCGAGTCGTGACTTGTTACAACACTGAGCCACGTACATCAACGAATTTCATTTACAAGAAGAGTAACATTGGGTTAGGGCTTAGGGCCGAAGGGCAAATCTCTCAATTTATTGCAGGATAGATCCAAGTCATTGCCTACTTTAACAGCCCTGTCAGTTCTGCGGTATCATCTTGGCATACCCGTCGGGGGATAAGGCGTAACCTTGCCCTGACTTAGTGCCACGCATACGACAGAAACTAATTGGGCAACACATTTGGCGAGGACGATTTCGTGACTTCTCCTTAGCCCTTTTAGCAGGGAGTTGCTGCTAGCAACTCCCTGCTTAAAGGCTCTTCAATATCACCTTCTGACCAACAAATTGCCCTTGATAGGCTTAATCCCCCCCACCCCCCTTCCCGTGGGGTAGTGGATTAGAATATTCCCACAGTATTTCCACCTATAGAGGCTTTTCACATGACGTCATAATACTCTCCGGCGGCCATGTTGGGGTACAAGTAACTACGTAGTAAACCATACGGGACGCGCTTGCTCGTTGAATTTGTTTACACCGTGCATGTCAAAGTGTACACTGTGCAGTGCGTTCGAAACAAAACCACGTGTATTTGGCATGAATGTCCTCCAGCATGGCGGTTCCGTGACGTAATTGCAAAGCCTCTATAGTGAGAGGCAGCTTAAGGGGGGGGGGGGGACTTGAACCCATTAACACTTTGAGGCCAAACATGAACAAGTTCAGTGAACTTTACCCTTTATATTGCTGACACAGTATAACACATAAGTGTCCGGGAGCAGTTTAGTTTGGGGCTGGAAGAGATTTTGTCCAGAAAATGTAATTCTGCTCGAAAGACTCAGCAGAGCGCCAGGATAATTTGGCTCAAAACGTACAGAATATTTTGAAAAACTAAGCCCTTGAACAGTCGGGAATGATATTTTCCAAGCTTATAAGGTGGATATACTAAATTTCTGCCAAGAAGACTACGTAAGCGGAGAGCCGTCACTGGTTCGCTCGGAGCGTTACAGGAAATTTAGAAAAATGGCCCCCTGAGATAGCGGTAAATTGCATTTACGTAGGCTCCTAAATGGGATCAAACTATTCGGTAGTTTGATTTCCCTTTTGCTGTAAAATGTTCACTTCAAACTAAATTATCAAACTGCAAAGTGATCAGAGATTTATTAGATTCTTTTGCTCAAAAAATGTAATTCTGCATGCCCGGAAGATTTTTAAGCGAACCTCTACTTATGATTGGCAAGGAGCATAGAGAAATTTTAAAAAATCGTGACCCCTCAAATTGTCGGAAATGGCATTTCCGGGCCCAGGCTTGTAAGCAGAATTTGAGATTTTATGTGTAATAAAAAAAAATCAAAAACTTGTTAAGTGATCAGAAATGAGTTACCAGGTAAAATGTATCACTTACAATGAATGGACATGGACTTGTATCTTTTTGCAGGAAAGCTATAAAGTGGAGTTATAACATGCTGTTCTTTACTCTTTTGTAATTCTTACCTAAATTTAAGATATACAGAATTGATGAAATTGCCTTAGTTACTGCCAGAACTCCCGATTATAAATAATTTTACTTCTAAAACATTTTGAAAAAAAAAGTTGTCAAGTTATGAAGTGGGTTAAAATGAATTTTTAGGCGTACTGCGAAGACACATTGGAAAATAATTTTATTTACCCGTTTTTCATTACCGTTGCCCGCATTCTGCTTTACAGGGGCAGAGCAGATGGCAAACTTTTGGCAGTAGCGTACTCAAGGGGAAGGGGGCGGGGTACCCAGGTGGAATGCCCCCGCTTGCCCCCCCCCCCTCGCATTGAAATTCGTAGGTCGAAAAACAGGCAAAATTTGCATTAGATAAAAACTCCACAAACAATGCTTGACTGTTACGATTTTTTAGTATTTGCACGGAAAAATGGTTACTACAGTACAGAAGGTCGGGTTTTTTAAAGACAACAAAAGTTTCGGAAACCTTTGTAATGTACAACGTTGAATCACTTATGATCCCGAAGTCAAGGGCACCGTCACGGTGACTAGAAAGGCGAGGGAGCTGACAAGTTTATTTAGCTCCCTGTTGGGATGTAGTACTTCTATACACCCAATGTACATTAGCGGTCGGTCGGTGACTTGCATCTCCCTGGTGACCCATATGTGTTTCACCAAGGAGTTGTAACCGCCTGGTTTTACAGAACACTTATAGCTATGTAGAAGAGTTGTCCTTGGGAACTACGTGCACAGGAGAACCCGGCGTATCAGCACCATAAATCAGTGCCAGATATAAGAACTTTAGGGCGGACTCCCCAAAACAACTGGGTGGGATAGGGTGGGGGTAGAAGTTTTATAAATGAGTGAAGATATTGTACAGTAGTTACTGAAACCTGCTTGGTTTTGTTCCTATCAATATATTTTTCTTAAAACAGAACGAAATACCCATAGCTTTATTTAGTTCTTTACTGAAGAAAGGTCAAGACCAAAATAAGATTTTATGAGTGTTTCTATACCATAAGCTTTGGTACTCTGCATTGTTTGAATTAGTTGTCAATCAAAGAGATGAACCAATTGAGATAACTCGTATACGCAGGGCATTCTAAGGAAGAATATGTTTGAGTCGACCTAGAATGCCGACACGTTTTGCTACTTCAGCTGAAGTACCTGTGTTCTAGAACACAGGTGGGAAATATGATGTTCCCATTTAAGGAGTGGGTCGAAATAATTACCTAGAAGTGTTATCTTACTCTCAACTTCAAGTTGTTTAGGCCTATTCGTGTGTATATTGAAACGGAAGTTATTCCTCTTGAGATTGAAAACCATGTATTTTTTTCTTTTTAACATTGAGGGAGAGCTTGTTTTAGGCAAACCAGTCTGAATATAAACATAATTCTATGCAGACCCTTTCTTCTAGCTTCTGCGGTTTGCTAAAGGTGTATTTGTATCATCATCACATAGAACCATTCACGAGTTAGAAAGAGTATGGTTTATGAAATTTACGCAAATTATATACGAGAAAGGTCACAGGATGGAACATTGGGGTACTCCACAAGTTATTACACTGTTAAAAAATTTCTCTGTAAATTTACATAATTTTATGGCATTTTTTTCCAACCAAATAATGTTTTTTTACAGCCAGACTGTAATTCTTGAAAAACGTTAAGGGTTTGTTTTTTCTTTACAGTTTTTGCATGTATATTAGTTTACAAAAGTCTACTGTAAAATCGAATTACCGAATTGTTCTGTTTTGTTTACTTTAATTTTATGTGAATTTACAGCCTACTGTTTTCATTCCCGACGTTTTAATATTTATTGTAATATCGCTTTTTTACCTTTCATATGTTATTACGTAACATACACTTCATCATTACGTAGATGCAGTCACAGTATTTGCTTATCAACGTAATGTGTCGTTACGAAGTTGTTTCCAATCAAAATACTTTTTCTAAAGTCCTCCCGACCCTCTGGCAAAGGGCCGTTCGGCGAAACCAAACTTGATACTGCTTCCCGAAGAAGCTATTACGTCCACTGAAGGACAACACTTAACGATCAACCTCGCGGCCTTCAGACCATTTTCATCATTGTTTTCAATCAAAATACTTTTTCTAAAGTCCTCCCGACCCTCTGGCAAAGGGCCGGTCGGCGAAACCAAAACTTGATACTGCTTCCCGAAGAAGCTATTACGTCCACTGAAGGACAACACTTAACGACCAACCTCGCGGCCTTCAGACCATTTTCATCATTGGTCTGTCATGTATGGCTCCATTCTTGACTGGATGAAAAGAACAGATATTACACATGATCTTAGACAAAAGGCCAAAATTACTTTTTCTAAAGTCCTCCCGACCCTCTGGCAAAGGGCCGTTCAGCGAAAGGCCAAAATACATTGAGGATGCTTTGTTGTCATATTGTTGTCAAGTAAACTGCTATCTCTAGGAACTTTGTAATTGGAAAGTCACATTTTTTGTACAATATAATAATTGTTTTTAAAATAAATATGACAAAGAATGCAAATACATTGGTTGCAAACATTTCCAGACAAGGTAAACAATACGTTTATCACTTCCCGATTAAAAAACGCCAAAGAAGATATTATTCAGAGCAACAGCAATCCTTTTGTTAGGAAAATGCCTACAAAATAAGCTCCACCCATTTATGCAAAATGAGATTTACGTCATAAAGTGGTAAATTTACAGACTCTTTCAAATAAATTTGTGAAACGTTTTTAATTTGCTCCGATCAAGTGCATGAGCGCCTGTGGCGATGAGTTGACATCAGTATACCAATTGTCAGTGGTCTAAAATTACGGCCTTACAATTTCTTTTTACTTAAAAATGTGTGACAAAACACCAGTTGTATGATATTTATAACTATAAGAACCTAATAATTTAGTATGCTTTTATAATAAATGTAAGTTAATTTTCAAATAGGGTCATAAATTTGCCAAAATTTTTTTTTTTTTTTAAACTGAAACTTCGCAGAACGATGCATGTTATATATTGAAAATTTTCTGGCTATTTCTTATTTGCTTGTTTGGGCTAATTTTTTTTTTCTTTTTCAGCTTAAAAACAAAATGAATGTTTGTTAAATGACAGTATTTTTATGTGAAATCAGAAAAATACAAAATACTGTTAAAATTTCTGTAAATTTACAGAAAAATTTATACAAAGCAGTAAAATTTGGTTAAAAAAGCAGACAGAAATGGTTTTTCAAATAAACAGAAAATACATGTTCAACAACCTTTTTTAATTGTAGCAATACAAAGTGTCTGTAAAGATACAGAAAATCTCTATTAAAAGTAAAATACAAAAAGTTTAAGTTAAAAGAAGTCTGTAAATTTACAGAAATTTTTAACAGTGTATGTTCATATCTGATGCAATATTTCTAAAAGAAGTGGACTTGCGATCTATTTGTGAAGTAACTTTTAATCCAATTGTAACTATACCACGGAAGTCATCAGATTGTAATTTTTCTAATAATATATCATGATTAATGATATCAAATGCCTTTGATAAATCAAGGGAGACAGGCAAATTTTTTTTGCAAGACTACAGTATGAAGTGGGGCTGGAAAAAAGTTATTTCACAAGTTACCCGAATGTGTTGCAAATCTTTGTAATCATTTTTATTTCCTATTGAAATTTTACTTTGGATACAGCGTTTTCTGAAAGTATTTAAATATTCGGCCATTTCGGGCATTTTTTTTCACATGATTTTAAAATAAGCTGAAGAATAATTGACAAGATTTTCATTTGTGTCGCAATTTTTTGTCTCTTTGATACCCTGACTATGGTACCGTTCTATTTTCAAATTTTTGAGAGAACTCGATCGGTATTCGACCATTTTCGGGCATTAAGTTGAGGGAGACTGTGAAGTAAAGCTCACAAATGATAGCTATTTGCCGAATGTGTAACGAAATCCTTTGATCATATTGATTTGTCAGGAAAATTTTACCATGATGATGATGTTTTTTGAGCATATCCTTTAAAAAGTTCGGGTACGCCTATGAGTTTTCTGAAAAACAATGCCATTTTTAAACTTTAAGTTCCGATAGCTAACCGATTTTTTCCTTAACCTAGCTCCTGCCCGAATTGTTGATCTTGCGGGAATTTGGGGGCGGGCAGTCTGCTTCCCTGCCCCCGCAGAAAAAAGCAAAAAGAAAATTGATGAAATTAGGACAGCAGCTACCGGTGCCACTTGATGAGCTGGTGTCACATACAGCAAATTTCCGATTTTGCCACTTCTAGAGCTCGGAAAAGTTTATCGACCTGAAGGTATGAGCAAGCACTTCTGCTTAGTTTTTGAAAATTGCAGTGCGTGAAGCGGGAGGAAAATTTTGCTTTTTCGAAACAATAATGACAATAATGAGGACGAGTATGGAGCTTTTACTGGAGGAAATTCGGCATTTCGTGAGTTGTCAAAACCACTCAGTAGACTGGTTTCACAAATGGCAAATTTCCGAATTCTTCATCTTTCAGAGCCGCCCGTCCCTGTAGCTACGTCACAGGGTATCTAAGAGAAGGGGGATCATATGCAAAATGGTGCTAAATGTTTCAATATTTTGAGTTGCTTGGAAACTCCAAAGTTTTTAAAACATGGTCTTGAAAGTATGGGTAATTACTTTAACGGACCACGGTCATTGTGAATTTAAGTACTGGGTGTACTCTATATTAAGTAATTAGAAACACAACAAAAATTTTGGTTTGTGAAGGATTTGTGACATAGTGGTCGCCAGGTCTATTTGAATACCCAAAGTGGGTTTTTTTTCTTTTTCTTTTGAATGGCCTTTCTACGCTTCCGTAATTTTCTGTATCAATAATTCCACTTGTTTACTTTGTAAAATTTTCCCTTAAAGGCATGTTCTGGTGGCTTTTCACCTCTGTCTTGTAGAAGAAACAAAAATATTACACACCATGTCCTTCAAACCATATCACAATACCATTTTTCTAACTCAAGATATCTCACTTTAAAGATGGGTTATGTTTGTTTAAAAATACCTCTGCTTTTCAACAAAGCCACAGAAAGTTATGTAATGTGGGCATATTGCTTCAAATTCCTTTTGTTTTTCTTTACAATTGAACATCCTGTTTGTCCTTGAACTTTGATAGTGTTGGAATGTTTGGATATCTTTTCCTGTAGATCTAGCATTACCCTTTACCATATGTAGGGCACAACCAACAATGTTGCTTAATATTGCCTGCAGGGGCATCGTAATTATAAATAAACTGAATGCAGTGTCAAATTAATGTGCCACAATGACATCACATATTTCCCATGATGCATCAAATCCCAAGAAAAATTTGCAATACTTTAAAAATTTGTATCTTCCGAACGCTATAAGCTATTGAAAGGCAATTTTCACCTTCTGAAAGAGAAAATTTTTCTGCTTATTTTGAAGTTTACAAATTTTGTCTCCAGAATATGCCTTTAAATTTTCGCGAGCTTCGTGCCCTTGCAGTCTCATTGATGTTCTTTTTTCACTTGCATATCAAATACACTCACATTACTCAACGGTCTCAATTGTAATGTCCAGGCTCTTTACGGGCTCCGTACTAAACAGACTGGATGTAAAATTTGTGTGTTTAGTCTATCTTGCTGGTCCAAGTTCAAGAAACCGGAGAGCTAAAAGACGTGGTCTTTATCCACCACCGTATGATTACCATTCAATTTTACTTACAGGGAAGACTTTATTTTGTGAGCAAAATAGGATGGATGACATTATAAAGTTGCCAATAACCCGAGTCATTCGTCATTTGATGGTTGGGAATAACTCAATTATTGTTTCCTTATTTTTCATAAGCTTCAAAAACCATTTATGAGTTACTACGACTGTTGAAGACAACAAAATCCCTCTTTATCTTTGAACAAGCGCGCATGCGCTGTAGCGAAAGGTGGTTTGATGACAAATTCAAAGTAATTTTACAAGCTAGTTGTGTCTATGTTAGTGTGCACAGTAACTTGCACTTGTGCTACACTCTCTAATCGTACTTACGCACCAATATAATACCGGTACAATATGCATGCAGGGAATACAAATTAAAACGTTGGTCTAGTCTCGACACGATTGGGGTTGACTTCAAGTATCAATCTTTCAAGATCATGGAGAAAGATGTTGTGGTCGCCGTTTTGGATGAAACTATCCCTCCTTGTCGAGAATGCGAAAAACACTTCTTCAACCAAACACAAACGTTTAACTGGATAGAGGCAGGGGTTGTCCTAATTTCAATAATGACATTAGTAGCGGACCTTGTGACAGGTAACTGTGTGGTTCCAGGTCAAGGCCAAAATAAGTTAGGCTAGGGCACTTTTATTTGTTACTACCTAACGTTAGGTTAGATGCGTCCACTTTGTTTTTCCCCCCAATTTTAGGTCTAGCTCATGATGAAGGTTAGCAACTCAGCCTAGGCCTAGCCACGCTGGTAGTTCTAGTACTAGCCTACTACTACTAGCCTAGGCCTTACGTTAGGCCTAGTCACTGAACGTGACCGTATAATCCGCTCCTTGTAGTCACTCCTTACTACGGAAATGAAGTGTATAGCATAGGAACGTAATGCTGGGTCCTGTTCAAGGGCTAGTTAGGCCTAACTTAGAAGTAGTAAGTTAGGCCTAATGTATAGTAGGCTAGGCTAGGAAAGCCTAAGTTGTAACTTGTACTTGTAGGCCTAGGCTAGGCCTAGTCAGTAGTTGTAAGGTTAGGCCAAAGGCTCTTAATTTAGAATTAGGGTCTGGAACTTACCTCATAGGTGGATACGTACGCATAGGGCTGCCACGATATTGCGATATCGTCGATACAGTTTTGCCCCGGCGATATCGACCAATGTTTTGTCAAGATGTGATATCGCAACAAATCAAATTAATGACTAAACCACTGTGAAATCCCCCTTTTTTTATTGTCTTAAGTCAGTAACCTGAAATGGTCATAATTTACGATGTCACAAAAAATGAAAAACTGCACTTAACCCACCACAAGGAAACATGATATAAAATCGGAAGCTGTTTCAAAATGCATACAATGAATATTGTAACAGCTCACATACGTTCCAGACTTGTGAAGAGTTCTTCTGCACAATCAATATTGCTACATGCACGCATAATCAATCTCCCCTCACTTTTTGGTATGTAGTCAGTAGTGGCTGCATGCAATAAACAACTTTTTTGCTAATTCCTTGGCGCTGATGGAAAATGTTAAGACTTAATGCGCGATATCGCGATATCGTCGCGGAAATACTGACGATATCGATAAATGAAAAATGGTTATCGTGGCAGCCCTACGTACGCATAGTAATAGGGTTAAGGTTAGGGTTAGGGATATTCTTCTTCTTCAAAACGGTGAGACATCCAAAAGGACAATTATACACCGTGTACGTGCCGTGTGATCAGTCAGGCCCTCAAAGAGTTCAGAATGAAATCCACTGGCTTTGGGTGACTTACTGTATGGCCCCCGCAATAAGACTCTCTGGGAGGTTATTCCAATCCCGAGTAGTATTAGGGACAAAACTGTACTTAAAACAATTAGTCCTAGCAGAGGGGGGGGGGGGCGAAAGTGCAAAGCATGCATGTTACGAGAACAACGAGTAGGTTTACACAGATTAGACGGGGATGTTAGCTTGGCCGTAAATACCTTTGGCAAAAATTATGAGTCTGCAACGTCTCCGGCGGTCAGACAAAGTATGTAGACCTAGATCTTTGAGGAGTGTGGTCATAGAGCCAACTTCACGGGAGTACTCGCCGGATAAAAATCTAGCAGATCTTTTTTGTACTCCCTCCAATCTATCTTGGAGTGAAATCTGATGTGGATCCAAGACGGAACAAGCATATTCCAACAAGGGCCTTAGTAAACCTTTATAGGCCGCCAATTTAACATCTTTGGAACAAAATGAGAGGTTCCTGCATAATAGGCCTAAGATCTTATTTCCCTTATTACAAACAAGTTGGATATGTTTGCCCCAGCTGAGATTCTTAGTGATAGTCACCCCCAGATACTTAATTGAATCAACCCTTGTCAGATTGGCCCCATTAAGAGTATAATTATAGATTATTGGGTTATGCGTCCTAGTAACAGACATAACATTACACTTAGCCGGGTGGAATCTCATACCCCAAGTTTACGCCCACTGGCCCAAGTTTATAATGTCCTTCTGTAACTCACTGCAGTCACTGGGATTATTGATGACCCTATAACAAACACAGTCATCAGCAAACAACCTAACTTCAGAAGAAGCAGCACTAACAATGTCATTAATATAAGACAAGAAAAGTACTGGTCCAAGGACAGACCCTTGAGGAACACCGGAAAGGACTGGAGCAGAAGCAGACCTAGTACCATTAACAACAACTGATTGTGAACGATCAGCAAGAAAGTTATCAATCCAATTTATGACTTGCCTAGACACCCCCAAGGAGAATAACTTCGTCTTAAGTAGTTCATGAGGAACTGTATCAAAAGCCTTCTCAAAGTCCAGGATGAAGACATCAACTTGTTTATTTTTATCTAAGGCGGAGGTCCAATCGTCCACAACGGACAGTAACTGTGTATCACAACTATGATTTTTTCTAAATGCATGCTGTTTAGAGGAAAGGCTGTTATTCGCTTGATAGTGATCCATCATATTTGAGCTGATAATATGCTCAAGTAGCTTACAACATATACAAGTAAGAGAGACAGTGCAATAGTTGGATGGGAGAGAGCTATCGTTCTTCTTAAAAATAGGACAGATATTTGCCTTTTTCCAGTCCTTGGGGACTTGACCACTGTTGATTGATTGCTGGAAAAGATGACTGATCATTGGAGCAAGATCAGTAGCAAGCTCTCTAAGAACCCATGGGTGTATATTGTCAGGACCCATGGCCTTACTAATCTTAAGGTTTTGCAACAACTTTTCAACCCCAAATGTAGAGATGGAAATATCGGCCATTCTACTACAGATAGGTCTTCTCTGTAGAGGGACAGAGTCGAAGGAGTCTCTAGTAAAAACACTACTGAACTGGCTATTTAAGGCTTCAGCCTTATCCTTATCACTATTAGCTATTTTACCACAGACCTGTAAGGGGGGGATACTAGGATTATCTTTCCTCTGACCATTAATATACCTCCAAAAGGGTTTGGAGTCATGAGTAATATCATCTATCATGCCGTTAATGTATTTCCTATGAGAATTGAATACCTCCTTCTTAATACTAGCGCGAAGGTCAACCCACTTACAGTATTGTAAAAATATAATTTGTTAGTCTTCTTGTACAAAGCATGAAGTCTGTTCCTTCTCTTTATCATAAAACACATGTACCAATATACATGTATGTACATGCATACGTATGCATAGGTAGAGGGTTAGGGTGGGCTATATGTAGGTGTATGCACCCTTGGGAATATATACATCGTTGTACGTTTAAATATATGCACTTACGTATATGTATGCTTGGCTCTAGGGATACATGTATACTGTATGCTTGTATATGTATATAGGCCTATATACGTACACATACGTATATATATATGTCTTTATATAGTATGTGGTACTGTTAGACAGTACTTATATCATTTGAAGACCCACCACCGGCAACGGCACTCGTAGCACAGTCAGCAAGCGCGCTGGTCTATATGCTATACTGTGTATACTGGTATGTCAGGGGTTTGAATCCATGTTTAACCATTGCTTTTCTTACTTCCACAGCATTAACTATTCACTTCTTTCCACAGCAAATTCATCATACTGCTCTTCTCGAGTGAAGAAAAAAAAAGGAATGCATTTTACTGGAGAATAAAAAAAAATAACTTTGTTTTTCTCTTGGAAAAAAATAGAGTTTCAGTGCCCTCTTTTAAGTTGGGAGTTGTTTAAAATGATGTCATTTCTGGGCACTGATTCTAAATTAGTACCGGCCTAAAACTTAGTTACAGAGGTAAGGTTAAGTTGGATGGAGTTTAACGACCCAGTTTCCAACCAAGCCAGCCATGCCTATTTCCAGTTGTGGCTCACTGGTTTGTTTTCCTTAGCCTACTCCAATGCTTATGTTGCGGGGACCGCGAATTTTGTAGTAGGGGGGGGGCTTGCCGACTCCTTAAGAGGACCCTGCCCCACTGGACAGTGCCATTAACTGTAATAAAGTTTAAAAAAGTGTACCTCTTTGATGAGCCTACCCAAATCTGAATTTTCAGTTACATTTAACTAGCCTAGGCCTACAGGGTGTATTAAGAATAAAAAAATGTTCGTTTTAAGAGTTTAAAAACCAGTATTAAAAGGTGTTCCATCCTTCAGTTATGTAGGGACTTATTATGAAAATAAGAACACTAGGGGGTTACAGAGCAGAAAAACTGTAAAATTACTCTGTATGTACAAATTAAAAACAGAATAAATAGGGAAGCTGATGTGAATGATTGCCCCTTTAAAATTCTGGCAGTGTATAGTTTATTCACAACTATGCTCTCAGGTAGCATACCTACAGTTGGGTGGTATACCGCTACTGACGTCAAAACCAGTACTAGAGGTACAGGTAATGAAAATACCGAAGATATTTGGTGTGTGGCTAATAATGGTTCTAAAGAAAATACCGGTACTTGAAAAGAATTACTGTACTGGTACTCATTAAATCTGCTGTCAAAAATAACTGTTAGGATGTGTGCATGATTAAAATATTTACACAAACATTTAGAGCAGAGGTTCCTGCACTGTACTTATTCCAATGAAACACCCAGATGCATTAGAGTGCACTATACTGTAACATGGGGGCCATTCGTGGCTTAGGTTCCTTACCACCCAACTTCCCTACCCGGGAGTATAAAGCCAGTATTTCTGTAAGTACCAGTATGTACCAGTACTGGTATGGTACGGTACCACGGACCATAAGTACCCGAGTGGAGACAGGTACTCACCTGTAAGGTAAAAATTATTTCTTAAAATTATAGCACTTGAATGGAATAATACTAAAATGTGGTGCTGTGAACGTGTAGCAATTAATCGCTAAACCATCGCATGTGGAATAAACGTTTAATACAAAGCAACGAGAGATTAATCACAAAACCTGTTTTTGACATTTTTGTATCCATTTGTATACTGTGACGATCCCTGGTTTCTGTTAAATGGAAGTTTATGGAACATTCTGGGCATATTTGAACCTTGTAGGCCTCAAAGTTTCAGAATAATTTCATTTTACCTTGCAAGATAGCAACTAAATTACAGTATGACTTCTGCATTACATTCAGTATCAATCACTACATACTGAAATTATGTTTTTTGTGATAAGGTAATGGCGATTAATCACTAAACGATCGCAAATTCTTGAGGTTAAACGTTTGGTTACTTTGCTAAACGTTCACAGCCCTACTAAAATGTAACTAAAAAACCATTCGATAAATGCCTTGGGTCTTTAAACATTACAATGTACAGTAAGCAGGGAATATGCACTTAATAATCATTTTGCACCATTTCAGTCACAAATCCACCCTTAAGAATTTTAGAAATTGCTATTAGTTTCACAAAACTAGTACCTTCCAAACTAACAAGTAACTTGCTTTCTTTGGACATTCTGTGCATTCTCAGAAAGATCGCTCCTCATCAGCAAATGCTTTCAATTTGTGCATTTACAGTAGAATAGTTTCCATGCATTGGTTGATTGAATTGACTTAGCATAAGATAACACACAATATTATATGAGTGAGAAATTTGTTGTAAGCAGACAAAGGATCATAGCATTGCAAGCTCTGACACAAACCTTGCTTTGAAGATTTCTGATTCTGACACAGTGATGTAATTGGACTTCTCCATAACGCTAACTGTGTGTGGGAGAAAAGCTTTTGTACAAAAGCAAAAATTTACACAATGAAGCAATGGGACTTCCCACACAGAAAATCCCACTTAAAACATTGGCACATGGTCATGCAGAATCAACTCACTTTCTTTGGTGTTTTGATAGCTACTGTAACTGAAGAAGGGTTATTTTACAATGGATTGCTGCACAATGCATTCCATTAATTCAGACATGTAACACTTTGAAAATGTTTCAAATAATTTGATCCATGGGAAGAAAGCTTGAAAAATCAATATTTTGTGGAAATAAAAGTTCTACTTGATAACTTTTGGTTATACTTTAGGAGGGCAATTTTTATAACTTTTAGAAATTATTTTTGCAATTTACACTACAATTTTGAGTGCTCTTGTCATCTTGTAGAACTCTTCGTTGCAGAATTTCAGTGCAGTGCTGATTTAGTCTCTGTACTGTATTTATCGTATTTATCACTAATATGCAGAGAGTTTAAACTTTTTTGTTTACCAATATTTTGAGTGTGGCATGACTAAATGTTACAAAAAATAGTGAAATGGGAGGCAGGGATTATCAAAAGCCTTAACTTATGTCAATGTAAGGTGTTTTTATGGATATTTGCATGTGTTAAAGCTCCTACTTGTATAATCTTCTGGTACTGGTACCAGTGTTGTAATGACTTGAGTCAAAGATGTGACTCTAGTCTGACTCGAGTCCCAAACTCACGGGACTCGACTTGAGTCACCATTTGCCAAATACTCAACGTGACTTGAGTCATCATAAAATAAAATTTGAAAGACTCGACATGACTCGAGTCACAGAAGTGAATGACTTGACTTGACTTGAGTCTTTGTCCCCAAATTACTCAAGTCACACCCAAGAGTAAAAAAACAGATATTAAAATTTGTTTTCATCATTGGACGCAAACCAAAAGCCATTCATTACTGCTTTATCTACATATGCGCCTGTTCGTATATAGGGGGATATTAACATATAGCATACGTAGCGACTCTGTGTTGGCCCCCCCTTAGGCTGCCTCTTTCGTAGCGATGCACTGGACGAAAAAGTTTGTTCGCCCCGCATGCAACCTAACATACAGCTGCTCTGCTTAACATGTATGTAGTGCCGTCAGTTACACAGGATAATTCGTACAACAAACTTCTCGAAACTGAGTGCCTTGAGGTATTTTGACTTGAAGTAGCTGAAGGTGTGATGAAAAAAAAATCATTTCCATGTAGGCCTATTCAGTTGGAAATATCTGTAATTGGTATCAAGGATTTAGATTAACCAAATCAGTTTGTTTACGGAAACACTTGTGGCTGCAGATGGAGCACAGTTTAGGCCTATTATAACATAGTCAATATAGACTATGGTTATAATTATCACCTGTTTACATAACATAGGGCCTTAGTGTCGTGTAACTGGTAGCAATGGTGTTTATACTGTATTTTTGCAGCAAGATTAATTAATAGTACTTTGTAGGCTTTTATGATGAAGTTACAATGCGGAAGCATACTGCCTAGTTTGTGTTGTACATGTATGACTTACTCAATGGAGGCTTTATACAGTAGTGTAGTGTAGGAGTTAAGGTATTTGATATCTGAGTGTTCTTGTATGACAAACATATTATTTGATGAAATATGTCACTGCTCAATGTGTAAAGATTAATACAGTACAAACTCATCTTCAGGCCCAGTTCTCTCACCCCAAACAGTACCAGTTCTCCTTGTTACCTTCTTACTTAAGCCCCTCCCACAATTGTCTGAAATTCATCCTCATCCAGATACAATATTGCTTCAAGGTGAATATAGAAAAACTCAATTCATAAAATCAAAACACTCTCAGTACGGTTCATGCCGTGTAATGTTTAGCTTTGGTACTCTGCATTGTTTGAATAAGCTGTCAATTGAACTTGAAGAGCTGAGCCAATCGAGAATTTGGTACCCCTGTACCAAAATTGTAGTTTGGGGTGAGAGGTTTGGCCCTTTAAGGGTTTTGAAGTCAAATTTCACTTGAAAACACAAGTGTGGGCATCAGTCACCTTCTTAACCTCCCCCTCTCCATAGGCGTACGAGGCGGGGTTGCAGGGGGGGGCACTCGCCCTCCCAATTCGGGTGAAAGGAGTTGGTCTATTCGGGCACAACATGATAAACGGTGACATTATTCAGGCAAAACATGCTCTTGCCCCCTCATAGAAAATTAACCCAGTAGACCTATGCCCCCCTCCTCCAACAAAAAGTCTTCACTCACTGGCAAAGGACTGCATTTGCAAAAGATCAACCTATCACACCATGGACTCGAGGCCAACTCAACATGTAAGAGATCAGGTGACTTGGAGTGACTCAGAGAAAATAAACACATTCTGACTGAGGTGACTCGAGTCACAAGACCACTCCAAGCTTTCGAAAGGCTCGAAGTGACTCGACTCGAGCTGAGGGAAGACCCGACATGACTCGACTCGACTAGAATTGCTAAAGACTAGACGTGACTCGAGACTGGACACTTTGTGACTTGAGGCGATTGGAAGCTTTCCAAAGACTCTAAGTGACTCGACTCGAGCTGTGGGAAGACTCGACATGACTAGAATTGCTGAAGACTCGTTGTGACTAGAGACTTGACACCTTGTGACTCGTGACTTGACATCAAGTGACTCGATTAAAACACTGACCAGTACTAAGGTATTACCAGTACCATTTGTGGTGGTACCGATGGTGGTAGCGATTATACCAATTATCAGCGGTACCGTGAAACCCTATGGCCAGGAGTTGAAAACCGGTACTGCACCTCAAAACCGGTTCTGTGTGTTTAACAATACCGGTACCAATATTTTCACGGTACCAACTAACCCTACTCTCCAGTGTATATTTACATATATTTCAATGTGCCTTTTGATCAATAGGGTATGGTGAAATGCTTAGTCCAAAAATTTTTCTGCCTCCGCTCCTAACTTTCATAGTGCTTCCTATACCACTGCCTAAAGGCCTACCTCTCAACCCACAGAATGGTGATCAATATATCCTGTGCACCCCCCTCCCACCTCATCCAAAAACAGCAATTCTAGCTATGTGCCTGGCCTATTTGAAACTTTACTTCAACTTTACCTTCTTATCTAGTGGGCACTAATACATTCCTGTTAACCACAGTAACTAACCGAAATAATGTTGGCAGTGTGTCAGTGCAATTACAGTAGCTGATCCCAATGTCCCAAATGCAGTGATAATTGTTCAAACAAAAACAAAAAAAATCAGGTAAAAATAATTCAACATCTTCTTAGGAACAGTATACAGTACTTACTTAGAAGAGGCATACCATAAATGTTGCTAACTTACCCCATGCAATGCATGATGTATTACAGTACCTGTGTTTTTTTATTCCTTTTCCAGACACCCTGGTTACGTGTCAGTACTTTGCCAGTGGGGAGTATGCCTGGGGTTGTCTAACCCTTCTATTTACCATAATACCTTACATTGTGATTCAGTTCTTCAGTATCAGGTGGTACCAGATGGATGAAGATTTGTCAACAACAAAGTGGATCATTCATTTACTACAGCTGGGCCCTCTCTACAGGTAATCTAATTCTTCTTAATTTACTACAGTTGGGCCCTCTCTGAAGGGTATCCCAGTTCTTGTTAATTTACTACAGCTGGGCCCTCTCTGTAGGGTATCCCAGTTCTTGTTCATTTACTACAACTGGGCCCTCTCTGTAGGGTATCCCAGTTCTTGTTCATTTACTACAGCTGGGCCCTCTCTACTGTAGGTAATCTAGCTCTTGTCCATTTACTACAGTAAATTTGATAGGGCAACAGGGCCATTGCCAAAAATATGAAGGCGATGGCCTTGGATTATTTCCAGCCCTGAGAACTACTTTAAATATAAAGATAGCTGTATCTAGTTCTCGGGCTGGATTGAAGTAATGGAAGGCCACGATCTTCATATTTTGGCAATGGCCTTGTTGCCCTATAGAATTTAATGACAATTTGGCCTCAGTGCTCTACCTGTGAGATTACATTGCAGTCAGTACAGAATCACTTGTTTGGCCTTGGTGCCCCCATCCCCCACCCCCAGAACTGCCACCCATGACCCAGAGCAAAGTGGTTGAGGGAAGGGGTGTCCAAGGGATTAACTGAAAATTATGTACAGTACTACAGTAGTAATAGTGCAAAATGTTTGTACAGATTCCATGTGCAATTCTTTTTTCACAGGTACATTATTGTTCTTCAGACAGGGTTAGAAGCAAAGAAATCCAAAGATCTTCATGACTTTGATCTACTTTACCACCAACAGAGTGATGTCTGTATGCTAAGATTGTTTGAGTCTTTCATGGAATCTGCTCCACAGGTTGTCTTGCAGCTCTATATCATGATAGCTACCAATGAAGAAAATTTCTTTACAGGTACAGTATTTAACACTCTTTACTAGGAAGAAAAAAAGTTTTGGTTGTAGAGGAACTAAGGGGTGGGGGTAGTCAGTGATTCCATCAGAAACACACAAAAGGAGAGAAAGTTCAAAGTGATGCTGTTCTAGGCTAATATTATAGTGGTGTTCGGCCCCTGTAAGATGTATGTAATTTGATAGGTTTTAAAGCAGCTCCTTGAGTTAGTTCATGCTTTAGTTTTTCCAAACCTGGTAAGTTTTCTTCACATACCAATGACAAATGATCAAAATTAGACAATCCCCACATTCTACTTTCACATAACTGTTTAATAAGTGAGCACATAACCGCTCAATTCCGTTTTCAGAAATTCATGACCAGACACTTTTCCAAATTACACACAAAATCATTACAAGTCAGCACATCACAAAATTCAAATTCTTAACTTTTTCTGGAATTACTAATTGTAAGCGTTGTCATGAGGTACTGACCCTTACACAGCTTGATTAAGTTATTAATCAACTCAATCAGCCCCTTTAAAGGCCCTTTATTTATGTAAGTTAAGAGATTTCTGCAAAAGTTTCTCCCTTTTTACTTAAGAAACAAAGATATATTACAATTTTTGGTTCCTTGCGGTAGCAAAGGAACCTATGTAGTCAGGTTCGTGTGTGTGTGAGCTTGTAAACGATACCTTGCAGGGTACAGGCCGATCACGAGGGCTGAGGCCTCGCACGTCTTTCCTCGCTCACGCCGAGCTCGTAACTGGTGTAGCTGCCCGAAAATTCGGACACTGCACCGAGTTCTGTCATGTGAAATGCAAGAGCCCGCCCTCGCTGGCGGCATTCACGTGCTGCGAAACATAAATGGCTGAAGGGGAATTCCGACCATTTCCTTACGGGGAACAGTTCTGTGTACCCCGTAAGGCATTGAATACGGGTGTGCCCTGTACAGTATGTGTGCGGGTGTGTGTGCGTGTGTGACATTTGCTTCGGTACGCTCTAACTCAACAAGGGAAGGTTGGATGGAACTTGGATTTGGTACATAGATTTATCGTAAGAAGAAGGTCTGCCCTATTGTTTATGGTGGAGGTCAAAGGTCATTTGGGGTCACCAGAGGTCAAAAAAACTAAAAACCCTCTCAATACTATATTTCAAGGTAGGAAACTTGGATAGATGTCATACTTGGTGTGTAGATGTGTTGTTGTGTAAGGATGAAACATAGAGCAGGATATAGGAACTAGAGTACGGACTCCCAATGGTGCGTACGTAAATCGTCTGTGGTTGCATCATAGAGCAGGATATAGGAACTAGAGTACGGACTCCCAATGGTGCGTACGTAAATCGTCTGTGATTGCATCATAGAACAGGATATAGGAACTAGAGTACGGACTCCCAATGGCCCGTACGTAAATTGTCTGTGGTTGCATCATAGAGCAGGATATAGGAACTAGAGTACGGACTCCCAATGGTGCGTACGTAATTGTCTGTGGTTGCATCATAGAGCAGGATATGGGAACTAGAGTACGGACTCCCAATGGCGCGTACGTAAATCGTCTGTGGTTGCATCATAGAGCAGGATATAGGAACTAGAGTGCGGACTCCCAATGGTGCGTACGTAAATTGTCTGTGATTGCATCATAGAGCAGGATATAGGAACTAGAGTACGGACTCCCAATGGTGCGTACGTAAATTGTCTGTGGTTGCATCATAGAGCAGGATATAGGAACTAGAGTACGGACTCCCAATGGTGCGTACGTAAATTGTCTGTGGTTGCATCATAGAACAGGATATAGGAACTAGAGTACGGACTCCCAATGGCGCGTACGTAAATTGTCTGTGGTTGCATCATAGAGCAGGATATAGGAACTAGAGTACGGACTCCCAATGGCGCGTACGTAAATTGTCTGTGGTTGCATCATAGAGCAGGATATAGGAACTAGAGTGCGGACTCCCAATGGCCCGTACGTAAATTGTCTGTGGTTGCATCATAGAGCAGGATATAGGAACTAGAGTGCGGACTCCCAATGGCCCGTACGTAAATTGTCTGTGGTTGCATCATAGAGCAGGATATAGGAACTAGAGTACGGACTCCCAATGGCGCGTACGTAAATTGTCTGTGGTTGCATCATAGAGCAGGATATAGGAACTAGAGTACGGACTCCCAATGGCGCGTAGGTAAATTGTCTGTGGTTGCATCATAGAGCAGGATATAGGAACTAGAGTACGGACTCCCAATGGCGCGTAGGTAAATTGTCTGTGGTTGCATCATAGAGCAGGATATAGGAACTAGAGTGCGGACTCCCAATGGCGCGTACGTAAATTGTCTGTGGTTGCATCATAGAGCAGGATATAGGAACTAGAGTACGGACTCCCAATGGCGCGTACGTAAATTGTCTGTGGTTGCATCATAGAGCAGGATATAGGAACTAGAGTGCGGACTCCCAATGGCCCGTACGTAAATTGTCTGTGGTTGCATCATAGAGCAGGATATAGGAACTAGAGTACGGACTCCCAATGGCGCGTACGTAAATTGTCTGTGGTTGCATCATAGAGCAGGATATAGGAACTAGAGTACGGACTCCCAATGGCCCGTACGTAAATTGTCTGTGGTTGCATCATAGAGCAGGATATAGGAACTAGAGTGCGGACTCCCAATGGTGCGTACGTAAATCGTCTGTGGTTGCATCATAGAGCAGGATATGGGAACTAGAGTACGGACTCCCAATGGCCCGTACGTAAATTGTCTGTGGTTGCATCATAGAGCAGGATATAGGAACTAGAGTGCGGACTCCCAATGGTGCGTACGTAAATCGTCTGTGGTTGCATCATAGAGCAGGATATGGGAACTAGAGTACGGACTCCCAATGGCCCGTACGTAAATTGTCTGTGGTTGCATCATAGAGCAGGATATAGGAACTAGAGTGCGGACTCCCAATGGTGCGTACGTAAATCGTCTGTGGTTGCATCATAGAGCAGGATATGGGAACTAGAGTGCGGACTCCCAATGGCCCGTACGTAAATTGTCTGTGGTTGCATCATAGAACAGGATATGGGAACTAGAGTGCGGACTCCCAATGGCGCGTACGTAAATCGTCTGTGGTTGCATGGAGACACGGTATCCACATTCACTCTGGGCATGACTTGGGCAAAAGTCACGCAGGGAGCGATTATGTGTGTACAAACTGTATGGCAGAAATGGATTTGCCCAGTTCCTGCGACTTATTTGTCCTTGTAGGATGTGTATTTCATCCTAAAAAGTGGCATAAGCTGTTCGCTTTGACGCGTTAAGATATTTTCTAACTTTTCACATCAACAGAAATGGTCGGCAAGGGCCTGAATTTGCTTTTCAGTGATAAAAAGAGTAACATTCAAGGAACGCACTCATGCAGGCAAGGAAAACTCGCCCTTGTAAGACAAAACAGCCTCACAGTTCCCAGTGCTTTTGTAAAGTTGGACAACTCGGCACCTACTAAAAGCATATAGCCCTTCATATACAGACAATCCGGCGTCTTAATGAATAGGGCTACTCAGACAGCTTGGCACCTAATGAAACTTCGAACAGAGGTGACAACTCGTCCCCAAATGAAGTGGCAATAGGCCTTCCTAACATTCCAACGTTTTTCTCATGTCTGATTTTACATATTATCTGTGAAGATTGAAAAATGGATATTAAAAAAGAAGGCATATTCTTCTACTAAACTGAATACCTAAGTCACTGGGTGGGGAGGGGTTTTTTTCATTTTTTTTTTCTTTTTCATTTTCAAATTAAACTATGCCTAGTAAAGTAGTGTAGACTGGGCAGCACAAGTGGCATGACGTGACTGGTTTTATTTTATTTTAGTAGCTGGTCAGCTGTTACTTAGTCATATGTTGCAAGTGGTTGACTGAAAAGATGAACCAGAATATTTTTTGCCAATTGAATCAGTCAGCTTGATATACAGGGGGAAAAAAGTTATTTGAAGTTACTCCCTTCTACGGCTGACTAATTAAGTTCTCATGAAAGTGACTCACTCAGCCTTGTGAATTAGGGGCAGTAAATAAAATACTGTAACTATAGATGCCAAACTGAAAAGAGAAGGCTTGAACAGACATTCTATCTTTACTACATTGTTTTATTTTTGTATCCTTTTTCTCCCTTTTCACATACAGATGTTTCGATTTACAGCTATTTAAGGAATAATGATGTACTAGGGCTACAGGTGCAATTTCTTTCTAATCATTTGAAAAGGAGTGCAAAATTTGGGAAAGGGAAGACTGGCAATAGCCACAGTGCACCTTTGAATTTTTTTGAAATGTCACTCCACAATTTCCCACTGTACATTACTGTAGGCTGCAATGTGGTACCATGATATGCAAACTACAGCCTTACTAAAGCCAAACTAAAGCCTACTATGTGCCTCTTGTATAAAATACTTCTCAGCTTGTCATAATGGCAACAGTGACACTTGCAGAAACCAGTGTTGTAATCGAGTCACTAAATCTAGTGACCCAAGTCACCAGTTTTCAAACTATTTCAATGCGGAAATAACTCCTGAATTCTATCGAGTCACTATCATTTTGCGAGGAAGTGACATGAGTCGTGATTTGCTACAACACTGGCAGAAACTAGAAGCACTAGTTTACTGGTATGCATGAAGAGTAAAAAGCAAAACAGGAATAGGCCTACATGTATACATTTGTCTGATCTACTTCTTCTTCAAACAATGTTAAATAGGTTCTGTTCTAACAACCATTTTAGTCCAATCACAGTCACATGTTACAGTACTTCTCTAATTTCTCTGGGCACTTGGAAGTCTTTAAAACTGTTGTCAAGTATAATACAGAATGCAGTCTTTCACCAGCAGGTGACATTATTGCTTCCCATAATTTTGCTTTGGCTTGTTGAATGTCTCCCTCAACTGTCTAAACTCCAGTAATTGCAAGGTATGGTGATCCAGAATTAACATTTTCTTTCAAAATATTCAAGGTGTACATGATGATGATTAATTAAAGTCAGTTGACTGCACTTCGTAGGTTAAATGAACCTGGACTTCAAAAAAAAGATGACACCCAAGCAGTTCCAATTCTCTTAACCTTATTCATTAAGCCCCTCGATCCCTCCTCTGCCTAAAATTCATCCTCTTCCAGACACAACTCAGTCTGTTACTTCAGGGTGATCATACCTGATCCCGGTGTGTAATCAAACATTCTCTGTACAGTAAAGTGTGTATGAGTTCTGTACTCTGCACTTTTTGAACTTGCTTTCAGTCAAAGAGTAGAGCCAATTGGGAATTTCTGTGGATGTGGACTAACTACAAAAATTATAGTTTGGGGTGGAACTTTAAATGTCTTTGTTCACTTCATTATCTGCTTGTGTGGCAGATGACTTCAGACATGACCACATCCAGTGTAAAGTACAGGAAACAGTTCATGGCCAGCAGCACTATGAATCTGACATCCCTTGGGTTTCTCCCTGCAAGTGCAAGAAAAAAATGAAACCATCACTTTCTGTTTGGGGTGAAGATTGTTATCATTTACCATGATGTATTAAAACCAAATGCAACCCATAGCATAGTACATATAGTAGCCTACAACTCAAGACTGGCATCAGGTATTCAATGTTTTTTTTTTCTTCTTCTTTTAAGTGTTGGTAAAAGTAAGTTAAACTGCATCAAGGAATTAAACACTAACATATTTTACCATTTCCCCAATTAATGTACCTTTCCGGTGCAAAAGAATCAAGCTTGATTAGCCCCCAGTAGGATATACAAAACCTAACGTTATACACATGTACATAAATTTGAGGCATAGGACCTTAGTCAGTTACAAATTTGGCTCCAAAAATTTGTCTCAAACATACTTGGGGACTCTAGACACCCTACCCCCTGTTAAAAGTTTTAAAGAAAGTGGCAAAGTATGGTTAAAATTACTGAAACCCTCACCTTAACAGACCAAAATTTCATGCCAGCTCTTTTTAACTAGGCCTAAGGCCCTACTGTACAGCCTGCTAAATAATAACACGCCCTGTAGGCCATTTTTGCCCCATCTGACCTAAATTCCTAGCCCCACCAGTGTAAAAAGACCTCATGTTTATATAACATCTCATTGCATCGTGAAAAGGCTCCATGCACAAAGTTGACAGAAGGAGTGGGGATTATTTAGATTCAGAAACTATCCAGTAACGTTAGGCGTAATATATACTGCATACTACGTATATAGGCCTATTGCATACTAACAGTGTTACAGGAACGTGTCCGCACTAGGTGAAGAAAAATGCGTTTTTTTTTCAACTTAAACAAGAATAAAATATGAAACCATCACAAGAAACTTACAATTTATGAAAGATACTACATCCTCCTCTTTTTCTGATAGAAGTAGATGGTTTTAGACATCAAATTTTTGGACGTTCATGTGCATGTGATTTGTGTGAATCTTTATGTACGCGATCGGTCTGTTGCCCAGTTGGAATATGGGTACTGAGTGCCCATACGATCACAGCTGTTTTGGGAAGTCCGCCCTCTAGTTCCTATTATCCTACTCTATGGGATGAAATCTGATACGTTTGGTAAAGGTCAAGGGTCATCCGGGGTCATAAGGGGTCAAACAGTGAAAAACGATTTAACACGGTATTTTAAGGTAGAAAGGACGAATTTCAAATCAATCTGTGTTTGATAAAGGTCAAAGGTCATCAAGGTCACTAGAGGTCAACCACTGGAAATGTTACTTAAAAAATTTTGTAAGCTAGATAAAGATAGGTTCAATAGATTTTTTTATCTCACCTGGTTTTGCATGCTTACATACCCAAACACGGTAGGAATTTGGCCTTTTGGTTCATTCAGTAATGATTCCTTCGGGTTGTACACAGATTTTGGATCATTCAAAGTTGTAAGAGGGCATTAACTGAAATCTGTAGATTTCAATGAGCACAGATCACACTGCATTAAACTGGTCTCTCTGCCAGCGGAAGCAGTGCATGGATTCTACAGTATGTCTCTTTAATACTGCTGTGCCCTGTGGCGTAGCCTAATCCTCATTCTATTATCACACCCCATTAATCACTTGCTTTCTGTTTAACTGCTGAATAAACCCTGTTTTCTGTGTAGAGGTAGCAAACAGGGCAAATGGTAGATGTTTTTAAAGTAATATAGCAAGTTTTATTTGAGAGCAGGTAAAAATAACGTATGAGAGAAGTACAAGGGGTGTTTTTCTCTCTCTGACCACATTGTGTATTGTTCATTGGTGATAATATCAAGTTTGATTACAAGCATAAATACATATGGAAATGAGGAAATGTTTTTGAAAGATCACCAAGCATTTTACAAGTTGAATGTAAGTAAGGTCACAATAATTAACTAGTAATAAAAAATCCCTTGTGAAGATGTTACAAACATTGAGTATAGCTATATTTCAGAGACTGGATTTACGGTTCTTTTAATCCAGCAAGGAACCACAGTGCCCATTGGGCTCTTGTTTAATTTTAATGGCAATGAAGAGGGAGGGGGGATTATCCTCCTTCTTCTGGTAAGGGAGATTTACCCCCCTCCCCTTATCTCCTCTAGCAGAAGCAGTGGTAGTAGGAGGGGGTGGTGTACTTTGCTCTTGACAATTGTACAGTATACGACATATGTGTAGGCCTATACAGTAGCAGTAACATGTCTTGATGGGAACAAATGACAAAAGTAGACATTACAGTTCTACTGACAGTGTACTTTAACCAGCAACTCATTTAAAGTAAATTTACAGTACAGTACTTACTGTAATCAACTCTCAAAGAATTGTAAACACAACTCTTATTTCTTGAGTGTAATTTTACATTGGTTTGTTTTAAAACAACATTCTTTGATGTTTATACATCTAGATGCTGGATTGTTGCAAAAATTTAATCAAAAGATATAATTTAAACCTCATGTTGAGCAATTGCCCATTGGTATGTAGGGCAATAGGCAAAGTTTTGTGTGGTAGTACTGGTAGAGCTTTAACCCTTTACCATTGTTTGGGTCCTTTTGGACCCATGCGGAGAGCTCGGCCGTCACCCATCTTTACTGTTTCATGCGGAGCTCTAAACTGTGAGTAGCTACCCGAAAATTCAGCCACAACAACGAGAGAGACAATAGTTTAAGGTCACGGGGTCAATGGCCTACGGAAGCCGATGCAGGGTGGGCTAAGTCCGCTTTTCCACCCACCCCCGAGGCGTGCAAATATGCCCCGATCGGAGCACAACGGTAAAGGGTTAATTACTACCTAGGGTTGCCATTTATTCCAAAGTGCCAACCATCATGCAGTGATGCAGAGGTACAAGTGCATGACCAGGGTTTCCAAGTATCTAAAAGTGTTAACCATCATTTACTGTAAGGTACCAAGTGTGGCATGGATTCTCATGTATCCAAACAAAAGTGATGATCAGATGCCACAAGCAGGGGCAGGACCTCCCTTTTTATAATTTTGAAAATTACAGCAGTTTGCCCTGATGTTTTTTTTGGTTTTTTTTTTTTGAGGTGGCCACCTCTCAGATTTTGGCAACTGCCTCTCAGAGAATTGCTCTCATTGCCACCTACACTGTTCTAGCTTTTGAAGAAGTGATACCTTGTGTAGTTACCCTCTCTGTTGGAAAAGGCATTATTTTTCCATCTTATATACACTAGAACCCATAGGATCATGTACAGTACTGTATGACAACAATCTGTGAGATGTTTCATTTTACTGTGGGTTGTTTTAAAGTGACTCCGTCTCTCTTTGTGTTTCATGTGTCTACAGTATGAATTGGCATGAGACTCAGTTGACCCCCCATTAGCAGGTCCATACCCCTCCCAATAACCAATTGTCCCACCACAAACCCAGCACCCCAGTCACCCAAACCGTATTCCCTCCCAGGTCAGCTCCTCCCTCAACAACCCAGTCCCTTCCCATACCATCAGCAGCAAGGTAATGTACATCTTCCAATTTATATTATGTTGTAGTTGGTACCCCCATAATGCAAGACTATTGTTGTTTGTTTTGTTATCATGAGAAGGACAAGTCCTTTTGAAGTGTACAAACCGTGATTAATGTTAAATAGTCCCCTGTAATCCTCTGCTTTCTTCCATCAGTGAGCAGGAGGATTGTTCCCTTTAACAAGCAGAACAAGTGATTTCCTTGTCTTTGTGTATGCTTCGGTGACTTCCAGCTGTATTTTAGTAATTGATGCTTGTCCAGGGTCCCATCCAAATGCTTCATTTGCTGGGCAGGCCTGTATATTTGATTGTTAACAGAGTTCCACAGCAACTGTCTTTCTAATGTTCATTACAGGAATCTCTGCTACTGTTTCATTGGTGTCATTGTGTTGGGCCATTGCTGTTTACAGCCGAATTCACAGGCGTGTACGTGAAGATAAGAAGGTGGTATCTTGGCCAGGTGTTGTCTTACAAGCAGTATGGAGAATTGGCATGATCTCATCAAGAGTAGTTGCCCTGGTTTTGTTTGCTACTGTCTTCAAAGCCTATGTGTTTTTAATAATGGGTAAGTAGCACATTATACCAGTGGGAACCACTCACAGACTTCCTATACATGGACAGAGCGCACTGCGCGCGTACATTGTTGCTACCGAACGTGTGAGAAAAAGCACACCAAAATGGCCATCTGCTATGTTTTTGTGTGAAAGCTTGGACTTGCTCAAGTACATCCCCGTATTTTGCAAGAAAGATGAAATATCTTTAAAATATGGCAAGGGTCAAAAACACTTTACATATTGCAGGAAAATCATATCATTTCCCATTCAAGTTTAACTTTTGTTTAAAATATAACAGAGTTGTTGTCAAATCAGACAATTAACAGGTTCACGGCGGCCATCTTGGTGCGCCTTTTTATGTTCAAGTCGGTGGCGACCATCTACGGATAGAACGTACACGTTACATGCTCTGTCCATGTATATAAGTCAGTGGAACCACTCCTGTCTGTAAGTTGCACCTCCAACTCAAAGTTTTAAGGGAGGGTTTAAGGTCAAACCAAGATTTGATATGTTAAAGGGGTACTGATTCAAGCATTATGATGAAATTTGCATTGAAATCTGATGTGTGGTTGTCAAGACATAAACGGGTGAAAGTTGTGACATTTTGAAGAAAAGTAATTTGAAGCAAGCTTATATGACATCATATCCTCACATAATCCAAACCCTTTTGGAGGTATATTAATGGTCAGAGGAAAGATAATCACAGTATCCCCTCCTTACAGGTCTGTGGTAAAATAGCTAATAGTGATAAGGATAAGGCTGAAGCCTTGAACAGCCAGTTCAGTAGTGTTTTTACTAGAGACTCCTTGGACTCTGTCCCTCTACAGAGAAGACCTATCTGTAGTAGAATGGCCGATATTACCATCTCTACATTTGGGGTTGAAAAGTTGTTGCAAAACCTTAAGATTAGTCATGCCATGGGTCCTGACAATATACACCCATGGCGGCACAGCTCATTTTTGATCCGAGTGCTGGGCGCATATTTGCGGTACCGGGCGGTACCGCCCGGCGCCGCCCACCGTAGCTAGAACCCTGCTCACATTAATGAGCAGTCTTTTGCTTAACTTTAATCTTAACCACCAATTTTCTCCTCAGCCATCCCATTATCAGAACGTGATTGCATAAGTGGCATGAGAAATTTACATTCCCCACCAGAAGGTTCTGTCGCTACTGTTTCTTCAAGGTCATGACAACAGACTGAAAAAAAAAAACAAAACAAAATGAGAAAAAACATCCCTTGGCAATGTGAGGAAGGAATATAACCTCTGCTACCTTCAAATGTAAAACAAAGTAGTAACTATATTTACTGATATCTCAAGATCTACATCTTGATTTGAATGGAAGTTCAAATTCACCAAATTGTGTAGATTAACTATTCTACCTTCAAATATGAAAATTCAACTTTTTCCTAACCTTCCCCTTAAATGTATCATCTTTGGTTGACATTTTATCACATTTATCTCCATTTATCTTTAGGCATCCATTGGTCAGTGATGTTTTCCTGGGTTTTCCTTCAAGAGACAGATTTCAGCAACACCTGGTTGGAGGAGCGTCTCTTTAATGCTGTCATTGCTATCATCTACATTTTTTGTTTTTTTAACCTAAAAGAAGGAACCTCTCGATACCGTGTTTTTGTTTTCTACTCTATTGTCTTTGCTGAGAATGTTGGGCTTCTCATGCTGTGGCATTCCTCTCTTCACGCAGAGAGAGATATCTATACTGAGGTTGGCTTCAGTATAGTTTTTGGAGGTTTTTTCATTGGTGAGTGTTTATAACACATAGAGAGAAAAAGAGTTTCTGGAGATGTAGGTGTGGATGGTGGAGAGTTCATGAAGATAGTGCTTGTTAGAGAATAGAGATGTATATATGGAAACTTGCATGACGAGAGTGAATGTAGTTAGAGAATACAGATGTACTGTGAGTGCATGTAGTTAGAGAATAGAATTGTTGGTGTGAAGACTTGGGTGAAGAGAGTTGTAGTACTTGGAGAGTCATTTATATAACTGGCCAGCATCGGCAGTTGGGCACAGGAAATGTTAGATAAATGACTCTGCCCCAATAGACATGTACCTTTGGGTGGTATTGCATAGTATACCTATGGTCGCACAAGATGCATTACCACCATTATTAGTTGTGTTACAATTTTAACATTGGTTCTTGTGGTTCTTAGTGGGCATGAAGTCTGGTTCACACTGCTTAAAGCTATTAAAGTTGTACAACTATTCTATATAACTCTTACTATATGTCTGTGATTGGCCAAGGGAGGTAATACTATGTATGTTTCTATAGCAGTAAAGCTTGTGAGATTTTCAAAGTATTTACCAGCTTTTTATGTGGAGAAATGTTTTTGAGGTATACATCCATTGTAATTCCTATTGCCATAACTACAGTACTACATAAAATGCAGGAAATTCTAAATCTTGAGTTCACAAAATAGCAAAACTGCTCTGGAGGGGGCTGGGGGGGGGGGGGGGAATACGGTAAGATTTTCAACTTCTAGGGGTATGAGCTAGTTTTATGGAATGTGGTCAGTGCTTGGTGGAACGTGAAAGCTGTGCTTTTGAAGTTGGCCTAAGGTCATTTGGGGTCATATGGAAGTCAAATTGTAAAATCACTCAAAGGCCTTTCATGGGGTTTATAACCAAATGTTTTTAGGCATTTAGAGTGTTCAGTAGATGATAGATCATCGAAGTTGTACTTTCAAACTAGATCAAAGGTCATCTAGGGTCATGCAAAGGTCAAGCAGTGCCGTCATGCAAATGCTCCCAACTTCTAGAATAATGCTCTTGTTGTATTAAATGTGGCTTGTGTTAAGATGACAATGGACCATCAAATTTGTTCTTTGGGAAATAGGCCAAAGGTCATTTGGATTCATAGGGAGGTCTAACAGTGAAATGACCCTTAAGCCTTCATAAACTTTGAGCTTGATATTTCAGTACATCAGCCACCTAGAAGGTCGCTGGTCATTTACACTATGAAATGTTGCAGTAGCTGTCAACCTCTAGGAGATGGGTGTGGATCTTATTTAGTTTGCAACCAAGCATGATGTTGGATCATTGAAGTCAACTTTTGAAAAGGTCAAAGGTTGTTGAGGAATCAAACACTCAAATCCAGCAAGAGCATTTACCTACCAAAGGTTTATGCTGGAATCTTATCAATGTTGGCCAGATTATCCTATGTATGGATCAGTGGGGTACATTGTGCTGATGTGAAATGTAATTTGAGGTCACAAAGGTTCAAATGATTCACAGAACCTTCTGCCATTGTGCTAGGTGCCCAGCATAAGCAATGGACTAGGGAAAACGAGCCAGTGAGCTACAACTGGAAAAAAACACACTGTGGCCGGCTCAGCTTGAACCAATAGGTTGGAAACTGGGCTGTAAAACTAATTAAATCCACATCTCTTCTATTCTGACCTTGCAGGTACCAACAATGGACTAGCAAACCACCACTTACATTCCAAGTATGCATAGCAGGCACTAACAATACCCTGGATTCCAGGGATGCATGCAGCATTCCTCTGTGAAACTGAATAGTTAATACTGTAATACTACAAAGCAGTAACCTTCATTGCACCTCCTTAATTCATATTTTCATTACTAATCCTACTTTAGAAGAGTGTCTTGTGGTAATTATGTGTTAGGGAAATAGTAGTGGAGTTATAGAATCTACGCCAATACGCTACTATCAATATCTTACTTTTTCATCTGTTGGCTGCTTCGGCAAGGATGAAACTATTTTAAGTATCTTTCTCTTTTACATTATTAGGTGTTACAAGCATGATACTTTATTATCGATATCTTCATCCTCATTCATCTGTTGGCTGCTGCAGCAAGGCTAAAACCAACCACCAACCCTGCCTCCAACATGAAGACGTTCTCAACCTCTCCAAAGGTCTTGAAGCAGAGATTTCTCCCAGGTCTCACACACCTTCACCATGTCCTGATTTCCATGTTAATCAGCAAAGTCCTTTAGCTTTACCAATATCACAATTTACAACACCAGTTTCTCGTCCTCTGTCGACCAAATCTTCCAGACTACTGGAGAGCATTACTGATACACACTATATTGATAAGAGTCTTAGTGAAGAACATGGTAAACCTCAGTACGGTAGAAATATTGGACCTCAAAGAGCTAAAAGTGAGAGCTGTTTGCAGTTAGAGGATTCAGTTTATGAGGGAAACCTATCTATTGCAAGGTCAGCCCAGGGTCTTATAACCACACTGTCAACTGATACAAGGCAACTCAGTCACTGGATGGAACAATATGCCAGAGAGAGAAAAACATTCACTAAAAATGTTCTTGATGCATTTAAGGTGGGTAACGATGATAATAAAGAACAAATGGCCAAAGATTTGGAACAGACGACTGCACTCAACACAGATTTAACCTATAACCCACATGACAGAAAACTTGAACAAAAACTGCACACAATTCTACGGGTTGACTCTGTTAGTAAAAAATTACTGAAAGGAAATGCTGATCGTAAAATGCATCGATCATTCCGGAGACAGCTTAAATTTGAAGAGAAAAGTGAAAAGAATTCTGAAAATCAGAGAAAAGGTACAGCTTTGATTGGGAGTGAATACAAATCATCTGGTGATCACTTTAAACTACCCGTGGACAATGTGAAGGCAAAGACAATGGTGTTTGAAAATTTATCAGTGAAAGAATCTAATTTGACAGGGTCACCATTGAAAGGAAAAGGTAAACCAGTGACAGATATTATAATGAAGAATGCATCCACAAATGACAAACCTAAAGCAATGAATGTGCAAGAAAACGACAATCAAGTATGGGGTGATAATGATGACAGACTATCGTTAGGATGGGTAAAATCAAAGCAAGTTAGTCCATCCAAACAGATTCCAGTCAGCAAGGGTGTTTGCCTTGAATCTGAAAAGATTATCAAACACACCAAACCACAATTAAGTAAAAGGGAACCAAGCACAGGATCTGATAGCCAACAGCCCACCAGTCAAGACCAGCAGCAGCTGGTCAGCCCAGACAAGATGGACTCCAGTGACCGAATTGTAGAACAAGAAATTCATACATTAGCATTGGGGCATCACAGTAACCAGAAACCATCGCTGCAAACTGAGGAGAATGCAACAAAGAACCAGAGCTCCTATTCTCAAGAACAGCCTCAAAAGGCAAATATATCTACAGATGCAGGAAGAAGTATTTGTTTCTTTGATATAAAAAGGAAAAGTCCTTTGGGTGAAATTCAAGCAAAAATTTCTGTTCCTCCAGAGAAGACATTCAAACAACTCGCCAATGGCAAAGAAAACATGTATCACAAAAAGAAGCCACGGAAATCATTTGGTCAGGTGAATATTGAAGACATCAAGGAAAGTATTACTAATTCACCTAAAAAAGAATTAACTAAAAGTAGGAGATCAGTAAGTAGGATACCAACTGATATTGTATCTAATGCAGTATGTAGGTTTACTGGTACTCCAGAGAAAAAGGAAACATCAAAAAATAAACCCCAATCCTGACATACTAACTTAGTTGTAACTTAAAGGATCACTTTATCCCTAGACACAAGCACTGGGACCAAAAAGATGCTTCGAAGTAGGAGTAGCTCAATGTATTTTTACAAGGTATATATTTTTGGTATTTCACAAGTCGCAAAGTATAGTACAACCCAAGGTACCTCTCAATATTTTCATTTTGCACAGTAGATTATCATGCCTTACTCAAATAAACTGTGTTTTAACTGACAAGTTCCAATAAATTGTGTTTTACCTGACAAGTTTATTTCTGTATACTTTTGCAAAGTAGTGGGTCTGTTACATCATTACTTTGCAACACTATCAATTCGTAAGATTCCTTTATTTACTAATTTAAACCACAAAGTCATCATGTCAATCTGAAACCTAATCAAGGTACAGTATATATTGTATTCATGTATTTATATGACTTAAATTGGCATTAAAATGTTACTGCCAAAGAAGTACAGTAATAAGTGAGAAGAGAGTTGTTGTGCAGTAAGACCAGGAATTGATTTCGTAGCCTATGCAGAAATCCATCGCTAAATCTTAAATCCATCACAATTTAGCAACCAATGTTTCAAAATGATTTCACTTCACTTTAGATATCAGTTTTTCATTGCTAAGTTGTGTCATTTGCAATAGGGGTTGTGGAACCCAAAATTTATCACTGTGGCTACTAGCGATGATTTCTAGTGAGTGAGCAACTCTGCTTTAATATTTCAAATTGATGTTAGTGAAATTGGTTCCAGGGTTTCCTATGGATTTTAGACCTGTTTGGTAAGAGCATCCGCCTCTCATGCGGAAGGCCCAGGTTTACTTCCCAGCATGAGTCATACCAAAGACTCTAAAAAAGGAACCTACTGCTGTTGTGCATGATGCTCCACATAAGCAATGGAGTAGGGAAAACAAGCCAGGGAGCTGCAACTGGAAAAAACGCTGGGGCCGGCTCGACTTTACACCAATAGGGTGGAAACTGGGCCGTGAAAGTCTATAACTAATTCCTATGGGTTTTAGTGGTTGCGAAGTACTGTATTATCGGCCCATGGGGTAAAATAATGCCAGCTTGGGCACCAACTTGCATGCCATGTTCTGCTCTGGAAATAATTGGTAATTGAATTTGACACATTTTCTTTAAGAAGTGAACTTGAAGCAAGAATGTGCGATTTCATGCATTTACATTGTTGGTCACTGTTTTGTTTAGTTTCATAAAATTGGTGGTAAATTTTAAGGAAAAACAAAACATTGGCCAACATTGTGAATCAGTAACTTCACGCCTGTTTGCTTGGAGTTCGTTCTATGTAGAAAATGTGTCATATTCAATTAATGATATCTCAAGAACTGAATATTGGAAATGAATAAAATTTCACCAAAATGCTAAGAATACAGTATGTTCCTCTTTAACATATATTAAAAATAAATTTGGCCACTATGAACTATTTCTTTACACAGCATTAAAGGTCAAGAGCAGTCCCCCCCCCCCCAAACTTATTTTGAAGCAACAGCTAAATATAACAGTTTTCTTCTTATTTCACTTCAAATTATTTTTCATCATATTTTATTACTTCAATATTGCATATTCAAGGTAAACCAACCAGTCATTGTTCCTAAATTTTACATTTGAAGAAAAAAATTGTTGTCACATGACCTCAACAGCCAATCATGAAACAGACAGTCTACTTCACTACTTCAGTTTGGGGTGACTGCTATTGCCCTTTAAGGTTGTCACATCACCAGTCCTGGACAAGATACTGAAGGGGTGAAAACCATGGTGGGGAAGGGGCAGATTTAATTGGAAGGGGTAAAAATTTTCTCAAAGCCCAGCTATTCCATTCACCTGGCCCCCCCCCCCCTCCCCATCCAAATGTCATGCACTTCCCAAAGGGGGTGACAGAAAATGTCAGTGTTGTTGGTATATACCACATTATCTGACAAGCCATATGTACTGGAGTTATGGATTATCATGATTATAAAAGTGAATTACCTAAATACTGGTATTCATACTCATACTTCATATTGCTCTCAGCTGAGAAATGTTTTGTATACTACAGTATAATGGCATAACATTTTATATTTGCGTTAAGCCTACATGTGCCAAGTCATTAGATGATAGCCTGAACACACCAATTTTCTTTCCAGTTACATGTTGTTTTACAATGTTTTTGTTTTGTGAATATTAGTTGTTGGCAAAGAACCATCACATTTATCTTCATTGGTAATCATTATCCAGATAATCTTCTTTTCACATAAAATGAGTAGCACTTGGCATACATGTCAGTTGAAGGATGTAAAGTTGTTCAATGAAATTTCATACTTTACTTTTTTACTACCATTTCTCTTTTCTTAATACTTTTGTAATATATCCTTTATAAATTATCTTTACATTTATTCTGCTGTCCTTAGTCAATATAGATGCTGACAATGTAGCACAAGTTATACACAGTACTTACAAATTATGGAGGAAGCTTTGACTTCTTATTGAAATACGGTAAGACTATCGAATCAACTGTCAACAATAGAAGGGATGATAAAGTCTTGTTAATGAGACTAAAGTGTACAGTGCGTGGAAGTGTTTTTAAATTTTTTTCAGTTGTGTATCATAAAAGATATCATAATCAATCAGGAGAACTGATCTATAACCTGTTCCTGCAGAAATCATCCTAACTGCCAGGATAAACATAGCAAACCCTTAACAAAAATACAACAGGTTGTCCAAAATCTGAATTTATTAGTGAAACCTTAGGAACTATTCTCACTTTGAAATGCATTGCAAATGGGTACCAAAATGTGATTTTGTGCCATAGACTGCATTTGCACTGCCTCTTTTGGTATTAAAAGTTAAAACTACAATTTACAACTGCTACTGTACAAAGTAAATAGTGCCATATTTTTGTGAAATTATGCTGGTCACTAACAGACATACACTTGATGTTGAATGTATGTAGTGCATGGAAATTGTAAACACCAGTAATTCACAGTGTTTTTCTCTTGTAAGAGCAGTGGCAGAACAGTTGTCTCTCTTGTAGAGCTTTAGTTTTATGGCCCATTGGAATACAAAGTTTATGTTTCATCCATATGGAAATGTCATTATTTCTTTCATGTAGATTTAAAAATTATGCTGTTTCAAGTTACCCTATTACACGGTAACTCATTATAATCTACCCTGTACTTTGTGATCTATAAAATATAATAAGTAGCTTATCATAAGCAACTTGTACTGTATCTATGGTAATGTCAGCATTTATTACACCCAACATATTTTATTTTTTATGTTCAACTACCATTCCCACTTTCCTTACCCTCAGTCAAGGTGAAAAAGGTGCTGATTATAAATGGAAAACTAAAATAAGGGTATTGCCAGTACACTACAACTTTTAGCAAATAATTGTTTAGCCTTTATTGTCACAATGTGGCTGTTGACTATTGAACTAGCCAGCTACCTTTTTTCCTTTCTCTCACAAACTGATGTTGTCATCTGGCAAAAAAGAAAACAAAAAAATGTTGGTTTGGGATGCTTTTCTTCTTATTTTCATTTCATTTTTATTCTTTTATCCTTTTTTTCACACCAAGTACATAATAATCATGTACTATAATCATTGTAACATCAGTACTATTTATATTCTATATTATCTTTTGTAATTAATTTATGCTTCATTAACTACAGGATGTCAAAGCATCAATAAAACTTAGCCAAAGTACCTCACAATGTTTGTTATTTATGCTGGACACAGTTTTAAAACAATTTTAGCAAAAAGTAAAACCACATGTAAAACATGTCTCCAACATTACTGATGCAACACTTACACCAGGCACCTATTTGTGAGCAAGGAGTTACCTGTTTATTGCACATAATAAACTGACATTTTACAATGAACAGCCTGTTAAAATATGGATGACTGTCCAAGTGTCCATACAGTTGAACAAATAAGCTTTAAAGACCACTCTATTCAAACATCATCATAAACTACAGCATCAAAATTTATAAATTTCAACATCAGGTGCACTAAATAAAAAGAAAAAAAAATGCCTTAATGCCAATTAATTAAAAATCTTTACCAAATTAAGGAATCAGAAAGCAGAATTCCCTTGAGTACAAATCTGTCATAGAAATCTGTCCCTTATGACCCTGAGATCATCTAAGCAGATATTGTAGTACCATCACCACCCTTTTAGAATTCTATATAATGTTATCTCCCATAGTACTCTATTTAAAATATTTGGGAAAAATAAGATAACTTCCTGTTTAGTAACTCAATCAACTGTAAACAAACCTCTTCATATCAAGGTCACTAGTGGATGGGCAAACACTTTAGTAACTCAATCAACTGTTAACAAACCTCTTCATATTAAGGTCACTAGTGGATGGGCAAACACCTGCAGAGTCTATTCTTGTCAGACCAGACAAGATAAATCTGACAATTACTTTGTTTGATTTAGCAGAGGTATGAAGCCAAACCATGGAGGTCAAGACAATGTACTACAAAGTAGCAGATAGAATGAGAGCAAGGCATTATGGGAACTGGGAGCACACACAAACAGGCTACCATAGATCTGTTTTCATTTTCACTAGTTTTATCCCATTTATCAGTCAAAATATCCCAAGAAAGTCAGCAAGTTACAAAATTTCTCACCCTGTTGTTATGTTCTCTTCAATAAGTACTTGCTTTCAAGGAAGAGTAATGCTCAGCCATAAAATTACCCACAACCAACCTCGTTTTGTGAACCTACATACCAGCCCTACTTACCTAACCTGTAACTACTATTGGACAGTATCATTTCCTGCAGACTAGAATTATCACTGTGAGTGAAACTAGAGCTTGGTGGCCATATGTCACCTCCTATAGCAAGCTATCCTAACTCATACTTGTTTCATTGCTAGCAGAATGGTCAACTTTATAGCAAGCTATCCTAACTCATACTTGTTTCATTGCTAGCAGAATGGTCAACTTCATTGTTTTTCTGGCTCTGTGGTAGTTATAGATGAAGTATTAAAATAGGAACATAGTATGTTGACAATGATATAAGGCATTTTGGCTATAACTTAATGGCCAGCTAGTGTTACAATATCTGTTATTGTATTGATTCACACTTTAAACAACATCAATTAGGTTACAGCTTTCACCAACACTTGTGACTTCACTTTAAGATCATATGTCCAATATCCAAAAAAACTTACATTACATAATGAAAGTATTAAGTATTGTGACCTCTAAGTGACCGACCCCCCCCCCCCCAGTTAGCCTAGATAGCAAATTTCAGTTCTTGCTTTAGAATGGAATGTCTAACTGAAGCAGTATTTAAGTTAGCATAAAGTTGGACTGTAGAAGAATGTTCATCACAGTCATCAAAGATCTGTTACTGTATATACAACTTTTAAGGGCTAATCCTCTCACTCAAAACTGTAATTATTGCATTAGTCCACAGAAATTCTCAATTTGCACAGCTCTTTGGGTGATAGTAAGTTCAAAAAATGCTAGGCACTGTAGCTGACACATACAACCTACTTAACTGTAGTGGGAGTGTTTTTATCACACATGGGGGTCTTGCATATTCACCCTAAAGCAATATACTGAGATTGTGTCTGGACAAGGATGAATTTTAGACAGTTGTGGGAGGGGCTTAAGTAAGTAGGTTAGGAGAATTGAAACTGCTTGGGGTGAGAGGATCAGGCCTCTGATTATAATTTTTCCTTTTCATTCCTTTATTTCAGAATCCACAGAAGAAAAAAATTCACTGGACACAAGTATTCCATTAAAGGCCAAATCTTCCCACCTGAGACAGTTCCAATTCTCCTGACCTACTTACTCAAGCCCCTCCCACAACTGCCTGACCTACTTACTCAAGCCCCTCCCACAACTGCCTAACCTACTTACTCAAGCCCCTCCCAAAACTGTCCAAAAACAACTCCTTATTCAGACACAATCTCAGTTTATTGCTTCAGGGTGAATAAACAAGAGTTGATATGTAATCAGAGCACTCTCAGTATAGTACATGCTGTGTAACATGAGATACAGTTAAAGTTTTACCTCCCAGTTTCCAATCAATGAGTTCAAGTCAAACCGGCCACGGCCTTTGTTCCAGTTGTGACTCACTGGCTTGTTTTCCCTACTCCATTGTTTATGCGGAGCATCACGCACAAGGGCAGAAGGTTCCAATATGAACTACAGTTCTCTGCATTTTTCAACTTGCTGTCAATCAAAGAGCTGTGCCAACTGATAATTTATGTTGATGTAGTAGGGTGGAATTATTCCCACCCCTTCTGGCTGGTATTCATTAGCCTCCATGGGTGCTGGATAGAGGCTACCTCCTCAGGCAGGTTATGTAACTCTTGGTACTGCATATGAATGGGTATGCAGATGGGCTTCCTTTCTGGAAGGCAAATTACTTTGTTTTGGCCCCTTTACCACCTGCTGTTGGTATTGTTCCATAAGCAAATAGTACCTTTGGGCTGAAGAATTTAGTGTTCCCCTTAGTCATTTAGAAGTTAGGGCCACCCGGGGATTCATTCACTGTCATAATGTTGTTTACCATGGAGGACAAGGGCTAAGATGCTAGCATTATATCAGGTTACTCCTTGAGAAGTTGTATTACTCCTCTGGTGAAAGGGTCTTATCACATGGCCATGCTCTCTTCTGAACCATGTGCTTTCACTCCTGCATCTGCTGCCCAAGTGAGAGGGTGTGTGTGTTCCTAAGGAAGTATCCTGTGAAGTTGGCGGGAGTCAAACTTGGTGTTTCCTGTTAATTGGTTCTGTGACCGAGAGTATTGACGAGATGTCTAGTTCGATAATGTTCTGATGTTCTCATAGCACCCCAAATTGGTTGTGGTTCGAGGCTGTTCTGTCGTACAGCATTTAATAAACTGGAGAGATAAAGCTAGTAAATGGTCTTCTGTCGTCATTCGTCTGGCGTGATTCCACCTACCAGGGTCGCCCCCTTCAAGGCCAAATTCTACTTTACTACAAATGGTGTCAGAAGTGGGATACCAGAAGCCGTCTAGAAGATCAGAAGGTTGTGAGGGGAAGAACGTATACTGCTGTCAAGCTGAAGATAGACGCCTTGGGATCTGACAGAGCAGCCTCGGACCACCTGTATTAATTTGGAAGTAAGCTTTAAGTAACCTGCTTGTCCAGCTTGGCTTAAGCTAGTTCTTGTTATGGTGGAAGCATAAATGTAAATTGGCGTACCTTTCAGAGAATTCATTAGGGTGGCCATATCATTGTGATATCTTGTATTTTACAGGGAAGATTACTAATAGGGAGTTGCATTCTTTCTAGGTCTATAGCCAGGCTGGACAAGTAGCTTGTAGATTATTGTACTAAGTGCATGAGTTGTAGAATATTGTAGAAGTGCATGTATTTAGCAAACTGTAATAAGTAGGGAACAATGACGACACCAGGAGAGTCCCAAGATGGTGATACTCAGCAGGGCCAGATAAACATGGATGTCTTAACCCAATTCTTCCGAAGAGCAATGGGGTTCCAGGGAATTCCTCAAAATAAATTAAGCAAGTTCAGAGGCTCTCCTCGCCGGTCTGGAGACCCATCACTACAGGAATGGCTGGATGATTTTACAGAAGCTGTGAAAGCGTACAACTTGCCGGATAGGGATCAGGCCAAGGCTATGGTCGAACATCTAGTCGGCCCAGCTAGGGGAGGAAGTGATGTGCTTGTCTGCTGCTGACCGGGAAAGCACAAAGAAGGTCACTGATTGTTTAAAACTGTGCTTTGGCTCAGAAGAATCGGTGAAGTCCCTGAGCAGCGAATTCCACAACAGCGTTCAAGGGGACACAGAGACCCTGGCTGAGTACAGTAGGTCGCTGCTTAGACTATACAGCCGCATGGAGGCCGCCGCACCAACATCGGAAGACAGTGATGCCCTCAAACAACTCAGGGACAGGGCCCTTCGGGACCAATTCTCTAGAGGTGCCAGGGAGGCCTGGGTCCGGAGGGAATTACGTCGCATTGATCTGGCTACAGAGGAGAAGTCATTCGAAGAGATGCGGAGAGAGGCCTTGCTGCTGTTTAGCGAAACGGAACAAGCCAGGAAGGTGAGAGTTAGGGCGGTCTCCCATGAGATGGATGCTCAAGTAGGACCTATTCTGGCTGCATCTAAGGAAGACAAAGAGACGAGTCTGCAGAAGGAGGTACAAGAACTGAGGAGTCAGGTGACCAATTTGAAGAAAATTGCTGAGGAGGTAGTAGAGTTGAGAGAGATAGTACGAGGTCTTGTGGAGCGTCAGCACATCACGCTTGATGATGTTGAATGCTTCACATGCAGGGGCAGGGGACACATTGCGAGGAACTGCCCACATCGGAGACAAGCTTTAGTTTCAGAGGCAGAGGAGGAGTTAGAGGAGGTTACGCACCCCCAGGCCGGGCATGTGGCAACCCTGGCCCCCCAATATAGACCCCCTGCCAGATCTTCGACAGACGGAGCTGGAACAGGGACGGCGCCGTCGGGAAACTCTTAAGCTCTGCTGTTGTGGGCAGAACAGCAGAGGCAAACAGGGAGGAGAAATTGCCCAAGTCCACAGACACGCCTGACAATGTGACTAAATCAACCAAGAGCAGCAGAACTGAAGACAAAGAGTAAGGAAGAAGATAACAGGGAGGATTCAACAGAGGGACTAAGTCAAGAATTTGTAGTATTAGTTGGAGAAAGGAGGGAACAAGAAGGTACAATTATTAACAATGTAGAATGTAGTTCAGCAGAGAGGAGAGAGTCTGACACAGAGGGAGAGGAGAGGAATGGAGTGGTGCAGCTCTGGTAACATGCAACCTGATGGGAATGAAGGGCAGGGGTAAAGATAGAACAGGGGTAGCACTATGGACAATTCAGAGTTGAGTGGCCAAGAAGTGGGAATGAGGGTTGTACCTGAAGGCATTGGAGAGAATAAAGAACAGGTGGAAGTAGGCAGACTGGAAACCTCACAGCTGATGGAATCATCAAATTTTATATCGCCAAGTCCAACTGCCATGATAGATATAGCAGGGGTTACAGTTGGCTGCATCATTGACACCGGTGCTGAGGCATCATTGATCCCAGAAGACATATTTCACAACATCCTGGAACCAACAGTTGGTCCACTAGGGCAGCTGGCGACATCAATTAATATCTCTGGCGTGTCGGGAGTGAGTGTTCCTGTCCAAAGGGTACCTTCAGGCGCCAGTCACAGTCTGTGGGAGAAAAAGCTGTTGTTGGATTCCTGGTGACTGAAACTCAACTTTCACCGAAAGGAAGGTCACGAGACCACCCTATCTTGTTGGGGTGCAATGCACTGAAGCCACTTGCAGCAGCACCAACTACCCATGGAGATAACTTCAGCATCCTGCTTGGTGGAGAAAAGTGACCCTCAAGAGTGAACTGCCCTCACCGCCTATGTACAGTACCCAGGCCACCCTAAGTACAGGCAACACTGAAGAAGTTATCCCACCGAGGACAATTAGAAGAATCACTTGTAATTTATCAGAGCCAGTAGAAAAGGACAGGAAAGACAGTATTGCTGGTCAGACCAGGCCTGCGTCAAGAAATTCCAGCCCTGCAGGTGGTTGAGGGTTGTTTGGAGTCAGGATTGGAGGAAACTAATATCCTACTTGTAAACACCGGAGAGACACCCGTTGAATTACCACCGTATGCAGACATAGCACAGGCTACTACTGTTGAGGTAAAGGAAGAAATTGTACTAAGAATACAGGTGCAATTGTGGAAGTAAACATTGGAGAAGTCCTCCTGACAAATGATGAAACTACCCCCAGCAGTGACTACAAAGAGGAATGTAAGGGTGCTTCAAAGCTCCCTACAGGGTTGATCTTTCTCACCTGAGTAAATTGGAGCAAAGAAGGTAGAAGACTTAATTATGAAGCATCCACATGCCTTTTCAGAGGAGTGAATATGACCTTGGAAGTTGTGCATTAATACCTCATGAAATCCATGTGACTGATAGCAAGCCTTTCCGACTACCTTATAGGAGAATACCACCAACCCAAACAGAGGAGGTGAAAAGATTGTTGCAGGAGATGTTGGATCAGGGCATAATCAGACGTTCCACAAGCCCGTATGCAAGCCCCGTGGTATTGGTGAGAAAGAAAACAGGGGCCCTCAGGCTTTGTATTGACTACCGCCAGCTGAATTCAATCACCGTAAGGATTCATTTCCTTTACCTCGGATAGATGAGACACTGGAGGCCATGGGTGGAGCAAAATATTTCAGCTCTCTTGACCTCTCCCACGGCTACTTTCAGATAGAAATGCACCCAGGCTCAGTGGCCCTCACAGCATTCAGAGTTCCCTGGGGCCTTTTTGAATTCCATGAATGCCGCAGGGATTATGTAATAGTCAGTACCTTCCAGAGGATTATGGAGCTTGTATTTGGAGACATGAATTTAGGCCATTTGGTACTGTATCTAGATGACATTCTGGTATTTTCTACCACGTTTGAGGAACACCTTCAGAGACTTGAAGAGGTATTCATGAGGTTAGCTAAGCACGGGTTAAAGCTGAAGGGAGAGAAGTGTGCTTTCCTCCAACGGGAAGTGCATTTAGGCCATGTGGTCAGTTCGGAGGGCGTTGCTGTAGACCCGCAGAAGGTGGAACGTATAGTTCGTTGGCCCACACCGACAGACACTACAGAATTGAGGTCTTTCCTTGGTCTAGCATCATACTACAGGAAGTTTGTCCCTGGATTTGCCAAAATAGTAACCCCATTACATGCATTAACCCATGGTAACACCGGTGAAGCGGGAAGAAGCAGTCCAAAAATGTTTCCCTCCAATGGTCCCCTGAAGCCGAAAGCGGCATTTAAGCAGTTGAAAGATTTACTCTCTACAGCCCCTGTCTTGGCTTACCCCCAGTTTGGACGAGACTTTGTATTAGAGATTGATGCATCCTTACAGGGCTTGGGCTGTTGTTTACTTCAAAGTGATGATGATGGGAACCTCCACCCAGTAGCCTATGCCAGTCGGGGACTAAGAGGAGCAGAGCAACGATACTCAGACTTTTCAAGTTTCAAATTAGAATTGTTAGGACTGGAAATGGGCTGTTGCTGATAAGTTTAGAGACTATTTACTTGGTTCACATTGCACTGTCCTTACAGATAACAACCCTTTGGCACACTTGAAGGAATGCAAAGCTTGGTGCCACAGAGCAGCGCTGGGTTGCACAATTAGCCCCATTTGATCTGGATATCAAGTATCGACCTGGGAAATTGAATAGATGTGCAGATGCATTAAGCAGATGTCCCTGAACAAAGAAACGGAGGGAGGCAGAAGATGAACCACAGAGTGTAAATGTGGTTGCTTTTCCTGTTGAATTGACCACTCCAGCTATTACAGAGGAAACGATACCAGGTGTTTTTCCATCATATACACCTGATCAGCTTGGTAAAATGCAGAAGCAAGATGAGGCTTTAGGAGTTGTATGGGACTGTTGGTCTGCTGGTTGGTCCCCTGGTGAGGAAGTACAGTCATGGACCCCTGAGGTAAAGAGTTGGCTGAAAGAATTTTCCAAAATTGTAGAGAAGAATGGTGTTTTGTACAGGCAACAAAGGGTTATCCAGGTAGGAAAGTCTTCAACTATTAGTTCCGCACAAGCTCCGAACAAAATTGCTGTGTATTGCTCATGATGAGTGGGGGCACCAAGGCATTAGCCGGACTCAGGATGTACTGAAGGGTAGATGTTTTTGGCCAGGTCTCCATAAGGACACTGAGAAATATGTGAAGGGCTGTTTCACCTGTACAACCATTAAGGCACCAACACCAAAAGTAAGGATGCCTAGGAGACACCTCCTTGCCTTTAGACCAATGGAACTGGTAGCTATTGACTTCCTTAAATTGGATAAGGGAAAGGGGGGTATTGAGGATGTATTAGTAATTACTGACGCTTTTACAAAGTATGCCTGTGCTGTCCCTTGTAGAGACCAGACCGCCCCTGTCGTTGCCCGTGCCCTCCGTGATCATTGGTTTTGCCATTATGGTGCGCCACTCCGCATACACTCTGACCAAGGACGGAATTTTGAGAGTTCCCTGATACAGGAGTTATGCAAGCTTTATGGGATCAAGAAGTCACACACTACGCCCTACCACCCAGAGGGAAATGGACAGACCGAACGATTCAATCGCACGCTGTGTGGGATGATAAGATCACTCGATCCATCTTGTCGAAGAAAATGGCCAGAATTACTTGGGCACCTTGTTTTCCTTTACAATGCTACTCCCCATAGTGTAACAAAGATGTCACCCTTTTTCCTGTTGTATGGACGTGAACCTTACACAGCATTGGACCAACTTCTGTCCAACTCTAAGAAGAACTGGGAGAAAGATTTTGTTGAAGAACAATCTCGATTGCTACAAGATGCACACCAGATCGTACGTGATAGAATGCGTACAGCCTTGCAAGCCCAGAAGGCAAAACATGATCAACGACCAATGAGCTGTCCACTTACTGTGGGTACAAAGGTCTTACTGAAGAAGTGTGCATTCCAAGGAAGGCACAAACTCGCCGACAAGTACAATCGAGAGGCATTTGTTGTGGTATGGGTAAACAAGGAAGGTGATGTGTATGGCGTTCGTCCTGTTCTTGGGGGGCCTGTGCAAACTCTGAATAGAACCATGCTCATAAAAGACCCACGATTTGCCAATATCTCGATTCCTGAAGTTATAACTGAAGAGGAGGAGGAGGAGGAGGTAGTAACTGAAGCAGGACAGGCAAATGATGGCGACTGTAACTCTACCACTCGAGAGGAGGATTATGAAGAGGATGCAGAACAGGATGTTGATGCTGAACTACCAATTGTACCAATTTGGTTGTACACCACACCACAAGAAGGGCCTCCAACGTTGCAACACGAAGGGGATCAAATTCCTCATAGAGTGTCTAGCAGAGCTACCAAGGGTCAGCATAGGAACCCCCACCACTTACCTCGCTCTGTGGTTAGTACATGACCTAGTAATTTTGTTACCCTTGGGACTCTCCTCATTGTCTCCCAGTTAGTAAGTTTTGACTACATGTTGTGTCTGTAGTCTCCCCAAATGTATATCATTGTATCATATTAGGTTGTAACAGTGCCAAAGTCCAGACCAATTAAGTATTGTTGCCATAGTATGCAGGGGTGCGTTTTAGGTTGGGGGGATTTGGTGTAGTGTGGTGGAATTCAATTCGATTGTCAGTCGGGCGATGACAATTTTTGAGGAAGATGTAGTAGGGTGGAATTATTCCCACCCCTTCTGGCTGGTATTCATTAGCCTCCATGGGTGCTGGATAGAGGCTACCTCCTCAGGCAGGTTATGTAACTCTTGGTACTGCATATGAATGGGTATGCAGATGGGCTTCCTTTCTGGAAGGCAAATTACTTGTTTTGGCCCCTTTACCACCTGCTGTTGGTATTGTTCCATAAGCAAATAGTACCTTTGGGCTGAAGAATTTAGTGTTCCCCTTAGTCATTTAGAAGTTAGGGCCACCCGGGGATTCATTCACTGTCATAATGTTGTTTACCATGGAGGACAAGGGCTAAGATGCTAGCATTATATCAGGTTACTCCTTGAGAAGTTGTATTACTCCTCTGGTGAAAGGGTCTTATCACATGGCCATGCTCTCTTCTGAACCATGTGCTTTCACTCCTGCATCTGCTGCCCAAGTGAGAGGGTGTGTGTGTTCCTAAGGAAGTATCCTGTGAAGTTGGCGGGAGTCAAACTTGGTGTTTCCTGTTAATTGGTTCTGTGACCGAGAGTATTGACGAGATGTCTAGTTCGATAATGTTCTGATGTTCTCATAGCACCCCAAATTGGTTGTGGTTCGAGGCTGTTCTGTCGTACAGCATTTAATAAACTGGAGAGATAAAGCTAGTAAATGGTCTTCTGTCGTCATTCGTCTGGCGTGATTCCACCTACCAGGGTCGCCCCCTTCAAGGCCAAATTCTACTTTACTACATTACAAAAGTTGTAGTTTAGCGAGAACTGAATGCCCATAAGCATTCTGCAATGAGACACTTTCAGAGGATACTGTAACATAGCATACAGACAGGAGACTTTAAGTAACATGACAATATTTTCCAAGGAATGTATCTTTATACTATCAAACATATTGAGGTAGACTTCACTGTAGTGAATTAAATCTCAGATGATAGTTTCCAATGTAAAAGTACAGGAAAAACATATGCCATGCCACCATATATCCCTATTTATCCTTTTAACCACAAACAACTTCACCATTCTCTTAAAACAGGTAAAAAAGTATAAAATCTGACACAGGCAGTAGTATTACAAGCTTGACATACCCTTGAAGTATTTTACAAGACACTATTGCTTTTCATAGTATATGATAATTCTTGCAACCACACCAATCTGTTACTAAGCTGAATAGATCGCTGTCAAGACATCTGCAGAATTTCCTGTAAAAAAAAGTTGAAACTAATCAGATTATTCTCTTCAGGGAGTGCTGTAAAGCTCAAAATGGGAGGGGGAGGCAGGATTTAATACTGCCAAACCCCAAGCCCAATTTGACGGTGGCATTGGTGCAAGTTACAGGTCAGTTCAGGATGCAAAAACTTGCTTCAAGGTCGCTTATAAGGTCCAATCTGAAGGGTTTGAAGGACTTTTTATTTATGTAAGTTCAAACACTGCTCCGCAGGTGTCCTCTTCTTAAATAAGAAACTAAGACACTGACATTTTTTTTTATTGTTAGGAAAGTGAAGGGTGGGGGAGGGGAAGTTTTCCTCTTTCTCTGGAAAGAGAGGGGGAATGAATCCCCTTCCCCCACCCCCACTTGATAAAACACTGCTAAAAGTTTCCACTAACACAGCAAACAAAATGTGGCTAAGCAGGGGAGGGCAAACTTGGAGAAGACTGAAAATGAAAAAGGGGGGGGGGGAGGAAAAACAGTTAAAGGAAACTTATTACATGCAATGGAAAGCATCATGAATTATTTTTTCCACTAATGAAGTGTCTTCCTCTCCCTATACTTGGAGGGAAAACATCAACGAACACCAGATAAGAAGCTCAACTTGAGCGCATTACAGGACAACAATAACAGATGCATATCTTTGTAATTTGGATAAACTCTCTGACTGTTTACTTTGTGATCTCTAGGAACATACTTCCTTGTGTGACTTACACAAACAGTCATTCAAAATTCAAACTACCCATCCAGTCTTTCTTTTGCTTGGGTTTGGGGGAAAATTTTCAATGGGAAAAAACATGTATGAATGTCCCTCCTTCCCCTTTCTTCTCTCAAAATACCTCAGGTATAAAAATAACACTGAGAGTGAAACATTAAGTTCAAGTTCTGAGCACTTGGGGCTATGTAGTATTGCACTAAAAATATAAAGACAATAATTTTCTTCAGATATATGCAAATTACAATGAAATTTCTGCAAATACAAGTAAGTTAAAGTACCACTTCAAATGTCTTTCAACAGTAGCAGTTGTTCTACATTTTTATTAATAAACATTACCTTCTTGATAATTCTATGGATATGTCTTCTAGAGACTTCCCCTTTGTTTCAGGGACAAACAGGAAGATGAACAGCACTGAAGTACAACAGATAGCACCGAATGCAAAGAAGGTAGACGAAGCACCAATAGCATCTAGTAAAAATATAAAGTAACATGTGTGTCATTATACATTACATTGAGGACTTTTAATGACTAAACTGAAACTCAATTGTGACAAAAATCCCATGTGCCCTAGAAGAGCAAGAAATCATTATTAAGTTTCTTGGCAAGGATGAGAAAATGAGGAAAATTAAATTACTTGAAATACATTTACTTTTGCTACAGTACCTAAAGGCCAAAATAATTTTCTCAACCCAGACAGTTCTGATTCTCCTCAATACCTCCAGCTTATAGTTTAGATTTGATAACATCACTTGCAGAGAATTGGCAGTTGAACAGCATCATTTATTCATGATCAGCATCATACAAATATTTTAAAGGCCTAACCCTTTCACCTCAAACTAGCACATAATTCTCAACCTGTGCAGCTCTTTGTTGACATCAAGTTCAAAAACTGCTGAGCACTGAAGCTCATATTACACAACATGTACAGTACTGCGTGTGTTTTGATTACACATTGGGGTATTGCACACTCACCTTGAAGCAATAAACTGTGACTGCCCCTGGAAAAGGATGAGTTTTAGACAGTTGTGGGGGGGGGGGGGGGGCTTAATAACAGTTGTGGGTGGGGCTTAATAACAGTTGTGGGAGGGGCTAAATAACAGTTGTGGGCAGGGCTTAATTAGGTAGGTTAGAAAAATTGGAAATGCCTAGGGTGATAGGGTTAGGTCTTTAACAGTTGAATGGAAGCTGTAACATGCAACTAAAGATTTGAACACCATCATACATGCTGCATTTGTAATTCAAATGTGCTGGGAACACGGACTTCCTATATATGGACAGAGCATACTGCATGGTAGATTGTCGCTACGGTAGAGTGGGAAAAAGCGCACCAAGATGCTTGTCTGCTATGATTATGTGTGAAATTTTGGACTTGCTCAAGTATGTTTCATATTTTGCAAGAAAGTTGAAATATTTTTGAAATATGGCAAGGTAAGGTCAAAATCACTACACATATTGGAGGAATATGATATTGTTTCCAATTCAAGTTTAACTTTTGTTTGAAATATAACAGAATGGTCATCACATCAGACGATTTATAGCTTCATGGCGGCCATCTTGGTGCGCTTTTTTTGTCCCAGTTGGTGGCGACCATCTACGGATAGGACATACACGTTACATGCTCTGTCCATGTATATAAGTCCGTGGCTGGGAAGCAGTCCACCTAATCATACACATTTATAAGCTTTGTCATTCATATGAATCAAGACATGTTTGATCAATATGTGCTAGTGTGTAGACAGGGAATATCAAAACTATCAATGTCTATTTAGTTTCATGAAGTTGTATACAACAGCAAGGTAAGATAAAACAGTACTCACTCAATATGTCTAAGAATGTGAGAGAAATCAAGATGTTGATCACTTTTACAGAATTGGCTATGGATGAAGCACGCCCTCTATATTCAGCTGGAAATATTTCACTAAGGAGTAGCCAAACCACTGTATGAAAAGAATAGTCATAAACTCTGTTTATTCATGCATGACTGAATCAAACCCATCAGTATTTAAATATCATCCATTTTACACTTAAATGAAATATAAGTCCAAATAACTCATGTAATTAAATATGTACTTTTTGTCTGGAATGCAACATGACTACAGGTGTGGTGCAATAGAAAAATGTTGACGGGGGGGGGGGGGGGGGGGGGGTGAGTGTCAGCAAAACTATCTAAGCCATCAGCTGGCATTAAGAGAACAGGAAATTTTTGGCTTTACAAAGTTGTAAACCATTAAGACGGAAACAGCACTTCCGATGATGAAACTTCATTCTTACTTTTTGCTATACACTCCTTCTCTTGCTGACTCTTATCACTTCAGGGAGAAAATAAAGCTCACTATATGCAGACTTGATATAGTCATGTTTAATACATGATTAATTGATTGACAGTATAAGATAAAATACAGAGAAAGTTATGTAACATTTGTGGTTAGCTAACAGGCCAGCCAAGCATGTGTTACTTACTTTTAACAGAGTGTGAACACAATGAAAGCATAGCTCATTTGTGGACACAGCTCATGTAACAAACAGAGATACCATTTACACCCCACACTGCCTTTGATCTACTGGGGTGTTTATGTTGCTTTCTCAAGAAGAAAGGTCACTGCATGTTGAGTGTTGATTGCACCACTTCAGTAAAGTGTTCAGCACTTAGTTAAAATTTCTCCCTGCAGTCCCCAAGCAGACTCACATTACTTCTTCAACATGACTTGAGCACTTAAGTGAAAGGATTACCAAGAACAGCATTGGGTCAGACTCTTCTTACATTCAAACATGTTTATTATTTGTTGAGCATTACTTTAGTCATTTTGCAATGTTCATGTACTATTTTAAGCAAATTCCCATCTCTTGTCATGGTTACCAAGACTATAAAACACTATAATTTAGGAATCTGTAACATACCTGGACCATACCCCAAGGAAAACGCAGAGACATACACCATCAGAGAAATAACTGCCACTAACTTTGGAAAGAAGCCAACTGTGTGTTTGTCTGTTTGTCCTACAAGATCCTCATTCTCTCCCTGCTGTAAGTCAAGGTCTTTATTTAATTCACTGGTTTCATCCATTTCAGGCAAAGTGTCTTTAGAAATCTCATAATCAGGAGAAATATTCCTTTTGAACTTGGGTCCTCCATATATATGACCTAAATCGTTGCTATCCTGGTTCATTATGTAAGGATCAAGTTGTGGTCCAATCATCCTAGTAGCTGGTTTGGTTTGTAACCCAGAAACTCTGGTGTCACATAAAGAATGACTAGCTGGTAATGGAAGTACCTAAAGATTAAAAGTAATATGTTTTATTAATGGAAAACTTCAGGAGAATTTGAAACCAAAGAACATTGCATTTAAATAAGGTGTCACAATAAAATACAAGACCTTCTAATAATCTATGGGGCCAGATGGTGTCAAATAGGTGAGCTATAATCATAAGTTTTTTATGTTTTGTACCAATCAACCCCTCTCATTATACAGATTTCTCTTAAAAACTCCAGCAACCTGATCTCTTCCCCTGGGTTGCAACACCCAGTGTTACAGTGCTATTAGCCACATAACAGACACCTACTACAACCATGTTTTATTACCTGGATGACAGCACCAACCAGGATTATGACTATGTACAACCATCACAAAGGCCATCCAACAAACCCCTACTACAACCATGTTTTATTACCTGGATTACTGCACCAAGTAGGGTAATGACAATGGCCATCGTACAACCACCCAAGATTAATAGCTTCCTTCGACCAATGACATCCACAGAAAAGAGGGCAACAATTGACCCTAGCAACTATAGGAATAAAAAATACACATAACACTTTAATCTTCTGCTCAAACACTAATACAAACAAAACTAGCTCTAGTTATCTCACTGATATTGTATTGAGCTCTGGAAATATATGAAACTAATTACAAGCACATGTAGTTCTCACTTAATTTGTGTTCAAATTAAAATAAATTTATTTGCATAGCATTCGGTGATCCACAAAACATACAGTTATGCTCATAGTAGAGTAAAGGCTTGTAATTAAGAAGGACACTGATTTCACAGTACTTCAGCCTTTACTCCACAAATCAACATTTCAAAATTTTCACTTTTGAGGCAGTGGTATGGTCTCTTGTGAATGGTGGAAATAGTAGTTGTTGTCTAAACTGAGTATGAAATGCACACTACACAAATTGAACAACTCTCTTGCAATAGTAAGAGGCATTAGATTACTAAACGTGCTTGTAAATTGGTTATGCTTGTTTCCCACCAAAATTCATTTCACACAGGGCAGTAGCCTTGGGGTTGGGTTGGGGGGGGATCATGCACCTGAGATTCCCAAGTCATAAATACAAAATGTGTTAGAGATGGTGACACTTTAGAAAGGACAACCCTCCCCAATCACTTTATGAAGACAGTTTTGGTCTACCCCCCCATCACTTCATGAAGGCAGTTTTGGTCTACCCCTCCTCCCTCTGAAGGTATTTTTGCCCATGCTGAGGTCGTTTCACACTTTAAAACAAGCCCACCAACTGATAACAGTAGAATAAGTATGATACCCCAACAAACATGATAACACATAGCAATACTTCCCTTAACAGTGTTGTTGCATTGCAGCAGTTTTTATTCATCTTCACAAATTACTAATACCTAGTACATGGATCTGGGACATTTTGGAGTTATTTTTGTCACTTTGCAGTTATTTTTGTCACTTTGCATAACTAAATTGAACCAATTCTGTAATGGTTCTGATATACTTCAAAAAATTACTAATTAGTCTGATAAGTTAATTCCAATGAGTTCAAACCAGACCACTACAATCTCAAATGGAACACAGATAGACAAATTGATGCCATTGGCTCTCATTAACACAAGTACATTCAAAAGATACAGTTTTACTTTAATAGAGTAATACAGTCAACACAATATAAATGAAGAGTGAGAGCCAAGTCCATCTTGGTCTTTCAGGGGAGCCACACTCCATCTAATGCCCATCTTTCATGTTCTTCCATTAGACATTCAACTCCAATGTTTATCCCAAATAAAATTCATAACACAACAGCCACATGAACTTCAGTTCAATCTGGCCAGACTTTCTACATACATTGACTTACTGATCAACAGACACTCGGCATTGCATTCTGTACATAACCCTCAACTTAAAAGGTTCAGCTTGTGAAAGCAAACACTGTATTAATCTGAACTAAAAACATTCAGTAAAAGATAAATGCCGTAACATTGTAAGTAAATGTTTTTTTATCAAAAATATCTGTAATTGCTAAATACATCAATATTATACTCTGGAAATCAGCAAATTTGTTGTGGGTTGTCAGAAATATCATGACATGATAAAGATGCTTTGATTGGTTGACATGTATGGGTTACAAAGGCCATGGTCACAATACAACTAATTCCACTTGGATTCCGATTACATTTTTTCTGGGTTTTGTTTAATGTTCCCAATCTTTGGTTGTAGGGAACCAGAAAATTTCCCAACAGGTGTAAATATATAAGTTGTAGCTCAAGGCTTCGAAAATTAAATTTATGCTAATTATTTCATGACGTCACATCTATAGACAGATGATTTTATCAGACTGCCCTGTCTAATAAAAAATGCATGTCAGTGTGAGCTCACAAAAAATTCAGTTGGTATTTTATTTTCAAAGACATCAGATGCAAATCATTATATTTACACAGGTTGATAAATTTTTGGCTTTTCTCAACCAGAGATGGAGGAGATTTCAACAAAAACCCCCCAAAATTAGATGGGAATCCAATCGGAATTCATTATAGTGTGACTGCCGCTAAACTTTTATGAATCAGATGCCAATGGCTGCTCATCAGCAATAAGCATTTACTGAAATTAAATTTGAACTTTAGCTCACCTTTACAGCAGCCTCATATGTCCCTTAAAATACTTAATGTTTCAGTCTATAACTTTTGAATCAAACATTAAGCAAGGATTTATCTAACAAGGATTTATCTAACATTGGAGATGGATAATTGGGTAAACAAAGAATATGTCACCTGACAAAAACAAGCCATTCACTATTTGGGTTACCTATTCATAATGCTAATTCTTCCAAATGTAGGTACTGTCCATTTTCTAATTTGAAGTTGTTTCCATAATTAAACATAGCCCAGGCTAAATCTGTTACTAGACTCCTTAGGTGACTAATGAAGTGAAAACCACAAGACTCTCCACTCTGATATTGACAAAGTCAATAGACCATTTGGGATTCTCAACTCTCTCTTGTCAGGGTCTAAAGAGGAAAATAAACCAAACATGCTTGAAATTAAAGGCTCAACATAGTAGTGAGCCAAATAATCTTGTTGGCAGTACACTGAGCAAGACAACCAAAAATGAGGAACTCTGCAAGGAAGACCTGTAATCTATTCCAAGATTTTAACAACATGTAAATTAATTTATGTTTTAATAACTGCATACTTCCTTTAGATGAATTATTTACCTTTGTAAATCCCAGACCGACTGTTGCTAAGGTTGCTGCAGATTTACTGGAAAAACCAAGTACTTGAAAGATAGTTGGGGCATAATAAATAACAGCAGTCTGACCAGTTATCTGGAAATAAAAACAATTAAAACTTATAGAAAATTTGAAGATAAGCAACAAATTAAATCAGCAAAGCTGTTTACAGGGTTCAAAGGGTGAATTATAGTTTATGATTCTTACTGTTAGTTTCAGGAAGAGTCTGACTCGGGGAGTTGTCCAAATCAGAAAGTTATCCACTTTTGCTCAGTTCAGCTGTCAGCAGTGGTGAAGAGCAAAGTACTACTCTCTACCACTCCTAGCCTTTGGGACAAAAAGGCCAAAGACTGGGAAAACACTCATGTCCAACACCTGCTTCATTTAAACCTATGGGCGCTACACACCAGGAGCAGGCAAATCTTGCTGGAGTTATTCCCACCCCACTCTGGTATAGGATACTCCATAAGCCAATGGGATTCCTGATCATCAAAAAATAATTAACTATATGAGAATACCTCAGAGTAAAAAAAAACCCACACAGTTTTTTGTTTTCACTATGCACTAGTGTTCTCATGAAGGGGCAGAATTACAGAATTCCCACAACTGTTCTCAAAATCCTCCTCAAAAGAAAATGCAAAGTGAAATTCCCCTTTACAACTATTGAAATTTGCACCATGCATTGACTTTGTTTTTTATCAGGTGTTACTGCTCACAGAGGAGGCATACATCAGGCCGCCTCAACTTTCACAAAAATTTATGGTTGTCATTTGGTCAACCTTTTAACTATTTTTAATTGTCCACAAGGAAATTTGTTTGTCTGAAATAATCATGACGAAAATTTATCTGTAGGGACATCCTTCATGGCTACCAGAGTTTTGGGGAAAAACTGAAGTTCTCAATTAAAGTACCTGACCTTTGGTTCATTTCTCCAGTTAGCTGCTTTGATGAAAAAGTTTTGATTGCCTTTCTTTTTAAATAGATGCCCAATTCAGGGGATCAAGTAAGTGCTGGCCAAAATAAGCACTGGCAAAAATGGGATCAAATTAGTCATGGTGCATTGAAGGGGTAGATCCCCTTTCAGTTTCATCTGAGATAAACTGCTATCAAATGTCAACCTTCAGGGCTATTGTCAAATGTTTGAACTGGCATCTAATTGGCACTAATATCAGTTCTTGACAAGGTTAAGTATAGAATAAATTTTTCCAAGATGTACTCACAAAACTGCAAAACAGTGAATGTGTTTTATTGGTCCTGAAAAATAAAGGGTGTGATGTTTGAGAGACAGCAGTGTAGACTTCAGTCAGATAAAAGCCAGCTGGTTATTTAATTCATACCAAGAAAAAAATGGTTGTCTTAACTTTTGGTTGTCTTTATGGAATTTTTGTTGTACTGGACGACTGCACAACCATGAAAATTGAACCCTGGATATCATGAAGAATATTATAAGGGGTGTCATTTTTAGTCTACATATCATTCAAAGCAAACACTGTTTTAGTCTACATATCATTCAAAGCAAACACTGTTGGGTGTATTATGACCTTATACCAGGGTATTATTCATAATCAGCGATCTATAATTTGACTTACTTCCATGAAGAAGACCAGTCCTACACCCACCAACATGCGACCTCTCATATTCATATGTGATCCACACAAGTCCCATACGTTCTTTTTGTGGGCCTGTAACAAAATGAAATAGCAGTATGAAGCATTTCCAAAACAGAACTGGGTGTATGCTTCAGAACTTTAGACAAGAGCTATGCACAAGGTTGGAACTTCAGAAAAGTTGATATTTTTAAAGAAAACTTTAGGCATTCCTAGGACAAAGAAACCCATACCGGTCAGACAGAACTAGGACAAAAAGGTTACTTTGCCAAGGTAAAGGTTCTAGGGCAAGGTATTCTGATAGGTTGCCTGAAGAGGTGCAGCAATAAATTTTTTACGTAAATATATATTGTGTATTTGTATGCATGTATGTTTGAATGTATGCATTTTTAAGAATAACCTTACATATGTGTGTGTGAATGTATATTTTTAGGTGTGCATATATTTCAACAGACAGTGTCAATAGTCCAGTTACATAGGTGATGTATTAACAGAAGTTACATGTTTCAAATTAAAATGTGGGGAAGAGCAAGTAGGAGAGAGATTGACTCAATTCACATAGAGACTGGAATGCTTTTATAGGAACAATTAGAATGATTAGAGAAACTTCATAGAACTTCTACTTTTATCCTGTGAAAGGCATGTCGAGACAAAAAGGAGAAGTGTACAGTGTTATGTAACAAGATTTTGTAGGTGCTTCAAGAGCAAAATTAGAATACAACTACATAGTTTACGTAACTTTATTTCTATTCTTTTAAGATGGTCTTACGTCTTAAACTTTAACTCCTCTTGCCTGTATAGGGGTGCATAAGGACAATATAGCCTTTAAATACAGCCTGTTTTTAAGAAAACTACCTAATGTCATTTTTGTGCAATCTTCATTGTGCTAGGGGTGATGTCACCATTGCAATTGGGAAGTGACCATTGTGACAGACATCAGTGAGAAAACTCTTTTATCATCCCTATTATCAACAGCAGAGTAAATTTTATGAGAGTCTGCGGTAACTTCAAAAAAAAATGAAAAAAATAATTCTTATCAGAGTTTGAAATCAAAGTTGAAACAACTTAACACTGCGGTTTGTAATGATCTTTGAGTACATCCACTTTGTGCTTACACAACTCCCACTCCTATTTTCTTATGATCTTGATATTCCTGTTTTATTTCTGAGCTAAACCAAGGGCAAGATCCATGCTTTCTCTTAAAAAAAGGATGTAAGATCAAATCACATTTTGATATGTTACAGGGTTACTTATTGTAAGATTTGCATGGAAGTGGGATGTGTAGTTCTCAAGATATGAACAGGAAAAGTAACAGTTTCAACAAGAAGTGAACTTGAAGTAAGCACATATGACATCATATCCTCACAATAATGAACAGTCTTTTTGTTTTTCTTTAAACTTTACCACCAATTTTCCCCGCAACAATCAAAAATAAGACAGAATGTGATTTCAACAGTGAGTAAAGTATGAGAACTTTACAAAATTTGAATTCCCCACAGGGAGCTCTCTTCTTTCTAATCTGATATTTTACTTGTTTCTGTTTGATCCTGCATTATAGTCTAATCTCATACCTTAGGTCAGTCCACTATTTTACAATGTCATTGATACACATCACCCCTCCTTGAACTCTCCCCAACCCTGTTCTATCTGGAATCTCACTTGGTCCTGTAAAATGTCATTGTGACACATAACACCCCCTTTTGCCCTGGCCTCAACTTTGTTTCATCTGGAATCATACTAAATCCTGTTTAATCCTGCTTTTCAGTCTAATCTCATACCTCAGGTCAGTCCACTTTTTTACAATGTCATTGATACACATCACCCATACTTGTCCCCTGCTGTAACCTGTTAAAACCTTCTGCATCGTTAAGTGGTTAGAGCATTCAACTTGGGAGGTATGGAGTTTGTATCCTGACCAGGTCTTACCAAAGACCTCAAAAATGGAACCTACTTCAATTTTGCTTGGTTCTCAGCATTAAGCAATGGGGTAGGGAAAATAAGCTAGTGGGCCACGACTGGGATTAAAATTGGCCATGGCTGGCCAAACTTAATCTAGTTGGTTAGAAACTGAACCATAAAATCTCATCTAACTCTAAACTTGTAAAATCTGGTGTCTTACTTGCTCCTGTTTAATTCCATCCTTAAGGTCTGTCCACTCCTCTAAGACATCATCAGTATACCTTAATTTCTGTAGGGTAATATAGGACTCTGTATCCTTTTCATTCATTAGAAGGTACCGAGGGCTCTCTGGAAGAAGGTACATCCCTATTGCTTGACCAATGGCTGGTAAAGCTGACATCAAAAACATATATCTCCTAAAAAAATGATGTATGTACAAAAAAAAAAGAAACATGTCTCAATTTGATTGCCACAGGCCAAAACAGTATGAAAGATTCACTAAAAGGGCTGCATTACAGTAATTATTTTTGATTTTGGTTCTTTATATTAAACAGTAATACACTTAAATACTTCTTACATACAGTGACATTTGCTGTCCTTTGTCACAGGGTAAACAAAGTCCCTTTTGCTACTGACTTTCTAAGCAGTGATGAAAGTTGATGGCTGTAAAAAATGTTCAAAAATTTTAATTCAATAAAGCAATGGTGATAAGAGATCTAAATATGTGATTTCAGTTTCATTGTTGTAGGTGATTGACTTAGTCAATGCCTGAAACTGGCCAACATGTCTTAACTGATAATTTTGATAGATGACCACTTCCAACACTTAAGAAGACTTACTTGGGAAAAAAAGCTTTCCAAATCCAGACTGGATCCTCTTCCTCTTCAGCTGTAAGACCCCACTCTGTCTTGTCTGGTAACACAGACGAGAGTAGTGCTAGAACATTGAGTGAGCTTCAGCACAGCACTTCTGTTGTCTGTGTTTCCAGAGGAGACAGAGGGGAGTCTTACAGCTCAAGAGGAATCTGGTCTGGGTAAAAAAAGCTTTCTTTCTGCCACTTAAGTCCTCTTAGCCATTAGAAATGGTCATCATAAATCCATCAGAATTAATAGCAGCTTATTCCTTGACATATTTTAGAACTATTCTAAGACAATAGGTGATGAAGTCATCATTACTTAGGGCAGCCTATTTTAGCTCAATGTGAAAATGTTTATGATCACCTTCGATTGTCTAGACTTTCACTGATTGTACAACAAAGTAAATCACAATTCAATCAAAATTCTAAATGTACTTGGGTTTTTCTACATGTTACCTATATTTGCTTAGGGAACTCATTAAAAAATGGCTGTAAAAAATGTCCACAAAAATTTTAATTCAAGTATAAAGTAATGTTGGTGAGAAATCTAATATGTAATAGAAGTTGTAATGTTGTAGATGATTGACCAATGCCTGATTCCAGCCAGCATCTTAATTGATAACTTTGATGGATTCAGGATGACCACTTCTAATGCTTAAGATCACTTTGTTGGGGAAAAAACTTTTTTCAAATCCAGACCAAAATCCTCTCAGATGTAAGGATCCCTTCTATCTCCTCTGGAAACACAGAAAGGAGTGGTACTAGCCCAAAACTACTGTTATCTGATTCCAAAGGAGACAAAGGGGAGCTGTATACCTAAAGAGGAACCCAGTTACTTCCTTTCCCCAAGTAAGTCCTCTTAAGCATTACAAGTGGTCATCATGAATCCCTCAAAATTAATAGCAGCTTATTTCTTGATATATTTTAGAACTATTTTTTCAATAAGCAATAAAGTCATCTGTACTAAGTACAACATATGTCACCTTGATGTAAAAATGTTTATAATCAGGTGCAATTGTCTTGACTTTCACTGATTGTAGTCAGTTGGTTAGTTAGAGAGAGGTTTACGGACCAGTTTCCAACATATTGGTTCAAGTCGAGCCAGCCATGGCCTTTTTTCAAGTTGTGACTCACTAGCTTGTTTTCCCTACTCCATTGCTTATGCTGAGCATCATGCACAATGGCAGTAGGTTCCATTTTTAGAGTCTTTGGTATGACAGGGGAATCCAGTCTGGGCTTTCCGCGTGAGAGGATGCTGCTCTACCGTTAGACCAAACACGCCGTCCAAATAAATCATAAACCAACAAAATACTAAATGTACTTGAGTTCTTAGAACATCTTACCTATACTTGCTAAGGGTACTCATTACATTCAGTTTTTCATTCCTACCAGCAAAATTGTTTTAAACATGATACAGCTGAAGACAAATAAGTTAGCTTGGAAATTCTGTAATTTGTGGTGGGTAGCTAGCTCACATCCTCCAAATCTTCGGGATAAACAAACCAGTTCTGCACCTACAACAGGTGTTCCAAAATTTGAGTTTCCATAAAAATTTGGTGACATCATTCTTTCTTTTTCTGTGTAGTGGACTTTGTTTAAATTGCCTTTTGGGCGTAAAAATATGCATTTTAATCTGCTGTTAAGTGTTACTAAGTCCCTATTTTTATTCAGGTTGGCTATTCAGGTATAAACTGTACTTAGTATTGAATGCACGAACAGCATAAAAACAAAGGAACCCCATACTTTATGTGCTGAGCTGGGTTTGTGTATTCCACGCTGTAACCCATAGCTCCATGTGTCAACAAACTACCTAACTAATTTATTGGATAGTATCATCAACTTACCAACCTCCTTCTGTTCTAATAAAAAAGAAGTTGACAAGATAGGCCAGTAAGATACCAAGACATATCCCTGTCTCATTGAGTAGAACAAACTTGCCCCTTTTTGCCTGTAAATACAAAACCAGCATGAATGAATTATCTTAGTACTCCAAACTTTAGATGAGTCATATTTTGATACATTAAAGGGAAAGTTCAAGCAAAAGTTTCATTTTCATATGTGAAAGAGGAACCAAATCGGCACAGTATGGTGAAACTTCCCTTCAAATTGGACACATATTTCTTGAGATATCAGTAAATGAGGTAACTAAATTTGTGATCTGCAGTGAGCTTGAGGGCAGGAGAGATTCCTGTCCTCAAGCTCACTGCTCATTTCCTCACACTGACAAGGAATGTTTTGTTTAACTTTGCTTTTTAGACTGTTGTGTTGATTTTGAATTTAATAGGAATAGGTACTCCCTGTGGGGAATGCAAAGTTTGTAAAGTTCTCATGCCAGTCTTATGCAATCACATTCTGATGATGCAGGCTTGTTGAGAATAAAATTGGCTGTTAAGTTTAAAGGAAAACAAAGAATGCCCGCTTATGTGAGGTTATGATGTCATATCAGCTTACTTCAAGTTCATGTACTTTTGTTGAAAAGAGACAACTTTCCCTGCTCATATCTTGAAAACCACACATCAAATTTCAATGCAAATTTCACCCAAATGCTTAGAATAAGTACCTTTCTATAATAGCACAACCTTTCTTTCCTTACACCCTTCTTTTAAAATGACACAACTTATAATTTCTTCACATTCCAAAGGTTAAAGTAGTCCTCTCAAAACTTCTTTTGAAACAACAGTTAAATCTCACCAAAACTTTCTTACTTCTCTTATATCATAATATTTCAGGACTTAAACATCATATTCAAGGAAAACCAGGCAGTTACATCTAGTTAACTTCACAATAACGGTGGAAAAATATTGTCACATGATTGCCAAGAGCCAATCATGAAACAGGATAGTTAACTGCACTAATTCAACTTAGGGTGATTGCATTTTCCCTTTAAACAACAACTATTGGATATTAATCAAAAGAATCACAAATTTAAATAAATAACCAAAACTCTAAAATATTAGGCAGTCAAATAAATTGGGACTCATATTTGATGTCTGAGATAATGGTATTTTGATAGAAACCTTTACAGATTTTGTATATTGAAGAATTTGGCTTCTAATTTGATAATCCTAAGAAATATCCCCCTCCCCTCTCTCACGACCAAAATGCATTTTTTTCTGACCAAAAAAAACATGAAAGTTTTCTTTAGTTAGTTATTTAGTTAGATTAGGTTAGTTAGGTTTAACGACACACCAACACGAATGTGTTATATAGTGTCACCAAGTTGGACAGTTAACATTGTTGAGGAAAACCTACCTAAAAAAAGGGAAAAGTAAAAACAGGAACAACGGGGGGCTAAATTCTACAAAAAAAGAAAGCAGCAAGTCGGGAGTCATGTCAGATATTTCTATAGAGTTTACTTTCCTTGAGAAAGCCAAGAAACAGGGTAGAATCAGTTTGTTCAAACAAGGTTTTCAGGTCGGGTACGGTGTAGTATTTCTGGCGAATGTGGGAGTATTCATAGCAGTCAACGAGAATGTGACTGACGGTGACAGCACAGTCACAAGGTATGCAGTATGGTCTTTCATCTCCGTGAAGTAAATAGGCGTGGGTAAGGTAAGTGTGCCCGATGTGGGCCCTAGTCAGGACTAAATCATCCCTCCGTTTTCTGGGGACTCCATTTCCCCCAGTTCCAACCGTAGCTTTGACTCGATACAATTTGTTTTCGGGAAAGGAATCCCACAGTTCTTGCCACTGTGATTTTACGAAGCCATTGATCTTAGCGCGGTATGGGGCAAACAGATGTTGGTGACGTCCATCTGAAGGGCTTCTTTAGCAAGTGTATCGGTGGTTTCGTTCCCTGGTATGCCAACGTGACTAGGGACCCACGCAAGCACAACTGATTTCCGCAGCCGGAAACCAGGTTCGAGTAAGCTTCACGAAGATCTATTACCACAGGGTGTTTGAGCTCATTACCCTGAAGTGCCAAAAGGCTTGAAAGTGAGTCTGTGAACACAATGAACTGGTCGCTATTTCGTTCCTCAATCAGATCAAATGCCATCTTCAGTGCCAGAGGTTCAGCAGTGAAAATTGAAGCATTGTTTGGTAGTCTGATTTGCAAGGACGTGTCACAACTTGATGCTGCAGCCGCAACCCTGTTTGTGGCTTTGGAGCCGTCAGTATAGATTGCATGATACTGATGATATTTTTGTCTCAGCTCACTGAAGCTAGCACAAAACACAAGTTCATTTGTTGAGTTCTTCGCATACCTCCTTAAACTAAGTTCAGTAACTGGTTTGTCTAACTTCCATGGTGGCGTGGCGGGCAACGAAAACGGTGCCACAAGGTCAGGGCTACCACACACCTGTGGCAAATCTTCCCCAACGCGAACAGCAAATGAAGGGATGGCTGATGGCTTCCTCTCATATACGTCACTAAATTTATGGTTGAAGGTTGTCTCAAAGGTCAGGTTGTGGTTATCACTCCTCAGTTTGAGGGCAAACTGGAGTGACAGCTTCTTCCATCTTAAATGGAGAGGTGGTTCATTCGCTTCGATGTAAAGACTCTGCATTGGGGAGGTACGGAAAGCTCCCAGACAGATCCTTAGACCTTGGTTATGAATGGGGAGGAGTTTCTTAAGGTATGATTCACGTGCAGAGCTGTAAACAATACAACCGTAATCAAGTTTGGACCTCACTAAGGATTTGTAGAGTCTAAGTAAAACGGGACGGTCAGCGCCCCAGTCCATCTTCGAGACAACCTTCAACAGGTTAAGGGCTCCCTGGCACTTCTGTGTGAGATGGTCAATGTGAGCTTTGAAGTTGAGCTTACTGTCAAGTACTAGGCCTAAAAACTTAGTCTGAGGAACAACTGGGATGCGACCACCGTTCAAATTAAGATCTGGATCACAATGGACACCTCTCTGATTGCAAAAGTGCATACAAACCGTCTTTGTTCGAGAAAAACGGAATCCGTTTTTGTCAGCCCAGTGTTGGATCTTACTGAGGCAGTTTTGCATTTGCCTCTCTATTGACCTCATGTTCCTCGAGGAACAGGTAATAGAGAAGTCATCCACAAAAAAAGACTGCTCAATCCCAGTGGTAACCTCATCGGCGATGCTGTTAATTTTCATGATAAGAAGAGTAACTGACAGTATGCTACCTTGAGGAATACCCATCTCCTGGTTATGGAGCTCTGACAATACGCTACCCACACAGACTTGAAATACCCAATCTTTGAGGAAGTTTTCAATGAAAAGCGGCATTCTGCCCCTCAGGCCCGCACTGTGTAAATCCTTTAGGATGCCATACTTTCATGCTGTATCATATGTCTTCTCCAGGTCGAAAAATACCGACACCACATGATATCCGCGAACAAAGCCATCACGAACTGTCGATTCCAAACGCACGAGCTGGTCAGTTGTGAGGCGGCCACGCCAAAAGCCACTTTATGAACTCGCGATGAGGTTGTTGGTTTCCAGGAACCAAACCAGACACGCATTAATCATTCGTTCAAATGTCTTGCACAAACAGCTAGTAAGCGAAATAGGACGGTAGTTTGTAGCGTTTGTCGGGTCCTTGGCGATGGGAATGATGGTGGCCTCCCGCCAAGCAGCTGGAAAGTTGCCATCTTTCCAAATACCGTTGAAAATATCCAACAGGACCAGTAACGAGTTATCTGGAAGGTATTTGAGGAACTGATAGTGAACTTCATCTGGGCCAGTGGCAGTGTCTTTGGTTCTTTCGAGAGCAATGCGAAGCTCTGAGATGTTGAAGAGGCTGTTGTAGTCCTCAGTGTTGTTCGAGGTGAAGTTCACTTTCTGTTTTTCAACGTTATTCTGGAATTTTTGGAAGGCTTGGGAGTAGTGCTTGCTTGAAGAGTTTGACTCCATCTTGTCCGCAAGCAAATTTGCTATGTCTGCTGTGCCTGTGCATTTGCTACCTTCTGGTTTGGTCAAATGTAGAGCAGAGGAATTGAGCTGCTTCCCACTAATTTTTCCAACCATGTCCAAAGCTTTTTTGACTGGTGTAGAGGAGGTAAGGTTGGAAATGTACTGTTTCCATGACTCCCGCTTGCTAATTTTGATGATGCGCCATGCTTTGGAGCGGGCATTAAGATATATTTGACGATTGATATTACTAGGGGATTTCTTAAAATTATTAAGGGCTTTTTTACAATCTTTGATCGCTTTTGCACAATCCGTGTTAAACCACAGTTTGTGTTTACTACGGGGATTTGCAGAGGACTTAGGAATTGTTTTGGTAGCAACGTTCACTAATAATTCTGTGAAATAGGAGATCGGATCTTCTACACTCGCAAAGACGTTCTTCACGATAGTGTCCCTGCAAAGATCGCTAAATTCAGACAAGTTAGCCTTTCGAAGTTGGGAAAGTTTTCTTCAATTATGAGAAAAAATATTTTTCATGCAAGTTACATTGCAAAGATATTATCACAGAGCATCTTTCAGGCTACAGATATATCATACTTACTGCGGGTGATATTTCTGAGACATACAAACATTCCCCAGTACTAGATACTGCAATACCATAGCCAACTATAAGTCTGCCAAAGACCTATTTAAAGGAAAAACAAAATTAAATATGATATACATGCTTCATAAACTCTAAAAAATATCTAGATCCACAGAATGTGCAGCAACAAAAAAGTTCACTTGTATCTTGGAATATAAAATTTGGTCCTAGATGAGGTAAAACAACACTTATGTTTCTCATTTCACCCATAGAACAATTTGGGATTTTCTTATCAACACCGTCCAAACTTGTTTCAGGGTCAGGAATGCGAAATGCGCAGGGCACGAGGTTTTACTATAAAGTTAAGATTATCCTCATAAACAATATTTGATAGAAGCTTTACAACTGCTATTTCAATTGCTTAACAACACAATACCCACTTTATACTTAGCACACCTCAATAATTGTAATCCTACAGGAAGTTGATTATCTCTCCATTTAATTGGACAAAGCTTTCATTCTTGCCACAAAAAGACCACCTAAAGGTGTTTCTGACACCAAAATGGAGCAATAAAACATCCCATCACATTCTAAATCCAACATAACATTCCTGTCACCCACTAAAACCACCTTTCCATTCCTGATATTAACTAAACCATCATTCCTACATCCCACCAGATCCACTATTATATTCTTGCCACCCACTAAAACCACCTTTCCATTCCTGATATTAACTAAACCATCATTCCTACATCCCACCAGATCCACTATTCAATTCTTGCCACCCACTAAAACCACCTTTCCATTCCTGATATTAACTAAACCATCATTCCTACAACCCACCAGATCCACTATTCAATTCTTGCCACCCACTAAAACCACCTTTCCATTCCTGATATTAACTAAACCATCATTCCTACATCCCACCAGATCCACTATTCAATTCTTGCCACCCACTAAAACCACCTTTCCATTCCTGATATTAACTAAACCATCATTCCTACATCCCACCAGATCCACTATTCAATTCTTGCCACCCACTAAAACCACCTTTCCATTTCTGATATTAACTAAACCATCATTCCTACAACCCACCAGATCCACTATTCAATTCTTGCCACCCACTTGGTTAACCTAACATTCTATTCCTGTAACCCAAATAGTCCACCAATTCAATCCTGCCACCCACTTGAAACAGAGTAATAAGTTACGTAATGCAGATTTCAAGAAGTGCAACCTTGAGAGCTGCATCCAGTGTGTGACATTAAGCTGCATCCAGTGTGTGACATTAAGCTGCATCCAGTGTGTAACATTAAGCTGCATCCAGTGTGTGACATTAAGCTGCATCCAGTGTGTGACATTAAGCTGCATCCAGTGTGTGACATTAAGCTGCATCCTGTGTGTGACATTAAAGCCCGGGTCCCATTTACGCGATTCAACTTGCGATTCAACTTTCAACAAGTTGCGCGATTTTCCAAGCAACTTTCGGCGCAACTGTGTGGTGTTCCCACACGCGCAACTCTCATGCAACATTTGCGTTGCCTATGGAAAGGCCACCATACCAGGGTAGTAATAGAAGTGATAGTGCAGTTTCCCGGCAGAGAGGAATTATTCCCCTTCTTGTCTTTTGACGAAAGAGGATCTGAGAGATATGACTTTAAGCCTTCCTATAGGTGCATGTATATATCATAGAAGTATACTACCTCGGATATATAGATACACAAAAATACTGGTGTTATGATCCGTCGGTCTGAGTTGAATGGGACATACTACCATGGCAGAGGACATAGGCGTGCCAGGCAGGAGGGAAGAGGGAAGGCCACCCCTTCAATATTCACAAACTTGAGTTTTGTGCGTCTAGAAAAATTCGAGTAGCCATTCAGGTCTTAAAAAGTTCGGTATGTTCAATTACACATGTTCTAACAGCTTTGAAAAGCAATCATCCCTAAGCTTTACTTCATATTCTTGTACAACTTAGCACTGGAAATGGCTGAATATTAAATTTTTATCGTAAATTTGCCAGAAGAATAGAAAGCATCACAGTCCAAGTCAGATTTTCATGAAAAAATCAAGAAACAAACATTCGTGAGACATTTGGTGAGCAGCTTATAAAAGCAATTTGTCATATGTATGATGTTGCTCAACACAATTTGCTTAAAATAACTACTTTCAAAATTGGCCCCAAATTAAAGGGCAAGGCAGTCGCCCTAAACTTGTCTTGAAGCAGCAACTAAATTTCACAATTTTAATTTTATTCCTCTTCAAAGTATCTGTTATAATCATTTAGGACTTCAGTATTGCATATTCTAGGTAAAGCAAGTCTTAACTCCTGGTAAATTTCACATTTGCATAGGCGGCAGAAGATGTTTTTTATTAGGGAGGGGGCACAAGTTTTCGACAGCCTAAAAAATAATGGTGACGCCGTAAGGCGTCCGGTTTTATGTGAAGCACAAAACCCCACCGGCGTGGGGTCCAGGGGGCCGCTTAAGGGCCCCTGATGGGGTTCAGGGGGAAAGCCCTGGTAGGGGTTCATTGGGGGGGAGGCTGGATACTTTTGTAGGAGGTGGCTGGTGTTTACTATCTATGCGTAGCGCCACCATCTGTTGGCGCGGAGCGTACAAAGAAAATTTTGAATTTTAAAACCTCCCAGATGGCTGGAAATGGCATTTGCCAGGTATATTTGTCGCTAATTCTGGTGAGAAAAATTTGTGATTTTTCTGAGATTAAAACACGCTTTTGAGATACTGATTAGCTCAGTTCATTACTCCACTGGACTATGTACCCTAGGATTGCAAATCCGGAATCCTGCTGAATGTTACAAGCAGCTGTTCCAGTGCACGCCTGAGTAAGGTATTTCCAGAGGCGTATGGGAGCATTTCCGTTTTGGGATAGAAGATTTTTGCCCGAAAAATGTAATTCTGTCCGTAAGACAGTCAAAGTGGAGCGCCACCACTAGTTGCGCGGAGCGTCCAGAAAATTTGTAAATTCGTACCTCTCAGACAGTCAAAAATGACATTTTCCAGGCTTGTAAAGGGGATCCAAGCAGTCGCTTTTTAAGTTTCAATTGCAGATAAACGTACGTTCGTTCCAAACTAAAATTCAGACAGAAAGACTAAGCGGAGCGCCACCATTATTTGGCGCGAAGTGTACAAAACATTTTTAAATATCCGACCCGTCAGACAGTTGAAAATGGCATTTCCCGGGCTTATGTGGGAATCTAAGCAGTCGGTATTTGAGTTTCCTTTTGTAAAAAATGATCACTTGAAACTTAAATTCTGCTATGAAGCGAACTTATTGGAGCACCACCATAAGTTGAGGCGAAACGTACAGGAAATTTTGAAAAATCTGATCACTTCAGACAGTCAAAAATGTCATTTCCTACGCTTATAGGGGGTCTTAGAAGTCGCTAATTCGAAGTTCTGTTTGCACAAAAATGTTCACTTGAAACTAAAATGCTGCTAGGAAGACTATCGGCGCGGAGCTTCACCACTGGTTGGCGCGAAGCGAACAGAAAATTTTGAAAAATGGGACCCCTGAGACAGTCGAAAATGACATTTCCCAGGCTTATAGGGGGATCTAAGCAGTCGCTATTTGATCAGAAAATTACCAGATAAAATGTATCGCTACCAATCGATGAAATGGTCCCGCATATTTTCGGGGGAAACTACAAACCGGAATTGAAAACATGCTAATGAATTTTACTCTATTGCGACTCTTTGCTTTATTCAATATATGTTGAAAACATTATGTACCCGAACTTCCGACTATATATGATATTACTTTTGAAAAAATTAGGCCTATGGGGATCTTAGCAGTCACTATTTTGATCAGAAAAATCAGATAAAATGTACCACTACCATTGGATGAAATGAAGTAGGTGATTTTTCTTCTATTAGTAACACTTATTGACAGAATTGTCACGTTACAAGGTGTGTTGAAATGAATTTTCAAGCAGACTTACGGGAAGACATTCTCACCCTCCATCATAAAAGTATCGAAAAACAAATTACCCGATTCTCATAAGCATTGCCCGTATTTGGCTCAAGAGCAGGGTAGATGGCAAACTTTTGGGCACCTGAATACCCTCCTTTGAATTAATTTGGCAATTGAAAATGTCCCAGCATTTTTTTAACCTTTGCCTGAATATTTGACCATTTCGGGGAAATTTTCGTAAGACTACAGTGTGAAGTTGAGATGATAAAAACCCTTTTTTCACATTCTACCCAAATGTGTCTCAGATCTTTTTTTATTTTTTACGGAAATTGTACTTTAAATATAGCGTCTTCTGTTTTTCGGAAAAGATTTGAAGCTATTAAAATAATCGGCCATTTCGGGTATTGTGTTACACAAGATTTAAAAACAGTCTCAAGATTAATTGTTTCTTTAAGCCACAGGCTTCCCAAATGTGTCGCGATTTTTTTTTTTATCTCTTATCCTTTTGTAACTATGTTACCCTTACTATGATACTTTTCCATTTTCAGGCAAATGTTTAAAAGAATTTGGATATTCGACAATTTCGGGCATTGTGTTGTGATTATCTGTGAAGTAACGGTCATAGCTTTTTGAGCCAATAGACCCAAATAGGCTACCCACCACACCAAGTATGATTTTGGAACGATTTTGTTTATCCCCAGGAATTGAAAAAAAATCCCTACATGAGGTAGAAACATGCCAGATGCTAGGAGCACACTTTAATCCACACCAAAGTAGCCAATTTTAGCCACTCCAAATCTGTTAGAAAATGATCCATCCTGAAACCCGACGAGTAAAAAGTCAAGAGATTCCGAAGTATAAAGCTTGTCACAGTTTACCTGAATTTATTCTGAAATTCAGAATGGGGCACAATTGCAGCATACTATGCAACTGTTTGAAGGGCGAAATTAAACTCTCCTACGGGTTATCGTTAATGTGGGGGTCCAGGGGTCGAAGCCCCCGGAAGCTCTGCAACTTTTGCACTCTGAAAAGTAATATTTGAGTCAAAGAATAACCGAAATGTAATAAAAGTAACTTAAATTTGTGTAATTACTTTTGAAAAATTTATTTTGCGAAAATCAGTTATTGGGGGGCCATGCCCCCCAAAATCTCATAAAAAATTATTGGGGGCCAGCCCCCCTCCCCCTAGCCCCCCCGCTTCCGCCGCCTATGAATTTGAAGGGAAAAAATATTGTCATATGACTTTCAAGAGCCAATCATGAAACAGTACGGTCTACTAACCTACTTCATTTTGGGGGGACTGCTCTTGCCCTTTAAATGGCATCAAAGCCTAGTCCAAATTTTCAAAAAAAAAAAAAAAAAAAAACCAGAAAGGATTAGAAAAATATTCGACATGGGCTAAAATGTATGAATTTTCTCTCCCCCACTTGGTTAATGTGGGCAAACCGAATATTCGGGTGTGAACGTTTTCAAATTTTTCAAAATTAGACGGAGAGATGTAGAGTCTACACATTGCCCTACGGTGTATCCGATCAAATCAATTAAAATATCACCTGAGTACTATTGCCGTATTAATTAAGTATGATGTTTTAATTATGATGAGAAACAGAAAAACAGGAAGAGGCATGCTTGTATGTCATGCTGTATTTCGTTCAATTTTGTCAATTTAGAAATATCGCGGGCGGCGATTCCCGGGTAACGGCGGAACGGGGGACATGTCCCCAATATTTGTAAAAAAGTCGTCCATTACCGGTAGCTTTGATTGTCCATAAGGTATTTTTAAATGAGGTAATGGTCCCCCCCCTCCCAAGTTTTGCGCAGTTTAACCGGGCCCTATTTGTAAAAAGAAATTGATGTGATCTAGATTCTCAAGGATCACATTCACAACCCTTCGGCCTACATTCCTGGACAACAATTATGTGGACACTTCCGGACCTGTCGCAAACACCCTCGAAAACAACATCAGTTTTGGTCGGGTGTTTCATTTTGCATTTTGCCCAGGATTGTAGCCCCTAGCTGTGAATATTAAGTTATACAGCCTGACTTGTATTTGGCACAATTAGTGGAAGACTTGCCGACAGTACGTACCGTACGTATTCAGTTGACCATCACTAACGTTAGTCTTATCTCACGTCTAGCCCTAACTAGTAAATTCTAAAGGTATACTGCCTACCAAGTTTGCTTTAGTGTAATTAAAAACAATATTACGTTAATGCTCAATGAAGGACTTTACTGAGGACCATTAAAACACTAGCCTTGTGGCTTCAAAAGGTGACGTCTAATACGAAGAACGTATTTCCATAATGATCATGGAGAACTTGCGATACGCTTCGTTATGATCTAACGTTACACACACTCCATATTTATACGGCCTAACGTAGACACGTACAATTGGGTGCTATGCCTAGGCTAGGTAAATTCCTACGACTGATTAATGTTCTGCTGATCCTCAGGTTTAATGTTACTACCTAGCCTAGGCCACTGTAGACCCTGAGGTAATAACCATGACGTTAGAAACATAATAGCCTATGTGGATTTTTATGTCAAGATCTATCATATCAGAAGGTAAAATATGTACTTGACGGTTGAGTTACCCGGTTCCAAATATATTGACATAAACAGCATCACAAAACTGAAAAGTCACCCGCCTGTACTAGACTGAGTCTAGGCCAAATGAAGTATAAACGATACTGCTACAGCGCAGTGCTGCCTTGGACATACATAAACAACAACAAACGACAACCTTACAATAGCTAGGCTACACTGATCATTGTGTACACTATATATGTATGCTAGGCTGTACAGTAACTATCCGAACTCACCTTTCGATCGCATTTGTACCTGCTGTATAAAATTTCGCAGCAATATATTCCAAAGCTTATCTTAAGTAGGTCTGTTAAGTGTTAATCCTTCGAGTCCGTTTGCGAATAAATTGTTAAAGCACAAAGGTCTTCTCTAAATGAGAAATAATGGACTGCCTTTACTGCCTTATTTACAAACTTTGCGTTCGTTTGATCAGTCAAATTTCGCGGAAAGCACAGTTCAGCGCATGCGCAGTTAGAGAGTTGATTGTAAAGTTGCATCAAAATAGAACATGTTCTATTTCCTGCAACTATGAATCAACTCGTTCGAGTTGAATCGGTTGTGAAGTTGATTCCCGGTCCCACTACGCAACTTTTGTATCAACTTGGTCGAAAGTTGAATCGCAAGTTGAATCGCGTAAATGGGACCCGGGCTTAAGCTGCATCCAGTGTGTGACATTAAGCTGCATCCAGTGTGTGACATTAAGCTGCATCCTGTGTGTGACATTAAGCTGCATCCAGTGTGTGACATTAAGCTGCATCCAGTGTGTGACATTAAGCTGCATCCAGTGTGTGACATTAAGCTGCATCCTGTGTGTGACATTAAGCTGCATCCAGTGTGTGACGAGTAGTTTGTTCTAAACTATTGTTTATAAAATGCACACATGATACCATTAGTACTCATCCAACATCTCTGAAAATTTATCCTTTACTGCATCTTTTCAAGAACTGTTATCAGCTCCAATGAGATGCCCATTCAGGCATTTGACTATAGCCCTGAGGGTTGACATTTGATAGCAGTTTATCTCAGATGAAACTGAAAAGAGATCTAACCCTTCAATGCACCATGACTAATTTGATCCCATTTTAGACAGCACTTATCTAAACCCCTAACTGTTGGGCTCCTGTTGAACATGAATGGTAACCAAAGCTGTTGTTCACTGAAGCAGCTAATCTGTGAAATGAACCAGTGGTCGGGTACTATGACTGAGAACTACAGTTTTTCCCCCAAAACTGTGGTAGTCATGATGGATATCCTTCAGGTCAATATTTTGCCATGATGACTGGCCAGTTGCTAGTGCAACAAGACCAAGCAGTCTCCCTTTATTGTCCATGGTTGGGCTGGCTGGGGTTGTGTCATATGCCCATGGTATTACCAATCTGTTTTAAGAGGTGGCTAAAGAGGGAGGGCTTGCATTGTATTTGTACTGTATTTGAAACCAAACTTGAAACCTGTTTGTATAGTTGATATTATACAGTATAACACATTTATATTGGTGTCATTACATTTCGTTTACAGTAACTAACTGCAACCTTGAGAAATGTGTGGCAGACCCTGAAAGTATCACCATGTCTCGCATATAGTGTAAAATAAAATGCTTCACTGATTATAAACCCATGCATTGTATATCAAATTGGAATATCAAATTTAGTGCACTCACCACTGCTGTCAGCTACATGAAAAATTAGTCGCAAGTAAAAAAGCTTTAGTGAAGTATTACTACCAGTTACACTTGTAAACACTAATCAGTATTAGGAAGCTACCAACTAACAATGTAAGAATAGATGCTGGTACTATCTTACCAGTATATGATAGGTTGGTGCTACAGACAAAACAGCTGTACCAGTCAATAGCACCAGTGTGTTACATAGAAGAGTTGTTCTTCTGCCAAACCCATCCAAAAGAAAGCCTGTAAAATAAAATGGAGCACTTCAATCAACATCAAACATGATACAACACATAATAGGCTTGGGTCACACTCAAACATGATACAACACATAATAGGCTGAGTCACACTCAAACATGATACAACACATAATAGACTTGGGTCACACTCAAACATGATACAATACATGGGGATAATAGGCTTGGGTCACACTCAAACATGATACAACACATGGGGATAATAGGCTTGGGTCACACTCAAACATGATACAACACATGGGGATAATAGGCTTGGGTCACACTCAAACATGATACAACACATGGGGTTATAGGCTTGGGTCACACTCAAACATGATACAACACATGGGGATAATAGGCTTGGGTCACACTCAAACATGATACAACACATGGGGATAATAGGCTTGGGTCACACTCAAACATGATACAACACATGGGGATAATAGGCTTGGGTCACACTCAAACTATTTCTACCAACAACACCAAGCAACAGGGAGATACTAAGTCTGGGTCACACCAAAGTAACTACCAACAACACCAAGCAAGAGGGAGATACTAGTCTAGGTCACACTCAAACTATTTCTACCAACAACACCAAGCAACAGGGAGATACTAAGTCTGGGTCACACCAAAATAACTTTCAACAACACCAAGCAACAGGGAGATACTAAGTCTAGGTCACACCAAAATAACTTTCAACAACACCAAGCAACAGGGAGATACTAAGTCTGGGTCACACCAAAGTAACTACCAACAACACCAAGCAACAGGGAGATACTAAGTCTAGGTCACACCAAAATAACTTTCAACAACACCAAGCAAAACGCCATCACAGATTTAGTCTTCGTAATGTCTAATTTCCACCACTTGAGTTTTGCTGTGTCATATGCCATTGACCAGATGAAAATGTTCAATTGTAGTTAAATGCAACTGGTGCATTTCCACCCAGGGCCCATGGCCACTACCCCAACACACCACCACCACTTCCATGGCACATCCCCAAGACTACCAGAACAAACCACCATGGTACACCACCACTACTACCAAGGCACACCTCCGTCACTACCATTGCACACTGCCAGTGCTACCAGTGAACACAGCAACCAATTTTCCAAGACATACATCCACAACTACCCAGACATACTGTCACCACTACCAGGGTAATACGCCACCACTACAATGGTACACCTCCACTACTACCAAAGCACACCTCCGTCACTACCATTGCACACTGCCAGTGCTACCAGTGAACACAGCAACCACTTTTCCAAGACATACATCCACAACTACCCAGACATACTGTCACCACTACCAGGGTACCATGCCACCACTACAATGGTACACCTCCACTACTACCAAAGCACACTTCTACCACTACCATTGCACCATGCCACTACTACCAGGGAACATGGCCACCACTATACCAAGACGCACATCTGCAACTACCAACATACTGTCATCACAACCATGGCACACTGCCACCACTACCAACCAAGACACACTGGCCACTACATAACACACCACCACAACTAACAGGGCATATAAAGACACCATTACCAAAGAAGTGTCTATGTTTAATGCAATTTTTACCGAGCAGAAAGTCTTTGGTAGTTGTGGCAACTACCCAGACATACTGCCACCACTACCAGGGTACTACGCCACCACTACAATGGTACACCTCCACTACTACCAAAGCACACTTCTGCCACTACCATTGCACCATGCCACTACTACCAGGGAACATGACCACCACTATACCAAGACGCACATCCACAACTACCAACATATTGTCATCGCAACCATGGCACACTGCCACCACTACCAACCAAGACACACTGGCCACTACAGAACACACCACCACAACTAATAGGGCATATAAAGACACCATTACCAATGAAGTGTCTATGTTTTATGCAATTTTTATCGAGCAGAAAGTCTTTGGTAGTTGGGGCTGTGCGACCTGGGTTTTACAGAACTTTACAAGCTAAAAGATAAATCCTTGATCATTAAAAGTAACAGAAATGCGGCCGGTGTATTATGACACTAATGGTGATGACCCATGGAAGGGAGACTGAAAACCTACGCCATAATATCACAGACCACAGAACTAGAAAATGTGGTTACGTACCGTAACCACAATGGACATGACCATGTTCCAGTCTCTGGTTGCCTATGTAGGGTGAGGATGGACTGCCTGGTTAATCCGACAGGGACGTAGAACTGGTATGTGGACTGAGGAGGGAGGGTAAATATTTTCCCAAATCCAACATCCTGTCGAACCCTGGATTGGTTCCAGGCCCTGAAACATCTCTAAGCAATCCACCCTACATAAGCAAGTGCACACGTACACACACACAACCACACATACACACACACTCTCACATTGACAAGCACATACACTCAAAGTGACGTGTTTCTGGAACTCCTCTGTATCCCAAAATGTTATTACATTTTGCTAATACTGTGCTTGTTGTTTTTTATTTTAAATCTGCCTGAATTATTGGAGGGGCAAAACAATATGTTTGCTCCTCAAGTATTTTCAATGAGGTGGCAACTGCCCACCTGCCCCCCCCCCCAAACCCCTGTCCCGCAAGAGAGGAGTGCAGCAAGTTTTTAATAAGACTTTGGCTCTCATATTCGATATAAGTGCCTGGAATGAAGTGAACCTGCAAATGTACGTACAGTAAATGTACTCCGTTTTACGTTTGACTTCAGCTCAAACTTATACATATAATAAAATACGAGATTTGCATCGAAAATTTGAACTTGAGGCTGGATTGCACATGCCTTCCACATGACGTTATCACAAATTCCTTTTGTTAAACAAATTCCTTTTGTTCATTACCAACATTTACCTTAAACACATACTGGCTTTCTACTGAACGCTGCTCCGCACCTGCGGCCCTGCACTTCTACTATACCTGCCTGCATGCTACTACTGTCCACATATTGTACATTCCTAAACTGTATGCAGTTCAAACGATGAACAGAGACATCATAGCATACCACTATGCCGAAATTCCAGGAAATTTCCAGAAAGAATTATACTCATTTTTCACATTTATACAGTTGTCTTCACAATCATTTCATAAATCCATTATAAAATAAATTTGGTAACCAGACAGTTCTAAATAAATTTATTTTGAAAAATATATTAAATGGTAGCAAACAGCAACCATCTGGAGAGAGAGCATAATAAACCCAGTCCATGTAGGACAGCAACCCTCTTTCATGAATGTGTCATATGTAAAGTCTCTGGCGTATTAGCCTACTAAATATTGTCATTAGCCTACTTAATATTGTAATTAGTTATTTAATCTTGTAATTAGCCTACTTAATATTTAAATGTAGCATATTTAAGGAAAAATGTCCCTCATTTCGTAATTAGCGACATTTGCCACACAATCTTGTCAGATACCAGCCTCTATTGCTGTACGAACCCTATCCCAAAAGATTGGTGTGTTTTTTGATGGAAATCGTCTGATAAACTGAACTTAAGAAATGCGGTTACGTGATCATCAGAAAATGTGACCAACCACAATAATGGACGTGCTCTCATGTCCATTAAAAAATCACTACCATGGCTAAACACAATGTGATTCTGGCAAAGACCTATGCCTAATAGATTGAAACCATCTGATCACTACACCAGCTGACATGGTACTGACAATGACCTCTATGGAGGAGAAACCATCCTGTACCTCCTGTCAATGAACCAATCACTACTCCAGCTAACATAGCACTGACAATTACTTCTTCCTGACGGCAGGTAAGACCCATTTCTGGTTTGAGCTGTAGAAGAGCACCAGAAACGATACCTACAATAGATAAGAAACAATATTAATTCTGCTTGGAAAATATGTACTGCAGCTGAATGGACCCTTACCAGCATGCAATCTAGCTTCTGATTAGATAATGAAAAAAAAATAAACAATAATTTTGAGATGGTGCTTAAATTTAAGCCAAATTAATTTTTCATATTTTAAAGAGGGACATATTCAAAGTATTCTGGTGAAATTTTTATGATTTCCCATGTTCGGTTCTTGAGATAGTAGCAATTGAATATGGACAAGTATCTTCACAGATGGAACTTGAAGAGAGCATGAGTGATGTCATGTGTTCACATTGTTTAGTCAATGTTTTGTTTCTCTTTGACTTTTACCACCAATTTTATGCAATTTAACTGAAATATTGATAAAATGATTGCCTTCTGAGCAACAGAATTTTAAAAAAAATAATATGCCACAGGGGTACGATAGCTTCCCCAATCAACTCAAGGTCAAACTGATAGGATGAAAAATAAGGAAAAACAAAACATTAGCCAACAATGTGAATCCATGATATCACACCTGCTTGCTTCAAGTTCACTTACACTAATATAAAAAATGTGTCAACTTCAATAACTATAATCTTGAGAACTGAAGATGGCTAATGACTGAAGCTTTTACTAGAATGCATGGAATATGTTTCTCCTTAATGATAAAATTATAAATTTGGTTTTGAACCATATTTTTTTTGAGCACAGCACTGTTTTACATACTTAAACAATAGTGTTCAAAGTCAATTATAGCTTAAAGGACTTGATTCAGAATATTGCCAACTTTTTTGATGAATGTTTTTACAACCAAATGAATTTTTTATTAAAGTTAAACATTAAATCAACTGATTTGTTTTACACTGTATGGCTTTATCAGGCACCTATAGAAATTCCAGCAAGGTTAAAAGAAATTAATTATGAACATGTGACACACAGAGTCTGCAACATACACCCTGACAATATGGTACACACAATATGGCACAAAGCAGGTTGTTTATATGGTACCCATGTATAAGCAAAGGTACTGAAATCCCCTCATGACAATATGGCACACAGCAGGCTGTTCATACTCATGTCATTCCCAAAGCTAGTTCCCCCTACCTCCAACAGCTTGGCAATATGACACTGAGCAGGTTTTTCATATGGTACCCATGCATAAGCAAATGTAATCCCCCCAACTGCCTGACAATATGGCAGAGAGAAAGTTGTTCATACCCATGTCATACCCAAAGGTAATCCCCTCAACAGCCTGACAATATGGCCCAGAGAAGGTTGTTCATGGTAATCCCCCCAACAAAATGACAATATGGCACAGAGCAGGTTGTACATACCCATGTCATACCCAAAGGTAATCCCTCCAACAGCTGCCATGGAGGTAGCAAGATACAACCAAAAGTTAGTGTCACCATTTCCTGTAATTGTGAGGTCACCATGAGATTCACCACCATTTCCTGGAGCAATCTTTGCAGATGTGAAGAGCTCTTCCTCATCACCAGAGCTTTCATCACTATGCAAGAGCTGAACTGTTATAAATTAATGATGAAAGTCAATAAGTTATCAACATTAGGATAGTATGAAAGTAATGTTACACATCTTCAATCTGTGTTGTTGTCAGGGCCTGGCAGTCCAAGACCAAAATCAGCCTTGAATAAAAGCCTGTAACACCATACATGGAGGACTTGATTTAATAACTGGATGGAGCTTTACAGACCAGTTTCCAACCAATAGGTTCAAGTTTAGCCAACCACATCCTTTTTTCCAGTTGTAGCTCACTGGCTTGTTTTCCCTACTCCATTGCTTATGCTGACCACCAAGCACAATGGCATTAAGTTCCATTTTTGAATACTTCGATATGACCTGGCCAGGACTCGAACTCCCAACCTCCCGACTGCAAATCGAATGCCTTGAGTTTTCAAGGCTACTTAAGGCCTGAGTGTTCCAGACCAAGGCTGGTCTTGACTACATACTGGCAACACTGAAAATTGTTTGACATTAGAAAATAAGCTCTGCAATGAAGTCCTACAGTCTCTGGCTCAGCACTTTATAAATCCCCCTGGCTGGCAGATACATTAAAATAAGATGATTTTTAGACACATAAATTCATTTTTAGGCTAACATTTTGGCACAAATATGTTTTTTGATTCATATTTCCATCCAAGTATCATAAAATACACTTAAATTTTTATTGAAAAGAAATAAAACCTAACCTTTCTCCAAAGGGATCTCCATGGTAACCTACAAAATACCAGCCTCTCAGCCTTCCAAAGTCATCAAATATTTTCCAAACAACTCTAATTGGTCATACAGTTCTGTTGCTTGAATCATTACAGAGAATGTACAACCAAAAATTTGTTGTTCGGCCAAGCCTGATACGTTGCGAATCCCTGAAAAATAAAATTTATTTACGATAAAAATACTGGTAGACATGGTGGAACCTTACAATGCAGTACACCATTCTACACTGGTATCTGCATAAAATACTGCAGCGAGTCCAGTTCACCACAGAGTCAATTGTGATGAAGTCCTTAGTCTAGGATGCAATACAAAGGTGCAGTAACTAGACTTTTAACACTACGAATTTATCTGCAAGCCCAAGTATTGACCAGCATAATAAAAGCAGGGACTGCAGTATACAGAAAATATATAGTCATGCACAGCTGGATGAAAGAGGAACATCCATGTGTGTGCTAGCAGGGAACACCAAAGGCTTGGGTTCAGGGGCCTGCCTTAGGGCACCTGGTGGGGTCTTTTGAGCAAAGTGCTCGATTTTGCTGAGTTTCAGTTACATGTGGAAGACTTTTAATGCCCTTAGTAGGAAAAATAAACAAACTGATTGGTTAATCCCATGCTAAAACCTACAATGCTTATTGTACCAACCCCACATAAGTTTAAGACCCACCTTTAACATTGGGGACAAGAACTAATTGTGCACTTTAATAGGCACACATTTATATAAAACCCATTTTCTAAAAGAGTCATGTCAAAAGTCCAGTTTTTCCAGAAAGAAAGGAAAACTTTGTATCTGTACTGTATGATGATTGTTCTGGCTTTACTGAAAATTAGAACATGACATAGGAAAACAGGAATGTTCAGCAAATTTTGGTGAAAAAAGCTGAACTGTTCCTCATAATGTGGAACAATTAGTATTTACTCTGAGCATGTACTGTACATGTCTCCAATTTGAATGTCACTAATGAAAGCACTTACAGTACTGAACTACCTGGTCAAATTTGATATGATTTAAACATCTACCCCAAGGCTTTTGCATGATTTCAATGTTCTGTTTGACCTCTTATGGCTCCAAGTGACCTTTGATCAACTGCATTAATGGTATCTTAATTATTATCAAAATCTTGATACAGTGTATGACTTTACTATTAAACTTTGACAAGAAATAGTCAAGGAAATTTGCAAACAGCAGACATATTGTACGAAAGTATCAGATAGTTTAGCATGTAAACATCTTTGTCACAAAGAGCATGTTGAAATCTGAATAGTGCTATATTTTGAAATTTGTGCTGCAAGGTTGCAATATGAGTCATTTTTCAATACTAGGTAACAAAGGTGTGACATGAATGACCAAAATTACAATTCATCAAATAATTTTGAAAAGTAGCTAGCTTATATTACCTTCCAAGTATCATGTTTTAATTTAGTATAAAATAGGAAGATCATAGAGTTAGGACTAATTGACTGAGATATTTCACAGAGTAGGTCATTCATCTACATATACAGTACCAAAGATTTAAAGGAAGTAACAATTCTCCTAACCCTCTAATACTTAAGCCCCTCCCACAATTGTCTGAAATTTATCACAATCCAGACACAATCTCAGTTTATTGCTTCAGGGTGAGTATGAAAAAGCGCAATGTGTATAATCAATACACTCTCAGTACAGTCCATGCCGTGAAATATAAGCTTTGGTACTCTGAATTGTTTGAATTAGCTGTCTATCAAGGAGCTGAGCCAATTGGGAATTTCAGTAAACCCCTATAAGAATTGTAGTATAGGGTGAGAAGACCGGTCCTTTAAGCCCCAAGGATTTTTGCAGAAGTCAAGCTTCATCCTTATTGATAACTTTCCAACAGAGCTCAGTATAATAGGCAAAATTACGTAAAGGCCTGGTTGTCTCACCCCAATCAGTTCCAATTCTCATAACCTACTTACCTAAGCCCCTCCCAAAACTGTCTAAAATTCATCCTCATCCAGACATAATCTCAGTTTATTGCTTTAGGGTGAGTATACAAGACCCCAATGTGTCATCACAAATCTGTACAGTACATGATGTGTAATACAAGCTTAATTGGTAAGTACTCTGCATTTTTGGGACTACAGTATCTGTCAATCAAACGGGTGTGCCAATGCATGGAAAATTTCTGTGGACTACTACAAAATTGTAGTTTGGGGTGAGAGGATTATCCCTCTAAATACAAGGTAAGAGAGCTATTTATATCATTGATAAAATTAAGAAACCAAGTTGGCTGAGAACTGAACCATGTAGTACTCCATTTGTAACTTCTTTCCAAGAAGAGAAATTACCATTGACAACAACCCCTTGAGAGCTACTTTGAAGCCACAACTTAAAGGAGAAGGCAACCCTAGCTTTTTCTGCCTACTGACTACCATTTTATGGTATGCTCTTTCCAAAAGAAGCACAAAGAAGTTTTTGAAGTATTCATTTCAACCTTAAAAATTGATTTTTAAGAAGCTACTGGTCCGCGCCATCGTTTTTTGAAATTCACCAGTTCCCGGATGTACAATGACGAAAGCGAACCACATATCATTTTTCAACAGAAAAGTTACCAACCCACATAAACTATCTATAATTGCACATATACTGCATAACACATCTTCTGAATTCCCCTTGAAAAAGGAGATAAAATTCCTAATGTTTGAATAAAATTATTTTCATCATACAATAATAAAGTAAAATGAAAAACAGGTTTTTAACAAGAGCATGAAAAAATAGTTTGCGTAATTGGCAACACCATCGCACCGCTGTCTGTCACCATACACTTTGCCTGTACCCTTACAGTCCGGGTAACCCTGATGAAAGGAAATAACTGTATGTAGAGAACTGCAAGCACGTTCTCATGGCAGGGTGACCTTGACTAAGATACAGTAAACTGTTGTGCAGTGTCCAGTGTGAAAACACTGTGCACGGGATTTAACGTTACAACTTACGAGCAGGATGTACTCGAACTCTGTGTCGTACTCTCTCCCACTAAACATGGAATATAGGACGGGAACGTTTGTATAGCTAGAAAGATTGAATCAAACGATATGTTTGGTAGCCTGAGTATTCAGAGAATAAAGAAAGAAAACAGGACAACGTGGCAGTCGGCGGGATCTCTTATGAAGGTTCTAGCATACGGCTAGTACGCTTAGCACTTGTACCAGTTTTGACACTAATCAGAACCAGTGTGATCTTGTCTGTTTTCTACGCAAATAGCGAGTGAGCTAACAGTATCTTGGGGAAGTGCTTTTGAGAAAGATACCAGAAAGTCCCTATGCGGATTTTTTAACTGCTGATATTTGTTTAGTTGAGGCAAAGAAGAGAAGACTGAGTGAACATAACGACAAGGTAGGCAGTTTGCAATTCTTATCGTAGCGAAATAGCAAGCGCCAGCTTCATTAGGCCTAGTAAGGTCCGAACAATCTTTTGAGATTGCCAAAGCTGTCGGCAATGCTATCTAGTCCTCGTAGACATATTTTCATGGCTAGGGTGGGTATACACAGACTTTATTGCCCCTGGGAAGGCTCAGACCCTTTTTTATACATCCCTTCAGTTTGTGGAATAGTGTACACGCCATGTGCAATGAATGGGAAATCGTATAACTTACGATGTGGCTCGTTTACGTCATATTAAAGCGCCCTCTTTTTTTGAAAACCAGAAAGTGGCTACGAACATCATGGGGATTTATTAGGGAAGAAAAATGATTGAAAAATTCATAAAAATTTGGACCTATGCTGGTTCGATTAGCATTTTTCAGAAAATGTGTTAGAATTGTGGTCTCTACTAGCTGATAGGTGTTAAATCCGTTGGTTGCCTTCTCCTTTAATCCATTCAGCACATCTGCCCAGAAAAACTAATTTTACCCAGTTTAAACATAAAGTCTACCTAATGGAATTTTATGAAAGGATTTAAAAAGACACAAATCAAGGTAAATGAATTCAATGCTTTGACCAGAATCAAGTGACAAAAAGATACCAAGAGAGAAGTTACAGTTCTTACATTAGACAACTACTTCTTCACAGAAAGGAGCCAATCACCATAGAGCAGGAAATCCCCAGGGACCACACCAGCCCACTATTTAAAATCTTCAACAACTTACTGTTAGTTAACTAATATTATTGATTTCAATATTGCAGTATTTTCCTGTAAGGCTTGGAACAGAATATTACTACAGTATCTGTTGAGCCAGCCGCACACTACATGACTTTTCACACTGCAACTCAACTCGATTGTGGGATCTCCAACAGTCTTGTAATGTGCGTGAGTTTACAACTGCGACTGGCAGTTGCAAGACCACTTTTAAGTACTAGGAAAGATAATACAGGTCCCAAAACTAGATGATTCCTCAGTAAATTGGACACAAAATAATCAAACAAGCTAGCCATATCCTTACCATCATTAACTTCAAGGTGTTGCATCTTCACTTCCTGTTTAGATTTAACATATTGTAAGCATGAAAAGATTCCAAACCTTCATGCCCAACTGCTTTCCAAACCTAATTTTACTGTCATATCAAAATTTTATCAAGTGTTGAAACAGGTCAAGTCAATGACTTGGACTCAAGTCAAGTTGCTTGATCCATTGACTTGACTCCAGTCCAAAGTCCAAAACAACTTTACTCTGACTACAGCCAAAAATGACTCAAGTCTGAAAAGAGGCTTGAGTCAAAAAACCTAGACCTGAGTCACAGCTCGAGTTGTCTCTAAGACTAGCAAAAGGGCAAGTGTATACCAGACTATAATGAAGGGCAAGTGTATACCAGACTATAATGAAGGGCAAGTGTATACCAGACTATAATAAGGGGCAAGTGTATACCAGACTATAATGAAGAATTGAATAAGTAGTTGTTTACAAAAAACTAATGTTGTGGCCAATCACACAAAAATTTTTGTATGAATAAGTTTACCTGCAATCACAATTCAACAAAGATTTACTGAGGCCTACCTAAGTACAAAGCCAGACACACAGATGTATGGTTCTGCTGAGATCATTGGAAATCTGTTGTTGAAATGTAGAGTAGATGTTGATCAGTCTCTTTCTCTATTTATAAGTTTTATAATGAAAAATGGTTAAGGAGATTATTAGATGATATGAAGAAAAAAAAATATTTGTTAATTACAGCACGTTTCAGATTGCCAGTGGTGTATGTATGTATGTATGTCTGCATATGTGTATGCTATGACGATGTGCATACTGAAAGCATTGTGCAATGTACATACTATACTGGAAAATTTTCCTATGAATAGTTCGTCCAATACCCTTTATTCATAGGAAAATTTTTGTTTAAATTGGCCACCACCATACATATTATATATTGTTTCATTGCCCCTATTCATGCAAAAAATTTTGTGAGAATAAAGCCCCACCACAAATCCACCTATGCGGCTAGTATGTACATTATTAGACAAAGCATGCTGAGGAAACAAGAATAAAATTTCCTTTCACTTTGTACGTCATTTTGATCCTACAGTAGATTGCAGGGAGACTGTAGACTCCTCAAGTCCTCATACTTCAATGGATTTGAGAAGCTTTAATTCAGACAGAGTCTCTGATATCTTTCCTTAGACCAGAATTGAGGTCTGTGACCAGGAGGGGGCATGGGAAGGCTGTGCCACTGCCAGCTTACCACCTGTGTAGGCTACAACTACAAGCTTTAAAATTATTTTTAGGATGAGTAACTAAAATTTGCTGAAAAGATGTGATTGTCAGCCGGTGCAAAGGTACTTCTAGGCTCAAGCCTTCCTACAGAAATACCTAGTAGTAATTAATATTACAGAAGAGACCTAGGAGTACTGTAGTTATAACTGGAGAGTTAAAGCAATCTACGAAGTGTGCAGCTACTGCTGCAAGGGCAAATAGGGTGCTTGAGTTAATCAGGAGGAATTTTAAGAGTTTTAATAGAGAAATTTTATTAAATTTACACAAGCACCTGGTTAGACCCCATCTGAGCTATGCTTAACAGGCCTGGAGCACCTTCTATGAAAAACCCAAACTGATTTTAGGCCTTAGAGCAAGTTCAGAGGAGAGCCACTCTTCCCATAGGCCTAACTGAGGTTAGAAATCTCATTGCTACCAAGTTCCAAGAGGCTACAGTAGATGCAGGTCAAACTGATCTGTCCAGTTGGTGGATCTCCGGCCTGGGGAGGGGTATAAGGGGACACTCCCCCTCCCCTTTTCAAAAATTGTGGAATTTTAGAAGTGTCCACACGCAAAATGGTGTCACTTTTTTGGCAAATCAATCAACAAACTTTCACTAGGTAGGTAGGTACCACCGAAAAAGTTCAGTACGGTACTGAATTTTTGCAGTAACCTAGAAAATATTGTATTGAGAGATTTGCCAAAACAATGTTATACAGATACTCACAAACACGCAATTACTAAAACCTCTCCTAATCACAATATTCAATTGTTATTATAGACATTTCGGCGATTTTGATGCGGTACTATTACAGTTTGCAAATGTCAACTCTATGTCACCCACAGTCGCACCATGCTGCAAGTGATTTCCAATATATCACTTCGTACATCTTGAATGGTGTTCTAGCAATGAAAACACACAGACAAGAATGTCAAGAACTGTCAAAACAGACTAGACAGTCCAAAACATTTGTTTGATGGGAAACTCTGAGACAAGCCCCATCTCTAACCAGCAAAGTGGGCATTCCTTTTTGCTATTGGATGGGGTGTTGCACTATGATACTACACTATTTACTCAGTGACAGGAATAAATTCCATACTAGCTGCGAAGGTCAGCAAATAGGGATGTTGCGACAGCAAACATAGGTCTGTACATCCAAGGCATATCCATTGTTTAGCAGCGCCAACAGTTGAATGTGTTGTGAGATACGATTCACTGAATTTGTAGAAATCAGTAAGCTGGATTATTTGTTATTTTTTTTGTTTCTCTAACTAAGAATACTTCGGAGATTTGAAATGCAGGTTTTCACAGGGCTGTGCGGGTCAGCAGGTTTGAATGCTCAAATGCTGGTCAAACCCATGAAATGCGGGTCACTTGGGAGGTATAGAAATCTACCTTATCCCTCTCTAAAAGACTTGAGTGGCTTGGGTTAACAACTTTGGAGCTGAGAAGGATTAGGGGAGACATGCTCCAGGTTTACAAATTTCTTTCTTTGTTAGCTTGTAGTTATTCAAAGGTCCAAAGTAATCCTTAGGTTAAAGGCCATTGTAAAAACCTTGACAGCCTATGGTAGATTAGGGGGTTTTCAACCTTCAGGGTATTTCTGACCACCTGCAAAGTAAATATTATAAATTGTAAACATCCTGAAGAAAAAACATTACCTAAGACTTTACCAACTAGTAATTTAAACTTATGGCAATTGAAAATCACTCACCTTTTGACCAGAACTAACCATTTAAAACAAACAATCTGAACCCAAAAATGATATGCAGATGCACTTGTTTTAAAATCATGTTTTCTTGAAATTGTCAGTAAACCTTCTACTTCCACGTATTTGTATACCCAAAAATTTTATTACTGAGTGGTCAGATTTGATAAACTAAATAAAAATGAGTTGGTGTGATGTTGTAACAAACAGAACTTCCCCCAAATTATCTCTGCTTTCATTGAGTGGGGAGGTTGAAAACCACTCAACACTTTTCAATGTCTAAGGCTATTTTCGACCACCTAGTTTTAAACCTGCATAAAATCATTGAAATTACAGAAATTTGATCAGTTTCAATTTTTAAGTGGTATAATTAATGGTCATTTACCAAATGTAAAAAAAAATACATCAATAAGTAACTCTTATCTCAACATCTAGGTGATTACCTCTTATGATCCTCATAAAATTAATTCCATCGTAAATTTGCATGGTGTTCAATGGGTAGGTTAAAAATAGCCAATTTTCAATATCTTTTGTCAACATTTCATATCCCAGAAGGAGAAAACTAATAAAGCAAAGGACATACATAGAATGTAAGTACAGACATTGGAGGTGCTGACCAATGGTAAGTTGGTTCAATGACTTTGCTTGATTTAATTTATAACACCAAAACCCCTTAAGTGGAGGAAAACTCCCCAGTTTACCCTAGGTCTTTTGCTAGACTTGACATTAGGAAGTTAGTTCCTCTCATCTGGTTGTTAATGAGTGGAATAAACTGCCTGAGTGGGTTGTTAACTCCACATCAGTGCACTGCTTAATTGGTAAACATTGACAAGTTCTTCCGTGACTATGGTAGAAACTAACCTTCTCAGGGCTCGTTACAGGCTGTATGTGTTGGTGGTTTGCTGTTCCTTTTTTGGGGGGTTTTGGATTACAAGGCATCTTATGGGGGCTTAATAGGCCTAGGGCCCAGCACTCCTTTGCCCTATAACCTACTATGTTATTTTATGTTATGCTAAAGTATAAAAATTCTACAGGTTAAGTCACTAACAAGTTACATTAATTATCTACAATCCTCGACAAAAATACATGGGACAAACCCGGCTCCCCATATCAATGTTGAAGTTTCCGGTTGTCTTGGGCTGCCGCAACATTGAATGGGGGAGTGGGGGATGGTGATCCATTCATTGCTTGTTTTGTCCCATCATTTTTGTCGAGGATTGTCGAAAGCCTGTACAAATGTATATAGAGAAGTTTTCCTTCTTGGCAAGGCATGACAACTGGTGAGTAAAAGTTGTGTATTTTAAAGGGAGTGATTTGATGACAAATGTCACAGTGTAAGCATTATGAAGAACAAAATTTTGCTGCATGACAACACGATAAAAGCCGCTTTAAAATAATTCATGGGAAAGAAGTGTAGCTTATTACGCATTACGGACTCCTGTCTATAATCTGTCTTTCTAATAAGGACAGAAAAGTGATCAAAATAAGGTACCTATGGGTGGTTGACGCCGTGTTTATTTTGTCATTAATCTATTCAGGAGACCCTTTGGTCCCAGGGTACCAAAGGGGGAGGGATAGCTTTCAAGCGAGAAAAAGTTCTTGGGGAGGGGCAGACCAAAAAAGCTTCAGGGGAGGGGGAGAACAGAAACTAGGGGTCATTCTCTGCCAACTCAACAAATTTTTAGAAAGTCATGGTCGGGCACCGACTCAGATTTTGCTTAAAAAAATCTCTAGAGTAGCTCAAGTAGTAGATAGAACAGACCAAAAATTTCAGGTCAAAACTCCAAGTCGTTTGTGAGTTATGGGCCATTGAAAAGTGGCCCGGACCACCTTCTTTGCATGCCCGAAATGTGTGGTCTTCATATCTGTCATTTTTGAAGGCTATAACTTCCCAGAAAATGGAGATACAACATTTAAAGGGCAAGAGCAGTCATTCCAAATTAAAGTAGTGTAGTAGACTGTCTAGTTTCAGGATTGGCTGTTGAGAGTCATGTGAAAACATTTTTTTCATTCAAATGTGATATTTACTAGAAATAACTGCTTGTTTTAAGTTGAATATGCAATAGTTAAATCATAAAAATGTAATGAAAGATACTTTGAAAAGAAAGAAGATAAAAACTGTGCTATTTAGCTTTTTCTTCAAAATAAGTTTGGGGGGACTGTCCTTTACCTTTTAAGTACCTACCTGGAGTATTTTCTGCCTGAATTTTATGAATAGTAACAAAAATACTCTATATGGCTTAATTATGAAGATAAAGCCTTATACATTGCATTTCATTTTGGGCGTCCATGTGATTTTTGATATTTGGACCCCGTGGTTCGACCAACTTCCATCACATAAGTACCATAAATTTTTTAAAAATATAATACCTAGTGGGTGAACTTTGCTCTAACAAAGCTAAAGACGTTAAATAACTACCTTTAGTGGGGGTTCAAACACGGTCCCAGAGCCAAAAAACCCAAATTTTGATGTTTTCGGGGTTGACCTTTGACCTTGTTTATCACCTCCCATGAACTTGAAAATTTTTTATGATTAGCTCTATTATGTTTATTTATTTATAAAAATCCAGACTGTAAACTTTTTTTTTGTGCGCAGGCAACGTGAACAAGAAATGGAAAACATGTGCGGATCGGAAAACCCAGCATACCAAAACATGTATACCGTGCTGCAAGTACAGTACAGTATGCCACACGTACAGGTATATGTACTGTACTGTACAGTAGAATTCCTCTAGCTATCCTAAGAAAAAAACTTGCGTACGGCATATGTGCGGCCTTTACGTACAGCATACCACAGGCGTTCTCAGCAGTATGTACAGTATACTGGCAAAAAATGAGGGAATTTTGTGGTTAACCGTTGGGTACATCCTGAAATATGCTACCCCCGCCCCCTAATGCGAAAAAAAAGATTGAAAAATTATTTGTTGTTTTCCCATAACAGTACATTACATTTTTAGAGTAAATTAAATATCTCCCCAGCCAGAGTACTATTTCCCCCTCCCCCTTCCTCGTATGAGCTACTTGAGGAAGACAAATCTTTATTCGAGCGCCCATCGCTAATCTAACACGCCAGTATACTGGTCGGACAAATTCAACTGTTACTACTTTCCTGTAGCTTGAAAAGTAAAAAGGCAACTATACTCGTTTCAGAGCATTTAAAACGAAAATTTGGAAATTCCTTTACCTTTCCTTGTACAGGCTTCCGACAATCCTCGACAAAAGTACATGGGACAAAACCGCTGCCCGTATCAATGTTGAAGTTTCAGGACGCCTTGGGCTGCCGCAACATTGAATGGGGGAGTGGGGGGATGGTGTTCCATACATTGCTTGTTTTGCTTTTTTTGTCCCATCATTTTTGTCGAGGATTGTCGGAAGCATGTACAAATGTATATGAAGAAGTTTTCGGTCATGGACAACGTAATGACAGTTGGTGAATAAAGGTTGTGTTCTTTGAAAGGAGTGATTAGAAGACAAATGTCACGGTGCTAAAATTGTTAAGAACAATTGCTGCATGACAAGTCAATAAAAGCAGCTTTTAAATATTTCACGGGGAAGAAATGTAACTTATCACGCATTACGGACTTCTGTCCATATTCTGTTTTTCTAATTAGGACGGGAAAATGATCAAAATAAGGGACACATGGCTGGTTTAACGTCGTTTATTTTGTAATTAACCTATTCAGAAGACCCGTTGCTGCAGGGTATCGAAGGGAGGGGGGAGGGGACGCTTTCAAACCAGAAATATTTCTCAGGGAGGTGGGCAGATCAAAACAACCTTGAGGGGAGGGGGGAACAGATATTGCAGATAAAATACAGGACAAACGCGGCATTTTTAATTTTTGAAACCAAACTGCTACAGAAAGCTCAGAAAGTAGGCTTTATAACGCTTAATTTATTCATTATCCCTATGTAGAACTCGTCACTGCTCCCCATGACTAAGAATATTTAATTTAATAGCGCCACGGTTTACCGTTGACCTCACCACGATTAACCATCGACCTACACACTATTTCAATGACTGTCGAGGGTTAATCGTGCAAATAGAAGATCTCTCTATTTATAGGGAACTTTCATTGTGCAAAAATGGTAAACCGTTTCATTTTCGAGAAATCTTGACGTTAATTGTCACGTTCACTACCCCTAATGCTTACATATAATTTCGTCTTTAACCAGATTGTAGTTTGAATCATCATTCAATGTTTATTTATGAGAAAAAAGAGAGAATTTTGTGGTTAACCGTTGGGTATATCGTGGAATGTGTTACCCCCAACCCCTAACACGAAAAATAAGATGGAAAAACTTCTTTGTTTTTTCCCATTACAGTACATGAAATTTTTAGTGTAAATTAAATCTCTCACCAGGCAGAGTACTATTTCCCCCTCCCCCTTCCTCGTAGGAGCTACTTGAGGAGGACAAATCTTTATTTGAGTGCCCAGCGCAAATCTGACACGCCAGTATACTGGTTGGAAAAATTCAACTGTTACTACTTTCATGAAGCTTGAAAAATAAAATGGCAAAAAAAAAAAAAAAAACAGAAAGCCAAAAGGCTTAGTGATTCCTTGCCACTGAAATTTAAGCCTATCTTTTTTTTTTTCAAATTGACAGTGCTTTGTAATGTTTTTCAAATTGACAGTGCTCTGTAATGTACCCACAAAGTATACATGCAAGGCAGCGAAGCTTTCTACAAGAACTAGGGTTCTGCTCATGGTATCACATCCACATACTATGTGTGAAATTTTGCAGTATCTAACTTAAGACTCCAACCATGGGAAATTTGTGTAAATATGATATTGAGACTTTGACCCCTTGTGAACCAAAGTGAGATTTCACATCCACCAAAAATTATTGGGATCATTTATTCAACATGCATCATCCACATGTCAAGTATGAAGACCCTACAAGTTACCTTTCTTGTCGGTAATACTATGCAAGCAAGTTTGTCAGACTTTGACACTACTAACCCCAAATGACCTTTGACCTTCACGAAAATTGACTGGGATCACCATGTCAATATGGCCAGCCAACACATTAAACATGAGCTTAGTCACATGCGTTTTTCTTGAGATACCTTGTTCACTAGGTTTTGACGTCTCATGACCCCAAATAACCTATGACCTACACAAAAATCTATAGGGATCATCTATTCAATATGGACAACCAACACACCAAATATGAGCATAGTCACATGTACGGTTCTGGAGATATCTTGTTTACAAGGTTTTGACCCTTTAACCTCTCATGACCCCAAATGACCTTTGACCTCCACCAAAAACAATAGGGATCATCTACTCAATATTGTCAACCAACACACCAAATATGAGATTCGTCACACTTACCCTTCTTGAGATACCATGTTTACTAGCAATTTCTAAGGAATTTACCATTTGACCTCTGGTGACCCCAAATGACCTTTGACCTCCAAGAAAATCTATAGGGATCATTTAATCAATACGAACAACCCACACATTAAATATGAGCATAGTCACTTGAACCATTCTTGAGATATCTTGTTAACAAGGTTTTGATCCTTTGACCTCTCATGACCCCAAATGACCTTTGAACTTTACCAAAAACAATGGGGATCATCTACTTGATATGGCCAACCCACACACTAAGTATGAGATTAATCACACTTACGCTTCTGGAGATACCATGTTTACAAGCAATTTACCATTTGACCTCTCATGACCCCAAATGACCTTTGAACTCCACCCCAAAAACAATAGGGATCATCTACTAGATATTGCCAACCAACACACCGAATATCAGATTCTTCAGGCTTACCCTTCTTCAGATACTGTGTGTTACAAGCTATTTCTAAGGAATTTACCATTTGACCTCTGGTGACCCCAAATGACCTTTGTCCTCCACAAAAATCCATAGGGATCATTTACTCACATGCTGTGACGTCGCTTCTTGAAAAAGGAACATAAACACCCCAGTACATCAAAGGCGGTATGGGGTGTAACCAATATCTGGGTTTGTTACATGATCTGTAACCTCAAATGAGCTATGCTTTCATTGTGTTCACACTGCATGAAAAGCAATTAACACATGCTGACTGACCTGTTAGCTAACCCCAAATGTTACACAATTTTTTGTGTATTGAAACACATCTTTAACTGTCAATCAATAAATCAGGTATGAAACTTCACTTAATCAAGTCTGCATGTAGTGGGCTTCTTTTCCTCCCTGAAGCGAAAAGAGTTAATCAGGCAGAAATGAAAGATGTAACAAAAAGTAAGAGGGAATGTTTCATCATGCAATATGAACAACCCACACACTAAATATGAGCATAGTCACTTGTACCGTTCTTGAGATATCTTGTTTGCAAGGTTTTGACCCTTTGACCTCTTGTGACCCCAAATGACCTTTTACCTTTACCAAAAACCAGAAAGCCAAAAGGCTTAGTGATTCCTTGCCATCAAATACCTTACCTTCTTTAAAATTGACAGTGTTTGATAGATTTTTCCTAACATTTTTGGCACAGAAATTTTGCAATTTTACCACTGGTGACCTCAAATGACTGGTGACCTCTACCAAAAACAATAGGCTTCTTTATCTCAACATGATAAATCAATACATCAACATGAAGAGTATCGGTCACCCCTATCTGAAGATATCGTGTTTACAAGCCATTTCGGTGTTTTTGCAATTTTACCGCTGGTGACTTCAAATGACCTTTGAGCTCTACCAAAACCAACAGGCTTCTTTCTCTCAACATGTCAAATCTATATACCTACCATGAAGAGTGTAAGTCACTCCTATCTGAAGATATCATGTTTACAATCCATTTTCAAAGTTTTCGCAATTTTAATGCTGGTGACCTCAAATGACTGGTGACCTCTACCAAAAACAATAGGCTTCTTTATCTCAACATGACAAATCAATACATCAATATGAAGAGTATCGGTCACTCCTATCTGAAGTCATCGTGTTTACAAGCCATTTTCAAAGTTTTCGCAATTTTAATGCTGGTGACTTCAAATGACCTTTGACCTCTACCAAAAGCAATAGGCTTCTTTCTCTCAACATGTCACATCTATATACCAAGTATGAAAAGTGTTGGTCACTCCTATCTGAAGATATCGTGTTTACAAGCCATTTTCGGTGTTTTCGCAATTTTACCGCTGGTGACCTCAAATGACCTTTGACCTCTACCAAAAATGATAGGGTTCTTCCTCTCAACATGACAAACCTATATACCAAGTATGAAAAGTGTCGGTCACTCCTATCTGAAGATATCGTGTTTACAAGCCATTTTCGTAGTTTTCAAAATTTTACCGCTGGTAACCTCAAATGACTTTTTAACTCTACCAAAAACAATCGGCATCTTTTTCTCAATATTGCAAATCTATATACCAAATATGAAGAGTATCGGTCCCTCCTATCTGAAGATATTGTGTTAAGCCATTTTCAGCGTTTTCATAATTTTACTGCTGGTTACCTCAAATGACCTTTTACCTCTACCAAAAACAATAGGCATCTTTCTCTCAATATTGCAAATCTATATACCAAATATGAAGAGTATTGGTCACTCCTATCTGAAGATATTGTGTTAAGCCATTTTCAGCGTTTTCATAATTTTACTGCTGGTTACCTCAAATGACCTTTTACCTCTACCAAAAACAATAGGCATCTTTCTCTCAATATTGCAAATCTATATACCAAATATGAAGAGTATCGGTCACTCCTATCTGAAGATATTGTGTTAAGCCATTTTCAGCGTTTTTGTAATTTTACTGCTGGTGACCTCAAACGACCTTTGACCTCTACCAAAATCAAAGGGGTTCTTCCTCTCAACATGACAAACCTATATACCAAGTGTGAAAAGTGTTGGTCACTCCTATCTGAAGATATGGTGTTTACAAGCCATTTTCGGTGTTTTCGCAATTTTACCGCTGGTGACCTCAAATGACCTTTGACCTCTACCAAAAACAATAGGCATCTTTCTCTCAATATTGCAAACCTATATACCAAATATGATGAGTATCAGTCACTCCTTTCTGAAGATATTGTGTTACTGGAAGCCATTTTCAGCGTTTTCGTAATTTTACTGCTGGTGACCTCAAATGACGTTTGACCTCTACCAAAAACAATAGGGTTCTTCCTCTCAACATGACAAACCTATATACCAAGTGTGAAAAGTGTTGGTCACTCCTATCTGAAGATATCGTGTTTACAAGCCATTTTCTGTGTTTTCGCAATTTTACTGCTGATGACCTCAAATGACCTTTGACCGCTACCAAAAACAATAGGGTTCTTCCTCTCAACATGACAAATCTATATACCAAGTATGAAAAGTGTCAGACATTCCTACCTTGAGATATCATGTTTACAAACACACACACACACACACACAACATCACCATCGCATAGATTCCTTGCCTGCATTTGGCAAGGAATCAACAATAGGGATCATCTACTCCATATGGCCAACCCACACACTTAATATGAGATTAGTCACGCTTACCCTTCTTGAGATACCATGTTTACAAGCAATTTACCACTTGACCTCTCATTACTCCAAATGACCTTTGACCTCCACCAAAACAATAGGGATCATCTACCCAATATGGCCAACCCACAAACCACATATGAAATTAGTCACACTTACCCTTCTTGAGATAACGAGTTTACAAGCAATTTCTAAGGAATTTACCATTTGACCTCTTGTGACCTCAAATGACCGTTGACCTCCACGAAAATCAAAAGGGATCATCTACTTAATATGAACAACCCACACACTAAATATGAGCATAGCCACATGTACCATTCTTGAGTTATCGAGTTTACAAGGTTTTGACCTCTTAACCTCTCATGACTCCAAATGACCTTTGACCTCCACCAAAAAGAACAGGGATCATCTACTCAATATGGCCAACCACACACCAAATATGAGATTAGTCACACTTACCCTCCTTGAGATATGGTGCTTACAAGCCAAAGCGTCACCTACACACACACACACACACATACATACACTTGACATCACCATCGCATAGATTCCTTGCCTGCCTTCGGCAAGGAATCCAAAAAGCACTTAAGACGAAAATTTGGAAATTCCTAGGCCTATACCTTTGTACTGGCTTCTGACAATCCTCCACACAAATACATGGGACAAATCCTGCTCCAAGTTTCAATATTGAAGTTTCAGGATGTCTTGGGCTGCAGCACAATTGAATGGGGGAGAAGGGGGTGGTAATCCCTTCATTGCTTTTTTTGCTTCTTTTGTCCCATTGTTTTTATAGAGGACTGTAGATACAACTTACATTTAGCAAGTAGCATGGTTATATGAAAGTTTTGCACATTCCAGCACTATTTTGTAAACATCATAGTCAACTCACCTTTTGAGTCAAGAAACTTTTAACCAGGCCAAACTATCATTTATTCGCTTTATTTTGATATGAGACATGCTTTAGTTAGATAGAAATTAAGGAAGTTATGGTTGATTGAAGTTGGGCTCTAATTGTCACTACTTCATGTTGTTTTATGTCTCTAACTTTGGCGCACCATAAATTTTAGTGACGGCGTCCTTTGTGGGAAAAAATCAGATACCACATTTGTCAGATGTTGCCAAAAATTGTGTTTTGGCAATTTCTCAGTCTTTGAATGAGTTAAAACTGATGAAAACTGGGTTTTCGTTGATGAAGTTGATGACTGTTTTCAATACATTTTGAACTAAAGGCCTGGTGAAATTTCTTTGTGTAACCCCCAAAATAGCACCAAGTAACAGTGAAAACAGTTTTAAAACATCGTTTATGCCCAAGAAATAATTTATCAACATCAGTATTATTATAGATGTCCTAAGGACAGGATAAATGATTGGAATGTACAGCATGTCGATTGCACCCAGTAACACTACAGTACCTCAAATTTTAAGTTGTTTTTGACCCCTTGCCATAATAGCTAAAAAAGACTTTACATCACTCTGCTTCCCAAAACTGATACATGTAAACATGCCCAACAAGTAAATAAACAGACTGTCGTGATAATATTGTGTGACCAAGAAAACAAAAGATTTGTGACACTGCTTCCACAGCTTTTCAAAAAAATATCGTAGCAGAAAATGAGGTAATAGGCCTAACGTTAGGCCTAGCCGAGGCCTAGGATTTCAAAATCCTGAATGCCATGAACGTGAAATTGAACTTAAAATGGATCTATTTCGATGAAAAATTTCACGCTTTTGATATTTAACCATCAAATGGCTAGGCTTCTGTGTTTCTTCTGTGATATAGCGAAATTTGTATGGTATCCTACAGGGTTGGCAGTTTTTGCCACAGGCAGTTTTCACCGGTGGTTTTTACCGGTAAAAACCGTCCCGGTAAAAACAGGTTTTTGCCAAAAAATGGAAAAAACAGAAAAAAACCTATTCTGCTACATTGAATAAAATGTTTTAAGTTACAACTTTTTCTTCCTTTTTTCAAGGTTAAAGGATGAAAATCATTATTTTACATCAAGACTGACCATTTTAGTCTATTAAATTTACCATGTAAGGGTCTGGAGGGATTATTTTTAGTGACTTGTGTCACATTTTGCAATTTACACTGACACCATACAGTACCATAAAGTATAAATCTAGTTATGAAGATTGACATCTTACTGTACGTCATTATTTTCTCACCTGTGATATAAATGATCAATTTTCACATTGTATTGAATTAAACATTAAAGGCAAAGAAATTTCTTTTCAAAATGCAAAACTGCTTTGTATACTGTTCTGTACTGATATGCAAGGAGCGAGCTAAAACAAACTGTATCACTGTAAAGAAGTCTATATGCCATATGTTGCATTGTGCCTTTGCCCACTTAGGCTATGTACATATAGATATAGATATAGATATAGATATAGATATATATATATCAACCTTTTTTTCCCCAAAATGACACACTTCCATTCCTTTTACAATTTTAAAGAAGGCTTACCACTTTAATAAACATGAACAATTTCATTTATCCTCATTTTGTGAAACCTTGTTTGATGTTCCAGTAATTTTGTAGGATCTTGTCCCAGATCTTGCCGGTTCGTATACATTGGATTATTCCATTATATATAAGGTGTCCATTGTGTGCGCATTAAGTGTGCACACAATAGCAGTCTGCATTACGGTGGTGCGGTAACGTTGTACCATCAAAGTCAATATGCTATCAATAAGAAGATTAAACGGCATATTTCATGTAATAAACACTGGTATATTTCTGTTTCCAACAGGTGATATGCAAGAAACCTTCAAGAGTTCATCAGATCATCGAGCAAGTGTAAAGGATGATAATTGTGTCAGACATACTTAGTCTTTTACAGACAGCCGTTTTATTTCTCAACCATGTAGGTGATGGGCTGTTGCTGGTGGTTTTGTGTTACTGGTCATGCTTGGGTGTTGGTGTGCTATTGTCTATGTTATGAACACGGCACAAGCTATAAATTGAGATAAGTTAGAATTCCCGACATAAAATTAAAATAAAAATGTGGTTTCACGTTGCGTTTTTTACCAATAACCAATGTCGGGAATTTTAACTTCATCGCAATTTATGACTTGTGCGGTGTTGTTTATTAAAATCTTTACAAATTAAATAGAATATAACCAATGTCGGGAATTTTAACTTCATCGCAATTTATAACTTGTGCGGTGTTGGTTATTAAAATCTTTAAAAATTAAATAGAATATAACCAATGTCGGGAATTTTAACTGCATCGCAATTTATAACTTGTTCATTGTTTATAACGTAGACCATTGGTTGGTTGTTAAAATTATATAAAAATATGGTTTCACGTTGCGTTTTTTACCAATAACCAATGTCGGGAATTTTAACTTCATCGCAATTTATAACTTGTGCGGTGTTCGTAACATAGACCATTGGTTGGTTATTAAAATATTTAAAAATTAAATAGAACATAACCAATTACATAGAACATCATGGCACACAGTTGGTTGGTTATTAAAAATTAAATAGAATATAACCAATGTTTAACTACATCTCAATTTATGATTTTTGCAGTGTTCATAACATAGACCATTGTTTGGTTATCAAAATCTTTAATTTGTTGGTAATCAAAATCTTTAATTGGTTTGTTATCAAGTCTCTATTATTAAGTTATTTCGGGACATTATTGGTCAACTTTTTTCAGCTTTTATAGCTTCCAGAAGGCCTGAAGGTCCGGAAAAAAAAAATGAGTCAATAGCACTCCAGCACCCCAACAGCCCCTCATCTACATGGTTGAGAAATAAAACGGCTGTCTGTAAAAGACTAAGTATGTCTGACACAATTATCATCCTTTACACTTGCTCGATGATCTGATGAACTCCTTGAAGGTTTCTTGCATATCACCTGTTGGAAACAGAAATATACCAGTGTTTATTACATGAAATATGCCGTTTAATCTTCTTATTGATAGCATATTGACTTTGATGGTACAACGTTACCGCACCACAGCAATGCAGACTTCTGTTGTGTGCACACTTAATACTCACACAATGGACACCTTATATATAATGGAATAATCCAATGTATACGAACCGGCAAGATCTGGGACAAGATCCATTTTGTAGAAAACATTAACTTTCAGTCTTTTATTGTTAATGTTAGTATGCAGTTGAAGTTTTACCACTTTTAATTTTTAATTTTGAATACCTAACATTGTAATATTAGCATTTTTGTTTTCATTCTAGCTTTGGCAAGTTACTTAATTTTTAAGTTAAAATAGAATCTTTAAGTCATGTAAACAACTCTGTCTCATTTGAATTATTCATCATGTGTGATGGGCTAGAGCAACCCCACACTAAAAATTGTCGGAGTTTTTTCCAGTTTCTACCAGTTTTTACCGGTAATAACCACTTATTACCAGTTATTGCCAGTTTTTACCGCTGTCCCGGAAAAAACAGGTTTTTTCCGGCAAAACCCCAACCCTGGTATCCTATTTCTGGGGTGCGCGATATTTACGGTCATTGACTAACGTAGGCTAGCAAATGCTGCATTTGCACAGCAGTATTTCGTGGAACTGGTTTTCCATATGAAATGAACACATAGGCCTATATTAGACCACAGGTCGTCCTAGCGTTATATAGTATATATAGTATATATATATAAAAAGGAAAAGGTTGGTCACATCGCCTAACACCAATGCAGTGCTTCGCACAAAACTATTCATGATTCCTCACCTTCCACTAGATTTTACCCCTTCAATTCTCTCGAAAACATTCCTTCATCTTTCTCTGATAAAACAAAACAAACGTTGAGAAAAAACTGACATCTAATGCAAGAAATCTTCTCATCTGATTCTTCGTTAACCACACTCTAGATCACTCTTCTCCAATTCCTGACGTCCTGGTGTGAGTGTCACCAGGACTATCTAAGCCACCATCAGCCTTAAATGACATTCTCCAGACTTGAAAGCAGAAGGCTAAGCAGTCTCTATTTTGAAATCTGGCCGCCCAAAACTTGAGATTAACCAACATGTGCATTGGTTGGCTCGGGACATACAGAAAACTTTAAAAAAAAATATCAACCCCGGCCCTCAGACAGCCCGAAATGGTCGTCGATCTCCACGCTTGAAAGTGAGTTTAAATATGCAGTCCCTAATTTGAGCTTTCCTTTTGCAAATCATGAGTTAATAAAAAAAGAAATGAAAAATTCAATATTATCAGACATTGCCTAATAAAATGCAGGGATTACTTGGTGTGAAGAAGGGGCAAATTAAAGGCCCAGTTCTCTCACCCCAAACAGTACCAATTCTCCTAACCTTCTTACTGAAGCCCCTCCCACATTTGTCTGAAATTCATCCTCATCCAGAGATAATCTCAGTTTATTGCCTTAGGATGACTATAGAAAAACTCAATTTATGTAATCAAAACACTCTCGGTACAGTTCATGCGGTGTAATATAAGTTTTGGGAATCTGCATTGTTTGAATTAGCTGCCAATCAAAGAGCTGAGCCAATTGAAAATTTTGGCACCCGGGTACCAAAATTGTAGTTTGGGGTGAGAGGTTTGGCCTTTTAAGTCGAGAGGTATAAGGGGAGGGCCGCTGCCATAGGAGAAGTTTAAACAAAAAATTAATTTTCACATGTGAAAGAAGGACCAAATCTACACAGTGTGGAGAAATTTTCTGTGATCGGACATGTATTTCTTGAGATATCACCAAATGAAGTTGCAAAGTTTTGAAAAGTTCTCCGTGCCACTTAAGCAATCACATTTTGAAAATACTGGACTGTTGAGGAGAAAATAGTAAAATACTATTTTCTCCTGTGAGCTGTAAACTTTAAACAAAAACAAAAGACTGTCCATTAATGTGGATGTATGATATCATATGTGCTTGCTTCAAGTTCACTGTTTGTTGAAAATGTGACACCTTTACAGGCTCATATCATGCGAACCACACACCAGATTTCAATGCAAATTTCACCAAAATGCTGAGAATAAGCACCCCTCTGACATGTGACACTTACTGTAGCAAATTGGGGCTAACGACTAATGTTGAGATTATCTGGTTTCCACCACGCTTTCACACCAAATGGAGAAGACTGATATAAATGTCTGTTTTAAGACAATCAGCATGATGTACAAACAAGAAGGTAAAATGGCCCATCTATACGAAGAAACAAAAGTAAGCCACGGCGAGCACCCAGTGCTCCTTTCTAGATCCATCCCTGATATTAAGCCGATCATCATCAATTTGTTCCTTCAAAGCAGTAATGTACTAATTCAACATGGATGAAGAATCTGCAGAATCTGCATGGTAACATTAATGCAACCGCTGATGCGACTTCCAGTCACTTTTTTCGCAATCCCATGACTTGCAGAATTTTCACGACCTGTTATGATCTACCGTTGCACTCTGCCACATGTGAGACCTTTCCATGAACTGTCTTCAAACATAGCCTGCGTAGCGCCTATGTGGCTGCAGCCCCCTTTAGCCTGCCGCCCCTGGTTTTTCGTAGCGTTGAGCTGAACGAAAAGACTTCATCCGCTCCTCGGGCTACCTCAAACATTGTAAGAAACCATTGCCGTTTTAACATAACATAACATAACAGGTTGAAGGGCAAAGGAGGGCCAAGGCCCAATAAGATGCCCTGAAGTCCAAGCCCTAATCAAAAGTCAAACCACCAAAGCTTGACAACAGCCCCAAACAATCAGATTCTACCACAGCCATGGAAAAACCTGTCAATGTTAACCTTGAAGCAGTGAACTGAGGGGGAGTTAACTACTCAATCTGGTAGACAATTCCACTCGTTGACAACTCTATGGGAGAAACTTAACTTCCTAATGTCAAGCCTTGCAAAAGGCTTTTCAAGCTTTTTACAATGCCCACGCACCCGAGAATTACCTTGAACCCTTAAATAACTACAAGTCAGAAGGGGATTCCTTTCACAAAGGAACTTGAAAACCTGGAGCATGTCTCCCCTAATCCTTCTCAGCTCCAAGGTGGTAAGCCCAAGATGTTTAAGTCTAGCATGATAAGGCAAATTTCTCACCTCAGGAATGAGGCGAGTGGCTCTCCTCTGAACCTGCTCTAAAAGAAACTTGTCCTTTTCATAGAAGGGACTCCAAGCCTGAGCTGCATAGTCAAGATGGGGTCTTACCAACTGCTTATACAAATGAAGCACAATATCCTTACTAAAATTGATGAAATTCCTCTTGACCAATCCAAGCACTCTATTAGCCTTTACAGCAGTGGCTGCACACTGCCTTGATGACTTTAAATCCCCAGTAATTACAACACCCAGATCTTTCTCAGAGGTGACATTACTTAAAACACAACCATTTATGTTATAATCATAGCTAAAACTTTTGGGACCAAAATGAAGGACCTTACACTTATTTGCATTAAAAGACATTTGCCAGGTCTGAGACCAAGAAAATAACCTATCCAGATCTTTCTGCAGCAGTAAGGCATCATCCAAAATGCTAATCTTCCTATAAAGCTTAGTATCATCTGCAAACTTACTTATGCGAGATGTAAGAGAACTATCAATATCATTGATGAAAATTATGTATTTTGTAAAATTTGTATGCCAAACGTCGTGCAATGGGTAGTGGGCACACTGTATTAAGAAATTTTTGTTCAATTACAGAAGAAAAAATAAAGAAATACAAATGGGAATACAAAAAGTTGAGCGCATGCACTTTTATGTATTCACTACTTTGTCTTTATTTTTTCTGGTAGGCAGACATTTTTTTTTACAGTGAACCTGACTTAAGACCTTCAGAATGGAGAATATCTCAATAGAGCACGGGGAGAACTAAAACAGGTGACCTCGATCGTCATATCCACTAATCACAATAGTTTTCTTCCTGTCAATATGACAACCATGATCAAGTGGTTAAAGCATACTCAGACTTGCACCCGGGAAGTGTGGAATTCGACTCCTGGCCGGGTCATCATCGCTGAAGATTTTAAATGAACTTGCAGAAACCCATATTTGCAGGGCGAGGCAATATCGCACGTTACGGGATTTGAGGTTCTTCGGCCGTTCCGACGACACAATTATCAATAACGAATGGAAAAATTTTCTTGCTTGGAACAACGATTATATATATATATATATATATATATATATATATATATATATATATATATATATATATATATATATATATATATATATATATATATATATATATATATATATATTATAACACTTTATTTTCCACTTGGGTGACAATGCGGATAATCCTACCATTAGGGAGACAAAAAGGTATATCTAGTTTATTTACTTTATTTCCATATATGGGCATATAAGAAACTTAACAAAATTACCAGTAACTATTGATGATGCCCTTTAACCTCTGATAGTGTATATTTTGCTATATCTTAATCACACAAGTTGTAATAAAATAAACAAAAAAATTAAACACAGTTAAGTATATGTGAGTCCGCCAAGTATGCATATACATACAACACACCGTACAAGACACCTGTATTTCAAAATAAATATAAATAAATATAAATAACATCGCCACTGGTGTATACTTGCAGACTACATATTGGCTGAGTAAAGAGGAAGCCAAAACGCTACCATAGAGATAGGAAACGGTTGGGTAGAATGTAGAAAAGAAGCTTAAAAAAGGTGAGGAACTTAGGAGACATCGATATGTCTCCTAAGACTGAATATGTCTCCCAAATATACCGATTGTAACGACTATTGTCTCCCAAATGCACAATTTAGGTAAATATATATATATATATATATTTATATATATATATATAAATATATATATATATATATATATATATATATATATATATATATATATATATATATATATATATATATATATATATATATATATATATATATATATATATATATATAACGCTAATTCCCACCTTAGGGGGAAATTGTTATGTCTGCGCGTACATAGGGCGAAAAATAACAATGAAATACATAAGAAAAAGTGTTCGCCCTAACGTCTAAAAATATAAACAACGTTATTTCAATGGCCAGCCATCCGTTCGTGTTAACAGCTAGGTGTCCGTAAGTTTGACAACTTTGAAGTAATTGCATCTTCTTTGTAAATCTAGGAGGGCACTTTTGTCCGTTTACGTATTTCTATAGAAAATGTGTGTAGAAACGTTACGGCGAAACTTATATTTCGCCCCCCAAAATTTTTCCCCTTAGGGTCGACTTTTCAACAACAACTTTCCCCCTAAGGGCGGAATTAGTGAAATATATATATATATATATATATATATATATATATATATATATATATATAAATATATATATATATATATAAATAAATATATATATATTTATATATATATATATATAGGCCGGAAGTAGAATGATGTCAATAACGTTAAATACGTATATGTTCGCTGCTTTTGAACGTGTCCGTTTTTAACCCCGTGTTCATTCCGTGTTCGATGTGAACAGGCACGAACGGTGTACAGCGAGCCAAGATACATTACCTATTAGAATAATTACACAGTAGATGTTTGTTCCTGTGTCTACAAGAGCTTATCAGTTCGTTTCTTTTATTTAGAGTTGCTAAGGATTCTTCAGTAATCCCCCAACTTTTAAAAATTGCCTTACAGTAAACTCAGTGTCCAAACCCTTCTGCAGTTTAAGCTCCATATCCACAAATATTTGTTGAAAGGGGGCAAAAATTTAGCGCGCCGCATTTTACGTCCTCAGTAGAGTGGTGTCCACTCTTTAAAGGAAAAATTGGAAAATTTGGTGATGTCCTCTTTCCCATGAAAAATTCTATTTACCTCCTGCTGCTGCTTACATACTACTTACAAGCCAGAAAAGTGCCATTTCCGGCAGTCTGAGGGGTTGCGATTTTTCAAAATTTTCTGGTCGCTCCGACTGAAGGTGGCGCTCGGCTTAGATAGTCTTCATATTTCAGGCAGGGAATCATTTGCCTATCGTACTCAAATGCTCTTATATACACCTATCAGCAAATACTTTACAACTCTTTCATTTGAGTCGTCTGTATTGATGGATTCTTTTATTATTGACGTGTCAAAATGTTTCAATGTTCCTCAGTTTGTAGAGGAAATAGACATACTGAAACTGTTGTCCAGTGCAGCATGACTGGCAAAAAACGAAGATTTCCACCTTTTTTAGTGCACGGTTACATTTGACAAAATGAATTATTGCATACAATTTTATTTTCTTTAATCTGTTCTCTCCGGTAGAATAAAGCGAAATTTTTAGCATCAAAATATACCTTTTGGTCAATGGTGTAGGGTGATGTGCAAAGTCCAAAATTTGCTCCACCCACGCCCCCCCCCCCACTTCCATATTGCTTTCTACGCCACTGGCCTAGAACGTAGCATATATGAAATTTTGGTTACGTGCCCATGTGAGTTATGTGTGAAATTCCTTGAAGTATCACGCTTCTCTACCTTTCATGTTTTGAAATAAGGATTTTTTAGACCTGCACATACTAACCTTATGGTTTTCAAAACGACTGAACAGTGATAACCACTTGCGCCCTTCAACTAGGGTTCCTATATAGGTGGGAGATACGAAAACGCCGGGCAGCCCCATTCTGTCAGGGGACTATATGTAGGCTCACATGCAAATGATAAGCACATACACTGATTACACAATCACCAAGGAACGCCAAACAGTAAAAACCCCACTTTTCAACATAAAAATAACTCACACCTACTGCTATTGTGCTTGGTGCTCAGCATAGTAGAGTAGGACCAGTGAGCCATTGCTAGAAAAAAGGCCTTGACCCTCTTCACTTCAACCAATTGGTTAGAAACTGAACCGTCAAATCTAACCAAACAACTAACTCAACATGTCGAATCTAATATGAAAACTATACTATCTTGATGTCATCACAAAGTGCCACAAACACACACGCATACATACCTACACGACATCAGCATCGCAAATAGCTTAAAATTATATTAAAACAATCAGCAGCATATACTTCCAACATTTCCACAGTGTAAAAAAAAAATCTGTGAAATAACCAAGTTACTGGAAAAATATTCCCAATCGTGTCCTGTTATTTTTACAGACGAACTGTAAACAGTATTTAACTAGGAAAAATATTTTTTTCACAATTTTTTCAGTTAATTATTTTACAAGAATATTCTGTAAAATGTCTAACAGAAAAAGTTTTTGTTTTCAGTAACGGTATTTTGAAGATTTTTTCAGATTTTTTATATAATGTTTAAAGTCACCAAGCATAGTTGCTGCAGTCATATGCAGCAAGCAAAGCAAGGTAAAGTAGTTTCAACGCTTTCATTCCATTTTCTAAAGTCCTCCCGACCCTCTGGCAAAGGGCCGTTCGGCGAAACTAAACATGAAACTGCTTCCCGAAGAAGCTATACGTCCACTTAAGGACAACACTTGACCAACCTCAAGGCCTTCAGACCATTTACATTATTGGTCGGTCATGCATTGCTCCATTCTAGACTACTTTTTCCAGAGTCCCCCCGACCCTCTGGCAAAGGGCCGTTCAGCGAAACCAAACTTGACTGGATGCTTTTTTCTAAAACTCCCCTCGACTCTCTGGCGAAGAGCCAAGGCGCGAAAACCAAACATTTACTCCCGGAGGAGTTCTGCTCCCTTAAGGATCTAAACGTCACAAATGGACAAGTACGTCCTCTAAAGGGCAAACATGTGTGGTCCTGCTCTAGACTGGATGCAATCGCTCGAATATACTAAATACCTCACTCATTTTGATTAGGTCGAAGTCCTTGGAAGCTACATAATTTTAACCTACAATTTAGATATAGTGAATATTATTTTCAAAATATATACTACAAAGGATACCACTATATGAGTTGTAGACATTCTGAGACACTGTTAATAAGTAAAATAATCAATTCTTAGTGAACACAAATATACACAGACATTATGGAAGGAAGTAATAAACGTTTTAAAAACATTTATAGACAAAAATTAGCCACACCCACTTAATGAAAACGTGCTACTTGTAAAATAACGTTTCATTTTTGTCAAATAACCCTAGCGAAAACAGAAATGACATGTAAATTACTAAAAGCAAAGATGGTATGTAATTTGGCAGACATTTCTGTTAAAGTAAACAAATTAACAGTAAAATTTGTTTTAACAGGAAATGTCTGTTTTTTGAATAACAGAACCATCATGTAAAATGCCAGATTTTTACGTTGAAAAAAACTGCTTAAATAACAGAATATTTTTGTTTTACACGAAAAACAGAAAATTGAAGTAAAAAAGGCCTGTTATATTCCCGATATTTTTACAGCGCATGCATCTAAAGCCTACGGGGTTTTTGTGAGGGGCAAGAGTAACTTTTGCCCAAATAATGACACCATATAGAATTTTTTGCCCAAATGAATCAACTGTTTTTGCCCGGAATGGGAGGGCGAGTTCCCCACCCCTGCACCACAGCATCGTACGCCTATGCATACATCCTCAAATACCAAAATGAAAGAATCCATTATTTTCGTGACTTCATTAATTTACTCGTTTGCAAAATGATTGTTTGAATGAATAGATCATTCAACATAAACTAAACATGAAGAACAAGGGCGTAGGAAGCAAAGTGGCTGGGGTGACAGCCCTCAGTAAAAAACATGTGGGCCGAAGCATACGCCACAGCTCGCCGGGTCAGAAAGCCCCTTTTTATTTCTCCAAATCTCAATGATCCATACTAACGATGACCAAAACTTTCAGTCTCCCTTTTTTATGCTCTTCCCGCTTTCCAAATTCGTGTATCTCACGATTGTCACCCTGAAATTTCATTTTACAGGCGCTGAAACATTTTTTATACAAAAACGTATCAACCGTCCCACTCCGCAGGTACACACAGGTGGCTTGAAAGGCCTTTTACAACAGCGTTTGTATTGCGCACCATGCAACTAGCTTATCGGCGTATGCCTTCAGGTAGGTCCAGGGGGGTCAACGGGGTCCGGACAGCCCCTGCCCTTGGCCACCAAAAATTTTGAAACGCCAATTTTATACATGTGCGTCACGATGCGGTTATCCTTAAAAGTCCCGTGTGTCTCATCGTCCAACCAAATGCTTTTTCTAGCCCTCCTGGCTCTCTGGCAAAGAGCCGTTGGGCGAAACCAAACTATAAACTGCTTCCCGAAGAAGCTATACGTCCACTGAAGGACAACACTTGACCAACCTCACGGCCCTCAGACCACTTACGTCATTGGTCTGTCATGTATGGCTCCATTCTAGACTGGATGAAAAGAACAGATACTACACATAGACCAACCAAATGAAATAGCGTTCTCGCGACCTCAAAATTGCTTAAAAAATCCTAATTCCCAAAAGTTTGAATCAAGTTACCGTGTATTCATAGTGCCAAGTTGCACAGGTGTATAGCACCATCACCTTATCGTTGCTGGTTACGGACACCCTTAGTCGAGGTTGCCTGTGTGGACAAAATTCCACCTTGAGGCTCGACAACCAAGACCTACACAGCAGGGGCGTAGCCCAGGATTTTCATGTGGGGGGGGGCAAAGTCGACTCATCGTCCCCAATCTTGACCGACAGGACTATCTAAGCGGAGCGCCACCATCGGTTGGCGCGGAGCGTACAAGAAAATTTTGGTTTTAGAAACCCCTCAGATGGCAGGAAACCGCACTTTCCGAGTGTTTTATGCTGCATGTTCCCAGCCTGGAAATATGTATCTCATTTCCGAAATTTCTCAATTAATGCAAACAAAAAATCAATCTATGAAAAATGTAAATACATGTTTCTAAGCGGAGCTCAACCATCGATTGGCGCGGAGCGTACCAGGAAAAGTTTTGGCTTAACAAACCCGTCAGATGGCCGGAAATGGCACTTCCCGAGTGTTCTAAGCAAGAATATGTCCAGCCCAACTTCAAAATTCTCCCCGCTTCTTAATTGGAGCACTTGACAAATATTGAGGGGCTGAACATACCTTTAGCCCAAACTTTTTCATTTTTCATCGCCGCCACTGGGGTGCCGCATTTTCTTGAGGGAGCGAAGCGCCCAAGTGAGGATCCGAGCGACCGAATGGGGATAGGGCTTAGTTCTCCCCTCCTACCCCAAGGAGATTTTGCAATTTTACATCAAAATTGAGCGATCTGGTGAACACCTAAGCTGGAATTTTTGGACATTTTCAATCTTGTATCAATGCTTTCCTTATTCCCTTGAGGGTTAGCGTGTGGCTGTAGGGGGTTACTGTACGAGTGATGGTGCCCTAGGGAATTGTGTTGAACTGAAATAAAACAGCTACTCATAAGGCTTACATTGGCTAAACCAGGGGAATTGACATTTTGCCCTGAAAAACGCCCAAACTCAATTTAAATAAAAAAAAATAATAAATTAGGTCCGGGCGGGAGTAAGTGAGACCCCCCTGAACCCCCTGGCTACGGGCCTGTCTCTCTGGGTGTCCCCCCTCCCCTTTTGGAAATTTTTGCTGTCTCGAAGAGCTTAGATGCAATATGGTGCTATATTTTGTTCTTTTTATACTAGATTCCAGTGTTCTCCACAGGGGGGTTTTAGAGGGGCGAAACGCCCACCTAGTGAAATTGGCAGCCCCTCCAAAAAGGTTGCCGTTCTCCAAAAAAGGCAGCTTCCAGTTTTAGTTGTTTCATTACACATATAGGCTTACAAGTCATAACTGAAAAAATGTGTCTTCCCTACAGGCTTGGCCAGGATTTGCCCGACGAAGGGTCACTCTCCGAACGCTTGAGGGGTAGGGTGGGTAGCGACCCCAAGCCCCGACAGCCAGGATGCCGTCGATGATTTGGTGAGGGAGATTTGAAGAAAACCTGTGCACTGTACCTGCCATTGCGAGTCATATACGGCATAAAATTTGTACATGCTAGAGGAAGATATTTCCGCACTGATTTAACCGTGGAAAATCGGGCGAAAATTTTTTGGGTCTACACTAAAAGAATCTGTACTTATTTAAATCTTATATAGGTCAATTGTCCCGGCATTTCGGCCCCATCGGGCACAACTTATATTGTACTTCCTTTTTCGAGTCCGTACCGCACGACAGACACAAGAGATTATTAACTAAGTTTAGCGAAATGATATGAAATTCCCAACATGTACATATTCTACTTATTAATTTACTTGAAAAGATGGCAAGGGTTTGTACTTTATTAGCTCTTGGTAACGAAACTGAGGAAGGGTGTACAAAGCGTACCGAAAATTTTGGGTTGTATCGCAGAAATAACTCTTTTGAAAGCCAAAATAACTAAACCGACCATGGGAAGGCGACAGATTATTCCCAACAGGGGGCGGGTTATGCCAGCGGCCACAAGTTCCGACAGCCCTATGTCAAGGGGGTGGTGAGAAGGGGATATGAAGGAGCCCAACTCTCCCATGCCATTGCAGCCTGGGGCACATTCTGCACAATATCACTAAATAATTTAAAAGCCGAGTTGCGCACTGATAGTGTTCTTTTGTGTCTGAATCGTGAAATTGCAAAGCGCGCGAAGCGCGCGAAAATTTTTGCTAGGCGTACAAAAGTAACATAGCCTATGTAATCATTAAGAACAAAAAGAAAAAATACAAACTTTAGGGGTTGTAGACCGTATCATACATTGCGTCGAAACCACCTGGAATACCCAATAAAATAGCCACACTATGCTCTGTGAGTCGCTCACCAACTGACCTATCGCACGACACACACAAGAGAACAGCAACTAGGCTTTGTGAAATGGGATGAAATTTCTACATAACCTGTGCACTCTGCCTACCTGTTACTTGGTAAGGTTGACAAGACTTACGCTCTCTAGATGTGTGGAATCGAAGTATTGAAAAAACAGGAGTGAATCTATAGCGCGCGTAGCGCGCCGAAAATTTGGGGGTTTTATTAGGGAAATTGTCCTTTGAGAGGAAAAAAAGGAAAACCATCGGGGAGACTAGTCGCCGACTAAGACCCCTCCCCCCGCTGAACTGCAAAAAAATGCCCCCAATTCCCTCCCTCCTCTTGCGGTTTATCTTTTTTTTATTTTATTTTTTTGGCTCTCATTCATTTTTTCAACATCGCCCATCGCGTCCCCAAAATTTCTGTGGGTGGGGGACTCTGTCCCCTTGCCCCCTCCCCCCGCTGGCTACGCTAGTGCTACACAGGGTCTTGGGTCCTCGAGTTGCACTGGAGTGAGCTGGAAGAAGAAGAACAGAAGAGGTACGTGGCAGCTCTTTGGCATATTAAGGGCCTACACAGTAGGCCTAAACTATGGAAAAGGACTGCCAAAATGCCATTTTGCTCATTTAAATGCTTGGTCTCATCGCTAGCTTGAACGAGGTACATAAGTTGTAATCAAACTTTATTCAACAGCATAGTTCTGATCAGATTCTAAACATGTGGACGATGATAGCTATCGTCCGTAATGGTAGCAATTAATAAATGGCTATATAACTGTCCTTGGCAGTGCCGTCGGAAGGTATTTTCGATTGGGGGGGGGGGGGGGGGCTGACTATCTAAGCGGAGCGCCACCATCGGTTGGCGCGGAGCGTACAGAAAATTTTGAAAAATCCCAACCCCTCAGACAGCTGGAAATGAATTTCCTGGGCTTGTTGATAGTATCTAAGCAGTCCTTATTTTGACCTTTCGTTGTAATAAAATGCTCACTTCAAAAAAAAAAAAAAAACTATATATGGCAAAATTATTGGGGGGCTGCAGCTCCCCCCAGCCTCCCCCCGCTTCCGACGGCCCTGCTTGGTGATAGATACGCTGTAAACTCTACAGGTCACACTACAAGGATATCGGATCGGATTACGTTCCGATTTTGGTAAATTTCAGTTTACTAAAAATCACCTCCATCTTTGGTCGGAAAGAAACAGGGAATTTGCCAACCTGTGGAAATATATGATTTGTATCGCAGGACATCGAAAATCATTATGCTAATTATTTCGTGAAGTCATATGCCCAAACAAATTTTATCGGATATACGTAGTATCATAAAAGCTGTTTGTCAATATGACGTCACGAGATAATTGGCTTCCTTTTTATTTCCATGGTCCTCACAGACATATCATATATTTACACTGGGTGGCAAATTTTTGTTTCTTTCCGACGAAAGATGGAGGAGATTCTTGGTAAAACTCACAAAAAATGAAACGTAATCCGATCCGATATCGCTGTAGCGTGACCGATCCGATATCGCTGTAGCCTAGCTTGACCCTGTGCTTAAGTCCATCAACACTGCACGCTAGTCGTTCAATCATAATGTCAAAACCAAAACATGAGGAAACACAAAATAGACCGTAACATTGTCTTTGTAAAAGTATCATCTTTCGTGTTTCCCACGTGCCATCTATCAAATTTGTTGATTAATGTAGTTTTATACATGATATAAAGTTTCATGATTTTTTGATGACCTCATCACGGTTTCATGATGTCCTGGGGGTATACTTATGACCTCACATTTGTAGGAGCACATGCAGACGATTTTGTGTATCACATCTCCATGGATTCCATTTGCAGTCAATAAATTTAAGACGATCTTGATCGATTGAACAGGCCTTTGAATTGTTTTCTGTAGTTGGAATTCATGAAGAAATAAATAACAGCATTTGTCCAGGGACTACTGTTGAAACAAATTAACCTCACAATGTTAGTAATGTTTGATTCGGATGTATTAATGAAAGAAGTATTACTGTTACGAATTACCAGTGTAATAATAGGAGACCAAGTGAGAATGAAGGTTCCTGTGATCGTCATGAATGTTCTAACGACTTTAATCTCAGTGGAGCTGACGATTCCGGGTCTAATAGATCCGAGGCCCATTGAAATAGACTGTATTGGTGCGGTACCAATCCTACTACGAACGAAATCTCGCCGTGCTTGGTTTAATGTTACAACGAACAAATAAGCATTACCTCCGATGATCAACATAAAAGGAACCAAAAGTCCAGCGAGTCTCACATAAAACCTTGAGAGAGTTAGTGAGATACTCGCATTCAGGTGTCCAACCGAATCCTTTGAAGGTATACAGAGTTTAATCTTGTCATTATATGCTACTCCACTGATGCTATGCATTTCATATATGAGAAAAGATATAATAACCAAACAGTTTAGTGTAACTACAATTCTTTGCACTAGCGTAGCTAGCGGGGGGAGGGGCAGGGGGCAGGTGCCCCCCCCCACAGAAATTTTGGGGACGTGATGAGCGATGTTGAAAAATTGAAGGGGAGCCAAAAAATAAAAAAAAATAAAAAATAAAAAAAAATAAACGGCAAGAGGAGGGAGAGAACCGGGGGCATTTTTTACAGTTTTTCGGGGGGGGGGGGGAGGGGGGCTCTTAGTCGTTACGATAAAGTATGCAGTCCCCGACGGCGACTAGTCTCCCCGATGGTTTACCTGCTTTTTACTCTCAAGGGACAATTTCCCTAATAAGAACCCCAAATTTTGCCCAAGACTGCAATGACATGGGATAGTTAGGCTCCTTCATACCACCCCCTCGACATAGGGGCTGTCGGAACTTGTGGTCGCCGGCATGGCCCGCCCCCTGTCGGGGATAATCTGTCGCCTTCTCATGGTCGGTTTAGTTACTTTGGCTTTCACAAGAGTTATTTCTGCGATAAAACTCAAAATGTTCGGTACGCTTTGCACACTCTTCCTCAGTGCCGTTACCTAGAGCTAATAAAGTACAAACCCTTCCCATCTCTTCATGTAAATTAATAAGTAGAATAAATGGATTAATGTTCATGTCGGGAATTTCATATCATTTCGCTAAACTTAATTATCTCTTGTGTCAGTCTGTGCTGTCGGGGCTTGGGTCGCTACCGACCCTGCCCTCACCCCGTTCGGAGAGTGGCCCTTCGTCGGGCAAATCCTGGCGCCAAGCCTGAAGGGAAGTAACATTTTTCCGGTTATGACTTGTATATGTGTAATGAAGCAACGAACTAGAAATGGAAGCTGCATTTTTTGGAGAGGGACAACTATTTTGGAGGCGCGGTCAATTTCACTAGGAGGACGTGTCGGTCCTCTAAAACCCCCTGTGGAGAACACTGGAATCTAGTATAAAAAGAACAAACTATAGCACCATATTGCATCTAAGCTCTTCGAGACAGCAAGACATTCCAAAAGGGGAAGGTGACACCCAGGGAGACAGGCCCGTACCGGGTCAGGGGGTTGGCACTTAGTCCCGCCCATACCTAATTTTTTTATTTTTAATTTTTTTTTATTTAAATGGAGTTTTGGCTTTTTCAGGGCAAAGTGTCAATTCCGCTGGTTTAGCCAACTAAATGTAAGCCTTATGAGTAGCTGTTTTGTTCCAGTGCGACACAATTCCCTAGGGCCCCATTGACTCGTACCGAGTAACCCTCTTACAGTCACACACTAACCCTGCTAACTCTCGAGGGAGTAAGAAAAACATTGATACAAGATTGAAAATGTCCAAAAATTCCAACTTATGTGTTCACCAGATCGCTCAATTTTGATGTAAAATTGCAAAACCTCCTTGGGCTGGGAGGGGGAGTACCACACCCTCTCCCCGTTCGGTCGCTCGGCTCCTCACTTGGGCGCTTCGCTCCCTCAAGAAAATGCGGCACCCCAGTGGCGGCGATGAAAAATGAAAAAGTGTGGGCTAAAGGTATGTTCAGCCCCTCAATATTTGTCAAGTGCTCCAATTAAGAAGCGGGGAGAATTTCGAAGTTGGGCTGAACATATTCTTGCTTAGAACACTTGTAGCACTTGCACTCAAATAATTGCATTCGAGTGCAAAATAATACATATTCATAGGTTGTCCCAGTGCAACTTGTTATTTGCATAAGCTACGTGTGCAGTGGACCAGACTGACCAATCACGCATACGACTCTTGTGTTGAGCAGACATGTAACGGTCAGGAGGTCCTCACTAGCATCAAGTCAGCGACGCAGGAAAGACGTGGACACCAACTCCGCCGAAGTTCCGAATTGACCGTCCTCGACTTTGACAATACAGTACTTACTGCACTTGAAATTACCTACCAAAATCTCGGAGATATCTTCAAGAAATTATTCGTCTCACCAACACATCAGTCCTGTGTAGTCGGGCAGCAGCTGGCAGCTCGACAATTTTGCTTGGGACTGAGGTGTTGAGTGCGGCGGTAATATCAGTTCCACTACATCGCCGAGCACGAGGTCCTTACAGTGACGCCATTTTGTTGCGGCCCTGGTATTAGAGTTTTTCGTTAATGGAGGTGAAACCATTTCACTTTACATCTCTAAACACTCAGTAAGTGCCGTTTCCGGCCATCTGAGGGGTTTGTAAACTCAAAAATTTCCTGGTACGGTCCGCGCCAATCGATGGTAGAGCTCCGCTTAGAAACATGTATTAACACATAGATTGATTTTTTTTTTTTTGCATTAATTGAGAAATATCAGAAATGAGATCCATATTTCCAGGCTGGGAACATGCAGCATAAAACACTCGGGAAGTGCGGTTTCCTGCCATCTGAGGGGTTTCTAAAACCAAAATTTTCTTGTACGCTCAGCGCCAACCGATGGTGGCTCTCCGCTTAGATAGTCCTGTCGGTCAAGATTGGGGACGATGAGTCGACTTCGCCCCCTCCCCCACAAGAAAATCCTGGCTACGCCCCTGCGTGCTGATGAAAGATACGTATATGTGTTGAGCTCGGCTTGCGTATCCCACAATGTGACCCACTATTCCATGCGGCAACGAATTATCGAACTTGCTTATTATATTTCCCCGCCCCTAAACAGTGATAGAAATAGAACATCAATGGGTGTGGATTATGAGGTCATTTTCTCAGTTATTGACGGGTGTCCAAAAGTCTATACCCAAACGTTTTTGATGTAAGCTACCACAGGTGCACTTCACTAATATGGAGAGAAACTTAGGAGACCTCTCGTGCAAACGAGGGCCTTCCCTTTTGGTTACATCTATATGTTTCAACCTTTCTATGTTCCATCATCTCCATGTTCAAACTACACGGCGCCAAAGTACATTTCCACCGGCGCTAAAGTACATTATTTTTGGCGCCAAAGTACATTATTTCACGCCGCCAAAATACATATTCCTTCATTGACGAAATAAACTTTTTCGGCGCCCTCGTTCCTCCCGGCCCCATTTCAGAGACGTCGAAAAATATAGACGCCGAAATAAGGAGACGTCGAAACATATGATTGTCGAAACATAGGGACTTCGGAATACAGGGCTGTCGGAAAATAGAGACGCCGGAACATAGAAAAGTCGGAATTTGGGGACGTCGAAACATACATACATAGCCAGATGAAAGTTGGGGGCAAAACTTTTGATTGGTCAGATTTTGGGAAATCTTTACTTCCAGAAAAGGTCATGGTACATGTTATGCGCTTTTACAGGGGTGTAGCCCGGCAAGAATTTGCCGTGGAGCGTTCGAATAGTTTGTCTGAACCCCAGGCTCCCCCCATTGCAAAACAAACCATCTCTGTGAATTGTAAATTAAGGTTTTGTCAGCACAATTTTCAGCACACAGTCGGTGCTTCTAGGCTCATACTTCTCCGCCAACGTAGGTCGCCGCACACTCGGCGATAGAGGTCCGCGCAAAGTTTGTCACTCGTTCATACTACTCGTTTCGATGTGGCTTATCGCCGACCTCAAACGAAAATTTTCTACACCTGTATAATCCACGTTTCAATTCATACTCTGCGTTTAAGTTGTGGACACCGTTGGTCAGTGCATTCTGAAAGATGGAATCGGATGAGGAGGAGCTGCTTGTAATGTACTCTTGGCATAATCGCTAAAGGAAGAGGAAAGCCAAAAGGCGATGGTACATACGTCCTTTAATGATTCAAGAACAGCAACAAGTGAATTTCAAACCCACATGGGCCCTTTTAAGTCAGCTCATCATTCACCCACAAACATCTGTCAATACAAAACCCACGTACATGTGCCCCATTAAAGTCAACACATCATTTGCCCAATAACATCTGCTCATACAATACCCACAGTTAACCATCATGGGCTCCATTATCATAAGCCCATCATTAGCCCATTGACATCTACCCATATAAAATCCAAATGGGCCCCATTGAAGTCAGCCCACCATTTGCCCGTGAACAGATGCCAACACAGAGCCCATACATTACCCACATGGGACATAATATAGTCAACCCAACATTCTCCCACAAACATCTGCCATGCAAAACCCACATGGGCCCCATTAAGATTAGCCTATAATTTGCCCATTAATAACATCTGCCCATACATCACCCAGATTCAACCCACATGGGCCCTGTTAAAGTTAACCCATTATTTACCCACGATCCTCTGCCCACACAACACCCACATAACATCCACATGGGTCCAACAAACATTGCCCATGGTTACCCCATGCCCATGAAAATCCCACGTGTCCACAGATGACCCATGATGGGCCCCACGTGGGCCCGTTCATTGGGTCCCTCCTGTACCTTGTCTGGCTACGGGCATGTCACACTAGCTGGTGACTGCCAAGGTTAAGAACTGTGAGACAGTTCAGTTTATGATCACTGACTAACTGAACTTATATGAACTTTCAAAAAGTGCATAGCCTACGTAGCCCCCGTCCCCGGAGCAACTTTGAAAGTCTCTGTACTGATCCAAACTGTTGTCATACAAATTTCGATACTTCCTTACTTCCTCAATCAATTTTTCATCCTCCTCAGAGGAAAATAGCTTCCCCATGGCACAAGCCATTATGTCTCCACATTTAATAGGCCTATATCGGTTCTCTATTCTCCTATGTGTTTATCACAATGCAGACAGGTGTTTCAACTTGCTCATTGAGATGCGCAAAGCGGAAAAAGATAAAATCGGTTTATCTCGAACGGATCAGGAACGGATTGTACGCACGTACACTGGGAAAGACTATAAAACCATGGTAACGGGCTTCTGCAATCAATGCGGATCAGAAGCCCACAATAAAAGTTTGTTGACCCCAGTCGCTGCAACAAAAATTCCGTTCCGCATTGAGGTCGGCGACTGAGTATGAACTGAACATTATCATTTAACTGTCCGGAAACTACGGAGCCGAGTCGTGATTTTTAATGAGAACCAAAAGCTTTATCGGATAATCAGGCAGTAGGTTCACCTTGTCAGTGTGCGACCAAGGCCAATTAAGCCACGATGATAAAATTAAAAAAAATCCATACTTTAGACCAGTAATAACCTAACTCTGATGGAATAAGTATCGTCTCGACCTGTTAGATACTCCGCGAATGGGACTCTGTTCACCCAGCTCCTCACCTTCCAAAATCAACTGTCTGAACAAGGAATGTGCAGCGGAACAGCCTGTTACGCATTTAACGTGCCTCAATGCCCGTTTGCTGTAAGGAAGCGCAAAATTTAGAAATATTCCCAAAGAGTGTAAAGAAGGGTTTAAAAGGCAAGAGTAGTCTCCTCAACTTTAGGTAGTGTAGTACACTGTCCTGTTTCAGGATTGGCTCTTCGGAGTCATGTGACAATATTTTTTCTTCTCAAATGTAAAATTGACAGGAAGTCTTTACTAGGTTTACACTGAATATGCAACTTGAAGTACTAAAATATTATGATAAATACTTTGAAGAAAAATGGGGAGGAAATTTTTAGATTTAGCTTTTCTTCAAAATAAGAGCGGGAATGACTGATCTTGCCCTGTAAAGTCACATCAAGTTTTGATATGTTACAGGAGTACTTATTCTAAGCATTTTCGTAAAATTTGCATTAAAATCAGTTTCAGTTTCAGTTTATTCTCTTTGTATCCTCAATGTAAGGTATAAGAGACTTGACAGGTAACAATTTTTACAATAGAAGATTTGAAAAGCATAAGCATAAGACTAAAAATGAGAATAAAAAACTCCTAAAATAAGAAAAAGATAAGGAAAAAGATATATGTGAAATTACATTACAAACTTAAAAATAACGTCAGATCCCCATTAGCACGGAATTTCATGTAATAACAGAAAACACAACATTTAAATTAGAAAAAGTTCAGTCTCAACCCTAAAGTTCAGCAATGGGACGATTAAAAAACTATAGATAATTTTCCCACAGAATATGCTTACATTAAGTAAAGAATTAATGTTACAAAGTTGAAATAGCTGTTTCATTTTCAGTGCACTGGAATTTCTTCTATAATAGGGCTTTACATAGTTACATCTCTCGACTAAAAACTTTGGACATTAAAAAAAAATTGTTCCGAACAAAAGAGATTCCGATTCTGTCAAATATATCTTGTAACTTTCTAATCCCCGGTGAGATATAAGTACCTTTGTTATGAAGAATACGCAAAAAGTTATACATAACATAAGGTAACTTATGGTCGCTACTTAACTGTTCTACCCCAAAATTCAACCATCCTTAAATCAATTGCACTTGAAACCTTATATCTTCTTAGTTGACCATAGATCATACAATTTGGGGTACTTTTCCTAACCTTTAATACATGTTTACAAAAGTGAAACAAAAAAAGGATAAACTGAAACTACTTTCCATTGCCAAGGTCAAGATACAGGTCAAGTGTCAGTACTGTTACCAAAAAAGTGGATGTGATGATGACTTCCTTAAAAGAATAGTCTAGAACCAAATTTATGTTTCATAAGTGAGAGGAAGATAATTTAAGAATTCTGGTGATTTTTCGTTCTCAAGATATTCGTATTTGAAGTTAAAACATTTTCCATAATAAGTGAACTTGAAGCAAGCAGGCTGGCAGGTGCCGTTCATTGCTTCACATTGTTGCTTAATGTTCTGTTTTTCTTTTTTTTTCATCCTATTAGTTTGCTTAGGCCGGGTGGTCTTATGGTATTAATTTATCAGAGTCTTGCTGCATATATTTGCGGCAGATTATACAGAAAAGCAAAACACTGGCTAAAAAATTGAATCCATGGCATCATACAGTCATACCTGCTTGCTTCAAATTCATTCTATGTAGAACATTTTTCACACTCAATGGGAAATGAAAAAAATCATCAGAATGCTTAAAATATGTTCCTCTTTAACATATAAAACATTAATCTTGCTCTGAAGGATTGTTTTATGTTGTTAACTATATCTAACTGATCAATTTCCAAGCTGGGGTATTTGTTTCTGACGGTGCCAACTTTTGAATGCGCAATTGATGTTTTATAGGTTACAAATTAAAGGTCAAATCAGCTGTTTTTCTGTATCTACAACCCGCTTTGTTAGTAAAGGTCACACTGTGAAAAGCACATGAAAAACGAAGAGTAATTGTTCATACTATTACTTACGGTAAAGATCAGTCAGAAGTGATGGGCGGAATGACACTAATGTAAATACACCGGGAGTAGACGGTCAGTTTCTTAAATTGTAAAAAATATATAAGTTTATAGAACCAAATCATCTGAAACCTTTAACTTTTAGGCAAAGTGCAACTGAAGAGGAATGGGTGCGAACTGTGCGACCTTTTTGTGTTTTGTTTTTGTAATTTTCGTGGACGATCGTTAAACACAAGGTATACCTCGGCTATTTGGGGTATTTGTCCACAGTGCAGCCCGGACGGGTATATGGACAAAAGCAGCCATTGTACTGACAAAATCTCAAGTGAGGGGACGCCCCCACCCTCAGTGGCGTAGCTAGGATTTTTTTCGTGGGGGCTATGGGGGGGGGGGCTGGATACTTTATTTGGGGGGGGGGGCTGGAGTTTACTATCTAAGCGTAGCGCCACCCATGAGTTGGCGCGGAGCGTACAAAGGAAATTTTGGATTTTAATACCTTTCAGTTGGCTGGAAATGGCATTTCCCAGGTTAAATTGTCTTGAAGCCTGGTGAGAAGAATTTGTGGTCTTTCTCAGATTCAAACACACTTTTGAGATACTGATTAGCTCAGTTCATTACTCCACTGGACTATGTATCCTAGGATTGCAAATCCGGAATCCTGCCGTATGTTGCAACCAGCTGTTCCAGTGCACGCCTGAGTAAGGTATTTCCAAAGGCCTAGGGGAGCATTTCAGTTTGGGAGAAGAAGATTTTTGCCCGAAAAATGTAATTCTGACCGTAAGACAGTCAAAGCGGAGCGCCAAGGAAATTTGAAAATTCGTACCTCTCAGACAGTCGAAAATGACATTCCCAGGCTTATAAAGGGGATCCAAGCAGTCGCTTTTTTAGGTTTAAATTGCATATAAACGTTCACTCCAAACTAAAATTCAGCCAGAAAGACTAAGCGCGAACGCCACCATTGTTGGCGCGAAGCGTACAGAAAGTTTTGAAATATCCGACCCCTCAGACAGTTGAAAATGGCATTTTCCTGGTTTACAGGGGGATCTTAGCAGTCGCTATTTTAAGTTTCCTTTTGCACTTAAATTCTGCTAGAAAGACTATCTACGCGGAGATCCACCACTGGTTGGCGCGGAGCGAACAGAAAATTTTGAAAAATCGGACCCCTGAGACAGTTGAAAATGACATTTCCCAGGCTTATAGGGGGATCTAAGCAGTCACTATCTGATCAGAAAATTACCAAATAAAATGTGTCACTCGATGAAATGGTCCCCCATGTTTTCGGGGGAAAATATAAATAAGAATTGAAAACATGCTAATGAATTTTACTCTTTTGCTACTCTTGGTTAAATTCAATATATATTGATAAATTTGTGTGACTACCCGAACTTCCGACTATATATGATTTTACTTTTGAAAAAATGTAACATTGCAAGGTGTGTTTGGATGAATTTTTAAGCAGACTTTTAGGAGGACATTCTCACACTGCATCATTAAAATATCGAAAAACAAATTATCCGATTTTCATAACCGGTGCCCATATTTGGCTTTAGAGCAGGATAGATGGGAAACCTTAGGGCACCTGAACACCCTCCTGTCTGTCCGTTGAGCTAATTTGGCAATTAAAAACGTCCCGGCATTTTTTTTTAACCTTTGCCCATTTCCGGCTATTTTTGCAAGACTACAGTATGAAGTGGGGATGATGAAAACCTTTTTTCAACATGGTACCTAAATGTGTTGCAGATCTTTGTTACTTTTCATGAAAATATTACCTTAAATATAGCGTTTTCTGTTTTTCGGCAAAGATTTGAAGCTATTAAATAATCGGCCATTTGGGTATTGTATTACATAACATTTAAAAATAGGTTCAAGAATGACTGTTTCTTTTAAGCCACAGGCTTCCCAAATGTGTCACGATTTTTTTATCTGTTTGATTTTTCGTAACTATGTTACCCTTACTATGATACTTTTCCATTTTCGGGTAAATGCTTGAAAGAATTTGGATATTCGAAAATTTTGGGCATTGTGTTGTGAAGTAAAAGTCACGAATAATTGCTTTTTGAACTGCCCAAAGGTGTATCGAAATTTTGTAATATTGACTTGGTTTTTCATGAAAATTTTATTGCGACTAAATGACGTTTCTTCGAGGATATCTTTTTTTAGATTTTGGTCACATTTAGGAATTTTCTGAAAAACCATCCCATTTTTCCAATTTTTCCCGATTATTCTGCCCGAATTTTCCCCAAATTCCTGCCCGAATTTAGATTTTGAGGAAATTTGGGGCAGTCTTCCCCTTGCCCCGTCTCGTACGCCACTGGGTATGTCAACTCCACCCAAGAGCTAAATGAGTTCCTGTGAGGTAATAGTGGTGAAGTTGCGACCCTTGAGACTGCATTGACCCAACATGGGTTTGGTTGTTGCACTGGCCAATGACTGGCAGCAATGGCCGTGCAAAGTGCAATTTCCTTCCAACCATATTTGACTCAAATATTCTATCTACCACACCAAGTATGATTTTGGAACAAATTTGTGCATTCACAGGTATTGAAAAAAATCCCTAAAGGAGATAAAAATAGGCCAGATGCTTTGAGCACAAACTTATCCACACCAAGAAAGCCAATTTCAGCCACTCCAAATCTTCTAGAAAATTATCCAGCCATGCCCCGACGAGTATAAAATTCAAGAGATTCCGAAGATACGAAGCTTGTTACAGTCTTCCTAAATTTATTCCGACATTCAGATTGGATCATATTGCAAGTGTATCTATGTCATAGTAGCCGGGTCCCTCGGATTGAATATTTTCATCGGCCAGCATGAACATAATTTTTTTGCCCAGGTCGCCAGTGGGGGGGGGGGCTTCAGCCCCCCGTAGCTACGCCACTGCCTACCCTTCATGCGTTACTTCATGTGAGTGCTATAGATCAAGTTCGACTCACCAATAAGTGGTCCTTTGTCACAATGTAGTTGTCTTTTTATAGGAAATTTCAGTAAACCTTTATATAAACACACTGGAAATGATTTTGCAACTCCATGGATAGTCCCTTGGTTTACGTACAAACATGAGGTGAAATAATCATGCGCCTTGCAACACTTTTGATCGATCAAATTAGGGATAACTCGGTACTTCCAGGAAAGGGGTGGTGCCAGAATTTATCTGACAGTGTGCCAAGTCCCTGGCGGGTAAGGGCAATAACAAAGAGCTTCGGCAGAGACAAATAGTTTCCTAGACGTTTTCCACGAGGCAAGCACCCGAATTTTCGGGTAGATGCGCCCTAAAATTCTTTGTTAAACTGTATGCATTGCCCTAAATTTTCCGACTTTTCAAAATGTGAATATTACTGTATTAGGAGCTCAATATGCAGCGCGCGAAGAGTGCCAAAATTTTTGCCTTTTTAAACAAAAACTTTAAAAGTTTCTGTTGCAGAAAACTTTGGAATATCGATTTCCTGCCTGTCTTATTAGCAAATCCGAGATTGCAGGGCAACTAGACTGACTATCGCTGTCGTTGTTCAGTATTGTCTAACAACTCCCTGGGTACATAATGTTACCTTAGGTCTGCGGATTGAGGCTTTCCTACGGAATCTAAACTGGTTCCGAAAAATTAGTGCCTCTTAAAGACAAATATATAAAAATAAAGACCTTATATTGGAGAAAATTTGGAATTTGGAATTTTATGAAGGATAATTTAGGAAAACAGCACTGTAATTAAGTGGTGTTTCTTGATGATCTCTTAATAACATAGGGCCCATTTCCGATGTTTCATTTCCAACGCCATGGAAAGTTTCCCAACTTTGATGATTTTGAGCGTGCACAGTTACTTCGTTAGGCAATGCAATTTAACTTGAGGCGCGAGAAACGTACCGGAAACGCTGCTACCCAAGAACAAATATTTAAAAATATAGAACTTGTATTGGAGAGAATAAGGAGTTTTATGAAAAAAATCAAATTAAAGTTGAAAGAAAAGTTGAGAAACCCACACTAAAATGTTGAATTCCACACTTTGGCCGGTGTTATTCTTGGTGGTCCGGTGACAGGTGCGGAGCCAAGGGGGGGGGGGGAGGCTTTTACGGCCTCAGTCCTCCCCTTTTACCGGTACGAACAATAACACATACGGGAAATTAGCGGTGCAGCTCCCTCCCACCCCTGCTTCCTCTTAGGTCAGCCCCCTTTTTGGAATGTCTGGATCCGCGCCTGGCTGACATATGTAAGCAGATAAAGCACATTTCGGAGTTTTTAATATCCATGCACAACCATTGAAAATTTCCAAAAAAAGATTTTTTAAAGTGTGAACGTTTACTGCATTACGAACTGAGATTTGCGGCGGGCGAAGCGCCCCGAAAAATTGCTGTTAGATTTAGTTTGATAGAGTTTTAAGGCCCAGTTTCTAGGCTAATTGGTTAAGTCGAGCCTGCGAGGGCCTCTCTACTAGTTGTAGCTCACTAGCTTGTTGTCCCTACTCCATTGCTTATGCTTAGCACCAAGCACAATGGCAGTATAGGCTCCTTTTTTAAAATCTTCGGTATGACCCTGGTCTCGAACTCCCGACCTCCCGAAATTTGCTTCTAAAAAAATATTAGCAATGTTGAACTTTTGTTGGAAAGAATTTGAAATTTTATGAAGGAAAAGATGAGAAAACTGCAGTGTAGTTGAACAGTATTACTTGATGATCAGTGTCGCATAGGGCAAATTTCCGATTGTTTTTTATTTATTTTTCAGACAAGAGGTTATCCTGCAGGTTAAGACCACCTGGCAAAACTGGAAAAAGTTCTCCAAAATGGGTGAAACTAGAAGGGGGCATATGTAGTCTCACTATCTAAGTGTATTTTATTGAGGACCAAAATCAGAAATTTGGGGTTTCTACCCAACAAATTCTCATAGTAAAATTATGTCAGTCCTTTGAACTTTTTCGAACAGACGTTGATTCTCTACTCCCGGGAGGGTAAGTAAGATAGAATTTTACGGTCCAGTTTCCAACCAGGAAGGACTCATTGCCACTCTTCCCATAAACACTCCTTTAAAAGCTAACCTAACGAATATCACCTTGACTGGTTTGGTATACCCACCGCGGTAATTATACAACTGAAGTAGCCTTACGAGCAACAGAGCAATTTGCTTACAATATGATAAATTACCTCAGAGATACTTTTGGCATGCATGGCTTCTATGGCTCTATGTTCTACCTTCAGGCGTGGTTTTTCGTACCGATGAGCTGAACGAAGAGACTTCGTCCTCTCCGCGGGCCATGTTCTACATGGACCAACCAGCAAACGCCATTCCATCAGGGAAACGTTTCCGGAGCAAACGAAGCACCCACTCCATACGTACATACAACCATTCTTATTCAGTTGCCTTCTAGGCCTACTTTACCCCCTCACTCCAAACAGTTCCAATTCTCCTTACCTACTTATTTAAAGGGACAATCTTCTCACCCCAAACTACACTTCTTGTATAGGGTAACAGAAATTCTCCATTGGCCGAGTTCTTTGATTGACTGCTAATTCAAACAATGCAAAGTACCAAAGGTTATATTACACAGCATGAAAGTGTTTTGATTAACACATTGAGTATTTCTAGGCCTATACACACCTAGGCTGAAGCAATGAACTGAGTTTGTGTCTGGATGAGGATTAATTTCAGACGATTGTGGGAGGGGCTTGGGCAAGTAGGTTAGGAGAATTGGTACTGTTTGAGGTGAGACATTTGGGCCTTTAAGCCGCTCTAACAACTATCTAGTAATTAACCTCATCCGGACACAATCTCTTCAATTCATGCAGGATTCAGTGTGACTGTACATGTACAAGACTCCAATGTGTTAACAAAACTCAGTACCGTACAACATTCTGTGTAATATCAGGGAGGTAATATATAAACCTCGATACTGCGCATTTTTTCAGCTGTCGGTCCAATCGAAAATTTCAGTGTATTACAACAATCATTTAAGTAAGGGTAAGAAGATTAGCTTGCTGTCAGTTATCTCCCCAGACTACATATTCTCAATTGGCTCTTTGATTGACAGCATATTTACAAAATGAAGAGCACACGGGAGCTTCTATGACACAACATGTACTGTACTGACAGTGTCTTTGAGTCTTGTAAAGCACTGACTGTTGTGTTGATGAGGATCATTAGTTTTAGACAGCTGTGGGAAGGGCTTAAGTAAGAAAGTTAGGAGAATTGGATCTGTCGGGGTGAGAAGACTTGGCCTTTAACAACAATCCACCTGTGAACTTGCCGCCCTTCTTACTAAACTGTATGCAACATTATTTTGATGTAGCAATCTCTAAAAACGTTCTTCACAGAATGATAGACTTCTTATGTGGTTTGCTTCCCCCTTCATTTTGTGTTTGACGTCAAACGGAAAAAGTTTTGTACTGAAAGGGTTTTGTTTACACATTGGGGTCTTGTACAGTCAGCCTGAACCCCGTGTTATTAACACCTCTCTGGGGAACACATTTGCACTAACAAGCCAGTTGATGTTGCTTTACTTCTCACAGACACTTTTTCCTAATAGCAATTACAAAGGATTGTGGGACACTGTCAGGGCGTTGGTGTACGAGTCGTTTTAGGCCATGACGTAAAATGACATTGACAGAAACGACGCACTCCACAATCTTTTGTCATTGCTAATTTGAAAATGGTCTATGCCATTCATCAATCGAAATGAGAGGATTGTTTTTAAAATTTACGTCTTACATATGAGATATGAATCAACAGATACTCTGAAGTGTTTCGTAAGTTGCGACCTTTTATTATCTAACACTTTCTATCAATGGCTGCCGATTCCTATGAAAGAAGCCTATTCTTTAGGTATCTGATTGAAAAACTAAACGAGATGGATTCATAAAAGCCGAATAATGCTCTCATTAAGCTGCTTAAATGAACACAGGTGTCCAACCAGGATTCACTATCGGCAATTGATACTATCAGGGTCCTGACAACTCCTTGACTCTATTCATCATATTTTTATGCAGATGCGTGGGAAGTACTACATCTGCAGTAATCGGAGGTTTCATCTACCACACCCACCCTGCATGTTGTTTAATGGCTAATAAATCAAGAGGGAAGTACTGCACTGAGTCTAGTAATTGTTCTTTTCATCTAGAATAGAACCACCTGTGACAGACGATGTAAATAGCCTGAACAGGGAGTTGCCTGAAGGTCGTGAGGTTGGTAAGTCGTTAAGTCAGGGAGGTGTGATTAGGTCTAATAACACCTCCCTGGTTAAGTGGTGTCCTTTCGAGGACGTACACTGGGAAAAGGTAGAGTAAAAAATCACCATCACTGGTCACAAATGTCAAATACTGAAATTGGGGGCCAGGTCTACTAGCGGAAACGCGGAAATGCCCAAATCACGACAACCATCAAAATGGATTTCAGCGTTTTCGCTGTTTTCTTGTTAGCTATATAGGGCCAGTTCAAAACGCGGAAACCGCGGAAAATTGTCCAGCTTAAAGGGCCAAACCTCTCACCCCAAACTGCAATTTTGGTACCGGGGTACCGAAATTCTCAATTGGCTCAGCTCTTTGATTGACAGCTAATTCAAACAATGCAGAGTACCAAAGCTTATATTACACAGCATGAACGGTACTGAGATTTTTTTTATTATATTAATTGAGTATTTCTATACTCACCTTTAAGCAATAAACTGAGATTTTATCTGGATGAGGATGAATTTCAGACAATTGTGGGAGGGGCTTAAGTAAGAAGAGAAGGAGAACTGGTACTGTGTGGGATGAGAGAGAACTGGGCCTTTAATATTTTTTGAGAACTGCACACATGTTTAACGTACAGTTGCATTGCAGAAAAGAAGTTTAAAGAGATTAGAGGACGGAAGAGATTGCTACCGCATGCAGTAATGACAGGGGTGTATTCAGCAAAGTAGGTGCACTAGGCTCCCTTCCCGTCCCATCTATGGGATACGAAGCCCTTTCCATTAGCTAGGCTTCTGCATTAAAACTTTCTTCGTTTCTCGTGTTATCGAAATAGCTATAGTAATGATAGGGTCAGTTGTGATATACAGTCAGTTTTATTAGCCTCTTCTCCACTGGAATTTGAGCTTGATGGATGATCCAGTCGAATTTGACTAAAAATAAAAACTTGTAGGTGGACTGATGGAGAAAATGTTGAAAAAGGTGGCCATCGCATTTCCTCGGTGGCGACGTAGTTGAGAATACCAACCGTGGGTTTGGGGGGTTAGAAACCCCATATGACCCAACCATGCAATGCAAAAAACTCCTAAATAGCGGTTTTTTCTCTCTATTCTTAGACCTTTCCATCATGTCGTGCCCCCATCCCCCAAGACACCAAAACCCTCCCAATGACACAATCCTGGCTACGCGCCTGACAAAACACATAGGGGTATAAGAGAATTTTCAGTCAGGGAGGGGTACATAGTTTTCTGCCCAAAATGAGTGAGTCTGCTCGAAATATGTAAGCGCAACGCCACCATCATTGAGATTGACGTACAGAAAATCGCCACCTTCAGACAGCCCGAAATGGCAGGCCTAGATCGATAGGACCTCAAAGGTCATGGTGTAATCTGGTGGCATCTTCGAATTGTAAGCAGAATCTAAGCAGTCGTTATTTTGAGCTTTCCTTTGTAATTAAATGTTCAATAAAAATGAGCAAAGTGCGAAATGATCAGCAATAGTCCTAATAAAATGTATAGCCATTTTGACTGCTCCCGTGGGCCAGAATAATTTCTTTGTATACAGCAGTGTCTACATGCAAAATGGTGGCAATTTTTATAAAGGAAATTATTCAACCCAGTTAATAGCGACAATCCGTTTAGATTTTGGAGGGATGGAAATCTTCACGAACGACAGACCGATAACTAGGAGGGCGAAGCGAAGAAGTTTATAGGACTAATTGTAGTCAGTAGTGATACCATGCATGTGATAACCACTGTTTTTTGAGAATCGATGGATTACCCAGTGTCACTGATAGCGATGAGGCTCATGGTGTATCCATGCTAGCGAAGCTGGTGAAGAAGACCAAGCTCCTCTCCTCTTGTGAGAATTTCTCTGCATTTACAAGACAGCAAGAAATTTTGAGCAGGACATTCAAAGGTATTTGAGCTGGAAAAGTTAACGGTAGTTGGTCCAGCTTCAAGTCGATTGTGAGAACTACAGAACTACACAAAGAGTGCAGATATTTTCAAGAAATTATGTCCCATGCAGTAAAATATCAGCTGGCAGACTGGTCGTTTCAATTTCAGTATATTTCTCTTCATCTCCCCTGACGGGTACAAGAGACTTATGAAAATAATACAGTAACGCAATGCGTGGTTTATATACAACAACAAAATAATGAAGAAAAAAGGTAAAAAGACAGAAAACGGATGTACTCGACAAGAGGACCAAGCTCATACCTCGGTAGGGATCTCAACCCTGAGCTCTGTCAGAAGCGACGGTTTTCCGAAATAATGAATGGAACAAAACATGCAGTTTGGACGCGCGAAATGCTTGAAAAATTGGAGATTTAATCAAGATCAGTAGCGGCACCATAACTGTCAAAATTTGCGGGGGGGGGGGGGGGGGGTAAGGAAAAAGGATAATGTTGGAGGCAACGATTTCCGGTCGCAGCACGAAAGCGATCCCAAAGCGCCGGGTCCTGGTTGACCGTCTTGTCTGGGCGAAGCCCCCTGAGGCACAGAGGTTTAAGCATATCTCTGGATGAAATTAAATTTCTGGAGAGGTATATTAGTTACTTTTTACGGTTAACTCAACTCCTAACTGACCTAAGTCGGGGAGGGGCGATGGCAAGAGGGAGAAAGGCCAATATCTTCAGGCACATGCTCCTCTTGCCCCCAGTAAAGCCACATGTTTGAGTTTGACGGTTGCACTGGCCAATGACTGGCCGCAATGGCCGTGCAAAGTGCAAATTCCTTCCAACCAGGGAGGTGTATCTAGTTACACGTCCCTGTTCCAACCATATTAGACCCAAATATTCTACCACCCAGAGCTTCGCAACTGCACTGTTAATACTCCTATATCCCTCTAATCTTCCTGTGTTATCTGGAGTCCGTCCTGCCTTGTGCGTCTATGTCTTTTGCCTAAGATATCATTCCATTGCTATTTTATGTGAAAATATGATGAAACTGTGTACTTTGGAATCCCTATTAGTTTGTAACAGCTTGAAGATAATGCAACATGATGTACAAACGGAGAACGCAAAATGACTCATCTGCAGAGCAAAAACGAAAGCTTTTAAAAATTTTAGGGGGGATGCGTCTGATACGCCAGTTATACTATCCCCTGGTAACTATACAGAAAAATACCCCATGTTTTGCGATATTTAGAAAAAGAAGTGCTATAAAAATGAAAAGACTGATTTACACATCAATTGCAAGATATATTGAATTGGTCTAGAAATAATTATGAAAAAGTCGATCGATTACAGAAATTTTTCATTTTCATTTTTCAAATATTTTGTGGTACATTTGGATATGATTTTCCCCTCTAAAAATATTGGGGAACATATCCCCTGCCTCCTCTCTCGGGTAGCCGCCCATGAACCTGGCTCATTAATATTATCTCTGATAATCACTACCTCGAAAATTTAAACTTTCCCCAGAATTGTGATCTTTGACTATTTTTAGAGTAAGTTTTGATTCAGTACAGTTCAATTTCGAAAAAAACTATATTTTGTAATTATCCACAGACCGCTTAAAAATTGTTTTGCCGAGAGACAATGGTTTCGAATGATTGGCGTGTCCCTTATCAAAATTATATTTGAACACGAGGAGAATTTCTCAAGGCCAAACGTTAAATATTTCTGAAGTAAGTAAAGGCGAACAATGAGCTCTTATTTGGACCATGGAGTTTCCTGCGTAAATCATGTTAGAAAATTCTGCCCCTTGAAACCGTTCGTCATGACTCGGCCGATAACGTCATGACTTTGTAACGATAACTTCTCTAAACCTACTAAATCTGAACCAGTTTTAATGATTCAAAATGCTTTTATTTAAAGGCATATTCTGGAGACAAAATCCATTAACTTTAAAATAAGCAGAAAAGTTTTCTCTTTCAGGAGGTGAAAACTGCATTCCAATAGCTTATAGCGTTCGGAAGATACAGATTTTTAAAGAATTGGAAATTTTTCTTGGGATTTGATGCATCATGGGAAATCTGTGATGTCGTTGTGGCACATTAATTTGACATTGCATTCAATTTATTTATAATTATGATGCCCCTGCAGGCAATATTAAGCAACATTGTTGGTTGTGCCCTACATATGGTAAAGGGTAATGCTAGATCTATAGGAAAAGATATTCAAACATTCCAACAGTATCAAATTTCAAGGACAAACAGGATGTTCAATTATAAAGAAAGACAAAAGGAATTTGAAGCAATGTGCCCACATTACATAACTTTCTGCAGCTTTGTTGAAGAGCAGATGTATTTTTCAACAAAAATAACCAATCTTTAAAGTGAGATATCTTGAGTTAGGAAAATGGTATTGTGATAGGGTTTGAAGGACATGGTGTGGAATATTTTTGTTTTTCTTACAAGACGGAGGTGAAAAGCCACCAGAACATGCCTTTAACTATTAATTTAGCCATAGAAAGAATGCCATTCTAAGTTAGGTCTATACGTGTGAAATGCAAATCAATCCTTAAAATTCTTTTGAGAGTGGATACCCGGTATCATAGGGTTAACCGCAAAAATACGTCACTGTTTTGATGGATTATAGGAAATCAAGTTTAGAGTATAAATGTCCACCGTTCAAGAGCGAAAATTTTCTAAATGTTGGAGCAACTTGCTGCACCATCAGCACAGTACTAACTTTGTACTGCACAATTGCAATAAAAACCCGAAAACATTCAAACCCGAAACATTCATTTCAAATATTTGACAAGATTCTGGTTCGTGCCTCATTTAATTAAATGTTTTTAGGAGTGCACGCACATTTGCAATGACAACCCGAAAACATGTTCTTGACAATTTTTCCACATCCCTTTTCACGTACGAAAATTTGATGGACACATCCTCTTTTATTCGCCTTGTCTTATCTTTTTTGACTGAGAGCTTGCTCTTTCAAGCTTAAGTTTTACACAAGTAAAGGTCATTGTTAACTTATTTCTTTGAATTACAGGTAGTTTGCAGACAAGATCTAACTTTCAATGAAGATTTGTTTAAGTTTAACGACTGATTGTAATAAAAAGTTTAATGGGTAGAAAGTCTTTGTGTATCTGAAAATCTGAATGGCCATTGAGGTTGCCTCTAAACATTGTTACAATTTTGATAATTCCTGCATTAGAAGAAAGCATTGTAGATAAACTTCCTAAACAATGTTCATTAAGTTATATTGGTACTGCTTGAGAAGACGGGGGACTTGTCCGCCCAGTTTTTGATCCGGGACATAACAAAAATGTACCCCACTTTTCGCAAAACAAGTAAAATGTAGCACCATCTTCCATCTAAGCCTGGCAACTCTGACCGTAAGGTCTCAACTTACACTTCATGTTTTATACACTACTTACGTGAAACTATACAGATCCAATTTACCAACGACAGCATTACTTTGCAAATAAGTCAGGGAGGCCGATCTTGGAGGTGGGGGTGGCAGGGAGGCAATCGTCCCACCAACGTAGAGATTGGGGACAAACTAAGCGCTTGGTTCCTAATAACTCGGGCAAATTAAACAAAAAAAGCAGGCAGAATAAAAGAAGTATGACATTGTGGTGGACAGATGGCTTTACGGCTTCTAGAAAACGTAAGTTTGAGCCAATTGCATTTAATGCGCCATCTACCTATGTATTGTGTGTATGCGTGTCGATGTGAGTGTATGTGTGTACAGTATTTGTGTGTACCGATGGTATATGCTCGCGTTCGTGTGTGTGAATTGCCTTTACACCAGTCCGGTCATGGACACAATCTGACGTTCCGGATGTTGTGAAATGCCCCCCATTAGACCAGGCGGAGAAGGGGGGAGGGGGGGTATGGTCACCTGAAAGCGAATTTATGAGACCAAGTGGATTTGGTCAATTTTGGGTCGCTGATTCCGAAAATCGAGGGTATACGGGCTATATCAGGGCTTTTCTGCGCCATTTCGACGTTTAAATTTTAAAAGGCGCCCTCTATTTATCAAAAATCTCGTTTTCTCCATAAATTTACCGTCCAGTCATTAACTGATGTGAGATTTGGTCCTAAAATTCTGTAAATATAATGTCAACTGGTAAATACGGGGAAATATTAGTATTCATATCAATATGCTAATTGGATAAGGTTAAAGGTCAAGTTATAATGTTAGCAGAGAAATAGGCCGAGGGTTTGAGTCATGGAAAATTACATCAAAATAGACCTGCCTTGCACCCTACAAACACCATAAATACTCATTTTAGAGCATGCGGCAGGGCTGGCGCTATCTGATGACCTCTTCCTTCCTCATCTGGGAACAATGGACCCCTTTTTGAAGACTTAAAGTGTTTAATTGTAACGCCGACAACTAGAGCTGTGCTGGTCATCGTACGATCGTAGTTTGTAAGTTGATTTCTTTCTCCAGTTATTAATTAGATACAATACATACAATTGTAGAAATGAGGGACAGATGTAGTACTAGTCATATCGAAAAGTTTCGATTATTAACCTCACAAATGCGTTACAGTGTATGGGCGCTTGGTTACTGTTCGGTAGTGCTCGGTGTTGTGATTTAAGGTCTGGCAAATTAGGATTTGTAATGTCCATACTAAAACACACACAGTGAATACTTTTTTGATTGGGCACACCTTTTAATTTTGTCGTAAAACATTAATTTATGGGAATTGATATCTTTAAGCAAAAATTTGCTTTTCACCCCAACTTTACATAATTTAAAGGATTAATTCTTCTAGCCACATATATATCGAAATGGCTAAACGCGTTCTGCATGTCATAGGTAGCAGGAGGATAAGAGTTGGTGTTATTTGGGTCTATAATTTTGTCCTAATCCGCGTTTATATGACATAAAATGACGCTTTATTTGGGGGAAATTCCCCCAAAATATGATGTCACAGTAGTACCATTGTTCAGACCCAAGTTTTGGAAACAGGACGAACGTGCCTTGGTAAAATCTACCAAAAAGTATACCTGGTTCAAAGATCACAAAAGTAATCCTGAAGCAGTTCTTTTTGTTGAAGCCACCCCTAACAGTGCGCTACACAAAAATATTGAGAGAATTGTTAATGATACCGAACTTAAAATAAAAGTTGTAGAAAGGTCTGGTACTCGATTGAAAGATTTACTCTGTAAATCCAATCCATTTGACAGAGATGTGTGTTTAGATTCCACCGTTTGCAATTTGTGTAAAATAAAGGCGTGGCTATGTAAGAAAAGGGAAGTGGTTTATTGCATTGAGTGTAAAGATTGTGAAGGAGAATTTAAATATATAGGAGAAACTTCAAGAAGTCTAGGAGAAAGGTTTGATGAGCATTTGGCGAGTATGAATGACCAGCAGTCAGCATTCTTTAACCATAAAACTCAATGTCACAGAGGGCTGAATTTTAATTACACGGTTAGCGTCCTTAATACACATATCGGCGACCCTATGCAAAGCAAGTTTCTGAAGCTGTTTGCATTAATGAGTTTGCCCCTAAGCTAAATCGAAAGGAAGAGTGGGCCACTGGTAGACTTCTCAAGAATAGAACTACTCAACCGTAGTTTCCTCCAGTGGTCCTTTCTCCTTACTGCTTTCTCTCACTGACTGTCTACCTGTTTAGTCACCCTTCACCAGGCCATTGTATACCAGCTTTCCTTTCTCTTCTTCTGTACTGTGTAGTAATGTAACCTTGTGTATATTGTTTTCATATTGTAGTCTATGTCTGAAGATGATCGAGGTCAGATCGAAAATTAATAAAGAGAGTAACATGAAATTGCGAGTGTTTCTCCTGTTTATTAGTGTGATGCTACACAACTTTAGAGTCGGAATGGCTACTACTACTAACTATCCTTCTTCCATATGATGTCACAAAATTTTGAAATCGTCAAAAATCATGTATTTCGAATGAAAATTGGTGTTTCGGGTGCTCTCACCTAGACATTTCTTTTCGAAGCATAAAAAGAAATTTTGGTGTAAAAAGAGCAAATGATCGTTTTCTTTAAAAAAAAACTTTCGATATGGTTGCCCAATCAAGGCTTGACAAATATTCTATTGCGTCTTTCGGAGAGAAAAATAAAGTGATTTCATTTACCGAGCTTAAGTCGGCACGGCTCTCAGAATCGGTTCCCGCTCTGTGGCATAGGGAGGAATATGTGCATAAAAGTGCCATTCACAGTGAATATGTACAGAGGGCCAAGGAGTGGTCGAGGAATTGCTCAACTGACCGGTACGTGGGCTCATAGTAGGCTCAGGAGTGAATTTTTAAGTGCGCGGTTTTTCATCTAAGTGGCTCATTTTCAGGGGTGGTGTTACCTGGGGCCGGAAGTTCGGATTTACTTGGGAAATTTCTATCCCTTGTGGGGCAGTGATTACTACTTCGGATAGCCTTGTTCGGGGAAATATATTAATGTGTGTTTACAAATTGTCACGTTTAGCTAAGGAATCGTGAGGTATCAAGCACTTTTGCAGTTTGCTTGGCCCTTGTGGTACTTTCTGCCATTGTTCCATGAAAGCCAAATATTCTGTTTGGTCACTGAAAGAAAGGTCAAGTGAACTTTTACTCCATTATCTCATGTTTGGGTGGAAATTAATATGTCAAGCATGTAAAGATCTATGTAAAAATGTTTCATAGGCTACTTCTTCAACTTTGGCTTCAAGTTTACTCTGATGGACTTGTGACTACAACTTACTTTTCGCTACCCAAAACTTGGAATTTATTCCCTTAATTTTCATTTGTTTTTTTTTTTCTGGAACTCGTCTCAAACTCCAATGACCTCATATGAAATACACATAAGACTGAACTTTGTAATAAATCATTGGGATATTCTATCACAATCGCATCTTTAAAACCAATTTTATTGACGTATTACGTAGGCTATTGGGGTAGAATTGCATCAAAATTCATAGGTGAACTACACTCCACTACTTCCCTCCCTTTCGTTCAAGTCTTCTCCAATGATCTGCCGATTGAGCAGGCAACGCAGGTGGGTGTTCGAGACGTGTCTATAGCCCTCTCCCCTCCATACACGTATGCACACTTTCTGCCAAGAGCATTTTTGTCTGCTTCAAAATGTCATTTGAGTTGCTTTAATTTGACTAAAGAGGGGGAACAGATGGCAGTGGGATTTTTTCCATGGGGGACTTAAGTGAGAGGCGGATAGCAAATTGAAGGCTATGACATAAATTACACATGTTATAATTTGAAAGCATATATCTTGAGAATTTTTATATTGATTTTGTTCGCATATTTCCCGCTACAATGTTATCCGAAGGAGTAATCATTGTCCCACAAAGGGTCGAGATTTCCCAAGTAAATCCGAACTTCCGGCTCCAGGTAACACCACCCCTTCAAAGGACCCACTTAAATGAATAGACGCGCACTAAAAAATTTGCTCCTGAGCCTATGCTGAGCCCACAGGCAGTTGAGCACTTCCCTCGTACACATCCATGTGAATGCACATATTACTCCCTTTGCCATAGAGCGTGGACCGATTCTTCGAAACGTGCCGATTAAGACTCGGCAAATGAAATTACTTTAAATGTTCTCTCCGAATGATCTCATGCAATTTATGCCAAGCCTTGATTGGGGAGGACCGGTACTATACTTGTTCCCCATAACTACAATGTTATACATTGTATATAATTAATAACTGGAGAGGAAGTCAACTTACAAACCACCATCGTGCGATGACCAACCCAGCTCTAGTTGTCGGTATTACACTTTTGCAATTTAAGTCTTCAAAAAGGGGTCCATTGTTCCCAGATGAGGAAGGAAGAGGTCGTCAGATAGCGCCAGCCCTGCCGCATGCTCTAAAATGAGTATCTATTGTGTTTGTAGGGTGTAAGGCAGGTCTATTTTGATGTAATTTTCCATGACTCAAACCCTCGGCCTATTTCTCTGCTAACATTATAACATGACATTTAACCTTAACTAATTAGCATATTAATATGAATACTAATATTTCCCCGTATTTATCAGTTGACATTATATTTACAGAATTTTAGAACCAAATCTCACATCAGTTAATGACTGGACGGTAAATTTATGGAGAAAACGAGATTTTTGATAAATAGAGGGCGCCTTTTAAACTTTAAACGTCAAAATGGCGCAGAAAAGCCCGGATATGGCCCGTATACCCTCGATTTTCGGAATCAGCGACCCAAAATTGACCAAATCCACTTGGTCTCATAAATTTCGCTTTCGGGTGACGATACCTCCCCTTCTCCGCCTGGTCTACATTCACAAACGAGATCTACGCCACTGAAACAAGCCTGTCCATGAACCTTACATGAGCATGGATTTTCCAAAGAGGGGGGGGGGGGGGGGGTCGTCACCTGGGAAGGGCAAAACTTTAACTCGGAAACTCGAAAGGATTGACAGGAACTGTTTGTATTTTATTTTATTTAACACATCAACGACTCCAAAGATATTTTAATGCAATGTTGTTCAAGAGTTTTTCGTGTCATTTCATTACTGCAGTAGTGAATGCACAACGTGAAACTACAAAAGTGCATCATGATAACGGGGTACAAGATAGATAATAGTTTACCAAATCTACAAACATTACATTAAAATTCATTACTTTAGGTTAATTGCACCCAAATGTTGTATTTCTAAAACTACGCACTTCTAAAATAATAAAGTGAACTAAGTCATCCTCTTAGAGAGTGAAAAGTGTTAAGTCCATTATAGACTTTGATTGACCCTAAGAAGAGACTTCAACAAGAGTGACTGGAATGATTACTATGATCAATGCAAGCACTCCGTTGATTCAACTTCGCTCTTTTTGAGGGATTTCACCTTTCAAAAGTTAATTTCACTATTCTTGGAGTGAATTAATACTCTAATGGAGTGAATTCACAGTTTTCATTCTATTAGAGAGTGACTTAGTTTACTCTTTTGATTCTATAGTTCAATGTTCTACATATTTACAAAAGGTAACGTCGCAACGTTAACATTATCATGACAATGAAGACAAGTTTTACTAATCTAGAGAATTTCAATTCATTTCTCTTATACACGTCACATCAAAAACAGATGAAAGATTATGCCAAAGAGTCAGTTTTGTACATCAAAAAGAGGAAGAGGAAGGAAAAAGAATGTGTAGGGAGGGAGAAGAAGGAAACAGGAGGAAGGAGGAGGAAAGAGGATGAGGAAGAAGCATTAAGAAAAAGAATGAAGGAGGCAGAAGAAGGAAGGCCCAAGGAGGGTTAAGGAGAAGGAGAGAGGAAAAAGAAACAGGAAGAAAAAACGATGAAGGAGGAAGAAAGAGAGAATGCGGAGGAAGGAGCAGGAAAAGGGAAGATACAGAAAAAGCTTCTGTGGCACAGTGTGTACCTATAATAAAAATTTGAATGTTAAAAAGTGTTCCGAGTGCTTGTGTCATAATTGTCATATAATAAGAGTGGACAGAAGTATTGGATCTTACTTCCAGAAAAAAATTCTGTCAAATAGTGACCATGTAACGAATTACGGCTTTTGATACTTGAAAACAGTAATTGCAGTTAACGTTATACAATTGCTTAAAAACTGTGCACTTAGCTCCTATAATTTATTGACATACTAAACGAATGTTGTGTGGAGTTTCATGGCCCATTTCCAGCCAATTGGCATACTAAACAATGTAGTTTTCTTTGTGACTGTGCAGGTGTGGTAATATAAACAACAAGGTTTAAATGAAGACAAAGTAATAACTTTTTGAGAATTAGTCAATGATTCATTGATCGGTTTGTATTTTTAGAATTGAGGCTCACCGACAACACTGTAAAAGTTCCGAAACTTTGTCTTTTTTAGACAAAATATTTCAAAATCAAGAGTTTATATATTGGAATTTTATGAAAGGTTGTTTATGAAAATAGCACTCTATATAGTTGCCGCTGTCACTTGATGACCAAAAGTCTTCGTTAGTAGCAAAGTTCCGATTTTGTCATTTCCAGAACTCAGAAAAGTTTATCGCTGCACGCCGCGACAAAGCGCGATGAAAAAAATTATTTTTTGGAACAAGTTATCACATCAATGGAATTTGTATGCAGAGTGCATGAAGAAGAGTTGAGAAAATCACACTGTAGTTGACTGATGCCACGACTGGCTATATTTCCAAATGTTTCATTTTCAGAGCGGGCCGTGTGGCGAGAGGAGTCGTCCCCTCTGTCCCTATAGCTACCCCACTCCAAGAGCAAATGCCTTTGTTAAAACATGCTTGATCTAAGGCTTATTATAGACAGGTTTTCAGCTCTTATTAAAACTTTTAGCTTAACGACTGGCAATGATATTTTAAAAAAATTACTTCCTTTGTATCCGTTCGAATAGTGAGGCGTTGTCTGCTATAACTTAAGTATTGCTAACACCTAAACGATTTTGTACAATTCTGGCACATTCTCGGATAACTTTTAATCATATTTGATACATACGTTGTGATAGAATTGTTCAAACGAATTATCAGAAGTTACATTGATTGTGACGAGCAACGAACAAAGTGTAGAACTTGAATGTGGGCCCGTAACGAAGAAGATAAGGTCAGGGGGTTTGTCTTCTCAATCTTCATTTTGACAATGGTAGCGGACCACTAACTCTAGCACTCGTGATTGAGAAAATGTTTATCGACATATGAAGTGCCTTAAAAATTTTCATGGGATGTCCTTTCTGATCATTTTACTTACAAAATATGATAATTTTTTCATATGGATTTTGTAGACAATGAGCTTAAATACAGGTTGTGCAAAATTCAAGACAGTCTGTCCAATTTTAGGGCCATTTTTTGATTGTATTACTCCGCTCTGTGAAATGCCGTCTCTGAGTAGCTATTATGACGGAAACTCATACCTATCATTCAAGGCTCTCTCGCTCAAAATTCCATGGTCATGGTACAGAAATTTGAAAGGGCCATAAAAAGCCCACATTGTGAGCTTCGATCCGATGGATGGCATTTTCCGGTTGAAAACTTCTACTGGGAGCGAGGGGGCACGGAAGTAGTCTAATTTAGTCTGTAAGTTTTTTTTCTAAAAGTCCCCTCGTCTCTCTGGCGAAGAGCCAAGGGGCGAAAACCAAACATTTACTCCCGGAGGAGATCTGCTCCCTTTAGGAGCTTAACGTCCCAAATGGACAAGTACGCCCTCTAAAGGGCAAACATGTGTGGTCCTGCTCTAGACTGGCTGAATAGAACAGAAGCCACACCCTGGATGCAGTTTAACGTCATGCCCAGGACTTAAGTAAAAGTCTGTAAGTCAATGGGGCATAAAAGTAGTGGTGCGCCACTTAATGCATTGGTGATACCCCGCACTTATTATAAACATCGACAGAGCATGTAACGCGTACGTCATATGGGGCAAAAAAGGCACTAAGATGGCGGCCGTAAAACAATAATTTGCATGATTTAACGGCGACTCTGTAATATTTTCATCAATTTTTTGAATGGGAAACAACTTAAGATCATGTTCCTGCCATACGTTCAGTGATTTTGACCTTACCTTTCATAATGTCGAAAATATTGCAACTTATTTGCAAAATCTGTTTATTTGAACTATTTGAGCAAGTCCAAACGTTCACACCCAAAGCTGTAGCAGACATCCATCTTGCTATGCGGAAACCTACACGCACAGTTTTCTCTGTCTATGTATAGGCCCATAGGAAGTCTGCGGTTGATACTTTATTAATATTTTATTTTGAATTATATATTCATTATATATTTTATTATTAATAATTATTAAATTAGGATTTTGAGAAGAAAAGCAGGATTACTGTCCGTAACAAGCTTTGCCCCAAAGAGTCTATAGAAGTAGTGTCTCCTTCCTAACAGTTTCCTGGCTCAACAGAAGAACACACGCTCCAAATATCGATCCTTCGGCCGTCACATTCATCTACTTGAATTGAGTTACACAGTAAGCCATTTAATAGTTCTAAATAATGGCAAAGAAGGGCTATTAACCCTCTTAACCCCATTGCCACAGAGTCCTGATCAGAATATAAACATGTTAACATTAGCAACCGCTCATAATGGTAGCATATAGGCCTATATTGCTGTAACTTCAAACTCTCCTCAGTGATAGACACCGTGTAGTACCCTTTTAGTCCGTCAACACTGCAAGCTTTTGTTCAGTCATAAAAAAGGCCAAAAATATGCGGAAAATACAAATTGATCCTTCAAGTAATATCTTCGTTGTTTTCTGCTCACAATTTGTAAGTTAATGAACCTTAATCACTACTTTTTCTAAAGTCCTCCCGACCCTCTGGCAAAGGGCCGTTCGGCGAAACCAAACTTGATACTGCTTCCCGAAGACCTAAATCAGATTTTGATGACGTCAGCACAGCTTCAGTCCTGCTTAATAAGACGCTGCGTCATGACCTCATATTTGTAAGTTAGTTAGACCATGGCGGTATCGCCGTAATACTGTACCTCCATGGTAGTTTTATGGCTCAGTTTCTAACCAACTTGTTTCAGTCGGACCTTCCACGGCCCTTTTTTCAGTTACAGCTCACTGGCTTGTTTTTCCGTTCCATTACTTATGTTTAGCACCAAGCACAAACACAGTAGGTTCCATCTTTGGTATGGAGTCAAATTCTAGTGCTTTCCGTCGACTGGATTGGATGCTGAGTCTAACCACGTGACCAAGCAGACGTTCCTAACATTTAACATCTCAGTGCTGACAAATTTCTGTACCACATCTCCATTGGTTCTATTAACAGTCAATAAATTTAAGACGATCTAGATGGAATGAAAATGCTTTTGAATTGTTTTCTGTAGTTGGAATTCATGAAGAAATAAATAACAGCATTTGTCCAGGGACTACTGTTGAAACAAATTAAACTCAAAATGATGATGATGTTTGAATCGGAGGGATTAATGAAAGACGTATCACTGTTACGAATCACTAGTGCAATAATAGGAGACCAAGTGAGTATGAAGGTTCCTGTGATCGTCATGAATGTTCTAACGACTTTAATCTCAATGGGACTGACGGTCCCGGGCCTACTTGGTCCAACATCCATCGAAATAGACCGTACTCTTGCAGTTTCAGCCCTCCTACGGACGGCACGATCTCTCCGTGCTTGGTTTAACGTTACAACGAACAAATAAGCATTACCTCCGATGATCAACATAAAAGGAACCAAAAGTCCAGCGAGTCTCACATAAAAATTTAAGAGAGTTAGTGAGATACTCGCATTCAGGTGTCCAACCGAATCCTTTGAAGGAATACAGAGTTTAATCTTGTCATTATATGCTACCCCACTGATACTATATATTTCATATATGAGAAGAGATATAATAACCAAACAGTTTAGTGTAACTACAATGCAAATCTTCTTTGCTCTTTGATGGTGCAGAAATATTTGGTACCGTAGTGGAAATTTAATAGCAACAAATCTGTCCATTGTCACACACGTTAAAATGTGATATGACATAAGATTTGGAAACAATGTACAACCGATAATAAGTGAACACGCCTCAGACGAATATTCGTCAAAGATTGAAAACGCAAAAGCGTTTTCTGAAATTAAAATCCTGCATCCCGAAAGAAAATCGGCCATTGCCAAAACTAGTGCGAAAACAGTTGTTGTCTTTCCAAAACAGCTCACCTTTTTGGACAGTATAATGATGTTAGCAAAGTTCAGGAAAAGAGCTAGTAATCCGTTAAAGTTTGATGTAATCAAACGTACAAAAAAGACACTTTCTGAAAACTTTTTCGATTGATTGGTGACAGAATCGGGTTGGAACGTTTGATTTAAAAACTCCATTTTTACAGGTACGAGGAAACGTGTCAATTATTTCAAATTTTAAAGCTTGTTGATCTTCTAGCAGGCAAAAAAGTGTGATTCGATCGGAGGTTCAATTGTTTGTAGTTTTCTCACTGCGCGCTCCATGCAAAGATACAGCAAGTTGACTTTCCTTTTTGCGTAAGATCGGTGAACCTTCTCAAGCGGAACAAGTTGAAGTTCTGAAACCAAATGCAGGAAATATATTCTTTCTTGACTTTTAATGTCAATTGTTCTTTTGAAGCCAGGGAAGTGAATTTTATAGTCAACTGAAGTCTCTTACATAACAAGGAGAAAAGACGATGCCATTATACCAATAGGGGTTTTCTGGTGCATACTAAGGTTCCATAATTGATTTATTTGTTAATACTCTCAAACCTTCGCGGCTTCAATTATTTATTTTATGTTGAACGAGTGAAAAATGTATAACCGGATGATAGATTAAAGGGGAAAGTTCTAAGGAAGGCTGGTGTATAAATGGATCAATTAGTATCAAAATTTAATATTGAGGCAGACAGATGAAAATCCATTCCTCTGTTTCTACACCTGACTTATAAGTGAATTCGCCAAGTCGTTACCTGATGGAATCGTTGGACTCAATGTGAATGGGATATACAAACCGAGCTCAGTACATAATATTAGTATGTTAGTATGTTCATATAGCACTCAGTGTCTAGCCAACTGAACAAAACAAAAATGGTCTCAGAACTTCTTTACGGCAGATTAAAATGAAAATTTTACACCAATAAGACAATTTAGACGCAATCCACACTACACTACACTTGAGATACCTCCTTATCTTATGGATGGATAAAAAAAAAATCAAGAAATCATCATGTAAATTCAAATTTTTGGAATACGTGATATAAGTGCAAGAGCGGTTATATCAGGTGTGGCGCCAGGATTTGCCAGACAGAGGGGCCAAGTTCCCAGACACTGGAAGCCAGGATTTCAAGGCCCCGACAAAAGCGAGGAATTTGTCCCGGTAGGACGCGACTTGGCAGAATTTGTGGCACGCATATTGCGCCGAAATTTTTGGATTGCCTTTGAACAAATACATAAAAACCTGAAGTGTATTTGGAAGGAAAGTATAAAATTTTTGAAAGAAATTCGGCTTTTGTAAGGACCTTTAAAAATTTTTGGTGTCTATTGAAGAACCTGTCCTTCATATGGTAAAAATAACGTTATTTAGGCGACAGCTGGAATTCTTTTGGGTTCATGCATTTAATCCTCCGAGGCATACGTGATAAGTCTTTATACGATACTGGAAGTTTGCCCCCCAAAATCTTCCCTTTTTGAGAACGAAGATTTGAAAATTACGAGCTCATCATATTGGAGAAATTCTGAAATTTAATGAAAGAAAACTTGGTTTTTGGTAAGGGTATAATGAAAAATTTAGATTTTCATTAAGTGAGATGCTTTCAAAAGCAAAATTAGGTAGAACGTCGGGGTGATTAACGAAGCTGGCTTTGGTTTGTTTTATTTTACGGAGTATCCATCGAAATTGGAAAATTCTGCCTCTTTTAACAGTCTGAGAAAATTTGGAGAAAAACTGTAAATGTGGAGAAAAATTGTAATTTTAAGACAGATTTTGTTTTTTCATGGAAGAATCTGACCTTCTTATAAGAAAAATCAAGTAGGATGAGCTTTAGTTTTTTGGAGTTACTGCATATCATCAAGATTAAGACCCTCGAACCATATTGGAAAATTTTCCCCCGAAAAAGCTTTGGTTCCCATATATTTGAAGTTTTATATTTTATACATACATAGGCGCACGAGAGCGTTTCGATTTGGGAGGTGGCATGAAGTGTCTTTTCGTCCGAAAAATGTAATCCTGTTCGAAATACTAAGTGAAGCGGACAGAATTTTTTGAAAAAATGAGAACCCCCCAGACAGCAAGAAATGGCATTTTCCTGGCTCGCAACTAGAAACTAAGTCATTATTTTGATCTTTCTTTCACTCCATAATATTGCTCCAAAACGAAGAATAATTTGCAAGCATGCGTTCTTCTGTTAATTAATCTATTCGACTGAAACACTATCTGGGCGGAGTGCCACCATCAATCGGCGCTAAGCGTACACTTGTTTTAAAGTCTAACCCCACAGACAGGAAATGGCATTTTCAAGGCTTGTATTTTTCCATCTCATTTTATTCTTTTTTTTAAACTATCATCACGTTCACACAGACAATGTGCTATTTACAGCAGTACATACAGACTGAGTTTACTAGAGTTTTTTAGATATAAAAAAAACCTATGAATGCTGAATAAATGTTTTCCTGTAGCATAACTTAACGTCACAACTTCATTTCCATACATTTTCTATTATACGTTCTGTATTTATGTAGAGATCATCACAGGTAAAGAAATTTACGTCTCAGTTATTTCCCCGACACACTTCTATAGTTAAGTAAATACACAAATCTCCGATTTCAAAAATATGCAGTAAGCCTATGGATTTCTACATTTGAACAATAACAGGTTACAGAACATTAACAAGTTTCAATGCTTAAAGTGAACCCTAAAGTAACATTATGCAGTAGCATTTATTCCCTACAAGAAAGTTCCCTCAAATCTTATCCTTCTCAAATCATTCTTATTCTTAATTATGATATAAAGCTCCGCATTTTGAATGAACTTAATTTTCTTTGAAATGTCTCCACACAAGTTTTTATTTTCTAACTTAAAACAGAAAATAAAATACTAAGCATGTATTAAAAAGAAATTAATGGGATGTTTCAAGTCCTCTAGTTGTCCAAACTTTGTAAGTTCCTAGTCAACATCATAAAGGCATTTTTAAGGCACAAAATTGCAGCACTCTGCCAAAAATGCTGGACAATACAAGAACAAAAAAGATGTTCTAGCGTCTCTGGCTCAGTGCTACAAAAGGTGCATAAGGGAGAGTCAGTATACTTAATTTCATGTAAGAAAACATTTGTAGCAATAAAACTATGGATAAAACTGAACTGGTAGAATAATCTTTAGCTTCCCGTACCGTACAGCCACAAAAGGCAGATTAAAAAACGTTAGTCATATCATTTTATAATCATTGTTTGAAAATTGTTCCAATTTGTAAATAGCTTTTGGGGTCTGACTGTTGTTCTTAATAAAATAATTAATGGACATGACACAGCATGTCCATTATTGTGGTTGGTCGCATTTTCTGATGATCACGTGACCCCATTTCTTTCGTTCAGTTTATCGGACGACTCCCAATGAGAAACAAACCGATCTTTTGGGAAAAGATTTGTACAGCAAAGGAGACCGGTATGTGACAAGATTGTGTGAAAAATGTCGCTAATTACGAAATGCGGTACATTTTTCCTCAAATACTCGACATTTTAATATTAAGTAGGCTAATAGTAATATTAAGTAGGCTAATATTAATATTAAGTAGGCTAATATTAATATTAAGTAGGCTAATATTAATATTAAGTAGGTAATATGCCTGTTACTTTACATATGACGCAGTCATGAACGCGAGGGATGCTGTCCTACTTTGGTCTGTATTTTCAACATCACTTTATTTAGTAGAACTGTTTGTTCACCAAATTAATTTTACATTTGACTTATGAAGTGATTATAAGACAATTGTATAAATTTGAAAACATTCGTATAATTTTCTTGTCGCAATTCCCTGGAAGTTCGACTGATCGAGCGGCATGCTACGATGTCTCCGTCGTTTGAACTGCTTTCAGTGAAGGAATGTGTGTACAGTAGCGTAATTGCCGGGTTTGGCGCAGCGTTCTGCAGTATAAAGTCATTATGTACGGTCCATATTGCGATCGTGTACAAGCAATGTGACCGATTGAACGTATAAACAAAAAGAATTTCACATAATGTCGTACAGATCGATCGAAGGCAAAGTGCAATCAAACCTCAAGTCCGAATTTTCGATGCAAATCTCCTATTTTACCATACGTATAAACCATTATAGGTTTTCGATTGGCATAGGCCAGCTGAGGTCAAACGTGAACGTAGCTAGTGTACATTAACTGCACGTACATTCGCAGGTTCACTTCATTCCGGGCAATTATTCTAAATCAGAGACAAATTTAGTACTACACACTTGCTGTACTTTTTTCGGACAGGTTTGTCAATCCTCGGTGGCAGGTAGGGAATTGCAACAAGTGCCTTTGCACGGGTATAGGCCCTACTAAAAAATAGGACCTGGGTACCAAATCGCCATACCCGTCGGGTACCTGGTGTTACACTGACTTAAAAGATTAGAACATTTTGTTAGGCATGCTCCATATCAGACATGCAAAATAATATTTACAGCTGTTTTGGAGAGGTGATGATCACATTCCCAAGTTCAAAACATTTGATTTGCCATAAGGTTTTATCATCCTTTTGTTTTAAATCAAAATGACAAGTAAAAGAAACGAGAAAGGGTTATTGTTGGAACATCTATTGTGCCTTAAACACCACCCACAGCCAACAACCTTCACCCCTATTTTAAGTGTATTTAAGTTTTAGTGGAACGACCGGACGCGTAGTGGCCATGATCCCAAAGAAACGTAGCAGAAAACAGTCAAATAAGAAAATAAGTACTTTCCAAGGCCTCTATCAATATTTGATATTAAATTTTGGGACGCTTTCCTACTCTAAAAGCAAGCATCCTAAGAGCTCGAAGATTCTCCTTTTAAAAAACCGGTTTAAAAACATCAACTAATCAGAGCCCTGTATTATGGTATTCTCTTGCACGTCCAAAATTACCGATTGTAAACAAAAGACGTCATGCTCGTGAACTTCTCTCACCATGGAAGTACTACCTCTACTTCCATGCTCTCATGCACAGTAATGCACAATGCACGTTGGAATTTTCACTGTAGGGTTATGTACGTTCTGACGTAGCAGGCCTCATGTTGACATCCGGACATGGTGACATAAAGGTGTCATACCGCCGTATAAAGATCGTATACATGCAAGGCTCAGTTTACCTAGAATGCCGAATGTAACGGGCACTGTCTCTGCAAGCTGGGCGGGGGGATGTGTCTGCTAGTTTCTGCGTGAAGTACGAAGTGATTTTGATTCACCGTCGGATAGCTTGCTCGAACAAAGTGACGTACATTGATGTGTGAGAAGTAACTCACTACGTGACGATAAAGCGCGATCGGGCCGCACGCTGATAAAAAATTTCAACTTCAGGAAATAAAGTACAAACAACTTTCAGACTTTTTGATTTATTTATTTGGTACAAACAACTTTCAGACTTTTTGATTTATTTATTTGGTACATATTAAGCACAAAACACAAACAAACTTACACATAATTTCTAGGGCTCTCTTCATTCTCAGGCCCCGAGAGTGTTTACCAAATTAATTGTAAAATATTCTATTCCATTACCGTGGGGAATAGCGTAAATTGGGTAATCCTTTTCGCATGCAAAATATTTAAGCTTCGCGTAGTAGATTTGGAACCGGGTTATAGGATAGTGAGTGGTTACCCGTGCAAATTACACTAATTGCATTACCAATGAAAATATTGGGGGAAGCAAACATAGGCCTTGCTCCTCCAATAATTCAGGCAAATTTAAAATAAAAAAAGGAGAGTAACCAAAATGTAATAACATTTGGGGATATGGGGGGGGGGGGGGCTTCTTGAAAACGTCACTTTGAGTGTATGTGCATGTCATTGTGAGTGTGTATGTGTGTCTGGTTGTGTGTATGTAGGCCTACGAGTGCACTCGCTTTCACAGGGTGGATTGCTTACAGATCATTCCGGTCCTGGACACGAAATAGGGTTCAACATAGTCTGTTGGAAAATTTTTGTCCCCCAAACCACATACAAGATCTACGTCCCTGTTGTCCGTCGGATTAACCAGGCAGTCCATCCTTCCCCTACATGGGCAACCAAAGACTAGCACAATGTCATGTCCATTGTGGTTACGGTACGTAACCACATTTTCTAGTTATTATAAGCGGTCTTAGTGGGACTGTTGCAGGAGATATAAGATATTAGACGTGAGTGATTTTCAGAAAGGTGGTGGTTTGAATCGATGTTACGTTTCCAGTTTCTAGGTATGGCCGAAAGAATGCCATAAAAACAGTGAATTGAAAGTATGTATCAATTTTAAACTTAATAATGAAATCGGCATACTGTATGGGAGTATTTCCCAGACGTGTGACTAGAAATAAAACAGGCGTTATTTTGAGCTTTCCTTTTAAATGAAAGATTCACCTCAATAGAAAAAACCCCAACTTGCTAAGTGAATAGAAAATTAACAGATAAAAGGTACTGCTGCAATTAGATGTAATGGTCTTGTCCCTTTTCGGGGGAAAACTATGCAACGAAATGAAACATACTCATGTTTTTGACTCTATAAGAATCTTCATTGTATTCAATTGCAAGGTCCACTAAATAAATGAAATTTTCTACCTGACTGACCGAACTCTAGAATTTAATGATTCTACTTCGAACGTATTTGAAAATATGTCACGTTACAAGATGGCTTCAAATGAATTTTCAGTCAGACTTATGGGGGGGGGGGGGAGGGGGTGGCGCCTCATTATCACTCTAGTGTATATCATTACGTGTATTTGAAAATGGCCTGGCCGATTTTCATTACCGTTGTTAGAATTCGGCCTTTGGGGCAGATCAGATGGCAGACCATTGGGCCATTGAGCACTGCATGTACATGAACAGCCTCTCGTCCGTTTTTGTAGGGAAAATTGTTAGTTTCCTTGAAGAATAAGGTCTTCTAGTAAGAAAAATCAAGAAGATCGTCCGTTTGACTGCAGTTTCTCAGGCCCACATCTTTTATCGTGGGCCTGAGGTAGATGAAGGTTCTCCGACGAAATTGAATTTTGTCAGCAACAGGGGGAGGGAAACCTTCCCCCACGAGGCCATGACCTTGCACGCACGAATTGAAGATAGGATGAGGGATAGAAGGGCTAATAAGAAGTGGTTAAAAACTGATTCAGATATGCATTAAAATAGCGTTACAAAACAAAAAGTAGTTCATGATCATATCCAGTAAATTCAGATCCTTTCCTTTTTTATTTTTAGGCCTCCCCGAAAAATTGCCTTCCTTCCCCGACGGGGAAGGACGAGATAGGAAAAGTTTCATGAAATAAGGTATGAATGAGCTAAGAAGTGATTTAAAATCGATTCCGATATGAATTAAAATAGCATTACAATACAAAAATATGTTCCAGATCACCCATCTGGTAACTTCAGTCCTTATAGGGTTTTTCATTAATTTTTTTTATCATTTTTAGGCCTCCTCGACAAAACCGTGGACCTACCCCGACCTGACGGGGGTCAGTGTTCCCCGACGGGGCCCCCCTTCCCCCCTGGCGCCACCCCTGCAAGAGCGTATCCGGCTAACATTTTGAAGAAGGGGAGCTGAACTAGAAGGAAAAAGAGAAATCAGTTGAGAGGCAGTTACATGTGATACATTAATTAAAGGGAATATGTAGGATATTCTTCTTGCATGAACGGTTATCTGGGATGTGCGCCACCTTCAATTGGCGTAGTCGAAGGTGTGCTGAAAATTTTTGGAAAAAACCGCAACACTGAGACAGCCGGAAACGGCAATTCCCAACTGTTTTGGTGAACATGAAATAATTGCCTTTCCTTGTCAAAAGAAGAGTAAAATCTTAAAAAAATTCCCAGCCACACTATGACTACAGAGGACATGTCGTTTTTATGTGAAAATCTCAAATCTTAGTCGTGGTGGTGGTGGTGGGGGAGGGGGTGAGGGGACATGGGGGACTTAAGATTTTCCAAGCGGTCATGTGTCCTCCTGCCTTGCACCCCCTTCTTGGTGACGCCACTGTGTAGAACTGTGTTCGTACTGTTTTTCAATTTCGCCAAATTAAGGGGTACAAGTTGCCAAATTGAGTAAAACTTATTAAAACAATTGACGAGCAGCACCGAAGACTGAGAATTTAATTAGGGGAATTCACCATAAACAGTGATTCAGGGAACACGCAATAATGCAGTGCATTACGTCATGGACTGCCACTCACTAGCTATCAATAACACTGTCACTGAGTAACCTAACCTGTGTGACTTTACAATGCAGTACTGTTTCATACATTATTCTCATTGTCCAAGTTAAAGACTCACTTACCAACTCACAAAAGAGAGTTAAGCCCTTCTAGATGGAGTGTGTGGACTCATTAGTTGAATATTTCTTTCCTGATCAATGGTAAGCTCAAAGCATTTGACGTTTTAAAAAGTGAACTATAAGTTTATAAAGGTAAGGTGAGATTAAATAAAACTTATTGCTATCAATCAAAAAATAACAATGGACAACAAGCACCTCACTTAAAAAATAGAGAGAAAAATAACTACAGTTATCTATGCACCATGTACACTGTGCGTAACACTTCATTTATTAAACCCGTCAGCAAAATTTGGTCGGCTCGGCAACGGACCGCCGTAGACCACATCGGCGGTCCGCCGGAGAAATGTCCGGTGGCTCGCCGGCGGACCTCCGCCGGCAAAGAAGCTGATTGGCTGAAAAATTTTACCCAGCATACAATTTTGTAAACGACCCGGATGTAGCCAGCGGACCTCCGATGGCCCTCCGGCGGTCCTTCAGTGGCCAAACGCCAATTCATGGCCGATCAAAAGCCGACAATGGCCGCCGACGGACCGCTGGATTTTGCATATACTCATTTTATTTAAGAACAAAACAAAAAAACAAAAAAAAAACGACAAATTTTTGGCCGGTCTCGAAGCGAGACCATGAAAATTTCCGAGACCGCAAGGGTATCAAGACCGAGACCGTTCTCGAGTACTACAACACTAATATTTACCCTCCCTCTCATCCAGCACCCCACCTAATCCAAAAAGTCATGGCTAGTACGTATGTTACTAAGGCACGCAAGACAGGGACTCACGGTAAGTTGTAATTCTTTGAAAAGGTATAGGTAGTCGAGAGGCCTGCATTTACCTTGCTTCCATACCCCCTGCTCCTACAGACCTAATGTTCAGTTCAGCTCAGCTCAGTTCAGTTCAGTTCAGTTCGGTGTATTTCATTTATAAGCACATTTACAAAGATGCATATAAAAGCAAGATACACGCATGTATCTAGGTACCATGGTGAAATGTAGAGTTATAAACAGGGCGCTAGAAAAACAGTAATATGTTTATATAGGCTAGCGCCATTTAAAGTAAGAAAAAAGAAAGATAAAAGAATAAGAAAACAGAACACTTAACATGTATTAAAGCCAGAAGGAACTGGCCAAAGGAGGGGGGTTCTACTTGACATAAAACATTGCCTATTAAATGAGATTTAAAAGTTGCATAAGGTCTAGACAGTTAAATATCATTTGGAAGTTCATTCCAGATTTAACATAACATAACAGGTTAAAGGGCAAAGGAGGGCTGTAATCCACCCCCCCCCCAAAAAAAACAAAAAAAACAAAAGCAAACCACTAACACCTAACGAGCCCAGTCATGAAAAAATTTGTCAATATTTACGGTGCACTGACGTGGAGTTAACAACCCACTCAGGTAGGCTATTCCACTCTCTAACAAACCTATGACAGAAACTGACTGAACTTCGTAATGTCAAGCCTATATAGCAAAAGACTTTTCAAGCTTTTTACAATGGCCTCTAACCCGAGGATTACCTGGACCTTTAAATAACTACAAGCTAACAAAGGATTCCCTTCAGATAGAAATTTGTATACCTCGAGAATGTCTCCCCTAATCCTTCTCAGCTCCAGAGTGGTAAGCCCAAGAAGCCTAAGCCTTTGGGGATAAGGTACATTTCTAACCTCAAGTATGAGTCAGGTAGCTCTCTTCTGAACTTGCTCTAAAAAGCAATTTGTCCTTTTCAAAGAAGGGACTCCAGGCCTATGCAGCATAGTCAAGATGCAGTCTAACCAGCTGCTTATACAAATTTAGTACAATTTCTTTGCTAAAACTCTTAAAATTCCTCCTGATCAACCCAAGCACCCTATTTGCCCTTGTAGCAGTAGCTGCACACTGCCTAGATGGCTTTAAATCTCCCGTAATACACCAAGGTCTTTTTCAGAAGTCACTTTGTTCAAAATAGTACCATTCATAGTATTATCATCAGTAGCGGGGATTCTTAGAACCAAAGTGGAGGACTTTGCACTTATCAGCGTTAAAAGACATTTGCCAAGTCTGAGACCATGAAAATAAACATTCCAGATCATTCTGAAGCAATAAGGAATCATCCTTTTCCCCAACCTTCCTATAGAGCTTAGTATCATCAGCAAACCTACTTATACTGGAATACTGCACTCTAAAAAATATTGGGCAAATATTTGCCCAACTTTTTACCAACACTGGGTATATATGTGTCCTCCCAACAATTGGGCAAACTGTTGGGCAAATGGTGTTGGGCAATGCAGTTACCCAGTAGCTGGGCAAAACTGAATGACCAACTTTTAACCAACACTGGGTATATATGTGTCCTCCCAACTGTTGGGGAAAAGGTGTTGTGCAATGCAACTATACAGTATGTTGGGTGCTTGTTTGGATCTCAATAATTTCTATAGAACCTGATATATGATTACAAAGTACCCTAACACATACACCGTTTATCCTCCAAGAGTAGTTGGGGGCACCGGCGACGGTGCACTTGGTAGGTAAACAGTGTAGTGTGTAGTTTAAAGTTTCAAACTCAATCGTGAACTTTGTATTTCTTCTCCCATTGATTATGTAGCAATGAAAACTTCTTTTTTCTATGCGACCATTGCTCTTTAAGTACTTTCGTCCAGATTTTTACTGCTATTCTACCGTTAGCTTTTTATTTACCAAATACAACCTTATTCAACCATGAGATCTTATAATGAACCACTTACATTACAATAATTATCTGTAAAACTTAACTGATCTTTAACTAATCATCTGATTGGTCAATTACATATTACCCAACTGTTGGGTACTTCAAAACTTGCCCAACACCTTTTACCAACACCTGGATTTTGCCCAACCTTAATTTGCCCAACAATATGGGTACCCATTTGTTGGGCAATAATTTGCCCATGTTGGGCATTTTGTATTTTGCCCAACACTTTTTACCCAACAGTTTTTAGAGTGTGGAAGTGATAGAGCTATCAATATCATATATGAGAATTAAGAAAAGAAGTGGGCCAAGAACAGAACCTTGTGGTACACCACTTGAGACTTCTTTCCAAGAAGAAAGATTGCCAATGACAACAACTCTTTGAGACCTACCATTGAGCCACGAATTCCACTGAGCGCACTTGCCTTTGATGCCTAACTTAACCAATGCAATTTACCATGGGTCTACCTATAGGTACTTTGTCAAAGGCTTTTTGGAAGTCAAGGTAAATGACATTAACACTGGAACCTGAATCGAGAGACAAAGACACATCCTCAAGAAAGCTTAGCAAATTTGTAACACAAGATCTCGTGGGTATGAAACCATGCTGAGTCAGATAAGTAACCCATTATCTAAAAGATGCTTTAGCAAACAGTCCTTGATTAAGGTTTCCATAATTTTGCACACAACACTAGTACTAGTGAAACTGACTGGGCTGTAATTACAAGGTGAACCCCGATCACCCTTTTTAAAAATTGGAGTGACATTAGCAACCCGCCAGTCAGTTGGAACAAAATTTGAGTCAGACATTTCTGGAAAATAATTGATAGCGGAACTGATAAAACCTCGGAGCATTCACGAAGGATGACGGGATGGATCCCGTCTGGCCCAGGAGTCTTTACTTGTCTTCAAACTCTTCAATTTTTTCAGAACCAGTTCCACAGAGAACACATTTTCACTTATTGAAGAAGAGTTATCCGAACACCTATAAATCCCCATGACAGATGACTCCTTGGTAAAAACAGATACAAAGTAATCATTTAACAAATTAGCCATATCCTGATGATCACTAACTAATGAAAAATTCACCTCATAACGTGGCGCAACCACCTCCTTAACATGCTGCTTAGACCTGACATAGACTTGGAAAGATTTTGGGTTTATCTTAACCTCACTGGCCAACTTTTTTTCAAACCTAGCTTTAGTGTCCTTAACCAAATTTTTACCTAAGATCTCTTGACTCTTGTAGGCAATTAAGTCATCAGACTCCTTGCTGGCCTCAAAACGTCGCCACCACTTACGTTTCTTCCTTGTTGCCCTGAGTACCTCCCTAGAAATCTAAATAGGCCTACTTTCCACCAGTGCCTTCTTGAGAGGAATACATAACTTTGTATAACATCAGGAACAGTACTGCTGAAAAATTTTCAAGCTTCAGCAGGACCTAAGTGAGACAACAGTGCAACCCAATCTATGCTAAGCTCCTCTTTTGTACGACTAAAGTTAGATTTACTGAAGTCAAGAACAGTTTTGTCACTACTTGGAGGTTTCCTGAAACAATATATGTCAAAACTATTAAGGTCATGGTCACTACATCCAACCTTACCACCACTCCTCACATTTCTGACCAGATTTTCATTAGAACTTAACATCAAATCTAAACAATTATCCTCACGAGTGGGAAACAGAACATGCTGAGTGAGGAAACAATCAGACACCACCCCAAGAAACTCCCTCCCATGTGGCCCGCTAGTGCATAAATGCCAATCAATATCAGGAAAGTTGAAATCCCCAAACACAACCGCCCTCTTAGAAGATAGTTTCTTCAAACTTTGAAGCAAATTCTGATTATTATCAGCACCAGAGTTAGGTGAACAGCAAATGATACCAGCAAGCAAAGGACTACCCCCATTGATTGGACTAAGTTCACAAAACAAGCAGTTGGCAAAACCAGCTTGTCAGTTTTTTTAACAACTTTATTCAACAGTAGTTTCCCATGTTTAGAATTGTGCCTGGTAAGTGGTTACTGAAAAAATTTATTTCTTGTGGGGCTCGAAACATGTGAGGACCTTCTGGGGTTAAAATGTTACAGAATACTTCAGGCAGCTCATTTTTTACATATTTGAATAAAAATGTACACATTCTAAGAGTGTGAATGAGAATCCCAAGATTACTGTGTAGTTTGTCTGTAGGGGAATGCAGTTTTCAAAAAGTAATTATTTTTAGAATTCCATTCTGTAAGACTTGAAGGGGTCGCAAAATGGAGGCACCAACTACTCCAAAGATTTCTATTCCATAAGATAATTTTGAGTAAACGAGAGAATAATAGAATTGGAAAGGAACTGAGAGTATAATGTCAATTAACTGCAACCATGCATTCTGGGAAGGATTTTCCTACACAGTTCCGAATTCAACATTGTGACCCATTGACCTTTTTAATGGCGGGGATTCACTTCAGGTCTTTAAGGGAGCACACCACCTTTAGCACAACGGCCTTGCTGAGAAAAAATAGTTCCAAAGTACACCGTCAATTTTAGGTCCTCTTTAAGTGTGAATTGCTCACGTTTAGCTAATCAGATGTGGTTGTTTTGTTTTGGATATGAGAGAGGACATGTTAATGTGTGAGTGTTGCCAAATTGGGAAGAATTGAAGGTGATTTAGACTGTTTAAAAATTTAGAGTGAAAAAGAGGTTATTTCCGTCACCTTGCGGATTAATAGGGTAGGCCCTAAACTTCATCCTCTTGTATCTCAAAATCTAAACGGTCTGCAATGGTGAATTTGTGATGCCATGATTGGCCAACTTACTGGCTTTCATGTGAGGTGTAGCTTTTGTGGGGTGTGAACTTTGACAAGCTGGAAGGGGGCATTTTATGAAGGGGAAACAGTGTGTAAGTCAATGGAGCAAATAATGGTGGTGTGCTCCCTTAACACCTTCTTCTCTCCTTTCTGATACTCCAATGCCCTCAAATCAGGCATTCAATGGAGGATAGTTGGTGTACAGGGCGGGTTAATTGGTGTTGAAACCATTGGTGTGAAACCAGTGTCACAGTTATGTATGTACGTTTTTTGTTTGCTGTTTGTTTTGTAGACGTTGTAATTATCTGTTATCTTTTTTTCTTGGTTATAGGGAGTCACCCACTTTGTTAAGCCAATTTTGGTTTTCTGGATGACTTCCTTTCACATGATATTGTAATATGTAATGTGATGAAACAAATAAATGATATGAAATTCATTTTGACTCTCAATGAGAAAGGGTTGAATTGCATGAAAATTATCATTAACAGTTCTGTCACGCAGATAATCACGCAGATAATCACTAGCAAAATTTGATGCTGCTAGTTTTAAGCCATCAATATCGCCTTTTTTCCATTGGTAGAATTTTCTTGGAAGATTTTTAATTACCGGGATGGTAAACAATATGGAATAATCCTTCCCCAGAATGCAGTTTCGAAGCGCCCTCTTTCTAATTGTCATAAGGTCAAAGAACCTGTATTGCATGGTGTAGGTTTGACATACTGAACCTTTAGCGTTCCATGAAATGTGGAAACTGACGAGGGAACGTTCTGTAACTTACTGATCAAGAACGCGACAGATTCGCAAAATGGCATCAAAAATTCTGTTCCCCTCAAAAGTTTCGATCACTCTTGTCAGTGCAACCCAGAAATGCATTCTTAGCTGTAAGTACTTCTGGTCGTGAAGCTGTTAGGAAACTGAAGGCTACTCCGCCAGCGTATGCCTAACATTAGGACTGCTAGGCCTACTTCGTAATACTGTAGGCCAAGAGTAGCTTGGGCTTAGTTAGGCTAGCCTAGGCCTAGATCCCACACTGCAGTTAGGGCTAGCCAAGAAGTGTTTTTACAGCAGACCTATAGCCTAGGCCTAGTTGTGAGCTAATTTTGATGGAGCGTTTTGAGGTGTTCAAAACTTTAATGGAAGGGAAATGGAAATGAAGTAATGAGTCCTTTAATTTAAGCAAAACAGGATAGGCAAGACCAAACCTTAGGCTAGGTGTAGCCTAACGTTACATATGATTCCAAAGACTGGTGAAGCCTTGGCTGAAGGTCACTTTGTTGATCCTAGCCTAGTCTGGAAAGGTCCTATGTAGAGCCCTATATTACAGTACTGTGTATGATGAATGGATTGTAAAAATAATTTTCCTTTGAATATGGATAATTGCAAGGCAAATGTTTCTTTTCAATGTATTTTCCTTTCTTTTAATGTTAGGCCCTACAATTTAACTGAAAAAAATCCAAGTAGGCTAGCCAAACCGTTAGGCCTAGGATAGTTGTGCCCACATGCATGATACAGTGTGCATTCCATGTAAAGCCCCTGAGCTTTCGGGCCAAGTCGTCCCCAAACCAACTCGTCCCCAACCAACTCGTCCCCAAGCCAACTCGTCCCCAAGCCAACTCTCCCCAAGCCAAGTCATCCCCAAGCCAACTCGTCCCCAAGCCAACTCGTCCCCAAACCAAGTGGTCCCCAAGCCAAGTCGTCCCCAAGCCAAGTCGGCCCCAATATGAGAAATTAGTGAAAAATTGGTGGAAAATTTCAAGAGACCAGCTAACACCGACTTTGCATTTGTTTTTGGTTTGTTAATTCAATATTTTTTCCTCCCTTTTGCTAGTTAAAAGGGAGATTTCGTGACAGATAAATTTTTTTAATTTTTGAAGCCGTGATTTATGCATATATAGAGAATGACAAGTGGTTTAAAATAGAGCATGATAACTTTATTGCGGCAATTTGTCTACCCATCATAACCAATAACATATATATTTTTGGAGTTTGATAACATACATTTTAAACACAACTGATGGGGACATATGTTTGGTTTGGAAAATATAATTAGTCTTGCAAATAAATGTTTTGGCAAAAGTAATGTCTCTTGCAGATACATTTATATTGGAAACTTCTTTTTCTTGAAAATATATTTCTGGTTGGAAGAATATTTTTGTTGCAAATATAATTATGTGGCGAACATGGTAACTTTTTCAAGAAAGATATATTTTCTTGCAAATATATTTTGGTGTAAACATAATTTTTCTTTACTAATATATTTCAAGTGTTGGAAATAAATATTCTTCTAAATATATATTTTAGAGCAAACATATATTTTTGTTGGGAATATATTTAATTGCAAATGTATATCTTGTTAAGAACATAATCTTTCTACAACTGTATTTTTATTGCAAATTTGTTTTACAAATATAGGCCTAATGTTTGAAGCTACTAAATAAATATCGTGTTTTGTCACATAAATATTTCAGTTTTGATTATGGTTGGTTGGTAATATTCCCCTTTCTCGCGCCATAAAAATCACAACCTTTTTTTTTGGGGGACGAGTTGGTTTGGGGACGAGTTGGCTTGGGGACGACTTGGCTTGGGGACGACTTGGCTTGGGGACGAGTTGGCTTGGGGACGAGTTGGCTTGGGGACAAGTTGGTTGGGGACGAGTTGGTTTGGGGACAACTTGGCCTGCTTCGGCCCATGAGGAAAGTACACCAAGGTTTTCGTGATCCTAAGCCTGGATTCTCTGTGCACATACAATGCTACATAGCAATATGCAGGCCTGCCCACATATGTACAGTATACATGTGCACGATCATCGTACAATGGCAATGCATACATTACATGGTACTGTACACACACAGTAAGTAGGAATCCGTATGGGAGTATACATACTTATGTATACTTGTACCTAATGCATGCACCATTCATTGGCAATGCAAGTACTGTAGGCCTATAGCACAGTATACTACTGTATGTTTATCATACGATGGGAATAAACTGGCATGCCGTGAGTACAGCCTTCCTGCCGCTACACCGAGGAGTCGGTGCTGAAGCCGAAGATCTTAGTGTTGGAGTGCACGAAATGCAGACTGGGCCTACATAGCCAGTATGCCTCTCCAGTGCAGGAGTCTTCACCTTTGAAGGTGGGACTATACCAGATGATGATGACAGATCACAACTTTTATAATTACACACTGATAGATCTGTTTGATATTGTTACTTTTGTGGTTAGTAAGGCTAGATGGGGTTTTATGGCCCAGTTTCCAATCAATTGGTTCCAGTTGAGCTGGCCATGGCCTTTTTGGTTCCTTGCGGTAGCAAAGGAACCTATGTAGTCAGGTTGGCGTGTGTGTGTGTGTGTATGTGTGTGTGTGTGTGTGTGTGTGACACTTGCTTCGGTACGCTCTAACTCAACAAGGGAAGGTTGGATGGAACTTGGATTTGGTACATACATTCGTCATAGGGAGAAGGTGTGCCCTATCGTTTTTGGTGGAGGTCAAAGGTCATTTGGGGTCACCAGAGGTCAAAAACTAAAAACCTTCTCAACAGGATATTTCTAGGTAGGAAACTTGGATAGATGTCATACTTGGTGTGTGGATGTGTTATGGTGTAAGGATGAAATTGGATATGTTCTGTGAAGGTCAAGGGGTCGTCTGAGGTCACCAGGGGTCAAACACCGAAAAACGTTTTAACACAGTATTTAAAGGTAGAAAGGACAGATTTCAAAGCAATTTGTGTTTTGTTAAGGTCAAAGGTCATCAAGGTCACTGGAGGTCAACTGCTGGAAATGTTATTTAGAAAATCTTGTAAGCTAGATAAAGATAGTTTCAATAGATTTTTTATCTCACCTGGTTTTGCATGCTTACACACCCAAACACCTTAGAAATTTGTCCTTTATGTTCGTTTAGTAATGGTTACTTTGGGTTGTACACATATTTTGGATCATTCAAAGTTTTAAGAGGGCAATAACTGAAATCTGTAGATTTCACTGAGCACATGTCACTCTGCATTAAACTGGTCTCTCTGCCAGTGGAAGCAATGCATGGATTCTCCAATATGTCTCTTTAATACTGCTGTGCTCTGTGGGGGTAACCTTATCCTCATTCTATTATCACACTTCATTAATCACTTGCTTTCTGTGTGACTGCTGAATAAACCCTGTTTTCTGTGTAGAGGTAGCAAACAGGACAAGTGGTAGATTGTTTTAAAGTAACAGCAAGTTTTATTTGAGAGCCGGTAAAAATAACTTGTGAGAGAAATACAACCTTTGGGGTGTTTTTCTCTCTCTGACCACATTGTGTATCATTTATTGGTGATAATATCAAATTTGATTACAAGCATAAATACATATGGAAATGAGGTAGTGTTTTTGAAGGATTACCAAGCATTACAAAAGTTGAATGTCAGTAAGGCCACAGAAATTGAATCTTTGATTTCATGTAAAATTTGTTCTAAAATACCACTTGTGAAGATGTTACAAACATTGAGTACAGTATGAACTTTTGCTTAGCTCTATTTCACAGACTGGCTGTACAGTTCTTATAGTATCCAGCAAGGAACCACAGTGCCCATTGGGCTCTTGTTTCTAGTTGTGGCTCACTGACTGGTTTGTTTTCCCTACTCCATTGCCAATGCTGAGCAATTGATGTAAACATTTTGGAATTTCAGGTAGATGAAAGGGTCACATGGGAATGTGTTTACCAGAAATTGGGGTTGAAGAAAGGAAGGCTTGGGGTCATCTTCCCTACTTACTGCAGAAGTGTGTATAGTGGGCCTAAAAATTCCCCAGATTATTGAAGCGAGTGTACAGTAATGAACATGTCCAGTGCCATATAATAGCCTGTATGATGCCCTAATTTGTTCAGATTTTTCTTTTCGACCTTTACAAACTTAATGCTGTTTAGTAGATTAGGTAAGCATATCCAATGTTGTTGTTGTAGATGTTTTATTTAGGGGAGGTGGCATGTATACATCCCCAAAGCTCTCTGCAACTTATTCCCTGTATGTCAACATAGATCAAGTGAGATAATCTGAAGACATACTGTTGAAAACTTTTTGTTTATTATTATTATTTTTTTTTTTATTTGTGAGAACCACTTCACAAAATATGTTCTGTTTGAAAATTTCTGAATAACACTTTTCTTTTAGCTGGATTGAGATCTTTTGCCACCAGTGTCCCCAACCATGCTGCAGCTGCAAAAGCTAAGAAAACGTTGGCTAAGACAGGAGTGAAGAATGTTGTACTTGTGGAAGGAGTGCGTACTCCCTTCTTGATGTCAGGAACAGAGTAAGTTTATGAAAATGGTCTAGTTTTCTCTTTAAACAGCCCATTGGTCAGTCAAGACAGGTGTGAATCCCCCCCCCCCAAAAAAAAGAATCCCCCCCCCCAAAAAAAGAAAGAGATAAAAAAAATTGTATGCCTTTCTCATTCATTGTCTGATGTGATCAGTCCCTTTGACCATCATACCTAACCTGCATTATTTTAAAGTTATATCATTTTTTTGATTTTGATTATGATTATGAAAGAAACCAGTAGGGCTGTCAGCGGTTAGCAATTATTTGCCAATTAATTGCAAGCCTAGTAATCGTTTAGTAAAATGTCATATGCGATTAATCGCATCCCATGCCCCAAGGTTACTGAGTTGCATTAAGTAAACAATGTAACATTGTTCTTCACAAGTTTAGCTGCATTGACAAAGCATGCGATGTCTACAGTATGAACAAGAAGCTCAAAAAATGCGCAGAGCTATGGTATGCACCCTTTCTCCACCCAACCCTCGCTAGTTTACATGTGATTGGGTACGGTCTCATGGGGGGACGTTTTAATCTGTGAATGCCAAACACGGAACCTGTTGTGACAGGCTTTACTTCAACACCACCAATACAGTTGTAATCAACATAATTTACAATGAAATTTGAAAGCACTAAATGTATGCATGCACTGCAGTAGTGTCTTCTAAGTATCGTATGTGCCGCTGTGCACTTCGCTGTAATAGTTCAATTTCAAAAGCCACTAGTCAATTCACTACTGGCGTAAATGTCCAGAAATTTCAACTTAAAAGTAACGATTTTTAAAGAAATAACAAGTTTAGCTTTCTAACCATATTATTCCTGTCCTTCTATCACATATGAGTGTTTGTAAGTTATGAATTGCAAAACGTTTCAAAAAAGTTTGGATCACTGTTTATCAAAACCAACAGCGTACATAGCAGCTTTTGTACACGGTAGCAGTCGGCTGAAAATCGTTACGCAGCCGCTTCGTGCTGTACATTGAACGCACTTCTGTTACGAAGAATCTTGCGCACTGATTGGCTACTTGCGTTTATGAATGAAGCGGCTTCTATAAAAATTTGGGGATTCCTCGCTTCTAACATAATTATTTAGGGAGGAGGGTGTCATGTTATTGCCAATTGAAGTACACCCATTCTCCGAGCGCTTTTAGCGATACACACGGAGCAGCCAACTGAATTGAAGGTGTGTGTATATTAAACTGTGCATGTAGTATCGGGTCCCGCGCTGGTGATGTGCTGCAAACGTACGACGTACGTCTATGTAATCGGGCGGTAACTGAAACAATATTAAAATGACAGGTGAAAACTACAATGTCTAGATTTGATCGTAGCCTATCATTGTTAGCCCTAACGTTTCATTTTGTACTGTAAACTTAAGTGGCTAGGCCCTGGGCCTAGTTTTTTTTGTGGCTTCGAGCCACACTATTTTTGGGAGGCAATTAGAAATGAAACAAATGGGAAGATTGGGCTAGTGTCAAAATTAAATTTATCAGAGTTGGTCCTGCAGCTCTCTGTATGGGAGCGCCGTGGCTACTTTTACGATCACTGCTTTGCATTACTAACTGAATGTTAATTAAGAAACAACTTCATCTAGCTACAGTACTGGTGTAAAGATCCAACTAAAACTGCAACTTCTATCTGAATCAACCTCCAATGGAAGCAGTTTTATAAAAATGTCTTTTCACGAAATGTTTTGTTACTATTAGATAGAGGAGGTTGGGCTGACTCACTATTGGAGTGCGTGTGATTGCAAATGACTACCAGGGTTTTCCCTGGGCGTTTTGAACGTCGCGGCCCGCTATGTTCAAGCTTCAAAACCAAGGAGGCCGCGACGTTCAAAAAACGGCCGCGATGTTCAAAATTGCTGCCAGCTAGCCTCCATAATTTTTCTTCTTTCTGTCAACGACTGCTTTTGTTGTTAATACAATAAACGACAAAATCATTGACTTATTTGTAAAACTGCAACTAACTTTTTTAATTTCCATGCACATACCACTGCATGCGAGTCGGAGCTCTGTATGTATATCCCATAGGGCCTACTATTGAACAAGTAACAACACAGTATTATTTTGATTAACTAGCCTGCACTTGCCGTCGTAGGCTTGTATCAGGAAAATGTTTTTCTCACTCCGGAGCACAGCAGCAGCTATGTGGCATAACACGACTTGCATGACCAAAACACATACGCCCGCCTTTGGCAGGTTAGAGGCGGGGCTAATGTCTCAGATTTGCGAAATTATCAATCAAACGAACGCACCATGTCATTGTATCTTCACGATGTAATCCCACATATTTCCTGTTACTTCGTTCTTAAAACATACGGAAACGATTGTTTTGCCCGGCTACAACCAAAGTTTGGGAAATTCGATCGTAGCAAAAATGCAATGGGAGTATTAGAATTCTATGCGAAGACGGTTGGTTTCTACATGTTTTTCCTACACAGTAAAACTGCATTGACGATGTCACAAGTATGATTGGCTGATTAAACGCAATAATGAACCAATCACGATGTTTAGAGGTAACTTAAAATAAGTGCGATGGACTTTATGTGTATGATGTCATAGAACCCTTGTTTGCCCAACATGTTTTCATGAAAAGATCGGGACACTCACAATCTGTGATTGCTTATAGCCACGTGCTCCATTGCTTTTATAAATTCTGGCACTCACTTGATCATTACTCCCGATTATTTGCAAACTGAAAAGGGGGTTAAAATATGCTTGAAACTTGCCCTTAGTTTCGTTAAAATTCCTGTAAACTCAATCCTTTAACTTCCCGCCAAAACTGGTTGCATTGATAATCACAAACGTAAAATTTTTACCCCTGCCATGGAAGTGATCGTTTGATATTTTCCGCTATAACCCTGTAGTATTACATGGAATTAGATTTAGAGTTGCATTCAATGTCTTTTCCTAGCTTATCGCAAAAAGCGCCGCGTAAGTTGCTGTACAAACTGTTCTGCACAAAGCAGACTATCGAGCTGCAGTGTTTCGCCTCTTTTTAATCCCAAAGCTTAGCATACATGTCTGTTGACGTTTTGTACACGTAGCTCCTAGAATCTTGTGAAGTCCGGTGATTATTATCTTGCATAAATTAAGTAATTCCCAGCATTCCTTCCGGCCGCAATGTTATTTACAGTAGGACTTGTGCGATGTTGTCATGCAACGTCATTGCAAACAAAAACCGTGATGCACGTGGTCTCGTGAAGCAAAATTCTTGGCACACGCATGCAGTAGACTTCCGTGCGTGTCCGTTTTTTCCGCCAAACAAGGCATCATGTTTTGCTTGGTGACATCATATGCATACGACCCATTTCAAAATTTAAATTGGTCCCTGCATCGTGATTGGTTCAGTTGCATTGATTCTAGCCAGCCAATCACAATTCGCGCCTTCGCCTATGTGATTTAGTGTGTGAAAATACTCGGTCTCGAGACTTTTCCCATTGAGTTTGTGTTACGACGATCGCACTGCCAATGCTTATATAGCCGGCTAGCGAAGCAGGGCGAGCCCCGTGCCAAATTCACCATGAAACGGCATCACAAATCTCTGCGTACGTGGATTTTTCGGGGATCTGACCTACGTGCATTTCAGTTGCAGATTCCTTTTAAACAAGACGTAAGTTTTGGACAAGAACTGCTTAAAATTTCCGGGGATGTTTATACCATAAGATACGTTAATCGGGTGCAATTGTTGGCTGCCCAGAACTGCTAAGATTCTACTTCTAAGATTATCATGAATGGTTGCTCTACATGGGGTTCGTATTAAAGCAGGAGAGTCGCTTCAGTATATTATAGCAACTACAACCGGCCAGAAAAGGAATGCAGTAGTTCCGAAATGATTGGGGAATGAAAAATAGAATGAGCATGATGTTGGCCTAAGAACTAAATTATTAAAGCCTGGGGCATGTGACATCGTCTGCAAACAAATCTATCGCATTAACAGTTGATATACATCTCCACTTTTGAAGTGAAAATATATTACGCCTACAAAAATGATATCCCGTTCGTGAAACGAACGGAAATTTTCCCAATATTCTCTATCCCGAACTGGTAATATTGCAAGCCGGCCCAATCACGTAAATTTTGGTGAGCAACGGACGCGAAATAACGGCCAACCGGGGGTAAAAATCTTCTGGTGCCAGCGCTTAATAAAGGCCATGCCGATGAACCAAAACTTTTGAAGCAGAAATTACGGTGGCATGGAAGCCAACGTGACCGCTATCAGTAGATCAAAATTTGTACGAATGTGAGTATCGTTGCTAATATTTTTGCGTCAACTTACAAAAATTGTGTTGACTCAAAAATGTCACCATTTTGCGTCTAGGGACTTGCATAACTCACAAAATTTCCAAAAGGGGAGGGGGACACCCCTCCCCTTATACCCCTCCCCCAGGCCGGCGATCCACCAATGGACGCATCAGATGCGCGACGTTCAATTCTAAACCCAGGGAAAACCCTGACTACACTACGGATTCACACACATATATGTACAGTGCAGGTTTATAACGGATATTTACATGTTACTACACGGGTTCAAGGTTGGTTATACATATGAAAATGCGATTAATCGCCAAGTGATAGCAAAAAGATGCGATTAAACGTTTAGTTCACTAATCCCAAACTGACAGCCCTAGAAACCAGTGATAGCATATGGATGTATGTACAGTATGCATGTGTGTGTGTGTGTTTACAGTATGTGTCAAAGGTGTAAGAGTTCAAGAAATTTCCTGATTCCAGGAAATGGGAATTCTGGAGCAAAAGTCTCAGAAAATTCATGTGGCTAGAAGAAACATTTTTGCCAAGGATGGGAAGTAGTCATACTTGAAAAACAAAAAGGGTTCTTTATGAATAGTTTTCTCAAAGGGAAAGCTTCCTCATAGACCACCATTAATCCTTGATGACAGTGTTGCAGGAAATGGACTGCTTCTTCAGGCCTCGATTTTCAGAAAAATTTATGGTGGTCCTTCGGGCAACCAGTTCAGTATTTTTAGTTGTCCTCAAGAAAATTTGGTTGTCTGAAACATTTTGCACACAATTACAGTACAAAACAGTAATTGCGTTTACGTATAATTGGTCTTGAAGAATAAAAAGATTTGATCTTTGCAAGACAAAAACACATTAAGTCTGAAACTGTATGATGGAAAATGTTGTAGAGTTGATCAGTCAGCATATATAGGCTTGCAACTTCTTCAATCAGATAAAAGTAAGCTTGAATATAATTCATTGTGAGGAAAAAATGGTTGTCCATCGGACAACCAACTTCCAACTTTTGGTTGTCCGTATGGAATTTTAGTTGTCCCGGACAATGGGACAACCACAAAAATTGAGCCCTGTTCTTTCATCTACTTACATACCTGACGTATGTGTGTTTGAGACATTGCTAACATGATATCCAAGACAGGATTGTCTGACAGTTTTCAAACTGTATGTTGATGCCCTATATTCAGAAAAAAGAACCCTATTGCTTTTGGTGGTCAAAGGTCATCTGGGGCCACCAGGGGTCAAAATCTGAACATCTTGTTAATATATATCTTTAGGTAGGAATTTGGATTGAAGTATTTGGATATCATATGGTGGGAAGAATGATGGTTCCTGTCATTTTGATGGGGGTTAATGGTCATCTGGGTAACAAAATTAGATTTCCAACATTTTTAGTATAACATTTGACTGAGAAGATATGGGATATTATGACATGGCAGTATTTATAAACCTCATTGATTTTTGCATTCTGGTTTGTCTTGACATTTTCCTATTGGAATGGATTTTACTGTCTTCTACATCTTACTCATTTAAGTTGACACTACTGTACCAACAGGGAACAGAAGGGGGTCTGTATGAGGTTTGGTTAAATTTGATCTGAAGTCTAAAATTTGAATCAAATTGTGAACTGTAGTCACTGAGTTGGAAAAATAAATGAGATTGGTCCAACTTTTGATCATAACATGGCATTTACAGTACTTCTTTAATATCGTACAGCTTTATCACTCAGTTTAAAATAGTTGATTGCACAAGAGTTTGTGATGTCAGCCTTGCACTCTTTTGGATTATGATCTTTATTTAACAATATTTTTTTCCCTGAAGGTTCCACTGAAGAAAGTTAGAAACATGGCCACTGTTTTAATTCTAATAAAGGAATTTGTTGCAGGAAAACATAACCTACTGTACTTTTAATTTCAAATGTGCTGCCAACAGTTTTAATTTCAAAAGGAAACAAAATGAGACACAGATTTTATAATTTAGAAATATTAGAAAGGAGTGGACAGAACAAATACTTTGGGAAGAGTATGCAGAAGCAGTGAAATATTCATAAAGATGTCACTGTGGAGTAATATCAACAAATTTTATTTGTTAGTCTTGTACATAGCTATAAACATAAGGAGAGCAATGTATTTGATTGGATCTTTTGTGATGTCATCTTTATGGTGATTTCCCTTTAGGTATGCAGACTTGATGCCACATGACTTAGCCAGAGGAGCATTGCAGTGAGTACATGAAAGATATTGTGTTACTTTGCTAACTTACTAGTTATTTTCAGTCAACTTTTTTGGTAGTTTTGTTTCAGTTTAGTTATGGTACAGCATGGAAGAAATTATTTGAAGTGATTCCATGAACTTGTTTCTGTTGTGACATTACCAGGTGTGGGTGCAGGGGGACCCCCCTCCCAGTTTGGACAAGAAAAAATGGTCCATTTGGGCAAAACATGATAAATGGTGCCATAACTGGTGCAAAAATTGCTTTTCCCTCCTGACAAAAAATTACCCCAGTGCGCCTACTGTATGTGTGGTGACATTGTATGTGATGGACTATTGTACAGTAGACCTTTCCAGAAAACCAAAAATGAAAAAGCTATATGGGAGGAAAATTAATTTACATAAAATATTGCCATATAGTGGGTGGTTTAGACAATTCTGAGCATATTTTTAAAATTAAAAAGAAAATGTGTATGGAAGTTTTATGGATTACAGGAAACTACTGTTGGTCATGATGCTTGAGACTGAATTTTGTAGTGTGCAGTTTGTTAATACAAGCCTTGACTTTCACAAAAATTTCTGGTTGTCCTCTTTAGACAACCATTTCACAAGTTTAGTGCTATGCAAGTAAATATGGTTGTATGAAATAATGTTTACTGAGTGTTTGAGAAACAAAAAACAATGAAGTCTGAAATATTGAAAATGTTGCAAGACTTGATCAGTCAGCAGTAGGCCCACAGCCTTTAATTAGATAAAGCAAGCTGCTTTTGATTCTTAGAGAGGAAAAATGTTGTTCATCGGACTACCAACTACTGTATTATCTTTTGGTTGTCTGTATGGAAATTTAGTTGTCCCAGGCAATCAGACTACTATGAAAATTTAGCCATGTTTATATTATTATCCCCATTTATCTACAGTACACAGTTCATTGTGTACTGTATCTAATCAATATGACAATATGTTTATTATTGAAACAAGGGACAAAATAGTATTAGTGAATTAATAGCAAAAAAAATATCAACTTTAATGAGTCATTAGTATTTACCAAGTACTGCACTGCAAGTTTTGCTAATCAAAATGAGAAATGGTTAGCACATGGCAGTTCTTGGGTAGCAAATTTCTCCGGGAACCCAGCTATTTAAAGCCTTGTTAAAACTTAGAGTCCTACTTCTATGCTTGAAATAAGTCCTGCTGTAACACCTCATTTGTGTTACCTGGTCTAAACAGCATAGATAGCACAAGTTTTAAGAAGAGAAGTGAGGACTTATTTACAATAGCTGCTATCCTAACAGAGTAGCAGCTTCCTGATTTAGGTAGCAGTATATGGCAGATTGATGTCTATTTCAAGCAGTAAGGTGAAATTTCCAACAATTGTTACATTCTGATCATGTGCAAAATGGGCCAAATTTTCCTTGAATTGCCTTTATTTTCCTTCAATCACCAAATTCTGCCTTCATTCCTTTCTGATGGTTTTACACTCATATGGTAAAATTTTTGAGTCTTGTTTAAAAGTAAGGCCCATATGACATTGGCATGGTTGTAGCTATGGGCAACTTCACTTTGCACTCAATATTCCCACCCAACACTCAAGACAAACACACCTCTGGCCTTCTTGCCACAAATCTGTCTACCAAGACCTACAGTAAAACAAGCCTCAAATTTACTCCTCAAAGTATATAAATGAGGTAAAAATGAAAAGTTACTGACTGAAAAAATAGGGTGGATGGATGCGATATGGGGAAATGTGTGGCTTTTCAATCAGATTAGACAATTACCTAGCATTCAAATTTGGCTAACTACTACTCTTGCATTTGTCCCTTCAACAAGTTCCAGTCTGATATTGATAATAACTTGGCTGCTTTTGTTACTTTTAATGGTCAGAGCCAGAAATAAGTGTTTATTTCCCAGGGAGGCAGTAACATTATTTACCTGCAATCCTCCTTATAGACAAATTCGGAGAGCAAGTGGTGGTCTGATTTCAGTCGGCCATAACTGGGATCTATCACCTTTAATCTTTCAATTTCCTTGCTTACCTCTATAACTAGGGGTGGTTGTACACTAAGTTGTATCTTGATTCCTTCAATTTCACATAATATGAAGGTTTGAAATTTATGTAGACAAAAAAATGAAGATGATTTAAGGCTGATGGTCCCCATTAATGGCTGCTTACAGTCACTAAACACATGTGCTGATCAGATTTGTCTATATTTTCATGTAGTGAGGAGAAATATATCCATCCAATTGCCAAAATTTCCTTTCATATGTTTAAATTTCCTGGATAGATGGAGTCTCCCAGCCCCTTAACTCCCATCTTTGTAGATCCATGTCTAATTTTACTCTTCTCCTTCTTCAACAGAGGACTGTTGCAGAAAACAAAATTGCAAACAGGTATGAAATTATTTGAATATTTAACAGAATATTTTTTTGTACTTGTCTGTGTTTCTTTGTTCAAAATCGCGTCAAAAGAGGCTCAATCAGTTGATATAATGGGGAAGAGGGGAGGGGGGAATATGCCTCCTTTACAGAAGGATGGAAAAATTCCCCCTTTTCATATCCATTTATAATATCAGTATCTTGGTTTCTTAATTCAGAAGAGAATGCCTTTGCAGCAATGTTTGAACTTAATAGATAAATGTTAACTCCTAAAACCCTTCTAACTGCACCTTGCGCCTTGAAACAAGCTCTTGCCCCCCTGAACCCATCTGTGACTTCGACCAAGGGCACTAGCAATTTGTACTTTGGATTTGTATACTGTATACTGTTAATATCTTTATCAGTGAAATGAGAGCACATGGAGCTATTTCTGATCCCCTTATTTATGCTGAAGTTTAAGAGTACTGTACTTTGGACTGTGGCAGCATTGAACAAAGAAATGGAGGTGTAGATAGATAGATCATTGTTCTGGAGGATTGCAGATTAAAACTGTAGAGTGTAGTACAATTTGCGATACTTGTTGTAGGTGTGAGGTTTTCTTGTTTGTGTATACTGTACATTAATGTAATGGGTTTGGTACAGTCTTTCTTTCTTTTGAGATTGTGCTACAGTATGCTTTCAGTTTTGTTTTCTTTTGTTCGCAGATGTGGTTGATCAAATCATATTTGGTACAGTTATACAGGAAGTCAAGACAGCTAACATAGCTAGGGAGGTAGGTAATAACAGTGGTGTAGGGAACCCAGGCAGCTAACATAGCTAGGGAGGAAGGTACTAACAATGATGCAGGGTGTCAAGACAGCTAACATAGCTAGGGAGGTAGGTACCTACAGTGATAAACGGAGCCCAGGCAGCTAACATAGCTAGGGAGGAAGGTACTAACAATGATGCAGGGTGTCAAGACAGCTAACATAGCTAGGGAGGTAGGTACCTTGACTGTACATGGAAGCCAAATGTACTTCTCTTTTGAAGTACATATTCTAACGGCGAGTGCAACCGACACGAGCAGGGGAATTGATACACGTCATCGCTAACAGGCGATGGGTGGGGGGAAAGGGGCATCCCAAAAAAGACCGAAAATTAAAATGAGATACGTCCGTCAGTCCGCGAGAGAGAAAATCAGGTGTAGGAGATCAAAGGGGTCATGAGGTGGAAATTGTGAAAAGGATCACAAGATCGAAAATGAGAAAAAATCTGTGAGATCGAGAATTAAGTGTAATGACCTGTGGGTTTTTATATTTACCCCTTCCTCATTAAGTTTCGCAGATCTTAGTTCATTTTCCGGTCTCTTGGGTTGTTGCAAAAAATGCAGGACAGTCTCTAGTCAGGTCACAGTGCGGCGCCTTTATGACTGGAATGCTAGACGCTCGGCCCAAAGTTCTAGACAACCATAGCGTCATACAGTCTGCAGTGGTGATATCAAACGTTACCGCGGGCAGTGAAAATGTATTTTACCCAGGTGCACAAAATGTTTACGTACCATATAATGTGGACCGTGGGAGAACGGGGCTGGCTAGCATTTATGTTTTGTAAACGAGGGACGAGCACTACTTAAACTTGTGTTGTAGACTTAATCAGCTGTTTTCTTAACTTGTAGGCTGTCGAGTTTATCTTACATAATGACACACGCCCAGACTAATGAGGCTTATTGGTTAAAGCCTAGGATTACTAAGTTGGATATATACCGTTCATACTTTTCGTGTGGAGTATAATTATGATCTTTGCTTCAGGTGAGAACACTTTCCGTAACTTCACTTAATCTGGGGTTGATTTCATGTAGGCCTACGTTTAGCGATCATCACTAACACCGAACTCCATTGCTAAATCTTAAATCGGTCGCACTTTAGCAACCAATTTTCCAAAATGATTTCACTAGCTAAACTTAATGGATCAATTCTCCATCGCTAAGTTGTGTTGTTTGCCATAGCCTTTAGTGAAGCCCAAGATTTATTTTCATCGCTACCATTAATGAATTTATAATATCTACTTAGCGATTTAGCAATGACTGCTTAATTATTGTAAGTGAAATTGGCCCGGGCTTGTTAACGCTTCCCTTGGACAAGACTTGGAGGACAAGCCCTTAAACAGGGTTGTGGAAGCGCATTTACTAAAAAACATATTTTCTCATTCCGTTGCGAAAAGGTTACAAGGCAGCAGAGGCTTGGTTCTGGCAAGTTAGGCCACTCGACCACTTTTATTTTGAAAGTAGATGGGGTGTTAATGATAACACACAAACACGGATGTTTCAGGTGATGCAATAGCTAACTTTAACGCATCTAAATACACACACAAATTTGGCCAACTATTCAAAAGCTTCATTAGCCTGTCTAGGTATGCTTTTATCATCACAATCCTCAAATCAATTTTCTAGTGTGATAGTTAACTTCACTTATCCTACCTAAGTACTATCAAGCTAAGTCATCCACTTCTTTTTGTGTCCCTTTTAACTGGTCTTTTGACTGGTGTTGAGGAGCATTCAAAGCTGCGGGGTCTGTTCCGTGTAATCGGATTATAAGAGCTACAATCCTCGACAAAAATGATGGGACAAAACAAGCAAAACAAGCAATGTACGGAACACCATCCCCCCACTCCCCCATTCAATGTTGCGGCAGCCCAAGGCGTCCTGAAACTTCAACATTGATACGGGGAGAGGGGTTTGTCCCATGTACTTTTGTCGAGGATTGTCGGAAACCTGTACAAAGGTATAGGAATTTCCAAATTTTCGTTTTAAATGCTCTGAAACGAGTATAGTTGCCTTTTTACTTTTCAAGCTACAGGAAAATAATAACAGCTGAATTTGTCCGACCAGTATACTTGGGTGTAAGATTAGCGATGGGGGCCCGAATAAAGATTTGTCTTCCTCAAGTAGCTCATACGAGGAAGGGGGAGGGGGAGATAGTACTTTGCCTGGTGAGAGATTTAATTTACTTTAAAAATTTCATGTACTGTAAGGGGGAAAAAACAAAGAAGTTTTTCCAACTTATTTTTCGTGTTAGGGGTTGGGGGTAACATATTTCACGATATACCCAACGGTTAACCACAAAATTCTCTCTTTTTTCGCATAAATAAACATTGAATAATGATTTGAACTACAATCTGGTTAAAGGCGAAATTATATGTAAGCATAAGGGGTAGTGAACGTGACAATTAACGTCAAGATTTCTCGAAGATGAAACGGTTAACCATTTTTGCACATTGAAAGTTCCCTATAAATAGAGAGATCTTCTATTTGCACGATCAACCCTCGACAGTCATTGAAATAGTGTGTAGGTCAATGGTTAATCGTGTTGAGGTCAACGGTAAACCGTGGCGCTAATTAAATATTCTTAGTAATGGGGAGCAGTGACGAGTTCTACATAGGGATAACGAATAAATTAGGCGTTATAAAGCCTACTTCTGGAGCTTTCTGTAGCAGTTCGGTTTCAAAAATTTAAAACGCCGCGTTTGTCCTGTATTTTATCTGCAATATGTGTCCCCCCCCTCCCCTCAAGGTTGTTTTGATCTGCCTCCCTCCCCGTGAAATATTTCTGGCTTGAAAGCGACCCCTCCCCCTCCCTTCGGTACCCTGCGCCAACGGGTCTTCTGAATAGGTAAAGGCAAAATAAACGACGTTAAACCAGCCATGGGTACCTTATTTTGATCACTTCCCGGTCCTAATTAGAAAAACCGAATATGGACAGAAGTCCGCAATGCGTGATAAGTTACATTTCTTCCCCGTGAAACACTTAAAAGCCGCTTTTATTGTCTTGTCATGCAGCAATTGTTCTTCATAATGCTAACACCGTGACATTTGTCTTCTCATCACTCCTTTCAAAGTACACAACCTTTATTCACCAACTGTCATTACGTTGCCCATGACCGAAAACTTCTTCATATACATTTTTACAGGCTTCCGACAATCCTCGACAAAAATGATGGGACAAAACAAGCAAAACAAGCAATGTACGGAACACCATCCCCCCACTCCCGCATTCAATGTTGCGGCAGCCCAAGGCGTCCTGAAACTTCAACATTGATACGGGGAGAGGGGTTTGTCCCATGTACTTTTGTCGAGGATTGTAGACTTACCTGGCTATTGTTAAAAATTGGTCTCCTCCTTTGCCTTCTGGATTAGTTTTTCCATCTGTTTATTTGGTCCACCTTGCCCCCTTTCTAACGACATTTTTTTTTAACTACCCACTTTATCTGGATGCGGACAAGTCTCATTTGGGACGTAATACTGCTGAATGTTAGTAAACGTTTACTGAAACGGATTTTTTTTTAATTTCGTAATTTAAAACCAAAGAATTTCGTTAAACCTTGTGACTTTGAAAAGGAAAAACAGGAAACCGCAGCAACTGCATCATTACGTACAAAAGCAGTAATTTCACGTTAACTGACATGAAAAGAGAACAAGGAAAATTATTACGGCAGCATGTGCATGAAGGAGATATAAATAGGTTGTTTGATTCCATGTATGTGTGTAGCCAGGGCTATGTCATTGTTCCCAAGGTTCGCTGATCCCGAGGTTCAATGTTTCCGAATCTTGGGAACATCGAACCCCGGGAATAACGTAACTTGGGAACAACGACAAATCATCAAGATATACAGAGGCGGGGAACATCGAATCTTGGGAATATTGAACCCCGGGAACATCAGGTTGATCCCGAGTGACCAAGTGTTATCTCTGCCCCTAAGTGCCAGTACTTAACATGGAACAAGTTGGATGGGGTTTGCGGCCTAATTTTCTAACCAATTTGTTTTCTTCCAGCCAGTCACAACCATTTTTGCTTGTTGCGGCACAGTCAAGTTTTCTATAAAATGCTGCGTACAAAGCAAAGGTTGTATCATTATTTTTAAAATAAATTCATGACATGATAGATTGTCTAAATCTTACATGAGGTCGTTAACATTTAAAACATTTTTTTCTCAAAGGCGTGATGATTTTTGGAGCGTCGTGACTGTGGTGTTTGTACATCGCGGTCCCCTTAATGTTTTTATTTGAATGTTGACCGCCTGGCGAATTGATTCAAAGTCATGAAATTCCCGCTGTAACATTTACCGCACAGGGTATGTTAAACAATTTCGGGATTGCATAAGTTCCCGGTCTACGGTACGATTCCCCCCGTTCATTTGTACCAAATCACAACATAGGCTGCCTCTTACCCTCCCAGCGCTAACACAGTAATTCTAGCAGGCTGTGTTCGTGAATTACTTTCATATTCTTTCAAAACGACTGGGAAAGAGTGAGCAAACCTATACAGATCGATATTCTGACTATTGTGCAAACACAATGAGGTTTATCTGCGCTGAGGATCTTTGGGGATTATACTCAGTGTCTACTCAGTGTCTGTGTGGCATTTTTGTATCTTCGTGATTCAACTCTGCTCTGCTTGTTTCTGCCTTTCTGTGCTTTGCTCTGGGCGTTGACATGTCCAGTTGGACATGAGCTGTACTGTACTTAAGTTGTGCAGGAAGTCAAGACAATAATAGCTTTGGAGATAGGTAGTAACAGCAACAACAGAGGAAGTCAAGACAGCTGTCTAGGGATAAAACTGGGTATTGTAGGGTTCTGTAACACCAGGGTGTTAAGTTAGGTTTATTGCATGACCTAAGTGAAAGTGTCATTGACTGTGACATCGTCATATTGGCTGCACTAATAATATTCTCTGTGTGTGTGTATTATGGTGTGGCTAATTTTGGAGGAGGTAATGGTGGTTAGTAGTGGTGGCTAGTAGTGGTTTAGTTGCCTTTTCAGTAGTGAGTGGTTATCTTATGGTACCCCAAAACTGATGTTAGTTTGTTCTCAGGTTAATTTCAATATATGCTTCCATCAGTTTTTTTGTTGTTCTGGCTGTGTTAGACAAATTATTCTGTGTTAGCCCAGTGCAAGTAATCTTTTTGTGTTATCAGGGCACTTAAGGCAGTTACTAACTTGCAGCTTAAATGCTATGTGGCACACTGAAGTTGTGTGGTTCTCCAGAATGTAATGTATCAGACCCTATATCTAAATGACCATCTAACCCTTTCCACAGACCTGGTATTCATTTCATTTCATTCGAGAGGATGTTTCTGGCAGAATCTCTAAGTCTTTAGCTAGAATACTGACCTAAACAAGTCCCAAATGAGTTATATTAGTAAATATTCTGGAATATGATACAGCCTATGATATGATTCCAAAAGGGGCCAATGACTCTTACTTACTACTTAGTCCACTCTCACTTTAAAGGGGTAATGCAGTAACCCCAACTTAAATTAGTTTAAGTAGATAGACTGTCCTGTTTCATGATTGGCTCTTAAGAGTCATGTGACAGCATTTTTCTCCTCAAATGTGAAATTTTCCAGAAGTTACTGTTTGGTTTACCTTTAATTTATAATATTGAAGTTCTAAATATTATAAAAGATACTTTGGAGAGAAATTACCAGAAAATTGTGAGATTTATCTGATACCTTAAAGTAAGTTTTGGATGACTGCTCCTGCCCTTTTAAGAGATGTTTGCCTGTGATATGAAATACTTCTTCTTTCCTCTCAAAGTGTAATATTTTTGTACATAATGTCCTATGAATATTTCATGATCTTTACAGGCTGCTTTAGGGGCAGGATTCTCACAGAATGTACCAGCACACACTGTCACTATGGCTTGTATCTCTTCAAACCAGGCTATTGCTACAGGTATTTGTTCCATTTCATTTATTGTTCAAGTGAAATTTATTACAAAAGTATGTTTATTCATCTTTAGTGAATACACTGCTCAATCTTGTAAGGGTTATGTATATCTGCCTGTCAAACTAGCACAGACAGTCTCAAAATGTAAAATTTGTCAATCTTCTTCGTCTCTTTAGGTGTCGGATACATTGCTTCTGGTAATGCTGATGTAGTAGTCGCTGGAGGAGTAGATTTCATGTCAGATGTACCAATCAGACACAGTCGACAAATGAGAAAGTTTATGTTGAACATGTCCAAAGCCAAAACAGCAGGAGCAAAGTTGTCCCTAGCTTCCAAACACCTCAGTCTTAGTGCTCTATCACCAGAGGTAAGAAGGTATAGTTTAGGTGTGATATATTATATAGGTACAAACATCAAAGCATCAGATATCCATGCTGGGTAACATTGCATCAATTTTCCTGTTTGATGTGCTCAAGATATATTGAAGGGCAAAAGCCACCCCAACTTTAGGTAGTGTAGTCTATTGTCCTGTTTCATGATTGGCTGTCGAGAGTCATGTGACAACAATATTTCTCTTCAAACACAAAATTTACTAGAAGTATCTGCTTGTTTTACTTTTAATATGTAATGCCTAAGTTACAGGGTATGATGAAAGTTACTTTAAAGAGAAATGGGAGAAAAATTATGATCTTTGGCTGTTTTTTGAAATTTGTGCAGGGGGACTGCTATTGACCTTTAGAAGATGACATTTGTAACCTGTTGTGAATTTAAACAAGTCTACATGTAGTCATAACCATTACATTACTCAGTGATCTTTTTTCATTCCATTCTGCAAAATTTTAAAATGCATCAGAGACTTTGGAATTTTACATATTGTTTGTTTTCCTCAAATTAAGTGTAGCTGTGAAAGTCAGAAGTAATAGTTGTTGCAGTAATTCGTTAGGTATTGCTAAAACTGACGTGTGGATCTTTATTTGGTTGTTCCTTCAGTTACCAGGGATTGCAGAGTTCTCTACTGGTGAGATCATGGGACATTCAGCTGATCGACTGGCTGCTGCATTTGGAGTCAGCAGACAGGAACAGGTAAATCATATCCCTCCCTCATCCCTCTTTAGGAACTTGTCAATACACATGCAACATGCATTATAAGAAGTAAAGTTTTGTTTATTGAAAGTAGGTTGAATCCATGGTGTGGTACCAAGGAAAGACATTACAGTGTGCAGTATGATGTGTCTTCACGACTAGCATGGAATCCTGGATATCATAACATTGCACGGTAATGGTCATTGTGTCAACTGCTATAGATCAAAAGTGATTTAGCATTGACAGGCAAGCAATGAATGTCAACCATGCTAAAGCTGTCAATGTCTGTTTAATCTTCTAAACATTTAAACGGTCATAAGAAACATACTAATGGCATCAACCACAATAATACAATGGCTCTATCAACCATGCAACAACATAATGATGTTTGCAATGTGCACAAACCAGGAAATTAAAAGCTAATGATCATTTGACAGAGTTTTTCCACTTCACTTAAATTTATCAGTGAATAGGTCTGTCTGAATTTGCAGTGATAACATATGTTTTTGCTACGGATGTAGCATGGTAGGTCCTTTAATGACGCACCTTACCGTTTCAAAATGGTTATACAGAATGAAACAAACCTTAACACTCTCCTGCTTGCCGTTTTCAAATGGTTAGTAACCCACAGATGTTTTAATACCCACGGTTGTCAATCCCCAATCCAAAATTTAGATAAAGAGAGGTCAAATTAATTTGAAATTTTCTCAATCATCAACTGTGAAATGGCACTTATATGTTGATAAATTTTCCATATATGTAGTGTGCAACCATTTATATTGACTTTGTACAGTTACGTATAGGTACCTACGTAGCAAGCGGTATGGTTTAGTCCTTGGCACAAATCAACAGTATAGCACAGAAGTGTTGAGCAATGGAGTTCACTCAGCAGTAAGGCATTTTGGAGTCTTACGCACAGTACCATGCAAATTTGTTTCACTTGTTGACCTAACCTGGCTAAGAAAGATGTAAAGTTTGGTCAAGTTACAAACACAGTAAAATAACCTTATAACTTAGTTCATGCACCCATCACATTAAACACGAGTAACTACGTCAGATGAAGGAGTACTTCGGGCAGTGTCGGCCAGAATGAGGTAATTTTCGTTATTTTGGTGGAGTAGTATTTCTAAATGTTAAAATTAAACATAAATGTAGGAAGTAGTTGGGAAAAGCTTGAAAATTAATCTCATTTAGATACAAATGTACCTGAAATGGATTCAACATCGTGTAAAACGAACCACTGGATAGTTCCAACAGGGTTATGCTCATATATTACTTATGGTTCTAATGTGGTACGTGGCAATTTCTGAGGATGCGTCATACACGGTGCCACTTCAGTTATGGTGCCTCAACTATATATACATGATATCAGTGATCCATTTATGTCTGTCTCCTGTACAGAAGTGTAAGTGAGATGCATGCATTGTGAAGGTCCGGTAGAGTCATCACATGGGTAAATCCGTAAATTAGTATTATCACCCGTACATTAGGTTCTGTGTACCTGCTCTGTAAAGAAGTTGTCAAACATCGCAAGAACAAGTTAATGTTTGGTTGCATAAGGCACAGTGTAGACAGTCCATCGATTGTTTAACTGTTTAAAAGTGACAGCCATAAACTATACTCATTGGCAGCTCCTCTTACAGGAAAGCGTAGTTGTTTCACTGGTAATTCCAGTATTTTGATGTTTCACCGGTAATTCCAGTATTTTGATGTTTCACCTGTAATTCCAGTATTTTGATGTTTCACCGGTAATTCCAGTTTTTAGATGTTTCACTGGTTATTCCAGTATTTTGACGTTTCACTGGTAATTCCAGTATGTTTTACACTACTGTCGTGTACCTCCTTGCTTGCGTTTGGTTAATTCTGATTTTCTTTGTTTAACATAGGATGAATTTAGCATGAGGTCTCACAGCTTTGCAGACAAGGCAACAAAGGATGGCAATTTGTCTGACAGGTTGAATTATACTGTCCCTAAAACTGGCAAGGTTGTTGAGAGGGACAATGGTATCCGTGTCAGCACCATGGAACAGATGGCTAAACTGAAACCAGCCTTTATCAAACCACATGGAACCATTACAGCTGCTAACTCTTCATTTGTGGTGTGTATCAACTGTTTGTTACAATGTCATGATTGTATGGACTATGTCACATAGTTTGTAGTAACTGTTTTGGTTAGGTGGCTAGGCCAATAAGTGACACATTGTAACCTTAATAATGTTGTGTTAGTGACTGTGTCTTTTTAAAGAGTTCTGCAACCTGATTTTTGTCAAAAAGAAAAAAAGAAATAGAAAATGCACACTTACATCACAAATGTCAGTCCTTGCAGTCTTGTGCTTCTGATTTGGATAAATATCGCCTTCTGTCATACTGCACTCTATTCATACACATAACCATTTTATCATTTAGCCAATGTAATGTTTCTTCTACCATAGTACAAACATAGCCCCCTCTATCTTCTATAATACATTCTGATAATCTGATCATTGTGCTCAAGTGATATGGTACTTCTTGCTTGAGAAGAGGAGCCAGTGAGCCACAACTGGAAAAAAGGATGTGGCCAGCTCGACTTGAACCAATTGGTTGGGAACTGGACCGTAAAACTCCATTTAACTAACATAAGAAGAGAAATATTCCCCTGTATTCACAAGTTAATATATATTGTCATCTTGCTGTAGTGAAGATGGGTTTGTGTTACTCTGTATTCACAAATCTTCTCCTTGTCATCCTGTTAGAGTGACGGTGCTTCTGCCTGTTTGATCATGACCGAAGAGAAGGCCCTTGAGATGGGATACAAACCAAAGGCTTATCTCAGAGATTTTGTCTTCGTTGCCATTGACCCTAAAGACCAACTCCTGCTTGGGTAGGTCTAATTCTGTATTTTGCGTAACATTGTTGAAGCTGTTACAAAGCAGCTTGTATTAAGTTACCTACTAGCTAATCCTTTTAGTTTGTGGTTGTGGACAAGTCATTCCTTTAGATTTTCTCAAGTGACTCATTTGGCATTCTTCAGTGACCCAACTGAGGATCATATGCAAATAATCTTCTAAGGAAAATGCAAAGTTTAATGCAATATAGTGGTTGCCACCTTTGGGTTTAAGGTTCTTCCTTAGGTTCTAAGGAAAAAACTGGGTATGGTGTAATATTTTTCCATTTGAAATACAAGTGCAGTTACACAGTGAGAGTTTCAGTAATACAGAATCCCCCAAATCACATGAAAAACAATATCTTTTATTCTCATCAACCACATGCCTTACTACAATGTGGTATGAATGCAACTTGCAAAGCTGTTTCAAGGCTCTGAAACTTCAAGACACCCAGACAGGCTTGTTACTCATCAGGTTTAATGTTGTAATCCAATGTTTTTCTCAATACATAACATGTATTGAGATATTGTTACAATAGCCAGTGGATGCAACTTCTTTAGAGCAAGGGAATATGACTTGATCAGTGGTCAATGTCTTTGAGAATTTGAGAGATGCTCTTTGGGGTGGGAGCATAAGAAATTTTTTTTCACATTAAAATAGTGGTGGTTGATAAGTGGTGCTGAGATATTTTGCCAAATTTTATGGTAAAACGCTTCAATTGTCACAGAAACTTCAAGGAAGCTGTCATTTCTGTGCACACAGCACTTGGGTTGCAGTTGTGAGTGATACAGCCAGCCTGTATTTGCATCAGTTCAGACTGTTGCCTAAGTACTACTTATCACCGACTACAAATCGGTTTAATATTCTTACACATAAGAAGTTCTTAAAGTGTTTGCATTCAAATTAGACTTCCAGTGCCATCTTTCTTTGGGTAACAACTTTCTGTAGTATGTACACATGTGAGTGTAGTGGAATGCTTCTTTAGAAGGGGAAGTTTGAATATTTTATTGACTGGTGTGATAATGCAAAAGACATTTGGCTATCAGAAGCTCTTGAAGTGTATTTTTGTTTCAACAGGCCTGCATATGCTACACCTAAGGTACTTGACAAAGCTGGTCTGAAACTGTCAGATATAGATGTTTTTGAATACCATGAAGCATTTGCTGGACAGATTTTAGCCAACCTTAATGCTTTGGACAGTGATTGGTTTGCTCAGAATTACCAAAAGAGAAAGGGCAAGGTAAGTTTTATTTTAAAACTGCAGCCAAATCTTACAGTTTCCTTTTTTCTTTCAAAGTGTCAATCATAATAATTTAGTACTTCATTCAGCATTGCATGTTCAAGGGAAACAAAACTGGCTCAATTTCACAATTTAGGAGCAAAAGTATTGTCTGATGATTCTAAAGAACCATTCATAAAACTGGATAGACTACTCTACTTCACCCAATTGTTTGACTGCATTTTCCCTTTAAAGCAAGTTTGTACCTTCACTTGTCATTTGATTCAAAGAAACAAGTATATGATTACATTGATCAACATGACATACTTAGGTGATACTACTTAGACGATACATCTTAACCAAGTGGTCTCATTAATGAAATCTGACAGTCTATTTTAATCCCAAAGTGTGGCACATAAAAAACCAAAGGGCAGAGTCATTCATCCAACTGGGAGTTATTTCCAAGTCACTTCCATATTTCCTGTGCCCAACTGCCTACACTGCACAGTTAGATAAATGGCACACCCCTCAGTACAGTATGGCATACTGAAATGATGGGTTTTGTGAACAAGTCATTTAACCCTTTACTGTTGTTTGGGTCCTTTTGGACCCAAGTGGAGAGCTCAGCTGTCACCCATCTGTACTGTTTCACACGGAGCTCCAAACTGTGAGTAGCTGCCCGAAAATTCGGCCACAACACGAGAGAGACAATAGTTTAAGTTCACGGGGTCAATGCCTACGGAAGCCGATGCGTGGCGGGCTACGTCTGCTTTTCCCCCCACTCCCGAGGCGCGCAAATATGCCCTGATCGGAGAGCAACTGTAAAGGGGTAACCGAAAATATCTGCACCACTCAGCTAAAGGGTTACATGCCCACACGCAGAGACAGTGGCATCAGCTTTGCAGTAAACACACTCCACAGGCTTATTTCAACCCTTTACCATTGTTTGGGTCCTTTTGGACCCGTGCGGAGAACTCGGCTGTCACTCATCTTTAATGTTTCTTGCGGAGCTCAAAACTGCGAGTAGCTACCCGAAAATTCGGCCACAACAACGAGAGAGACAATAGTTTAAGGTCACGGCGTCAATGGCGTACGGAAGCCGATGCGGGGCAGACTACGTCCGCTTTTCTGCCCACTCCCGAGGCGCGCAAATATGCCCCGAACGGAGTGCAACGGTAAAGGGTTAAGATAAACAAATCATGGATAACTGTTCTAAACTGTTTTATGCTAAAGGTGGCACTCAACTTCAAAATACTGACACATAAGGCTATTGGCATTAGAGAAAGCTATTTACTAAGGCAAAGTCGGGATGGAGTCAGCAAAGAGAAGAGCCATGACTTATTTTGAATGATTTAGCCCCTGTTCGATATTTGGTTCTGCATGCTTCAAATTGAAAAATAAAATGCACCTAACCTTAACTGGTTGCAGTGTGTTCCCGTAGTAACATGCTCATTTAATGATGGATATGCCATCGTGTGAAGTTTCTTTATTCCTGCATTAATTACTCCAACTAGTCCAAATTTCAAACAGTTCTGAACTTATGTGTTGTGTAATATTTTATTATCATCTCGTATCGCATGTCTAGCTGTAAGGAGAAGTACTTGCTCCAGCAGATGTTTAATTCAAGATTCACAGCAGTGGTCTGGAAAATTCCTTAAACTGGATCATTAATTATTGTTTAACAGCTAGGAATGCTTATTGTAAAAGGCAAGACTTGAGAGTATTTTATAGATCCCTGTCAACAAGTTTAGCATTTGGGGTGTGTGGTAATTGACCATCTCCCTTTGCCTAGTAGTAAAGCAATTTTTACAAATTTGCAGGTCATCCTTGGAAATTGCAGTAATATGCATTTCTTCCTTACTTGCAGGGTTTTGTCCTGTACAAAGACCCAACCTTATGAATTAGTTTTCCTTTCTTTGGTGTAAATTGTACTCAAATAGTGTTATAAAGATTACCTGTTCTAAAAATTAAGTACTTCTCATCTTAGGGTTGTGAGTGTGTAAGAGTAAGTAAGAGTTAAAGTGTACCTCAAGTCATAAAATTCAAAATATACATTGAAGTCCATGAAAAATGAATTCTAACAGTCCAACTCTCATCTTCATAGGACATTACTGAGCTGAGATGTAAAATTCTGAGGTTAATTCACTCAACCTAAAATGGCATATTGCGCAATAATTTGTGATGTCATTGTTATACTACTCAAATTACAATCTTCATATTTGTTTACAGGAAAGTTACCACACCTTGTATCAAGGTGTGATAGAAATCTTACTCTTATGGGGTGATGTTATTAATTAAGCCCTCTCTGTGCAACATATAATCCATACAAACAGGAAGTGTTCAAGGTCATAAAAACTTTTAATTTTAAAGGGAAACAAAGTAGATTATGTGAGTTGTACAACAAGAAAGCCACAAATTTTTGTGCAATGGACCAATTTGTTTTAATTGAATAAACTTCAATTTATTTCTCAGCTTTATAGGAAGAAGGTGGGAGCCAGACTTTTCATGCTCCATAAAATGTATTTTTGAATTTTTTGACTTGAGGTACACTTAAAATCAGTCTCACATGGAGAAACATTATGCAATTTTTTTATTTTTATTTTCATTGCCTCTTTGGCTGTTCTTCTTTCAGGTTGGTTCTATCCCAATGGATAAATTCAACCTCTGGGGAGGTTCTTTGTCCATTGGTCATCCATTTGGTGCCACTGGTGTGAGACTGGTTACAACAGCTGCCAACAGACTTCAAAAAGAGGACGGAAAATATGCTTTGGTAGCTGCTTGTGCTGCTGGAGGACATGTAAGTATAGAACCATCAACAGTTATGTCACAACAGACACTGGTTATCACAGAGCATGTGCAAGAACGATGTATGTGTGTGACAGGTATTATGTTTGTAAGGGTGTGTGCAGTAGAATGATGTGTTCATGACAGGTATTGTGTGTGTTAGGGTGTGTGCAGTAGAATGATGTGTTCATGACAGGTATTGTGTTTGTAAGGGTGTGTGCAGTAGAATGATGTGTTCATGACAGGTATTGTGTGTGTTAGGGTGTGTGCGGTAGAATGATGTGTTCATGACAGGTATTGTGTTTGTAAGGGTGTGTGCGGTAGAATGATGTGTTCATGACAGGTATTGTGTGTGTTAGGGTGTGTGCGGTAGAATGATGTGTTCATGACAGGTATTGTGTTTGTAAGGGTGTGTGCAATATGTGCAGAAATTGGACAAAGTCATCCCTTTTGCCAATCAGCGCAAATGTCACTGGTTTGTGTAGGCTGGTGAGATTGGCTGCCAACCAATGGTTTGTAATGGGTGATGAGTGTGGGTTAGGTTTTAGTGATAATGTTGTTGAGTTGACAAGTAGGAGATGGCATGTCAGTACATGATAGAGATGTTATAACAGTGGAGAGGGACATGTAGGGTACAGAGTGGTGGTTACAGCAGCACAAGAAAAGATATATGCACATAGTAAGATGCACAACAGAATTGTGCCTCAAAATACTTCAGTTTGATAATGGATTTTGTTGGGATTCATGATTACTGAAAGTGAGGCTTTCTCAACTGGTGGTGCATGCACCACTCATGGTGCTCAACACCGTATCAGTTGGCAATTTTAATATCAAGTGCAACAAGTATGCAGGTGTAACATTCACCGTGTATGTAGACCTTTTAAAGTTTCTTTATCAACTGCATTGTCAAGAGATTAGAGTATGCAGCTTGCAGTTGGTATGTCCAGAGATGTACCCCTAGTCAGATCATACTGAAGACTTTAAAAATGGAACATACTGCTATCATGCTTGGTGCTCAGCACAAGCAATGGAATAGGGAAAACGACTGCACGTAAGCCACAACTGGAAAGAAAAAAAAACATCTGCCCAAATTAAACCAATCAGTTAAAATTCTGAGCTGTAAAAGTGCATTTAACCTAACCTAACCTTATGGATGCAAGAAAGGAATTGAATAGAGATTGATGCACATTCAACCATTTCTTTTACAGGGACATGCAATGGTGGTCGAGAGGTATCCATCTTAAGGAGAGCATGAAAGCAGATTATTCAGCAGGGTACACCAAGAACAGGACCACCTGATATTTGTAATGAACTGACAATAAATGATATGAACTCCTCATTAATGAAGGATATTTGAATTTCAACTGAAAGAGACATTTTTAGCTTTTTACTGCAGCTGTACTTGAGCATTAATGAAACATTAAAGTGTACCTAATGTCTGAAATTTCAAAAATATATATTACAGAGAGCTGTTGTGGGATGACTTAACTGGACAAACCCTTTCAGTGTAACAGGCTAAGCAAGAAAACAAGAAGTCTTAATTTCATTTAAAGATGGTTTCATTTCAAAGTGAAACAATGCTGGTGATGTTAATTATACAACAAGAAAGCTTATTGCACAATGTACTTTTTCTGTTTAAGTGAATAGATTTCAAGATTGAGTAATGTCAACAATGAAACAAGATATGACATTGGGAGTTAACTGAATAGGATTCATTTTCCATTCTCTAAAATACATACTTTTAAAATTCTAGACTTGAGGTATACCATTGTTTTTTAGAACCATCAGATCAGATACTTTATTAAGGAAGTACATCTGGGATTATCCTTTACATTCAAAGATAAATTATTTGTTGCAATGTCAAGATGGAACTTAAAGCTATGAGATGGTCCTGACAGGTTCATCATATAGGGGTAGAGTGTTGATATATTAAAGTGATGTACATTAGTGGTCATTGTTCTCAATAAAAATCCAACAATTTTCATATTGACATGTTGGAAAGTATGCCCTCCCACATATGAATAAAGTGAAATGTTGATGTATTCCTCACACAATTACTTTGTCTATGATCATAGATGACTGGTAATGTGTATCTCTCAGTCTCTGGTGTGGGAGGGGTATTTAATGAAATCTACTTAAATGCACCATTGTACAAAGAAATTGTGTTATAAAATAAAAGCTGTGGTGCAATTAAAGTTTTGTCTTTTGTGTTCATTTATGCTTAGTCACAATTCTTACTGAAAATATTTCCTTCTGAAGTTAGATGAACTAGAATGCAAAAATGCATTCAGGTATTGATGATGTTCTTTTCCAAATAATGCCAAATGTTGTCCCATATCTTCTCATTCAAATAACAATAGGGACCAACTTTACACCATATACATTCACACATACTAAACTTGAAACTGAGGGACCCCAGATATGGTATGGGGAGTGAGTTATCACAGGGGACTTGGTATGTATGGGGGAAAGTTGACATGACATGATTTGTTACGTATGGGGGCAAGTCTAAGTGTGTGTGTGGGGGGGGGGGGAGAGGGGGGAGTTGGCATGGTCAGTTTTATAGGTATGAGGGGTGTGTTGGAATGAAGTGATTTGGGGTATTTATGGGTTGCAACTTAGCATGATGCTTTTTGGTATTTATTGGAATGGGGTAATGGATCACTTTCAAGGTTTCTCTTATCATTGAACCTGAAACTAGTTTTTATCATTGCAATGTAAACACTACAGTTTCCACATAACAAGCAAAGCATGAAGTATTTCAAGTCTTAAAACCCTGCTATTGACTTCAGATAACATTTGAAATTGACAAACAGTAATAGGGTTCTTCCTCTAAACATGGGGCATCTATATGCCAAATTTAGAAACTGTCAGACAATCAAATCATGTTAATGAGTTAAATGTAAAGTGTTTCAAGTATCTGACCCAAAATGACCTTATAACCATATAGTTTGAGAACTATCAGACTTTCCTATCTTGACTGCTGTGTCAATGTGTTAAATGTAGAGTGTTTTGAGTCTTTGACCTCTGTGACAGCAAATAACCTTTGACCTTGACAAAAACTAAGAAGGTTCTTCCTCATGATGTGAGGCATCTTTGTACCAAGTTTGAAAACTGTCACACAGTCCTACCTTGAGATATTGTGTTAATGAGTTAAATGTAAAGTGTTTTGAGTCTTTGACCCCTGTGACCCAATTGACCTTTGAACTTGAAAAAAACAGATCACATTCTTCCTTAACATGGAAGGTGAACACTGACGAGATTTTAAAGAAGGGTCGACAAAGATTGTTCTTTTTGAGATCCCTAAAGTCCTATGGTGTCAGTAAGCATATTCTTGTCAATTTTTATCGTGCAATTATTGAAAGTGTTTTAACTGCCAATATTTTAGTATGGTTTTCTCGTGTTCCTCATAGTGATCTTGAGAAATTGAATAGGATTGTAAGGAATGCTGAGCATGTCATTGGTACAGTTCTCACTCCCATTCACATTCTCTACAAGAATCGCACACTGGTGCGTGTGGAAAATATATTGGAGGATGACTCCCATCCAGCCCATAAATATTTTGAGTTCTTGCCATCTGGCAATAGACTATGTTGTATCAGGGGATCAAAGAGGCTGACCACTTCTTTTTATCCATCTGCCATAAAACAGTACAAGGACTCCTGCAGACGTTAGCCAGTGCCCTCTTTTGTCATGTTTCATAGTTCTTATATTAGGGTTTAGTGCAATTGTGTTTATTTTTTACACATTTTAGTAGTTCATTCAGTCAGCAGTCCTCTTAATATATGAAATTCACATTGTTTTACATCCATTTATTTGTTTATCTATGCATCATCATATTACTTATTTTACATTGTTGTCTTACTGTTCATTTTATTGTTTTGAGCTCTTACTCAAAATTTCCACTGTATTTTATGATACTGTTGGCTGAATAAATTAAATATCTATATCTATCTATCTTTTGATATGAAGCATCTATGCACCAAGTTTGAAAACTTTCGGACTTTCTTACCTTGAGATATGTAAATGAGTTATATGATTTCACCAAATTTTAATGTAAAATTAAATTTTGGAACATGTATTGTGGAGGCAGGATTGCTTTCTTTTATCCCGACCATTTGGATTATGTCCCTATGTGCATAGCCACTAAACCGAATTGCCAAATACCTGTATGGGGGAGAAATGTGCAAATGGAAGCAAGGCATTTGTATTTCAGGTTGTTGGAAAAAGTCACCTGCTGAAAAGAAAACACCTTTAACAAAGCCATAAGCAGTAGTTTTGATAAATATAAAGTATGTCTGTGTTCAATACATAGGCCAATACATAGTAAATAAATCCATTCTGAATGGCAGTAAACTTCTTGTTCAAAAACATAAATTCATACATACTACATGTACAATAAAACTATAGATTTTGGTTACTTTTCATGCAACACATTTGAGACAATGAAAATGAGGGCTCAGCTGAAGACTACTGCCAAATCATATCTTTGAATATCTCAAATAAGGTTTGTATATGAAGTTCAGCTTTCCAGTTTTTCTGGTAAATTCTTGACCCCACTTAAAATTTTAAGGTTGGAAACTATATCCTACGGTAAGAGATATTAATTAATCATACTGTTTACCATTGTCTATATTGAACAGGAGTCCTGCCTTCAAATCACTGGTGATTTACAGCACTTGCAATTATGAATATATGCAGGGAGTTATTACCGCAGAGTATGTATTTTTCCTAGATGTTGGCCCTGACAAGGTCACTTGAAAATCTCTGGCATATCTTTTGGCATTTTCATAAGACTTTCATGGTATTATGCAGTAATACACTGGAGGTCACCCAGAGCTGCTGTGCTTTTAAAAGCTTGCCAGGGACTTACTGCCGTTAAGTTGGGATTACAAAGTGTAAATACAACATAAGGAAGGGTGACATAGATTATGCAGTTAATAAGAAAAAAAAAACAGGATTTGTAGTCTTCCAAATCTGCAGAAAGTTCAGAGTTTGTTGCTAAGGTCATATCACTGGCATACACTAGGAAATCAAAAACAATTAAGTCTTTGGCTGCTGGGTATGGCAGACAATTTAAGGACATACCGATAAGTGTGAACATGATTCTATGTACAGTGGGCCACTCTAACAAACTACTGAACACTTTCCAGATTACCTGAATAAAACTTCGGATTCTGCCCCTGAAGTTAATTTGCATCATATTTCGTATATAGGTCAAACCTTTCATAGTAAGAACTTTTGTAGTAAACGTCCCTCAACTCATGGCAGCATGACCAATTACATAAGAATCATATAAGAATTACCGATCGCATAAGAAGCTCATCTTTGAGAATTAAAATCAATGACTGATATGTTAAAGAGAAACATATTCTAAGCATTCTAGTGAAATGTTCATCCATTTCCAATGTTCAGTTTTCGAGATATTGGCAACTGCAGTCTTACACATCTTCCACAAAAAGTGAACTTGAAGCAACAAGATGTGATGTCATGGATTCACACTGTTGGCCAATGTTTGTTTTCTCTCATTTTTCACCCTATTAGTTTGACCTCGAACTGAGAAGGGACGCTATCATGCCCCTAAATATATAAAGTTTTAACATTTTATTGGTCAGGATACACATATAATGTCAATACATCATAGTTCAGTTGTATAAAATTGGTGGCAACTTATGAGAAAAAACAAAAACATTAGCCAACAATGTGAATCCCTGACAACATTACCTACCAGCTTCAAGTTCATGTAATGCAGAAAATGTGTCACATTAATTTGCTAATAGCTCAAGTTCTAGAGGTGCCCACCATCTTTGATACATTTATAGAGTTTCCGCCAAAGGGGAAAAGGGGGATTTGTAGCCCCCCTCCCTTTCCAGAAGAAGGTGGGTAAAATCCCCCCATTTTTCATTTCCATGAAAATTGGAAAACTGTCAATATTTTGGTTTTCACTGTAAAAGAGGAATGTTTGAACTTACACATAATTAAGTTGACATTAAAACCCTTCAAATTATACCTTACAGGGGCCTTGAAGCAACCTTTTTTTGAACTCACTTGTAGCTTTATCCCAGAACAATTTAGATTTGGGCTTTTGCAGTTATAAATCCCCCTTCTTTTATTTTTGACAGAATCCTTGATTTATGGGGCACTTCATTGGTGTCCCTACTCCACTTTTTTATGCAAGGCATCAGGGTTCCATTTCCTATCTTTTGTATCACTTGACCAAGGGATCCAACCAGGGTCAGCTGGCATCACAGTGACCCTGACTAGGCAAGTTCTGTAGATAATCCTAATCCATACACTATCTTACTACAATATGGCCTCTAGCCTCTATGCTATATGATGAACAAGTTTGGAAAGATCCCCTAAAGTTACAAAACCTTCCTTTTAAAAAAAAATTCCAACTAAGTGTTCTCTTCTATTTTATGAATCAATCCAAAAGTTGCAAAATCTTAAAATTCCTATCTTTTGTATCACTTGACCAAGGGATCCAACCAGGGTTGGCTGGCATCACAGTGACCCTGACTAGGCAAGTTCCGTAGATAATCCTAATCCATACACTATCTTACTACAATATGGCCTCTAGCCTCTATGCTATATGATGAACAAGTTTGGAAAGATCCCCTAAAGTTACAAAACCTTCCTTTTAAAAAAAAATTCCAACTAAGTGTTCTCTTCTATTTTATGAATCCCTCCAAAAGTTGCAAAATCTTAAACTTCTGGAAGGCAACATTTTGAAAAGGTGCTTCAACCTAAGGATTGCAATTGAGAATGGGGAGTAAGACCACTTTATATTTCTCCTCATGGGTAGCTATCCGAGGGAACACATGGGTCCCAAATATTTGAAAAGTCCCTAATTGACTTTGAACTTTTTACACAGTAATTTTTGGAAAATGAGGTGATTTTCATCTTTTTGAGAACAAATCACTGCCCTTGTTTCTTCAACATTTGGCAGATCATGAGAAGACTTTAAGTATCTTTTAAAATGCTCCTTTGTCGGGATACTGAATGTAGCTTCTAGCAGACAAATATTAAACTGAAAGACCAATATAACCCACGGACGTTACAAGAAGCAAGAGTCACATTCATGTGATTCAAATGAAAGCAACACTAACCAATGAAATATAGCTCTTTAAAAAAGGTCTAATATAAATTTTATATCTTATGCAGTGGGCTCACTTTTAAGAATGATGCTTTAAATTGCACTTGTAGTGTTTCACAAAGATGTTAAACTCAACAGCAAATAATAATAATTTCCATATACAATGATTTGGCCTATATCTACTTCATCAATTATCCTTTAAATTTTCAATCCTTATAAAAAAATCCAATCTTTTCAGTACACCACAAAATGCATGCTGGCTGACTAACGTGGGTTTTATTGGTAAAATTATTCAAATTATAAATCCACATTTTACACATAACATCTCTTTTGTCCATACATTGTAAAAGCTTTCAAATATCTGTGTAAATATTGCAGTTGGTACTCATGGTAGGTTGTATCATGTCATTCATTGTACTGAAGGCTCCATACTCTCAGTTCAGCCAACCAATTCATATTTTGTTTGGTTCCTATGGTAACTAGTGTCCAGAGAGTCTTGCAAACTGAAATGAATGGATAGGATAATAAATCTCAAAAGGTAAATCACAAAATAAATATACTGTTAAAAAGACATCACTCTTAGACATCTCTCTTAAATTGTTGAAATTACGTACATGTTCCAGAATAATTTATGTAAATGAAAGAGCTATCTCTCCCTTTATGTCTGCAATGCAATGCTTTTTCTGCCATTAACTACGTCTTTGCACTGATTTGGTATTGAATGACAAATTATTTTATTGGAAATTCAGCAGAAAGACTAGGCCCAATTTTTCACTAATGTTGCACATTTCCACAAAATGCAGCTGTTTTACATCGTATGAGGAGCAGAGTTTCCTCAGGTCTTCTTTTTGTTGGGTGGTAACTTCACAGATATTGCTACTATCTCTCAAAAAATTTCTCTCTAATTGTCACCTGCACTGTACTAGCTGTTGAAGAAAAGATAGTTCTCCTTCCCTGTTGGTGAGAAAGCTAGTATTATAAACTTCCTAGAATTTGAACTACATCACATACTCTATTTGAACCACATCACATACTCTAAAACCACATCACATACTCTAAAACCACATCACATACTCTAAAACCACATCACATACTCTAAAACCACATCACATACTCTAAAACCACATCACATACTCTAAAACCACATCACATACTCTAAAACCACATCACGTACTCTAAAACAACATCACATACTCTAAACCCACATCACATACTCTAAAACCACATCACCTACTCTAAAACCACATCACCTACTCTAAAACCACATCACGTACTCTAAAACCACATCACGTACTCTAAAACCACATCACGTACTCTAAAACCACATCACGTACTCTAAAACCACATCACGTACTCTAAAACCACATCACGTACTCTAAAACCACATCACGTACTCTAAAACCACATCACATACTCTAAAACCTAGGAGAATATCTTGGTTGGTTCTTAACATATTGGTGACCGCGTGTTTGGTGTAGTTGTAGAGCATCTGTCTCTCACACAGAAGGCCCAGATTCGAATCCCAGGTGGAGTCATACCCAAAAGACTCTAAAAATGGAACCTACTGCTGTTGTGCATATTGCTCCACATAAGCAATAGAGCAGGGAAAACAAGCCAGTGAGCTAAAACTGGAAAAAAGGCTGTGGCTGGCTCGACTTGCACCAATAGGATGGAAACTGGCCCATAAAGCTTCATCTAACAAACTCAACATCTTGGTCGCACATTATGAATAGTCCCCTACCCTATCTTAACTGTTGATCATATCTTTGAAGTCGTGTTAATGCCTTCCATCATGTAACTGACATTAAAGGTTTCACATCTATTCCAGAGTACTCTGGGGTTCATGAGGTTGAAACTTCTTTCTCTTGAGTTTTGGTTTTGTGTCCAGTTCTCTTTGTACAGTATGATGAAAAAAATCCCCAGTTTTTATGTCATTATTACCCCCTGCCAATTCCATCCCCAGCATGTCACTACTAAGATTTCAGTGGCAACCACTAGCGATGTATCCGTGCAACTTGCTCTCTCAAACCTCCATTTTACCCTCCTCTTTCCCTTTTACAAACTGGTAATATCACACTTCAACACATTTCTCCTAATATGTCTTACCTCTGAAGCAACAATCTGTTTCTTCCTCATGTATAAAGTCATCTTTTCCTGTAAATATAACAGACAAACAACTTCATTGCTTTAGTCTTAGTGGAAGAATTTATCTTACATGAGCTACCTAGAGATGCAGAAACATAAACTGATTTCAACTCAACCTTAACTGCAAGTATTCAGAAATTGCCAGTAGAAAGATCATTTCCTAACATCATCCTAAATAATTCAACATTTTTGGCTGGAATATTTACTCTTTGTGTTCAAATAGATTTGAAATACTTAGATCTAGACAAATCTGATTAGTTAAGTGATGGAGTGATTAAGTTGGCCATGACTAAGGTCTGTCAGCTTGAATCTTTTTAATTCTTTGCTTAAATGTATCATGGATGATTTTATTCTATAAAAAATACCTCTTGATTCCATCAGTTTTACTGAATATGAGGGTTCAGCACTGAATGCAGACAACAAAATTATTACAATTTCAGGCTAAAGAATGCCACTAATGCCTGCACTCATTAGTTGTTTTGATTTGCCTGTAAAAGTCTTTCACCTGACAGGACCAGTGAAAATTAATTGTCCAGTAATTCTGGATCACCTTACCTTATTGTTCTGTTGTTGGGCTTGACGTGCTAAGTCTGCAAATAGTTTCTCATTGGACTGAAGTCTTGCCATATATGCTACCAGGAACAAATAAATGATGAAAAATGACATTCAGGAGATTACAGGTGCAACAGTTAATGATCTCATAACACAGCTGTTAAGTATATGGGTTAGTTAGATGAGATTTTATGACACACCAACACAAATGTTTAGTGTCAGTCAACTCAATAAAAAGTTAAAATTTATTTTCAAGTATTGTTCAAGTTCAAATTTGATTTCCCTTTAGTTACATTTTACAACAGGGAAATACTGTGGGCATATTCTACCACCCCAGCCTACAGGGGGCCAACCTTGGATGGCCTTGCTCAGTTTTGTGGTGTCAACAACCCGCCAGGTTTAGGGTGAGTAATACCCTTCTTTGGTGTGCATTTTATAGGTGACAGTCGGGGACAAACTACTTGTCACACATGACCTACTCACCCTACCTGAATGTAGTTTAAAGTAATACCCAGGACCCATTAAGTCTATGGGATTATTACTGTTGGACACATTGACTGTAGCACACACTTTAGCAATACTACATTAGTCAGTGCACCATTAAAACTGACAAACTCATGCAGAGGATTGTGGAAAGGAGAGATACTCTTTGCAAGGAAACCACTTTCAGCTAGCCAACAGTTATAAATCCATTATGAATTTGCACAGGTGACTATAAATGGTTTCCAAAATGTCAAAACATTTTTACAACGCAAAAACAGTTTTGCAGAGTTTCTGAGGTCCCCTTTCACAAGACATGTCCTCAAAACTTTTCACATTTCAAACTCTGGAAAAGAAAATAATTTGAACTGACAGTTGCCATTTGTTTAAAATTCCATACTGAGTTTTGCAAACACTTTCACAAAGCTGAATAAAACAGAGGGCAATTTTACTCACCTTGCCTAGCATTACTATTCTGTAACATTTTTTCCAGACTCTTTACTGTCTCCACCATATGTTGTTGAGTTGCATATATTTCTGGGGGTACCCTCTTACCTTGGGCCTGCATCTCTGAAGCCTTGATAAAAGAAAAGGAGACAAGTTAGTTTCTAAGAAGAGATGTAATGACAAACCAACACGAATGTGATGAAAAGGTCAAGTTGAAATAAAGCTTTAAATACTGGTAAAGTTAAAGTTTTCTTTCAATTACAGTTTAAATTTGGTACACATCCTTCTCTTTAGTAGCCTCTTACAACAGGCGGGAAATGCTGTGGAATTATTCAACAACCAATTGCTTTAGTAGCCTCTCACAACAGACAGGAAATGCTGTGGAATTATTCAACAACCAATTGCTTTAGTAGCCTCTCACAACAGGTGGGAAATGCTGTGGAATTATTCAACAACCAATTGCTTTAGTAGCCTCTCACAACAGACGGGAAATGCTGTGGAATTATTTAACTAGAAAGCCAACAGGCTTAGTGATTCCTTGCCGTATGATATATCATAGCAAAAATGGAATGAAACATGACATGCATGAGATCCCATACAATTATCCTACTTAATTGAGATATAATACTAGTAAGGTCAAAACTTTTTGACCTCATGTGACCCAAAATGACCTTTCGACCCCTTAAAAACAATAGTGATCACCTTACCAACACGTCCATCAACATGAGTAATTCAAAATTAAGCTTAGTACAGAATCAGTATGGAAGTACTACCACCATGGTATGAGATCCCTCACAGTTATCCCCCTAAAAATATTATGTCTACAAAGTTTGATCTAACTGTCACCTCAAACCTTTGACCTCCACACACAAGAGGAATTTCTCACACAGCTTTAATATTCCAGAAAACTGTCTCATTACTTGATAAAGCGGTATTTTGAAACCATTTTTATCAAAAGTTTGGTCAATGGGGACAGCTCTCCATTCTGAAGTCTCTATGTTCCGATGCCTCTATGTTTCGAAAAGTCTGCATTGAGGTTAGTGTTTAAACAAGCCCTCATCGACATACTCTCCTTCAAGCATTGGATCAAATACTGTGTTCTCACATACCTCACGCTCGAGGTAACGCTGTATTACCTCGTGTAATGTGGGAACGCGGGTTAACGCGGGGTCGGTGTTTAAAATTTGATCCACCTCAAATCGCAGGGTTAAGCAGTTTTAAACATCGTTTTTGTTTTAATCAAGCAAGGTCACAGGTACTTATCGCACTGATGACAGGTATTTTCTTACATTTTGCTGTAATCTGTGTGTGAAATATTTGGCCTCATTACTATGGTAACACTATCCAATCAACGAAACACTGGGTACATGAGAACACAGACTGGAAAACACGGGGCTAGCCTGTGGTTTTGTCTGATTGTAAACACAAGTTAACACTGGGTGTTGCGGGGTATGTGAGACCAAGCCTAAAGAGACATCTGAACAGAGATGTGTAACCTTGGCTATTACTGACGGCAATTTTTGCTTTATGGGGGAAATGCCCCACCCATTGTCTATGGTATCCTTTGCAAATTAACAAAAGCAGATATCCCTATTAATCCATAATTTAACAAGACTTTTAATTCGCCTTTTGTCTACTTATACTGTAGGTACAGCATAACATACAGTACAAGTTTTCCTTGTTTGATACACAGTATACAGCATTATGCTTGCTGTTATTACCTGAACTATACTTTTAAATGACAGCAGCAATGCAAAATAAAATCTTAATACTTTTGAAAAGTGTCATAAAGGGTAATCTTGAAGCAACGGTTCTATGCATTAAGCTTTATGGTACACTTTTAGAGAGGGGGGAGAGGGGAGACATGGATAAAAATGAAATGTGAGACAAGAATTCCCACTTGATGATGATATTTGACATAACTATATAATCCTTCACACAGGGGTTACTTTTTTGGTGCGGTTATCCAGATATAAGCAGAGATGAGGCAAGTAGTATCCTGATACATTTATGCTATCAAAAATTTAAAACAAAATCTAGAATGAAACTAAGTGACAAATAATCACTGTAGAGCATATTGAAAGTGTAAAGCAGAAACACCAATCTAGACAGACACCAATGTTTGAAGTTTTGTTCAACAAAATTCCTTATACAAACACAATATTTGTTCAATTCCACCAGCTTCTATGTAAAGGACACTAATTTCTGAAGGGTGTCAATCTACAGTATTTCTAAGATGACTTTCAGTTTAGAAACTTGATCAGTGTACATGAACTTCTCCACCTCCAGACAATGGCTAGGCAAACAACTTTTATTTGTGGTCAGATGAGACAAGATAATGTGGACAGTTATTTTATGCTGGATTTAGCAGAGGTGATACTTTCATGGAAGTCTGACATTTTGACCACAAATAGAGTACTGAATGCCTGCAGGGAATGGCAGGAAATAGGAGTATATACAAACAATGGGCTGTCATGGTTATGTACTGAGATAAAAATAAGCTTTCTTCAGAGGGTTTATAAGAGTCAATTAACACCACTTATACAGTAAAAAGCTCAAGTCAATTGAGCTGTATGTTTGTACGAGGTAATCCTTCAGGACACTGTGGGGATAACTGGCAGTCAACTGTGAAAAATTGGGCGAGATAACTGTGACCAAATGGCAAAGAATGGGTCAGTTACAATTTGATTCACTCTATTAGGCAATGACAGTTCATGTGCGCTGAAGGGTATTTGATACCAAATGATCAGTGTAAATTAGGTTCTTTCTTGTAAAACTAATTAACTGTGGTATATCTAATTCATCAATTCCCACTTCCAATTAATGCATGCTTGCATGCACATGTCCTCATGAGGACAGATGGCACAAGGTTTGTCAAATATTAGCACTTTTTCCCACTAAATTTAATGTTTTCTTCAGGTTTTCTCTAAGGTTATTGAAAAAGCAATGTAGGTATGTTATAAAAGAGATTCTTGTGCATCACACAGAGTACTCTCTGTCCAAAGTTTATACTTATGAAGTTCCATATCAGTCATCTACTTAGTGTGCACAGAAGCATCTTCTAATATTTTCAGACTATGTCCCTAAATGACCCTTATATACAGACTGTTTAAACTCACATGTTCCACATCAGTTTCATGAAAATCTATTTACTTGTGGCTGCAAAATCAGCATACCCATGAGCATTGAAGCATGTATGCCAGCCTGATGAACAGATTTTGCCTTTTAAGATTTTATATTTTGCTCTGCCCACTTTTTCATGTATTAATACTTGGAACTTAATGTAATAGCAGGGCACAATTTCATGCCAGAATCAACATACTGTACAGTAACTACCATGTGATGTGCCTTTTTGTGCACCTTAGACCTTCTTCCTATGAGTTTGCTTCAGTACTTTACAAATGCATTTTCAAAATTACCTCACTAAAGAATTTACATAGTGAAGTTAATAAACTGTTCCAAAAAAATTATATACCCTATGCCTATTACATTACACATGCCAAATTACTCTTACCCTTTCACCCTAACCGCTCATGGATATTAACTTCAACAGTTATACTCTTTTGAGATATAGTGTTTGCAAGGTTTAGATGTTTTGAACTCTGATGACCCCAAATGACCTTTGACATCCGATAAAAACAATAGGGGTCATCTACTCAGTATGGACAATCCACTTAGTAAATATGAGATTCCTGGCAGTTACCTTTCTTGACATATGGTGTTAACAAGTTTTTGAGCTTTTCATCTCTGATGACCCCAAATGACCTTTGACCTCCACCAAAAATAATTGTGGTCATCTACTTTATATGGGCAATCCACCTGCTTTGTATGAAATCCCTCACATTTACCCTTCTTGAGATACAGTGTTTACAAGGTTTTGACCTTTTTTCCCTCTGGTGACCCCAAATGACCTTTGACCTCCATCAAAAACAATAGGGACCATCTACTCAATATGGACAATTAGCAAGGTAAGTATGAGATTGCTCACATTTTTCCTTCTGGAGATACGCGTGTTTACAAGCAATTTCCAAGGTATTTACATTTTGACCTCTGGTGACCCCAAATGACATTTGACCTCTACCAAAAAAAATAGGGACCATCTACTCAATGTGGACAACCTACATGCCAAGTTTGAGATCCCTGAGGGTTACCGTTCTTGAGATATCGTGTTTACAAGCAGGCGTCACACACACACATACACACACACACACACACATACACACACACGACATCACCATCGCATAGATTCCTTGCCTGCCTTCGGCAAGGAATCAACAACCAATTGCTTTAGTAGCCTCTCACAACAGGTGGGAAATGCTGTGGAATTATTCAACAACCAATTGCTTTAGTAGCCTCTCACAACAGACGGGAAAAGCTGTGGAATTATTTAACAACCAATTGCTTTAGTAGCCTCTTACAACAGGTGGGAAATGCTGTGGATCATTCAACAACCAATTGCTTTAGTAGCCTCTCACAACAGGTGGGAAATGCTGTGGAATTATTCAACAACCAATTGCTTTAGTAGCCTCTTACAACAGGTGGGAAATGCTGTGGAATTATTCAACAACCAATTGCTTTAGTAGCCTCTTACAACAGGTGGGAAATGCTGTGGAATTATTCAACAACCAATTGCTTTAGTAGCCTCTTACAACAGGTGGGAAATGCTGTGGAATTATTCAAAAACCAATTGCTTTAGTAGCCTCTTACAACAGGTGGGAAATGCTGTGGAATTATTCAACAACCAATTGCTTTAGTAGCCTCTCACAACAGGTGGGAAATGCTGTGGAATTATTCAACAACCAATTGCTTTAGTAGCCTCTTACAACAGGCGGGAAATGCTGTGGAATTATTTAACAACCAATTGCTTTAGTAGCCTCTCACAACAGGTGGGAAGTGCTGTGGAATTATTTAACAACCAATTGCTTTAGTAGCCTCTCACAACAGGTGGGAAATGCTGTGGAATTATTTAACAACCAATTGCTTTAGTAGCCTCTTACCACAGACGGGAAATGCTGTGGAATTATTCAACAACCAATTGCTTTAGTAGCCTCTCACAACAGGTGGGAAATGCTGTGGAATTATTTAACAACCAATTGCTTTAGTAGCCTCTTACAACAGACGGGAAATGCTGTGCATTATTCAACAACCAATTGCTTTAGTAGCCTCTTACAACAGGTGGGAAATGCTGTGGAATTATTCAACAACCAATTGCTTTAGTAGCCTCTTACAACAGGTGGGAAATGCTGTGGAATTATTCAACAACCAATTGCTTTAGTAGCCTCTTACAACAGGTGGGAAATGCTGTGGAATTATTCAACAACCAATTGCTTTAGTAGCCTCTTACAACAGACGGGAAATGCTGTGGAATTATTCAACAACCAATTGCTTTAGTAGCCTCTTACAACAGACGGGAAATGCTGTGGAATTATTCAACAACCAATTGCTTTAGTAGCCTCTTACAACAGACGGGAAATGCTGTGGAATTATTCAACAACCAATTGCTTTAGTAGCCTCTTACAACAGGTGGGAAATGCTGTGGAATTATTCAACAACCAATTGCTTTAGTAGCCTCTTACAACAGACGGGAAATGCTGTGGAATTATTCAACAACCAATTGCTTTAGTAGCCTCTTACAACAGGTGGGAAATGCTGTGAATTATTCAACAACCAATTGCTTTAGTAGCCTCTCACAACAGGTGGGAAATGCTGTGGAATTATTCAACAACCAATTGCTTTAGTAGCCTCTTACAACAGGTGGGAAATGCTGTGGAATTATTCAACAACCAATTGCTTTAGTAGCCTCTTACAACAGACGGGAAATGCTGTGGAATTATTCAACAACCAATTGCTTTAGTAGCCTCTTACAACAGGTGGGAAATGCTGTGGAATTATTCAACAACCAATTGCTTTAGTAGCCTCTTACAACAGGTGGGAAATGCTGTGGAATTATTCAACAACCAATTGCTTTAGTAGCCTCTTACAACAGACGGGAAATGCTGTGGAATTATTCAACAACCAATTGCTTTAGTAGCCTCTTACAACAGACGGGAAATGCTGTGGAATTATTCAACAACCAATTGCTTTAGTAGCCTCTTACAACAGACGGGAAATGCTGTGGAATTATTCAACAACCAATTGCTTTAGTAGCCTCTTACAACAGGTGGGAAATGCTGTGGAATTATTCAACAACCAATTGCTTTAGTAGCCTCTTACAACAGGTGGGAAATGCTGTGGAATTATTCAACAACCAATTGCTTTAGTAGCCTCTTACAACAGGTGGAAAATGCTGTGGAATTATTCAACAACCAATTGCTTTAGTAGCCTCTTACAACAGACGGGAAATGCTGTGGAATTATTCAACAACCAATTGCTTTAGTAGCCTCTTACAACAGGTGGGAAATGCTGTGGAATTATTCAACAACCAATTGCTTTAGTAGCCTCTTACAACAGACGGGAAATGCTGTGGAATTATTCAACAACCAATTGCTTTAGTAGCCTCTTACAACAGGTGGGAAATGCTGTGGAATTATTCAACAACCAATTGCTTTAGTAGCCTCTTACAACAGGTGGGAAATGCTGTGGAATTATTCAACAACCAATTGCTTTAGTAGCCTCTTACAACAGACGGGAAATGCTGTGGAATTATTCAACAACCAATTGCTTTAGTAGCCTCTTACAACAGGTGGGAAATGCTGTGGAATTATTCAACAACCAATTGCTTTAGTAGCCTCTTACAACAGGTGGGAAATGCTGTGGAATTATTCAACAACCAATTGCTTTAGTAGCCTCTCACAACAGGTGGGAAATGCTGTGGAATTATTCAACAACCAATTGCTTTAGTAGCCTCTCACAACAGGTGGGAAATGCTGTGGAATTATTCAACAACCAATTGCTTTAGTAGCCTCTCACAACAGACGGGAAATGCTGTGGAATTATTCAACAACGAATTGCTTTAGAAGCCTCTCACAACAGACGGGAAATGCTGTGGAATTATTCAACAACCAATTGCTTTAGTAGCCTCTTACAACAGGTGGGAAATGCTGTGAATTATTCAACAACCAATTGCTTTAGTAGCCTCTTACAACAGACGGGAAATGCTGTGAATTATTCAACAACCAATTGCTTTAGTAGCCTCTTACAACAGACGGGAAATGCTGTGGAATTATTCAACAACCAATTGCTTTAGTAGCCTCTTACAACAGACGGGAAATGCTGTGGAATTATTCAACAACCAATTGCTTTAGTAGCCTCTTACAACAGGTGGGAAATGCTGTGGAATTATTCAACAACCAATTGCTTTAGTAGCCTCTTACAACAGGTGGGAAATGCTGTGGAATTATTCAACAACCAATTGCTTTAGTAGCCTCTTACAACAGGTGGGAAATGCTGTGGAATTATTCAACAACCAATTGCTTTAGTAGCCTCTTACAACAGGTGGGAAATGCTGTGGAATTATTCAACAACCAATTGCTTTAGTAGCCTCTTACAACAGGTGGGAAATGCTGTGGAATTATTCAACAACCAATTGCTTTAGTAGCCTCTTACAACAGGTGGGAAATGCTGTGGAATTATTCAACAACCAATTGCTTTAGTAGCCTCTTACAACAGGTGGGAAATGCTGTGGAATTATTCAACAACCAATTGCTTTAGTAGCCTCTTACAACAGGTGGGAAATGCTGTGGAATTATTCAACAACCAATTGCTTTAGTAGCCTCTTACAACAGGTGGGAAATGCTGTGGAATTATTCAACAACCAATTGCTTTAGTAGCCTCTTACAACAGACGGGAAATGCTGTGGAATTATTCAACAACCAATTGCTTTAGTAGCCTCTTACAACAGGTGGGAAATGCTGTGGAATTATTCAACAACCAATTGCTTTAGTAGCCTCTTACAACAGGTGGGAAATGCTGTGGAATTATTCAACAACCAATTGCTTTAGTAGCCTCTTACAACAGGTGGGAAATGCTGTGGAATTATTCAACAACCAATTGCTTTAGTAGCCTCTTACAACAGGTGGGAAATGCTGTGGAATTATTCAACAACCAATTGCTTTAGTAGCCTCTTACAACAGGTGGGAAATGCTGTGGAATTATTCAACAACCAATTGCTTTAGTAGCCTCTTACAACAGGTGGGAAATGCTGTGGAATTATTCAACAACCAATTGCTTTAGTAGCCTCTTACAACAGGTGGGAAATGCTGTGGAATTATTCAACAACCAATTGCTTTAGTAGCCTCTTACAACAGACGGGAAATGCTGTGGAATTATTCAACAACCAATTGCTTTAGTAGCCTCTTACAACAGGTGGGAAATGCTGTGGAATTATTCAACAACCAATTGCTTTAGTAGCCTCTTACAACAGGTGGGAAATGCTGTGGAATTATTCAACAACCAATTGCTTTAGTAGCCTCTTACAACAGGTGGGAAATGCTGTGGAATTATTCAACAACCAATTGCTTTAGTAGCCTCTTACAACAGGTGGGAAATGCTGTGGAATTATTCAACAACCAATTGCTTTAGTAGCCTCTTACAACAGGTGGGAAATGCTGTGGAATTATTCAACAACCAATTGCTTTAGTAGCCTCTTACAACAGGTGGGAAATGCTGTGGAATTATTCAACAACCAATTGCTTTAGTAGCCTCTTACAACAGGTGGGAAATGCTGTGGAATTATTCAACAACCAATTGCTTTAGTAGCCTCTTACAACAGGTGGGAAATGCTGTGGAATTATTCAACAACCAATTGCTTTAGTAGCCTCTTACAACAGGTGGGAAATGCTGTGGAATTATTCAACAACCAATTGCTTTAGTAGCCTCTTACAACAGGTGGGAAATGCTGTGGAATTATTCAACAGCCAATTGCTTTAGTAGCCTCTTACAACAGGTGGGAAATGCTGTGGAATTATTCAACAACCAATTGCTTTAGTAGCCTCTTACAACAGGTGGGAAATGCTGTGGAATTATTCAACAACCAATTGCTTTAGTAGCCTCTTACAACAGGTGGGAAATGCTGTGGAATTATTCAACAACCAATTGCTTTAGTAGCCTCTTACAACAGGTGGGAAATGCTGTGGAATTATTCAACAACCAATTGCTTTAGTAGCCTCTTACAACAGGTGGGAAATGCTGTGGAATTATTCAACAACCAATTGCTTTAGTAGCCTCTTACAACAGGTGGGAAATGCTGTGGAATTATTCAACAACCAATTGCTTTAGTAGCCTCTTACAACAGGTGGGAAATGCTGTGGAATTATTCAACAACCAATTGCTTTAGTAGCCTCTTACAACAGGTGGGAAATGCTGTGGAATTATTCAACAACCAATTGCTTTAGTAGCCTCTTACAACAGACGGGAAATGCTGTGGAATTATTCAACAACCAATTGCTTTAGTAGCCTCTTACAACAGGTGGGAAATGCTGTGGAATTATTCAACAACCAATTGCTTTAGTAGCCTCTTACAACAGGTGGGAAATGCTGTGGAATTATTCAACAACCAATTGCTTTAGTAGCCTCTTACAACAGGTGGGAAATGCTGTGGAATTATTCAACAACCAATTGCTTTAGTAGCCTCTTACAACAGGTGGGAAATGCTGTGGAATTATTCAACAACCAATTGCTTTAGTAGCCTCTTACAACAGGTGGGAAATGCTGTGGAATTATTCAACAGCCAATTGCTTTAGTAGCCTCTTACAACAGGTGGGAAATGCTGTGGAATTATTCAACAGCCAATTGCTTTAGTAGCCTCTTACAACAGGTGGGAAATGCTGTGGAATTATTCAACAGCCAATTGCTTTAGTAGCCTCTTACAACAGGTGGGAAATGCTGTGGAATTATTCAACAGCCAATTGCTTTAGTAGCCTCTTACAACAGGTGGGAAATGCTGTGGAATTATTCAACAGCCAATTGCTTTAGTAGCCTCTTACAACAGGTGGGAAATGCTGTGGAATTATTCAACAGCCAATTGCTTTAGTAGCCTCTTACAACAGGTGGGAAATGCTGTGGAATTATTCAACAGCCAATTGCTTTAGTAGCCTCTTACAACAGGTGGGAAATGCTGTGGAATTATTCAACAGCCAATTGCTTTAGTAGCCTCTTACAACAGGTGGGAAATGCTGTGGAATTATTCAACAACCAATTGCTTTAGTAGCCTCTTACAACAGGTGGGAAATGCTGTGGAATTATTCAACAACCAATTGCTTTAGTAGCCTCTTACAACAGGTGGGAAATGCTGTGGAATTATTCAACAACCAATTGCTTTAGTAGCCTCTTACAACAGGTGGGAAATGCTGTGGAATTATTCAACAACCAATTGCTTTAGTAGCCTCTTACAACAGGTGGGAAATGCTGTGGAATTATTCAACAACCAATTGCTTTAGTAGCCTCTTACAACAGGTGGGAAATGCTGTGGAATTATTCAACAACCAATTGCTTTAGTAGCCTCTTACAACAGACGGGAAATGCTGTGGAATTATTCAACAACCAATTGCTTTAGTAGCCTCTTACAACAGGTGGGAAATGCTGTGGAATTATTCAACAACCAATTGCTTTAGTAGCCTCTTACAACAGGTGGGAAATGCTGTGGAATTATTCAACAACCAATTGCTTTAGTAGCCTCTTACAACAGGTGGGAAATGCTGTGGAATTATTCAACAACCAATTGCTTTAGTAGCCTCTTACAACAGGTGGGAAATGCTGTGGAATTATTCAACAACCAATTGCTTTAGTAGCCTCTTACAACAGGTGGGAAATGCTGTGGAATTATTCAACAACCAATTGCTTTAGTAGCCTCTTACAACAGGTGGGAAATGCTGTGGAATTATTCAACAACCAATTGCTTTAGTAGCCTCTTACAACAGGTGGGAAATGCTGTGGAATTATTCAACAACCAATTGCTTTAGTAGCCTCTTACAACAGGTGGGAAATGCTGTGGAATTATTCAACAACCAATTGCTTTAGTAGCCTCTTACAACAGGTGGGAAATGCTGTGGAATTATTCAACAACCAATTGCTTTAGTAGCCTCTTACAACAGGTGGGAAATGCTGTGGAATTATTCAACAACCAATTGCTTTAGTAGCCTCTTACAACAGGTGGGAAATGCTGTGGAATTATTCAACAACCAATTGCTTTAGTAGCCTCTTACAACAGGTGGGAAATGCTGTGGAATTATTCAACAACCAATTGCTTTAGTAGCCTCTTACAACAGGTGGGAAATGCTGTGGAATTATTCAACAACCAATTGCTTTAGTAGCCTCTTACAACAGGTGGGAAATGCTGTGGAATTATTCAACAACCAATTGCTTTAGTAGCCTCTTACAACAGGTGGGAAATGCTGTGGAATTATTCAACAGCCAATTGCTTTAGTAGCCTCTTACAACAGGTGGGAAATGCTGTGGAATTATTCAACAACCAATTGCTTTAGTAGCCTCTTACAACAGGTGGGAAATGCTGTGGAATTATTCAACAACCAATTGCTTTAGTAGCCTCTTACAACAGGTGGGAAATGCTGTGGAATTATTCAACAACCAATTGCTTTAGTAGCCTCTTACAACAGGTGGGAAATGCTGTGGAATTATTCAACAACCAATTGCTTTAGTAGCCTCTTACAACAGGTGGGAAATGCTGTGGAATTATTCAACAACCAATTGCTTTAGTAGCCTCTTACAACAGGTGGGAAATGCTGTGGAATTATTCAACAACCAATTGCTTTAGTAGCCTCTTACAACAGGTGGGAAATGCTGTGGAATTATTCAACAACCAATTGCTTTAGTAGCCTCTTACAACAGGTGGGAAATGCTGTGGAATTATTCAACAACCAATTGCTTTAGTAGCCTCTTACAACAGGTGGGAAATGCTGTGGAATTATTCAACAACCAATTGCTTTAGTAGCCTCTTACAACAGGTGGGAAATGCTGTGGAATTATTCAACAACCAATTGCTTTAGTAGCCTCTTACAACAGGTGGGAAATGCTGTGGAATTATTCAACAACCAATTGCTTTAGTAGCCTCTTACAACAGGTGGGAAATGCTGTGGAATTATTCAACAGCCAATTGCTTTAGTAGCCTCTTACAACAGGTGGGAAATGCTGTGGAATTATTCAACAGCCAATTGCTTTAGTAGCCTCTTACAACAGGTGGGAAATGCTGTGGAATTATTCAACAACCAATTGCTTTAGTAGCCTCTTACAACAGGTGGGAAATGCTGTGGAATTATTCAACAACCAATTGCTTTAGTAGCCTCTTACAACAGGTGGGAAATGCTGTGGAATTATTCAACAACCAATTGCTTTAGTAGCCTCTTACAACAGGTGGGAAATGCTGTGGAATTATTCAACAACCAATTGCTTTAGTAGCCTCTTACAACAGGTGGGAAATGCTGTGGAATTATTCAACAACCAATTGCTTTAGTAGCCTCTTACAACAGGTGGGAAATGCTGTGGAATTATTCAACAACCAATTGCTTTAGTAGCCTCTTACAACAGGTGGGAAATGCTGTGGAATTATTCAACAACCAATTGCTTTAGTAGCCTCTTACAACAGGTGGGAAATGCTGTGGAATTATTCAACAACCAATTGCTTTAGTAGCCTCTTACAACAGGTGGGAAATGCTGTGGAATTATTCAACAACCAATTGCTTTAGTAGCCTCTTACAACAGGTGGGAAATGCTGTGGAATTATTCAACAACCAATTGCTTTAGTAGCCTCTTACAACAGGTGGGAAATGCTGTGGAATTATTCAACAACCAATTGCTTTAGTAGCCTCTTACAACAGGTGGGAAATGCTGTGGAATTATTCAACAACCAATTGCTTTAGTAGCCTCTTACAACAGGTGGGAAATGCTGTGGAATTATTCAACAACCAATTGCTTTAGTAGCCTCTTACAACAGGTGGGAAATGCTGTGGAATTATTCAACAACCAATTGCTTTAGTAGCCTCTTACAACAGGTGGGAAATGCTGTGGAATTATTCAACAACCAATTGCTTTAGTAGCCTCTTACAACAGGTGGGAAATGCTGTGGAATTATTCAACAACCAATTGCTTTAGTAGCCTCTTACAACAGGTGGGAAATGCTGTGGAATTATTCAACAACCAATTGCTTTAGTAGCCTCTTACAACAGGTGGGAAATGCTGTGGAATTATTCAACAACCAATTGCTTTAGTAGCCTCTTACAACAGGTGGGAAATGCTGTGGAATTATTCAACAACCAATTGCTTTAGTAGCCTCTTACAACAGGTGGGAAATGCTGTGGAATTATTCAACAACCAATTGCTTTAGTAGCCTCTTACAACAGGTGGGAAATGCTGTGGAATTATTCAACAACCAATTGCTTTAGTAGCCTCTTACAACAGGTGGGAAATGCTGTGGAATTATTCAACAACCAATTGCTTTAGTAGCCTCTTACAACAGGTGGGAAATGCTGTGGAATTATTCAACAACCAATTGCTTTAGTAGCCTCTTACAACAGGTGGGAAATGCTGTGGAATTATTCAACAACCAATTGCTTTAGTAGCCTCTTACAACAGGTGGGAAATGCTGTGGAATTATTCAACAACCAATTGCTTTAGTAGCCTCTTACAACAGGTGGGAAATGCTGTGGAATTATTCAACAACCAAATTGCTTTAGTAGCCTCTTACAACAGGTGGGAAATGCTGTGGAATTATTCAACAACCAATTGCTTTAGTAGCCTCTTACAACAGGTGGGAAATGCTGTGGAATTATTCAACAACCAATTGCTTTAGTAGCCTCTTACAACAGGTGGGAAATGCTGTGGAATTATTCAACAACCAAATTGCTTTAGTAGCCTCTTACAACAGGTGGGAAATGCTGTGGAATTATTCAACAACCAAATTGCTTTAGTAGCCTCTTACAACAGGTGGGAAATGCTGTGGAATTATTCAACAACCAATTGCTTTAGTAGCCTCTTACAACAGGTGGGAAATGCTGTGGAATTATTCAACAACCAATTGCTTTAGTAGCCTCTTACAACAGGTGGGAAATGCTGTGGAATTATTCAACAACCAATTGCTTTAGTAGCCTCTTACAACAGGTGGGAAATGCTGTGGAATTATTCAACAACCAATTGCTTTAGTAGCCTCTTACAACAGGTGGGAAATGCTGTGGAATTATTCAACAACCAATTGCTTTAGTAGCCTCTTACAACAGGTGGGAAATGCTGTGGAATTATTCAACAACCAATTGCTTTAGTAGCCTCTTACAACAGGTGGGAAATGCTGTGGAATTATTCAACAACCAATTGCTTTAGTAGCCTCTTACAACAGGTGGGAAATGCTGTGGAATTATTCAACAACCAATTGCTTTAGTAGCCTCTTACAACAGGTGGGAAATGCTGTGGAATTATTCAACAACCAAATTGCTTTAGTAGCCTCTTACAACAGGTGGGAAATGCTGTGGAATTATTCAACAACAAATTGCTTTAGTAGCCTCTTACAACAGGTGGGAAATGCTGTGGAATTATTCAACAACCAAATTGCTTTAGTAGCCTCTTACAACAGGTGGGAAATGCTGTGGAATTATTCAACAACCAAATTGCTTTAGTAGCCTCTTACAACAGGTGGGAAATGCTGTGGAATTATTCAACAACCAATTGCTTTAGTAGCCTCTTACAACAGGTGGGAAATGCTGTGGAATTATTCAACAACCAATTGCTTTAGTAGCCTCTTACAACAGGTGGGAAATGCTGTGGAATTATTCAACAACCAATTGCTTTAGTAGCCTCTTACAACAGGTGGGAAATGCTGTGGAATTATTCAACAACCAATTGCTTTAGTAGCCTCTTACAACAGGTGGGAAATGCTGTGGAATTATTCAACAACCAATTGCTTTAGTAGCCTCTTACAACAGGTGGGAAATGCTGTGGAATTATTCAACAACCAAATTGCTTTAGTAGCCTCTTACAACAGGTGGGAAATGCTGTGGAATTATTCAACAACCAATTGCTTTAGTAGCCTCTTACAACAGGTGGGAAATGCTGTGGAATTATTCAACAGCCAATTGCTTTAGTAGCCTCTTACAACAGGTGGGAAATGCTGTGGAATTATTCAACAACCAATTGCTTTAGTAGCCTCTTACAACAGGTGGGAAATGCTGTGGAATTATTCAACAACCAATTGCTTTAGTAGCCTCTTACAACAGGTGGGAAATGCTGTGGAATTATTCAACAACCAATTGCTTTAGTAGCCTCTTACAACAGGTGGGAAATGCTGTGGAATTATTCAACAACCAATTGCTTTAGTAGCCTCTTACAACAGGTGGGAAATGCTGTGGAATTATTCAACAACCAATTGCTTTAGTAGCCTCTTACAACAGGTGGGAAATGCTGTGGAATTATTCAACAACCAAATTGCTTTAGTAGCCTCTTACAACAGGTGGGAAATGCTGTGGAATTATTCAACAACCAAATTGCTTTAGTAGCCTCTTACAACAGGTGGGAAATGCTGTGGAATTATTCAACAACCAATTGCTTTAGTAGCCTCTTACAACAGGTGGGAAATGCTGTGGAATTATTCAACAACCAAATTGCTTTAGTAGCCTCTTACAACAGGTGGGAAATGCTGTGGAATTATTCAACAACCAATTGCTTTAGTAGCCTCTTACAACAGGTGGGAAATGCTGTGGAATTATTCAACAACCAAATTGCTTTAGTAGCCTCTTACAACAGGTGGGAAATGCTGTGGAATTATTCAACAACCAAATTGCTTTAGTAGCCTCTTACAACAGGTGGGAAATGCTGTGGAATTATTCAACAACCAATTGCTTTAGTAGCCTCTTACAACAGGTGGGAAATGCTGTGGAATTATTCAACAACCAATTGCTTTAGTAGCCTCTTACAACAGGTGGGAAATGCTGTGGAATTATTCAACAACCAATTGCTTTAGTAGCCTCTTACAACAGGTGGGAAATGCTGTGGAATTATTCAACAACCAAATTGCTTTAGTAGCCTCTTACAACAGGTGGGAAATGCTGTGGAATTATTCAACAACCAAATTGCTTTAGTAGCCTCTTACAACAGGTGGGAAATGCTGTGGAATTATTCAACAACCAAATTGCTTTAGTAGCCTCTTACAACAGGTGGGAAATGCTGTGGAATTATTCAACAACCAAATTGCTTTAGTAGCCTCTTACAACAGGTGGGAAATGCTGTGGAATTATTCAACAACCAAATTGCTTTAGTAGCCTCTTACAACAGGTGGGAAATGCTGTGGAATTATTCAACAACCAAATTGCTTTAGTAGCCTCTTACAACAGGTGGGAAATGCTGTGGAATTATTCAACAACCAAATTGCTTTAGTAGCCTCTTACAACAGGTGGGAAATGCTGTGGAATTATTCAACAACCAAATTGCTTTAGTAGCCTCTTACAACAGGTGGGAAATGCTGTGGAATTATTCAACAACCAAATTGCTTTAGTAGCCTCTTACAACAGGTGGGAAATGCTGTGGAATTATTCAACAACCAAATTGCTTTAGTAGCCTCTTACAACAGGTGGGAAATGCTGTGGAATTATTCAACAACCAATTGCTTTAGTAGCCTCTTACAACAGGTGGGAAATGCTGTGGAATTATTCAACAACCAATTGCTTTAGTAGCCTCTTACAACAGGTGGGAAATGCTGTGGAATTATTCAACAACCAATTGCTTTAGTAGCCTCTTACAACAGGTGGGAAATGCTGTGGAATTATTCAACAACCAATTGCTTTAGTAGCCTCTTACAACAGGTGGGAAATGCTGTGGAATTATTCAACAACCAATTGCTTTAGTAGCCTCTTACAACAGGTGGGAAATGCTGTGGAATTATTCAACAGCCAATTGCTTTAGTAGCCTCTTACAACAGGTGGGAAATGCTGTGGAATTATTCAACAGCCAATTGCTTTAGTAGCCTCTTACAACAGGTGGGAAATGCTGTGGAATTATTCAACAACCAATTGCTTTAGTAGCCTCTTACAACAGGTGGGAAATGCTGTGGAATTATTCAACAACCAATTGCTTTAGTAGCCTCTTACAACAGGTGGGAAATGCTGTGGAATTATTCAACAACCAATTGCTTTAGTAGCCTCTTACAACAGGTGGGAAATGCTGTGGAATTATTCAACAACCAATTGCTTTAGTAGCCTCTTACAACAGGTGGGAAATGCTGTGGAATTATTCAACAACCAATTGCTTTAGTAGCCTCTTACAACAGGTGGGAAATGCTGTGGAATTATTCAACAACCAATTGCTTTAGTAGCCTCTTACAACAGGTGGGAAATGCTGTGGAATTATTCAACAACCAATTGCTTTAGTAGCCTCTTACAACAGGTGGGAAATGCTGTGGAATTATTCAACAACCAATTGCTTTAGTAGCCTCTTACAACAGGTGGGAAATGCTGTGGAATTATTCAACAACCAATTGCTTTAGTAGCCTCTTACAACAGGTGGGAAATGCTGTGGAATTATTCAACAACCAATTGCTTTAGTAGCCTCTTACAACAGGTGGGAAATGCTGTGGAATTATTCAACAACCAATTGCTTTAGTAGCCTCTTACAACAGGTGGGAAATGCTGTGGAATTATTCAACAACCAATTGCTTTAGTAGCCTCTTACAACAGGTGGGAAATGCTGTGGAATTATTCAACAACCAATTGCTTTAGTAGCCTCTTACAACAGGTGGGAAATGCTGTGGAATTATTCAACAACCAATTGCTTTAGTAGCCTCTTACAACAGGTGGGAAATGCTGTGGAATTATTCAACAACCAATTGCTTTAGTAGCCTCTTACAACAGGTGGGAAATGCTGTGGAATTATTCAACAACCAATTGCTTTAGTAGCCTCTTACAACAGGTGGGAAATGCTGTGGAATTATTCAACAACCAATTGCTTTAGTAGCCTCTTACAACAGGTGGGAAATGCTGTGGAATTATTCAACAACCAAATTGCTTTAGTAGCCTCTTACAACAGGTGGGAAATGCTGTGGAATTATTCAACAACCAAATTGCTTTAGTAGCCTCTTACAACAGGTGGGAAATGCTGTGGAATTATTCAACAACCAAATTGCTTTAGTAGCCTCTTACAACAGGTGGGAAATGCTGTGGAATTATTCAACAACCAAATTGCTTTAGTAGCCTCTTACAACAGGTGGGAAATGCTGTGGAATTATTCAACAACCAAATTGCTTTAGTAGCCTCTTACAACAGGTGGGAAATGCTGTGGAATTATTCAACAACCAATTGCTTTAGTAGCCTCTTACAACAGGTGGGAAATGCTGTGGAATTATTCAACAACCAATTGCTTTAGTAGCCTCTTACAACAGGTGGGAAATGCTGTGGAATTATTCAACAACCAAATTGCTTTAGTAGCCTCTTACAACAGGTGGGAAATGCTGTGGAATTATTCAACAACCAAATTGCTTTAGTAGCCTCTTACAACAGGTGGGAAATGCTGTGGAATTATTCAACAACCAAATTGCTTTAGTAGCCTCTTACAACAGGTGGGAAATGCTGTGGAATTATTCAACAACCAAATTGCTTTAGTAGCCTCTCACAACAGGTGGGAAATGCTGTGGAATTATTCAACAACCAAATTGCTTTAGTAGCCTCTTACAACAGGTGGGAAATGCTGTGGAATTATTCAACAACCAAATTGCTTTAGTAGCCTCTTACAACAGGTGGGAAATGCTGTGGAATTATTCAACAGCCAATTGCTTTAGTAGCCTCTTACAACAGATGGGAAATGCTGTGGAATTATTCAACAACCAAATTGCTTTAGTAGCCTCTTACAACAGGTGGGAAATGCTGTGGAATTATTCAACAACCAAATTGCTTTAGTAGCCTCTTACAACAGGTGGGAAATGCTGTGGAATTATTCAACAACCAAATTGCTTTAGTAGCCTCTTACAACAGGTGGGAAATGCTGTGGAATTATTCAACAGCCAATTGCTTTAGTAGCCTCTTACAACAGGTGGGAAATGCTGTGGAATTATTCAACAACCAAATTGCTTTAGTAGCCTCTTACAACAGGTGGGAAATGCTGTGGAATTATTCAACAGCCAATTGCTTTAGTAGCCTCTTACAACAGGTGGGAAATGCTGTGGAATTATTCAACAACCAATTGCTGACGGGAAAAAAAAGTAAGAAGACAAAGCCAAAACACTTATATTTGTTCATAAATGTTGGTACATTTTAGTGTTTAAATAAACTGCATGAACAGCTGGCGCAAAGAACAATGGCTTAGATATCTTGTGATAACTTTACCTTTCATCATTTTTCTCAGCAAATGTCATTTGAGCATAATCTGCAATCTCATGCTGTCTAAAGACAGGGCTCAGAAAATATTTTTGAAAGAAGTAGTCTTTTGGGTTGTCTCCTAACAGACTGTGGTAGCCTGACAGCATTTTGTTTTAGCCTAAAATGCAAGCACAACTTCCTGGTGTATCCCAATAGCCCAATGGGTTTTTCAGTATGAACTTTGGAAGAAAAAACATTTAAGTAGAGAGTCCCAGGCACCCAATACCTAGGATGTTTTGAGCTGTTGAAGCAAAGGCGTACAGGGGGAAGTTTTGCCCAAATAATGGCACCATTTATCACATATTGTTCATGTTTTGCCTGAACAGACGAACTGCTTTTGCCCAAATTGGGGGAAGGAGGGGGTGGGGGTGGGGGGGGTGCAACTCCTGCACCTACCTCATATGTCTATGCCTGACAGGGTGGAAATTCTTAAAGAAACATCAAGTTGTCCCCCCCCCCCCTTAAATAGAAGACAAAAATGGAAGAAAAAGTCCTACTGAGCTAAAGTAAAACAAGCATAATTGTTTTATATTACTTACTTGGTCCATTTGAAATTTTAGTAATCACACCTTCTACGACAACTTTGTTATAATAAAAGAACAAAGGGACGGCTGCTGAATTGTTACCTTTTTCTTTAGTTGAGCTGCCTCCCATTTAAGAACATCAATGGTGTCTGGGACCTGAGGCTGCCTGGAAAGAATCAAACAATAGCTACAACTGAAGATTTTATTTCCTATAACCAAACTTATTTCAGGGAACAATCTTCTTCTCTCAGATTGTTGAAAATCTTCAAAAAAAATTCTTTCAATTTACAAGCTACTGTGTAAAGGTCATAATTTGTTGAGTACACTACTCTTTGTGAGAGAGAGGCAACACTACAGCGCTTATCACTGACAAACACAGATCCATTGAATGTAATTATTTTCAAATAAGACTTCAAATAGTCTGGTATTTTTAAAAAAAAAGAAAAAAATATCTTGGATAATTTACCATGAGCCCTCCACATGCAATTTAACTTCCAACTTTAATAATAGCTAATAAAGTTCTGAAGAACTTATGCACTTAAATACATTAAGCTTTAAATCAATGCAAAAATTGCATGGAGAATGCCATAAAATATAAGCAATACCCAGGCCCAAGCCCTACTATTTCATATTTTACACACAGTGGTTTTGCTATGACCCACAGGATTGTCCTAACTCCAACCATTTCCCCCCTGCACAGATTACTGGTAAAATCTGTTACTTTTGAGGGTAGATTATAGGGAGACAGAGATTAATACATATTTCATATGAGCACCTTTTAATTATCATGAGCAAACATTCAGTCAGAGTGTTTCTTTTGTTGCTATGACAACTGCTACAGACCATATGTAGTAGCCATGAGTGGGACACAAAACACATTTAAGACTATCTAAGGTTAGCACCACTATCAGTTGGCACTAAGTGGATACTCAAATTTGGGCAAAAACAAGAATGCTTCCCAGATGGCAGAAAATGACACTTTATGTGTTTCTTTTCTTAGTTTGTTGTTAAAGGAGTAATGCTTTGTTTTGGGGTAATTTGGGGCAAATTGAGAACTGCTGGAAGGGATTTGGTGGTAAACTCCTGGCTGACTTAAGGTAGTAGTGGGAATTTGTGAGGGTAAGAAGGGCTTCATTTTGGCACCAGTATGGGCTTCAGCAAAGATCATTGAGGGTCTTTTTTCTGTCCCTCATCAACCCTTTCAGCTACAATCATAATTAAGAACATCTTTGATAGTACATAAACATACATATCAAATTCATTCAGTGGGTATATCATTATTTTTCTGCTGTAATGGCAACTGGTACACACCATTTGTTTTTCCTGCTATTGACTATATTAATCAGGGTTTCAGCCACAAGGGTACTTCATGTAAAGGCTACCTCAAACTGAGGTAAATAGACCACTGAATAGAGATGAATATGCTGAATAGCCTAAAGTGAATGGGGTTAGCTGGTGTCTATTTACTTCATTTTGAGGCTGACTTGCATGAAGTATATACCCCTTCAAGGGTTGTGAGTGATGAAAAAGACCAACACTGATCTTTGCTGACCCATACTGATGCCAAAAATGGAAGACTTACAACCCTCACAACTTCCCACTACTACTGTAACTAGACATGCCCGTACTTGCAGGCAAGTACATATCGAAGCCATTGAGTTATGGGAGTCTTGTGTTATTAAGCCTGTACACATTGCCGTATTCCATTCAGGTTGTGAAGTGGTGATTTCACCGCATTTATTTTTGCTTCTATTACTCCCCAAAATGGACACTACACTATATAATGTACAACCTATTATATTACTACTGGAAAAATACAAAGTAGGTTAAATACTGAACGAGAAACGTTTGATAACCTTTGCATTACCTTTGGCCAATCTCGCTGTTCTGGCCAGGCCTATGTATTTATACCCTGTCGCATTGTCAATGCAGTGCATGCAACGCAGCTAGTGTCGCAGCTAAGACTGTCAATGTATTTGCGCTTGGTAGGTTGCGAGGTACGGTGTCACGAAAATAAAAGATATACTTTGAGTAACCTGTCTGTCGAGGCATTTGGTTTATTCATAACACCATCAGAAAAATGAAGTTGCCGTTGACCACAAGGGCTACCTTGTTTAGGTTGCATGCTGAACCAGTACGTCAGCGTAACAGTCGGTCAATCATTCGACCACAGTGTACTTAACGGCAAGGCACTGAAGTCAGATGGTATTGAAGTATAGGTAAGCAGTATACATTTTGTTTGCGTTCCCATTCCTATACGTGTACGTCGATAACGAACGTATATGCTTGATTACAGATGGATTTTGAAAAATTCTGCAATTCGCGTGCGTAGCAGTTCACTTGGCCAATAATTTAATGTTGCACATGTGCTCAGGAGAACCTATATCGAACCTTGCAAGCAAGCAAAAAACTCTTTCTCGTGCGTAGCAGTTCGTTATGGCAATACTGTACGTTCATGCGGAATTTGTGTGCACGAGAAGGTATACCGAGTCACATAAGCAGTTGAAAAAGCACGTGACAAGTAGAGCAATCCCTACAATTGAAACTGTAGGCTTCGATTAATTCAGCCAGAAATTAACACCAGATCTCTTTCAGCAAATTCTCAACTTGCCCCAATTACCCCTGTAATAAAAAAAATGGCAAGAAGAAACACAGGAAGTGCTATTTCCTGCCATCCGGGAAGCATATTGTTTTTACAAAAATTTGATGACACAAGGTGCCAACTGATTATGGTGCAACAATTAAATAAGAGCATTCATTTTTATTTGCTTCCCACCACTTTGATTTTTGTGTTTTAAAACCTGTCATTATGGTAACTTTTGAGGGTTTAAACTACTGATAACAGAAACATAAAGAGAAACCATTTGTTATCAAACAAAACAATGATAATGAATGTAAGTTCATGGTTGCTACAGGATCATAATAAATTCAGCAGTGAGTACTCTAATCCTCTAACATGCAAAAAACATTTAGTACCCAACCATTCTTTCAATGGGCCTATGATTAATATTTCACAGTACATAATCTTTTTTGAAGGAAGAACTTAATAGACTTCTTCCATGGCAATATATAGATGGAGTTTAACAGCCCAGTTTCAATCCAATTGGTTTATGTCCAGCTGGCCCAAGTCAAATCCAGTTGTAGCTCACTGGCTTGTTTTTCCTACCCCACTGCTTATATGCTTAGCACCAAGTACAATGGTGGGAGGTTCAAATATATTTATGATTGCTCTTTAACATATTTCAGGTTATGTTGATGGTTAGAGACTTTTCTGTAATTTATTGATTTTGAGATGTAAACTAAACACAATTTTTACCTCTATATATATTTTCCTATGAATGGAAATGATTTTATTTTAAAAATTTCATAATAATTTTGAAGTCAAAATCCAACAGAAAAACAACAAGTTAGGAAATAAAAATCTGTTTCTAGAGGTATATATTCTCATCATTTAATGTGTTCACAATTAATTTGATCCAAAACATTTTCACTCCCTTAATGTTTCAGTACAACAAGTACAACCTAGGTAATTTGTCAATATAAAATCAAACCTGAGTCTGATCACAATTTTACTGTAAGTACTCTTAATATCTGCCTAAAATTTTTTGATTCAGTATTTTTGTCAATTGTCATTTTGCAAATGAAATGTGTTTAAATGATGCATAGATTTATAAAACAACACAAAGAAGCTCTTACAGAAGAAAAATTAGACATGATATCAATCATAAAGTGACTGCTACATGACTGGTTATGCAATAATATCGTTGTAAATTTATATCCTTTTCTCTCTGTGCTTAAACATATGAATTTAGAGAGTGGAAATGCTTCAGACAAATGACACAAGACATTATCAACTTCAGAGGGCATAGTGCTTCAAATAGGGTTAAAAGCTCAAAACAAGTTATTGTACAAAAACTCAAAGCCAATGGGCATTTTCTCAAAAATAACTTTTAACAAAGTAACATTTAAAATCTTACTTCGTTACTTTATGGTCATACTTCATATAGCAAGATATTTCACTCCATTATGTCTGCTTCGTGTATCAGGGCACCAAGAATTGGTGTCCCCATAACACCTAGCATTCAATGTGCCAGTTTAATTTTAAATATTAAGTTGAGCTGAAAACTTTCAAAAACAACACAAACCAATGTTTGCAGAAATAAGATAGAGTACAAAGATCCATTTTCATCATTTTTTTGATTGCTCATGACCAACATAACTCCAACAGGATAGGGGCCAAAAAACCCTCAAATGTTCATTGGGATAGAATACATGACTCTCGAACCATGGAAATAACTTTTCTGATAACATCCTGGGACCTTCTTATCATGTAACTTTGTTTACCAAAAAATTAATTAGTTTGTGCAAGTGTTGAATCATCAAAGTTTACCAACATAATTCACTCTTGGGGACACCAAAATTTCATGATATTCAACTATGCCTAGAACAAGGTTAGTTTTGAATTTTTCTCGCCAAATGAGCAACTATCTAAAAGAGTTTGACCTACTTAAAATCAAGAAAACTTTGACCACCTGAGAATGATCATATTTGCTTGAATGATGAAATATACATTAGAAAACCAACATAACTAGGGGGAAAACAAAAAGTTTTGTCCACCAGGTTGTTTTTAATAGTATTGTTTGGAAAATCTGGTGGAGCACTAATGCTGATATTTTTAAAAATGTTGACTTTTGGTGATATGCTTACCATGATACATGAGCAAAGTAGTGCAATTTGTGATAAATATGTTTTTCTGATTATTAAAATTTGCATGTTTGTATGTCACAGCCATAACTAGGGGGTAGGGGTGCCACAGCAAAGAAGTCTATTTTCTAAAAAATACTAAACATTGGATATTCAGTTTATATATCAGAAAATAGCCTAGTTGGTAAGGCATAATAAAATACATGAGGCACTGGTTTGTTGCATTCCCTGTTTTAAAATATAGCATTACATTTGCAAAGTCAGTAAAAAACCAATTGGACCCCTAGTTTATGAATTGAGCTATTAGTAAAAGTTCATGCAAGAAGGCTTGGTATCAGGGTCATCGATCCTGGAGGAGAGGGGTGGGGGAAAATTACCATGCAAATGGCAATATTGGGGGCAAACATACCACTAACCCCAATAATTCTGGCAGATTTAAAAAAATAAAAGGCAGGATAACTTCAAACAAAATTAAACATTGTGGTATGCAGATGACTTTTCGGATTAGATAAAACATCAAATTTGAGCCTTTTAATTTTTAATAATAAAAAAATGCTGCACTCATGTTGTACCATTCATCTATCTTTCAATGTGAGTGTGCGAGCATATTTTTTTTTGCTGATGGACAAGTAAGGTCTGGGACATGGTCTAGGGTTCTGGTTTTTGGATAATTTGTGCCCCCCCCCCCAATCCACCAATTAGATCAATGACCCTGCTTGGTATAAGGTCTGTCTAAAGCTACTGATGTGTGTACAGTGCCACTGGGGATGCCTGAAATACAGTATGGTGCATAAGTTTTCTTCAAGATGAAGGTTGAATGTTTCCAGAGGAGTTGACAAGGTGATTCACGGTGGGTGCAAACTGCCAACACTGCTGGGTCTAACAGCATGGGAGTGTCTTGGAAAAAAATAAAAGTGTGCCACCACCACTGTCAGCTAAGTAAACATGCTTTAGAGGGAGGGTTTCTGCAAAGCAAATATCAAAGCATTGATAGCAGTCAAGGATAACATAAAACAGGGGAATATATAGTAAAGTGTAAATTTGATGAAAAGTTTTGCAAGGAAAGGGGTTAAATAAAAAAATCACCATTTAATGGGAAATAACAGATTATTAAAAGACTTGTTGCTGGATGGGTAGTAACCAGAAAGATAGAGAATGGTAAAACTGTACATAACTTTGTACTGTAGGTTCTTGACTGAAGATAAAGTTTAGATTGAAAATTTGAGTAAAAAGGAGAGTATAATGAAATTGAGAGCTTTCTTTATTTTTATTAGAATACCACTGTTGTATATTAGAGTTGAAATGGCTACTACTACCCATCCATCAACTATCTTGATGATGACTCTATCACAGGTCAATAAAATCCTTTGGAATTCTAAATTTATATATAGACCCTCCCTCTTCTGTTTTTATTTAGGTCTCTAGCTATTTTATCTATGTCCTGCAATTCACATACAGTCATATAACTAATAGCGGTACTTTTTACAGTCAACACAGTGGTCATCAGATATTATGCGCAGTTGCAGTGCAAATTCCGATCTTGGATAGATGGTACATCATCATTCAAGAATTTTTTACAGGAAAGTAACCTTGAAAATTTATTTTAAACCGAATAACAGAATAGGAAGAGCTTTCTTTTATACCATAAATAATTGGTATTATAGCTGTAAATGCTCAGGGGGGCAAAATGGAAACAAACAGTAAAAAAAAAACAAAAAAAAACAAACAAACGAGAAAACATATGTAAAGATAATTAGAGGGTGGGACATGCATGTATGACCTGCATCAGTGTGAAAGGAATGTCAGTCAAGGCCGGACTTAACCTGGGAATCTCAGGCCTTGGGAACTTCACATATAAATTGTAACAGTCGTCTATATGATTAAGTCTAATCCTATGACTGCTAGGCCTCAACTACAACACTAGAACAAAGTGACATGGACTGTGAGTGAAAAAAGAACAGTATGACATGGAGCATAATTTAAACAAGAACAGTATGACATGGAGTGTAAGTGAATCAAGAACAGTATGACATGGAGCGCAAGTGAATCAAGAACAGTATGACATGGAGCGTAAGTGAATCAAGAACAGTATGACAAGAAGCGTAAGTAAAACAAGAACAGTATGACATGGAGCGTAAATGAATCAAGAACAGTAAGACATGGAGTGCAAGTGAATCAAGAACAGTATGACATGGAGCGTAAGTGAATCAAGAACAGTATGACATGGAGCGTAAGTGAAACAAGAACAGTATAACATGGAGCGTAAGTGAATCAAGAACAGTATGACATGGAGCGTAAGTGAATCAAGAACAGTATGACATGGAGCATAAGTGAAACAAGAACAGTATGACATGGAGCGTAAGTGAATCAAGAACAGTATGACATGGAATGCAAGTGAATCAAGAACAGTATGACATGGAGCATAAGTGAAACAAGAACAGTATGACATGGAGCGTAAGTGAATCAAGAACAGTATGACATGGAGCATAAGTGAAACAAGAACAGTATGACATGGAGCATTAGTGAAACAAGTCACCACCAAAAGGGATGAGTGGTTTGTAGAACAAGTGACAGCCCTGGGTACAGAAGCCATCAACTGAAGGGAGAGAGATGGCTCACAGAAAGGTAAGTACCAGGTCAGAGGTACAACAAGTCACAATCAGAATAGGGTGCTGTACTGTCAGGTATTTGTCATGTAGGTCTTTGCATTCTATTGTTCATGACTACAAAGATGACTCCACCATCAAAGGGTTCTATTAACATTTTAAAAAAACACCTCAGAAACCTTAGAGCCTACAAGACTCATTTCCATGTAATATCACTTTTGCCAGGATCAACAAACAAGCAATAGCTATGGAAAGACCTGTGAAGAAGTTGTTAAATTTAAAATAAAAAAAAGAAAACTTAACTCACTTTGGTCTGTTAGCTGGTGACTTAGTTGGTGTAGATTTTGCTGAACCCTTGCTAAGCTGCAAAGATAAAAGATGATTTGTGAAGTATACATGATCAGCTTCACTTTGTAACAAACTTAGGTAGCTGTAATGGTAATAGCCTAATTGAGTGCATTGTTAGAAGTATTACCAAAATAAACCAGACACTAAATCCTTTATGACAGGTATCAATGGGTAAGGTTGAAAATTAACCAGTTTTACAGCTCAGTTTCTAACCAAATGGTAAACATCGGGCTGGCCTTTTTCTACTTGTGGCTCACTGGTTTGTTTTCCCTACTCCATTGCTTATGCTTAGTACCAAGCACAATAACAGGTGTAGGTTCCCTTTTTAGAGTCTTCAGTACGACGTGGCCAAGAGTCAAACTCCTCCACTGCTCTTGACTGTAAGTCAGATGCTGTAATCATTTGATCATGCAGTTGGTTTTTGCTTTGCTCAAGAGAAACACCCTTCCTCCAAAGATCTTTTGTAATTTATGAAATATCTTCTGGATCAAGAAATACTTATTCACAAATTAATGGTTTCTGGAGATACCAATTGCCCATGCAAAAATAATGATGAATAGTGCTGCAGGGTGTTGGCAATTCTTTTGATAACCCTACATCAATTATCTCTTATTTTCTTGTCAGAAAACCTGCACTAATTTATTGTATTTTTGTATGTATGTTATTATATTTCCTAACAAAATAAGCTTTTCTTCCATAATATATTCCCAGCAGCATACCATTGCTATGGAAGTGTATTGTGGTCAGAAACAAAATTTAAACTTTTCTGCATTTAAAACTCTTTTGGTACATACGTGGTACATACAGGAAGATTTTTTGAAGATATGAAAAGATAATGTTTGAAAACTGTTTTCAAACTGTTGATAAATTTTTTGAAAAGTTCGAAAAATTCTAAAGGTTTTTGAATGAAGAAATAATTTTTTTACGTGACAACAATACCCTTCCGCACAATGCAACAAGTGTCCTTGAAAAAGAAGGTTGGAAAAATAAAGATGAAAATAGCCCTAATTGGGAAGACTTTCCTTTGATATCAAAAATTTCCATGTTTAGCTCACATGTTTTCTCTACAGCTGCAAAGCAAAAGGCACTTTTGTGAAATTGTTAGAGTATTGGTATTTTTTTGATATCTGTCTAAAGTATATCTCTTATTTTTTCATCAGATGATTTGGATGAGAATTCTTGGTTTTAATGCTCCATACATCTAACAAACTTCCAACCATGTTACTTAAAAAGTAAACCCCCATTAAAAACAGATCTTGCATCCACTCTTTTGCCAACCAATTGACTTAGAGTAGTAATTTGACTCACCTGCCTACCAACCTTGCTGTCCACCACCAACCACTTTTCCTTGACAAACTCTTCTTTCATTCCTCCAAGAGGATGGTGAATTCGTAATTTAACTTCCAGTTTTCCTCCAATTTCTTTCCTTCCTTCACATAACTGGGCAAAGAATTAATATATATCCACTATTACATTTGACTCTTTGGTTGTCTATCAGGATGACTAAAGCAAGAAGCATTAAAGACACTCACAGGTATCACTTCAAAAGTAAATCTAAAACTCAAGAGACAAATCTTCTGCAATTCTTTCAACCATAAGCGTTTTAGCAGAAACTTTTCACCACCTCGTGATTTAACAGCTTGTCATTTTAAGGGTACCTTGTCAATTTTATTTCCCACAACCAGTCCTGTAAAAAATGTTTTATTTCCTAGGAAGGGAGTAAAATCTAATTTTCACCAGAAGATAGTAAATTTTCCATCAACTCTCCCCAAACTTTCAAGAACAGAAAAGGGGAGTTGTCAAAATTTCCCCCCAGATGACCAAATTTCCTAAGAAGGAGCCTCAACTTTTCCCACCCATACCTGCCACCTTTCACTAATTACAATATCATCCTGTATTTTATCAGTCTTTATCATTTTGTGCCATTTTAAAGGGAGAAACTTGTTGCAATACAAAAAGAAAAAAAAAAACGGAATTTTACTGGTGAATATAAAAGCTTTATGGGACAACAAAGAGGTTATGATGACAATTAGGACGGTGATTGAGTCATGGAAAAACTCTTCAATCTTGAATGAAGAATGACCCAAGAGTATTGACCCAAGAGTATTGACCCAAGAGTATTGACCCAAGAGTATGAACCAAGTGAATAAAGGGTGGTAAATATAATCATGTTACGAGTAACATGACAAGGATAGAGACTATTGTATGACGTTATTGAATACCATCGATGAGCTCAAGAAAAATCTAAACATATCCAAACACTGTATGCTACATCTCAAAATATATTTAATATGTCATGAATCAAGTTAAATAAACTTGTTTCATTGATTCTACTCACAGGTATACTGCTGTGAATTTCATGTTTAGTCTCTAAATCTGCTAACTTTAATGATGCTGTACCGAGAACCTTGTTGCCTCGTAGTAAACCTCTGAAAAGAGAGAACCAGTAAAGGCACAACTGAAATATTACTGCAACATACAAGAAGGGCTAAATAAAGAAAATGTTATCTCCTTCTCTTGTCTTTTATGAACACAAAAGCATTTCCACAACAATATAATTGTCAGTGACTTGTTTAAATTTAGTAAAATTAATCATAAGTTCATCTTGAAGTATAAACATTGTATATGTTTATGAGAGCATAGCTTTTTCTAGTCCCAAGCAGTCAGCAAACGAGGTAACAATGGCCATTTTTAACTGAGTCAACAGAGCTTGAAATGAGCTCTAGCATTGTGCTACAGCTCTATGCAGAGCAGGAGGAGCTTGAGGCTGTGCATGTTTGACTCTGGTTAACTTGTCCAGTGGAACGCTTGTGGCACCCATAAAAGGTCTTACTCTCCTATAGTGATAATGTCATTACCCATGATACAGGGCTTCACCAGTATCTATTATTATATATAACTCACTCAAAATACTGTACTTCACCAGTACCTAATAACTTACTTGTGTTGTATGACTTAAATATTACTCACTTGTGATACAGGACTGTACCAGTATCTATTATTATATAATTCACTTATAATACTGTTCTTCACCAGTACCTAATACCTTACTTGTGTTGTATGACTTAAATATTACTCACTTAGGATACAGGACTGTACCAATATCTAATATTATATAATTCACTTATAATACTGTACTTCACCAGTACCTAATAACTTACTTGTGTTTGTTGTATGACTTAAATATTACTCACTTGTGACACAGGACTGTACCAGTATCTAATATTATATAATTCACTTATAATACTGTTCTTCACCAGTACCTAATACCTTACTTGTGTTGTATGACTTAAATATTACTCACTTATGATACAGGACTGTACCAGTATCTAATATTATATAATTCACTTATAATACTGTACTTCACCAGTACCTAATAACTTACTTGTGTTGCATGACTTAAATATTACTCACTTATGATACAGGACTGTACCAGTTTGTAATATTATATAATTCACTTATAATACTGTACTTCACCAGTACCTTATAACTTACTTGTGTTGTATGACTTAAATATTACTCACTTATGACACAGGACTGTACCAGTATATAATATTATATAATTCACTTATAATACTGTACTTCACCAGTACCTAATAACTTACTTGTGTTGCATGACTTAAATATTACTCACTTATGACACAGGACTGTACCAGTATGTAATATTATATAATTCACTTATAATACTGTACTTCACCAGTACCTAATAACTTACTTGTGTTGTATGACTTAAATATTACTCACTTATGATACAGGACTGTACCAGTATGTAATATTATATAATTCACTTATAATACTGTACTTCACCAGTACCTAATAACTTACTTGTGTTGCATGACTTAAATATTACTCACTTATGATACAGGACTGTACCAGTTTGTAATATTATATAATTCACTTATAATACTGTACTTCACCAGTACCTTATAACTTACTTGTGTTGTATGACTTAAATATTACTCACTTATGACACAGGACTGTACCAGTATGTAATATTATATAATTCACTTATAATACTGTACTTCACCAGTACCTAATAACTTACTTGTGTTGCATGACTTAAATATTACTCACTTATGACACAGGACTGTACCAGTATGTAATATTATATAATTCACTTATAATACTGTACTTCACCAGTACCTAATAACTTACTTGTGTTGCATGACTTAAATATTACTCACTTATGATACAGAACTGTACCAGTATGTAATATTATATAATTCACTTATAATACTGTACTTCACCAGTACCTAATAACTTACTTGTGTTGCATGACTTAAATATTACTCACTTATGATACAGGACTGTACCAGTTTGTAATATTATATAATTCACTTATAATACTGTACTTCACCAGTACCTTATAACTTACTTGTGTTGTATGACTTAAATATTACTCACTTATGACACAGGACTGTACCAGTATGTAATATTATATAATTCACTTATAATACTGTACTTCACCAGTACCTAATAACTTACTTGTGTTGCATGACTTAAATATTACTCACTTATGACACAGGACTGTACCAGTATGTAAAATTATATATAATTCACTTATAATACTGTACTTCACCAGTACCTAATAACTTACTTGTGTTGCATGACTTAAATATTACTCACTTATGATACAGAACTGTACCAGTATGTAATATTATATAATTCACTTATAATACTGTACTTCACCAGTACCTAATAACTTACTTGTGTTGTATGACTTAAATATTACTCACTTATGATACAGGACTGTACCAGTATCTAATATTATATAATTCACTTCTAATACTGTACTTCACCAGTACCTAATAACTTACTTGTGTTGTATGACTTAAATATTACTCACTTATGATACAGGACCTCAAACTTGATTTGTTTTCTTTTGGCAGCAGACATAAAAGACCTAGCTTTAAGATTGACCTGTACTTTATGAGTTGACTGGTATTCCACATTCTCTATTCCCTTTGCATATCCAGTCTGACCTGTTTGAGGGGAATCCTAAAAAAAAACAAAAGTAGTATTCAATAAGTGAGTGCCGTAATTTGTTCTGGTGGCTATGCACATGCCCAAATCTTCCAATTTCTGCTGATAAACAAACCAATCTCACACCAACAACACATTTCAAACTTTGAGTTTACATGGAAACTAGGTGTTGTCATTCTGTCTCATCCAACCACAACATAAGTGGAATTGTAAGTGTGGTTCTATACGGTGTACTTTGTGCAAATTGCCAGTTGTGGTGAAAAATATACATTTAAACATGCTGCAAAGTAGGGCTGAATCCCTATTTTCGTTCAGGTTGGCTATTCACATTTGAGTTTAGCATTGTGTGCATGTACTGCACCAAAACAAGGGAACAGCCCTACACTATGTACCAAGCTTGGTTTGTGTATCCCATGCTGTTCCTCACAGTTCTGTGTACAAGAAATTACTGAACTACTGCTTGTAGAAAAATGCTGGAAAAATTGTATGATAAACCTCAAACAGGTGAAGATGCAAAATAAGATCTACATAAATATGTGTTACTGTAAGTCATGTTACTCAAGCTACTTCAAGGTTTCACTATGACAAAAGACCAAACCAGAGGAACAGACCCTATTGAAAGAAAGATTACAAAGTGTAAATTTTGCATTCCTGTCTTTTATGACAATCCAGTTCAAGCTAAGAGTTAGGAGAAGTAATAGGATTTGGTTTGTTACAGTATAGAGCCCTGCCCACACTATACCACTTGATGCAATGCAACTCATTGTAACAAGATTGTTCAGACACATTGCAAAGTGTGGAATGCTTTGCAACTAGTTGCAAACTGACGTGCAACCCAGTTTCATGCTACTAAACATGTTCAGTCGCATGAAACTGAAACGTGCAACTGAAGACCAACTTCTGGACAGAAGCCTGTGAAGATCAGTTAACCAAAATGGACAGAACTCATTCCTATCTCTTCAACGTAACAAATAAAGAGTATGTTAAACTTAAGAACTTTGCACAAATCGCTTCATAGACCTGAGACTTGTTGCATAATGTGGACGTAATGCTCTTACAACTAGTTAGTGGTCACCACAACAAGGCAGTCTTGTTGCAATAAATTTCATTGCATAGTGTGGATGAGGCCTAAAACCTCCTGGTTTTATTTTGTAGCCACACATTTTTTTCCAGTGTAATAGTAGAGTTTGAACTGACTGAGTGTATCCATTTTGCATATTACTGTATCAAATTAAGAAGAAAGTTTAATTAATTTGTCGGAAATGTGAGAGGCTGCTAGCTGGTATCAGTTTTAATGATTTGAAGGCAACCTCATTGACTTGGCAAACCCACCCCAGTGGTTCAAAATGAAACATCAACAGGAAGCATTGCTGCTCATGAAGGAACATTTGAACTGACAATCTTTATGGAGTTCTTTGAGAAGATATATGGTTCTGTGGTTTTATGAACCAGAACGCAAAACTGCATTGAGTTTTCAATGATACACAAATGTTCCATTTCAAATAATCCCATCATGTACCATTATCTTCCCATTCAAATGTTATTCTAACATGATCAAGAAATAATTAAGATGTGTTAACACAACACAACACAACACAACACAACACAACACAACACAACACAACACAACACAAACTTTTCAGTTTAGGGAGCTAGACACTTTGAGTTTTCAATTCTTCCCAAAGTTAGGAATTGTCACTGTAGAATACCATCAATTTATTTACTTTTCCACCCATATACAAATCATATGGTGAACTTTTTTACGATGTTCCATTGTGGAAATTTGGGGGATCCTCTAGCAAGCAATACACACTAAAACTGAATGTGTCCCGAGGTGTGATTGGAGGAAAGTATGTAATCATTGGTGCATGGAACCAATCACAAGGTTTTAAAAGAGATTTTCTGTCGAAGTTCACCTAGTCTTCTTGGCAGGTATCAATTGTGTACTATCCTTTGTTATTAGGTAATGAGAAATAAACAAGCACAGTGCAAGTACTTGCGCAAAATATGTCCCCCAAGCAGGCTATGTTTCTGCATGCATCTGTTAAATCTTTTAAACTTTTCACAATGTTGAGTGTATGACAAAGGTCCTTATCATGTGAAAAGGGGAATTTTTGGAGGATTTTTGTAATTGCAGATTAGAGGGTGGAATGGTAATTACTCTACCTAAATCTGGATACTTGGCATCTTTGTAGGGACCATCTCCACACTTTAACCCAACCACATACCAAATATGACATCTATTCGACATCTATTGTGTTAACCAGATTTTCAGACTTTGAACCCTATGACCGCAGATGACCTTTAACCTCTGCCAAAAACAATAGGGACCATCTCCTGACTATAACACATCCACATGCCAAATATGAAATCTATCCCAGTTTCCTATCTTGAGATATCATGTTGACCAGATTTCCAGACTGTGACCCCTGGTGATCTTTGTCCTCCTCCAAAAAATAGGGACCATCTTCTGACCATAATGCGTCCACATACCAACTATGAAATCTATCCAAGTTTCCTATCTTGAGATATCATGTTAACAAGATTTGCAGTCTTTGACCCCCAGTGACTCCAGATGACCTTTGACCTCCGTCAAAAACGCTAGGGACCATCTTCTGACCATAACCCATATACATGCCAAATATGAAATCTATCCCAGTTTCCTATCTTGAGATATCATGTTGACCAGATTTCCAGACTGTGACCCCTGGTGATCTTTGTCCTCCTCCAAAAAATAGGGACCATCTTCTGACCATAATGCGTCCACATACCAACTATGAAATCTATCCAAGTTTCCTATCTTGAGATATCATGTTAACAAGATTTGCAGTCTTTGACCCCCAGTGACTCCAGATGACCTTTGACCTCCGTCAAAAACGCTAGGGACCATCTTCTGACCATAACCCATATACATGCCAAATATGAAATCTATCCCAGTTTCCTATCTTGAGATATCATGTTGACCAGATTTCCAGACTGTGACCCCTGGTGACCCCAGATGATCTTTGTCCTCCTCCAAAAAATAGGGACCATCTTCTGACCATAATGCGTCCACATACCAACTATGAAATCTATCCAAGTTTCCTATCTTGAGATATCACGTTAACAAGATTTTCAGCCTTTGACCCCCAGTGACCCCAGATGACCTTTGACCTCCGTCAAAAACGATAGGAACCATCTTCTGACCATAACTCATCCACATGCCAAATATGAAATCTATCTAAGTTTCCTATCTTGAGATATCGTGCTAACAAAGTTTTAAGAAATTGACCCCTGGTGACCCCAGATGAGTTCTGATCTCCGCCAAAAACAATAGGGTTCTTCCTCTCAATATGGCGCATCCATGTACCAAGTTTGAAAACTGTCAGACATTCCTATCTTGAGATATCGTGCTAACAAGCAAAGCGTCACAAATACACGCACGCACACACACACACATACACAGGGCATACCCCTATTCAATGCCTTACAGGGTACACAGAACTGTTCCCCATAAGGAAATGGAGGGAATTCCCCCTTAGCCGTTTATGTCACGTGGCACATGAATGCCACGAGCGAGGGCGGGCTGTTGCATATCACATGACAGAGCTCATTGCAGTGTCCGAATTTTCGGGTAGCTATGCCAGTTACGAGCTCCATGTGAGCGAGGAAAGACGTGCCAGGCTTCAGCTCTTGTGAGCGGCCTGTACCTGGCAAGGTATCGTTTACAAGCTCACACACACATACACACATACATACACACGCCATCATGATTGCAAAGGTTTCTCTTATCATCGAAACCAAAAATCACACATACACATTGACAATGACAAATGATTTAAGCTTCAAAAGGAGAAAAAAGGTCCAAAAAATCAACAGAAATGAAATACCATTTAAAATTGACTATCAGCTGTCAATGCAATCTTATTAACCATTTTCAGAATATTTCCATCACAAAATAATCAGATCACTTGAAGGATGGTAATTATACTTACACTAGGATAAGGAAATTCAAACTTTACAAAGGTGTCTAGATCCTCATTACTTCCACCTGTGAATAAAGTTATACCACATGTGATTAAAGAAATTCAAAACTCTATTATACATGCTTAAGCAACAGATGTCTGCAAAAAGAATATTTCTGACAAAACCTTCATTTACTGTGACTAAAGCTGACTGTTGTTGGCAGAGAAAAAAGGGGATAAAGCAGTTAAGTTCAAATACAATCCTAATTAAAGGTTCAGCTTCAAACATGGTTCAAATGTACAGTATTTCCAGATCTTGAATTTTGAGGTGTGCCAGTGTGATAACAAAGCACTGTTCACCTCATGTAACAGTGCGGAGTACAGTTCTTTGAAAACCACATAAAATAGTCAAGTTCTAATAAATTTCAAATACAGTTTAAGTTAAAGGCCCAGTTCTCTCACCACAAACAGTACCAATTCTCCTAAACTTCTTACTTAAGCCCCTATCAAAATTGTCTGAAATTCATCCTTATCCAGTCACAACCTCAGTTTATTGCTTCAGGGTGAGTATAAAAAAGCTTTCTGTGTATAATCAAAACATTCTCAATACAGTTCATGCTGTGTAATATAAGCTATGTTAGTGTGTATTGTTTGAATTAACAGTCAATCAAAAAGCTGGGCCAATGGAGATTTTCTGTACCCTACTACAAGAAGTGTAGTTTGGGGTGAGAGGATTGGCCCTTTAAGGTTCAGTTCAGTTCAAATCTATTTTTCACAAAACAGCATACCTACCACACTTCTTAATTTCCAAAGAGTGCAGTTTGTATCACAGCTTCAAAATCTAAAACTGAAGGCCTTTATTTTCAATCTTCCCCTTTAGTGGTCTCTTATTACAAGTGGGGAATACCATGACCATACTATACAGCATCCAAACCATAAGGGGCTTATGCAATACAAGAAGTAGCAAAATTGTGCAATGCAAAAAGATTGATGATAATGAAATAGAAGAGATTAGTAATTATACAATTCAAAAGATTAATAAATGTGACACAAAAGTTTAACACACTAGACTGACATGATAAGTAGCATAGAAACAGAGGAATTTTTTGTTTAATTATATTTTACCATTTCAGTTTCACAAAGTGTGACTGCATTTATTCTAAAATAAAATTCTATCCTTTAACTTTCATATCAATGGATAATTATAAATGTTTATTCAACACTGCTTCCATACCTGCTGGATTCTTGTAATCTAATCCTTTTATAACTGTAATTTCCGCTTCATCTTTCTTCAGTCCGGGGGAAACTCTACGAGAGACATAAAATAATCAGAGTGGAGCACTTCACAAAACCAGTGAGGGCTAAACTACTTCCTTCACACCACAAAGGACTACATTTATTCACATTAATTAATATATATATATATTTACTTCTAACTGCCAATTAAGGCAAAAAACCGTCTGAAAAAACAACTTATCGGGTGAATTTACCCACAGGGTAAAAAACCATTTCCCCTTTACATTTTCACACACATTTTCAATGGGAATACGTAACTCCATGGTAAAATCCTACATACCATACCTAGTATAAATGATTACTTCAATGTATACTGACTTGCATACCAAATAGTATCTACTTTGTAAATCTAGGAGGGCCTCTTTGTCCGTTTAAGTATTCCTAAAGAAAAAGTGTGTAGAAACGTTAAGGCGAAACGTATTTTTCGCCCCCAAACTTTTTTTCCCCTCGAGTTAGACTTTCAACATCAACTTTCCCCTTAAGTGCCGAATTAGTGAAATATAATATATATATATATATATACCACTAGATTGAACAGTAGGGGGAAATGCGTACATCTTGGTACGTTTAGGCAAAATGAAAAACAATAAAATACATAACTGTATATTTCGCCTTTAAGGAAAAACATATACATGTACGTAAATTCAACAGTCCATTAGTTGTAGGTGTTAACAGATAGGTGTCCGTATTTTGGTCAACATTGAAGTAATTAGGTATATTACGTACCCCAATATGTATTTTACTATACACTAACGTATTCCCATTAAAACAGCGTATGAAAACGTAAAGGGGAATGTAAATTTTCCCCCTAACGGCAATTTTCCCCTTACGTTGATACTTTACCTCAAAATTTCCCCTTATTCCACAATTAGGTATATCATATATACCTAATTGTCATATATCACTGTCATATATATATATATGGCAGTGAGTTCCATGCCCCCCACCCACATTAAGTTAGTTCACTGATTTGTTGGCACATGGAATTGTGGGGCGCAGCATGAGATACACAAACCGAGCCCAGGACATTATGTTCAGAATTCCCTTGTTTTTGTACAGTACATGCACACAACCCCACACATAAATCTGAATAGTCAAAACAAACGAAAATGAGACTCAAGGACTTAACAGCAGATTAAAATGCATATTTTTGCACCAAAAAGGCAATTCAGATAAAGTCCACTGCACACAACCACACTAATAGTTCCTCCTTTTGTTATGGTTGGATTAAGAAAGAATAATGTGGTTTTTGTAACTCAATGTTCCTGCAGTTGTGATACTCAAAAGAAGACTTACTTTACACCAATGCAGTGCAACAAGTTGGGCAGGATGATTACAAGGCAGTTTTGCCAGCCAAAGCTGGAATTTAAATGTCTCCCCATGAACCAGCATTACAGAGCATTGCATTTGAATGAAAAACACTTGTCTGCTGACTTTCTCTCAATTCTAGATTGGTTGAGTGGTCTAGACTGAAGACTAACCTGCTGACTACTGAATTAAAATTGGTTGGGTGGTCTAGACTGAAGACTTTCACCTGCTGACTACTGAATTAAAACTGGTTGGGCAGTCTAGACTGGAGACTTTAACCTGGTGACTACTGAATCAAAAACTTTCAAAGGAAATACAAAAATACAAAAAAGGAAAAGAAATAGCTTCATACCTTACAGATGGGATAGTCCTTTGTTCATAATGAAATCTTGGTATAGGGTCATTATGTTGATGAGAAACAGTTAAGAGGTCTTTATCTTCCTGGCTGCATTGACAATATTCCTGGAATCTGAGGTGAAGAAATAAAATAGCAGATACATAGAAACACTTGGGAATCTTAAAGACAGGCTTTGAGTTTTAGAATTTCAAGGTGTGTTACAAATCACACTCCTCAGAAACTGAGGAGTGTGGTAGACATGCTGTTTTGTAAACTGCAATAGATTTACAAGAGTTAACATTCTTCATTTCAGTTTGTGAAAAATCACAACCCTAGTAGTGATTTTTACAAACTTCAAGGCCTGAAAAGCCACTTATTATACATGTTATCCCAATTTAACCTCAGAAATCAGTTGACATGTTTAACAGCACAGTCTTGTTTAAATTGACAGTAATGAATTGGCTGATTTATATGACCTAACATTCTTCAGGTTGATATGTTAAGAAATATATAAAAATCATTACTTGACTAGAGAACTGCATTTTTAGACAATTACTGTAAGAATAAAGACAGCCAACTAAATGAAACATGTATACATCTCAGAGAAAACTACAAAATGAAGCAGACCAGGGAAATGAATATTTACAGTAATGAACCTGTATATGTATTACTGAAAGCAACAGAAACACATACACATTACTACAGTCAGGTAATACTCTGACAGAAATAGCTGTACCCTTGTGGCCTGGGTGTTGTTGAATATGCCAATAGTATTTCTCACCTGTCTTAAGAGGTGACTGTTGAAACAAGTATACAATACCTTTACCTTTCATCTAGATAACACTAAATATCACATTTATGTTGGCAGTTTGTCCTAAAACTGCATCTGACTTACTGTCCATGAATAACTGACACAAATTGCACCATTACCCACTCAATACAATAAAGCACAGACACAATAAACAAACATCTTAAATACAAGAAACCCAATTCCTGTTTTGGATCATTACTTTTCATCTCCTCTGATTAGCATAAAGTACATACAAAGCATCCATACTTTATTGTGAAGCACTTGCACCATATTAATCTACAACATCGTATTTAAAGAAGGATACAGTCTAGTAATGGCTATATTAATATCAACCATTACTGGTGGCCATCAGACATAATTTTAAGATTAAAGGTCAAGAGCAGTCACTCATCCCAAACATGTTTTGAAATAACAGCCAGATCTCACAATTTTCTTCTCATTTCTCTTATAAGAGTTTTTCATGATGTTTTAGTACTGCATTATTACAGTGCATATTGTAGGTAAACCAAGCAATTATGAAAAGAAAACTTCACAATTTAGGAGCAAAAATATTGTCACATGATTTTCAAGAGCAATTTATAAAACTTGGTAAACCACTACACTAATCAACGTTGGAACGACAGCATTTTTGCTTTAACATCAGACATTACTGGGGCCATTAGACTTCATCTTCAGAATCTTTCACACACCTCTACCATAGATGGCAGCAAACAACCAAACACCCCAACAACAGCACACTTAGTGTAGGATTTGGACTTGAAACATCTTCCCATGGTACAAGAAAATAAAACTATATCATTAATGTTTCACCTATTGTGAATGCCTTATTTCTTAAACATGAAAATAAGTCACTTTCTACAAAAGAAATTTAATTTACTGAATTTCTGCTAATGGGTACATAATAAGTATCTTTGTCTGAGATATTTTGCCACATGTCTTATCCTTTTTGTCTATAACATTCATTTTAAAGGGGTAGTCAGAGTTTGAGAGTGAATACAAAGCTTTGTTTCAGCCCTTTGTTTTTCCTTTTTTTTTACTGATTATTTAGCAGAATCAACAGACACTGAAAAGTTCTTTCAAGTGAAAACAAATGTTTTTATCTGTGTTAATTAGTGTTAATTACTGTTTAATGGGAATTTTGTACAGTACAAAATGTAATGTTAGAGCTAACAATAATAGGCTACGATCAAATCTAGACATCGTAGTTTTCACCGGTCATTTTATGTTTAAGTAACCGCCTGTTCTGTGTAAATAGCCGTGCGTACCTTCGCAGCACATAAACAAGACCCGCTAGATGCTAGCTACATGCACAGTGTAATACACATACACACCTGTAGCTGGCTGATCGGCTCGTTCGGCGTGTATGGTTAAAAGCGCTCAGAGAATGGGTGTACTTCAATTGGCAATAACATGACACACTCCCTCAGTAATGATGTTCGAAGCGGGGAATCCCCAAACTTTTCAAGAAGCCGCTTCATTCATAAACGCAAGCAGCCAATCAGTGAGTACGATTCTTTGTAACAGAAGTTCGTTCCATGTACAGCACGGAGCAGCAGCATATAAACGATTTCAGCTGACTGCTACCATGTGCAACTGCTGCTATGTACGCTGTTGGTCTTGATAAACAGCGATCAAAATTTTTTTGAAACTTTTTTCAGTTCATGGGTTACAAACACTCCTATGTGATACAAGGACAGGAATAACATGGTTAGAACGCTGAACTTGTAATTTTTTGAAATTTTATCCCAATTTAACCTCAGAAATTAGTTGACATGTTTAACAGCACAGTCTTGTTTAAATTGACAGTAATGTTGGCTGATTTATATGACCTAACATTCTTCAGGTTGATATGTTAAGAAATATATAAAAATCATTACTTGACTAGAGAACTGCATTTTTAGACAATTACTGTAAGAATAAAGACAGCCAACTAAATGAAACATGTATACATCTCAGAGAAAACTACAAAATGAAGCAGACCAGGGAAATGAATATTTACAGTAATGAACCTGTATATGTATTACTGAAAGCAACAGAAACACATACACATTACTACAGTCAGGTAATACTCTGACAGAAATAGCTGTACCCTTGTGGCCTGGGTGTTGTTGAATATGCCAATAGTATTTCTCACCTGTCTTAAGAGGTGACTATTGAAACAAGTATACAATACCTTTACCTTTCATCTAGATAACACTAAATATCACATTTATGTTGGCAGTTTGTCCTAAAACTGCATCTGACTTACTAACCATGAATAACTGACACAAATTGCACCATCACCCACTCAATACAATAAAGCACAGACACAATAAACAAACATCTTAAATACAAGAAACCCAATTCCTGTTTTGGATCATTACTTTTCATCTCCTCTGATTAGCATAAAGTACATACAAAGCATCCATACTTTATTGTGAAGCACTTGCACCATATTAATCTACAACATCGTATTTAAAGAAGGATACAGTCTAGTAATGGCTATATTAATATCAACCATTACTGGTGGCCATCAGACATAATTTTAAGATTAAAGGTCAAGAGCAGTCACTCATCCCAAACATGTTTTGAAATAACAGCCAGATCTCACAATTTTCTTCTCATTTCTCTTATAAGAGTTTTTCATGATGTTTTAGTACTGCATTATTACAGTGCATATTGTAGGTAAACCAAGCAATTATGAAAAGAAAACTTCACAATTTAGGAGCAAAAATATTGTCACATGATTTTCAAGAGCAATTTATAAAACTTGGTAAACCACTACACTAATCAACGTTGGAACGACAGCATTTTTGCTTTAACATCAGACATTACTGGGGCCATTAGACTTCATCTTCAGAATCTTTCACACACCTCTACCATAGATGGCAGCAAACAACCAAACACCCCAACAACAGCACACTTAGTGTAGGATTTGGACTTGAAACATCTTCCCATGGTACAAGAAAATAAAAGAAATATGATGATTAATGCATGGTGGTGGCTCCCAGTATTTGCTGACACAATCTTTCCACTCCACAGTTCCTAAGATTGGTCTACCATATATTCTCCAACAAACGTTCTCCCCCCTGAAAAATGTCCTCTACAAACTTTCCCAAGGCAAAACAGCTCTGCAGTGCTCATGTACCAAGGGGGATGGTTGAGGTTGTTCTGTTTTTCATTAAAACAAAGTTACTGTAAAAAATAGAGTAACAGCGAAATGCACCACTGGAAGTAAAATGAGATACCAGGCTGCAAGTCATCCTTCACCTCTACATCTAAAAAAATTGGAAGCTTCCTTAGAAAATGCTGGTGTAGGTTTAAAGAAGTAACTTCTAAAAGCTTTCAGAATTCCCATTTTCAAAACTGTAATGCCCAGGGTATGTTTTCAGAGAATATATTTCTCAATTTTGAATGCTGGGTTGATTGTTTTCTATTCTGTATTGATGAACGAAACCCTCCTGTTCAACAAAATTTTTCCATTTACACTTTTTTCAAAAGTCTTTTGTTCTCTGAAATTGTTTCTGATGTTTTATCATACGTATTGTCCAAACCTACCAAACCTCACAATGAAATCATCCTCTTCCAGCTCGGCTTAAACTGATAGGGAACATTCTCAAAATTAAAACATATACTGGACTGGGGGAGGGATGTTCTCCAAAATTTTTTTCTATGTGTCCTAAATGTACCTAATAAACATTACTGTCTCCTTATTTCAGCTTATATGACTTCCTTCAAATACATTACTCACCGTTTGGCTGTCTGAACATTTCCAAGCTCTGAGTATGCCTGTGCTAGTGTCTTACATTGCTGTAGAATAAATTAGACAAATTGTACCACTTATGTACATGCTTTCCAATATACACAAGTAAAACTACATTCCTATGATTTTAACTGATTACATGGCCAAGTGATTGAATCATCCACCTTGCAGCCAGGAGATACTGAAGACTTCAACAGTAGAACCTACTGTCACAGTGCTTGGTGCTCAGCATAAGCAGTGGAGTAGGGAAAATAAGCTAGAGGGTCACAAATGGGAAATATGGCTTGGTAAGCCTGTCTCTAAACAATTATTAGAAACTGAGCCATAAAACCTCATCTGACTAACCAACCTTTTAATTTGACATGTGCCGAAGAAATGACTTGTAGTTAATGTCCCAACAATGCATGACCATTGGTCTTATTCATCATTCCACACATACAACATAAATATTATTTCACCTTTTGTTATGTTTAGTAACTTTTTTTTAAATGATTATCTTGTTTCTGAATTAAAGTTTCAAAATGGTACTTAGATTGATAAATTCATGCATATACAAACAAATCCTTGAATGCATCAAAGATACGGCTGACTACAAATAATTGTTTTACTTATTCAACTTTACAGTGCATTCCTAAACACTCTTCATGATAAATCTCTATGGTGAGACAACTAAACTGACTTAACCCAGAAAACAAACACAAGCATACACACAAGTAATGAATGATAAAACCTTTCAATTTGAAAAGTTAAAATCTGTGTGCATTACAATTAAAGGGGTTCCATCACTGGGTAACATTTAACCCCTTTGCTGTGCATGGTGTCACCGCAAAACCATTATTTAACATTGTTACATATGTATAATTTTCACTGTGAAACCCTGACACTTCTGTGTCCTGGTAGAGCTCCTGACAAAGCTACGATGTGTTATCACATTTTGGAAACAGAATAGGCTTGAAGAGGAGATGTTTTTACATGTGCACACTCTTGGACAAAGGCAAGCCAAATATGGCTTAACAAAACTTACTACTTTTGGAACCCACACTGTACTGTGCATACAGTACTGTGCAATGTTCTGTGCATACTGCACACTGTGTACTGTGCATACTGTACTGTGCAATGTACTGTGCATACATAATATAATAGACAACTCAGTATGGTGGGATAGACCTCCTTTAGTAACAAAAAGGTTAAGAACCAAAGCCTTCCGATGTTAAGATGAAAAAAAAAGGTTGAAATACTTAGCCTTCTCACCTCAATCTGTTTCTGTAATGTAGCTATGAGTCTAGCATATACTTCATCTCTATTACCAGTCAATGCCACCGCCTCCAGAGGGGCTTCATCTGGGGGTGGGGATACAGCATTAACAGCCTCTTCATCAGGCAATTTGGGGATCTAACAAAAATGAAAGATAGGGAGAATTTCAACAGAGCATAAAAGGTAAGGTAAACATAAGAGTAGGGTAACAAAATTAAGTCTGATTAAATACAGGAATTTAAATGTGTAACAGAATCACATGAAATTCATTATTTCACATTGAATATTAACCCTTTTGGTATTAAATTGATTCTCAAAATCCTTCTCATTTCAAAGGCTGATGTCAAATCTGATACCAAAAGATTTGTTTTGTGAGAAAGTGGTGAATATAAAGTTAAAGGATTTCAGAAGTATTTTCAAATTTTGAAACTTTACCTGTAATACATAAAGAAAAAGATAAATTTTACTTATTAAAATTTTAGTAATTTTCACTGTATCATTAATGTTTCACCTATTGTCAATGCCTTATTTCTTAAACATGAAAATAAGTCACTTTCTACAAAAGAAATTTAATCTACTGAGTTTCTGCTAATGGGTACATAATAAGTATCTTTGTCTGAGATATTTTGCCACATGTCTTATCCTTTTTGCTCATAACATTCATTTTAAAGGGGTAGTCAGAGTTTGAGAGTGAATACAAAGCTTTGTTTCAGCCCTTTGTTTTTCCTTTTTTTTACTGATTATTTACCAGAATCAACAGACACTGAAAAGTTCTTTCAAGTGAAAACAAATGTTTTTATCTGTGTTAATAAGTGTTAATTACTGTTTAATGGGAATTTTGTAATGTTCTTCAGGTAATAAAATTCAACAAATGTAAGACTAGACAGTCTCATTCATATGCTGACCAATCACAACATCACACCATGATGATAGATCACTTTGTGTTAGTTCTTACTCAATATATGATTTTGGTGCAGAATTAAGGTCGTAAAAAACCTTGCTAAAACAAACTATGATTGTCTCTTTAAATAACCCTTGGTTTTCGTTTTTCAAGGGCAAGAGAAGTCACCCCAACTTGAAGAAGTGTTATAGACTGTCCTGTTTCATGATTGGCTGTTGAGAGTCATGTGACACTATGCTTTCTCCTCAAAAGTGAAATACACTGCAATTATGCTACTCACTGTTTCCATGTTAACTGGAAGTCCATTTTCAGCTGCTTCAATCATTGGATCAAAACCCTATAAGAATCAACAAATACAGAACTGATTACATAAACTGGTCCAATAGCTGTAAGTTCCCTACTACATTGAAACTGATGCTGTGGCCCAGTGGATAAAAGTGGTGGTACTTGAGGCAAAGGAGCTCATCAACCACGAGGTCTGGAGTTCCATTCCTGGCTGGGTAAAAGTAAGGTGGGGTTTTCATCCAAAAGCAATCTATGGTTTTCCCATCTGAACTAGTCTTTCAAAAAAAAACAAAACAAATTGGATGCCACCTGATGTTAAGATGTAATCCATAAGCCAATGGCTTCTCCCACATTCTTAGTCACCTAGCTTTGTAAAACAACTGATGAGTGATATACAGTAGGGTTAACACAAGAAATGTAACCACTGTTCAACACTCCACATTGAGTTTTTAAATACATGCAACAAGTTGCTTTAAAAACAGTCAAACTTTGAAGAGGTATAACTCCAGAACCATGAAAGATATGGACATAATTCCAACACATTTTTCTCAGGAAAGCCAGCTCCTTTATAAATTTCAAGTAAGGTCATGGCTTTTTGTTGACTTGTCTGCTACCTTTAAACCAAAATAAGCAAACACTGGAAGGAGTATATTACATTTATTTATTTCATTTATTATCAATATTTCTAATGCTTTTTGTTATATTTCCACTCAACCATTCTTCACCAACCTTTGCAATAATTAGAAGTCTCTTAGCTTCCTCCATGTCTCCCTGTTTCTTGGCTTGAAGTGCCATCATCATCGCTTTCTTCTTTTTTTGTTGTAAGATTCTTAAATTCCTTTCATTCATTGCCTCTTTTACTGCAAAATAAAAGAGCCACAAATTTCCTCATATTGTATTGACTTTATGAGAAAATTGACCCAGAGACAAGTTGATCCTTGTTGGAAATGTTAAAATAGTGTGAGCCCCATACGATTTCTTTTTGTGTCTTACTGTATAAAGCGATAAATTCATAAACAAATTTCACTGTTTCAAACATAAAATTACAGTTGATAGCTAGTAGGGTGTAGAGTGAAAAGGCTCACATATGCAGTCCTGATATTTTGTGAGGCCTAATTGGATGAGAGGTAACACACTAAATCCTAATATTTTGTGAGGTGAAGTTGGTTGTGAATGATGTAGTTAACATGCCCTGTGCTGCTTTCTGGTAGGGACTAGCTGGCTGTTAGGCCATATATGGTACACATTTTGTCATGATCTCTTCATAGAGTCAGTGCTATAATGATATGGCATTCATCTCACCTGATTTTCTAGGAGGGCTGGTCGGTTGTGGCTCTGCCTTAGGTGCAGCTTCTCGGACTTGTGGTTTAGGTGAAATTTGCTGAGTCTGGGAAAACAAAAGCAGCAAAGATTACTCTTAAAGTAACTGCATGATTTATAAAGATCAATATTCACATGAGTACCTCCAGGTAACAGTCAGTTAATTCCTTTGAAAAAACTGAAGACACTAATATCAACTAGGGCTGTCAGCGATTAGCGATTAATCGCCAGCCAAGTAATCCTTTAGTAAAATGTTACATGCGATTAATCGCAACTCATGCCCTGGGGACTCTGACTTGCTTTGAGTAAACAATGTATCGTCCTTCTCCACAAGTTTAACTGCCTTGACAAAGCATACGATGTCTACAGTATGAACAACAAGCTCAAAAATTGCGCAGAGCTATGACATGCACCTTTATCCACCTAACCCCCGCTAGATTACATGTGATTGTGTGCGGTGTCATGGCGGAAGTTTTAATCCGTGAACCCCAAACACGGAACCTGTTGTGACAGTCTTTACTTCAACACCACCAATACATGTGTAATGAACATAATTTACAATGAAATTTGAAAGCACTAAACGTATGCATACACCACAGTGTCTTTTAAGTGCCCTGTGCACCATTGTGCACTTTGCCGTTATAGTTCAATTTCAACAGCCACTTGTCAATTCGCTACTTGTGTACGTCTCCCAAAATTTCAACTTGAAATCGACAAATTTCAAAAAATTACAAGTTCAGCTTTCTAACCATGTTATTCCTGTCCTTGTATCACATAGGAGTGTTTGTAACCCATGAACTGAAAAAAGTTTCAAAAAAATTTTGCTCGCTGTTTATCAAGACCAACAGCGTACATAGCAGCAGTTGCATATGGTAGCAGTCAGCTGAAATCGTTTATATGCTGCTGCTTCGTGCTGTACATCGAACGAACTTCTGTTACAAAGAATCGTACTCACTGATTGGCTGCTTGCATTTCTGAATGAAGCGGCTTCTTGAAAAGTTTGGGGATTCCCCGCTTCGAACATAATTACTGAGGGAGGGTGTCATGTTATTGCCAATTGAAGTACACCCATTCTCTGAGCGCTTTTAACGATACACGCCGAACGAGCCGATCAGCCAGCTACAGGCGTGTATGTGTATTACACTGTGCATGTAGCTAGCATCTGGCGGGTCTTGTTTATGTGCTGCGAAGGTACGCACGGCTATTTACACAGAACAGTGGGTTACTTAAACATAAAATGACCGGTGAACACTACGATGTCTAGATTTGATCGTAGCCTATTATTGTTAACTCTAACATTACATTTTGTACTGTAAACTTAGGTGGCTAGGCCCTAGGCCTAGTTTTTGTTGTGGCTTCAAGCCACACTATTTTGGGGGGGGGGGGGGAATTAGAAATCAAACAAATGGGTAGATGGGCAAGTGTCAAAATTAAATATATCGTAGTCGGTCCTGCAGCTGTCCAGGGGCTCGTCGGCTACTTTCGCCGTGGAAACTGTATTGTGGGTTAGCCTATACTTTGTGAACAATCGTTGTACACAGGTTGGTTACGCATACGCAAATGCGATTAATCGCTGAGTAATCGCAAAAAGATGTGATTAAACGTTTAGTTCACTAATCGCAAATTGACAGTCCAAGTATCAACTGATTTGATGCCATGTATTAATGACAGAAAGGTTCAAGGGTAATTTTTCAAATCATGGACAGAACTTTACAGCATAATGACTAGTACATTGTCTTGTTAATCTTTTACAAGCTAAAAGTTAGTAAATACTGTCAAAATAAAATAAGGAAATGAAAAGGTCTCAATCACAACTGCAGAAAAAAACAGGATGACTGATGAAAAAAATTGTCAAATGTTTTGTGGGTACAAAACCTAGCAGGTGACCCCAGGCTGCAGTATTAAAGCACAAACCATGTGTCTGTGTGGCCTGCAGGTGACTAAGGAGGGCAAGTGTGACCCCAGGCTGCAGTATTAAAGCACAAAGCATGTATCTGTGTGGCCTGCAGGTGACTCAGGAGGGCAAGTGTGACCCCAGGTTGCCGTATTAAAGCACAAACCATGTATCTGTGTGGCCTGCAGGATCTTATGTTCTACAAGTTAAGACTTAACTATTCTACATGCCCTTTTCAGTCAACAAGGAAACAACAAATTTGGATCACTGAAAATGGTTTCCACTGGTAAAGTCATGAAGCTATTAATTACAGAAAGTGCCTTCTCATTTCTCCGTCCATTTCTTAGTTGTAATCTGTAGCAGTGTGGCAGGATGCAGATTAATAAAACAATGTCACTCTGCCACTCAAATTTCAATAGTGTGCTTACACTTGTTTTAGAAGATGTCTTTCAACAGTACTAACCTGAGCAAGTGCTTCTTGGATTCACAGCTGGGGGGGGGGAGGGGTGGGGGGCCACTACTAACAGTTTTACTTAATGGTACGTTACCTTCAGTACACACCTCAGCAAGAGGTTTGGGTTTCCTAGGTAAGGTCTTGATTTTCACAAAAATTTATGGTTGTTCTCTGGGCAACAATTTCACTATTTTTAGTCGTCTGAGGGGAAAGTTGGTTGTTCAAAATACTTCTTTGCACAAGTGCCAAACAGTAGTTGTGTTAATGTATTTTTGGTCTTGAAGAATAAAAAGAAGTAATGTTTGAGAGAGCAAAACCTCTGAGAATATAGGATGGGAAAAGTTGAATTAGTTAATCAGTCAGCAGTAAACTTCTACAATCAGATAAAAGCAAGCTGCTTTTCACAATTCTATCCACAAAGAAAGTGGGATTACGACCAGCTTTATACTTTTGATTGTGCGTATGGAATTAAAGTTATCCTGGACAATCAGCCAACCACATAGATTAATCAAGCCCTGTAACTGGTAGAGATGAAGTCACAGCTGAGACAGTACTACCAGCTTAGCGTACAGGTAATTACCTCAACCTTATAATATGAGCAGGTGTTGGGGTCCTACCTGGAAGTGATCAGTTTAAACAGCTGAAGTAGCACTTCCAACCTGCTTTAAATTACCCCCAGTACTAACCTGAGCTTTATTTAATGGACCATTACCCCCAGTACTAACCTGAGCTTTATTTAATGGACCATTACCCCCAGTACTAACCTGAGCTTTATTTAATGGACCATTACCCTCAGTACTAACCTGAGCTTTATTTAATGGACCATTACCCTCAGTACTAACCTGAGCTTTATTTAATGGACCATTACCCCCAGTACTAACCTGAGCTTTATTTAATGGACCACTACCCCCAGTACTAACCTGAGCTTTATTTAATGGACCATTACCCCCAGTACTAACCTGAGCTTTATTTAATGGACCATTACCCCCAGTACTAACCTGAGCTTTATTTAATGGACCATTACCCCCAGTACTAACCTGAGCTTTATTTAATGGACCATTACCCCCAGTACTAACCTGAGATTTATTTAATGGACCATTACCCCCAGTACTAACCTGAGCTTTATTTAATGGACCATTACCTTCAGTACTAACCTGAGCTTTATTTAATGCACCATTACCCCCAGTACTAACCTGAGCTTTATTTAATGGACCATTACCCCCAGTACTAACCTGAGCTTTATTTAATGGACCATTACCCCCAGTACTAACCTGAGCTTTATTTAATGGACCATTACCCCCAGTACTAACCTGAGCTTTATTTAATGGACCATTACCCTCAGTACTAACCTGAGCTTTATTTAATGGACCATTACCCCCAGTACTAACCTGAGCTTTATTTAATGGACCATTACCCCCAGTACTAACCTGAGCTTTATTTAATGGACCATTACCCCCAGTACTAACCTGAGCTTTATTTAATGGACCATTACCTTCAGTACTAACCTGAGCTTTATTTAATGGACCATTACCCCCAGTACTAACCTGAGCTTTATTTAATGGACCATTACCCCCAGTACTAACCTGAGCTTTATTTAATGGACCATTACCCCCAGTACTAACCTGAGCTTTATTTAATGGACCATTACCCCCAGTACTAACCTGAGCTTTATTTAATGGACCATAACCCCCAGTACTAACCTGAGCTTTAGTTAATGGACCATTACCCCCAGTACTAACCTGAGCTTTATTTAATGGACCATTACCCCCAGTACTAACCCGAGAATGCAGTCCAAGCTGGTAATGAGTACCACTGTTTCCTCGAAGAAATTACACATTGGGTCAATTACACTCAGTATGAAAAAAATTGATGCATTGGAAGTTTCAGTTTTGTGGAACTGTACACACATCAAACAGGGAAAAAATGGAACCCTTTTTTTTTTGGCACAAACATCTGTGCTTCAAACTGACAAGCAATTGCATCAAAATCCCATCATAGCAGTTTAGGGCAAACATTTGGAAGCAACACCACCAGCTTTATTTAATGGACCATTACCTTCAGTACTAACCTGAGCTTTATTTAATGGACCATTACCTTCAGTACTAACCTGAGCTTTATTTAATGGACCGTTACCTTCAGTACTAACCTGAGCTTTATTTGATGGACCATTACCTTCAGTACTAACCTCAGCTTTATTTAATGGACCATTACCTTCAGTACTAACCTGAGCAGGTGGTTCTTGGGTCCTAGCCGGTAATGATGGCGTCACAGCCGGGGGAGCACCAGAGCCAGCTCCATTTAATGGTAAGGGAGGAAAATCTGGCAACTCAGGGAGCTCTTGATAATTGACAGGTTTACCAGCTTTCTCTTTCTTGATAGCATCTTCATATTGCTGGAAGAAAGAAATGAAATAATTTAGAGGGGATGATTTAATGATGGAGTGCAGATTACCATGAAAGAGGTAATTAGAGTTTGTTTCAACATTTTTGCACCACTTCAATTCTGCACCACATTTTTGCACTGACTTCAAACTAACAAACCAGAAAGCCAAAAGGCTTAGTGATTCCTTGCCATCAAATACCTTACCTGCTTTCAAATTGACAGTGCTTGATAGATTTTTCTTTACATTTTAGGCACAGAATTTTTGAAATTTTACCCCTGGTGACCTCAAATGACCTTTGACCTCTACCAAAAACAATAGGCTTCTTTCTCTCAACATGACAAATCTATACACCAATTATGAAAAGTATCTGTTACTCTTATCTGGAGATATTGTGTTTACAAGCCATTTTTGAAGTTTTGGCAATTTTACCGCTGGTGACCTCAAATGACCTTTGATCTCTACCAAAAGCAATAGGCTTCTTTCTCTCAACATGAAAAATCTATACACCAAGTATGAAAATTGTCGGGCAATCCTATCTGAAGATATCATGTTTACAAGCCATTTTCGGTGTTTTCACATTTTTACCGCTGATGACCTCAAATGACCTTTGACCTCAGCCAAAAACAACAGACTTCTTCCTCTCAACATGACAAACCTATATATCAAGCATGAGAAGTGTCAGTCACCCCTATCTGAAGAAATCATGTTTCAAAGCCATTTTCGGGATTTTCCCAATTTTACTGCTGGTGATCTCAAATGAACTTTGAATTCTACCAAAAGCAATAGATTTCTTTCTCTCTACATGAAAAATCTATATACCAAATATGAAGAGTATCTGTCACTCCTTTTTGAAGATATCGTCTATACAAGCCATTTTCAGTGTTTTCGCAATTTACCGCTGATGACCTCAAATGACCTTTGACCTCTACCAAAAACAATAGGGTTCTTCCTCTCAACATGACACATCTATATCCCAAGTATGAAAGTTGTCGGGCAATCCTATCTGAAGATATCGTGTTTACAAGCCATTTTCGGCGTTTTCGCAATTTTACCGCTGGTGACCTCAAATGACCTTTGACCTCTACCAAAAACAATAGGGTTCTTCTTCTCAACATGACGAATCTATATACCAAGTACGAAAAGTGTCCGTCACTCCTATCTTAAGATATCGTGTTTACAAGCCATTTTCGAAGTTTTCACAATTTTACTGCTATTGACCTCAAATGACCTTTGACCTCTACCAAAAACAATAGGCTTCTTCCTCTCAACATGACAAATCTATATCCCAAGTATGAAAGTTGTCGGCAATCCTATCTGAGGATATCGTGTTTACAAGCCATTTTCGGCGTTATCCCAATTTTACTGCTGGTGATCTCAAATGAACTTTGAATTCTACCAAAAGCAATAGATTTCTTTCTCTCTACATGAAAAATCTATATACCAAATATGAAGAGTATCTGTCACTCCTTTTTGAAGATATCGTGTTTACAAGCCATTTTCAGTGTTTTCGCAATTTACCGCTGATGACCTCAAATGACCTTTGACCTCTACCAAAAACAATAGGGTTCTTCCTCTCAACATGACACATCTATATCCCAAGTATGAAAGTTGTCGGGCAATCCTATCTGAAGATATCGTGTTTACAAGCCATTTTCGGCGTTTTCGCAATTTTACCGCTGGTGACCTCAAATGATCTTTGACCTCTACCAAAAACAATAGGGTTCTTCTTCTCAACATGACAAATCTATATACCAAGTATGAAAAGTGTCCGTCACTCCTATCTTAAGATAACGTGTTTACAAGCCATTTTCGAAGTTTTCGCAATTTTACTGCTATTGACCTCAAATGACCTTTGACCTCTACCAAAAACAATACGCTTCTCTCTCTCAACATGAAAAATCTATATACCTAATATGAAGAGTGTTGGTCTCTCCTAACTGAAGATATCATGTTTACAAGCCATTTTCAGTGTTTTCACAATTTTACCGCTGGTGACCTCAAATGACCTTTGACCTCTACCAAAAACAATAGGGTTCTTCCTCTCAACATGACAAATCTATATACCAAATATGAAAAGTGTCGGTCACTCCTATCTGAAGATATCGTGTTTACAAGCTATTTTTGAAATTGTCGCAATTTTACCGCTGGTGACCTCAAATGACCTTTGACCTCTACCAAAAACAATAGGGTTCTTCCTCTCAACATGATAAATCTATATACCAAATATGAAAAGTGTCGGATATTCCTATCTTAAGATATCGTGTTTACAAGCAAGCGTCACAAACACACACACATACACACACCCTCACACACACACATACACACACATGACATCACCATCGCATAGATTCCTTGCCTGCCTACGGCAAGGAATCAATAACGATCTGTGATCACAGTCTAACATCATAATTGGTTGTAGTTTAGTGGAGGCTGTCTAATCTTGCTTTCATGTGGAATTTTGCTACTCAACAAATATTCATAAATTTTCATTCCTCACAACATAGAGTTTCTTGTAACCTAAAAGACCTCTTCAATGTTCTAGTAAACAATCGGTTCAGAAAGGGAAAATGAGGGAATGGAACAAAAGGTTCATATTCTCTGTCAAACTCTGAATGCCCTTTTAATGCCCTTTTAATCTATAGCAATTATGAAACTATATCAGCATAGAGCTCATACTCTTGTGTGAGAAAGGGAGTGTGATGTAGCCTAACCTTCTATCCCTATGCATATTACTAGCACTATGTGCTGAAAGACCTGCAACATAAGGAATAACAGGCCTGGGAATCATTTGTATTCATATGCATAAAATGAGGTGGTCTTCAATACATAGGTAATTATCATGTACTTACACTCATAACCTAAGACAATACACTTGTACACTGAAAATGCTCAAATATATTCACCTTTGAAATTTTAAGGTGTAGTCGTGACTTCATACACTTAGTGGAAGAAGTCCCAACTGTGTGTATACACAAAACTTAACATCTCCACTTTCTGTTCACACACTGCATCAATTTTCAACAACCACTCATAAAGACATACGGACATGACCTGCTACAACTATTTTTTCCATAACATTACAAAGTTTACCTTTACTATTCTTCCAAGTCTCCGAGCCTTGCTGGCATTATTCTCTGCTGATGCCTTATCTGCCATCATCTTATACCTCTCTCGTCGTTGCAACAGTCCTTCCAAAACACTTCTTGGCTGAGTCATCTCTGGTATTGATGAAGTGGCACCCTCACTCTTACTTTCAGTTACACTAGGCTGCTGAGGGACAGACTCAGCTGCCATCCTCTCTTCAAAAGTAAAAGATGACAATTAAAATGATACATCAGACAAGACCAGTTAGTTAGGCGGAGTTTGACGTCCCAGTTTCTTACCAATTGGTTAAAGTCAGGTGGCTCACCACTTTTTCCCCAAGTGTGGTTCACTGGCTTGTTTTCCCTACTCCAATACTTGTTGGGTACCACGCACAGGGACAGTAGGTTCCATTTTTAAAGTGGTTGGTACAACCTGGCCAGGAGTAAACTCTAGACCTTCTGACTGCAAATGGGATGGTCTAGTTAGTTAGTTAGATGGGGAGTGGGGTGCTCTAACCACTTGACCATGCAGTCCCTTGAATCCTATGAATGGCATGTTAAACACTGTACACCTAACCACACACCCACCTAAGGGGGGCAGGTAGGGTGGTGAAGTTGTCCTTTGTTCGGAACATGGCATGCTGTTCATTTAATCATAAAGCTAAATCTATACCAAATAGCAAGATGTGTTAGTTTGAAGATACGGTATCAGTTAGCCATGCTGAACTTTAAATTCCCCATTCCTTGCTGAAGGAAGGTAGGGACCAGCATTCACATTTTACATCAAAATGACTATTTTCTTGCCTTATGAACAAAATCTTCTCTTCATGTAGGCCTAATTACTACTTTTCAAGAAAATCTCCAGGTGCTAAAACTCTTACCTTTCATTTTGCTCCAAGTGCCACGATACCGTACACCAAATCATGGTCATTTTCATTTCATTTCTTTATTCATTTCCTCTTGGTGAAAGTACACTAATCACCCAATTAAGTACTTCCAGTACCATACTGCCAACTACCCAATCATGCTCATTTTTATCTCATTTCATTCATTTCATTTTATTTTGGTCCAAGTACCATAACACTAATCACCCAATAAAGTACTGCAGTACCATACTGCCAACCACCCAATCATGCTCATATTTATCTCATTTCATTTATTTATATCATTTTGGTCCAAGTACCGTAATACTAATCACCCAATAAAGTACTGCGGTACCATACTGCCAACCACCCAATCATGCTCATTTTTATCTCATTTCATTCATTTCATTTTGGTCCAAGTACCATAATACTAATCACCCAGTAAAGTACTGCAGTACCATACTGCCAACCACCCAATTATGCTCATTTTATCTCATTTTATTCATTTATTTCATTTTGGTCCAAGTACCATAAGACTAATCACCCAATAGAGTACTGCAGTACCATACTGCCAACCACCCAATCATGCTCATATTTATCTCATTTCATTTATTTATATCATTTTGGTCCAAGTACCATAATACTAATCACCCAATAAAGTACTGCGGTACCATGCTGCCAACCACCCAATCATGCTCATTTTTATCTCATTTCATTCATTTCATTTTGGTCCAAGTACCATAATACTAATCACCCAATAAAGTACTGCAGTACCATACTGCCAACCACCCAATCATGCTCATTTTATCTCATTTTATTCATTTATTTCATTTTGGTCCAAGTACCATAAGACTAATCACCCAATAGAGTACTGCAGTACCATACTGCCAACCACCCAATCATGCAAACATAATACTAACCAACCAATTACAGACTGTTACAATAATCTACTATTTATTTTTAAAAACAAATGCTTGAAAAGTGTTCTGTGGGGCTAAATTACCTTTCATCTCTGAGGGTGCTGGTGGCATATTACTCAGATTAACCTGTTCTCCTGCCTCTACTGCTGCAATTACTGCCTCAAATTGCTGTAAAAATATCCAAAAATACAACTGTAAATATGTATTTTGAGTTGCTGTTTATGCGAAGTTAAGCAAATGCAACTGCAATTGGCAAGATAATAGCAAAGCTGACTTTAGATTTTAATGTGTAAATAGCACAAGGTTTTCTTTCTTTTGTAAAGTTTATGCATTTCACAGACACTACCTTTATATGAAAGGACATATCCATGCATTTTCCAAAAAAATCATTTGGGGCAACATGAATGTCTTTCAAGGCTAAGTAAAGGCCTACCCAAGACATGTCCTACACATCCCTCTTTCTATGTATCAAATTATGTAAAAGGAACCACTCAAACCTCACAGTATATCATGTAAATCAATCAGTCTTGAGACATTCCAGCTTAAACCTAACCTCACTCTCAACTCCAAACCTAATCTAACCTAACCTAACCTAACCTAACCTAACCTAACCTAACCTAACCTAACCTTAAGACATGAGGTCAGGCATGATAAACATTTCTAGAGACATGAATGTGAGACCTTACAAGACAAAATGTGAGAATTTGGTGTATTAACTCATGCACACCATGTTTATATGGAATGAATGCAAAAGCAGTAACATGTAAATGTTTACTGTTTGGTAACATTATAGCAATGCTTTAAGTATTAAAAAGGCAGAAATGGTATTTACATGTCCAAAGAGCTTGAAAAGGGAATGCAGTCACCACAAACTTTAGTCACTGTAGTAGGCTGTCCAGTTTCATCAACTTAAGTCACTGTAGTAGGCTGTCCTGTTTCATCAGCTTAAGTCACTGTAGTAGGCTGTCCTGTTTCATCAACTTAAGTCACTGTAGTAGGCTGTCCTGTTTCATCAACTTAAGTCACTGTTGTAGGCTGTCCTGTTTCATCAACTTAAGTCACTGTAGTAGGCTGTCCTGGTTCATCAACTTAAGTCACTGTAGTAGGCTGTCCTGTTTCATCAACTTAAGTCATTGTAGTAGACTGTCCTGTTTCATCAGCTTAAGTCACTGTTGTAGGCTGTCCTGTTTCATCAACTTAAGTCACTGTAGTAGGCTGTCCTGTTTCATCAACTTAAGTCACTGTAGTAGGCTGTCCTGGTTCATCAACTTAAGTCACTGTAGTAGGCTGTCCTGTTTCATCAACTTAAGTCACTGTAGTAGGCTGTCCTGGTTCATCAACTTAAGTCACTGTAGTAGGCTGTCCTGTTTCATCAACTTAAGTCACTGTAGTAGGCTGTCCTGGTTCATCAACTTAAGTCACTGTAGTAGGCTGTCCTGGTTCATCAACTTAAGTCACTGTAGTAGGCTGTCCTGGTTCATCAACTTAAGTCACTGTAGTAGGCTGTCCTGGTTCATCAACTTAAGTCACTGTAGTAGGCTGTCCTGTTTCATCAACTTAAGTCACTGTAGTAGACTGTCCTGTTTCATCAGCTTAAGTCACTGTAGTAGGCTGTCCTGTTTCATCAACTTAAGTCACTGTAGTAGACTGTCCTGTTTCATCAGCTTAAGTCACTGTTGTAGGCTGTCCTGTTTCATCAGCTTAAGTCACTGTAGTAGGCTGTCCTGTTTCATCAACTTAAGTCACTGTAGTAGGCTGTCCTGGTTCATCAACTTAAGTCACTGTAGTAGGCTGTCCTGGTTCATCAACTTAAGTCACTGTAGTAGGCTGTCCTGGTTCATCAACTTAAGTCACTGTAGTAGGCTGTCCTGTTTCATCAACTTAAGTCACTGTAGTAGGCTGTCCTGGTTCATCAACTTAAGTCACTGTAGTAGGCTGTCCTGTTTCATCAACTTAAGTCACTGTAGTAGGCTGTCCTGGTTCATCAACTTAAGTCACTGTAGTAGGCTGTCCTGGTTCATCAACTTAAGTCACTGTAGTAGGCTGTCCTGGTTCATCAACTTAAGTCACTGTAGTAGGCTGTCCTGTTTCATCAACTTAAGTCACTGTAGTAGGCTGTCCTGTTTCATCAACTTAAGTCACTGTAGTAGGCTGTCCTGTTTCATCAACAATAAGTCACTGTAGTAGGCTGTCCTGTTTCATCAACTAAAGTCACTGTAGTAGGCTGTCCTGTTTCATCAACTTAAGTCACTGTAGTAGGCTGTCCTGTTTCATCAACTTAAGTCACTGTAGTAGACTGTCCTGTTTCATCAGCTTAAGTCACTGTTGTAGGCTGTCCTGTTTCATCAACTTAAGTCACTGTAGTAGGCTGTCCTGTTTCATCAACTTAAGTCACTGTGGTAGGCTGTCCTGTTTCATCAACTTAAGTCACTGTAGTAGGCTGTCCTGGTTCATCAACTTAAGTCACTGTAGTAGGCTGTCCTGTTTCATCAACTTAAGTCACTGTAGTAGGCTGTCCTGTTTCATCAATGGCTTTTTAGAATCATATGACAATGTTTCTCTCCTCAACTGTGATATTAACTTGGGAATATAAACTGCATGGTTTACCTTGACTATACGAAATGTACCTCATGAAATATCATGGAACATACCCGGGCAAGACAGCAAAGTCGTGAGATTTTGTTGTTGCTTCAAAACAAGTTTGGGGCAATCAGGCTGGGATCCAAGGGGGAGGGGGGAGGGTTTATATGGCCTCAGCCCTCCATTTTTCCAGTGCAACTCCATCACTTCCTTGCTTTCTTTTAAGTCTTAGAATGTCTGGATCTGCAACTGGAAATTGCTTTCCTTTAACCTCACCAACACTCTCTTGAATATTATAACTCACTTTACTACCTCAACATGTCTTTATGCCTAACCAGGTAATCAGATATTACCTCACTATCTACAAATTACATCCTCAAAATGTTTGACTTCCTCACAATATAATCCTAACATCTCGAAACACTTTATTGGCCCTTCTGTTACCTCACCATGTGGTAATCTTACCCATTTTATAACATATCTTCTCAAAATAATAAATAAAATCTTCATACCGCCAAAATTTACTGTCTTTTCATGAGTTCCTACCTTCACAATCTTGAGGTGTTCCATGGCAGTAGTATTGTCATTTTCCTTCTTAGCTTTGAAGGCTGCCATTTTGTAAAGGTCTCTGCGTTGACATAGCAGCTTGTAAGTACTTTCATCTGCGGGTAAAAAATATGAAACACTCGCTTGTTAAACAGGTACTGAAATGACTTATCAATAATAAAAGACAATGAGGCTGAAGACTAAAGTTTCTTCATTTGCTAAAGGCGGTTTTATGGCCCAGTTTCTGCCACTGCCATTTTCCAGTTGTGGCTCTCTGGCTTTTTTTCCACACTACATTGCTCATGCTAAGCACCCAGTACAATGGTAGAAGGTTTCATTTTAAGTCTTTGGAATGAACCTGCCAGAAGACAACCTTAAGACCTCCTGACTGCAAGTCGGTTTCTCTAACCACTTGACCATGCAGTAGGTCACAAATTCAAAATCATACTTTTTATAACCTTCACAGTGAGGATAATCAGTCAGTGACTGATTACTAAGTTTATTGGTCCCATTCTGAGATAAACCCACTGGCACTTATGTGAGGAATGAGTATAGGTAGTACACTGATAAAAATGATTTACTTTGTGGACATTGGACGTTTCAATCTATACCTGGTAAATGTACTTTTCATCCCTACTATAATGGGAAAGTGACTGTATATATATAAACTGTCTCAAAGTCAACATTGGGAGTACTAAAGCTGGAAATCCTTAATGATAAAGTATAAAACTAATCTACTGTCCTACAGTACACTGCAACTTAAGGTATGGTAACCTTTGAATATATTAAACCTGTTTTTTTCTCTCTCATGGCTACTAATCTTACCTTTCACCACAGTGCCTATCCATTAAAGTGTACCTCAAGTCAAAAAATTCAAAAATACATATTAAACAGCATAAACATAAATTCTAACAGTCCAACTCCCATCTTCATAGGACTTCTTGAGCCAAGCTATTAAATGTTGAAGTTTATTAACTCAAACTAAAATGGTACATTGTGCAATAATTTGTGATGTCATTGTTGCACTACTCTAATTACCATCTTTGTATTTCTTTGTTTTTCTGAAAGTTAGTGCATCTTGAACCAAGGTGTGACAGAACTCTTACTCATATGGGGTGATGTAATTAATCGAAGCCTACAGCTTCCATTGTAGGGATTGCTCTACTTGTCCCGTGCTTTTTCGGCTGCTTATGCGACTCGGTATACCTTCTCGTGCACACAAATTCCGCATGAACGTACAGTATTGCCATAGCGAACCGCTACGCACAAGAAAGAGTTTTTCGCCTGCTTGCAAGGTTCGATATAGGTTCTCCTGCGCACATGTACAACATTAAATTATTGGCCAAGCAAACTGCTACGCATGCGAATTGCAGAATTTTTCAAAATCAATCCGTAATCAAGCATATATGTTCATTATGGACGTACACATATAGGAATGGGAACGCAAACAAAACGTATACTGCTTACCTATACTTCAATACCATCTGACTTCAGTGCCTTGCCGTTGAGTACACTGTGGTCGAATGATTGACCAACTGTTATGCTGACGTACTGGTTCCGCAAGCAACCTAAACAAGGTAACCCTTGTGGTCAACGGCAACTTCATTTTGCTGACGATGTTATGAATAAACCAAATGCCTCGACAGACAGGTTACTCTAAGTATATCTTTTATTTTCGTGACACCGTACCTCGCAACCTACCAAGCGCAAATACATTGACAGTCTTAGCTGCGACACTAGCTGCGTTGCATGCACTGCATTGACAATGCGACAGGGTATAAATACATAGGCCTGGCCAGAACAGTGAGATTAGCCAAAGGTAATGCAAAGGTAATCAAACATTTCTCGTTCAGCATTTGTACATTATATAGTACTTAGTTAATAGTGTCCGTTTTTGCGAGTAATAGAGGCATTGATTTTTCTTGCAGTATTCATTTTAGTCTAGCTTATTTACAGTTAGTGTTACAGGCTGTAGCTAGCCTAGCTAGAGTCCAATCTAGGCCTTGTCCCCGTGTGAGGCAGAAAAAAAAATTACGCGGTGAATTCACCACTTCATAACCTGAATGGAATACGGCAATATGTACAGGCTTAATAACACAAGACTCCCATAACTCAATGGCTTCCATATGTATTTGCCTGCAAGTATGGGCATGTCTAGTTAATTAAGTCCTCTCTGTGCAACATGCTATGCAAGCAAACAGGAAGCATTCAAAGTCATAAAATTATTTTTATTTTTAAAGGGTAACAAAGCAGGTAATGTGAGTTGTACAACCAGAAAGTCACAAATTATTGCACAATGAACCGATTTGTTTCAATTGAATAAATTTCAACATTTTATATCTCAGCTCAACAATGTCCTATGAAGATGGGAGCTGGACTGTTAGAATTCACTTTTCATGCTGTTTAATATATACATATATATATATTTTCGAATTTTTTGACTTGAGGTACACTTCACCATGTGATTCATTTACGAACCTATGGCAGGGGGAGGTGGTGCAGCAGGAGTTGTGGCTGGAACAGAAGTAGGCATCTGTAAAGTGCCCCCTTCTGGTGGACGTACACCACCTGTAGCTACTTCAGGTGGAATGTCTTCCTCAGCAATCTTTCTGCCAGCTTTAGCTTTTTTCTGCAGATCTTTCAATGTCTGTTTTAGAACAAGAAATACCCCAATGAATACTCAAGCTTCAGATTATACATATTTATTAAAACCATTCACAGGACATTAGCAGACTTATCTTCCATGAAGTGACAAGAACCTGTAAATCTCAGTAATGAAACTTCAGTGTTAAACATCATGAACATTACTGAGCATCTTTAAGATGTAAGTGTTTGTGAGCTACATATATATATATATGGCCAACTCCATGAAGTTGGGACACTTTTAAAATTATGGTGATTCTTGGAACACTGGCATATTTGTTGATATAATATGTCAGAGATTTTTTCCAAAAGATTTATTTTTGAGTAGCTCTTTGGTGGAACTATCATCTTCAAGTTAGATGAAGTTTATATTTCCTACATTTATTTTTTTACATTAACCATTGTTTAAGGTTTCTAACCCTTTTTATAGGGCATATTTTGTGACATAAAATATTGTTGTTTTTAATGAAGGAATTATTCAGCAATTAAGATATAGAATACAAAAAATTACGAACCATTCCATTAGTATTAACCTACCCATGCCCTGGACACAGTAAACAGAACAGAAAAAATATATTTTTAAAAATTATGGAAGAATGAAAATTTCTATCCCGCTGCTACATTTAGTGTCCGCAGTAATTTTTCAAGTAATACCAGCTTGTACAGTCTACCTTGAACACACATGGCATTCTATCCTTGTTCATCTGTGCTCAAAATGTTACGACAGTGGTTAAGAATGAACTTATTAGGCATTTCTGCCCAAATAATAATGCATTCAAAATTTTCACAGGAAATTATCATTAACTTCATTTGTGGTGTCCACTGTAGCATTGGGAGTTTTGAAACCATCACACGTCTCTTTGCAAGAAATGAGCTGATACTGAGAGAAATGGACATGTCCTAGGAGGTGGCTAGCAAGAGGTTCCAATGGATTATGATTGGTTGAATAGCTACTACACACAATTTTGTAATTTCAGCAAAGATGTTGCAGTGTCTGCAATGTAGTATCGGGAGAATTGTGTAGCAAGAGGAAGGCATTTCATTTATAATGGACCAAGCCTGATCTGATCAAGTCAATTACTAGTTTCATTGAAGCTGCGTAGTAACCAAGAGGTAAAACTAAATCTGGGGAGGAGATGAACCATTATGGAAAATTTTATTATCAGTAAATGATCACAGACACCATTTTCACCAGTGTCCATGTAGAATCGGGGCATCCACAGTACATATTCAGTGTTATTGGTGTTTTTATCTCATGCGAGTGTCAGTGCTAGTTGATAACCCTTTACAACATTATAATTCAGTTAATGCCAACAAAATTAATATGTTCATTGGTTACTTTCCTACTAGAATTGATCCCGATGCTACCAGGACACAGTGTCCAAGTAGCACTGTGTGCAAAGTTCCATTACTGATAATAACATTTTGGATAAAACAAGAATTCAAATTGTGTTCTCATTTCAATAACCACATTAGGAAGACAGGATTACGTATGTGAATGAGTTAAAGGATAACTGTTTCCTCCTTAAAAACAAAGGATTTGGAGGATGCTGTCCATGTAGCATCGGTGGCTGTAATAGTGCCAACCTGATGTTATCACTGACATAACGCAATATTTGCTGGATATCCTTTGACTTTGCCAGAGCTTGTTTGAAGTGAACGAGATATAACATTATATTGATGAAAAGGTTGTTTGGAAATTGGAACCTATATGTCACAAATTGTGTCCCAACTTCATGGAGTTAGCAATATAGACATTCATCTGACTTGCTCCACAAAAACATACACCAGACTTGCATAACTTAAAACTATTTGATCCTTAAGCAAAGTTGTTTCATTCCAAACCAGATGAAATGCACCTTTAATATTCAGATTCTTCTAAGAGTAGAACATACAGAATGTAAATTTATAGCAGGACATTTGCTGACCCATGCAGTGTGTCAGTGAACACATTTGTTTTTCACACACTACGGAGAAAAACTAGATCTATAAATAACTTGTATAACCTGATGGCTCAGAGGCATTTTCACTGCCCTCAGGTTTTTTTTGTTCAATTTCTGTCCCAAACCTTTTATAGAAATAAATTCTAAATAAACATCTTTGATTTTAACACTGATGGTATAGATTTGTTATGCCACTGTCCCATTAAGGCTCCAGAACAATCTGAGTGTGAGAAAGATATGTAGTAAACAATCACAATTAGTGTGTTTCTTCAGTATTATACATTTCCATTCCCTTTTTTTGAAAAGATCCAAAAATCACCTTCCTGTCAAAAAGTACACACTATTATACACTTCATGTTATCTCATACAACTAACATGCAAAGGTTAAAAAGAATTGACAACATGGTTAATCATATCAGAGCTGCATTCATGCAGGATAAAATTAATGATCACTTTTAGGTGTTTACCTGTAGACCTCTGTTGTACCTTCTCTCTTTAGCACCTTCTTGGTTGGTTCTTGCATTCTTCAAAGCCATCTCATAATTCTGAATTCGTTCCTCAATTAACTGAGCCAGGTCCAATGGTGCAATAGCCTTTTATACAAGAAAGAAACAGGGAATTCTTTCACTACAGGCAACTAGTACTAGTAGTCACCTTAAAGGCTTAGGTGAACAGATAATGAAATTTTTTATTGTACAGATTTCATATCTTTCTAAAAAGGATGTTTGTAACCATCATAAGACTAAGGTTTAAATTGCTTCCCATGGGGGCAATATTACCGAAACAAAAGAAAATCTTAAACGGGTTGTTGATATAATGATATCTTCCAAAATAGGAAAAACAGTCTCAAGTTTGTTTTATGTATTTACCTGCTTAGGAACCGATGCCATCATTCGTTCTCTGTCGTCTTCTGGTGGATGAGCACTTATGTTTGTCAAATAAGGCGGAGCCTGCTCATGTGATGGGTGATCTTGTACCCTTGCTGCAGGTTGAGGGCCAGTACTGTTGACTGGTTTTTGAAATAGGGGATTGTCATGTCTTGGTGCAGGCTGAGGTCTAGTGATTTGTTTTTGTGATGGTGGATTGTGATGCTGTTGTGAGGCATGATTAAAGTCTAGCTGTGAAGATGGGGCTTGAGGCAACCTTTCTGTAGGCTGAGGGACTGTGGCATTAGATACTACTGGAGAGTCAACCAGCAATTCACCACTATGTGTCCCTGTTTGAGTTGTACCTGGTTCTTCTTGTGGTACTTCCTCTTGAGATTCAATCTCTGCAAGTTCTGCCTGAAACAAAAAATATACATGTACAGTATCAAAATGATATTATCATATGAGTGATACAACCCTATGGGCAATTTGGATAATAACGAGGGCAAAACTTGCCTTTCAACTAAGTTCCTGTAATTTTCAAAGTGTAAGGCATCCAAAGGGAGGGTAACACAGCATGATATACTTACTAGGAGATCCTCATCGTCATCTTCATCATCCTCCGAGTTTTCTGTCTCTTTCTGTGCTGGAACTGGTGGTGGTGCTGTAAAATATCAATGTTCAAGTATGAAACTGATCAGTAAATTGGCTGCTTCAAGTCTCAGTATTAGAGTGAGATGGCAGTCAAGTAACCACCATCTCCATGAGTACTGAACCAGCAGGACCATTTGTGTTGAACATGTACTCTATAATGTAGGCCAGGAGGATGTACTGTACTTAACACTGTACACATCTGGGGTACACACATACAGTTGGTTGTATTATAAATTGCAGTATTCCTATGATACATTGTGAACATTAATACTGGTCATTGATCAGTCCTTTCAATGACACTCACTTCTTAGGTATAAGACTTCCCCAAGCAGCGGACAATGTTTTTGTCCTACTTGCCCTTACAATGAAAGTAACTGAGGGGTGTCAGCCAGAAAGAACAGGTGCACCGTGTAGGCTAAAAATACAGAATGACGCAAGCTTGGGAGAATATTATCCTACCACAGTACCAAAAGTATACCATGAAATGGATGCCATGCTGCAAACATGACACTGTAATAAATTCAATATTTGTGAAACCTGTATAGAAAGTTCTCACATGATGTCACAGAGGCTTTCCATGTGGAGTATTCCAGCCATGTTTGAGGGCAACCCCAGTATGTATGTACATGCTTGCCCTTAAACATGGCAGTTGCCAATGCATATTTGTGAAGTCAGTGAGAACTATCTACACTAAAGGCGCTGCACTGTCTCGTAATCAAGACAACCTATAGATCAATAAGAGGAAAGCTGCAAACACCTCTCTCCTAATATGATCTTATACTGTACTTCAGAAATGATCAATAATTGGAGAAATTTTTAAAGGGCAAGAGCAATCCCCTCATATTGTCATTGTGTAATAAAAAGTCTATCCTACAGGACTGCATTTCATGATTGGTTCTTGAGAGTCATGTTCAGTATTTTTCTTATTGAACTGCAAAATTTCTGGGGTGTAACTCCTTGCTTTACGGTGGACTTTATGCAAAATTCTACTCCTCAAACAATTAAGAAACAGATATAGTGAAAATAACCTTTTGTTTCAAAATGAGTTTGTGGAAACTGTTCTTGTCCTTTAAAATGTGTGTGTGTGTGTGTGCATGTATCTGTGCAGCAAACATGAGACCCCTTGGAAGTTTTAAGAGTGTTAAGGATTTTTTAATGTACTGTACTTAACATTTTTGCAAACATGACCTACATTGCCTGCACCATTGTAGTGTAGTATCTAGAGGGCAACACCACACTGGGAATCTCAGCCATACAATCATGGGTTACTGTACAACCTCCACCATTGCTGCATCACACCTCCTGTACAGTTAGTGTTTTCACTGGTACTAAAAATAGGACCCGGGTACCCGATCGCCATACCCGTTGGGTACCCGGGTTACCCAGTGTTATGGTGACTAAAAGATATGAGCATTTTGTAAGGCATACTCCATAAGACATGCATTGTAATATTTACAGCTGTATTGGAGAGGTATAGCGATCACATTCCCAAGTTCAAAAAGATTTGATTTGTCAGAAGGTTTTATCGACCCGTTTTGTTTTAAATCAAAATGACAAGTAAAAGAAACGTAACAGAAAACATTCAAATAAGAAAATAGTACTTCCCACGGCCTATATCAATTTGATATTGAAGTTTGGGGCGCTTTGCTACTTGAAAAGCAAGCATACTAAGAGCTCGAAGCTTCTCCTTTTAAAACACTGTTTTGTAAATATCAACCAATCAGAGCCCTGTATTATGGTATTCTCTTGCACGTCCAAAATTACCGATTGTAAACAAACGATGTCATGTTTGTGAACTTGCTTCACACTACTGTACAATTTGTGTTGGAATTATCCCTAATGGGGTATGTACCTTCTTGTGTAGCTAGCCTTGTGTTGACATCCAGGCATGGTACAGTAGCATAGCTTTCACACATAAACTTCGTAATCTGCGCGAGCGCCATTTTGGGGCAAAATAACATAACATGTAATGGCCCGTTTCAAAAACTCTTATTCGCAAATGTTTACGGTGTTATTACATTGATGTCGTTTTACTTTACAGATAGTGGCAAAGTGTTGATTTGCGTAAAACTGACATGCTTAACCATCATGAAATATTCGAGGATTATACTCAAGGTGGCATACCGTATTAATTATAAGATCGTATACATGCAAAGCTTGGTTTACCTAGCATGCTGAACATTATGGGCACTGTCTTTGCAAGCTGGGCGAGGGGTAATATGTCTTCTTGAAGCAGTACCATGTGATTTAGAATCAGCCATCAGATCAGGGAGGTGTTATTCTCGTTACACCTCCCTGGTCAGATAGCTTGCTTGCATGCAAAATTATAAGTGACATACATGTGATATGTGAGAAGTAACTCACTATGTGACGATAGCGCGATCGGGAAGCACGCTGATAAAAATTTCAACTTTGGAAACAAAGATACAGACAACTCTCAAACTTACACATAATTTCTAGGGGCTCCCTTCATTCTAAGTCTCAGAGAATGTTTACCAAATTGGCAAAATATTTTAGTCCGTTACCGTGGGCAACGGCGTAATAGGGCTGATCCATTTTGCATGCATTTTTTTTTTAAGATTCGGGTAGTAGATTTGGAACCGGGTAATACAATAGCGGGCAGGTACCCGGGTTACCTGTGCAAACACTATGTACAGTGTATGAATAAAACTACTGTACTCTGTGGAGTACTTTGCTGGGACTCTTGAAGAAATTGTGCAACCCTTCAAACTTTTTCTCATACTCTTAAAAAGAAAGATCAGGAATCTGATAATCCTCAGGTTTTACACCGTTACAAAAACAATGATAAATTCATTTTAGGTTACTGAACATGTTGTAACCTGCTGTGGAATTTATTATTCATACAGCACATGGCAGTGCTTGTGGGAGGAATGCTACATGGTCTGGATATTACTTTCACACTTGGACAGTGGTGCATTTGTGAATTCTGGGCATATAACAAAATGTTTCACAAGATCAAGAGGACCACATCTTTAACATCTGTGAGTGTATCACTGATGCACAGAATTTTTCCCAAAAGCCCCAAAGGACTTTTCATATCTGAGGCCCTGGATGTTCCTGGATCAGTGAAAATCCTGAATGCCATTGACACACCCCTGCATAATGTTGTAATATAGGTACAGTAGTAGAAGTACTGAAGGTTTTAAAGCTCAGTTTTTCACATTCTGGTTTAACTTGGGCCTGCGACAACCTCTTTCCAGTTGCAGCTCACCTAGGAGATAATGGGCTACACATACCTTTCTTCTTGGATTTAATTGGTCTGTCATCAGGCTCTTCCTCCTCCTCCATTAATGCCAATAACTCTGCCTCTAGCATCTCATCAGATTCATCATTAGCGACAGATTGTGGGAGCACAATATCCATACCAGGAAGAGAAATGCCCAGTTGCTGAAGAAAAATTATAAAGCAAAGAAATTATCATTTGACAGCATAGTACAGTACAGTACCTTCACAACTTAAAGCTATGACAGCACTTCTTTTGGATCAGTACAGAAATTCATATAATGTTCTTCCCCAAAAGTACTGTATTGTAAAGGCTAGAACCAAATTAAACGCTCTAGACAGGAAATTACATGGTTAAATGGTGTGAGACAGCCTTAAGCAAATATATCTGGCTTCACTGGAGGCCTTGGAATTTTTCTGTTTTTAATAAGGAGCATCGTGTGAGCAACTTGGGCAGTAAATTTCTAAAGTTTGTGTTGAGCCATTTCACCCCCCCCCCCCCCCCAAAATCCTCTTATTTCAGTCAGGGGGAGCTTTTTTCATACCAGAATGCAAAAATTCATTGAGGTTTCGATGATACATATATGTACTGTTTCAAATTTGCCACCATGCATCATTATCTTCTCACTCAAATGTTAAACTAACATGTTCAAAAAATAATTTTGTTATTCCAGATGACCTTTTGACCTCTATAAAAGCCATAAACAGATAGACATCATGATATATCGCGTTAACAAGATTTTCAGACTTTGACCTGCGGTGACCCAAAATGACCTTTGACCTCCTTCAAAAACAATATGGACCATGTCCTGACCATAATGCATCCACATACGAAATATAAAATCTAAGTTTCCTATCTTGAAATAGCGTGTTAACAAGATTTTTCAGACTTTGACCCTGGTGACTCCAGATGACTTCTGACCTCCACTAAAAACAATAGGGTTCTCCCTCTCAATATGGAACATCTATGTATTAAGTTTGGAAACTGTAAGACATTCCTATCTTGAGATATTGTGTTACCAAGATTTTCAGACTTTGACCCCCTGTGACCCCAGATGACCTTTGACCTCTGCCAAAAACAATAAGGACCATCTCCTGACCATAACACATCCACATACCAAATATGAAATCTATCCAAGTTTCCTATCTTGAGATATCATGTTAACTAGATTTTCTAACTTTGACCCTTGGTGACCCCAGATGATCTTTGACCTCCACCTAAAATAATAGGGACCAACTCCTGACCATAACGCATCCACATGCCATATATGAAATCTATCCAAGTTTCCTATCTTGAGATATCGTGTTAACAAGATTTTCAGACTTTGACCCCTGGTGACCCCAACTGACCTTTGACCTCCACCTAAGACAATGGGGACCCATCTCCTGACCATAACGCATCCACATACCAAATATGAAATCTATCCAAGTTTCCTATCTTGAGATATCGTGTTAACAAGATTTTCAGACTTCGACCCCTGGTGACCCCAACTGACCTTTGACCTCCACCTAAGACAATGGGGACCATCTCCTGACCATAACGCATCCACATACCAAATATGAAATCTATCCAAGTTTCCTATCTTGAGATATCATATTAACAAGCTTTTCAGACTTTGACTCCTGGTGACCCCAACTGACCTTTGACCTCCACCTAAGACAATGGGGACCATCTCCTGACCATAACGCATCCACATACCAAATAAGATCTATCCAAGTTTCCTATCTTGAGATATCATATTAACAAGCTTTTCAGACTTTGACCCCTGGTGACCCCAGATGACCTTTGACCTTCACCAAAAACAATAGGGTTCTCACTCTCAATATGGAACATCTATGTATTAAGTTTGGAAACTGTCAGACATTCCAACCTTGAGATATTGTGTTAACGAGATTTTCAGACTTTGACCCCCGGTGACTCCAGATGACCTTTGACCTCCGTCTAAAACAATAGGGATCATCTTCTGACTATAACACATCAACATACCAAAAATAAAATCTATCCAACTTTCCTACCTTGAGATATTGTGTTAACAAGGTTTTCAGACTTTGACCCCTTGTGACCCCAGATGACCTTTGACCTCCACCAAAAACAATAGGGTTCTTCCTCTCAATATGGCGCATCTATGTACCAAGTTTGAAAAATGTCAGACATTCCTATCTTGAGATATCGTGTTAACGAGCAAAGAGTCACAAACACACACACATACACACACACACACACACACACACACATACATACATACATACATACATACATACATACATACATACATACATACATACATACATACACACGCCATCATGAATGCATTGGTTTCTCTTATCATCAAAACCAAAAATGAATTCTTGACTTCTGCACTCTTGACCCTACAATATGAGAGACCACAGCCTATTTCATTGTTGTGAATTCACAATTCCAATTTAATCTAGTCTAACCTTAAGCCTAGGCTAATCTGAAAACTATTAATGATCATTTCAAAAAAGATCTGTGAATTCCTGACAATCAAGAAACCTTAGCTATCAATTGAAGGAATAAAATCCAGAATAGGGCCCACAACCTTGGGGTGTCACTCAGATGCAGACTCCCTGAACAGTCTAAAGGAATGTATAGTGACTCTATCTTGAGTCAGTCCCTGCATGCAAAAGGTGCAGTACAGGGCTTTCATTAATTTTTTACCCCAAAGAGTATTTGACTGCTAGTCAAAATCTGAAAGGGTATTTGACTGCCAGTCAAAATTTTGAAAGGGTATTTGACTGCCAGTCAAAATTTTGAAAGGGTATTTGACAGCCAGCCAGAATTGTCTGTCAGGTCCCTATAAAATAAAACATATCATTGTGTAAACTACAGTATGCCAGTATAGCACATACACATTGTATACCATTTCTCGACTGACCAACACATGGTACTGTAACACAATGACTGAATGATATGTAGTTGATATAGTATAGGCTAACGCAAAGGCCCATTGGACTAGGCTAAGTTGAATTACAATAAGCTTCTGCCCTCGGTAGTTCCCCCCCCCCCAATAAAGTGTTATTTTCTGCCCTTGATTTTTGAGAGTGGAAAACACCATTCTAATGTAAGAGACGGAAAGCACTATCAACATGGAAGGAGAATACCTGTGTTAATTGGATAGGAAATGATCACGAGCTGGGTTGAAGAAAAAAGCCCCAGGTTAAATGTCATTTTGAGAACCACTAGCATTTCTCCATATCCAGTTGGAACAAGCTACCCCCGGACATAAGGCCTAGCCCAACTGGACAATGAGACCACCTTCAAGAGGGCAATAAACAACTGGTTTCAACATCAATGACCCACCCTGTACACCAACTATCCTCCATTGAATGCCTTGTCTGGACACATTTAAGTACCAGAAAGAAGAAGAAGGGTGGAACCTACACTACAGTAGGCTAACACTAAAGCGTTTGCTCTAGGCTAGGCTAGTTAAACCATCATGGGTGCTATTCCTGAAAAATAAAGCTGCATGGTGTATACAATAAGGGGTTGCTTATTCAGGATTTAGAATTGTAAAATTAAGCTGTACTTTAACAATCCCCATAAGGCCTGTTAATGTAGACTGACCCTGGGGTGAGTTACTAGGCCATAAGACGAAGGTACAGTTGAACTGTTTAGGCTACAGTGTGGACCTAACGGGTTACAGGTAGTTTCCACCCTCACTACTTTCTGCCCCTCAAAAACGGTGTTTCACCTTCCCTTTTATTTTTAGCAGAAAACATCTTTTTGGGAGGCAGAAAGTAATGGAATGGAATGTGATATCAGTGGTACTTTTGTCAAACTTTTGTCACTTTTTCCTTAAAGTTTCAAACTTCATCCATGTCTTTTACTATTCAATGTGACACCCGTTACTGCCATGTTGACTTCTTTCCAAGCATCATTCTCACAGTAGACTTTAGTATATACTAATACATACTTACGTACAGGTACAGTATACAATATTCAGTGCTGTGAACAGTTGTTCACACATTCAGCATAAGCATACTGTATCTATGGACAAGTGGACTACTCATATGTAAAAAATACAAGTCTGTGACTAGACTTGACATTTAGAAAAAAGGCCATACAATTCATTCTTTTCGTTGAGGATGCTGAAAAAGTTTTAGGCCTATCCACAAATTTCATTATTGCCTTGCACTTGGATTTGACATTTAAAGTTAACAGTTATTTTTAACACATTTAAGTTCAAACATTACTTTTGGCCCCAAATTTTTAGGGGCAGAAAGTAATGGGCAGAAACTATCGAGGGCAGAAACTAACGGACAGCAGCCTAAAGTAAACAGTAAAGTATGTATACTGTAGTAAGTTATCATGTGTTGATTTACTATTCTGAGTTGATCACTGCCTCCTAAAGGCCAGTGCAGTTTAGATTGTAAGTGCTATTTGATTGTCATATTAGAATAGCATGCGATGAATACTCTTCAAACATCATCATAACCAATTATCTGTCATCATATTTTTGATGTTTAAAGCAGAATGTTTGTCATGGCCAGATTATCAAGTTTTGGCTAAAGTATAAACAAGAAATTTGCAAAAATTACTTAAAATGATAATGAGAATTATTTTTATAAAGTTCTAAATTAAAATTATGATAGAAAAGAGATTATTCTGTATCCAAATATGAAAAAACTTGCCTCAAATGTGGTAATGTATGGGATTTTATTTGTTTGTTTTGTGAAGTGATTAACTCAAGATTACTTAATAAGCATTGCTACTTGTAATGCCACTCTGCACTAGGGCTGTGACGGTTAATCGGTTAACCGGTTAACCCACCGACTCGTCGGTTACTCGTGTGTGATTCCTCTTCATAGATAAACCGTTTTTGTATTGCCAATAACTCAGTCGCCGCGGCGTGGCTTTGTTAGTAAACTGTTACACAAACATTGCGCAACAAACAGTGTCAGTTTCTCACAAATTATCGCTCAAACAATAACTGTAAAAAGGAGTTTTAAAATCAGCCGTTCGATTGAATGGATTAATTCCGCGGCAGCTCCCCGAATTAAGTACATTATGATGAGTGACAAGTGGCGCACCCATTGTTACTTTCGTTGGCAGAACTTCATGTGCTCGTCTCCTAATCCCTTCAATAGCAACACCCAAGCACAACTTTAGAAATTAGCGGCATGTTTGAGAAATTACCAAGCGAAAAGAAAGCTACAAGACAAGCAGGGGGCTGTAACAAAAGTGACCAAGCCCTGTATTTCTATGGCAATTAAACCTCCGCGAGACCATGATTAGGGCACAAAAGTATATTTGAATAAGTCTTCCCACTGTAGCCATTCGAAATATTTTATCATGCTACATCTCCGTAAATTTCATTATTTTTCATTGTTAGTACTAACACTGCTACTTAGCAGTCTTTGGAAAAAATTTAACCCGTAAAAATACGATCGTAAGCACCAGATAATTCCCGCCATTTTGTTGTTTGCCCAAAATCATATAAAATGGAACATTCTGTGTTATTTTTTATGAATAAGCAAACGCAGTTCGTTGAACCAACTGGGTTGTAGTTGCGATAATGTACTGTACTGTAGAAGTCAACCCTACGATGCACGTAAAAACTAACGATCTAATTTTTAGCGGTCTTGGACAGCAAAAAATGGATTCGATTAACGTTATCTTATGGTTCCTTCTTGATATTAATATCCCCGTATTTTTGCCACTTCTTGTCCAAACCTTAGGTCTTGTTTCAAAATAATCAGCAAATGAAATACACTTAAGTCAGACCCCCGAAAAATCCAAGTACGCAGAGATTTGTACTGCCATTTTTTGGTGAATTTAGCACGGGGCTTGGCCCGCTGCACATGCCAGCTATGTTAAGCCTCCGAAGTGCGATCGTCATAATGCAAACTCAATGGGGAAATTCGTTCGGAAGTCTGGTATTTTCACACACTAAATCCCATAGGCGATGGCGCGAGTTGTGATTGGCTGGCTCAGAATCAATGTATTTGGACCAATCACAATGCAGAGGCAATTCAAATTTTGCAATAGATTGTGTGCATATGATGTCATCGAGCAAAACATGGTCCCTTGTTTAGTGGTAAAAACGGATATGCACTCAAGTCTACTGCATGCATGGGACCATGTGCGTTATTGTTTTCGTTCGTAACGACGTCATATGATAACATTCCATAAGTCCTTCTGTAAATAACTTTACGGTAGGAATGCTGGGAATTCCTTAGTTTATGCAGGATAATAGGGCTTGGTTGTGCTGTCTGCGGCTGGTGGGCCGTTTACGGTGCAATTGTACAGATCGCTACTACAGTATGACAAACACGTGAGCGCTGTACATGTATTGAACACTAACTGCATTGCAAGCAAGCTGCATCATAACAGCGGTGTGGGAGTGTTTCATGAAATAACTGTTTTGTTTTGTTTTGTTTGTTTTCATTTGATCCTCCCTTGCGGGAACTCGGCAACGCCCCAATGAAGGGGTATTAACGCCAAGCTGGCAACGCCAGTCTCGTGAGACAAACTCACAGTTTAACGTCTATGATTAAGGGATAGCAGATTAACTACAACCCAGAAAACTAGACGACAATTTTGATGTCGGAGCTGGGACTTGAACTCACGACCTCATGACTGGAAGACGCAGTTCATTACCACTGTACCACTTGCTCCACTGACAATATAACATAGGATCAGGCGGGAATACAACTGTTGGTGGAATTTTAAAAAGTGCACATGGTCTGAAGAAAGCTTCAGTATATGCGGGATGGGTTTTTACTGTGAAAATATGATATAAACTCAGCGCAAAATACCAACATTTTTGCCACATACTTACATGGGCGAACATGACTTACGGCGCCATTTTTAGACTTGTACTTTCCTGTACAAAAGTGATGGCGCTCTTTGGAAATGTTGACTTTCTGTTGTTGTGTGAACATTACGTCATTTTCGGTTAAACGGTTAACCGCCGGTTAATAAAATCTGTTAAACGGATAGTGAATTAACCGAAAATGCACAGCCCTACTCTGCACCTAGGCCTAGGCTACATTTCAAGATGCATTTTCTACAAATTATCTCAGTCAACTTAGCACCCATACTGGAAAGTAAGGCCTTTCACAGAAAGATCTTTGGGGTACGGAAATGTTTGGCAACAAATTTGGCGTACGGCATACAGAGCTGTTACAGGGAAAATTAGAATAGTTGGCATACCACTGCAACAATTGGTGTGGCGTAATTCCAAACACCTCCACCTTGGCGTGATTCTTTGGAGTATGGCAAATGTGTGACGTTCCGGTGTGGCACAGCACCAAAAAAAGGCAAAATATAGCACAATGACAAAGACACAGGCCTAGGCCCCTATTGCAAAATATTATTGCCAAGTTTCATTGATTTTTACAGATGTTTTTATATTTAAATGGTTACTAAGTTTGTTAGGTGATGGACTCATATGATTAGCCCAGTACATTACTACTACTAGTGGTACTGTAGTAGGCCTAGGCTACTACTGTTTAGTGCTCGCGTTAGGCCCAACGTTAATTTCCGAAGCCTAACGCCGTAACGGATATGTAACGTAGGCTAGGCCCTAGGCCTAACTTACCTGGGCAAGCTGGGCATTTTCATCAAGAACGTTCTTCTTTTTTCTCCTCCCGAACATATCGTGTCCGTTGTGCTGACAACGTTCTCAACTTAAGTTTCAACCCAGAATTAGTAATCTTTTAATGAACACGCAGTGATGTACCAGCCCTAACGTTGGTAGCCTAACTTGGTATCGTGTAAAGTGTGCAGTGTGTGGCCGGTCACAGTAGTCTACAGGGCTGCAGTCATTTTTACTGACAGCATAGTTGGCAGTGTGAGACCGTTGTATATCTTAGTTATGTTAAGTGCGTTTGTTAGAAAGGTGTAGTATTTACGCGGGACCACCTTATCTAAATATAAACCTGATGGTAATTACGGTAGCCGCTCCTAGACTGCTGTGAGATAATAATCTTGCAAAACGGTAGAGCGCCATGCCTTTCAAATGATAAATTTATTTCATCACCCTTTAATGCAAACGTATGGATAAACCTGACGCATAGTGATCATCAGAACATGGCTAACTTGCTTAAGATTTTTACAATAGGGACAAATCTACTTTTGGGATAAGGCGCGTAGCCATGCAGGCTGTGTCGATCATGCAGGGGGGGGGGGGGGTTCACTGGGGCACAACATAGAGAAAAGTCTAAGGATAGAGAGGAAAAACCTCTATTTTAGGTGTTTTTTGCATGGCAAGGTTGGGTCATGGGGGTGGGTTCTGACGGCCCTTCCCCCATGGCTACACCACTGTCGGGGATTGGCATGGATATTGTGTCACTTCTTCAGTCACTGGTGTCAGTCTTTCGGCCTTCTGAACGCCGGTCATTAGTCTAGAAAAGATACAGGGCCAGATGGAATCCATCCATCCATTCTACGTGAATTCTCTTAGATTTTTGCAGCTCCTCTCTAGTCTCTTATTTCCATTCTTTTTCAGCAAACGTCGGGGTTGAAACTAGTGCATTGTTCCCTTGATTAGAAGGGAACATAGGTCTGTAATTTCCAGTGGTTGAAAAGGGATTGAAGCTTGCCTTCAAGTATTAACCATCAGTTTAAAGGGCCAATCCCTTACCCCAAATTACAATTTTGTAGGGGGTAAGAGAAACTTAGTGGTTCAGCTTTTTGATTGAAGCAGAGTACCAGAGCTTACTATAGTTACACAGCATGAACTGTACTGAGAGTGTTTTGATTATGACACATTGATCTTTTCTATACTCACCGTAAACTGAGATTGTGTCTGGATGATTATGACGGTGACTTTTTACTTAAAAGTCAAGAGCAGTCTCCACCTTTATTTGAAGCAACAGCTAAATATCACTGTTTTCTTCTTATTTTTTCTCAAAGTATCTTTCCTTATATTTGACCTCAATATTGCATATCCAAGGTAAATGAAGCAGTTACCGCTAGTAAATTTCACATTTAAAAGTAAAAAAATCTCGTCACATGGCTCTCACAACAGCCAATATCATAAAACAGGACAGTAGACTACACTGCTTCAAGCTGGGGTGACTGCTCTTGCTGGTTAAGCATCTTCTAAGATAATGGCTGCTAAATCTCTCTCGGCATGCTTTTCTGCCAGGTCATTCTTGTGTTACCAATTAAATGAGCTTGCTTGAGGATATCTCTTTGTCTATTTACCTTGATAAAGTTCCATTAGGCAGATTAATGGTTAAAATCCGTAGGTTATGGTATTCTCGGCAAATGTGCTGACTGGATGAATCTGTGGCTCCAAGGCAAGGGTGGAGCCTGCAATGGTGAAAACCCGATAAACTTCAGCTTCCCCAGCCTCCCCACTAAAATCTTCTTGGTTTTTCTTACGGGAAAACCATATTCTTCAAAGAAACACTAAAGATTTCCAACTTTTCTTACAAAAATGATGAAAATCCGACTTTTCCAATATAATCTATATCCAGAATAGAAAGGAAAAAAAGAAACCAGCCTTTCACCGTACGACGAAATGTGATACGGGACTTCAACCAACTCGAGTCCAGTCTTGATTTTGCCCATGAAACTGGGCAAATTGATTTGCAATATACTCTTCAATTTTCCAATTGTCTTCGAAAAGAAAAACGCACACACACACACACACACACACACACACACACACACACACACAAAACAGTTTTTCAATTTTCTGCCGTATTAGGTGTAGGGGTGAGGACTGGGGGATCTGGACATATTCTCAAAAGACGTTAGAAGAAAAATCAATTATAGTCGGGAGTTCAGACGGTAGCCGGTCGTTTCGCCCCCTTGCCAGTTAGCCCCCAACCAGTTCGCCCCTAAATACCATTTCGCCCCCTAAATTAAGTTGTCCAGTTCGCCACAAAGACCTGTCAGTTAGCCCAAAAGACCCGCCAGTTCGCCACAATATGTTTGTGTAAGTTTCCTTTCCTAAACGTGATTGTTTTTAACAAAACGACGTCAATAAATTGAAATATCTTAATTGTTTCTCATTCAAGATGGAATAAGGTTGATTTTAGATGGCTAAACTAAAAAGCTGTTCATTGTATCAACTCAAACGTTCGTGCGCGAAGTTGTTTTGAATGTTGCATTTATAGTTGCGCGAGTAATGTTCTTCATCTTGTTGACTATCGTTCAAGTGACTCTGATTTCGTAGAGCTTAATTGAATCATATTTAATTCATTTATTGTTTCAGAACTACAAATTATTTCCAATATATGGTCCAAAAATGAAAATCGTGCATAAGAAATTGCCTAAACCTCAGGTTTTGCACCGGCATTCTGGATCGGACGTGCAAGAGAATACCAGGTCAACTCGACATATGATTCGTTGTTGGTGTTGTCGATTGTAAATGCAATTTTGCCAGAGGGTTATTTTATTTTATGTCAGAATTTCACCAAATATAGTTTCATAATACTCTCACGATATACATTAAAACATTGCTTTGATGTACCTTATCATGTCAAGTCTCAAGTATTTGGGGGCGAAACGACTGCCACTTTGGGGGCGAAACGACTTCCACTTGGGGCGATCTGGAAAAGGGGCGAAACGACTGGTAACCGTTCAGACAGTCACATACTGCAGACAACTTCACTTCAGCAGATCGTGAATTTTGCCAAGAGTGGCAATAGAGCAAAAACATTAGCATGTTTTCAATTTCGTTGTATATTTTTTCCACGAAAAGATACAAGACCATTAAAGCCAACGGTAGTGGTATATTTATGTGATATATTTCTGATCACTAAAGCAGTCCCTAATATCTCGTATTAGTAAATCTGCTGATGTACTAAGCTCTATGATAGGAAGGTTAGGAATATGGATGATGCCTTATTGCTGCAAAATGACATTGATAAATTATTTCCATGGTTTCAGACTTGGCAAATGTCTTTAAACAGTTCGGGAGATAACCGTTTTCGGGGGAAAATGAGAATTCACCCGATCGGGAGAAAATTTGCAGCATGAATATTCATGAGCACTTAGTGTGCACGTCTGCACAGTCGTCGCTTTGTTTTATAAATAGATACCTTCAAATACAAGGTAATTGTTCACCACCACAGACAGGAATCTTAAGAAACTTTCAAGAACGTACTAATGGGCTCAATTGCTAGCACGAGTAACTTACACCGTGCTTTCTGCAGAAAAAATTGAACAGATCTTGCGACACATGTCGAGTCTATAATTTAAGCTTAGGACACAGAACTTGGCAAAATTGCTCGATATCTCAAAGCGCGGTGAACTACCAAACATGATCCGGCTTTTTTGTTCCCCTATCAACAAAGTTTCTAAATATTCCAAAATTTCTCTTTCCTAAGACCGATTAAATTTTCTAGATGTTTTGAAAGTTTGTTTCCGTTTAAATTGCGCGGTAGGATTGCAAAGCATCAGGGGAGAAATTTGAAAATGGCGCCACCCATGGCCGTATTTTCGGCCCCCGATCGGGTGAAGAACCATTTTCCCGGGCCCCGAAAGAGGTTATCTCCCGAACTGTTAAATTCCAACAAGTGCAAAGTACTTCATTTTGGTTCTAAAAGTTGCAGCTATGATTATTGCATGAATGGTAGTGTTTTAAGTAATGTAGATTTTGAGAAAGATCTGGGCATTAATTGTTATTACAGGGGATTTGAAACCATCTAAGCAGTGCGCAGCTACCGCTGGAAGGGCTAATAGGGTGCACCGACTGATCAAGGGGAATTTCAGAAGTTTTTCTTAGTTTGCATTGTGTGCATACGCAGTTATTAAGACCCAAGTTTGAATGCCGCTCAGGCTTGGGATGCTTTCTATGAAAAAGATAAGTTTCTTTTAGAACAAGTCCAAAGGAAAGCCACACGCCTTATATCGGAAGTGAGGAATATACCTTATCACACTAGATTTCAGCATCTTGGGCTTTCCGGCCACCCCGGAGTTGAGAAGGATTAGGGGGGGGGGGCATGCTTCAAGTTTTCAAATTTCTTTCTGACAAAAATCCTTTTTTTCTTGAACTTGAAAGTTTAAAGTAATTCTCGGTTTCGTGGCCGAAAAACCTTGGCGTTTCGCAAGGCTTGATATTAGAAAGTTAATCCGTTTCTCACATAGTTGTCAATGAGTAGAACAGTCTGCCACACTGAGTGGGATTCCCATCTGTGCAATGATAAAAATTTGATCTGTATTATATCTGCTTTAGTTATGAATAACAAAGTTAGAACTTGTAGAATGTTTTAGCCTTCGACACAAGCCCCGCCCCTCTTGACGGACAGAATCTAGTGTGGTGTACGCATTTAGTGTGGCTCTCTGAGAAGTAGCTGACGACCCTCTTGTGACTGTTGCACTAGAACACTATAGATCTTGCTCGGTAATCTGGTAATGGGCGTTGCTTACCAATTGTGACGTAAAGTGAAAGCACCCTGTAATCCACAGTCGCCACTGGGACGTTGAACATTAGAAAATGTTTATGAGAGCTTCATAAAGGTTTGTGTGTTGAATTGACCCATATGTTTGACTTCCTTCTCAACACATGTGTGTGTAATTGAGTCAATTACATATATGTTTGACTTCCTTCATAACATATATGTAATTGAGTCAATTACATATATGTTTGACTTCCTTCATAACATATATGTAATTGACTCAATTACATATATGTTTGACTTCCTTCATAACATATATGTAATTGACTCAATTACATATATGTTTGACTTCCTTCATAACATATATGTAATTGACTCAATTACATATATGTTTGACTTCCTTCATAACATATATGTAATTGAGTCAATTACATATATGTTTGACTTCCTTCATAACAGTGAACAGAAAAATGGGAGGGGAGGAGAGGATGCGCATTGTTTAAAACGAATTGAATTTCCTAACTGGCTAACGACAGCGCTAACCCCTAACCTAATCTCTAACCTTAACAAAGAATACAAATAAGAATACAATGGCAACAGCCAACCAAAAAACACCTTGTCACAGTGTGCATCTACCCGAAAATGCTTCAAATTTTCTACTTTATAGCGTCACTGTTACAGTACATTGGTATCTTTATTCTAAAAACATTTTGTTTATTTGGTAGTTGGTACTGTAGGCTAGTGCATATTTTAAGTTTCACCCGCTCCTCTACTGACATTATGAAAAATGTAGGTTTTAGACACAAGGCTCGACAAAAATATGCAAAGACATATGAAGCGGGGGAGGGGTGTGGGGGGCTAGCATCCAGTGAAAATGTGAAGGCTGAATTATGCTTCCTCCTTCACTTTTCGGGTCAGAAAACCCTTTTCTTTACTTCCAATCTTAATAAATCCATGTAAATGATGATAAAAATCTTAAAACGGCCAATCCTCTCACCCCAAACTACACTTCTTGTAGGAGGGGGGGGGGGGGGGCGTACAGAAACTCTCCATTGGGCCAGCTTTTTGATTGACTTTTTATTCAACCAATGCAGATTACCAAAGCTTAAATTACACAGAATGAACTGTACTGTGAGTGTTTTGATTATACACATAGAGCTTTTCTATACTCGCCATGAAGCAGTAAACTGAGATTGTTGCTTGGTAAGGATGAATTTCATATAATTGTGGGGTGGGGGGGCTTAAGTAAGAAGGTTAGGAGAATTGGTAGTGTTTGGGGTGAGAGAACTGGGCCTTTAAGTATCCCAGTTTTATGCTCTTCCCGTTTCTCTCACTCACCCATCTCTCCCCATCGTCGCGCTAAAATTTTATCAGTTCGTATCCCGCGCTGCGACATATAATATTTTGTTACGAAGAACATAATCACACGTCGATCCCCGCAAGTCGTTAACAGACCGGCTTCGGCGGAGTGTGTACTAGCGTGCCTCGCAGCTGTTCCGACTCGGAACACGCCTCACTCACGTAACGTGTTTCCACCCTCAGGAAGTTCATTCGGGATTTGACCAATGAGACAGTGTGTGTAATGTTGGAAAAAGGAACGTAAATTTTTTAAACCGTCAAGACTTATTTTGAAATACCGGACATCCAAATGTGTTTTCCCCTCCAATCAACCCCAGCTGCTATAAGACCGACTGTATGGTCCAGTGGTTAGAGCATCAGACTTGCAGTCGGGAGGTTGGGAGTTCGAGTCCTGGAGGGTCATACCGAAGACTTAAAAAACGGAACCTGCTGCTATTGTGCTTCGTGCTCAGCATAAGAAATGGGGTAGGGAAAACAAGCCTGTGGGCCACAACTGGAAAAAAGGCTCCACTTGAACCAACTGTTTGGAAACTGGGCCGTAAAACTCCATCTAACTAACCAACCCATCTGGTATGTTTGATACGCAGTAGACCACACTCGTTCCGCTTGCTCGTTAAATGTGTGCACACCGTGTATATCACAGTGTACACTGTGTAGTGCGTTTGTCACAACGGCATTAGTCCTTGAAAACGGGATTACTCGTAAAACGGGATTGCGATCCCATCGTAGAGCCATATAAGCGGAGTCCGGCTGCTACACATAGCCCTGGAAAGTTGTCATATGCACCGTAGCATGCGCATGCAACATGCAACTTTTTCGGTGATCGCAAATTTCTTTCTGCAATTTGAATAGTTCAATTCCTTGTCTTCTCATCTGTCTTGCAATAAACAAGTAAGGCGCGTAATCGGTAATCATCGTGCATGCAATTCTAACGAGTGGCACAAACTGAATCATATTAAAAATGGAAACACCCTATATTATCACTGGTCACATAGGTCTACACTGCGTACAAACAAACCGTTAACCTGCCGCGTGTCCTGTCTCGTCGAAAAATAGAACAGCTGGAGTAGTAAGTATTCATATAAGTTACAGTGGTCAAGGGAAGAGGCCTTGCAAAGAGAGTGTGGAGTCAATATTTCCCCAGACCAGAACCCCTACCTCACCATCTGTTATCTTCCCAGTGATGAAAAACTCGTCATGGTATACATAGGCGGAGGAAGCAGGCGGGAGGGGCAGCGGGGCCTGGTCCCCAATATTTTTCTTATGAGATTTGGGGGGGGGGGGCATTGCCCGCAATAACTGAATGTCTCAAAATAAATTTTATAAAAGAGCAATAGGCCAATTTGGTAATTAACACGTTTTAAGTTAAGTATCGTTTTGTGTTATCATGATTACTAATCAGAGTGCAAAAGTTGCAAAGCTTCCGGGACTTCGCCCCCTGCACCCCATCTTTAACGATAACCTGTAGGAGAGTTTACTTTTGCCCTTCAAACAGTTAAAACAAAAACTTTTGCAAGCTATGTTTCTTTTTCAAATTATCTTTCTTCTTCTCAAATCAGGGCCTTTTAAACATAAAGAGCAAGGGCACGTCCCCAGTCCCCTTATTGGCCCCAATGACACACATATTCCCCAATGATAATGTCCCTTTTATGATTATTAGTAATACCTATACACAGGTACTTTTTTGCTTTTATTAAGTTCCTTAAAAAGCCTAAAATGTCAGAGCTTCCGGGCCCTGTCGCGAGCCCCTGGACCCCAAGCATATTGCCTCGGTATTTTAAATAGAACTGCCTATTGATAAAATGTCCCCAAACACTTTGGATCTCTTAAAAATGCTCTGTCTCAAATAATCAATCACGTGTTCAATTTGAGTAGCTTCAACATTTTGGCTTTACCCCGTAAAACTACTGTAAAGTTTGTTACTCCTTAATAAAATGCCATAGTACTTCCCGGTTCCATTCTCGTCCGTTACCTCACCCCACTCCTGAATTAAATTCAAAGTTTAGAATCCTTAATTTAAATATGATTTTCGACTATTTTAAAGCCTCTTAAATCACTGAAATCGCTGAGCTTTCGGGGGTTTCTCCCCCTGCACCCCACCAAGGGCCCTAAAGCGGACCCCTGGACCCCACGTCGATGGGGTTTTGCCCTTCGCACAACCGGCAGACCGGACGCCTTACGGCGTCACCATAATGTCGACTGCGGAAAACTTGTGCCAGCAATAAAAACATCTCCCGCCGCCTATGGTATAGTACAGGACAAATTTGGAATCTCCAGGTTTGAGGTACCAATCTCCAGATTTTGTTACGAAAATCTCAAGGTTTGCTATTTTGGGGGTTGGCATGTCTGCATAGAGTCCTGTTCAAGGACTACAAAGGTATGAGACACTTGGCATGGTTGTCCTTCAGTGCAGTATGGCGGATCCGTGACGTAACTACAAAGCCTCTATTTTCGTTTTAAGGAATAAACTGCATTTGCAGAGTATAATAAACTGTAGAGAATTCAAATTTGGGAAAATAGCGGACGAGGTGAAGGTACGACGAGTCCGGTATTAATTCATTTGTCCGTGTGACGGACAAAACGAGAGCAAACCCCCTGCGGGTGTAGGTATGTCTTTTCATCATTACATTATGAGTTGAATTTAACAAAGCAAAGTCAACGAGCATCACTAATCGAAAGTGTGCGAAAGCGTGCAAAATTGCAGGAGTCCATGTATCGTCATAATGGGCCTATGCACGTCTGGCTCAAGTTCACTCGTCTGTCTGTGGTTGCTAGTGGTCACTGCATATCATTACAACTGTTGGTGGTTCAAGAATCACCTACCAGTGTTTAAACATTCAGAGTAACTTCAGATATCTGCTAGAAAATGATTGCAGGATCGGACTGATTACCAAGGCGATCACGTCATTTGGGTGACATCATAATAGAAATGTAAATCAACAAGTAACCATAGAAATCCTAAGCTTAGGCTATCTATGCAAGTAACACTAACAGACTAATACTAACGCACCCACAGTCACTGTCTCATTGGTAACCTAAGAACACAGTAATTTACGCAGATGTCACAGTGAAACGCACGATACATGCAGTTTATTTAAACTGTTAGCTTTTTTTACAGCGCGGTCTCGGGTGCGCCATAAATTAATACGCAGAAGAGTCTTCGTCACGTTCAGTCACACTCAGAGAAGCTAATACATAGTGTTATGTATCCAACCAAAATTAAGGTTAACGTTAAGGTTGCAAAACTTGATATAGCGCACACTAGTGTGATGAAACACACTCAATGGCGCTTTACAAAGTACAAAAATCAAGAAAAAGATTTCCTAAAAAGATAAGTTTTCAATGCATCCTTAAAAGAATTAATAGAAGAAGACTGCCGAATATGAATCGGGAGGGCATTCCAAAGCTTCAGGCCAGCGACCATAAAAGAACGATCCGCAAAAGAACTGTGAGTGGTGAAAGGAACCTTAAGAAGTAAACCTTTTGAAGATCTAGTAGCATAATAGGACGCTTTGAGTTCAATCAACCCTGATAAATAAGTTGGTGCTAAATTGTAGAGACATTTAAACACAAGGAGAAGAATCTTATACTCAATACGAGCTTTGATGGGCAGAATGTGTAGCTCTTTCAAAGCGGCAGAGGCACTGTCAAATTTGGATCTACCGAGGATTAACTTAGCAGTAAGGTTTTGAATTCTTTGAAGTGGATGTAACTTAGAGTCCGAAAGGTTAATGAACAGGCTATTACAATAATCCATATGTGAAAAAATCAGAGCATTAGCATATTTAATTACAAGGCAACGAATAAAAATTATGGTTATGCTAAAACGCAGTGGATTTGAGGGCAGGAGAGCTTATAACACTTCCTCACATTGTCAAGGAATGCTCTGTTTTCCTTTGTTTTATCAGACTGCTGTGTTGACCTTGAAGTAAATAGGAATATGACCTCCCTGCATGTGGGGGATGCAAAGTTTGTAAAGTTCTCATGCCACTTTGGCAATCACATTTTAATAATATGGGGTTGTTGAGGGGAAAATCGACTCCAAAGTTTAAAGAAAAACAAAAGACTGCGCACTAATGTGGGGATGTGATGTTATATGTGCTTGCTTCAAGTTCACTTCTTGTTGAAAGTGTGAAAAACTTCCATGCTCATATCTTGAGAACCACACAACGGATTTCGATGCAAATTTCACCAAAATGCCCAGAATAAGTACCCCTCTAACATATCAAAACATGTTGTGACCTCAAACCTTTCTTTTCAAAGCATTACGAGAGGTTGAAACTTTGGATTTCAAAAAATAATTTTAAGTAAGTTTGGTAAGGGCGTCCATTACTTATAAAGCTGATAAGACGCAAAACATTTTCTGAAGGATTTTCAAGGTGTTCAGTATGGTCTTTTCACCCTCTGGGAACTGCCGCTAGAATTTTATAAAACAAAGTGAAGAGAAAATTGTTTGTAATACCAAACTTCATTATAAATGCAGTGTATGTTCAGTTATTGCCGTTTTCATCAAAGAAATCCTTCACTACGTAAGCTTGCTTAGCTATTAAGACCTTAGAATGAATAATATTCCCATTAATCTTTACTATTATGATAATGATTTATTTCGTTTGTGATAAATGAGTTATTTAACACATACTCACAATGATTAATGAAAAAATATATTTGAAATATTAAAATCAGTATTCTTATAATTACAGTCAAAGAGGAATTTACCTCCATGGCGTTCAAGGGCCTAAAAAAACCTTTCCAGTCCCCAAATTTTCATGCATTTACATAATGCCTCACTCATTAAACCTTTAACATTCGTATCTTTGTCATCTTCTTGTGAATATTTTATACTGTCATTATGCGATCTTCAATTTCAAGATAATCTATAGAGGTTGATCGTGACGTCAGAGGATGGAACTGATCATGCGCAGTACGAGTGTTACGGATACACGCGGACCACAGCCCCTTAGTAACAATTGTTGTACAATGGACGCCTGGGGCGTCTCTCCATTTTGTCATGTCATCCAGGCCTCCATTGTACAGCAATTGTTACTAAGGTACTTTCGTGCGCTCGTATCGGTACCACACGTACTGCGCATCAGCACGTCCATCCAGTATGCCAATTTGAAACGCGATGACCCCACGTGTGTAACCTCTATAATTTGTTGAGGTAATAAATAGAATCTTTTGAAAATTGTTTGATTTGATTACACTTATAAATGAACCCAGCCTATGCCTGAGTGCCTGTTAGTTCCAAATATTTGATAAGATTCGGGTTTATGAAAACATATTGTCAAGATTGTTTTGAGAGGGTGTACATGGAGTTTTCTAAATGAGTAGAGCGTATACCCTCATTGCAGCAACAACGTATACACTCATGTTATGACGAATGCCATGTTTCAGGTATGTCAGTTGGATTTTCGCGCGTAAATTGTTGCTTTCCTTCTTCTCTTATCACACGCACATGTAAATAAACCATGCAAACGTACTACTATGACGTCACAATAGCGCCAAAATGTTTAAGATGACATTAACAACGAGTTCATACAACTTTTCAACGTTGAAGACTAAAGTGCTCACTTTCTCAAAATGTTCTTTTTTCTCTCTATTACAACGTATTATACGTTGTCCAACCTTACCAGGAGTTGTAACAAATTCCTCGGTTTTGGACGAGGTATGTTGAGTCGTTTTCGTTTTTTAAGATATTTTGCCTTGGAAAAAATATATCACAACAAGGATTCTCTCGAACCTTTCTGAATATGCCTATTACTATGTTTTACAGGTATATAGGTCTTACAAAACCACAGATACAAATAATACAACAATTCTGTAACCTTTTGGCATTGTAAAAAGTATGAGGCTAATAGATGAAAACATCATTACATAAGCTAAAAGTGTTTTAATTTTCAAGTGTCAGCTTGTTGCCAAATAAGTTAATAATCTGTATCACAGAAACCATTCTAATGTTTAATGGAAAATGTAAGAAATTTTGAAGAGGTGAACCCCACTCATGATGTGGAGATTTGCATAATGCTTATCTAGGCAGTTAGCCTAGCTGGACCGGTTTTTTTAAGCGGGCATTCATGAAAAATTTTTCACATTTTTTACGCGTCAAACTGAAACTACTTTACCAAAGAAACGGAGGAATTCTTCCCACTTTGATATACGTGGTATTCTTTAGTTGTCTCAAAAAGTCTTATAGACGGGCAGATAGACCTTATGCCATCTAACTCCAGTAGTGCATTGTGGGAAGGATTATTCCGTTACTGTTCCAATTCACAATTATGACACAATTATGAAAATGACATCTCCGTGGTAACGATTTACTTCTGTGGTCATGTACTTGGAATTATCCTTCCCAGGCTGCAGTTTTGAAGCCCCCTCTTTTTAATTGGCATAAGGTCTATGGGAGAGTGAACAGGTGTTTAAACAGTGGTACGGCTACTGAGCGTTGGGAAGCAGCATTAGGGTGCCCCCTCGAATCAAAGTTTGGCAGCAAATAAATTTAATTAAACACGTCAGTCTGTGCGAAATTTATTTGCAGGGATGGTATGAGCTGTAAATAAACAGAGAAATAACAGTATTCAAAGTTTTTCCTTCAAAAGGTAGTAGTACATTTCATCAAGTAATTTTCTGATCATTTTGAAATTTTCCTATGCTTTATTGAAGTGAATATTTTTGTTAACAAAAGCTCAAACTAACAATTGATATGAGTCTATTTACAAGCCTGGGAAATGCGATATCCAGGTCATACCAAAGACTCTTAAAATGGAACCTACTGCCGTTGTGAGTGATGCTCCGCATAAGCAATAGAATATGGAAAACAAGCCAGTGAGCCACAACTGGAAAAAAGGCCTTGGCCCGCTCGACTTGAACCAATAGGCTGGAAACTGGGCCGTAAAACTCCATCTAACTAACTAACTGATTGGTCGCAATTTTAAATTTTTTTGTCCGCTCAGCGCCAACCAGTGATGGTCCGCCGTTTTAATAGTCTTTCGGGCAGTACAAAATATTTTCTTCCTCTAGCCAGACTCTGGTCAGACTCCTTTTACCCACGAGGAAAATCGGTCTCCAAACCCAGGCTGGTCACAGGGCATCGGTCCCCCCCCCCCCCAATAAGAAATATTAGATCCGCCTCTGGTTACTTAAAACTTGAACACATGTTATGACCACTTCTTGTTTGTGTATTCGTTAGTAGCTCATTACCGTCATTCTCCCAAGAGGATCATTTAATTAATAATTCCGTACATTACATTTACATGGAAAAATGATTTCTCTTACAATACAGTAAACAGTCTAATGTTTGCCAGGATTCACGCGAAACGAACTAAACTTAAATCGATGTTATGAGTGAAAATACGAAACTGCCTCTTTCAAGTGAGAGTAAAAGATTAAAGAGTAATGTCTGTAACCAGAGGGTTCGCTTGGAAATATTGCCCTAACTTACATAGTAAAACAATGAAATGATAGACAGTGTGATATTTAGGTTAATTTTAAAGGAATCTAAGTTTATCTTTTCCGTTGATATTTAGAATCATCAAAGGTTTTAGAGAAACCGTTAACGTTTCTCGAGGAATTCTCACAATGTGAAATAATCTTTTCACGTAGATCAAAAACGGACCATACTTTCTTCTCGGGAACTTCCCGTTGAAGACCCCTCTTTGCTGCTTTGTGCTACATCAGGTTGGTCAGAATACTTCTTTGATTTAATACTCACGGTCTGGTGATATTAGCTTCATAGCATGAATCATTCATTAAATTTAACTCTAGATAGGCAAACCTTTGTTATAGTGCTACCCAAATACAGTGTGCAGCGACAATATTGGAAGTCAAGGTATTGCCTATACAGGTTTTTAAAGACCCTATAATAGTAGGACTATATGGTCCCTACCACAACGAGCTACAGAACACAGCCGCACTGCTCGTGTGGGATGTCTTGTGCGGGCATTTTTGGCGACGGTAGCATGGCAGAAGACTACTCCTTTAATACAAACAATTGAATCAGATGAACAGAGGTGTCTGGTATTCCCCAAACGGTCGATTTTATATGAAAATGCTATAAATATATGTTTGTTCGGCACCTATTTCTGGATCTGGTAGGGTAGTCGGCAACACATTACAAGAAGCACATTAAAATTACCGTACATGTAATGGACAATAACATCATCTCTGAAGATTAAGTGGCCCTTAAATGTGGGGCTCTCATTTGACTCTCTATGTGTATGCGTGTGTGTATGTAGAAGGGGACGGTGCATGTGTCTTCCTTGCTCCGTCCTCGATCATACTGTAGAATTTCTCAATTAAGAAATGAGTATTTCTGGAAATCTAATTAAAGCATAGCTGAATGCACTTTGACAGCCATTTATATTGTGACGTCATATTCAGGCAAACAAACTGAAACAATGATATGAATAATTGCACAGATGAATATTATGAGTGAAAGCGGAAGAAAATAGTAGTAATTCACTCCCTATTTCGTATTTTGTTAAAAGTTACTGTACAGCTAGCTCTAAATCGGTATCTAAGAGTGAACACAATGTGTTTATTATGTCATTTCCATCTATTGTATCTTAACTTTAGAGCAAAGACTGACATCTTTTCGTGACGATCTTTACAAGAGTAAGTTAAAAGCATTCCTTTGTCAGTTTCTTTGTTATTCGCCTTTTTTAAACCAACAGCACAGAGATCGCTGAGCTAATTTTGAAGTGCGGGAGGGTCACCGAAGAGTTTCAACATGTTTTATAAAATAAAAGCCCCAATTTTCAGTATAAGGTGGCCAAAAATGCTCTCAGCGCAAAGTGTGGGAGCTTAAAGGCCAATAGCCTATCTCTCTCTCCGTGGTCCCTGTTACAATCAAAGCATTGAAGTGTTGTGAAGTCTATTGTCATGGGTGTAGGAACTCAAACTGATTGGGGGGAGGGGGGCTGTAACGTCATGCCTGGAAAATATATGCGAAAATTTGCCCGTTTTCTCCATTCGAAATGCACGATAAAATCCCAACAAATTTTCCGACTTTTCACTCAAATATGTGACGAGGGGTGGGAGTGAGGGAAAAGTACAGCCCCAGTCCCCGCCTCCTCCGCCTATGTGTATTGAAATATTCTTCGGAATATTGGCACGGAATATTCCAATTACATATTATTCTATATAAAAAGCATTTTCAAAAGGATCATGTTAAAGAGAAAGCCTGTATTTATAAATTTTAGATTTTTTAATGATACAGGCATGGATGTATCAAGAAAAGCATAAATTACAGAAACGTCCTTTCAATTTTCAGACTTTCTTGATCTCACGCTGCCAGACCAACAAAGTCTATTTACAGACGATTTGTTGAAGCAACTTCAAGGTAACGTCATTATTATTTTTGGAGGAGGTAGGTGCTCATTAGGTTGGGTAGAGTAAAGGAATTGAGTGAATCCTGACTGTTGAATTTCATTCTTTAAGGCAGTTATTCATCACCCTAGACGGTTCCAGTTCTCCCAACCTTTACTTGTAACCCCTCCCAAACCTGTCTACAACTCATCCTTATCCAGACGCACCATCCCACAATTGCTTCAGGGCACACCAGGGTTCAGTTCAGTTCAGTTTATTTCTCCATATCACCTCGTAGAGGCACAAGAGACTTAAAGCCGGGTTAGTAAACAAAGTCATTATTTGTAATCAGAACACTCTCAGTACATGCCGTGTTGTTTGAACTATTCTGCTATTTTGAATTTAGTGCCAGTTGCGAACCTTTACCAATTGAAAACTTCTTTAGACCACTAGTAAAATGTAGTTTGGTGTGACGAATAACTGCCTTCCATTTTGCTGTTCATGTGCAGCTTTTGTGTAACTACTGCAGATCTTGTTTGATGTATGCTTGGTTCAAACTTTCCAAGCGACATAGGCATATTTCGTAGTTTAGAAAACAAGAACGGTAAGTAGAGAAGTAGGCTAGAACACTTCTACACACTACAGGGCCTTTTCTAGATAAAGAATTGGTAAGCGTCATTGCTTGTTTACTACCAGATCATCTTGTAAGGTGTAAGGTGTGAGGTGTGAAGGTGCAGATTGTAATATTTGCCCACTAACAGGAGAGAGCGTAGGATATTTTGGCTTCCTGGCCAATGAAGTCAGATTTCAAGATAGACAAGCCGGGTGATCGTTTCCTTTTTCCTAAAGACACATAAGGAAGGGGATCCATCCTTTTGGAAAATGTTCGCTTTTAAGATAGCTAAGCTGCAAGATGGTCATCTGTTTGAAGACTTTTGAAGCAAAGGCTATGTTAAATTGCATTACTGCAAATAGGGGGAGTACGCCTATTGATCCGTCAGGCTGGGTTGATGCGCACTGTTCAACAAGTTTTGTTTTTCTTGATTGGCTGTTGCCATTGTATTGTATCGATTGTATTCTTCGTTCTGGTTAGGGATTAGGTTAGGATTAGAGCTATCGTCAGCCAGTAAGGAAATTTTGTTAAACAGTGAGCATCGCCGCGTCAGGCTTAGTTAGACTGCTTCCGATTGATTTCACCAGACTGGCTGATTTTTCCTACTTTTGGAGGTGAGGGCAATTTTCCCTCCCCCGTAATTGTATTGTATTGTATTGTATTGTATTGTATTGTATTGTATTGTATTGTATTGTATTGTATTGTATTGTATTGTATTGTATTGTATTGTATTGTATTGTATTGTATTGTATTGTATTGTATTGTATTGTATTGTATTGTATTGTATTGTATTGTATTGTATTGTATTGTATTGTATTGTATTGTATTGTATTGAGAGAAGATTTCCACAATAATATATACATACTTATGATACAGTATTTACATTAGACACTAAATTGTGGGGAGGGTCTAAAAAAAGCTTAAAAGCTTGTACAGGCAGACCCCATGTATTGGGTACCTTAAGGGTACAAAAAAAAAAAAAATATAAATATTGGAAAAGGATTACTTAAGAAGAAATAAGAGAATAATAAGAAGAAAATCAACAAGTTAATCATACATCACTACTGAGCATATAACACCATCTCATCAGGTTAATCCTTGGCTGCGTAAAGCAGATGATCCTTAAAGCACTTAGAAAATCTACTAGTTGACGAGCAGGCTTTTAATATATTTGGGAGACCGTTCCAAAGGTTAGCACCAGTAAATAGGAGGGACTTACAATAGCTTAAAGTGTTTGCTTTAGGAATGTGAATGAAAGCATTGCTTCTGGTAGGATAGGGATGGACATTTGAATTGAGAGAAAAGAGGGTACAAAATATGTCGGGGAGCAACTGATTGGAGTACTTGTACATGAAGCTACCAAGCTGATACTTAAAAATATCATGGATTTTGAAAATCTGCAACTGGGAGAAAAGTGGTGAAGTATGAGCTAAGAAATTTAGAAATTTGAATTGATGATAACGCGAACTGCTTTCTTTTGCATAACATACAGCTTATTGATGCAGTGTGAAGAGGCATTACCCCAGATAATGTTACAATATGACAGTTGAGAATAAATCAGTGAATAATACAGAGTTATAAGGACTGACCTAGGAACAATATTTTTTATCTTGTATAGAACTCCAACAGCTTTACCTACTCTCCCGCAAATAACATTAATATGATCCTTCCAATTTAATTGGGAATCAAGATAGAGGCCTACGAATTTTACAGATTGTTTCTGAATAATATTAACATTGTTAATAATGATATCAATTGTTTTGTTACAACGGTATTGGTAAGGATGAAAAAAAAAACAAAATGGGTCTTACTGGTATTAAGAGATAATTTGTTTACATTAAACCAATCACAAACAATTTCCATGTCTTTGTCGATAATTTGTGCAGAATACGTCGGGTCTTCAGACTTAAACAAAATACTGGTATCATCAGCAAAAAGGCTAAACTTAAGATTTTTTGAACAAGCAGGGAGATCATTAATATAAATTAAAAATAATAAAGGACCTAGGATAGAACCTTGTGGAACACCACATGTTACATCATTACAAGTAGAGGCAACACCATTGACGTGCACAAAGTGCTTACGGTTACTCAGGTAGCTACAAAACCAATCGTGAGCTATACCACGAATACCATAATGTGAAAGTTTATGAAGAAGAATACAATGATTGACTGTGTCAAAGGCCTTTGAAAGATCTAAAAATAAACCTAGGGTGTACTTTTTATTATTGAAACCTTCAATTATGTAATTAACTACATCAATAGCTGCCATAGAAGTAGTATAATTTTTACGGAACCCAAATTGACTTGAAGAGATAACGTTATGTTTATCAATAAATTCAATAAGTCGGTTATACACAAGTTTTTCAAGAATTTTGGAAAAACACGGTAAAATGGAGATTGGTCTATAGTTAGAAGGTAAGCTGTTGTTTCCAGATTTGAATACGGGAATAATCCTAGCAACCTTTGTACCGTCAGGGACTACTCCATTAGACAAAGATAAGTTAAAAACATATGAAATAGGATTACATAGAACAATTGACACTTCCTTCAATAAATACATGGGGATTTTATCAACACCGCTAGATGAGGTAGGTCTCATAGCCTATATTACTTAAAAAATTTCAGAGGGACAAGTTGGATACAAAAAGAGAGAGTCAGGTGGAGAGTTTCCTTGAAGGTAATTATGAAACGAACATGGTCCAGCAGGGATACTGTCTGCAAGCTTAGATGCAACCGTTGAGTAGTAACTTGAGAATGCATGTGCAATACCAGTACTATCACTTATAGTTTCTTCAAGATAATTTATAGAAGATATAACATTACTCTGAATTGTGGGTTTAATGGTAGCATTGATATTTTGCCAGGTTTTTGTTATATTTGATTTGCAACTTTCAAATTTACGTTTATAGTAAGACGTCTTAGCCACCCTAATAATATTTATAAGCTTGTTTTTGTATACTGAATATTTTTGTTTACGATGTGGGGTAGGGTTACTAATGTGAGCTCTATATAGTCTATTTTTAGTGTTCACTTCGCAAGCTACTGTTATACATTGTATTTTTACTTGATACAAATCAAAGGTATTTACCAGTGTTGCGTTGCGTTTTAACGAACTTGCAGGAAACCTCTTCTCAACGGGATCTATTCCACCTCCAACTTAAGTTAGACATGTGGTACTGTACGGTGCTCTCGACTCTCGAGCGCAATAAATATGTACAAATGGAAAATGACAAATCGTAAATATTAAAGTTCATTTCATTTATTCACTGCGATTTTTTTTAAAAATTAAAACCCACAAAGGATTATTCTGAACCAAATAAGCACCAAATGTTTCATATTTGAAATTTTACATAGGCTATAGTTTCGCCAAATTTACATACGTTGCTGCATGGTTAACTGGTTAGAGCAGGGCTTCTCAACCGAGGTCCAAGTGCACCCCAGGGGTGAATTCGAAATGCTCGTGGTGAAATTTGGAAAATTGGGGAATTGGGGGTGAATTATACACAAAGGGGGAAATTTTGTGAATAGGGAAAAATTTGCATGAATTGAGTTTTCATACTCAGAATTGAATTGGCCGGGATCATAAGGTTGAGAAGCACTGGGTTAGAGCATCAGACTTGCCGTCAGACGGTTGAAAGTTCGAGTCCTGTACGGGTTATGCCGAAGACTTTAAAAACTGACCTACTGCCGTTGCGCTTGGTGTTCAGCATAAGCAATAGAGTAAGGAAGCTTGTGAGCCTTAAATGGAAAAAAAGGGGGTGGGGTGCGCACCGTTTAACAAGATATTTCCCTAATTGACTAACAATAGCCCTAATCCCTAACCTAACCCCTAACTCTAATAAAGAATACAACCGATGCAATACAATGGCAACAACCAGTCAAGAAACACCTTGTTAAACAGTGCGCATCTACCCGAAAAAGGCTGTGTCCTCCTCGAATTGAACCAATTATTTGGAAACTGGAAAACTCCCAACGATGTACGTTAATTAATACCACATAACATAGCGTGGAAAAAGGAAACACGGGACTATTACTCAAGCGAGACTGTCGCAGTTTCTCGGAATTGAATAGTACTTCATTGTGGAAGATGTGTGACATTAATCACTTATAGTAAAGAGTGTATTAATGAATGATCCGAGGTGTACTTTCTGTTTTCTGTATTTTTGTTATTGTTGGAGATTAGGTAAGCATTTGGAAAAAAGTTTTGCTTTCTTTAAAAAAGAAGAGTTTGCATTAAATGAGTAAACGCCATTCCTACTGGTAATGTTCTTTTTATGCATGAAAATATGTGTTTGATATTTTTAACAACTTTGTTTTTGAGAAAACTACGACTGCCTTTTTCAACGTGAGGATTCATATGAATTCATAACGATACACAACTTAGAAAATACAGCCAGTTGGTACAATTTACAGAAGTTCTGTATTTAAATGTGATGGTGTGTATGGCACATGAAATAAGTAGCAATGTATCATACTTTTCTATATAAGGCGAATTAAAAACATGACACATGAGCTGTGGCTAATTGTACATAATTTTGGGCCTGACCCTGCCAGGCATTAGGGGCTGTCATGCAAAACAAAACGTTTACTTCCAAAAGTGCTCCGTCATACCTTTTCAAGAAATATGTTAATTCAATGGATTTAAATCATGATATTAAAGGATATGAAGTGGTCACGAGTTTGGCTTTAACCCGTTTTAAATATACTTTTCCACAGATCCAAACACTACCCTTACTTTTGAAGGAGATTTTGGAATCTTGCTTTTACCATCAGGTAAATATACATATCTTCATTGGGCAAAGAAAAGAAGGGGAAGACTAGCAAGTCTTGTAACGAATACATAATGACACCCTTTTAAGTTAAACCAAACAATACAACGATTCTAAGTATTTCGTGGGAAATATAAGCAACCCTGGGTCAGTATTCTAGAAATTGGGGCAGGGGAGTAGGGGAGGGGTAAATAAAAGAGTTTATATCTTTGTCGAAAAACGGACTGTGGAAAGTGGTAGGGGTGCATTGCCAGGATGTACCTTCCAGTCCTTCCGGTTGAAATGTTTTGTCGTAAGTTATGATGTCATTTGCATCTTATCTTGCAGATACCCAGGACCAATCTCTTTTGACTCAAAATCAGTTTGATCAGGAATCTACCACATCAACCTGGTCGGGTAAGTCAACATCATCTTAGTGCAGTTATAAATTTCTACGCTTCCTTAAAGGACCAGTTCTCTCACCCCAAACAGTACCAATTCTCCAGACTTCTTACTTAAGCCCCTCCCACAATTGTCTGAAATTCATCCTCATCCAGATACAATCTCAGTTTATTGCTTCTGGGTGAGTATAGAAAGACTCATTTTATATAATCAAAACACTCTCAGTACCATTCATGCTGTGTAATACAAGCTTTGATACTCTGCATTGTTTGAATTAGCTGTCAATCAAAGAGCTGAGCGAATTGATAATTTCGGTACCCGCGTACCAAAATTGTAGTTTGGGGTGAGAGGTTTGGCCCTTTAACCTAAGTAACAGTTTTTATCATCTTATGAAAGAAATATCAAAACAAATAATGTTCGTGTATGAACAATGACGTCATCATTAGGGGAAGTATCTCATTTGTTTTTAAACATTCCGTAATCAAGAGACATCGGAGGTTGACGTGCCGCAATATTGCTGAAACGCTAACTTCGTGGAATTTGGGGTTCGGGGTTAGGGTCACGGTTAGGCGTAACTCTCAACTCATCCTAAATACCTAACCCTAAAGCCCAGTTCAAACTACAGCAATATCAGAAGGGATCATTACTTTCCGATTTTTGTGAGTTTAATTTAAAACTCCTCCATTCATTGTCGGAAAGAACCAAAAAAATTCCATCCTGTGTAACTATATGACCAGTATGAGAGGACCATGTAAATGAAATTTAACTATGTTTTTCGTGACGTCACATTTACAAACAGCTTTTATCGGACACTACGCGTATCCGATAAAAGCTGTCTCCGGATGCAACGTCACGGAATAATCAGTAGCATATTTTATATTTTCAGAGCCTTGCGATACAAATCATATATTTACCTAGGCTGAAAAATTATTGTCTCTTTTTGGCCAAAGGTGGGGGAAATTTAAAGTAGAACTCACAAAAATGGGAGCGAAATCCGATCCGATATCGATTTAGAGTGGCCAGGGCTTAACACTAACAACAATAACCCTAACCATAAGCCGATCGTCACACCTTCAGGTACCTTGTATTCTGCGGCCATAACCGTCGTAGATGTTCCCATCGTTTCGTCTTACCAGGAGTTGTTACTCAGAGTAATTGTCCTGATCTTGCCATTGAGCTATTAAAATTAATGAAAGAAGAACAATTAAGGTGTCAGTGTTCCCTCTCAAGTATTCAATGACCACTAGGACACTTTACGTTAATTTGGAAATATTGGTGAAGAAGATATGCGACAATGCTCACCCTTTTCACTTTATTTTGAAAAGATCAACATAAACGTCAGTTGAATTGGCTTAAATTGTCATTAACGGGTCATGACTGTTGCATCACAGGGTGCGCAACAGTTTTTTGCACGTTACACTTTAGGGCCAAAGTCAACGTAAAATATAAGCCGTTGGTAAAAGACGATTAGAACAGAATTCAAGTGAGCGACATTTAATAAATGCAATAGCTATATTTATTTCTTTTACAAAAAAAAAAAAAAAAAAGTTGTCACTATGGCAGCATCAATTATCAAGCCATCTTAAATTAGCACTTCTTTCCACTGTTATGTAGATGGATACGGCTTTCATACTCAAGAGAATTCTCAAACATCATTTCAAGGTAAGGGCTATGTTTGAATTTAGATTCATATGCAGTAACTTTTCATTTTTTCTTTTTCAAGTTGAAAATTTGAACCCCGCAATGAAACTCTTGAATGTTTAATCATTTTTTGCACCCAATTCTGTCCTTCACGCAACTATGTAGCTGTGAGTCTAGGCCGTGTCCATAAAACCTACCTTGTAAGCAAGAGAAATGAAGAAAAACTGAAAGCAATTGCAAGTTATGCATTCGCCCACATGAGGCATGACGTTGTAAACCGATGAACATGAGTTATTTAGTTTTCAGGAAACAAGACGTGGAAATAGATAGTTCTCAGTGACATCACAGCTTAGCATTAGCAACCGCCGAGGGGACGCCTTTTCATAAACTTTGAGTTTGCTCTCAAACATGGCTGAAATACGCCCCGTGAAAAGCTCCTAAACGTCTGAGGGGACCGTCTACATATTTGTACTTATACTATACACTATTAATATTCCTCTTTGTGTTTCCTATGGGCTGTAGGCCTTTATTTTAAATTTTATGTTCAGAACAAAATGAAACATTGGTGTAAAAATAAATTTATTGTTCTTTTCCTTCCCAGGATTTACACTGACAGTACATGTATACACTTTCAGAAGCTTATTAGATAAACAAAGAATGACTTTGTATCTTCACTGAAATGTGTTTATAAATTGATATGGGCAGGAAAGACCACAAACATATTCCCTTCCTTTCCAATTAAAGTTCGTCTTGAAATTAGATTTAAATCAAAATAGAAAAAGTATTTGATTGCAGTTTCAACAGAGCATTATCTTACCAGACTTTTAAGAAATGATTACTTCTCTCTATATTTAACTGCAGAAAAAAATCACTGGTTATTGACAAGTTTGTTTGGGCATAACAAGTGACTTTCTCTTGACCAAAGTATTTAGCAGATGTGTTTCCCTAAGTTATGGAGTCATTTTTGCTTTTCTACCTCAATAAAAGTTCATTGTTGTTTTAGGTTAGTATCCTGCTCTTATTTCTAACTTCACCAAAAAAAAAAAAAAAAAAAAAAAATAAAAATGAAACTGACACTTTCGTATATTTGTCACATCCTTACCACAAAATTTCTGTTTTCGTGTTTTGTTTTTCATGACTAAAAACGAAATTACGACATCCCATGTCTCTTTATCGGTGCAGGCTCTGATCAAATTGAGCAAATCACAGAGACACTGACAGGTAGGTTAAAAGTAACAGTTAAAATTTCTTTGTGGAATTGCTACTTGTCATGGAGGATTATATTAATGATATTAGACATAATATTGCTTTGTTAGTAGTATATTGATCCTTCTGCTCTGAGTTAGTTAGATGAGGCTAAACGACACACCAACACGAATATATTATATGTAACGCCACCGTAGATAAAAAAGTGAAATTCAAATACGGTTTTTCCATACGGTATAATTCTACGGTCGGTTTTCAATACCATTCAGTTACGGTTCAATTAGGTCCTTCTGAGATCGCCACTTACGACACACAATCACCGCCGCTAGGGGCCTTATTACTCTTATGGCGTTTAATATTGTCCAAGAAATATACTTAATGCATCTTTATTTAATCTTCAATTATTTAATTGCTTTTTGTGTAAATGTGGTATCCAAAGTTAGTCGAAATCTGGTCCTTTGTTATTTGAAAGAATTTTCCCAACGTTCGTACTAAAATAAAAACCTTTGTAAATCATTAATTTTTAAAGAAATGGATTAGAAAGTACGGAGTAGCGTAGTCACAAGGGTGTTGGTCATGAAATAAAACCCATCAAAAAAAGTCCAAACGCACTTGTTTCTCGGAAACGTATCACAGTACTACTCCTTCTTACAGTTTCTGAGTTTTATCTTGGGAAGAGGGTGAGTGAAATGAGGACATGTCTTTCTGCATGGGGAGGTTTCTAAGGGAACTACCCTAGAAGAGCACCCACTTTTGAAAATTGTAGCTCACGATGAGTGAGCTAGAAGCATATTGGAGCAACGTTTGCTCTCCAGTGGGACTAATACTATCCCTCCCTCTTCTTTCCCCTTCGTTCTCACTTTTCTCTTTTTTCGCCTTCCTTGCACTCCTCCTTTGTTTTTTGAAGTTGGGGGGGGGGGGGGGGTAAGGACTCCGGCACCTCCCATGCTTGCTTCTCTGATTATTACTACGTCATGTTGCCTTCGTCTTCATCCATGGGAATAGTCGAAAGGACTGAATAAACGAGCAACATTTCAAAAACTTTTCCAAAATATTCCCTTTCAACAAACCCCAAGTACGCTTGTTTTCAGTTTGTTGAAATTTTTATTTTTCTTTTTTGCAAAAGATTTGAAATTTTTCAGCAAATGATTTCAAAGCGTTGACATGTCAATTCTTTGACAAAAAGTTGCGGGGATGTTTTTAAAACTTTAAACAAGCCTGTTTTGGTTTTTGCTAGTAAATATTTTTGAAATGTTGGTCGTGTATACAGCACTTAAAAATCACATGGGTTGGTTTCCCGTTCGCACATTTGTTTTGGAGAATTCGATCAAGTTGTTTGTATTTTCGATGTTCTTCATTAAAGATTCGCCAGGAAGATCTGCTGCGAAGACTATGTACACTTGGAAAGGTAATTAATGTAGATATCCTTAACCTTATCAAAACATGATATAATCAATGAGGATGCAAGAAGGTATTTAAAATTCAATAGAATTAACTCATGAAAATTTTAGGAATATAGACATGGTTTTATTTCTGACTTTATGAATAAATGATTACACGGAATGGATCTATTTTTAAGGTTTTAAACTCTCCGTTGGTTTTGTTTTAAAGTATTTTAATTATTTCAATGTATAGTTTATTGCTTTTGGTTTTATCTTCATGTGTTTTAATTATTTCAAGGTTACGCATACTTTTTTGTAAAGCATATTTTATTTGAAATTGTTATTTGTTTCAAACTATACTAAATATAGGAACCATATTTCATAGCATTTTTAATTTCTAAGTTCACTTAAAGTCTAGGTGTTCAAGAACATATACTTAAAAGGATGGAAAGTGAATCCACTTCCATCAAGCCCCCGTTTTCATAGCTTAGCCTATTGCTTTATACAAAGAGTTGAATTTTATTCCCTGAATTTGAAATCACCAACTGCTCCGTAATCTTTGATCAGTTCTGAATGAAAGAATGATGTTCAAGGTGGGGTAATGGTTACCGTCATGTATTCTTATCAGTGGCGGCGCTACGGTGGGGCAAGAAGACGCATTTGAGCTCCAGATTTTGGCCTGAACCCAACTTCCCCCAGCTTAGGTCAGTTAGGATTTGGGTAAACAAAAAATAATAAAAATTAAAACTATACCTCCGAGATTCAGGGGCTTTGCCAATGGACCACCACCCGAAGAAACGTGCGTTGTTACCTCGGTTTCGCCCTGCGCCCGAACATTTTTGTCCCAAAGTTATCCTTTGTCAGTTGTTTGCAACCCATTTTGATATTTTTGTGCCGCCACTGCTCCTTATTCCAGTAGAAAAAGTTTTATTTGAGTAACACAAGAATAAGACTAAGAATTATTAGACGACGCACACTTTTGCATTGATGAAGTAACTTCAGCATTTTTATCTCGGTCTTGGAAAGTCTTTTAATAATAGGATTACAATTTGGATTCATTACAATAAATCGATCTTTTAATAGATGGTCGGTCTTCCTTCTTCAAACAAACTAACATCATGCAGACTACCGCTCAAAGTATGTGCTTTATTTTTTAAACTTTGTACAAGTCATGGGCGTCAATCTGTGTTAAAAAGTAGGAGGCATATCTTTCCGTCCTCCACAAATAGATGCCCATGGTACAGATATAATAATGTCCGTCGACATGACGAACGTGTCTTTACTTTTCGTATGAAATATTTTTATAACTGAAGATAATGTATATGGTTATACTCACTTGATCTCTCTTGATCAATTCAAATGCGTAACAAGTTTTGGTATTTTTCTTGACAGATAAACAGATTTATTCAATGACAGAAGAAATCAAGCAAATTGATTGTTCTGGTGAGAATATTCTTCCTTTGAATGTGAATTCTAGATGATATTTTGTTTAAGTTTTGCTTTCAAGATTCATGTTATGTGTTTGGTGAAATTGTAACTCCAAATGTATGATATATTGTGCATTTTAATGCACGCAATATATATTGTCTAAGATGTCACATGACTTCAAAATTCTAATTTTTGCTCTCTACAGTTTTCGGAATGGTCTCTGAACAAATAGAAAACAGGACAGAGTATACCATTATTGGTAAAGTTTTATTAAATCTTTGCTAGACCATTATTTATCATTACTTTCGAAAACAACTTCATTTAGACATACATGCATGCATGCATATACCACTAATATCCTGGGATTATCACTGAATTACAGGCAAGCACATATCGAGCACATGAAAAAGTTTGTACTACTATATTTCCAATGAAAGCAATTCTAACGCCACCTACGTTTGCATCTGCCTTTGCATAAAATACCCAAACAGTTTTTCATTTTTCCTTATCTGAAGCTTCATCCCCTCCTCCCTTGCTCTGCTGACGTTTCGTTTATCAATTTGTGGCAATTTTGTTTGTCATTCTTTCAAAGAAACCAACTTAAGTTATGAATATCATAAATAAATAAGGGATAAGGGTGACACTTGAACGTGGTCTATTTTTATAACCTCATTAAAAACATCAAAACAAGTATTTTGTGAAATTCTGCTTCCGTAATCAAGTGTCATCATTCCGCCAAGGGGAGTAGCAGCGTTTGTACTAATGACATAATAATTGGTCTGATTTTACGTTCGAATTTGCATATGCTAACCTTTCATTCTTTTCTTATCATTCTGCAGCCGGTAAAGTGACCACCACTGATGAAACTTTTTCCTCAACTCAAAGTAACAGCAGTGAGTAACTCCAGAAAATCATTCCTCATTGCACCGGTAACATTTCTACCTGTATACTGCAGTAAACTGGGTTATGAGGAGACGTGAAATGAAATATCTTTGTATCATTTTTACCGAAACCAAATTAAGACACCTTCATTCTGATCCTAAAGTCTTGCTGTCTCTCCAGTTTCTTCGGATGGATTATATTGCCTTCTCTTCTTCTGTTTATTCAAACAAGAATCAGTTTTAAGTAAAATATCCAATAGAAATAAAATTCAGAGGGAATTTAGAAGGAAAACTTTGCTGAAACTTTTTATAGTTATCTACTGCATGGACAACGATCGACAATTAAACAAATTTTGTATCATTTGAGGGAACTATAAATAAAACTAATTTGGTATTGTCTGAATGATTGAGTCTTTACCACACACGAGATCGGCCCTCTACAACCAGACCATAGGGAATGGCTCACCTTTTAGAAATTTTTCTTTATGTAGAAATTTCCAGGTTTATAACTTTTTTAATAAATTTTTAGGTGAGGACTTTCTTCGTTCTTTACTGAAAATATTTTTGTATTATCTTCGTAGATGGCATCTCGGTCGTGTCTAACAACAAGACATATACACAGAGAACTATTAAAGGTATAGTTTTAATTTTAATACTCCGCATCAGAATCTCGATGAAGACACTTTACATGCTTAAGTTACCGTCCTGGGTGGTGCCAGGATTTGCCTCATATAACTGACCAAACTTCCCAAAGTTGGACAACAACTTGAAGGGTCGTCGAAGGCAATGATTTGCTTAAAAGACCGTGTAGAACAATTTGAGGTGCAACGAAATTTTGGCTCTTTTAACAAATACTTGAAAAATGGTGGAGTTTCTGTTAGGGAAAATTTAAAATTTTTTTTTCGAAACAAAAAATCCGTTTTCTTTGTTATTTAGACACTGAGGTGGGAGTTTATATAAAATGAAAAAATTGGGCCTCTCTAAGATTCAAGAGGATCATGATCGAGAGACCGGATGTAATCATTGTTATCTTTTTTGTTAAGACGTAAGGCTCCCCGGCGAAGTGAAATTAGATTACTTCGAAAAGGACAGGCCAATTTTCTTCCACCTTGGAAGGGGGTATAACCCCTCCGGCTTCCGCTATTTTCTTATTTTCCGCAAATTTTAATTTCACTTTCAAGGAAGTTACGTTGAAACACCAGAACCCTCTACATTTTTCGAAAACCATGAGCCTTCCACATTTAAAATTTGACGTAGGTCTATGTGTTAAGAAATATTAAACATTTTAGAAAAAATTGAACTGAAGCCAATTTTTTTCTTTTCAGATGACAAAGCCACTAAAATTTATTTCGAAGAGATTGAATCAACAACAAGTAAGTATACACAAGAGAGTACAGGTATTGATCTTTAAGTATGTTTATATTTCCCATCTCTTATCACTAAAATTTTATATATAAGACAAGTAACAGGTTGGCCAAAAGGGCATATATGCCCTACGGAGCGTCTCTGGTAAATTAATAGAAATCGTTTGTGAAGACAGATAGTCAGAAGGTTTAATTCAAACCAACGAATTCAAACTAAAAATAGTTATATGTATGATTTTCACTCTCGCATCTCCTCTTTCAGATGGTTTGTCAACATCAGGAAGGGAATCTAACTGTCAATCATTTCACTCAGGTAAGGGTTGAACACTTATTTCTCAGGTTACTTTAGCCAGCTTCTACTGATGGTGTGGAGATCGGTGTGAATGGTTGTGTAAGTGTGCGTGAGTCCTTGAGCAAATTAGTAGTTTGCAAAAACACCCATATCCCTCATAGAAGTCTTAGCTGTTTAAACATTTAAATGATTTGAAGTAATTTGTAGCCATTTATCAAGTTGGAAAAGTCAGTTAGTCACATGGTGGGTGAGAGACCATAAGAACACTAGAATTTCATAAAAAGTAGTGTTGTTTGGTTGATAAGAGTCAAGATCAAAGTGTGACATTCTTTCACAAAATTTTGTAAAGATAAAATTGATGTTAAGCTGGTATGTGACGATGAAAACTTTTGTGTGTGTTGATGACAGATGAAGGTCATGGATTATAGGTCACAGATAATTTAATGTAGCAAATTATGAAATAATGTGCTTGTACTCAGTATTTAGAAACTTGTCACATGATTGGTTGAAACTACAAAGGAGATGGGTTTTAAAACTGCATTGTATGACTTAAAGTAGAAAATTTTGAGAGTTTCCAGTTCAAATTTAACAAATTTCGTAAACATAAAATATGTCTTATATTCCCGTCGAAACCGATCTGATAAGAGATCCGATCATGCTCATACTTGGAGTACACTTTGGTATTGCAAAGTTTCGCACCTCTATGGCTGGCGTTGTATATGACTGAGGTCAATCTAAGAACAGACTATATCAAATTAAAATTGGTGATTGGCATGGCATCACCACTTAAAATTTTCAAAAGTAAAAGTCATATCACGTTGCAACTCTACGCCTGCTTAACTATATTAACTTTTGCAGAAGACATCTACCAATCTGAATCATTTGCAAGATTTACAACTCAAGGTAAGTGAAAGGGTAGTTATTGATACAGCTGAGACCATAGTGTGCGTATGTAGCAAATACCTCTCTGTCACGGATACTGAAACACAGAAAAAAGGAAGGATTTTGTCCTTTTCCCACGCTCTCTCATACACTGTAAAAATGACTCAAAATCGCTGTAAATTAACAGGACAAAAATAAAAGGAAATGCAAGGATTATGGAAAATAACTTTCCAGAACCTTTTCTGTAACACTTCTTCATCTCATTAGTTTGTTGTTTTGTTAATCTATCGTAATCTTTACACATTTTTGCTTGTATATGAAAGGTCTTTTTTATCAGGTTTTAAGAAAATATGATTTACCGAATGCCTATCAGCTGCTTATGTGTTAGCTTAAAGGGCAACAGCAGTCTCCATAAATTTTTTTGAAAAAAAAAAATACTTCCCACTTTCTTGTTTCTCCGCTTCTAAGTACTTTCACTATATTTCAGGAGTTTAATATTCCAGTCAAAACAGTAAGTTACACAATCTAGGGAGAAACATATTTTCACTCAAGATTCATTCATGAAAATAAGGAAGACTTCTCTTGCCCTTTAAACTTTCACAATCCTTTACGTTTTTAAAGACACGCATTTTCTTTTTCTTCACAGACGGTTCATCAACATGGCAGTTCACGGAAATAACCCTTAGGTTAATGGGTAAGTATAAGCTTGGGAATTAAGGGCATATAGCTGTGTTTATGGTACCGTTAGTAACACCATATCCAGCAGGACGGTCCTCAGTCGAAACATTGTTTTGGTTTTCATGTTTGGGGTATTCCCGGACGAATGACGCCACCCTTTACTTATACTGAATGGTCCACAGTGTACTCCAGGGCCGCAAACGAGTTTACCTAACCAGTTTTTAGGTCAATTCCGATTCTATTGGCGACCATCCGGACCAATTTCTAGTCCATTACGGTATCACCGATTCCTGTACAATTTGTATTCTAGGTTTTCTAATTCCATGGCAATTCCGAGTCTGAATATTTCTGTAAGCATATAACACAGTGTTCGGGAATTGGCAATTATACCAACCCACCACCGAATACTCTCGTTTTACATGAATTCGTACGCAGACCTTAATGAGTTGATTTGTATCGCGCTTTTAATAAATTCTGTCATATGAAATAATTTGTCCCGCGACACACCCAAAAGTGTCCTATTTACCTTTCTGAAAGAGAAACGTACCCATAAAAGATCTGAAACTTGTACCGTGTACGAATGTGTGAAAAAGTGGTGGGAAATTAACCCAAATTGGAGTAGACAAACCAAGCAAGTCACGATCACAGTTGAAGCTAACACACTTAAGGGAGCGCAGAAAGTACATTCAACGAAATCGCAGAGTACCGGGGTATATGGTCTACCTTTCATCTCCGACATAACCAGCTACTTGGAACATGGCTGATAAACAATATTAAAATCCGTCAAATCTTTTAAATCTGTTTTCCTCTTTCAAAAGATAAATTTTTCTTCGTTAAACATGTTCACTTCCCAGAAGATGGAGATGGCGTCATTGATGATGACGGTAAATTGCCTGTCATTCAATTAAACTATAGTATGACCCTTAAAATAAGAATACGTTTGAAAACATTTTCTTGATCTGCGTATATCAAGTTCAAATAATGGGTATCTATGAATTGATCATGGGGCCATTAATCTCTTTTGCTACACTCTTCACTAGCTAACACTTCACGAGCTATACACTAATCCGGACAGCAAGTGATGGTCTGATTTCAGTCGGCAATAACTGAGGTCCGTCACCTTTAAATCTTTCGATTTCCTTGCTTACCTCTATCATGGATGGTTGCACACTAATTTTTATCTTATATTCTCCAATTTCACTAAATATGAGGGTTTCAAATTCATGTAAACAAAAATAAAGACGATTTTAGGCTGATGGATCTCACTAATGGCGGCCTGCAGTCAGTAAAAACAAGAGCTAATCGGATTCGTCTAGATACTTTCCACCAGCTCCACTAGCCTAGCGCTATAATTCTACTTCATATCACACTCACGGAGTACGCTATTTTATCGGCATAATTATGTAACCTACCGATTACCAAGGACATCACATTGAATGGCTATGTGACTACCTAGTAAGATTAGGATTACAGCACTAGTCTTAAAGTTTTACAGGCATATCATAAGAAAATACTACCTGCACGCCATCGGAATCATGTGATTATGTAAATTTATATTGTTTGTTATATTTTTCCCGATTTATGCCATTCCTCTCTCTTCCACAAATTAACTTCACCGTTATCTTCAGTGTTAATGTTTTCAGTCTGCCGCCCTCGTTTTACGTATGTATCTGTCGCTCGGGTTATCGTTATTAGAACGTGTATAGTCCTTCTCTACCCTCCGTCGTTTTTGTCTCATCTCGCTGTTACTGTTCCGTCTGTTCAATTGTCCTTGTTAGAAAATAGATATTTGTTTAAATGTACCTTGGAGTAAATTCCATCTTTCTTTTTCTCTCTTCTGATAGTAATCTTATCAGTTTAAAAGTTAGAAACAAAAAATAAAATCTCAAACACAAAATAAAACAACACAGACAACCTAATGTTGAGTAGAATTACTTGCTATTGAGAAACGTCACATGAAATAACAGAATCAAACATATTTCGGTTTCCTTCAAAAATACCCATTGAATCCAGGTATACATAATCTGTTTCATCTGTTACAATAAATTCTTTACACGTTATGTAGTTGTGTGCGCTGAAATGGGATGCGAGTGTGAACAAATTGTGAGCCCTGACTAATGCAACACGATTTAAGTAAAATAAAAAAAAAAAGAAATCGCTAGCAATTCTGGTGCTTGGTCGAAATCGACTAACAGCTCTTGTCGTACATTCTTCAAAACACTTCATGATCGTATATAACATTAACCTGTTACGCAGCGAAAGATTCTGTTGCAGACTTTTGCGTTGAACGTTCAAAGCAATGCATTTTTAGCATTTCTAAAACAAGTAGCACTAACCAGTGGAAGACAAGTAACTTTTAAACACTTTCTGGCAGGATAATTTCCTTCGAAATCTGAGAAAAATATTACAAAAAAAAAAGGGGGGGGGGGGGTGATTAAAAAAAATTGGCTTCACGATATTGGTTACGTGATCATTTTATGAATGTGAAAATTACCCCGAAACAGAATAATGGACCGACTGTTGGAACAAACTGTTAAGGATTGTGTAACACTGTCTGTGATTCGACGGTTCTACTGTTTATAAATATGCCTGTCAACTAATAATGTTCAGTCGAAAAAATCGCCTCCCGTCAAGGATGACTGAACCTTTGGGGTAAATAATCTAACGTCTTAGAGGAGCCTTCATCTGTACGACGGAAGATTGAGCTCCGAGTATTCCCCCACCTCACGATCTTCCGAAGTTTGCTCTCAGAAGTAGGATATTTGTCAAAATAACCTACACGATTTTCCAATATTCTTACATAATTCCAAAATTTACCATTTTCCTACGGAAGCGTAGAAGGGCCATTCAAAGGAAAAAAAGAACTGTCTCGGCAAGGTGACAATGTTTTGGAAAACTGACATTTTGACGACTTAATGGACTCCTTAAAATGGCAAAATTCGGAAAATTGTCATTTGACAAGATAAAACATCTCGTCAAAACGGCAAAATTCGGAAAAATGAAATTTTGCCGACCAAACAACACCTCGTCAAAATGACGAAATTCCGAAAACTGTTATTTTGCCGAGTAACAACATGTTGTCAAAATGGCAAAATTCGGAAAATTTCCATTTTGCTGAGTCAACATGGCAAAATTTGGAAAACTGCCATTTCGTCTAGTTAGAACCTTCAGGACGAAATTCTGTGGAAACGTTAAGGTGCCATCAAATTACGAACTTAGTCATCTCATTATCTTAACATTTTGCAGAAACAAAATAAAATGCAAACGTACAATATTTCAACAGTTCAACATTTATACACAAAATTGATGAATTACTCACTTATTGCAAGTGATAAATTAAGCATATTGTCAATTTGCAGAAAAATGACGGATTACGGATCAGCTTTGGATTCCTATTTTCACATTTTAAAGAGGTAGAATAAAATGCGCCGTCATTAAAACTAAATACACATGTTTTCATAACGAAAAATTTCTGTATATCTGTGTGTTTGGGGCAATCTGACCTCTTGAGGCAGGATAAAACTTCCAGACTTCAGAGAGCCCCCTCAATTTCGAATTTAGGGTTGGGGCAATCTCTTTCTTTCATTTTACTGTCTCAACGATTTTACCTTTGACCTTTTTTCCGGGGACACTTTGCCTCTTCCCCTCTTGCTATGCTACTAGTTTGATATATGTAGAAGGTGTAGCAACATATCAAACTCTACAATTAAATCACATTCTTTCTATTCTCTGCTAAAAATTTTACTTTTCTCGCCAAAGTTATTCCAACCTTCCAACAAAACTAATAAGTAACCAAATTTCTTCACTGCTATCTTTGTGGCAGACAAAGTTTCTGTTGTTCCCTATGCTACTGTACATTATTTGATAAAGGAGTTGCAACTTCCTGATTCGTTACTGAAAAACCTCTCCGAAGGACTTATTCAAAGACGACACAGGGCAAGAGCAGTCATTCAAATTTGAATAAGTATAGTACCGTAGCCTTTTAATTCCACTAACTAACTAACTATCTAACTAACTCACTGACTGACTGACTGACTGACTGACTGACTGACTGACTGACTGACTGACTTTATCAACGGTTGCATTGCTAATACTACCACACTCACCCGCTTTGTTACGCAACAACCTATCATTTTCCATCCTACTGCCCTCATTGGCTCCCAACGACAGTATACAATTCGAAAGGAAAAAAAAAATATTTTTCAAACAATATTCTAAAAAATCCCACATCTATTAACCAGAGACTGCACGCCAACGAAGTACGATATTTTGAAATACTCAGGTTTCCAGTGGAGTTTTTATAATCTAACCAGACGGTTATCACCAACCATTTAAGTATGTTGTGAGAAAGAAGCTGATTCTGAGGGTAGGACGATGAGTATCTTTTCTACTGTGACGTCACACGATGTAAAAGTTAGGAGGCTACTTCAACCATTCCGCTACACATGACTCTCAGCTTGCTAATACTGCTGAATAAAGGCAAGTTTGAATGAACTTGTTACTTTTTAAACTTTTTAATTAGAGGGTCAACTTACCGCTACATTTTAACATAGATGTTTGGGTATTAAACGGTTCTCTAAACAGTTTTGGCTTGGTATAATGAAAAGCGAAAAGCTCTCTCTTCTGACGAATAAAACACTTATGAACTTAGAATTGACTGCATCTATGTTCCGATGGCTCTCCCTTCTACGCTTTGAACACTTTATTTCGTAAGCTATCAGTGATGGGTTTTGCGTTTTATGGGACTGCTCGTTTCATGGGGTTCCAGGTAAGAAACCACATTAAATCTAATCGTAATGTCTTCACTTGATACACTCCTCGCATTTGAGAAATATTAACAAATGTCGCATGCTTCTTTCTTTTAAGGGTTTACCACGTGTCCGAAAAACAAGGGATACCTACCATGCACATGTGAAAAGTCTTGTGGGAACCCCGAATTGACTGCCTCGTTAAATGTAATGAGGAGGAAAAATGATTTGTCCGAGCGGATTATACTTAATGTAAATGACGATTGTGTATCACAAAAAGTGTGTATTTTTTAATAGGAAGATTATCCCGATGAGCCATTCCTTATTATCAGCTACTTTAATTTTCTTGATCAGCTACTTTAATTTTCTTTTAAATTTCGATCTCCTTGGGCTAGTATTGATATGCAAAGCTTTGAATTTGACAGTGGCGAATTTGACGTTTTTGGTAAATTTTGTTAATTACCGACAACTCTTGTGTAACTTAGCAAAGGTAAACGACGACTTTACGTATTTAAGTTTCTTCATGGTAATAGGCAGAGACAATAAAAAAGGCGACGAAGCACAATTTGTTAGAAAAATCTTCACTAATGGAAACAAATTTCGTTACTCCATAAAACTATAGCATTGTAACAATATTGAATCGTCGGTCTACCAAAAACGAACCCCTTTATGACGTATCTTAACAGTCAGAAATTTCCGAAACACGTTTTTCCTTTCCCTTTTCCCAAAAGATAGGAAAGTTTACTGCATTTATATTCTTCGGCAGGTCAAAATTATACAGCAACTGACTGTTCAAGGCAGTGAAACTGATCGGGTGATCGGTTTGTGTGTGAAGAAAACATTCAGCGCTTTCCAGTTTGCAAAGAAGGAATCGACTTACGAAAATGTTACTGTAACCAAGGTTATACAGATGATGGAATTATGTGTACACGCGTGCGTAGCAGTACACTAAGTAGTAGTTAACTAATGGGTAGTTTCCTACCATTTTCAGGTCTAACTTGGTCGGTTTTCCATCATGATATTGTCTCATATGTTTCCAAAGTACGGAGTCTTTAGTTCTTGCTTTTAGCTTCTCTTTGTGTTACTTATCTTTTTTAAACACATTTGGCAGATATACCTTCCCCTTCCTACAACACATTCTTTACATTCTATTTCTTACACTGTTTTGGTTCCCTGTTCCACCAATCCACCTCCCCTTCAGCGTCTTCACTCACCTCAACTTCTTCACCCTTCACATTTTCCTTGCTTCTTCAAGGGATTTGATTTGACCAACACACTTTTAACATTTGTTCCTCTTTTTTCGATTTCTTTACTTTAAGTCCTTACACCTTGAAAATTAAATTCTTCTCCATTCCATTGTCAACTCTCGCTTTTAGGGTATGCACAGATGAATAAAATCGTTATTTTCATCCATCCATCCATTCATTCGTTCGTTCGTTCCTTCGTTCGTTCGTTCGTTCATTCATTCATTCATTCAATCATTAATTCAATCATTCTTTATCCATTCATTCATTCATTCATTTATTCATTTATTCACACATTGATTGATTGATTCATTCATTCATACATCAAACCAAGAAGATTACGACTATGCGCATTTTCACCCTAAGGTTACCCAATAGCAGTAAAAACTGCTTTGTTGTAAAGACTTGAATTTCTACTTTAGTCAGATCATCAAACTTCAACTTGAATTATAGAATCAAAAGAATATAAACGAGAAAGTACATATTTTCCTCCACCTACTTTTCGTTTTATTAATCCACTTCTTGATAAAATCAAAGCATAACTAATGAAAATATTCCTTTAAATCATATACTAAAAATTCTGGCCCCATACGTGACACTTTCTCTCAGTGGGTGGTAATCTCTTGCACGACTCCAGATCCCCAACCAGGGCATAATCTCTGCCTTACAGAGGCCTTAAAGCCTGCCCGATTCAGGCAGGTTTTGACCAAGGGGGGGGGGGGGGGACTGTAACCACCGGTCCCCTCGTCCAGTACGGCTATGCTATTAGTCTTCCTACTTATTTTGAAGCAGCAGCTACATATCACAATTTTCTTCTTATTTCTCTTCACAGTATCTTAAATCTTAGGCCTATTCTATAACTTCAGTATTTCATATTCAATGTAAAACAAGCTGTAACGTCTGGTAAATTTTACATTTGAAAAGAAAATTGTTGTCATATGACTCTCAACAACCAATCATGAAACGGGACAGTCTACTACACTATACCAAGTTAAGGGTGGGGGCTGCTCTTGCCCTTTAAGTAAAAGTATACATAAGAGAGCAACAATTTAATTATTAAAATCTAGTATCCAGCAGCTACTATATATCATTATTAAAATCTAGTATCCAGCAGCTACTAGGCTATATATCATTATTAAAATCGAGTATCCAGCAGCTACTATATATCATTATTAAAATCTAGTATCCAGCAGCTACTAGGCTATATATCATTATTAAAATCGAGTATCCAGCAACTACTAAGCTATATATCATTATTAAAATCTAGTATCCAGCAGCTACTATATATCCTGTAACATTTTATTGGTGTAGAGGCTTTTCATATGACTCCCCGGCGCCCATGTTGGAGTACATATAGACTACGTAGTAGACACGCTCGACGCGCTGGTTCGATGAATGTGAACATACCGCGCATATCATAGGGCACACTGAGCAATGCATTCAGTACAAAGGCGGGTGTTTTGTCATAACTGTCCTCCAGAATGGATCTGTGATGTAATTGGAAAACCTCTATAGCTTTTCAATGCAGCTGTAAGATGTTACCATTTGCGAAAAAGGATGACCTTTACCAAGTTCGTTATAAATAAAGCCAAATGAAATCATGTATTGGTTGCGTATTTTTTCTATGCTTCGATAATTACTTTGATAAAATTGGTACTGTTAAGTTTCCTCAACTAAGTTACCTCAATAAATTATTCCCAACTGGAGTGGCCTGCGAAGAAAGTGCCAAAACCGTCATTTTCAACACCTAAAACCTAGAGAATAATACAAAGGTCAGACTCGTCAGAAATAATGTGTCTTTGCACATTAAAGACTTGCATCAAGTCATCTTATAGTTGTACCTAACCATTTCCATTTAGAAAACTATAGAATTGAACAAAATCAAGCTACAATGAAGCTGCTACAATGAAACCGTTCACTGCTGTTTCTTTACAATGTTTTTGATTTATCATATATAGCTACTAACTTGAGAAAGCAGAACTTTTTTCCTTTATATGAAAAGCCATACACTTCACCATACTAGACCCTCATGCATGCCTATGGCGCCGGCACCTACTAACTTAAAATATCACTTCCAACAGTTCCTACAAGGAAGGTCTAATCTTCATATTTGCATACTTCATGTTACAGTATCTATCAGCTGCATTCCTATACCATATGATACTCTGACCATTTTCTCCGTCGTATGCACCATTGAGATTAGAGTCGGTGCATGCAGTACTGCAGTAACCCGACACGAAATTACTACAGTGGCGCCCATAGCAAGACGTACACCAACTTCGAGCACCACCGTATCACCAACCTCCGAGGTGTTTTTGAGCACAGTTATAAACTGAACACCGATCGTTATCACGATCAAATGTGCTAAAGTAACGTCCAGTGTTGAAGTACATCCCTGTTCCTGGAAAGAAGTGAAGTATGATTGGAATTATATATTTTAAGTCGCTTGTATTTTCACAATTTAATCGAATAAATTTTGTTTTAGTTGAGAGAACATATATTAATGGCTTCTATATTTATTTAACTCTGTTAAAAATACGCAAATCATAAAGGTAGAAAGGGTCATTAACTTAGAATTTCTGTTATGCTAAGACTTGCTAAAGCTCACTCTTTGTTGATATTAAAGTGTAATCACTTGATTTGTTTCAAAGTTACATTATATGTATGTATATATTTACGAATCCACAATTATCTTTTCAATAAACGAGATGAAAAAAGGACTTAATAAACTTAAAAAGCGCAATCAAAATCGAAATGAAACCAAAGTATGGACTCAAAGTAAAATGGATGAAAATCACATCCATGAATCAAGTTTTCTCATGCTGTCATTACTTTGGATGGAAAGAATGGGCGTATCTAACTTTTTGCATTTATATGATATTGACTTACTAGAATTTCCTCTGTCCAATGCCAAGCGATAGTTTTCACTTTCAGTACCAATCGAAAAAGATGGATACGTCTGGGACACCTGGTAGTTTTCCGAGGTAACCATGTCAATTTGCAGCTCATAGTTCCTCTGATTTGTTAGATAGTACAATTTTTCGTTGCCTAACCAGAAATCTCCATTGAACGAACCAAAACCGTATTTATAACTACTCCAGTCGCGATAAAATTCAGTCTCGCCATCCACACGCCGTTGGAAAACCTTAAATAAAAACATGAGACTTTAAATACTAAAGGTAATGAGAACAAAGGTACATGTGCGCCTTCACGCGATCTCACACATACTAGCACAGCATACAATATCGGGATATGAAATTTTTACATGCTGTTGTGGGACAGTGGTCTTATGTCTTGCAAGGGAATGTTGTACTACACTGATCTCACGCATATTGTGATACTTGAGGTTTCTTTGAAGTTCTTCAGCATGTCCTTCAACTGTATGTAACAACACAACAAGGTGGGATAATGCAGTTGTGGGAAAAGTGAAATATAGAGGGCATTATGCCGTTATCATAAATAAACACATCCATCATCCCTCCACACAATTGTTGATCATTTGACTTTTTTTTTTTTACAAAAATTAGGTTAAAAGTGATCCACCTAAGTGATGACACCATTTTAGAGTGGTGTAGTTGTGGGACGTCTCACAATTGCATTTTACACATCAATTTGTCTTACAAGTGAAGGTGTGTGTAAGACAAACCATCCCACAAGTAACTGCTTTAAACACAAAATGCCACGAACGGAATGTGAACTGCAAAACAACCAATGTACCATACCTGTGTAACTCTCACTTGCATGCGTGGACACAAACAACACGAACGGAACCAACTTAAGCCGGGACCGTACATGAACACAAAAGAAAAACTATCAACATGTATTATAGTTGTGTACTTTACTGCCCGACCCCTCCGAGCCAATGTAATATCAACACAATCTACAATATTAAAGGTCGTGAGTCAGAAGAAGACCAAGTTGACATTAAAAACCAAGAAAATTGTTGCAGCTCCCATCAAAACCACTAAAAGATAGACCATTTTACAGAGCTGCAATTTCTGTTTTGCACTCAATCATTAATGAACATGAAGTCAGTATGCCAATCATGTGACGTCACGAGAGGGACATGCCATACATGGCTACTGTTATCTTTTGTTTCTACAATGTTCATTGTATGGGAAATTGTAGCATAAGCTTGTCCTGAGGATTTTATTTTGGAAGATTAAATCGTGTCCTTTGAAATCATTTGTATCAACCACCAAACAATAAACCATCTAATGAGTTATGAAGAAATAATTAATATAGGGTTAAAAAAGAAATGTCAACACTGTGCACTTCTTCATATCCATAATTTTTGCATAAGCAACAGGTTGCTTCAGAAACATTCAAACCTTAGAGAGGTATCTTGAGAACCGTAAGAGATATTGAAATAATTCTAACGGATTTTTCCCTTGGAACGTTCACTTCCTAACTGTCAAGTGAATTCAAGACATTTTGCGACATGTAACACTACCTTTAATTAATTCAATTAAAACGAACATAGGTGCTATTCTCATAAATTGTTATAATTATGTTACTGTTTTTCAACAACCATTAAAAAGAACTTTGTAGACAGGAAACTCAAAATAAGTAATGAAGCTAACTGCCGTACGTCTTTAAATACAATACATTACATTAAAAAAAAAACTGAACACGATATTCGATATTTATATTCAAAGATAATGGATAATTTTTATACTTCTGTGGTTGTATAGGCGTTTTAAAGGTCACAGGTCATTTGAAGTCATCGGAATTGAGACAATAAAAGGGTCAGTTAGGAGTTGGTTAACCGAAAAATATAAGTAATGTACCTCTCCAGAGTCTAAATGTTTCATCCAGAGATATGCTAAAGTCTCAGAACTTCCAAGGCTTCGCCACCCCCACCCCCAGGAACGGGCGCTTTTGGCTCGATTTCGCGGTGAGCCCAAAAAATTCGGGGGAAATAATGGGTTTTAGAATCTGGCGGAAGTATGTCAAGCCTTTAGTGAAGAACAAGGCGTGGGTAAGGGTGATTCAACTTTGACCTGAAGCAAAAATCTCCACGGTCGGTGATATTGAATTGAAAATGCCATGAATGGGCAACTTGACGGCTTTCATATGAGAGGTAGCCTGCACTTGAGGAAAACTTCGACAAGCTTTTAGACTTTACCTTTTGGATTTAGTAAGTAACTCATAATTCAGGAAGATTGAAAAAATAACAGGCAGAATAAACAAAAATATAACATTGTGGTATACAGATGACTTTAGGGCCTCGATAAAAAAATACTGCACTGATAATGTTCCCTCTATCCATGCTCTGTGTATATGTCCGTCAATGTAAATGTGTAACCATTATGAATTTGTTTGCTTATTAGAAGAATCCGATGTGGGACACAATCTAGGGTTCCGGCTTATTGAAACATTTTCCCCACCCAATCCACAAACCAGATCGCCCCTGCTTAAATGTTATAGTCAAGATGGAGACAGGGCAGGGAAATACTTCAGCACAAAACAGCACTTCGCTTTGGTGAAGAAGCAGTAAACACGTTGACTTTCTGGTTGCCGAAGGGTTTTCTGAAAGGCATTACTAACCTCACTAGGTCTGGGACTAACCAATGATTACAGGGCGCTCTTTACACTCCGTAAATGTTTACGTACCGTCCATCCACCAGTATTCCCAGTCATATCACAGAGCACTTCAAAAGGACGAAATGGCCAATCACGGGGCCGAATAGTATAGATACCATCTGCCCTCTTACCAGCTTCGTAGGCATCATAGCAATCAGTGTACACTTGAGCAGGAGTACAAGTTTCACCGTCACCATGGTATCCATCAATACAGACGCACCCTTTTACACCGTTTTCCTCTCGGCATTCTGCATTTTGATCGCATCGGTAGTTAAAATTACAATCGAATACATCATTTGTACAACCACACCGTATGGTACATTCATCATTAACAAAAGCGCCCTCGTTTTGCAAGAACTGACAGATTGAGCCGTCCTGTAAAAAGAAAGAAATACACTTTGATAAACGTGTGGTGCCATTGAAAAAAATGTGGTAAATGAAAGGTCTGTAGCATACAGCTATGGTTTGAAAATAAACGCTCTCTTATTCAATATGTAACCATATAAATCAATATCTTCATCCACCATAAGTTTAAATGAAGAACCATCACTGGTGGGTCGTGGTGAGCAGAACTATCATAATAGAACCGCTTCGACCAAGCTATTTAAGGGACTTTTCAACTACCCCCGTGGAACTCGCTGGAACGCAAAAGACAGTCACCTGTACACTCTAAAAAGAGGAAGAAGTGATGTGAATATACGTACAGAACCTCACATGCCATGGCATTACTTTCTATGCAACGCAATAGTTTTCTGACATAATCGTAGGAGCTAAAAAAAAAAAAAAAAAAACACTACAGCACATTACATCGCATTTTCGTAAACATATTCTTGAAGTCGTATGTTGTGATAACACCAAGAAACTTAGACTATCTTGAAAAACTTCACTATTTCAGAAAAATAGACTAGTGCATATGTCCCAATAAAGGAAAAAGTTGCGGTGGGATGAACTATATGGTCGAGAGTACCTTATAAGAAATTTAACTCCCCCTAGATTAAGATCTAGATGACCACGACATGGAAAATTTGTAATGCCATGGTAGGAAAACCTGTCAGCTTTCAAGTGAGGGGTATCTTGAAATAGCTGTGAACTTTGACAAGGCTTTCCTGGCCTCGAAAAAGAGCTTCAATGAGTCAGTCAATGGGGAAATTATCGGGGACGTGAGACTTTCAATCAGTCTGTCAGTAGTAGTTCAGTGAGTCAGTGGGGAATTGCCGTGGACGTGAGACTTTCAGTCAGTTGGTCAGTAGTCGTTTAATGAGTCAGTCAGTGGGGAATTATCGGGGACGCGAGACTTTCAGTCAGTTGGTCAATAGTAGTTCAGTGAGTAAGTCAGTAGGGAAATTATCGGGGACCTGAGACTTTCAGTCAGTTGGTCAGTAGTAGTTCAGTGAGTAAGTCGTAGGGAAATTATCGGGGACGTGAGACTTTCAGTCAGTTGGTCAATAGTAGTTCAGTGAGTAAGTCAGTAGGGAAATTATCGGGGACGTGAGACTTTCAGTCAGTCTGTTAGTAGTAGTTCAGTGAGTAAGTCAGTAGGGAAATTATCGGGGACGTGAGACTTTCAGTCAGTCTGTCAGTAGTAGTTCAAGGAGTCAATGGGGAAATTATCGGGGCGTGTGAGACTTTCAGTCAGTCTGTCAGTAGAAGTGCCAGTAGTTCAGTGAGTAAGTCAGTGGGGAAATAATGGGGGGGGGGGGGGCTTGTGAGACTTTCAGTCAGTCTGTCAGTAGTTGTGTCAGTAGTACAGTGTGTAAGTCAGTTGGAAAATTATCGGGGACGTGAGACTTTCAGTCAGTCTGTCAGTAGTGACATCATGTAATGACCAGTTTGCAGGCACCACATTATTCAGCCCACCACAGGTAGCCTGACCGCCATCTGCAGTAGGTGTAAACATGGGCTCGAAGCGTTCCAAAATCTTGCTCTCAAGTTTGCATCTACACATTAAAAGAAATTTCGCAAATGTCCAAGGAATGGGAACACAACATGGAATGTTATCAGTACTATTATAGCTAGAATTCAGGTATTGGTAACAGTATTTTCAATTTAAAAGAAATTTTCCATGACGAGGAGAGCTTAATTTAATTTCTTTATTAATTCATGCACGGTATTAACAAACTTAGCTTCACATTCATGTTAGCCGGTTACCGTAATGTTAAAAATTAAAATGAAAAACTTAATAAACTGCAAGTGCCACTTCGATGACCGATGACCTACGTACCGACAAAGCAACCAAATGGCTCAGCTGGGGACATCTCCTGCCCCCCGTACTTTACACAAGTGCATAAACATATACAAAATATTAACAGAAATTTTCGAAATATTATTGAAAGTATACATATCAACCAGATTGCCTCTCATTGACTTTTTTCTGACAAATTCCTCAAACGATTGTTGCTATAATTTGAGGGTATTATTTAAGATTTGTATGCTTACCGAAAGTGGAAGATAGGCAACTCCAACTGCGAAGAATAGGCAAAAATTGTACAGTGATTTCGTTTTAGAAAAACGAATCTCGTTTTTTCTCAGATACATCTTGATGCTCCCCTGTAGGTAAAGCTATATCCAGGCAAATGAAAGTCTGATATATAAACAGAAAACCTGTTTAGTCGTAGCTGACACAGTATACTGGCTCACATGATCAACTTATCTCGGGTATCTGTTTTTACATTTCCGTCCTCCGTGACTACGAGACTATTATATAGTTTCCGATTTCCGCTTTTGAAGAATTGTTTCAGCTACACATTACCCAAAAGTATAAAAAACTTAAATACAATAACCAAAGTGGGAAAAGAGGGGAGAAATCCCTACCTTGCAATTACGTCTTCCAAACACAACAATCACCCAACGGTGCTGCAACATCCAATCCTTGAACGCTGATTTGGTTCTCAAATGCCGGGGGTCAACGGTTTTCTAACACCATTTCAAGTTTATTCTTGCCTTTTAAAGCATGCAAACGTGCTAGACAGAGTTTCTCTTTCTTTGCGCTTGTTCCAGTCAGAGAAAGAAGGTAGGTTCAATATTTAGTAATCACTTGTGGTTGGAAGCCGAAGTCGGAGCAAACATGGAATGATAGTATTTTGGCAAGATGTGTCGAACGATAAATTGAGAACCAGCATAACAACCGGCAAAACGTCATTGTCTAATGATACACGACAACGAAATATTGACAATACCTGATAAAATCGGTGGATAAAGATTGAATGTGATTTGCGTTTACCCCAACTTAAAGAAGTGTAGTAGACCTGTTTCATGATTGGCTCTTGAGTGTCATGTGAAACATTTTTTCTTCTCAAATGTGAGATTTACTAAGAATGTGTGCTTGGTTTAAGTTGAATACGCAATATATAATAATATAACATCCCGGGCTGGGGCATTTCTCCCAGACAATTGGCTGATTTTAAGTGAAAAATATGAACTACTGTAACTCAGTATGTAAGAGAGGCACAATTTTCATTTAACGAGCTAAGTGGACTCAGCTGGGCTCCTCTTCGATTTCAGGTCCAGTTGCAGCCCATCCCGTGCCAGTTCCAATTTCAGGAACATTCCAGGCCAATTCCAAGTACAAAAAACCCCAGATTGAGTCAGGAATTGAGTCCAAGTTTGGCCTTGTTCATTACAGCTTTAGCCCCCATAGGCGATCTATACCAGAAAATATTATTCTTGTTTTTCTACTTTTGGACTTGGACTCGAAAGCACTGGACTCGGACTTGGACTCGAGCCCCTTGGACTCGGACTTGAGCTTTTGGACATGGACTCGGACTTGGACTCGAGCTTGTAGGACTCGACTACAGCCATGGCAATTAACAAGTACTTGACTGACCTGTTAGCTAACCTCATATGCTTTTGTGTATTTCAATATATATGTTACCGTCAATCAATTAAAGAGGGGCGATAAGATGTTATCAGGCAAAGATAAAGAACGTTTCAAATTGTAAGAAGGAAAAATTCATTATGGTAAGCCTCATGAGGTTTTAAAGACGTTCCAACAATAATGTGTGAAGTAGTGTCACTGGGTCAGCCGTTTAGATAAAATAGATAAGTACGTTTAATGTAACTTTCAAGTTCAAATACATTTCAAGTTCTCTTCTTTGGTCGAATTTTACGACAGACGTGTAATATTGTGGGCATATCCCGGAACCATCATCCCACGGGGGGGGGGGGGGGAGGGAGAGGGGGAGGGGGTAACATGCTACAGAACTTAGGAGACGCCTTTATAATAGACAATCTGTTTGGTGGAAACATGTTATTTTGACTATGCAACCTTCACCAAGAATCTAATGAATGTTTCGCTAGAGGTCACGTGGCATGTCAATGACAATGTCCACAGTAGGAAGAGATTTTAACACAACATCAAGAGCGGTGATCTGTTTCAGATATTTTAGATATGGGGGAGGGTGGGGGCATTTTCAAGATGCGGCTTATGGAGTGTTTGTGTGCGCTAAAATTTTTCTGCCCCTATGCAAATTTCCACCTCCTCCTCTTTTTCATGATAAATGGATAAGGGTAAATTTTGAAATAAATATGTGGTACGAGTACGAGTTCAAAATCAAGTATCCCAATCATCAAGTTATAGGCATGTTAGTCTAGTACTTGAGGAGGCTGCTTCATGAAACCTAAAGACGTGATACACGGAAAGTAACTTTTGGCGTTCCCTAGCCTTGACTGGAAACGTGTACTGCTGAAAGTTAATGCTAATAACGTCTGTAGTTGCTTTAACTTTGAATGTGAGTCCTACACGCGAAGAATGACAATATAATTGCAATGTAGTAAAATCTAGCTGGTAGACTCACCAAGGAAGGGCTCATGAAAGGATATACACAACAGGGAGCAGCTCTATCCCGTTAAAGACCCAGTTATCCGAAGCTGCGCCAGAAATGATGGTTTTCGGACACAATGTCCGGAACGAAATAGTTTGAACCTGCAAGGCAAGTCGATTTTCAATTTCTTGAACTAACTTCTTGACTTGTTCCAAACTGTACTGAGCTCTTTAGGTTCATGTGACAATATGTTTTCTTTTCAAATGTGCTAAGAGTATGTGCTTGGTTTACCTTGAATATGCAATATTGAAGTCCCTAAAATATTTTAAGAAGTACTTTGAAGAGGAATAAGAGGAAGGTTGTGAGATATAAAGCCGTTGTTTCAAAACATGTGTTGGGCAACTGCTCTTGCCCTTTAAAAAGTAGTTAGCATGCTGTGATATTACTCATTGAAAATGCAACATTGACATCCTGGTAGATCAAAGGCGGTGTGGGGCTTAACTGTTCGTTACATGATCTCTGCTCGAAGTCAATGTAAGTTTACATTGTGTTCACACTGCGTGAAAAGCAAGTAACAAATACTTGACTGACCTGTTAGCTAACCTCATATGCTTTTGTGTATCAAGTTAACATACATGTAACCGTCAATCAATTAATGTGAGGCAATGAGGTGTAATCAGGTAAACATGTAGAGTGTTTCAAAAAGTAAGAAGCAAAGTTGCATTACGATTAGCCTGTGGTTTTAAAGACGTTCCAACAAAAATGTGTAAAGTAGTGTCACTGGGTCAGCCTTTTAGATACAATAGATACGTACGTTTAATGTATCTTTCAAGTTCAAATACATTTCAAGTCCTCTTCTTTAGTCGAATCTTACGACAGACGTGTCATATTGTGGGCATATCCCGGAACCATCATCCCACGGTGAGGGGGGGGGGGGAGGAGTACATGTAACAGAACTTCTGAGACGCTTTTATAACAGAACAGAACTTCTGAGACGCTTTTATAATAGACAGTTGTTTCGTGGAAACATGTTATTTTGACTATGCAACCTTCACCAAGAATCCAGTGAATGGTTCGCTAGAGGTCACGTGACATGTCAACGACAATATCCACAGTAGGAAAAGGTTTTAGCTCAACATCAAGGGCGGCGATCTGTTTCAGATATTTTAGATATGGGCGAGGGGGACATTTTCACGATGAGGCTAATGGTGTGTTTGTGTGCGCTAAAATGTTTCTTCTCCCATACAAATTTTCACCTCCTTTTGCTATGCAGCATTAAGCTTTGAGCAGGACATTAAATGGAAGAATCAGTCTTGAATACAGATGGGTATTAAAGTGTTTTAACTTTGAATGATTTCTACATGATAAATGGAAAGGGGTAGATTTTGAAATAAATATGCGGTACGAGAACGAGTTCAAAATTAAGTATCCCAATCATCAAGTTGTAGGCATGTTAGTCCAGTACTAAAGGACGCTGCTCCATGGAACCGGAAGAGGTGATACACGGAAAGTACCTTTGGCGTTCCCTAGCCTTGACTGGAAACATGTACTGCCAAAAGTTAATGCTAATAACGTATATAGTTGCTTTAAATTTGAATGCGAGTCCAACACGCGAAGAATGTCAATATTTTGCAAGAAATTTAATTGTTATGTAAAATCTAGCTGGCAGACCACTAAGGGCTCATGAAAGGATGTACTCAACAAGGGGCAGCTCTATCCCGCTAAGGACCCAGTTATCCGAAGTTGCGCCAGAAAAGATGGTTTTCGGAAACAATGTCTGGATCGAAAAAGATTAAACGTGCGAAGCACGTCTATTTCCAACTTCCCCAACTAACTTCCTGGCTTCTGCCAAACTGTCCTGAGCTCTTTCTTGTGCAGATGCAAACTAACGGTTCACAAACTTAGCCCGGGGCGACATGCAAGTCCGATTGTGTAGCCATTGAGTAATCTGTGCATGTTAAATGATGGGACATACTCATATATCTGCACCTTTTGAACTTGATAATGACCAAAGATCATTCAGCAACTAAGAAGCTTGTTTCCTTCTAAAAATATACTCTGGGTGAAAAACTCCCTTTTCACTATTTTGTGCTAATCATTTCCACCCATATTTTTTAACGCAACATGATGTTGTGTCTGAATAAAAAATCTTCCAGACAGCAGGTAAAAGATAATTTTCATTGATCTAATATCGTGTATAATTCGGTAGAATAAGCACGCACGGACTGCTAAAGAGGGTGTCTGCGAAAACAATACTTTTACTCAATCAGTATATCAAAAAGTCACAATAAAAGCTTAACCAAACGTTACTGTGGAGAAAAACGCCGAAACGCGCGAAAAATTTTATAATTCTGAACCAAATTGCTCCAGAAATGAACATAATATGCCATACCAATCGGCAGTGGCGTAGCCAGCGGGGGGGGGGGCAGGGGCAGGGTGCCCCCCCCCCCCCACAGAAATTTTGGGAACGTGATGGATGGTGTTGAAAAAATAGAGGAGAGCAAAAAAAAAAAGAGAAAAAAAACGACGAGAGGAGGGAGGTTTGATAAGTTTACAGAGTAAGGGATGGAGGGTTGTAACAGGGAAACATGGCTTCACAAGTGTGATCCTTTTATGATATTGAAAACTAATACGTTTCATGTTGATGATGTTAGGTTTTACTTAAAGTCTTCTCATGTTCTAATCTACTGTATGCTATTTGTTCAATTCAATTAAGTAGTGGCTTTGCAAAACACTTAGTGTGCTGATGCTACCTAATTGTACACATGGGTTTTCATCACAAAGTTTTCCAAGTCCGATACAATTCAAAACGCTGCACCCTCTGTTCCTGTCTCCAGCCATATGCTGATTGGGACATTCGAGGTTTAAAATATCCAGGAAACGGTATTTTGATGATGTTTGTTAGTTATATACTTGTATTTAAAAAGCCATATGGAAGGAACAAAAATCAGTTTCTATTTTGTGATAGGCCATCATCGTTTGTACACTTTCACTCCCGTACTAATATTCTTTAGAAATATTCATTATCGATACTGTTTTGTTTTACTTCCAATTCTTCATTTCATGTGCTAATCCAGGGGCGTCGGTTTGGGGGGGGGGCGGGCCACTTTTTTGAGTAGAGGGGACACTAACGTAAAAGTTCCCCGCCCCCCGCACTTTTTGTGACGTGAAACTTAAAAATTAGGTACTACCAAAAAGACTATCGCCTACATGTAGGTTATGAAAGGTGTCCTCTCCCGATTACGATCGACTAGCTTTCTGTATCAATAATTTCACCTGTTTACTTTGCAAATCCCCAAAATTTTCGCGCGCTCCGCGCGCTTGCAGTCTCATTGATGTTCTTTTTTAACTTGCATATCAAACATACATTATTCATTGATCTCTATGATTATGTCGATTGTTCGTGTGCATAGTGCAGCAGGTGTGGTTATGAAGGAGCAAAATATTTAGGAATAGGAAGAAGAAGAATCGTCCCCTACTATATTTTAATGAAATCTGTGGTCTTTAGCGATTGACCAGCCTGGCAGGCTGAAATTGGCAAACACATTTTAGGGAAACTGAAAATGTCTAGGTGCACAGTCTGCATGCAACTTTTTGAGAAAAATTTATGATTTCTAATGCAAAATTTCGACACGCTCACATCATTCTTTTGTATAGCGATTCGACCATTTCATATTTAGAACATTATCAGAGAAGCAAATTCACACTGACTTTTGCTAGATAAAAGACTTCAATCAGGAATTAGAAGTACACCTCCATCCTCTGTCTGCAGATAATGTATGATGAGGTGTCGCTCGAAAAATCATATTAATGTTTTTTGTATCAACAATCTTACGTACACCAGTAGGCCTATGCAACGGTGTCTCAGTGGCACCGTACAAGTGGGTACCATTCCCCCAGCCCTCGATCTGTGATTTTCTGTAGTAGATTGAAGTGCGATTTCGATCAAGTCTTTCACAAAATATGACAATTTTCGTTGTGTTTCTGATTACTTCTAGAGTACACCTCGTATCTAAATTGACCGAATAGTCCGGTGAAGTAATTACCAACACTTTCAAGATCATGTTTTGAAAACTTTGGAGTTTTCTAGTAACTCAAAATATTGAAACATTTAGCACCATTTTGCATCTGGGCCCCTTTTCTCAGACACCCTGTGGCGTAGCTACAGGGGGAACGCGGCTCTAAAAAATGAAGAATTCGGAAATTTGCTATTTGTGAAACCAGTCTACTGTGTGGTTTTGACAACTCATGAAATTCCGAAATCTCCCCATTACAAGCTCCTCATTCGTCATTATTGCCATAAAGGAGCAAAATTTTCCGCGCGCTCCGATTGCAATTCCTAAGCAGAAGTGCTCTCTCATACCTTGAGTAAAACTTTCCGACCTCTGGACTTTGTAAGTGAAAAAAACGGAAATTTGCTATATGTGACACCAGTTCATCAAGTGACATCAATAACTACAGTGCTATTTTCCTGAATTTTCTTTCATAAAATTAAAAATTTCCTCCAATATTAGGTCTTGACTCAAAAAATTTCATCAGAGAGCCTCATTTTGTAGGGGTTGGATAAAATTATGTAGCAACAACGATCTTTGGTCGCCGTTCAATCTTAAATTTGCCAATAGGAAATGCAAATTCTCCAGTAATTCCCCCACTTTTCGAATAATTTTCATACAGGAAACCCAAAATCAAAACTTTTCTGCAATACAAGCTCCATATTTTCAAATATTTGAAAAATGGCAAAAATTTCAGCCAGCTCTGCGCGCCGCAAATTACGGCCCTAGCAAAACGGTGTTCACGCTCATAAAGTCGTAAAATCTGGATGCATGCCCGACCCTCCCCCTTCCCGAAAAAATGTCTAGCAACGCTGCTGTACACACCTTACCAGGACAGGAGAAAAAATTTAGGCCAGATGCCCCCCCCCCCCAACTTTGAAAACCAAATCGACGCCCCTGTGGTAATCTATGCTATTCATAGTTCCATTCAATTTACCTGTATTCATGGTGTATACAATAGTAGAAATACGGATCATTGTACAGTAACAGATTCAGAAGATACCTCAATAGCCTATTTAATTTTAGAGTCATTGGTGATTTCCTGTGAAAACTTGCCAAATCTTCAGAAAATATCTTCTAAGGTGGCTTTGAAAAAAGCTCAGTGACCTGCTGCAACCTAATTGTAAAAATTGGCTTCCCTCACTAATTTGTATTCCACGTCGATACCATTCAGTCCATTCTCAAAGCGACAGTCATTCTTTTGTGTTTGATTGAAATTAAAATATACATGAATCAGTATTTTCGATGAGGTCAGTAAAATACCTGTATTCAAAAAGCAGTAGGAAAGACAGGAAATATTTTTAAAGTTCTCATAAATCATCTTGCACACTTTCATGTACCTTGCTGTTATTCATTAGAAATGTTTGCTATCGATGATGTTATGATTCCCAGTCTAATCCATATTTGTTATTATTTCAAAGTTATATATGGTGTACAATGGACTGCAAAGACCTTTGGAAAGTGACTTTCAGGAGGTGACTGTATGGCTTAGGTCTTTATTGCTCTCGGTACTTTAATGCAAAAATTTGTACAATGTCCAAAATATGATTGCATGGAATCAGGACATTTTGAGCACGTATTGATCTAGTATAAAAAAGAAGCAAAATATAGCACCATTTTGCATCTAAGGCCTTGGAAGCAGCAAAACTATTTCCACAAGGGGAGGGGAACACCCCAGGACGGAGGTCAAGAATAGGGACGATAGATCGATTTTGCCCCCTCACAAAAAAAACCTGGCTACGCCCCTGCCAATCGGAAAATATATTGACTAATCTACTGATTATATCAGTAGCAGTGCCTCAAATTTTGGGGAGGGGAAGCATTTGATATGATATCCCCCTCAAAAATATTGGAGGGGACATGTACCTTGTCCCCCAGGTGACCGTCGGTCGTGGACACAGGGCAGCAACCCATCACGCCTGTCTGTAGAAAACTATAATACAAAAATTTCTCTGTTCATCTTCAAATATTTAAGTGGTTGACAATAAACCGAACATTTCCAAACTTTCTTCAACAAAACCCAAACATGTTTGGCACGCTCAACGAGCTCTTTTGCGTTTGGCAACACTTAGGCAAACCATCGCTTCCAGTAGGCCTTCGGGTTGCTGGATCCTTAGCCGTTGCAAGGCATATCCTTACCTATAGATGAGTCTGCTGGCATATTTCACCATTGCAAATATCTTTTCTGTGAAAATTAGTGCTGGTACTTTCACACATTTGAAGCTGTTTCACGCACGTGTACAAACTGTTGACACAAAAAGACAAGTGATTCATAAAAAAAGCACAGTAAAGCTAGAGAGAGGTTACACGAGAGTTGTGCATCATCAAGGAATTTTCAAAAAAAAAAAATAAATAAATAAATAAAATAAAAAAAATAAAACAAATAAATAGAAAAATACTAGGTTCTGTTGAAGAAAAATTAAGAGTGTTTGCCTGTTCTAAAATGTACCAACAAACCATAGCTGGAGACTTTGCACTTTCCCCTTTCTGTACGCCAATGCGTACCAGGTATGTGGAGAAGATTCCGGAGGGGTGAAATTTATAAAAGGTGAGGGGAGTGAAAATATTTCTAGAAAAGTAAATATGTAAACAACATCAATGACAAACTTCTAACTCTTTGGGAGACTAACATTTTTCTCCTTCCTTGGCTACGTTTACTTGCTACGTTTACTTGCTACGTTTACTTGCTACGTTTACTTGCTACGTTTACTTGCTACGTTTACTTATTACGTTTACTTGCTACGTTTACTTGCTACGTTTACTTGCTACGTTTACTTGCTACGTTTACTTGCTGCACCAATAAATTAAGATTCCCTTATTTTTTATAAGTTCAAACATATAGCGTCGATGAAATTAATTTCCGTTATATGGTTTCAAGGTCAATATGTATCTTGTATGTGACTGTGTGCAACGCCGTGAACAATCGATAAGGGATCGATACTAAGGGAAAGATCATAACTACAACATCTTGTAACTTAGTAATGATGTACGTTGAAGAATCATTACCAAGAAGAAATGAATCTATGCATTTCAAATTTCCAATTGATTCAAGTGTTATATATTACGACTGACCCTCAGACCCGAGATATCATGTAATGTAACAGCCTCGTGCCTTCATTTTATTAATATAAGGCTATGATAATATAGAAATTTTCGTTTGAACGACTCTTCCTTTGTGTCACTTCTTCACGTTGTACAGCATATGCAAGTTCAAAAAATGAGTGATATCGACTGTAGAGTATGTTTTACTCTCATTTTGCATCTGCACGTTAATGGAAATCTGAAAGCGTCGGAAAAAGGCAACTTATATTGAAGGAAGAGTCAGACATTTTTATATTACACAGAGAAAGTCTCGCAAACGTTATTCTGTTTTGAGACTGTGAGAGTATATCAGGGATTTCTGAACAAGACATGGCTTTGATGAGACTTGCCATCCATGTTTTAGTCCTAAGTGAATGTTGTCACAGTATGAATGCAATGGGTGAGTGAGAGATAATCGTTTAATTTTTAATAAATTCCAGTGGATATCTGTATATTTTTGATTAAGAAGTAAAATAGCGGTGTACTGACTCGATATGCTAAACCCATGAGCATACACATATAGCGATACGGAGGTTCGGGAAGGCTACAAAACCGACCTCTACCATTAAATATTTTTTTTTCTGTTTCAACTAACTTTTTGGGAAACAAAAAAGTTGCGAATTTTGTTTGAATTGCTGTTCGAAGCCTATTTGTCATAAAATGCCCTTATTACGGTTCTTCAGCTGGACTTGCTTGATAGAGAGCTACAAAGAAATCTTTCTGCTTTATACTTTATAAAATCTCCATTTATGTAAAACTAACACTAAAACTTAAGAAGGCACCGCACTTTTCAATTTGAAAATCTTGAGTGTGGATTTACAAAAATTGTGAAATAAATTGCAGACGCTTCTCTTTTATATATTAAAGATGACCCGTTGTCTTATAAAAATGTAATAAAAACTATCCCGGATTACTGATGATGTCACATAGCAATAATTTCGTTCTCCCATGTTTTGAATGTTGTGTTGAGTTGAGTGACTTATGTTTTTTTAAGTTGTTCACTACATATTGTTCATATCTTTCTTCAAGAAGTAGTGACAACAAGTATAGAAACTTGAATTATAATATAATGAATGTATTATTTTTTAGAACCAGAAATTGTTTCCAACAAAATAAATAAATGACATGCATGTTAAGCTTAGTTCATTCTGGACGTGCAAGAGAATATCAGGTCAACTCGACAAATGATTGGTTGTTAGTATCGTCGATTGTAAAGAGAGACTTTGTTATAGAGTTGTTTTAGACTTTGTCAGAATTCCACCAAATACATTTTCATAATGCTCTTGCGATATAAATGAAACATTGATTAGACGTGCTATGTTAAGACTAGTAAAGAAGGGTATGCACTTGGGGCGAAACGACTTTCACATGAGGGCGAACCGGAAAGGGGGCAAAACGACCGGGGTGAGCTGGTTGGGGACGAACTGGCAAGGAGCAAAACGACCGGTATCAAGTCTATGCCACATCATTTAACTGGTGTCTATTTTGTCTTTGTATCAAACAGGACTTTGTGATTTTGACGAAAAGTCTCCGTTTAAAGGTAAAGAAAATTTTCTATTCATCTAAAATACATTATTATTATTATGTCGTATTAAAACACAAGAATTTTCAGGTCAAATTGTGTTGCTCGTTAACTAATATTGATCATTATGAGGACATACTCATTTATTAATAGCCAAACTTTCGCATATCTCATTGAAATATGAACCAATGTTACCCACATATTTGTTACAGGGTATTGGTTACGTGCAATCACTACTCGGACAAAAACGGACCAAGTCAACCTCGTAAGCACGATTCAGGAGATGGCTTATCCAGTAACCACTGATCATGCTACTACACCTCTGTGCCCACCTAACATGGTGTATGGAAGTTGTACCACATGCCAGGGTACATGTGGTGATCCTAGCGATTGTATCAGCAACTGTCATGAACCTAAAACCTGTGTCTGCAACCATGGTTTTCTATTCGATGGAGACAATTGTGTACCGAAGGAGCAGTGTTTATGTTTTATAGAAGGATATGACGTATTGCCGGTGAGTTACCATATGTTTGCAATCATTTTAGTTGTTGCCAGATGCAATATTTATTGTGCTTTAGTCATATACCATAGTCATTACATTTTATGATTTCACTGAAATACTTTAATAAGAAGAGTTGAAGGTCAATCAAGTTGATGTTTATTTGAAGCAGTCCTCGTGAGGAAGTGATATAACCTCTGCCATCGAACTAACTTTGGAACACAAATCTGGTGATTTCATTAGCTGATATCTCCAGAAATGTGTGATTTGAATGGGGGTTTCCCCAAATCGCAACTCAGTTCTTTGTTCACATAGGAAAAGTTAATTTTTTGCTTGTACTTCTTCTTTAAATTTCCAAAAGGAAAAGAACTGATTTCAACAGTGCAAAATCAGAATTTCCCTCACCGTCTATTATTTTTAATTCCAGGTAAATGCAAGTTATGTGAACAATAACTGTTCTATGAAGTGTGTTTGTGAAAATGGTGTTCTGAACTGCGATTACAGCTACACCTGCAGCAAGTATGCATCGTGTACGAGTGAAAACGGTGCCCTGCAATGTTATTGCAATGATGGTTTTATAGGGGACGGTGAATCATGTATAATGTACACAGACTGCTACGATGCCTACCTGACTGGTCATAAACAAGATGATGTCTACACTATTCTCCCGTTAGGATGGCTTGGAAAACCTTTTACTGTATATTGTGATATGACTAACGCTGGGGGAGGCTGGACTGTAAGTTCATTTGAATTCTTCCGGAAAATACGACAACCGCTTTAGTGTTTGTATCGATTGGTAACGAATTTTTACTATGAAAATATGCAGTGGCGTAGCTAGGATATTTTACAGGGTGGGCATAGGTATGAAATTTCCCCAAAACTTTTCCCTTTCAATGTGTATGTATTTCATATAAAATATGAAAATTTACAAGTATAGCAACATTACCATGTCATTATGTAAGATTAACTGTATTTTAATCTAAAAGTATAACATAGAGCAATTGAAAATAACAACACTTACGCCTAGTATATTAATTTTGGTCAACAATATCTGGTTAATTTGTATGTACCAACGAACTGGCTTACGCTAAAAAGGGGGAGGGGGGGGGGCATACGGTATGTTGAGTGATCGTCAGCCTGTAAGAGGGGTCTAAATGGAGGGGGACACCTCTCCCCGTTTGAATTATTTTTGGCGTTTCCAATGAGTCTAGATGCAAATTGTTGCAAGATCTTCGATTTTGACAGGAACAGCGTTAAAAGTTGAATTGTGGTTCATGAGGATAAAACTGAAACTTTTGTGTCTTTACATGCACTCTTATGCCATTTATGCTACCTTACGAAGTAAAACTTGTCATTTAATTTGCATACTTTTAGGAATCAAAATAAAAGAGCATCGATAAGTATAGGCGAAAGGGATGCGGTTTTTCTTGGCCACAAAACGTTATTCTGTCATAAAGACTGTTGACGCAGAGCGCACCCATTAGTTGGAGCGGAGCGCAGAGAAAATTTCGAAAAATCAGACCCCTCAGATGGCCGGAAATAGCATTTTCCACACTTATAGGAAGAATCCAACTTTGACCCCAAAATGTAATTTTCCCAAAAGACTGAGCAAAGCACCACCTTTGGTTGGCGTGGAGCGTAGTGAAAATTTGGAAAAAGCAGATCCCTCAGAAGGCCAAAAATTGCGTATTCATGCTTGTAAAGAGAATCTGAACATGCAGGCTGTATTTCAAGCTTATGTGTGCGATACGAAAAAAAAAATCAGGAACATGCTAAGTGATCAGAAAATTACCACATAAAATGTACAATCACTCCTGTATGAAATGGTCTTGATTCTTTTCGGACAAACTATACAATGAATTGAAAATATGCGAATGCCTCTCTATTGTGACTCTTGGCTAAATTGGAAACTTGAAAAAAAAAAAAACCGTGGCCGGCTCGACTTCAACCAATAGGTTGGAAATTGGGCCATAAAAGTCTATCTAACTAACGACTGTAATTAACTTGGTTTAATTAAAGATCCGCTGAACTGATGAAATTGTCTGTGACTGATCAAAATGATTTTACCCCTAACATCTCACGCGAGATAAATGGCAAACTATTTTTCACCGCACCTAAACACCATCCGCTCCCCTGTCCCCGTTTTTTACGTCTAAGCCGGCCGGGAAAGGAGTCTATGCGGTGGGTCCTCCCTTTTAAAAATTCTTAAAAAGGAAGTTGTCCTTGTGCAATCGGTTCCACCAGTGGGATACAGAGGCTACCTTTGTAAAAATTGGAATTTGACAAAATTTGCCTATTTGTAGATATGAAAAAAATTGGCATCACAGAGGGGCCTTGCAGAGACAATCCTTCCCCTTTGAAACTTTTCGTTTCGTTTCGCAAAGCCCGCATAAGCCCTTGGTGTGCTTCATGTTTTCAGGGTAGGCCTAGGAGTATTTGTTTCGTTTCGCAGGATATCATTACGTACCCACCACGCTAATGATATTTTGCGAAACAGAGCAAAAAATATGCACATAGGCCTACTTTGACCGATTGATTTTTGCCCCCCCCCCCTTATTCGTTATAGTTTCCTGTTCCATGGGTAGCCTAAACTAATTTGTTTCGTCTTGTTTCGTTTCGTTTCGCAGAATATCATAAGCCGGTACAAGGTCATCATATTCTTAAGTTCGGTTTTACAGCATTCCAGTGTTAGTTGTACTGTATCAGCTGTTGTTAATTCCTAAATAACAGCTTCCTGTGCACTGGAATGCACCGATCATAACCCCCGCGCGTAAACAAGAGAACATTCAATCTGCTGCGCGGCGAGGACATTTCTGTGAAACGCGAGTCGGGACGGTTCATGCGACACTGACGAAATCTGGGTTAGTTTCTTGGAGCAGTAATAGACTACTCCAAGGTAAATTTGTTGCATGAAAATACGAATTACGTATGAGAAATGTCTCACAATTTCTTATTCTAACAAAAAATTTTGAGAAATATGATAAGCCAGGGCATATCATTTCATCAAATGTCCCCAATTTCATCAAATTTCCCCAATAATTTTCCAGGGGGGGGGGCAACTTGCGCCCCTGCCCCCCAGTAGCTACGCCACTGAAAATATGAAGATAATGAAGGTTATTTTCAGTGTATGTGGTGAAGAAATAGAACTTCTGATTTCGCCCCTTCTCTACCGGAAAACATTTCTAAAACAAAATGTGTCGAATGTCGCGTGCGCTCTGTGGTAACACGTGTTGACCGACTACCCGACAGATCCGAGTCGTCGATGTCTGCCATTAGTCTCCCCATAAAATCGGTGTCCTAAAGAGAGAACGTATCACCGGTTACGTCGCCGGATAAACGTGACCAAAAGAAGTGAAAATTAAATTTATAACCGCCAGGCGGTCATCATTGCACTGATTACAAAAAGCAATGACACTCTATTTGATAGAACCCCCAAACAGGAAAAGCCCTTTTTATGATGCCATCAGGTGTAAACAGATGTTTGTGAGTAGTTCTGTTCTATCTATACAATCTCCTGTATTCTAAATTTCATTATCGGTACTTCAAGAAAGTAACATTGGAAGAAATGGTAGGATAATTAGAGAAGGATGGTATATATGATTAAATATAGATCAATTGCAGTCAACAACCACGTTGCCTTTCATCTTCATTAGATTCAGTGAAATTTTCAAAACTTCATCCCAAAGCATCATCATCTTGAACAAAGGATCGGTCGTAGTAACCAATGCCTGTTATTTCCGAAATCTACAGAACCTAAAGATTGAATCGCCTCTAAACATGGAATGTGTAATCACGGCCTATTACAATACTGATTCTCTCATAAAACAACTTTCCACATTGTCATGTGTCAATGAGTGGATTGTTTATTATGAAAATCTATAATATTAAGTAAAAAAATATTGTATTTCAGAAGACTTTGAGAATAAATTGGTACTAAAGGGAAGGAGCCATGAAAAAGTTATGATGAAAAATTGTGGAAAGTGTTTTGACCTGAAATACAGCATATTGACACTATGCTGGACAGCTGGCGTAGCCTACCAAATTTAAAAGGCGATTTTTAAAGTGTGGAGATTTCTTACAGTATACGCATTTAATCCTAAGTACTTCACTTGGTATTGAGCAACAATCATTGAAGATAGGTTACTCATGCACAGAAATGGAACAATTCTTAAAAATAAAGATTCTCTGACTGGGCGTCTCACATGCAATTTGATTTGAAAGAAGCATTGTGTATAACATGTAATGATTTGCTATAAGTATTTAATATCAGAAGAATTACGTATAATATTTGCGTAAATTTCCCTTACTCGGTAATTTAGGACTTGATATTCAATTCTAATGGTTATGCAATCTGACTAACTTAGTAATTGTTTGCGTTGTCAGCTAGTTGCTCAATTGTTCATTACTGTACCTTCTCCCTGCATAGCTCTTTCAGAGACGCATTGATGGGATATCAGACTTTTATCAAGACTGGAGGAGTTATAAGGACGGCTTTGGATCTGTTCATCGAGGTCAAGACTTTTGGTTAGGAAACGAAAAACTGCACCACCTTACAAGTCAAAAGAATTACACACTGCGCGTGGACGTCATTACATCTGATAGTGTTTCGAAATACGCTATGTTTGAACTCTTTCAAATCAGCAATGAAAGCACTAAATACAGACTAAGCATTCGCGGGTATTCCGGTGATGCAGGTAAATTGGTTTGGGTCAGCATCAATACGCATGGAATCTTATTATATTCGCAATGCAGCCAACTTAATATCTAATCACTTTACTCCATTGTGAGTACAAAGTGTCTATTCTTTCCCTCTACCATAAGTTGCTCTCCAATAAATTTTCTTACGATTACCCTTCGCATAGGTTCAAAGTAGTGAAGGCGTCATGAGTGTGTCCCGTGAGGAGGTTTGAACTTCCCATTTTAGGGTGCGTATCACCAATATTGCGTAAGTGCTTGAAACATTAAGTTTGAGAATTAAATTGAATAATAGATTCCAATGAATAAAGAGGAGGGATGGTTAAATTCTTCCATCCACTGCCATACAAGAAAGCGATTGAGCTGCTGTTTTCCTCCCTATTACTTCCTTTCTACAATTGTATACGATGCTAGCGTCAGGGTAGTGCTGGGTTTTCCATCGCAGACATAGAAAAAACAATCATGGTTAAGCTACTATCTTGGACAAAACTCGTTGGAACACTCTTTCATCCCCGCTCCCCTGCACAATGTTGGGGATGATAAGGTCAATTCCGGCTGACGCACCATTTTTGTTGGAACAGAACATTGTACATAGGCGTGAGGGAGGGAGACTGTACTTGTGAACGGAGAATGAAAAAAGGGCTCCTTAATCTTGCACTTCATCACAAATGACATAATGGCGGAAGGTTTTCCAACAATTTTGTTCATGGTTGTTACTTGGCTCTCCGCGGATTGTGACTGCATCGTTACAGAAAAGAGAACCACTCTTAATACTGGTCTTGTCGTCTCATAATGGTCAAATTAATACTCAGTTTGGTGTTGTGCAGAATTCCCAAAAGTTAGCAATTTATTAACTTACTGAAGGACTGGCAAATCAGCAGGTTGATTCCATGTTGGACATGAGACACAGTCTTGGAATCAAAACACGTATTGGCACATGCTGTACTCGGCGAAATGATTCGGGGATGGGAATGTGTGTTTGGCTACTTGGGGTGTTTAACGTAGAATCAAATTAATAGAATATAAATTAAATATTTTAACTATCCTTTATCGCATCTGAGGGACCATCAGCTTCGTCTCGGGTCTCTCAGCCTATACAGGCGACGTCATAGCCTGTTCGAATCTGATGTAGAGGCATTGGCACTATTGACGTTATTCCCAAATTATGAATTTCGTATCATCTCAACCCATCTGTTAATGTATAACCATTTTCTATGACTATTTTTTCATTCATTGAAAAATTGCAGACATAAGATCCATACTTTTAAGGCTGAGTAAACGCAGCTTTAAACACTCAGGTAGTACCCTTTTCGGCCATCTGGAGGGTTTCAAGGTCAACAACTTTCTTGTACTCTCAGCCCAAACCAGTGTTGTTGTTCCGCTTAGATAGTCTTCCTCCGATGACTGAACAAAATTTTTCCATTCCGCCGTGGCTGGTAGGTTCAAGGTTTTTGGAAAATACAAGGTCTGGAACTGAGTCACAATTTTGTCCGGAAGAATACCCAGCACCCCCGGTTGTTCGAAACCAAGGGACGCCCCTCGTCCATTGGGGAATACAATATATCATTTAAACAATCTACTGATGCAAATGCACATGAAATTAGGATGATTAGGTGGTCATTGAGTTTAGTTTATATGATTAGACTTTTTAGAATTTGTCTTTTGAGGTGTTTAATTTACAAGGGCAGAATCTATTTACACTGTTATATTTTGTTATAACTGAGCTTCTCTGGATGTAAAGTAAATCATTCCGATTACGCTGAGATGTCGTAAAGTACTGTAGAGAACCTAGAGCTAGAGCGCCGTAGTTTCAACAACTTCGTATTTCTCACATAAATAATATACACTCTAGATAGATCAAGTTATTGGTCGTTCAGCTTTACAAAATGTGTGCCGTTAGCCCTGGTTCATTTCTAACACTTTAATGAAAAAGAAAGAAAGATCCAATTAACTTCGTTCGTTTCCGACAGCCACAGCAAAATAATTGTGTTTTCATGTTTTTCCTTGTTTTGTAAATTTATCTGTACTAATTATTAATTACAAAAGTTACTATTTTTTCATACAGGCGACGGTATGACAGCACATGATGGACATTCCTTCAGCACGTATGACCAAGACAACGATGAGTGTGAATGCATACACTGTGCAATGAAACAAAGAAGTGGCTGGTGGTTCGGGAATTATTGGTGTTCAAGGTGTTTTCCGAGTAGGTGTCATCATTTTCACGTCAGTGAAGGTTGCCATACACATTGTGCTCAATCTAATGTCAATGGCGATTACCAGGGAGGAAATTCTGAGAACATCTACTGGTTTTACCAAAATAATTGTGGCCTCACTTTTACAGAGATGAAAGTCCGACCTTTTTAAGGGGAATGAACTATTTCAAACAATCTAATGTGATAATAAGAATATATGTCTGTAATAGAGATCATACCAACCTAAGTTGTGAAGATCCAGGAATGACAAAACCTTGGAATGACATTGACGCGCACAAGTATTTCGTTCCTTAAAAGGCAAGAGCACTCACCCCAAATTGAATTAGTGTAATAGACTGTCCTTTTTCATGATTGACTGTTGAGAGTCATGTAACGACGTTTATTCTATCCAAATGTGAAATTTACTAGAAGTAACTGCTTACGTGACCTCATATAATGAAAGATACTTTGAAAGGAAACAGATTTGTGATATTAAGCTGTTTCCTCAAAATAAATATTTGGGGACTCCTTGCTCTTGACCTTTTGGGTGGGTAGCAGGAGCTTCAATCCTAGGCGGGCGGGGGGGGGGGGGGAGGGGCAGTCTTCACACCAACAAAAATTTTCGGGCAGATGTAAAGACCGATAGGCAGAATAAACAAAATGCATTATTGTGGTATACAGATGGCTCTAGACCTTCGAGAAAACGTCAAATTGAGCCCATTTTAAAGCAATAATACGGTATTTATAATGCGCCATCTTTCAATGTTTTGTGTATATTAGTGTCAATGTGAGTGTGCATGCATATTTGTTTTGTGTGTGAATAGGTTCTCTTGCGTTCTTCTGGGGAGATCGCTTATAGACGACTCCAGTCGAGGATAAGTTTTGGCTGTTGGGAAATTTTTCCTAGTGGGTAGTTTGTTCACAAAAATATACGAAAATTAAAGTAAGAACAAGATCGCTTCACGAAGAGTCAAGACAGAAGCACAATATGACTAAAGAAGAAGAGAGTGAAGAGTGGATTGTTTTGATTTTATTAGTGATTGTTAACATGTCACAACTGTCATTAGTAATTGTTAACATGTCACAACTGTCATTAGTGATTGTAAACATGTCACAACTGTCATTAGTGATTGTTAACATGTCACAACTGTCATTAGTGATTGTTAACATGTCACAACTGTCATTAGTGATTGTTAACATGTCACAACTGTCATTAGTGATTGTTAACATGTCACAACTGTCATTAGTGATTGTTAACATGTCACAACTGTCATTAGTGATTGTTAACATGTCACAACTGTCATTAGTGATTGTTAACATGTCACAACTGTCATTAGTGATTGTTAACATGTCACAACTGTCATTAGTGATTGTTAACATGTCACAACTGTCATTAGTGATTGTTAACATGTCACAACTGTCATTAGTGATTGTTAACATGTCACAACTGTCATTAGACTGAAAACAGTTTTTACAATTTAAACGTAAAATGAAGGGTACGTGGTGTACAATTAACATTTAACTAACAGTGTCACTCACGATAGGGTCCACGGGGGATGCTTCTCCTGCCCCAGCCCCCTTCAAAATTTCTTGGTATTACTTGTTAATACGTTACTTTGCACAGCTTAAATTAAAAAAAAATCACTTACAAAAGTAGAGTGACATAGTTCTTAAATGTCGTTGTTGGTACTCTTGTATACAGTCATTAGTCATCTTACACTACAATGTTACCAAAATCTCTACAAATTCTCAATTGGTACACTTCTTTGATTGACATCAAACTAAACAAAGCAGCTCATGTTACACGTGTACTGAAAGGGTCACTAACTTCGAAGCAGTAAGCTAGTATATTATACCTGGATGAGAATGAGTTTTAGATAATTATTGGAGGGGCTAGAAGTAACCAGACTGGGAGAATTGAAGGGGTCTGGGGTGATTAATAAAAGTCTTTAATACATGAATGAACTTACTCGTGACCAAAATTGTTAAATGTACTTTAATATTAGCCCACAAAAAAAAAGAAGAAAAAAAGACAGGAATATCCTAATTGCCTAAAGTGATTGCTAAATAAGAAATTACACCATTACATCATTTTATATTGCACAAAATTACGATAGGGACGAAACTAAGCCAACTTTAGTTCTTCCATTTGAAAAAAAAAACTCAAAAATAAATAAATAAACAAAATAAAATTACGGGTGCAAATTATGTGCAACAGAAAATACCACACCATATCATTCATACAATAATTTTAGCTCGTCCCACTTTTATCAGGCATTTCAGAGTAAAATTTTGGATATTTTCAATGCTTTATTGCTAGACTTAGAAGAATAATCTCTGTAAGAACCTTATATTAAAAACAAAGAGCATTGATGGGAAATTTGAAGAAATATTTTTTTTAATGTTTTGAGCTCATTATACATGCAAATATGTAAATTACGTGAAAATTGTAGTTTTTCTAATTTTTTCCCCAAACCACTATCAGTTTATTTTTCTGTGCAGGCCATTCATTGTTCATAATATTTTTCTCTTTTCATTTGACACAAAGTTTTTTGAAATCGACCATAAAATGGCTGAGCTATGGCACTTTTTAACTTTACTCACATTTGAAAAACTTTTGTTTACATTTTAAACACGCATGAATGCACGTGTATTTCAATAGGGAAAGACGTGTTACTTGAACTTTTGTTGAACTCTCTTTCTGTCTGTGAGGTTCTATGACCATACTATACCTTTAGCTTGTTTTGGAAAGGTAGCTCTTAGGTGCCAAGAGTGGAATTGGATTTGGAGTTGTATGGGGGTTGTAATTGATAGGTAATGTCGCGTTTGGGGGCTGAATGGGCGCCCAAGAGGGTGTTTTGGCCGCAAAATGAGGGACTACACCTTCAAAAATTTAGAGCAGTCCCTACCCTTGCTCTAAAACTCTGGTTTTCTGAATATTTATAAAGATGCCCAATTAGGCGAATAATTTGGCGTTTTTTCAGATGAAATCGGACTAAGGGTTGCTGGGTTATGATTTTTTACTGGAAGCAGGGTTTTTATCCCGGAAAAGACATTTTGTTCCTGTTTTGACCGATTTTAGTACAAATATCTCTAAATATTTCAGAAATGACTTACTCTACCAAATTTTTGACACCTAATAGTTTTTCTAGGGGTTGTAACATAACTGCAAATAAAGTATGAGTAGGGTGGGCCATTTCTACCTATATTTTTTGAATTTTGGGGCCATTTTTGCATTTTTTGGAGCACTTTCGAATATATTTTAATATAAACAGCCATTTAGTGGCATTTTGTTAAAAATATCACCCTACAACCCTTCCCCAAAACACTGGAATTCAATAAAATAATGTCTTGACTATTTTTTGGTGGTGAAATGAAGTCTGTAGGATGTGGTCTCATACCATACCACGTGGTCGTCTGGACGTTTATTCCCAGTGGTGGAGTTACCATATAGTCAGAGGGGCGTTCGCCCTTCTTGACGGACTCAAATTGCCTGCAGTCAGCGCCCTGTTTTTACTATTTTTACCGTATTGAGGCATATGTATCTACCTACATAAAAGCGCCTCTTCAGCCTATTTTTCGCCCCCTGTGACCAAATATTCTCTCCCTACAAACTTTGAAGCGCCCGTACAGGCCATTCTTGCCCAGTCTGACTGAATTCTCTTCCTCCGCCACTCTTTATTTCCTTTTAGTCGCCGTTGAGTTTCGAATCTGTACATGCAGTATTATAGCAGTTATTGTTGACAAAATTACCGCAATCATACAAGTAGCAGTTATTAAACCATTTGGACTGACCATACCAGCAAGCTCCTTTGTGTTCTTCAGCACATTTATATTTCGAGCAACGGTCGTTGTAATGATCAAACGTGCTAAAAAACGTCCATTCATTTTGCTCATACCCGTTCCTGAAGAAGATAAAAACAAGATTTCAGTTAAACATCATAACTTTAAACAGGCTGCCTCACATTGAGGCTAGATAATTTCTTTACCGTCACATTCGCTAGACTGTAAACCAGCGCTTACTTTATGCACGTGTCATATGATACAATGAAGAGAATATATTCAGTGACGTCTGTTAATATTGTAGTTCTTATCAATGGATCATTCACTTTCATTGCTTGTTCCAATGCCCCTCCTTTTTAAGAAAAAGATCCTTTAAGCTATTAAAGAAAGAATTTAAGCCAACATCAAGTTCTATTATGTTAAGAGGGTACTTATTCTAAGCATTTCGGTGAAATTTGATTTGAAATCCGATGTGTGGTTCTCAAGATAGGAGGAGGTAATGTTGTCACATTTGCAACAAAAAGTGAAATTGAAGCAAGCACATATTACATCACATCCTCACACAGTCTTTTCTTTTTCTTTAAACTTTACAATCAATTATATGAGAATTAAACTTTTGCTTAAACTTCCTCTTTAAGGCCATATTAGCTTTGAAGCCATGACACTCTTAAAATGGAAGAATTGTTTAATTCAGATGATTTTCCTTTTTGGCTACATTTAATCTAATTTAATCGTGCAATTTTATACCAATGCTGAAACCCTCCAATTAGGTGTAGTTTCTGCCATATCGTGGGCAGTTATCTGCTAGTTAAGTGAAGTCGCTTTTCTATTTTCTTTTGTTTGATTTCTCCATATTTCTTTCCTACTTCTGGCCTTTGTTGTTATTTTTTATTTTGGGGTACTCGTTATGAAATAACTATGTGTGTACAATAATTGTTGTTGAAAGCCTTATTAGCCTCTTCAGAGGTACCAAAATAATCAACATAAGGTAGCAAACCTATGGATGTTAAAAAGTTGAGTCAAAAAGATCAATTTGGTGTTAGGCATAAGAGATACATGCTTTGATGCGTTGCCATTTTACGCATCCGTGAGCAGGTGAGAACTTACTTTCCATATTTCCGTTGTCTAAATACATGCGGTAATTATCCGACTCAGTAGCAATTCTAAATAGATGGCACGTCTGTGAAACGGGCTTGTTTTCAGATGAAATCAAGTCAACGCGTAATCCGTAATTGCCTTGTTTTGTAAGACAGGGCAGCTGCTCGTTACCTAACCAAAAATCTTCATCAAATGAATCAAAGCCATGCTTGTAAGATTCCCAGCTGCAGGAAAAGGCTGTTTTCTAATCTTCACGACGCTGAAAAACCTGTACGGCAAGTAAACATACGAAGGGTTGTGATAAAGAAAAACGTAGAGGTATTTCAAAAATTCAAAATTCGCTTCAACCGATTGTTGTAATATATTTTTTATTTTCAAATGCTGTATTGTTTAAAAGTTCCATTTTTTCTTGAGTTTTAAAAGTTCCCTTATCTTTCCAAGCAAGAGGTTATGCAAATCTATATTCCCAAGACAGGGTTAACGTTCGCATTCGTAGGCAGGGGCTGCCTATGTTTAGGGACACGTAAAATCAGGTTGTTATAAACCTTAATGACGCGCAACATCATGCAATTTTGGTTCGTCGGAGAGGGTGCAGTCTCCCCCAGACCACATGGTAGCTCCACCTCTGAAAGGTCTTTCACTCACTCAAAATAAGCTATTATCTTTTGTTCGTAAAACCTGGAAAATGAACATTTTACATGACAGCTGTTTCGGCTTATGTTCCTGTTAGTATAACCTGATAACTAAGCCAGACAGATAATTAACAACGTGGATTGATTCTATTTTCCTTAGAATTTAGTCTAAAATACATATAATAATATAATTCTTTATGGACCCGCAAGCCGTGTTCTCATGGCTGTGAAAAGACAAAGAACTAAAGCAAACTTTGATGCGTTAAAAAATCTATGATTGGTTGCTAGTTTTAAATGGGCTTGGCAGCGATTAGTTCAAGTTTTACTGAAGTAATTTGACTAAATTCACCTTCTTGAATTGTGACGACGTGTCACGTCTTTACCCATGAGCTCCGAATGGGCGAATCAGGTAGCTAGGAGTTGCAGATGGTTCTTGAATACATTTCATCTGAAAACATTTGTGGTCTTTCTGGAACTGCTTAAAGGATGTTGCTTTATGAAAATCGCGATTACTTAGATTCAAGACAGTCATGGTTTTCTGTAATGATGACATTGTGTATCATAGTTTGATCTTTTACAGCTATTCCACTGTTCCTTGTTTCTGAACCGTAGATCATAAAAATTTAAGATTCCACAATGAGGTTTCCATTGTGTGTTTACCTTTCGTGCTGTGGGTTGCGAAACATACTGACAACAGAGTTCTTTGCATCTTATGATGCTCAATATTTATACTTTCCTCTCTGTATATTATCATGGCTAACTTAAAACTAATACCTTCTTCCAGTCTTTCTCCATTTTCGTAACTCTTTAAGGTTTTAATTACTTTTTTTTTTTTATCTCAGTCTAAAATGCGTGGACGAGGCAAATGCATCGGTAATTTTCCTCTGCATCCTTTCATTGCCATTGTGTCGATTGTTTACAGCAGTCAACTGTATACATATTGTAACTTCAATCACACTTTAAATGTAATTTCACCCGGTGTGAACAACTTCCCCAAATTAAAGCAATTGAAAGCAATTGGCGATGTAGCAGAGTGTATGCTTTTTTAAAGAAATTTTGGCTGTGATATCATTAGATGGATTAAAACCTTTTATTCTAATTGCTTTGCTTGTGTGTTAAATTATGGTTTATCGACCGGCTTTTTCCCGGTCGAAAGGGGTATGCGTCAAGGCTGCCCACTGACCCCTACCTTTCCTGCAGAAATTTTAGCCATAAAATTACGAGCAGACCGTATTTTTGTCGGTTACCCTATTGGTGACGTTTGAATTAAATTATCAATGTATGCAGATGATACAACGATCTTCTTAAGTGATGGTAATGTTTCATTAAATAGAGTTATTGAAATCCTGGATGACTACTACAGATTGTCGGGTTTAAAAATGAATTTTAGTAAATCAAACCCTTTTTCCATCGGTAATAACATGGAGCATGTTAATGATTTTCCGTCATGTCTTAATATTCCTGTTACGTTTGGGCCAGTCAGGGTTTTTGTAATTAAAATAACCTCCAGAAGGGACGATTTATTCCCCTTGAATTATTTACCCAAATTATCTCGCCTGAAACTTACTCTAAATATGTGGTCTTGCCGTGATCTGACACCTTATGGTAAATTACTTTTGTTAAGAATTTCGCCTTGTCACAAATGGTGTTCCTTTTTGCTGTGCTCCCAAACCCACCTTATCACTTTTTGAAGGAGCTGAATAGTGTCCTTTTTAATTTATATGGGGAGTTAAAAATGATAAGGCGTAGAATTTTGACGCAGTCTTATGAACAAGGGGGTTAAATATGGTCAATATCGACTATTTTCTTAGCGGCATGAAAATTTTCATAGCTTGGATAAAGAGGTACATCGATCAATCTGAAGGTGCTTGGAAAGTTCTTTATGACTACTTTTAAGGAAGGTTTGGAAAAAGTTCCTATTTAGTTGTAATTTTCGAGGAAATGATCTATCAAAGAAGATCACCAACGAGTTTATTTTTAATTGCTGTTGTTTGTGGAGTAATTTGACTTTCGAGATACCTGTTAACAATTTCTGTGATCAAGTTGTTTGGAATAATACATTTATCAGGGTTAAAGGTGGAATAATTTGGTACAAAAACTGCTTCAATACAAATGTAAAATTTGTTCGGGATTTCTACCATTCCAGGGGCAAACCGTTGGATTATAAGGAGTTTATCAGGAGACACAAATGTCCGAATTTTCTTTTTACTATGTTGAATGAGATTTTACATTCCATTCCAAAAGCATGGAGACCTACGAGTCATTGTCTGGGGTTGCCTAGGCAACCATCCGGTCAGCATATAATGCTTATTCAGCTAGAAGCTATTGACAGAGATTGCTATTACGTTATTAAAAAACTTACTCAACGCTCTTGGGAGCTTCCCCGTTCCTGTCTAAAATGGGAGAACGACTTTAAAGATACTGCTCTTAACTGAAGCAAAATTTTCTTATTATGTAGTAACATACAAGAAGCAAAAATAAATTATTTTCAGTATAAATTTATACATCGTATTATAGCTACAAATGTTTTCCTGAGCAAGATAAACGTCACGGATAACACAATGTGTTCCTTTTGTAACGATTATGAAGAGTCGGTGATTCACCTCTTTTGGCAGTGCAGATTTGTAACAGCCTTGTGGCTTAGCATTTACTTGGAAATCTTTCAGTCTAAAGTTGATATTATTTTTCAAAATGTTTGTTTCGGATATGTTGACTTCCATAATAAGTGGTTAGTTTTGCTATTTTTCACTTGAAATTTTATATTTATCGTAAGATTAATAATATGTTGCCAGATTTTCAGACATTTAAATACCAGTTGAGATTTCACATTGAAGTTCAAAAACATAAACTGAATAACAAAAACAATCAAACAGAGCTGGACAGGTCAAGAGATTCTTTGTACCTTGCATGAAATATCCTCGTAGAAAGAAAGTAATGCATATGAGTTTATTTCGCCTGTAAATTTTAAGGTTTGGAAAATGTAAGATTGTTGTAAGATTGTTTTGATAACTATTTTGTTGTTGTTCCATTTAATGAGCCAATGATCAGTGTAAATAAAACATGGAAAAAAAGGAAAAAAATATTCACCGTTGTTTTTCATCATTACATCATGCGCCCCTCCCCGCAAGGAACTTACTATACAACGTGACTTACTGAGACAAAAATGTCTAGCTCGTCTAGGTGAGCGACTGACGACTATGTGTAAAATCAATTAAGTGACTGTCCACACTATGAACTAGTTGCAAATCGAAGAAGCGATTCCCGTAATATTGTAACGTTTTATACACTGTTTATTCGTAATGGCGGAAAAAAAAACAAAGATACCTTTTCCACATTTCGGTTAACTGAAGCGCCAACATGTCCGCCATTGTGGTCAGTTGCGCGTTTTATGCGACCGAACAAGTTCGGTAGCAGGAGACTGGTGGCCGCGACTACTTGTAACCAGTTCCTAAGAATTCCACTCTTTGAGACGTGCCGGGCTTAATATTCTCGTAGCAAGGAGACGCGTCGCAGAGAGTCGCGTGTGGAAGAGGCTTTAGGTTTTGCGTGTGCAGCCATCCCACGGTTGCATGCAGAATGTAGATGAAGCTGCATTTCATTGGGACAAATTTAAGCGCAACTCATTAATTCTGTTGCGAAACAGCCTTGGCGCCATCTGATGGTAAACATGAATGAGTCCAGAGTTTGCAAAAAATTTTACAGTACTTTTGACACCACCGAATATACTTTTATAAAAACCTGACAGTAAATATTTGGGAAGATACTGGTTGCCAGCTAGTGTTTACTTCATCAGATTTAGGACATTGAAAACTATTGTACTTTTCGTTGAAGGCCTAATCCTCACACCCCAAGCAGTTCCAGTTCCGATGCGCACTGTTTAACAAGAATTTGACTAACTGGATAACGATAAGGCGCTAAAACCTAATCTAATCCCTAACACTTACAGTGAGTTAGTTAGTCAGTTAGTTAGTCAGTTAGTAAGTCCGTAAGTTCGTTCGTTCGTTAGATGAAATTTAACGACACATCAACAGGAATGTGTTATACAGTGTCAGTTAACTCGTTAAAAAGTTCAAAGCTTTAAGTTTATTTTCAAGTTTCAGTTTGGTTTCCCTTTAGTCGCATCTCACGACAGGACGAGAAATACAGTTTTCATATTCTACAACCTCTAGCCCACGCAATATTGATAAATATACTTAGCATCTATATCGTTAAGAAATTGAATGAGATGTCAAGTTAATGTGCCGCTATTACATCACAGATTTCCCACAATACACTTTATCTAAAGAAAAAATTGCAGTTTTTCGAAAATAAGCATCTTCTGGACGATGTAATTGTCACCTCCTAAAAGAGAAAATTTTCTACATATTTTGAAGTCAGTGAATTTAATAACATCATTCGTTTTCAATGAGAAATAGCAACTTGATTTTGAAAAAAATGAGGGAGCGAAAGTTTTGCACTTATCTGTTTATCTGTGTTATAAATAGATGTATTTGAGTTATAAAATATGAGCTGCTACGACTTTTCTTTTGCTGTTGCTTCAAATTGCCGAACTTCTTCTCTTCGCAACTAGGAATTTGCTTCATACATACATACATACATACATACATACATACATACATACATACATACACACACACATACATACATACATACATACATACATACATACATACATACATACATACATACATACATACATACATACACACACACACACACATATACATACATACATTTATATAGCGCTAGCTCCAAATGATCAAAACGCTTAAAAACAGAAAGAGAACGGTAAAGTACAGTACAGTTAGAAAGAGTGAGACTTTAGGAGCTTTTTAAAAGGAGTGACTGATTGAGCTTCCCTGATATTACGCGGGAGTGTGTTCCAAAGTGAGGGGCCAGCTACGGAGAAAGCCTTGTCGGCAATGTGTTTCTTTCTAGACGGAACTGTTAATAGAGTTGTATCAGTAGCGGACCTCGTTACCGGGCCTGTAGAGGGAAGTTGTTTCCATATCAAAGATTTTGTGAGATAAACTGGTCCGCAGTTATTTAGGCATTTGTAAACGTAAATACATATTTTAAATGTAATTCGTTTTTAGATAGGAATAGGATGTTTTGCAACAGCTGTAGACGGTTGAGGTCTCGAGCATTCGCACCATCCCATAGATGCATCTCCTCACATGCACTAATTCGATTAGCCTGGAATTCAATTGCGTTCCCAAAATCATCTTCTAGATGTTTAAGACTACCTTTCAGTTCATTAACAACTCTGTCAATCACAGTTTGAAAACCTTCAATAGCAGCATTTCGCCAATCTGACTGACACTGGTTTTCGCTTAACACGTCCTCATGTTGAGCCGCTGCATAGTCAAACAGCGTTTTAGGCAACGCCCCAGACTTTGAAGATGCACTCGCATTTTTGGATGAACGAAGCTGTCTCTCAGCCTCAGACATGATGAGAAAACTTGATAAGGATGTTGAAAGTACTGAACGCCGACGGACGTTTTCGCCGAGTACTTTGAAAAGAACAAAAATTCAGAACATTTAGTGACCTGAAAACACTACGTAGCTTTAGTGTTTAATAGCTGGCTCTCTTCTCGTCAAAAAACAACGGTGAATAGATTTATGTTACCTGACCAGCTGTGGACTCATATATTACTTTTTAGGCGTTCATACCCCTAGTGACGTAGTCAGGTTTTCTGTGTGAAAGGCCACGCACTTTTGAGGGGTTTCGTAGGTTTTTGAGTTAGGGTCTGGTATCTAAACGGAGCGAAAGGAAAGTAATTGATAAAATGCGATCTCTCAAATGGAAGCCGAAAATAAATGCGCCCATTTCGGGCAATGCATTGGGCACATCTATGATTGAGGATATTTTCCATAAGCTGCCCGAATTCGACGAGGATCGTTGCAATGTTTTTACTACTATAATTTTGTAATATGTACACTCTAAAAAAGTTGGTTAAAAAACTAACCAACACTGGTCACGTATGTCAAATACCTGAAATTGGTTAAAGTTTACCCAATAGTTGTTGATTAATGGGTTATCCAAGAGGGTTTTCACCGCTTAATTGGGTAACCAGCCTGTGGGGCAAGCAAATAAACAACACATATTGGGGAAACTTTACCCAATTTCAGGTATTTGACATACGTGACCAGTGTTGGTGAATTTTTTAACCAACTTTTTAAGAGTGTATATATAGTTTTCTGTTAAAGTCTTTCCCTGCAAATATTATTTTATGTCCACACCACAGTCACACTTCTTCGAGTTGGGAGGGGAACCACCCTCAACCAGTCTCCTGTAGAAGTAATGCCACTGCAAAGGCTCCGCAGAACCAAGATATAACCAACCTGAGTTCCAATGAAGAGGAGGAGCCGAAAAGTTGGTGTTTCAATAACAGCAATTAAAATAAAAAAAAAAAATAAAAAATTACATTCATTGAATCGTTGGCATCCTTAGTAAAGGGTCTTAAAGACTTGCACTATGGTTGTCATCAAATTCTCAAACTTAAAATCGTAATTGTTTATGTGAAGGTACTTTACGATGAGGTGTGGTTCGAAAGGATAATGGAGGTATTTTAATGTTTTTGTATCAGCAATCTTACACCGGTATAAAACGGCCTCTCAGAAGCACCATTGGGTAACAGTCTTCTCGATTTGTGATTTTCCTGCAGTAGAGTGAAGTGTGCTTTTGATAAATTCATGGATTTATTTTAACCTTGTGCATTGCACGTGGTTCCGACACTATCATAACTGTTGCATAAATTCTTTCTCAAATTATCACAATATTAGTTGTGATTCTGATATATTATAGATTACACAGGTATTTAAATTCAGATTGGCCGTAGTCCGTTGAAGTAATTACTCACACTTTCAAGATCATGTATTGAAAGCATTAAAAATTTTCCTAGTAATCCAAATATTGAACACTGTAAAAACAAATTAGTCAAAGAGTGCTTTAATCACACTGTTCTACAATATTGACTAATATTTGACTAACATTTGACCTTGACTAATTTTTGAGTGATATTCTTTATTTTTACTTTTACTTTTCCATTTCAAATTGTCTTTAACGGAATTTCGAAATCAGTGTGCTATCTCTTCAAAAAACTCGCTTCTTTAGGCACTTTGTTCGTTTTCATGATCAGATTCCTTTCAAATATGAAATATTTTCTTCAAACTTTGACCTTAACGTGATGATATCTGCTGTATGTGTGTATATGTTATGTGAAGGTCTTCCAATATTAACTATTAGTTATAAAGAACGCAATGCTCATGACGCAGAAGAGGGACGCACGCACAGTACATGTGAACTACGGACGAATCAAGGCAGCAAGTGCGACCGTGGGTTTGGTCTAACGCAGGCCTTTCCAACTGGCGGCGCGCGCGCCATTTGTGGCGCTTCAAGGCGGTCCAGTTGGCGCGCGGCGCCCTGCCACGAAAAAAATATGAACAGAAATAAGGACAGACAGTGAAAATAATTTTCGATTTGAAAATAGACATACAAAAATTACTTAATTACATACATAAAACCTCTACTTGGTTAGCTACTGCATATTGAAAATAAAAAAAAATAATTCCTTAATTCCAATTAAAACTTCATAATGCACAACATTACTGGGCCTCATACCTCTTGCGTGTCCAGGGGCCATGTCTTGAAATCGTGTATAATAGCTCCGTAATATCAGTGCAGCCTCAAGTGAAAACATTGGCCACCGTCATCTATTAATAGCTTTTGGACGTTGGACATAGACTCTACCACTGTAACTAAGGGGTACATCTGCCCTTTTAAAAGGGATATTCAGGGAGGTTCCTCCTCATGGACCACCTCATTTTCTGTACGCTCCGCGCCAACCTATGGTAGCGCTCCGCTAAGAATAGTCCAAAGATATAATAAGCCTGGATACCGAACTTAAAATGGCGCGGTTACTCCTCACGGACGCCGAAACGGAGGGCGGAAGTGCTGATCACCGATCGATCGCTTTGGGGGCCAACAGGCAAATTGATATCTTCCGGTAGTATAAATACGTGTGATTTTAAAACAGTGCAATTCTTGCAAACATCGTTCATGAATAAATTCACTTACATGAAACAGTTTAAGGCTTCTTTGAGGCTTTCTTCATAAGAACATGTTAGCATTAACGCACAACGCCTGGTTTGAAGTTCATTGACTTACTGATTGGTCAGTTTCTATGGTATCTTCACAAGTGCACATCTATGCATGCGTTTACATTCTTACGCGCTTACAACACAAAATCAACTAGTGCGTTCTTTTTCCAAGCACGCAGAGGTACGCGTAAATTACTCCGCACTGCACACGGAGAAATGCATTGTGCGCGTACAGAACTTGCTTTGAAAATGCCCGCACGCTAACATTTCGTCACAATGGAATTTTCTGTTACGCATACGTAGTTGTGGACGCAGATAACCGAATAGAACTGTGCGCAAGTCATATGAACGCTTCCGCCCCTCCGATTGAGCTTCCGTGAGGAGTCAGCGCGTCTAACAGTGTAGGGATAGGAGTTTGGTACGTTTATAATATCTTTGGAATAGTCATCCTAGTGTCAGTGGCGCTTGAATCCCACTCAATACCACATAGTGGCACTTCAATCAAACTAGTTGAAAGGGCCTGGTCTAACGGTAAGAACATCCGTCTCTCACGCGGAAGGCCCAGGTTTTATTCCTAGGTCGATTCATACCAAAGACTCTAAAAATGGAACCGTCTGCCGTTGTGCGTGATGATCCGCATAAGCAAAAGAGTGGGGGAAAACAAGCCAGTGAGCCACAACTTGCAAACATGCCGTGGCTGGCTAGACTTGAACTAATAGGATGTGAACTGGGCCGTAGAACTCTGTCTGACTAACTAAAGGTCAGCAAGTAATGGCCTGATTTCAGCCGGCCGGCCATAACTGGGGTTTATCACGTTCATAATCTTTCAGTTTCCTTGCTTACATGTATCATGGACACACTCACACTTAATTGTATGCGTCTCTTAATTTTACTGAATATGAGGGTTTGAAATTCATGAAGAGAATAAGTAAAGACGATTTAAGCCTGATTGACCCCCTAATGGATGCCTCCAGTCACTGAAGCGCTGATCGGATTCCATAGGAATCGATGGTACCATATGTAGGAGTGAATGCAGTTTATCGTAGTTGCATTAAGCCCCCTTTTTGGGGGTCGTTTCACTTTACGTTCACAAGGGAATCATTCGTCCGTGCACATCTTTATAAAGGTAACACCACGAAAGTACTCAAGTATTTTTAACCAGATTCAATCATAACCAAGGCATGAGCATCAGCTAACAAGTAATACATCGTGATGTCGCTTCAGATAGTTTTTGTTCTCCTAACGTTGCAATATCATTGTGGTATTACTGCCGTGGTTGATACCGAATTTAACGGGCAAGATGTTCAACAAGAAACTGAAGAGCAACTACTTTCCTTCAGAAAATTTCAAGAAAAACTTCAGTCAATTGAGGAGACTCAAGAATTGTTGATGGTGAGTATTGACGTTGATCTGTGGTATGCGTGGTAGACGTAAGAAATGACAAAACACCTTTTGAACTGGTTGTTGGATTAAAAGCATTGTCACTCTTCATTTCGTGATGAGATGACTGAAATATTAAAAGGAATCGCTACCGAAAAAACAAAATGAAATTTTTGAGTTACTAAAAGTAACTGATTATCTCAGATAGTACAAAACGTTTTAAAAACGTGTCGTGTGGTGTTATAAAACGCTTAATAACATCACATGACTCGTTTTAAAAACGTTTTGGGATGACTAAATATGTCAAAGTTATTGGTATGTTAAAATAAATCTACAATCCTGTGCAACATTATTGGGACACTTGCTGATGTATTACGTATTTTCAACAAGTTTTCCCCTGCACGCCTCATTCAGTCTTGCGAAAAAAAAGACTGCGCTTCTTGTTAAAGCGCGCAACGTTTATTCGCCCTCCAAACCAAGATTGAGATACGATAAGGGAAATGGCTCAGATAAATTTCTCCAGGGTTGTATTTGGATACCAAACATGTTGCAGTGACATCACTCCATACTCTATACTCTAAAGCATTTAGATAGTTAGTTAGATGGAGTTTTACGGCCCAGTTTCTAAAGCAATTAGATTAAAAATTAAGTCTCTGGGAGTGAAATTAGGGGCAAATCGCAATTGTACTGGCTCCATGTTCCTATAGCAGCTATTTTACGATACGAATGGTTTCCCTTGTTCTACCAAAAACTTTATTCCTCCCAGAAATTTTCTTCGGTAAAACGCCGATGGTTCTGTCAAGCATATGTATTCAAAATTTTGCAATTAGTTTACACAAAAAATCCATAAATTCAAATTTGTCTATTTGGCTAAAATATGGGGAAAATTAAAAACAAACAATATTTTTTGAAAATCAAGGTTAAGGTCAAAATATTCCCTCTTCTCTCTGTTTCTTTAGCTTTTTGTTGGGCGTTTAGTTGTTTACGCGATGAACGGCTGTAATCAATATGTTGTGCAACGGATGGGCGACTACTGTCGTGCTTTTCTGCCCCACTCTTCCTTCAAGAGATATGTATTTTTCTGTAAAATATCAAGATTTACGATTGGCTGGAGCACAAGCGTGACTGCCACAAACCTTTCTTGCTCATTAAGCCTACAAAGTTTCTGATAGAATGTTTACTTATACGGAAATGGAATTTCCTTAAAATGGAAACCGTAAGTCTTTGTTATGTCAAATATGAGTCTTACATGACAATGGAGTAAAATAAGGGTCACATCTTTGAGATTTATCATGTCTCCAACGGTCATGAACCTTGATCTAGAGATCTCTAATGGACTTACTTTATAACATAAGTAAGTGATATTCTACATTAGAACCGGGGGAAAACAAAGTCGGAACAATGGGGATTCCTTGGTGTGGTGAAAAAGAGTGCATATAATTTCATGCATTACCAATATTTGTATAACCGTAAATATCAATTACAAAGCTTGAAGTGAAAAGTTCTCCCTTCTTTGTTTTCACACATTTTAAACGGATAAGATATGGCACTTGCAGACTGTAAATCAATTTTTCCACCATACGGACCGGTATACCCAGCGTTATACGTTATTGAGACTTTCTGCCGATAAAACAAATACAAGGTTCGTATTGTAGAAGTGTCCTACAAGGGAAAGGTTGAAGAGTTGTGTTAATGCTAACCTTAATTGTATAATTCCTAAACATTTTTAGAAATTTAACGTGTTTATAAAGTGGGGCAATAGGTTAACAGCATATGTGGTCCACAGAGAATGTTTCTCTTGGTTTAAAGTGTTGACATTAACCGACGTTTATAGATACCATACAAAGAGAGATGACTGTTTTTTTCAGCTGACTATGAAAAAGTAAATGTTCGTTTGAGCGCGAGTATGTGCGTGTGTGCGAGTATCTGTGAGTGTGGTAGTGTACAAACTCTTCCTAAGCAGCAACTGTGATAAAATTGGAATGTAAGAGTAGGTCACCATGAAAAGTCGCCTATTTGTGATTTCCGATATGAAAGGCGAGTGGTTAATTTGCCAAAAAGGGTTTGTTGTTATTTGCCTCTTGTTTTATTTAAAATATAATTAGAGCACACGACCTGTTTAGACCAAAAAGGCATTTTGAACAAGGGGTCAAAGTTCACAATATAATTGAAAGATAAAATTTGCCCGCATATTGCAAAATCGTGTGTCTCAAATTTCTCAATCACAACAGTCCAAAATTCGATGGAAAAGAAACTTAATGGGTAGATCCCTAAAACTAGTTCTTGCCTGACTGACGACGTAATTGGTCAAAGGTCAGGGGTCATAATTTTGATTAGCTTTGGCTTTATTTGCATAAAGCTGAAACTAGGTCCCTAGTCACCTAGATGCTAAGTTGCGAGTTTAAAAGTAATCGAAATAAATATTTCAGTGACTTTATATTTGGTTTTCTGTCACTGCTGGTCAATATGTTGTGAAGAACAACACAAAAAGAAAGACTATTAGAAGGTATGTTCGAAGTATGATAAAAATGTATAGCTTCATGATAGTGAAGTATTTGAACTGTCTAGACAAAAAAATGTAACCAGTTGAGATGTTATGAATATGTGACGGTTCAAACACTGTGACTCGAAAAAAAAATATGAATGAAATCTCTGTCATTCACATAACATGTCATAGAAGCGAGTACATGTAGTTGCAAAATCTTCGGAGGACGCTGGTGGATTCCAGTAAAAAAACAATTAACTTTGCCAGTTCGCGTTTTCAGTTTGCCATATCTCCTTATCCATCGTAAACAGTCCCTTCTAGCCACGTAATTTTTCCCTGAGATTAATTTTAATACAAGATGGGGTCATTCTCATTTGGCATGATCACAGAAGTGAAAATCTCTGCATATGTATGTTACTAGCCTCTGAAGACATTTTACCCTCAATGAAATGTCATAGAAGACAACAAACGCAAGCTTGGATAAATTTTACTTCCAAAATCCCTACATTGTACATGAAACCGTAGAAAATTGTGAAATATTGCACCACATCTTTGTCATCAACTATGGCTACGTAGACAGTATCACTTTCCTTCAAAATTTAAACCTCGAGAAGCCTTGTTATTTAACTAAGAATTCAGTTTTATATTTTGTCTTTTTCCAAAGAATGTACAAGTTCTATGCCTCAAAAGGTTTATGTTATTTAACGAATAGCTAACGTATGGCATGTTCACACTTCTCTATTGTAAGGTAGGTCAATGGGAATAGAAACGCACAGGATCCCTTTGAAATTAGCTTACATAAATTACAAGAAACACACCGCAAAGGTATTCTCTGTATGTCCTGCGATATAAACAAAAATAGAAATAAAGAAAATCTATTTTGCTCACAAGTTCCGGCGAAACAAAATAACTTCCATTGACAACAGTACCCTTTTTAAATTTTGAAAATTGGTCTATTGTGAGCCAATACTATGACATATTCACATGAAGCCTTACATTTGTTTGTTTTGCAATTCCAGAGCACGTCGTGTAAAGTCATTTTCATCGCCATATTCAAAAGTGATATTGAAAATATCCACCGCCTCTTGTAATGTTTGTTAGAACACAGTAATTAAAGCCTTGTAGTGTAGCAAATGAGTTTAGTGTATACTTATAGCAGGACGATACTCTTAATCCACTGAACACGATAAGAATGACCATATTTGACTAGAATTTTTTAATCTTTTGATAGCCATTGAGAGTTTGGTCTTTGATATTGTGTTTATCCTTTCGATTTCCTAGAATAAGATCAGTGTTCTGCTTGGAAATGAAGAGAAAATCTCAGCCAAGGAAAAGAGATTCCATAGAGAAACAGAGGGGCAGAAAATTCCGACATCACAAGACACCCTTGGTAAGGCATCATCCCTTTATATATCTTCTTCGTAAAGTAAAGATGAACTGAAGCAGACATAAATGAGATCCAAACACTTATCGCTACTATATGCACCAAGTGTCCGAGGAATCCTAAAGAATTTGCTGGGAACCCCGTGAAATGCCCGATTTCAACTTACTCTTCTGTATACCGGGGTGTTTTCCAACAAACTACCAAAACTAAATTAATTCAAAGAAGGAAAAGCTGTTCACACTCACACTGAACTAATATATTCAAAATACAAGTTTAACCATGTGATGCACCACAAAATAATAATTAATATAAAAAACTACAAAAAAATATAGAAAAGATAAATAAAGCCTGGTATACTCTCAGTTCATCATTTTAAATCCTGACAACTATTATACAAATCGTCTCCAAATAAGTTATTTCGAAGAAAAACTAAAGGTAAAAGCGAAATATATTCTCAGTCCATCGTTTTAAGTCCTGGCCAACATTATGAATTTTCTATGCCTCCCGATCGGTCAGTCCCTGAATGCGAGCTACTGCGGGTTGGTTTCTCTCCCGTCTGTTCATAGTCCATTTAGTGGGTTAATTCCTTTTAGTTCATTTATTCACTATTTAAACTTGCGTCCATCCCAATTTTGAGCTGAATCCATCCCCTTTAGTGATTATATGCTAACGGTTTTATTCGAATGTTACGATAAATATATACGTTACTAAGTATGGTGCCTGGCTTGTTCTGTCTCAAACCTCAAGTAAACAGGTAATGGTGAATCGAGCATTCGACGACCCCCTTTGTACTTCATGGTACGTCCCCTGCTCTAGACACGTAATAAGTTAGGCGTCACCCAGGCCCAAGGTAGCAGGCCTGAAAATTAGTATTAATAACATAAATAACGATGTTGTTATTATCTAAGGGTGGACGATGCACACTCTGAACACGCCTTCATACAATACCCCTTCAAGTAACACATCAATTCAGGGAACACACCCACACAGATACATACATAAATTTGACTGACACGCCCAACACACTCCTTACCCACTTTAAAGTCTTTAAGTGCAACATACATAAACATTCAACGAGTAATGTCTACTAAACTCCTACTGAGTTTTTCCAGTCCGGCTCTTTAATACATTCATACAGTTGCCTGACTATTAAAATGACATATAATTTGTTTTGCTTTTACACAGGCACAGTTTGATATAATTGAATGAAGTGCAAATTGAAATACTAAACACAATGCATCACAAAAAACGGGTTTCAGTGACGAACCCCGCCCGTATAGCACTAACACATAGTACCCCTACACGTAGTGTACTCCCATATGCCGGGTGCTCGGCAAAATTCACATAATTGCCTCAAAGCATGAAAAATTCATACAAAGCCGCTACTCACACAATTTTTGGGATTGTTATTTTAAAATAAACAGAATATACCATTCAACTGTTAGAATGGCTTTCGTTGACAGGAGACAGGTGCGGACAACGTCCGGCTTCTCACGACAGACAAGAATCAGCTCCTCCACACAATATATATATAAACTCAAAACTTCCCTTCACTATACAACGACGCCCTCACTTGATAGTTTTAGCACTAGAAGGTGCTTTGACAAACGAGGTAACTTTTTCACTGTTAATCCTTTGCCTGGAACGCTACTTAACCTGCCCCAAACTATATAAGTTTTCGCAACAGAATCGGCGAATGGAATGACAATTTCCCTTTTTTGATGAACACGAGGAAGACTGCATCGAACAGTAACACACGCTTTTAAGCCTCTCATAAATTTGCATACTATATTCTTCTTTTTCCTTTCTGCCACGTCGACATACCAAGTGACATACCTAAGTAAGCGTGACCCGTCTTCACACTATTACGTAACACAGCAGAATACTTTTATGGTCTACAACCGCTAGGAGATAATAGTATGGTAACCCTGAATAACCACACCATTTTCCTACAGATTTGATTAAAATTTCCATTTCACTCGTGACACCAAGTCTTCAGTATGACCCGGCCAGGACTTGACCTCTTCACCTCCTGGTGGAGTGCCTCCATGATGCAATATTTTTAAGTGATTTTTAATTACATAGGTTCTCCATTTTCTACGTTAAAGGGGAAGTTGAAGCAAACATTTAATTTTCGTATGTAATCTACACATTATGGCGAAACTTTCGTAAATGAAACTTGTATTCCTCAATGTATCTCTAAACAAAATCACTAGGTTTGTGTTCCAAAGTGATATTGAGGGCAGCAGAGATTATATCACTTTTTCGCATTCACAGGGTGTGCTTTGTTTCCCTTTATTTTTCCAACCTGTTGAAGTAATTTGGTACTGGACCTCCCTGTGGGGAATGCGGAGTTTGTTAAGTTCTCATCATACTTCTGTTATTACATTTCTCGTTATATAGGATTTTTGAGGAGAAAATTGATTGTAATTAAGTTTTCAGAAAAATAAAGCAACATTACTTGCTCATTTCTTGGGAACTGCACTTCAGATTTCAATGAAAATTTCACCGAAATGCTTAGACTAAGTACCCCTCTTACATATCAAAACTTGGTGTATCTTTAAAAGCTTCTTTCAAAATCATTTCAGTGAGACCATAAAATATGATGACTATGCTATATGATCTTTTGACATTTATATCCTAGACTGCATACCAGGAAATGATGGATGTAGTGAATCGAGTTCAGAGTATTCTCCCAGTAGTTCCGCTCTGTGTCCAGCTGCACCATGAGGGTATCCAGGTCCGCCAGGCCCGACAGGTATGCCCGGAAGGGACGGTCGGGATGGAAGAGACTCCATAGGTATGTGACTGGTATGCCTTTTGAGAAAATCAATCATATTTTACCATTATTAAGACAATTTGCACTCCTTAAATCTTTCAGTCGTTGATATTGTTACAGTAAAGGCGGAAATCCCGGGTTATTGGGGGTTATTGATTAAAAGTTAGGTTCCTATGGTCTTACAAAATGAACACCTATTCGCAAACACACTTCCTGGCCCCTTAATCTACGAAATCTTCCCTCCACTCACAACCGTACTCTCGGAGTGAGATATTAGCTAAAAAGATAGCAGCTGTAATACAATTGGTACGGAAATCCCAGGGATTCCAAGCTATAAGTCGCTAATATAAGTAACAACACAAGATTGTCTTACTATATGAGAAAGAAGTTGGTCAGTTGGTTTCCACAGTTGGGCCTTCATGGGATAGTGTTGGTCATGTACCGTTGGCACCCAAGTAATAAAAGGGGACAAATACATTGAGTCACGAGAGTGGAAATACCAAAAATTCTTCAGCTTACTTTTGTATCACGAACGAACGACACTGATGTCAATTTTCCAATGCGTTGTGGGTAAGGACTTCCCATACATGGACAGGGCATACTATCCGTCGATTGTCGGTACCGAACGTGTCAGCATGGGCGTAGCAAGATAGCTGTCTCCTATGCTTTCGTGTGCGAAAGTTTGGACTTGTTCAAGTAGTTCAAATTACAGATTTCGCAAGAACTTAACCTTTTTTCAAAGTAATGCAGGGTAAGGTTGAAATTACTACACGTATTGCAGGAATATGATATTACTCCCCTTCCAAGTTTAATTTTTGTTTAAAATACTACACAGCCGTCGTCAAATCATGCAAATTATAGCTTCACGGCCGTCTTCTTGGTGCACCATTTTTGTCCCAGTCGATGGCAACAGTCTACAGATAGGACATACGCGTTAAATGCTCTGTCCATGTAAACAGGAAGTCCGTGGTAGTGGGCCAAATACAATTGCCAGGTTTCTTTTGTTTCTTGTAAGTAACATAAAGGAGAAATATTTTACAAAGTAAATGATGAGGAATATAGCGTTAAAGGTCTTTCTGCAAGTACCACGTTTAATGCACTACACGTGCTCTAATCTTAAACATGATAGCTGAAATATTTAGACACCCGTTAGAACCTTAATTTTTTTTAAAAGCCCTAAGCAACCGTGCACCTACCCACATACAAACTCAGTGCATCATAGAACTATGCACATGAACAACTTAAAACTTTGGAAAATTGCAATTATTCAAAGTTAACTAAGGATTCAGGGCCATTTACACATAACTATATCATTCATGCTGATGTTCAAATTAAATTCATATGTCCACAACTTCCGGTGGCTTCGCCCGGGAACTTAGTCGGCTTTTTCCTATACGTTCAGTGTATGCGCACATGTGGCACAAAACTTTGGAAAATCGCAATTTTCCATGTTTGTTCATTAAGGATTAAGAGATATTAACAAACAGCTATATTGTTCATTCTGATGTTCAAGTTAACTTTACATTCTTAAAACTTCAGGGGCATCGCCCCTGGGTCTCACTGGGCTCTCATCTACAAGATCAGTGCATAATAGACCTAGAAGCATGTGCAAAACTTGGTAAAATGCAATTTTCCCTGTTTGCTTAATAAAGATTACAAATTACAAATATCTATATGGTTCATTCTAACGCTGAAGCTAATTTCAAATTCCTAGAACTTCCGGGGATTCACCATTGGACCCCACCAGGGTCCATAAAGGGGGCCCCTGAACCCCACGTCGTTTAGGGCTAGGTTCATACTTCTGCGCCGACCTCATTCGCCGAGCACTCGGTGCCCAGCGACTGTACTGGGCGAACGGTTTGTCTTTCGTTTGTACTACTCGCTAAAAACGAGGAGCGCTTCAGCACCAGCGGCGCACAAGACGACGTCCGATCCCCTTACTTTCCATAAGAAATTTTCGCCACCGGTTCCAGTGCATTGCATTTTTGATCATATACTTATTTATTTATTTCAAATTAAAAAGAACAAGAAGAAGAAAAAAGTTTCATGCGAATGTTGCTTCATACACTAATTGAACCGGTGGAACCAATTGGATGATTGCAATTCTTTACACATTGCTAAAATAGGAAACGCTTTTCGGCTCACTTTCCTGATTCCGTTTGGATTACGTTTTAGAGGGAATGTAAATATTACAGCTTAATTTGGGGTTTGGATGTAGACTAGTTTCGACATCATGTAGGTTAAAGGTAAACATCCGTAAATGTTAACAAAAATGATGCTACCAAAAGTTAAGTAACCTGTCGTTAGCCAGTTGGTTAGCTTTGACCTTTAAGACTATAAGGCACGGAAAACTAATTAAACTACTAAGATTTATGGATCTTATGAGATATGGAGAATCGATCCTCAGGGTCCTCAATGTAAATATTGGTGGGCGAACATATCGTTTTGCCCAGGCCCCAATAATTCACTCAGACTGAAAGGACAAACAAAATTGAACAGTTTGGTATAAATATAACTTTATCACTTCGAGAAACGTCTGTTTGTGCCTGTTAAATTACTAACGCTTTAACACTGCATTTATAAGGCGAAATCTATCTGTTTTGTGTTTGTAAGTGTCTATATAAGTGAACATGCGTGTTTGTTTTTTGTATGTATGCATGCGAGCTCGTGTTCGTGCGGGTGGATTGCTTACAGACGAATCTGATAAGCGCTTGTGTTTAGTGACTGTAGGCAGCCATTAATGGGGTCCATCAGCCTTAAATAGTTTACATGTATTTTCTAAATGTATTTCGAACCCTAATATTTAATGAAGTTGAGCTTGAATCAAGATACCACTAAAATCAGACCTTCACTTGCTGTCCGGATTCCTCTGTAGAGGAGTCCGATGCATGGCATGATCCTTGGTTTTGACTGCTGGAAAATTTTTGTCCCCAAACCAAAAACCAGATGGACACCTGTAGTGTATGAGGTAAAGCGCATCATGAAATTATTTGATTCAATGCCGTTTACGTACGATTGACCCTGAAAACACATCTTATAAGAAGTTTACAGGCCATTGGGTTTCATTTATTGAGTTTGAGTCAATTTTACACACATAAATCGTCCCCTTTTGGGCGTAATTGACGAATCGTCAAATGGCATTATGACGAATGTGAAAATTTGAGAGTTTTGGTATGGTGACAAATTCTATTTTGGCCCAAAGCTGTTTATATCTTATCATTAAAATTTGGAACAAATTTGTAATACATAGTAAATTTTACAATTTCAAACACAAAATCGACGAATAAGACAAAATTCTTTCCCCTTAGACAACATTCTTCACAGTTTGAAATAGAAAATCGACATATTCGTAAAACTTGGGTTTTTGCGATTCGTCAGTTTGCCAGAAATGCGATAAAATATGGAACAATACATTATTTTGCAGGCGCGGATCCAGACATGAAAAAAGGGAGGGCGGGGGGGGGGGAGGGGTGGGGTGGCTGACCTAACAGAAAGCAGGGATGTGAGGGAGTTGCACTGCTAATTTTCCGTGTCTTTCATTGTTGATGTGGCCAAAAAGGCAGGGATGGGGCCGAAAAAGTCCCCCTTGGATGCTCGCCTGTTTGTCAGGAGAAGCAAGTCGACCAGAGACTAAATCTTTTACGAGGAGTCACCCTTTAAAAAGGTCAAGCAGGCCTATCAAAACCTGATGTAAACCAAATAACAAATATACAATAGCAGCAAGAATGAAATAAAGAAAGAATGAATGAAACCTGTATTTACAGTACCCCTACAGAAAATTATTTGGGCATATTGTGCAGTTGGTATTACCTTGATGATTCCAACTTCAAAAAATCTAAACGCTAAAAAGGAGAAAAACTGAAAAAAATTGCACGTAAGAAATTTAAGGTCAAAGTGAAGTATTCGTAAGAAAGCATGCTAAATATGCACGCAAAACAGCCTGAAGGTGTCATTCAGTTCCTTTTGCTTATGTTTTATTACCTGTAGACCTAAACACACCCTGATTTTACCTATTGGTCGAGGCCTTTTCCGAACATTTAAATATGAATGGAATTAATACTATCCCAAGCAGTGTTTATGGTTTGAGATATGCACTAGAATCCATAGCTCAATCTCATATTTGCACTTGAAAATAATACGGGGTTTTTGTATTTTATGCAAGGTTATCCCAGCTATCATACCCAGTTGCCCCCAAATTGGATCCAACTGGGCTAATCGCTGGCCGGGCCCGGCTAGAACCCATTCGTTTTTATTAGGTTCCCACGCGGGATCCAACTGGGCTAGCCTTTCCAGTTGAAGCCAATCTGGAGGCCAGCTGCACTTCAGCTGTTAAAGCCACGCTGGGCTCCAGCTGGGATTCCAACCCGTTCTCCAATTCATACTCCCGATAACTTGCCCCTCTGTCCTTTTTGTGCAAATACAAAGAAAATATACAGGAAAGAACCATAATGTTTTACGACGCCTTGATTTCGGCTATGAAAATGAACTGTTTCTAAGTACTAACTTGAAACGTTACTTTTCAGCCGTTGTTAGTTCATCTGAAAGTTGTGGAATCAAACCGAAACCCAACGAACCAAGTGTTTCAATGGCTGTGAGTAATATGAGTGGTTCTGTTTACGTTAGATGGGGCCACAGTGAGTGCCCAACAAGTTCGACGTTAGTATATTCAGGTTTGTGGTGTTCTTAATATTTTAAAAACATTTAAGGTAGCGGGCCACTAACTCCAATACACATGTCCAGGAAAATGTTTACTGACAGACAAAGCGCCATAAAAAATTTATGGGATGTTGTTTGTGACTGTGTTACTTACAAAATATAATCATTTTTGCATTTGGATTTTGTAGACAATGAGTTGAAATACATACTGTGCAAAATTCAAGGAAATCTGACCAATTTTAGTGCCATTTTTTTTATTGTATATTTGCCGCTCTGTGAAATGCCGTTTTTGAGTAGCTATTATGGCGGGAAACACATCCGTATCGTTCAAGGCTCCCTAGCTCAAAATTTCAATGGTCATGGTATGGAAATTTGAAAATGCCATGAAAGTCGAGATTGTGGGCTTCGATCAGAGGGGTAGCATGTCCTGGTTGAAAACTTCTACTGGGAGCTAGGCGGCACGGAAGTAGCCTAATTTAGTGTGTAAGTCAATGGGACTTATAATTAGTGGCCCGCTACCTTAAAATGACGAGCACTAACCCTTTTTATTTTTAAGGGAAGTGATAATTTGACAGTCATCGAGTATCTGGAAATTGTTCAGAATGACATGTATTTTCCTTCTAAGTGAAAATTATTGTATTACAGTACTAAATGAAAAAAAGCAAGAATTATATGATGAAGATAGTTAGATATTATCCGTACGAGATGAAATGTAGAACTGCAACGGACTCTAAAACGATTATCAGAACATTAAATGCATTTCAAGAGTGCAGCAAGAAGCTAATTCATGTACATGTTTCGTTTATAATAACCTCCAGGTAGCAGGCACTTAGCCACGGGGGGGGGGGGCGTGATCCCCCCCCCACAAATTTAAAAGTATGAGTAGAAATTTTATTGCTACGGAAAAATGGAACACACACACACAATCAACTTGAGCAACCTACCGGTACCGCACGTATCTTATCATGCCACTGTGTCATTCTGTAACAGTGAATTTATGTCGCAAAATCCAACATTTTGTATCTTAGCCCTCTCAGATATGCAAACAAAGAACTTCCCCGTAGACCCCACCCCAAGAAGGCAATCACTAATCCGTTGTGCCCCCAAAAGCCGCCCCTGGACACAGCCCTGCTAGGTAGAATGATTGATTTAATCTCCTCTTGTTCGGTTGAAGCAGAGTACTTATCTTAATACCGAGTCGTGGTTTGTTCATGAAATTCAACAATTTATTCCAAACCTGTCGTTAAATTTTCTTCACATACCAATAACATATGGTCAAAATTAGCCATTCCACATATCATACATACCAATAACTGTTTAAGGGGTGATGAGTAACGGTTCGATTCGTTTTTAGAAAATTCGTGACCAGACAATTTTCCAAATTAAGCACAGAACCGTTTCAATTCAGAACTGTTACATCACAAAATTCAAATTTTACTCACCCTTGTACCTTTTGGATAGGAAACTTGACTGTCACTCATTATGCTAATTATAGGCATTGAAATGTGCTAGTGATCCTTTAAGAATCACATTAAGATATCAATATCAACTGGATGTGCCCTCTTAAAGTGTACCTCGAGTAAAAAATCCAAACGTATGGACGAATCCGATTAGCGCTTGTTTTAGAGACTGTAGGCAGCCACTTGTGGGGTCCATCAGCCTTTAATCGTCTTCATTAATTGTCTACGTGAATTTCAAATCCTCATATTCAGTGAAGTTGAGAAAATTAAGATACACTTTAGAGTACAACCATTCATTCAAACAGGTAAGGAAGGAAATTTAAAGATTAAAGGTGATGGACCCCAGTAATGGCCGAGTAAAATCAGACCATCACAATCTGTCCGGATTCGTCTATATTATATTAAATAGCATGAAAAAATAAATCCGAACAGTCCACCTCCCATTTTCATCTGTTCATTCGACACTCTTGAGACGAGATATAAAATGTTGAAGTTTATTTTTGTGCAATAATATGTGATGTCATTCTTGTACTACTCAAATTAAAACTTTTTGTATGTCTTTGATTTCTAAAAGTTACTGCACCTTTTACCGAGGTGTGAAAGCATTCTTACTCTTATGGGTTGATTTAATTAATTAAGCCCTCTCTGTAAGACATGCTATGTAAGCAAGTTGCAAGTGTTCGTCTTGAAACATTCTTTATTTTATTTTAAAGGGAAACAAAACAGGTAATTGAGTTGTACATCAAGAAAGTCACAATCATTGGGCAAAGCACTAATTTGTTTAATGTGTAACTTTAAACATTTTATTTATTTCAGCTCATGAATGTCGTATGAAAATAGGATTTGACGTATAGGGTTAATTTTTCATACTGTTTAATCTATTTTGTTTTTTTTTAATTTTTTTTTGACTTGAGGTACACTTTAAGGTTACACGCAAATCTGTCCCATGGGCTTGAATAAACACCAGCCAGAATGATTGACAGAAATTACGAAATATTTTTCCTTCAGGTTTAGCAGCTGGAGCAGATTGGGATGCTGCTGGTAATGGCGCCAATTATCTCTGTCTCCCCGAAGATCCGATTTACGATAATCCTGTCTCAGGAACTGATACCTTAAATGCCGCCATTTGGACAGTTGAATATGGATATGACCCTCATTCGTCCTTACCGCCTCGTAAATGGATGGATGTGTCCTGTGCGGTGTGCAAAGCTCCTACAAGATTTGGTCAGCTGATGATCCCAGGGAAAAATACATGTCCTTCAGCGGAATGGACGTTACAATACCGTGGTTACTTGATGTCAGAAAGAAACCCCCCATTCATTTGCGTTCTATGTCCATTTGCGTCGACCGCGAAATGCAAAATGTTAGGGACAGTCATGGTACCAGTTTCTCCCGCGGAGTTCTTCGTTTTGTAGAGAGTAGGTGTTCTTTTACAGGGGGTGGTCTTCCGTGTGGACCTTACGTCGATGGTTATGAACTAACATGCGCTGTTTGCACGCAGTAGCTGTACTTTCAAGCTATTTTACCTATCAATTTGAAACGTCAGAACAGCAGAGTTGCATTAAAAATCCTGCTCCTTGAAATTGTGCGCCATGACTTTGACACCTAGTCTGAAAATTTTTCATTCTATCCCCGCAATTTTTAAGATTTATTTTCGAACATAATTTCACTAAATGTGATCCAATTTTTGTTGTTTAAGATTCATTTTACAGTAAATGTAGCCACTTAATTCTAACATAGTCAAATTAATGGGCGTCATCAGACATTTTTAAAGGGGGTCGTATTTTGCGCCAAGAAGGAAGTAATTGCCGCGTTGGAGGAAATGCTCGCGCGACAGCGGCAGCACTATGGTATGGGGTTTAGGGGCCTGCCTAAGGGCCCCTGGTGGTGTCCAGGGGTGAAGTCCCGGTGGGCTTCCAGGGGGCGAACCCCCCGTTAGCTCTGAGTAGTTAGACATTTTTAGTGAAATATCGTCAATATTGCTAATTTGGTAATGTTAAAATTATGATTTCATAACTGGTTCAGAGCAAAACGTGAGCCCATGGATGGGGATCAAAGAGAAAGCTTTGAACTATAAAATTACAATGGCACCAGAACGTTTATCTTTTAAAGTTGGAGTGCTAATCGTGAGATCCATGGGCTCGGTAAAGGAAACCAACTGGAGTGGTAACATTCAGAGGTAACTGAGATTCGCAGGCCAAAAACCCTTTTAAGCTCGTAGAATATAATGAATATCAAGATTAATGAGGTAAAAATAGTGAACCTCAAATAACAAAGCATTAGGCAATTTTAAGCTAATTGAACTCGACAATGCAAAAGAATTGAAGAAAATCATTCAAATCTGCAATGAACAGCGTCTATTAAACTACTTAAGATATCAGGCTCTAGAACAGAACAGCAATTTGTACACAATGTGATTTTACCAATATTTTTTTTTTACCTTCAACCTTTTTCTTTCAAGACCTAGAAAAAAGTGTCTTTTATTCCATTAAAACGTAAAAAAATGAAAACACCCTGCAAAAATTTGAGGAAAAACAGAAGAAGTAAGTTGAGATTTAGAATAACAATTGACCCATCACTAAGTTTGATACGTATGCACAGATAAATTAAGTTAATTTTCAATTATACCACCTCTTCCATCCATTTTTGAGAACCCTGCGTTCTGATTGGTTGTATACGGACCTGTTGTTTCACTGTACACGGTCAATAAACGTTTAAATATTGATAAAGATGAAGCTTTTTACACATTTTCGGTGTTAGAATAGGAAACAACCACATTTATCTGATCATTACTGTTTGATAAACCGTATCGACTCCAAATTTGCAACATTACAGACTCTGCTTCTCCTCGTCCGTTATTTTGCCAATTTGGAGTCTCCACGGTTTATTCACAATAACAGTGCCAAATGCAATTATGCCTTAAATATTGGTACCATCATTGCCTAATCTTAAAGGGCCTTTAACTCGGCAGATTTTGGTTGGATGACTACCTGTTGATAGTACTATCCGATTAAGTAAAAACAACTTATTACTGATATATAGCATCGTTGAGTCAAAGGTGGATATAAAACACAGCTAGATGAGCAGAAGGTTTGCATTCAGTAAGCTTGGAGTCGAAATCTGTAGACGGCATCCTACATTACAGGTTTTTCTGTGTGTAATAATGTTAAATCCCACAGAACAGTCGACTGCTACAATAGTATCATTATTCTTGGAACTATTTTTACATTGAGATTTTAAATCAATTTGAAATGTCCATCAGGTGCACTTCCGTCTTAATATTAAAGTATACTGAGCCTTTACTGACATGAAGCAGTTTACCCACCCAAAAATGAACAGAATTCAAGAGATGAACATATAGTTTCAATAAAAATGATTGTTCTGTTAAAAAAATCGTTTAAAGGTATTTCATGAAAAGGACTATTAGACATATGATTATAATACTATGGGAAGGTGTAGCTACATATAATCAATAGGACTTGCTTCACAATCACAAAAAGTAAGAAGTGAAATAGTAATTTGGGGGACTCGATCTGTAAAGGCAGCGAGATTAGGCATTCAAAAATATTACAAGAATTTTATACTTTCCAATGGCAGAATTCTTTTTCAACTTTTGTTACATCCTTTAAACGTTTCAAATTTTGTAAAAATAAAACTCAAAGGGGGTCGCTCGCACCCCCGACCCCCTTGGTGACGCCCATGAAATTGTACCGGAAAATACAAGTCAATTCTTAAAGAATCTTTTGAAGGTAGATATGCCCAGTATCATAAAATGAACCGCTAAAATAGTCACTGCACCCCTGGATTGGATAATCGAAGTCAAAGTATCAATTCTTTCCGTTAAAGGGGCAGAATTCTCTAATGGTCATTGACTCCACTTCCGTATTTGGAAAATCAGTGAAGGGCTAGTCTAATAACCGTGCAACCGCTTTTTTAACTTAGAAAGTTACTTTTTGTTGATCTACCAGTTAAATAGTGTTTTACCTTACATCATACCAACTATCAAACGCCTGATCAGGCAAACTGTTAAACTGAAACACATTTAATAATTGAGCAACGTTCAACATGTTAAGGGTGAAACAAAAAGTATGGCAACCATCTTTGCTTATTATTGCATTGTTCTCGTCCACTTTAGCATAAGTTGAAAGTAAAGGAAATAGTTACTCGTCAATCTTTAGTAAAAATCTCATCTTTTGCTCGTGATATTTTCTTCCGTACTGGATGACGTTAATAAAATAATAAAACCTTTGAAACTTGGAATTCCTCTGTTTTTTAAATGATTGTGTAAACCTATTCATGGACGGATTTAGGGGGGCTGAGCGGTCCGGATCCACTACAGAAAGGGTTGAAGTTTTTTTTTTACATCATAAGGCAAAAATAAGGCCTCCAACTAAAATCTGCCTATCTGATGCGTCATATTTGCTTATAATGACACATCTCGTCTGACATCCCTCGACTTTTTCCTTTCCTCACACCAAAGAGCCCCTGCAGTTTGTTCTGCAAATTTTGCTGCCATTATTTTGCACCTATTCAATCTTTTTCTTCATTTGATGATTTCATTGCAAAAAGAAACCTTTAGATAACGACTGCTTTATTCTGCTTCCAAGTCATGCGGAATGCAATTTTCGGCTGTATGAATTGGTTGCGATTTACAAAATTTTCTGAACTCTTAACGCCGACTGATGGTGGCGCTCCGCTCAAATAGTCTTTCAGGCACAGACGCAACAGGCGGGGAGACAGAGAGGCAGACTTTCCCTTCTCGTAAGGAAATTTGTGACAATCCGGGAGGGAATCTGAAAAAAAAAGGACAGCTGCTTGCAAAAGATTCCCAAGCGTGCCCGAAATCTTAAAAAGATATGTTAGATATAGGAGTAGTCTGTCGCCATTTGCTTTTACACTTCAGTTTGTTGTATATTCCATCAAACTGTTGTAACCAGTCACTGAGGAAGGCCCCAGGAGGGGCAGAAATATATGACTATTTTTCAAAATTTTGTGCTCTTTCTTGTCAATTTGCATCTTCGAATAGTAAAAACTATACATTTCTGGCTTAGGCCAATGCTTCCGAATTATCTGCAACGGAGCATTTGAAGAAAATATGGACGAGTGACTGGAATAGCAACACCCTTAGTGTTAAGCACAAACGACCTATCCATCTTGTTTTTAGAGGGAACCTTACGTATAAGCAACGCCTGGAAAAAAGAAAAGATACACCTGTAAAAGCAAGAAAGAACCTAATATGCTCATTGTTGAAATGCTGGAGGCAACACTTAGCCGATATCTTAGGATTTTGCAGGGAGTTGTAAAGGAGTTTTGTCTTTAGTATAATGAAGGTTATACACTGTTTGCTGGTCAAAAACCTTTTGCAAAAGTCTTGGTTTTCGATCAATATAGCGTGGAACAAGGATTGTGAGATTCGTGGCTTCCTAAAAAATGTTTTAGCCACAGATTTTATTTCTCTTCTTCTTAAGAAAATGTATAGCGCCCCCGGATTGCGAGCCACTTTGCGACAAGCAGGGTATGTTGCTTTCGGTTTCTGTTCTTGTATTGCCGCTATTTATCATAGCTAAGGCACCGTGATATGTACACGCAATTTATCTGTTACAAGTAGTTTACGAGACACATAAAATAACACATTGAGCTAACATTCAGCTTAGATTGACATATCGTTGACTGTCGCTGGTCGTTGTTGGTTGTGGGGTCAACAACATTTGGCCATTTGTCCAACTGTTGGTAAGATATCTCAATTATTTGGTGAAAGGGAAGGGGACAGAGGATATAATCTTTCCCGAAAACCATTCTAAACGAAGCGCCACTATCAGTTGGTACGGAAAGGTTTGAAAATCGGAACCCTCCATACTTCGAGATATTGCATTTCCAGGCTTGTAAAGTAAAGTAGGGGGCCAATCGTTGATACAAAGGCTTGTGCGGGGATGATGCTAAGTGTAACAGTACGAGATCAGATGAATGAAAAAAAAAACCGACGGGAAGAAAAAGTCAGCTCTGATTCAACACGATTGATGATTTATTTCACTTCAATCAGCAGCCGGCATGAAAAAAATCCTACCATTAAATATGTACAGAGATAGACTATATGAGTCCTGCTTCGAGGTCCGCTGAATGAGTGCGTAAAACTTGCAGCTCGGGCTTGCAGGTCTCGTGGAGATCGGAACAGTACGGGTCTTCATGCAGTCCTCCGGTTGGTCAAAAGTTGTAAAGCACCAAATAAAATAAATATCAATGAATGTGTTGATCTAAGTGACCAATGGGGAGGCTATAGGTGGTGAAATTGGCCACACCCTGAAAGTATTGCATATAGTGTACACGTGGAACTAGGGTAAGGAGGTTTGTTACGTTCGCCGGTAACACGTGACAGGAAGCAGGAAGGAAGGGAGAGTTTCTCGTAAACAACAAAATGCCATTCCCGTTAAAGGTCATACAGGGTGCACCATACTACATGACAGTAAGTAGAATCCAGCCAGCCCCGATTTTGAGATCTTGCTTGCAATTAAATTTCACATAAAATAGAAAACTGTAAAGTTTACTAAACTTCTGTATTCTTTACTGCCTTCGGGGAAGATCGGTTAGAAATTTTTGCTGTTTCAAAGAACTTTTGATCATGCCAAATTACCGTGTTTTGCTTCGTTTTATACTTGATAATTGTATGTCGCAATATTTATTCTTTCAATGAATAATCCCTGCAGTCAATTTTGCACTTTCCGTGCCTTAATTACGAAAAAAAGTAATCAAACTATTTCACCAACAGAAAGTCTTGTTCGTCATATCCGTCTACGTAAACTCTAATTAGCCATGTTTAGTACCTTAATGTTGATTTGTCATTGATGTCCCATTGAGATATTTCTTTATTGTTTGGGTCTATATTGTTATCCGTTAACTTTAAGACAGCTATCGTTTTCACCTAAATTTAAGACTTGTTTCTTTCGTTAGTCATTCTGCCATTTGGATTCAGTCTGTTTAACACAAAACCATTAACACTGGCATCATGGCCACTTCACGTCTTAACAGTGGAGCCTGGCTATGTGTTTCCATTACATTGGTAATGTGTGTAACCATCTTGGCGATGTTTTCTACTGGAGCGGTGAGTTTGAAGAAATATTTTCGTTGTTACAGTATTTCAATTGTATTCTGCATGTACCGTGCAGATTGTCTGCTCAGGAAGAATGGCAAAACAAGCTTTTGGCATTGTTCAGAAGGTCTATCAAGCTCGTTTGATTAAAAAATAATATCACAAGGTGTCTAACTGTGAATTTAGTCAATCAATAAGTTCCTTAAAATCGATTTTATTGAGATGATATTTCAGTGTTCTGTCAAATCCCTTTCGGACAGAAAATTATCAAGGACAATACATTTTGAGGTTGTTACAATTCATTTGAACAATAAAAGGAGCCGTTTTCATGTTCAATCCTACGTGGTGCGGTTAATCCCTTGGAACGTTAGAATTTGTCCTCTTAATATAAATCAAACGAAACTAAAATATCTACGTGCAATTGCAATTCATAGGTCTAAGCAAAGTACCACACATAACGAAAGGGATTTGAACATTTTAGATTGACATTTACTTATTCTGAGCTTTTCTCGTATTTGGTATTGCTGATGTAAAGAATAATGAGAGGACTGAAACCGGGAACCCTGCAATCTAATTTGTGTTACTGATTAAATGATATTTGAATGTTCTTGTCCGTGCTTTACTTTGCTTATACGATCAGATGGCTGTGGTTGTACAAGTTTTTCTTTTTAAACAATAGGCCAAGGACTGTTTAAAACAAAAAGTAACACAAAACGTGGGGTTGTAAATTCCTGATGACCAGAAATTTTACTTAAATACAATTTCTATTTTATTTTGAATTTTTGTTGACTTGCATTACAATGTAGATTATTGGAAGGTAATCTATCTATATATAAACTTACTTTTGCTTGAATGAGCGAATTGTCGAAGTTGCTAAATCATCTGCTTTCGTTCACATTATTTTAAATTACTGCAAAAGTTTTACTTGAATATATGCAGTGAATTTGAGAAGGGTTGGTTATTTGCCAACTCCATTTCATCAAAGAGTAAGTAAAGGCTTTAGTATTCATTCTCACTCTTTTTCTGTGTAGGTTGGACAAAGAAATAAAGGTATTTCCTTGGTGGAGGACCGGCTTGGTAAGTTGTCTCACGATTTCACGTTCTTAAGTAGATTTTTCACGACCTTACATCTCATCAATGGATCTTTCATGGAAGAGCTGTTATGGGGATCAGCAGCCAGTTTCATCACCCCGCTGCAGTTAATTGGCTGGTTGGAGTGTTACAGTCCGATGATTCAGGGTCTGTATAAGGAAACCGATATCATTATGAAAAATAAGAACAAAGCAAGTTGCTTAGCAAGAAGTTTCTGAGATTAAAACAATTCGCAGATTGTGCCTACACAGTGTACTGTGGCCTCACGTACCCCGAGCTCGGGGTAACACCGTGTTACTTCGCACTCGAGTAATGTGGGAACGCGGGGTCGGTATTTAAATTTCGATCCACCTTAAATAGCAGGGTTAGCTGTTACACCGTGTTTGTTTTAATCAAGTAAGGTCACAGGTGATTATGGCGCTCATGACAGATATCTTGTAACATTGTACAGTTATTGTTTTGTGAAATATTTGACCTCGTTACTATGGTAGCACTGCCCAATCAACGAAACACGTTTCTTTTTTCTTAGATCGTTAGCTATAATCTACGGAGCTCCTAAAGTGCCAGTCTGCATGTCATGATGGTGAGATAATTTATCTGACCAAGTTGTCATCTTTTCCTTAAGAAGTCGACATGGTTAAATAATTTATCTTACCATGTTGACATCCTTTTCTTAGGAAGTCGACATGTTGAGATAATTTATGTTACCATATCGACATCCTTTGCATAGGAAGTCGACATGGTGAGAAACTTTATGTTACCATGTCAACATCCTAATTTAGGAAGTCGACCTGGTGAGGTAATTTCAACTACGTACGTCTATGTATATGCACGCAGTGCCGCTGCATGCTGCATGTGGGCCAGGGTGCATTCTATGTTAAGCCTTCGCCGGAGGTGCACCGAGGTTTTCGTCATCGTACGCCGGGATTTTCTGTAAGGGTTTGGGGGGTTACGATCCCCCCATAACTCAACCTTGCAATGCAAAAAACACCTAAAATAGCGGTATTTTCTCTCTAACCTTAGACTTTTCCCTATATCGTGTCCCCAAGACACCAAAACCCTCCCCATGACCCAATTTTGGCTACAGGCCTGTCTGTAAGTGTGCATATACAATGCATAGCAATCCGTAGGTGTGCGTAAATACGTACAGTATACATGACTGTGTTGCATACACGAACACCATACATTGGCAGTGCACGCACATGTATATATAGTGCACTAAATGCACTCTGGCATGCGGGAGGCCCAGGCGCGGATCCAAGTGGGGGGGGGGGGGGCTTTTATGGACTCAGCCCTCCCTTTTCGCCTGATCAACAATGAAACATACGGGAAATAAGCAGTGCAACTCCCTCACTTCGATGTTTTCTCTTCAGTCATCCCCCTTTTTGGAATGTCTGGATCCGCGCCTGGGGCCTATGCCATTGACTATATATAGACGTATACAGTTGAAATTATCTCACCATGTCGACTTCCTACGCAAAAGATGTTGGCATGCTAACATAAATTATCTCACCATGTCGACTTAATAAATAAGGATGCTGACATGGTAAGTTAAATAATCTCACCATTACGACTTCCTAAATTAGGATGTTGACATGATAACATAAATTATCTCACCATGTCGACTTCCTAAGCAGATGATGTTGACATGCTAACATAAATTATCTTACCATGTCGACTTCCTAAGTAAAGGATGTCGACATTGTAACATAAATTATTAAACCATGTCGACTTCTCTCGAAAAAGATGACAACTTGGTCAGATAAATTTCACCATCATGACATGCAGACTGGCACTTTAGGAGCTCCGTAATAATCATATTACTGTTTTTCTATCGTGCTGTTTATAACTCTACAATTCACCATGAACCTTGTTTTTGTATGCATCTTTGTTGATGTGTTTACAAACGAAATACACTGAACTGAGCTGAACTAAACTGGTACGTGAGAACACAGACTGGAAAACACGGGGTTAACTTGTAGTTTTGCCTTCTTGTAAGCACGAGGTAACATCGAGTGTCGTGGGGTACGTGAGACCAAGCCTGTGGTGTATTTGTTCAAACATGCCCTTAGGTTTCTCAGTATCAAAGTATACAACAAGGTAATTAAGTCGGCTAAGTCGGCAACGCTACCATTGGTTCCCACAGTAAAATATCGCCCCACAATGTTTTATTATTGGCAGTCTTTTATCACCGCCGGTATCCTCGTGACTGTAATGAAGTCTTTCGGCAATGTCCTGTATCTATTGAAAGTGGGGTCTATGTCATTCAGCCGAACGGATGTGCTGAACCGTTCGAAGTTTACTGCAGCAACGAAATTCTAGATGGCCATTGGACGGTACGCATACTATTTATTTTTTGTTTTAACTAACTTAACACCTCCTTGCATCAACTATAAAAAGATAAACATTTCCATCGTAAATGCTAGTATATATTCTAAATATTATAATAAATTGGATTGTACCTTAGGGTGACAGTTACATTGATTTGCACTCAAAATCAATGTAATTTAATTAAATTTAAATGTTCTAACCCTAACCCTAACCCTACCCCTAACCAAATTCGGTGGAGATACCTTCTAGGCCACAAGCATTAACTTAAGTCCATTTTCGACTACAAAATTATTCTTGTAAAAGGTACCTAAATTTAAAGATGACAGTTACATGTCGACTTAAAATCAACTGTCACCTTAATTTCAATTAATAAGTCTTAATGAAATGTCACCTTAAGGTATGATTCATGAGGATTATTTTACCTACAATTATAATCTCTTTTGAAATTTCTTTTACAAACTTATGTTGGAGTACCTTCCTTTAATATGTTACATCTCCAGGATTACTTCACAAGTGCAGAGAGTTTCAGTAATACTTTCAGTGAGATACTATACATCCATATGACACTTTTATCCCTAAAGGTAATCGGAAGACGATTGGATGGTTCTGTAAACTTTAATCGCCCTTGGAATGACTTTAAAAATGGATTTGGTTTTCTCAGAAAAGAATTTTGGCTTGGAAACGAAAAAGCGTCTCTTTTAACAAATCAAGCAGTTTATCAACTTCAAATTGATGTTGTGCTATTAAATGGTAATTCATCGTATGCCACGTTCACAAATTTTCGTATAACCGATGAATGGGGAAACTATGCATTGGTTGCAGCAGGTACATTCAGTGGCAGTGTCGGTGAGTTTGCTAGATCCTTTTGATATAAGACATCAATTGTTAAATTTTCAGAGGTAATAGTAAAATAACATAACATCACTTAGGGTAAAGTTCAAACGTTGTGGAAGGTATTTTTTAGGTTTGGTGTATATGACTGGTCTCAGAATCTCGAAAAAGATTCCGAACTATAATAATTTTTTTTAAGCTGGTATGAAATTTTATCAAAATCTTCATCCCAAAGAAGGATGACAGTATCGGGGATTTTAATGATCTCTTCATAATGAATACTAAAGCAGAAATGAACCACTCATATATTTTTTGCCAAAAATTTGAGACAAAAGTTAAAAACGTATTTCCTGTTCATCCTTTGAAGATACGACCATTACTCAGTGTCCGGTAAATATGGTTTACGGTACCTGTACCATCGCTCGGTCGTGCGACGATCCCCAAGGGAAGTATGTTTATACAAAAGGTTGTGTAGAGAAAGAAGTTTGCATTTGTATGGATGGATTCCTCTTCAAAGGTAACCATTGCATTCCTGCTGAAGAATGCGGATGTTATGTACATGGAAACAATATTGTTATTTCGGTGAGTTCATTATTTAAAAGCAAAGCAAAACACGACTTGATAGTGATTACGATTCTTAAACATGTATGGGAAATATTGTTTTAATAAGTTCGTAATTATCAGGAGGTATTATTGAGTGTTGAGTAATTATTAATAATTTATCCTAAATAATTTTCAACTGGTAAAAGTAAAGTTACTTTTTTTTAAAGTGTACCTTAGTAAAAAAAATCAAAAATTTAAGTTAAACATAATAAAAATTGATCTGAACAGTCCAACTCACTCACTCAGCCTCCACTCATATAAAGCAAATGAGTTATTTTTGTTTCACAGCTCACATTACCTGCTTTGTTTCCCTTTAAAATGAAAATGTTTTTATGACCTTGAACACTTCCTGTTTGCTTTTAAAGCATCTTACACAGAGAATGCCTTAATAATTTCATAGACCCATAAGAGTGAGAGTGCTATCACACCTTGGTACAAGGAGCACTAATTTTTTGGAAAAGCAAAGAAATACAAAGATTGCAATTTGAGTAGTACAACAATGATATCACAAATTATTGCGCAAATTATCCTTTCAATTTGAGTGAATAAACTTCAACATTTTATATATCAGCTCAAGAATGTTCGAAGTAGAAGGGATGTTGGACAGCTAGAATTCATTTTTCATGCTGTTAAATATGTATTTTGGGGTTTTTTCACAAGAGATTCACTTGAATATTATAAGTATAAAAGGTCCAAACGAAAAGGGCGTTACACTAGATTTGGATGTAAGGTTATTAGATGCAACTTGTTATATATTTACAAGTGCGTTTAACCAGCATGAACAAGCGTTTAAGGGGGGGGGGGGGGAGGTTTGTATTCCAAATCATGCCAACTGCTTTTTTCATTTATTACATGAAGAACGAGCAGTTTATATTGGAAATTAAACTTGTATACATTTGAAGACCTACACACCAGCCTTCCTATCCTTTACAATTTCTATTTTAAAATAGAATGGCGACTCTTATATTGACCAGCAGTGCAGCTATAAAGTCACATGCATCGATGACGAGTTCGTTTATAATTCCACTTACTCATGTGATCCGAATGCAGAATGCAAAACTATTAATGACACCAGGAAATGCTACTGCAACGTTGGCTTTAAAGGTAACGGTGAACAATGTAGTGCTGTACACAAAGATTGTATGGATGCTTACAACGCAGGCAACAAAAATGATGGACTTTACAACATTCAACCGCTGGGTTGGTACGGAGGCGCTTTTCAAGTATTCTGCAATATGACCATCGATGGTGGAGGATGGACGGTACAGTAATGTAACACATTTTAACAAGTTATTAGAATTCAAGTAAAAATGTTTTGAATGAACGCGTGATTTTTCTTCTTTTATAGATCGTTCCGATTATTGAAGTAGCCTACTGTGCGTGCATGACAAATGAAATAATTGAGACAATGTCATCAAACTAACTGAGATGAGTTTTAGAGATGACGTCCAAACTGACAGACTTCATAACCAACACGTATTCAGGTCTTAAATTACATGTTTGCACTTTTAACATATTTCATAATCCCTTCCAGTCAATTTCCGGAAGAAAAATTGAAACTCTACCTCTTTAGAATACTCCGAACTGGTTTGGGTGAAACGTACACACAAGCTCTTATTTCAAGGTAACAGACTATTAGTATTTTACGGAACAGTAACAAATTTAAAACTGTTAGTATTTTAGAGAACCGTAACAACTTCAACTTCTTGCAGGTATTTCAGCGTCGGAAGGGCAGGAGTACTAACTTCAAACGTGATTGGAATAGCTATCGAGATGGATTCGGGAATCGCACAGAGGAGTTCTGGTTAGGAAATGAGAAACTGTTTTACTTGACGAATCAATCGGAGAATGAACTCCGTATTGATATTGTCCCGTCAACATTCATACCTAAATATGCTAAATATGGTGCTTTTAAACTTGATGGTGAAGACACCCATTATCGAATAAATAATATTGAAGGATATAGCGGTGATGCAGGTATTCATATCTTAAATTCTTTAAGTTCTGTTTGATGTCATTGCACGTACTGATAACCTTACAAAAACAAGAATATAGAGGCCATTTCCCCCCAAAAGAATTATTTCTCAGTTCAAAGGAACACTTGGAGAAGAAGTTTCATTGAAGTCGACAAAAGCTACAAAGTTGTGACAGAAAATGTTGGAACAAAGTTTTGGAAAAATTCTTAGCAGTTCATTCTAATGGGATAGACCGTAAAGCAGGAGTACAAAATACGTACCGTTTAAAAAAAAGAGTGCCCCCCCAAAAAACTTATGAGAGGAATAGCAACAAAGGGGATGGGTTAGATTTACTTGTCCTATAGTCACCGTAGGGGAATTTGATAATTCCTTTACCCAGTGGCGGCTCTACCGGGGAAAGAGGGACATGAGCTCCCCAGACTTTATCCTTGCCTCCACTTGCCACCAAGTAAGATCAGTCAGGACTTGGGTTAAATGAAAAATAGGTAACATGACCTCCTGACATAATTTTCCATCAAGAAAGTTTTGCCCCCAACATATTTCCTTTGCCCTTATTTCGCCCCCCAATGTTGACATTCTTTCGCCGTCGCTGCGCACCACATCCGAATCTTCGGGATAAATTCTGCCCTAGGCCGCCTTAAACACGTTTTCAACGCTTTGAGATATCACTTAACTTACGAAAGTCATCTTGTTTTAACCCATCTCAAATAGTCATATGGTTTTTTTGTGTTTCGTCAAGTTTCAGTGGACTGTTCATAGAATGTTTCGTGACTGCTTTGCCTTAAAAAAAAAAAAAAAAAAAAAAAAGAAGAAGAAAAGAAGCATTGCAGATTGCAGCGAGCAACGGAAAGAAGACAACGAATTATATCAACTTGAATACTAGACCTATTCAAATGGCAAAACGTGTCTCTGTATCGATTCCAAAATTGATCAAAACGACGAAAATATCCTTCGCACATTCCGGCGTCACTATAAAACTGGAAATACCATAAGTCGGACGAATAGATTTGAAACTCCAACTGATCTCAAAACATTGAGTCCTTCCTTTAATTGTACGTAAAATTGCAAGAAAAATAAAATTTCTTTCACCAAACTAATTGGGGAATTGCAATTTACTCACTATTTTATTTTTTTTCATGTTTCTACTTTAAACCTTCTATCCTTTTAATATCATGTTCAATACCTGCTTTAAATGTATTATCCAATAGATGATGGACTCTCAGAAGCCAGTGGCTTTCCATTCAGTACGCTTGACAGGGATAATGATGGTTTGGAAGTTGATTGCGTAGACGTTCATCAAGGAGCTTGGTGGTACGGAGGCGACTATGATTTCTTTTATTATTGCCCTTTCTGTGATTTAACGCCAAGTGGCCATTATTGTCAAAGGTGCACGGCTTCTAACCTCAATGGTGACTTTAATGGGGGATTTGGTCACGGAATTTGGTGGCACTACAGTGGTAACTGTGACTTGAAATACACAGAAATGAAAGTACGTCGTATTGAGTAGCAACGTCTGTTTAGTGTATTTAAATCAGATGTTCTTGTTATTCGTAGTGAAACTTAAACAATTTTTTGATATGTTCAAAGTATGACCATTGCGTGAAAATTGGACGACCGCTGGCTACATCCAGGTCAGAAAAAAAATTGCATGCAAAATAAAATTTTTATCCAATCAGTTTTATTGCCCTCGCAGTACAGCCGGTGCGCCACCTGTAATTTCTCCGACGGACCGAAAAAAGGGCCTACCGCGGTACATTGAGGAGCCGAAAAAATTTGCTGAAGATCATTCCTATTTTTCCTTAGTTTGCTAAGAAAAGTTCAAATAAAACCTTCGACAATTTGATTTGTAACAAAATGTTTTTGAATGTAAAATGTATGAGTTAACAACATTAGTACATACACTTAAAGAGGCTCATTGAGTTGATATCGATACCTTAATGAGAGTGTTTAAGGGGCACTACCACATGAAAATGCTTACGGTTAGCATAACAAGTCAATTTTAATTTTAAACCAGAAAAATCGGTCCAGGTTTGGTGGAATTATAGAATGTTTTTAGCACGAAAAGTGTAACAGAACAATGGTCAGTTCTTGTCTTTCGTGCAGGGAAAATATTTGCGCCGACTAAGCAAACAATCTCTTGTGGTTAAATGACGTAAAAAATCGGCCAGTTCGTTCCCTGGTCGGCCAGTTCGTTCCGCCGTTCTTGAAGCGGACAGATTTTCCCATGGACCTATCGTCTCTCCATCGTTTAGCTTGGAACGCATTTTGACAAAGTAAACTGTTGATACGATGTGAAATTGTGGCTCAGAGGTTTAAAAAAGGACCTCCATGTAGGAAGAAAACAACACAGGAAGCAGGTAATTATCTAGTGGATCTTCACAGACTATTACGGACGGGCGGGGAGGGGGGCAAGGGGGGCACTTGCCCCCCCTGGAAAATCAAACGTGAAAAAATAATTAAAAATTAAAATAAAAAAAATTAAAAATAAATCATCAAAATACCTTCACTCACAGCATCAGTTTTTACTCGTGAAATATGCGGACATTTGACCAGGAATAGCAAAAGAGAAGATGGTGCAGTATGCTGAATAGTGAAATCGTAATTTGGGGACCATCATTCGTGATATCTATTGGAAATTTGTAACTGTAAAAACTATGTACTAGCCTAGTTGTCAAGTGTGTAGTGTGCATATGGCATCCGACCATTGATGAATGCGTTGGTTTTGGTTTGGTCCCGTGCTGATCTCAAGTGGTGACGCGCGGGTGTAACTTGGATAAACAAGGTGAATACGGGGGTGGGGGAGGGGTGTATGCATGTTTCATAATTAGGTAACGGACATAGGCCTATATAGGCTGTTTGACAGTTGTAAGTTTTATCGTGCATAGGCGTGCGAGGCCGTTACCGAGAGTCAGATTTCCCTTCAACAATTTTTTGCATTGAAAATTCTAAAAATCTAAAAATTACAGACATGAAATTCCTGTTTCAGGGCTGGGTACATGCAGCTTATAACACTCGCCAAGTGTCGTTTACGGCCATCTGGAGGGTTTGTAAGGCCCAAAATTTTCTTGTACGCTCCGCGCCAACTGATGATGGCGCTCCGCTTAGATAGTGTACACAATTCAATCATCCATGATTTTCCCTTCAACAATTTTTTACATTGAAAATTCTAAATATCTAAAGATTACAGACATGAAATTCCTGTTTCAGGGCTGGGTACATGCAGCTTAGAACACTCGCCAAGTGTCATTTCCGGCCATCTGGAGAGTTTGTAAGGCCCCAAATTTTCTTGTAGGCTCCGTGCCAACTGATGGTGGCGCTCCGCTTAGATAGTGTAAACAACTCAATCATCCATGAATGATCTTGCCCCCCTTTTTAGAATTTCCACGGACGCCCATGATTACGGTACCCAGTTATGTGTTCAGAAATTGCATTTGGGAATTCAGGAAGGTGCACAATTTTTGTCATTACTCATCCACCTATGTAATGAATTTCTGGGACTGACCTATAAACGTAAGGGTGTGGACGGATTCTTCGAGTTGTTCTCAGGGGATTAGTTATAATCAGGGAAGATTAACTATGCTCTAAAAATTGTTCTGAAGGAAAGGAGAACAGTATTTTTTCAGCAGTTTAGCATATGATGAGGCCATGTATTTTCCTTTTCTTCGTGATATAACTAAAAGTAGTCTCATATTTGGGATCCTGAGTTGAATGTTATGATTTGAGAGTGAGGATTTATTAGATTTTATACACATTACGACACCAAATCAATCGGAATTTGTCATTTGTTCATTTGTTGAATTTATGAATGCATTTATATTTTTTCAGCAAGATGGTCACCGTCGATGAGGACGGTGATCTGTAACCTTTGAAACACTCTCTCAGAGTTTAAGCAAATCACAACCTTACTGTATATTTAAGTAAAGTGTCGGTCCCCTCAACTATTCATATTTGAATAGGTTTCGACTCTTTGTTAGGACTACAGATTGCTTTTCATATTAAAACCAACTTTTTAAGGCTTGTCGAATTAGCACATACAGGCTCACTGAGAAATTCAGTCACACTATGTTGGGTCCATAAAGGGAGCTGCAACGGGCAAGCGGATTACTCAATTCCCAGTGAGGCGACAAAAATGTAAAGAGTGTGTTTTGAAATGTGTGAGAAAAAAGTCGTAGGTCTCGAGGCTGGCAAACCGCCGACAGAGATGTTCCTACAAACAAATTTACCTGGCGACGAGCCTGTCAAGGAGTATCAAATTCCATCGTTAGCGAGTAACCTTCAAACACATTTCGTTGTTAACAAGTCCTGCTATATTTGTAGTTAGTGAGTTAGATGGAGTCTTATGGCCCAGCTTTGTCTGTAACTGAACTACTGGATAGTATATTGACAAAGACCTGGCAGTAACGGAACCGTAGTCTCAAGACAAATTATTCGTTCATTTATGATGAATTTTTATTCGGGTTCGTTCCACCTTCATTATCAGCCTGAAAATGTATTCGATTTCAGTCTGTGAACAATACTGTAGACACTGGTGGGCCTTACAACTCCCAATATCTCTAAGGGATCCCCGTTTCGTGAAAAATGACTCTAGAGCTTCGAGGATTAGAAACATAAGACTCGCAAATTGTGAACAATCATGCAGTATTTTGACACGGAAAGTGTCATTTCCTACAATCTAACGGTGCAGGCCGTGGCAACATCTCCCCGCTGGAGGGACGCTTCACGCCAAACCGTGGTCTCGCTAGTTGCCAGTTGGTCCCTCAAAAGATGCTGTTCTCATTCAGCCGTTGAAACTCCTGCAAAATTTCTGAATGAAGCTAGTGCAGCAAAACTCAATAATCCATTGCAGTTCTTTCTAGCCAGGATAAAAATAGGACTTCATCTGGCATTACCCCACTGGAGCGTAAGTACTCAGCAATGGATACGCAAGATTATTGTGGAACCTTATTGAACTTGGTTTTGCCATGAATTATTTATACAAGGACATCTTGAAATTTCCTCTTAAGAACATGTGGACTTTTTAAACTAACCCCCCCCCCCCAAAAAAAGCGAAAAACATTGTCATTTAATGACGTGCTCATACATTAACCGATATGTATTTTATGTTTAAAGGTATGCCATTTTGAAAGTGAAATGCAATTATAGAATTTAGTCTTGGCCACGTGTGAAATGTAGCAAATGGCATACAGAGTGTCTGTACTACCTACATACCACTTCGGCAGATAACCGATGTGAGGAACATGCTTGGATATTTTCCAGACCGGGGAACATTTGCATGTTTCAACGGTATGCATATTTATGAACACCTAGTGTCTACCTCTTCATTGTCGTTGATTTGTTTAATAAATGTGTGTGTGTGTGTGTGTGTGTCTGTGCGTGTGTGTGTATTCAAATGAAAGATAATAGTATAGACACAAAAATTGAAACCACAAGGGACCTAATTCAACGAAGCATTTCATTAGAAAGTTCATCCACTTGAAACTGGGCGTCATAGTTTGAGCGATAGAAAACCGCAAATTCCCGACTGTCCTTACGGTTTTATCAGGTGTTCACGGCCAGTACAATGACTGAGGATGTACCTCACTGCTGAAAATATCGAGAAGTGATGCTCGTTTGTAATTGTTAACACGTTACTTGTGGACATGAAGTACCAATTTGATGTGTTGTTTTGTCCCAGATATCGATGATTTGACAGATTTGTTAAGTGATTTTTTTATTTTATTCCCGCATTTTTTAATTTCATCTTCGAGCATAACTTTTCTAAATCTGAACCGATTTTCATTGTTCGAGATTCACTTGGTTACTAATGTAGCCGCTGAGTTCGATTCTGTTCACTTTATACATGCGAAAACGAATTGTTCCTTCAGAATCTTTTCAAGGTGGCTGCCCAGTATTTTAAGGTTAACCACAAAAATACGGCATTTCACTGCTGGATTCGGAAAAGGTCAAATTAATGTCCACTGTTCAAGTGGCGGAATTCTCTTATGTGTAAACATAAAAGTTGGCAAGACCCACGTGCTCATCGTTACGTAGAAAACAGTGCAAAAAGCTTGCGGCTGCATGGGGTCTAAAAATTAGGTTCAGGGCAAAGAACGTAGCAAAATTGTGCGTCTTCTCAAAATTGGCGTGGTAAAGGACCAAACATGACGAAGCTTTTTTGTTCCCCTAGCAGCAATGTTATGGGATATGCCCTCATGTCCTTTTGCCAAATCGATGAACTTGCAAGGTTGTTCCGAATGTTAGCCTTCGTTGAATTTGCAGCACGGGAGATGTTTGAATATGACGCTACTTATTGCAAATACTCCCGGATCGGGTGGAAATGGATCTCCCTTGAAAGCGGTTGTCTCCCGGACTGCTCACTGTTTACGTTTTTAGAGTAACCCATGAATTTCAGGAATCTGAGATAACGTGTTCGCAAAACGCCTAGTTTCAAAGAAAAGGCAATTGTTTTTTATACTATAGAGATCCTGTTGAAATAACATTTTTTCATTTGTCTGTTTTCAAAGCAAGTCTAGTTACTCCAGATACATTGAAATATTCGTAAAAAATGCAAATTAGTCTGAATCAGTTTCCATGAAAAAACAACTACAACAAAAATGAACACGTTGCCAAAATCGCAAATTATACAGAAAAGAAAATTAAAATATGAAACATAGAAATTCATATTTAAGTTGAAAATTTAGGCAACCAAACCTATTTAAAGTAACGGAACAATCAATTTATCGACCAATAAAATGGGTGATTTAAAAAAAAAATCGACCTCTGGATATTCTTTCAGATTCAATTTAAATGCTCGTATTGTTTGAATAAAGCTCTAACATCTGTTAATATTTCAACACCTTAACTCATTGAACAAAATCGACCCTTTTAGGTAAGCAAGGTGAGTACATTGTACTAAAATGTACAAAAGTACCATACGCTGTAAATCTCATTTAGAGATTTGTATTCCATAGAAAATCACATCAAACACTCTTACAGTTTTGTTGCGGATGTTTTCTCTACATTAAGGTGAGCGTGAATCACAATAGTAAATTTTTATATTTTAGAAGACTTGCGCAACATCTAACTTGTCCAAATTACTACTTGAAATTTGGTTAAAGCTGTTCCGATTGTTAGTACAATGGAAGGGACAAGGGGAAAATTATGATCGCCGCGTTGCATGACATAGTGTTTAAAAAACATTTCATTGTTTGAACAGATTGGGAAGCTTTTCCGTTTTGGAGAAGATTGTTTACCGTAATACAAACTGTGTCACAAACTCTTTTGACTATTTCTTGACCTACTAGTCATAGATATCATGAAGGCCTGATTGTTACATAGCCTTTTGTTCTCCGACGGAACTGCAAAGCTTTCTCCGCAACGAGAAAATGTTCTGAATTGGTCAAATAGTCACCAATTGATAGTTTTCAAGGTTTCCTTGGAATTCGGAAAGAAAGCTTGTGGCAATACGTAGCAGGGAAACGGAATAAGAGACCAATTGCGCTCCTTTTAAAGTTGATAGAACCAACAGGATTATTAACTATTAGTTGACAATGAAAAATCATATTTCACGCTATCCTTAGTTTGTCGAAGTAACAATATTTGTTCTAATATTTTTATTTTATACTGACCCTTAAAGTGTACCTCAAGTCAAAAAATTAAAAAAAAATATATATATTAAAGACCACGAAAAATGAATTCTAACAGTTTAACTCCCGTCTTCATAGGGCATTTCTGAGTTAAGATATAGATATAGATTGTTGAGGTTTATTCACTTAAAACAAATTGGCCCATTGCGCAATAATTTGTGACTTTCTTGTTGTACAACTCACATTAGCTGCTTTGTTTCCCTTTAAAATTAAAAATGATTTATGACCTGGAACACTTCCTGTTTGCTTGCGTAGCAATGTTCCACATAGAGGGCTAAATTAATCACCTCAACCCATAAGAGTAAGAGTGCTATCACACCTTGGTACAAAGTGGAGTAACACTTAGAAAAACAAAGAAATACAAAGAGTGTGATTTGAGCAGTACAACAATGACATCATAAATCATTGCGCAATGTAGCATTTTAAGTTGAGTGAATAAACTTCAACATTTTATATCTCAGCTCAGGAATGTCCCATGAAGATGGTAGTTGAACTGTTAGAGTTTATTTTTGACGTTCCTTAATATATATTTTTGATTTTTTTTTTACTTGAGGTACACTTTAAATAGAAATCTATGTGAAATATTGGCTCACCCGAAACTGGATAATGGATATATATCCGATGTGCCTAATGCTAAGAGCATTATGAACAATTAAATGGCCAGAGTGTTTTTGTTCATATAAAGTTATTCTGATCATACCTTTTGCATATAGCGGTTTTTAGGGGCGATTAAGATGTCCGCTACTGATCTAAACATGAGAGTTGTAAAGTCCACTATTACCATACAAGATATTGAAGAGGGCAAAGACACAGCAGTACTTCATCGGCAGCCTGACCATTTTTCGACTCTACTCTCAAACTTATCAGACATGCAACAAAATGAAGAATGCACGGATGTGTCCATTGTAGTAGAGGGAAGGAGATTTCCATGTCATCGAAATGTACTAGCTGCAAGTAGCCGTTACTTTCGCGCAATGTTTACATCTGACCACCGGGAGAGAATATCAACAGAAGTAAAACTGGCTGGAATCAAGGCTAACTGCTTCGAATTAATTCTTGATTTTGTTTATAAAGGAAAAGTCAGAATTTCCCTCAATAATGCACAGGAATTGCTCATCGGGGCGGATTTCCTAAACTATACTTCTTTGAGTGCGGGTTGCATAGCGTTTCTGAAGAGCACCATCTCTATCGAAAACTGTCTCGATTTAATCACATTTTCAACTCGTCATGTAATCTGTTCCTCTCTTCTGGCTGTAGCTATGAGGTATTTCGATGCAAATTTTCAGTCAATTTGTAAAGATTGCTCCTTTTTAGAAATCGAGTTGGACATACTTATTTCTTTGTTGGACAGTGATTCTTTGAAAAGTCCCAAAGAGGAAGAGGTCGTTTTTGCAGTCTTAAAATGGATAGCTCATGATTTTGGGGAACGTGATGCATTTTCTCATCAAATTTTTAAAAATGTTCGACTTCCCCTTGTAGATGGAAACATTCTTAAAGACCTGAGAAAGAATTGTTCAATTATACAAGAGTCTCTTCGTCTGCACGATATTTTTAATGAAGCAATATGCTGTCAGATTCTATTGAGAAACGGCTATCGTGTTATCAGCCCTCAAACACATCCAAGAAACTTACCCCCTGATCACAATGAGGAGATAATAGTAGTGGTTGGAGGATTGACCTATTCCGATGAAGGCGAAATAATTTGCAACAATGATGTTTTTAGCGCTTCCCTTAACGGTAGATTGATCAATGAAGCAGAAAAACCTAATTGGAGAAGACTTGCAACACTACCTCATCATTTGAAGAGAAAGTATTGCGTAACAGCGGTTGGTAAGTTGCTATGCCCTTTGCTGAACAATGTTTAGTCATTTGATTTATCGCTACATGACCAATGATACTATTTATCATTGTTTGTTTCTATGTCTTATGCAGAACAACCAAAGTGACAAGTATTTACCCTTTTGTTTATAGGAAAGTATTGTCTGGTGATCTTTGCCACTTTCAGAGTTATGATAAACATAGGTCATTAACACAATAATATTATGATTGGGTAAAATCAGAAGCATTCTTCCAGTTTGGATGCCCAACTGTAAAACGGCTCTCTTCTCATGTGTAAATTGTGTTTTATCTGTAACTTTTTGTTTACTACATATGAGACAGTTGTAAGAAAGCTCAAAGAGTGAAAATCGGTATCTCCGAAGATCATATCTTATAAGGATCCTTGTTAGATGTAGCACCGTTCCGTTATTAAAATCACAAATGTTTCCATATCCTTATATCATGGCAATTTCTAAATTATTGTTATTTCTCTACCCCTCACAGACACTTATATCTACGTAACGGGAGGATTCGATGTTCTCTGTCGACGATCGATCAACTCTGTTTGGTGTTATTCCTATCATCGTAACATCTGGTACACTATTCCCAGCATGCTACAAGCTCGGCACAGCCACGGTGCTACCGAACATTGCGAAACACTTTTAGTTGTAGGAGGGAAAAGTAGCGTGCATAATTGTCGACTGACGTCTGTTGAAATGTATAACCACACTGGTAAAGAATGGAGGGAATTAGAACCTCTCCCCGTGGCCGTCAGTATGCCATCTGTGATGACTATTTCAGATAAGTTATACGTAATAGGTGGCGCTGCGGAAGATGGAAAGGCTTTCTCAAAAATACAAGTGTTTAACATTCATCTTGAATTTTGGCGAGTCCTTGATTCATCTTTACGTTTACAGCGAAAGACTTTGAGAGCAATTCCAATCGAAAGAAAAATATTCATGACAGGAATTCATACGCCACGTGATGCAGTGACATATGATCCAGAAAGTGACCACTTTGTGTCCCGACAGGGACCATCTGAATATCGAATTTTTCCCGGTTGCATTTCAATAAATAACAAGATTTTGATGACAGGAGGCAAAACAGACGGAGAGATTCTACGAACGGCTGAGATTTACAGTTTAAGTAGCGAACAATGGACACACGTAGACGACTTTCTACCCAAGTCATTATATATGCAAGGATGTGTTTTGATCAGGGCATGATCCGCTGTTTTGTATAAAACTGGCCATCTCAAATCGACAGAACATTTATAAGGCAGGGTAATCTCCCGAAAGGTAGGCATATAGGCTTCATTAACGAACATTTGTTAAAGAAGTACCTTATTCCCAACAAAATCAGATACTTATTTTACTAGGTAAATTATTAATTGGGTTTGCATCATTCACGTGGACAAGACAAGGTAGTTGAGCGAATGAAGAGAAATGTGTTTTGAAAAGTTTTTTTAAGGCCCAGTTCTCTCACCCCAAACAGCATCAATTCTCCCAACCTTCTTACTGAAGCCCCTCCTACAATTGTCTGAAATTCATCCTCATCCAGACACAATCTCAGTTTATTGCTTCAGGGTGAGTATAGAAAAACTCAACTTATATAATCAAAACACTCTCCGTACCATTCATGCTGTGTAATATAAGATTTGGCACTCTGCAATGTTTGAATTAGCTGTCAATCAAAGAGCTGAGCCAATTGAGAATTTCGGTACCCGGATAACCAAAATTGTAGTTTGAGGAGAGAGGTTTGGTCCTTTAAGTAAGCCAGTTCATAAACCCCTGCTTATAAACAACTACTTTTCGTGACATGGTGGAGTCTGGAGTGATTCCAAAATGTTACACAAAGTGTGTTCATGTGTCTTTCGCATACTCCTTAGATTTTGGTAGCACCTTCCCATGTAGAATGATACCAGAGTTGAACTCCGGATCAATCCGGCACGACCCGTAATGGTTTTTTTTTAAGCTTAAAATATTTCATTCAACAAAGCATCGAAATCAAATCTTCATACTAATGACCATGAAACTATCCTTGATTTAAAGGCAATTCAATTGAATAAACTGCAATTAAATTAATAAAGGGGCTCATTGAGTTGCAATCGATTACTTAATGAGAGTGCCTAGGGGAACTACGACTGCCATATGAAAATGCAGGTAATTACTATTATAAGTTTCACATCCAACAGCTGAATAAGTTATTCCAAATTTTGTGGTGTCTTTACTTGTAAAGGTGTTGTGCATAAATTGAAAAAGTGTCTGGTCAAGAAAAGTTGAATACCGAATTGATCCCTCAGGTATCACTCGTAAAACAGTTATTGGTATTTTGGATAAAGGGGTTGTCTCCGTTTGGCTATTTGTCATTGGTATGTAAAGTAAACGTAACAGCTTTGAAACTATGATGAAGCTGTCGATAGCTGAGTATACGTAGGTATGTTTCCAAAGTGAAAAAACACGCTAAATATAAACGATTCATTTCTTACAACATTCTTCATCTGCAATTTTTGCCTTCCAGAAATTATAGATTGCCCTATTTTTGCCTCCCCACATTTTGACAGACTGGTGCCCCAATTGCTCTGATGTTAAATAAGAATACTCTTACATGCACAAAGAACGGAACTAAGAAAGTTTTTCTGATATTATCAGTACAATATATTCGTCATCTGCACCACCAAAAAGATTAACATTTTAATTAATAGACCACTTCAGAAAAATTTATGAAGTGTATTAACTACGTTTGTTTTTCGCAAAGAGGGCGCACACTTTAATTCGCAAACCGGAAAAATACTTAATTCGAAAATAGGTGGCACACCACCTCTATCACGTTACCAAGCGGCATAGCTGTCTTTCGTAAAAATTATGTAGCACGCCGTTCATGCTTAAGATGTAAATAAACAGCGTGGACAGATACAAGTGAACAGATTATTGCATACCAGCTTTAACTAAAAAAAAGATTACACTGTACACACCATTAAATTGAATGAAGGAAGGTTTTATCTGTGATTTCAATTAACATGATGACAAACATATCTCGATAGCTTAGATCACAGGATAACTTCCAAAGTTTTTTTCCTTCTGGTGGAGATGTATAGATACATGAATCATGCGAAAAGCCTAAATAAGATCTACTTTAAACTGAAAGAAAGTAAGGGCGACGCCACGAAGGATATTCCTGTAATCTTTTTCTACAAACTGTTGTTTAAATAATTTCAAAAGACCCTTTGTGCATCCTGATCTTTGGTGATTGCCAAACCGATGTAATGTATATTTATCCAGTGCCCTGTTTATTAAAAGAGAGAGAGAAAGGGAGGGAGTAATAATATAAAAAATTGAAAGTAGATACTTTGAAGAATGGGGTGAATATACAGTTATAAGACGGGTTTGTTTGTTCATTCTATCATATCTACAATTTCACAATAGATAAAAAATGATGAATTTACAGCCTTTAAAATGAATACATCCCATTTAGAATGTAAAATTCTTGGAGAAACCAGTTGCATTTAAGCGATCTGTTTATAAAAATTCTGAATACCTACCATACCAAAAATGTGATCGAAATGGATCGATGAGATCCCATGATTAAATGGACCAGTTTGAAATAGGTATATGGCTTAAAACGAACAAACATTGAGAAATATTCGGAAAGTGGATACACAGCATTAAATCATACTGTGATGCACTTAAAGCAGATTAGGTCATTTCGTTCACATTTATCTTGACGAAGTTTACTGAAAAATCCTCCTGACTTGACTTTTTAGGGCGCACATCCAAATAAATCAGCTACAATGAACCCCAACAGCAGACTAAAAAGAGTCATCTGGTTGATGTTAGTGCTATTGCATTCATTTTGATCCTGTGTTTCAAGACCTTCAATGTATTCCTTGCTAAGCCAGGTGTCATAAGTGGTTCCTTCACCAACATCTTTAAGAGACACGGTTGAATCAGTGAAGAGAAGATCGCTTCCTTCAAAGTCTTTAGAATCAAAGATTTTAAAACTATTGCCATCGTCAGATCCAAATTTGGTCTAAAAAGAATTGAAATAAAAATGTTTCGTTTTGATTGATATAGTGAATTTTGTACCAATACTCAGCTTCCAAAAGGGCCTATTGACCCAACCCAAGGCAGTATGAAAAGTGCTTCCGGGATGCTCTGAGTTGAGAATGGTACATTTAATCGCATTTGAATAATAATCGGTATGGAAAAGGTTATTAGTGCTAACAAAAGACGTTTTTTACAAACAGTTATATCTCAGTGAATAAAGACTAATGCACAGACAAAAGACCCACTTTATGGAGGTTTTTTTTTAATTACGGGGGGACCATTGTAAAGTACACATGGGTTATATGATTACATGTGCTTCAACATGGACGTTACAGAGGGATATGACGTCACATGAAATGCCTCAAAAGAATATTCAAGTTTATAACATAACACGGGTCAGCCTAAAAGCTTTATTACATTCTCTCAACAAAGAAAAGAAGTATACTGACATTAGCGTGTTCTTTGCTACGTTACATCTTTCCCAAATGAAAGCAGCAGAAGGGGTAAAACTTCAAGTTGGCTAAAATACATTCATCTCATATTATTATTAATACCACTAAGATTTTCAACTTTTTACAATTTTTTGCAGCCAATGTTAGCTAAAACGGAAAACATGGACACATCTCTGCTCTCATATTTGCGCAATTTTATCCAAGGAACGAACAAACCGTCACTTAACAATTAGTTGAACGGGGATTTAGCAGGATAACCTAGAAACGTTCCATAAACATGTCGTGTCGTTGCTTCATGAGAAAGCAGCATTAACACCCCAGTACCCAAAAGCGGTGTGGAGTGAAATTGGTATCTACGTTCTTCACATGATCCGTGCCTTCAAATGAGCTATGCTTTCATTGTGCTTACACTGCTTGAAAGGTAATGAATACATGATTGACTGGTGTGTTACCTAACCACAAATGTAACGTAACTTTTTGAGTATTTTAATGAAAATGGTACTTTCAATCAACTAATCGGATGTGATTATATTAGGGGTGAGTAAAGGGAGCTTCATTTACTAACTGAATCGATCGGTGGTAATCAGGCAGAGGAGGATGAAACAAAAAAATAAGAAGGAACGTTTCATCATGCAGAATATCTATATATCAAAAATACAACAATATTATTGATTCTTTTACCTGTCCTTGGAGAAAAACATTCTTTATTTGAGATTTCTCTCCCTCAGATTTATCCCCAGACGTCATCAGGGCATGAGGGGCTACCTTACTGAGACTACACTCCTCACTCCAATCCTCTTGCCTGGTACCGTCAGGGCATAGGTAGTGGAAGTCACTGCTCTGTAGGCCAGAATTCCATCCAACGCTTTTCTTGTTCGCTCCTGCATATTCATCAACAGTCACATGCTTGATGAATGCCACGTCACCAGCACCTTCAGCTAAACATCTAGCCAAGTATTAAAAACCATTTCTTAACTCAAAAGGTGCATATATTTTGAAGACGTTACAGAACGTTTTTTATTTCCTGAGGAGTTTTGGCCACAGTCTAACAGGTTGTTTAATTATTAAAGCAATGATGAAATATTAATTAATCGGTGATATTCCAAATAAAATGTACAAATGTGGAAAACCTTTGACCTATTTAATTAATGTTTCTGAATCTACAATAAGGACAACTGAAATAACTACTAAATGTCTTCGGTACGTCAGTGATATCCGACACTTGGTTTTACTCCATGTAATTAGAAATAAATTTAACTATTGAAGGGTCATGCAGTGTTTCGTGGAGCATTAATCGCGCACATACTTTGTTACAAACTACAAAGTACAGGTAAGAAAAGTACGGCATGTCTTCGACTTCCAGCCTACCTTAATGCACCAGAGTAGCCGTAGTATGGTTCGTGGTCATTCCGAATGCAGCGTTCTTCTCCTTGTCCAATACATAGTTCACACAAAGAATCTGGGTTAGTTGCATGTGGATTGTACTGTTCTGTAAGTGCTCCAGGGGCGCAGCTCTGCTTAAAAAAGTCACCTAAAAAGAAACAGAATATCAAATTGAATTAATGTAAGCAACAGTATTCTCTGATAAGTAAACTTGGCAAAATAAATAGAAATTGAATGAAAACAACAAGTTTCATCCAGTTCTCTGGGGTACAACATTCCTCTTTCTTGTCTCCTCAGTACCGCGTCCTAATCCTTCTCACAGATCTTGGGTACTGTTTTCAAGAAGTTCTGCTCTCGAGTTTCTAATAACCTTCGCTCGTTGCAGCTGCATGTACGACCGTTACTCGTACATGGAGATTTTCAATGGACGCTACGGACTGCCTAAAAGTGAAGAATCAGTCACGGTCAGGGTGACGAACTTTTCTATTCCTCAGGAGGAAACTTACTTTAAGGGGCTTCTTTTACAATGCCGGAATGATGTAGACCTCAGCGCAAGTTACGAACCACTCGAGCTGTATTAATTCAATTGTCCGGTCCAAAAAGCAGCTTCTCAAAGGAATCTTGATACAGGTGTAAGCCACGCTTCCCGGACTGTTTTCAGTCGACTAGACTATTTATGGAAAATTAATAGCCGCGGAATTATGTCAAATAAGTATGTTGAAAATATCTCCTGATGGACAGATAACGTTTTTCTGCTCTCGGAGCACCACCAGTCCGACACATACCCATACTGACATTAGTTAGTGACGATTAATCTTACAGTTGTATATCTTACCAAGAGCAGTGGCACTGTCACAGTTTTTTACATCAATGTGTCCGTTTTCACTAAGATAGCCAACAGGGACAACCCAACCCGCTGTTTTCATTATCCCAGTATGGCAAGACTTTTTACCCTGAAACGAAATGCATAAAAATATAAAAACCAATGAGACATTTCTTTACAGTTCCTTGACCGATTTTTATTTCTTTCAGGGATGTAGCAAACAGTTCATTTGTGGATTGAAATAATTTGTAACGTTTTTGCATATTGAATGTCTAACAATACCTCGAAGAACAGCATGTAATGAGGTACCAATTAGTAATGCCCCTACTTGTCGGTCTATTGCTAATCAATGATTTAAATCATTTAAGTGAATATGTCACTTTCTAAGTTGCTTGAGTTCGATGTTCCACGTCTCTTTTAGAACGAGCTCATCGGCAACATCTGACGAAAATCCTTTCACTCTTAAAACTGTCATGTAATTTTGTACTTTCTTAATAATTTACCCCTTGAAGAAGTTGTAACAATAATATGGATAAATGAAGTGCAGTTCGAGGGGTGTCAACATTATCATTAAAGACAGAGTAATTCTACATCAATAAAAATGTGCGAGTTTCAAATTCTCAATAAATTCAAGTAAAGGGTTCTTTGGAAAATTATATCAGTTCCAATTTAAATGATGCATGGACAGGTTAAGGAATAGCTAAGAAAATGTAAAATCCCAACATTCTCGACTAAAGTTTTTACCTTATCACAATTGATTCCAATACTGGGACATATAATGATTAGTATCGAGTAATGCAAATAGCGGCTCAAATGTATATCCGGAGTTTCAGTATATCCCATATAACCCTATTCCTTCGGCTTTTAAGAAGTGTTTCATGTTAAGATAAAATATGGCCAAATGTCATTCGAGGGCCCCCCACAGTCACTCTCAAATGTCACAGTCGATAATGTAAAAACTAACACATAATGTAAAAACGACCGATAATGTAAAAAAAAATACCGATAAATGTAACCAGAAAGCCAAAAGGCTTAGTGATTCCTTGCTGCTGAAATGTATGGCCCTTTTTTCACATTGACATTGTTTGCAATGTTTTTCAATTAACAGGGCTCCATGTGCCCACAAAGTACACATGCAAAGCATCCAATCTTCCTACATTGAGATCCCCCTTGCCCGTTGTGAACCCAACTGACATTTGACCTCCACAAAAATCTTGCTGACTCCAAATGAACTTTGACCTTTCAGAAAATCAATAGGGATCATCTACTCAATATGGACCAATCCACACACCAAATATAAGCACAGTCACATGTACCGTTCTTGAGATATCGTGTTTACAAAGTTTTGACCTTTTGACCTCTCATGACCCCAAAAGACCTTTGACCTCCACCAAAAACAATAGGGATCATCTACTCAATATGGCCAACACACTCGCCAAATATGAGCACAGTCACATGTAACGTTCCTGAGATATTGTGTTTACGAAGTTTTGACCTTTTGACCTCTCGTGACCCCAAATGACCTTTGACCTCCACCAAAAACAATAGGGATCATCTGCTCAATATGGCCAATGCACACACCGAATATGAGATTAGTCACACTTACTCTTCTTGAGATACCATGTTTACAAGCAATTTCTAAGGAATTTACCTTTTGACCTCTCGTGACCCCAAATGACCTTTGACCTCCAAGAAAATCGATAGGGATCATCTACTTAATATGACCAACCCACACACCAAATATGAGCATAGTCACATGTACCGTTCTGGAGATATCGTGTTTACGAAGTTTTGACTTTTTGACCTCTCGTGACCCCAAATGACCTTTGACGTTCACCAAAAACAATAGGGATCATTTACTCAATATGGGCAATCCACATGCCAAGTATGAGATCCCTCGGAGTTACCCTTCTTGAGATATCGTGTTTACAAGCCAAAGCGTCACATACGCACACACACACACACATACACACGACATCACCATTGCATAGATTCCTTGCCTGCCTACGGCAAGGAATCAAAAACTGTTTTAAAGAAAATTTTAAAATGATCCTACCCATATATAGGCCTGTGTTTGCTAGGCATGGCGGTGGCGGCAGCAGTTTGCATTTACCCCAGTCAGAGCCTCCCGCCTCAGCTCCTAAAATACAGTGGCCTGACATGGGTGTTCTAGGCGGAGTTATTCAAAACTAATTTTCCAAACAGGTGGAAACTATTCTCAAAGTTTTCAAAATGTCTCAAAGTTTTCAAAATGAAACTGTTTTTTATAACTTTATGTCATTGAACATTTTTAGTGTGGTCCAAGCTTATGAACCCCACCTTTATAAGTATTGATATTATAATTGACCATTTTTGTAAAAGGTTAACCAACGTGCACAAAAGAAATAAAGACGATCCATTTAATTGGAGACAGAGCAACCACCTTAAAATACTCAAGGTGCAACTCTGATCCGTCAAACAATTCTACTATTCTATCACTTTTGTACAAGATGTTTCATTTTCTTTTAAGTACATGGAACTGAAGGTTTTATTTTTATGTAACAAAACATAGTATTATACCTTGCAACTCTGACACAACATTAAAGGTGCACTCATAATGTTGTTGAACACATGCTGAATGTATGCAGTAATCGAAAACATGTATGGTGCAACAGCACATATTTCGAGTATTGCTTTATTTTAAATATGCTGTGCATCCTTATTGAAGTAGGGTAATAGAGTGTACCTGGCGTCACTCACTGTGAATGTGATATTATCAGGGCTAATGGCCAGAGCCAACCACACTCTAAAAAACGTCTGCTGAAATTTCACCAGGATCCGTGTTAATATAGCACCTACACAATACTGGTTATTTTTTTTTTGTGGCCAGGAAATCATGCATGGTCGCATTAACCATTACACTCGTGAATTTTACCAAATAACTGGCTATTCTTCTAGTTTTAAACCAGTTTCTTCGTCAATTTGAATTTGAAATTCCTGGTTAAATAAACCATGATTGTGTGGGGGCCATACTGACACGGAATCTGGTGAAGTATCACCAGGTAATTTTTGAGTGTAGGTGTCATCTCTTACTTCATAGGTACTTACTAAGTGCTACTGTGTGCTTTCAAGTACTCCTAAGTGATACTACGTGACCCTCAACACTCACCTTGAGGTCATTGATGGTGAATGTGGTGTTGGCACGAACAACAGCTACTGCCCAGTAACTATCTTCTCCTGATGCCAATGTCTCTCCAAGAACTGGTACAAGGTCATGATACTTGCCTGCCTTGTAAATATCACCTCCGTCAAGTGTCACAATATCAGCATTTCCAGCTATATGGGCAATAACGACAAAGTTCTTTACCTTTCAGAACAAGAGTACAAGTACAAAAATCCGTGAACATAATTTACAGACCAAAGTGAATCCATGACGTCAGAGAAAAAGCCTCATAAATATTAATGAGGCAGACTCGTTCTTCTGAAGTACAGAATTGGCGAACTTTTTCACCTTTTTCAAGTCTTCAAGGATGAATTGGAGCTTAATATTGGAGTTCTTTCAAACATGCTGTGCCGCTGCCAAATTACTTTGGCCTATTCATTTAAGGGAGCTATTCCTTGGAATACGTTGCGCTTAAAACGATCTTTTAATGAAAGTTCACAGAAATGTATGCCTTAAAATATAAAAACAGTGTTAAAAAGTACGCTTTAATTAGAGTTTTGACTGGAATAAATTATTAAATCTTTCCGTACCTGCAATATACCTTATGCAATTATCTTGGCTCTCTGTTTGAAAACAAGAAATCTTAGGACTGATGTTGGCATCTGAAAACGCTGTGCTCATTGCTTTACACTTCTGCTGCTCACCATTTGAAATAGTGCAGAATCTAATGGTATCAGCTGGACACTTCAGAAGACCTGCAGATTAAATTTGTATTTTAGATAATACAATAGTTACTAAGCTATTCCTCTCACACCAAACAATTCAAATTCTCCTAACTTACTTAAGCCCCTTCCACAACTGTCTAAAAATTCATCCTTATCCAAACACAATTTCAGTTTATTGCTTCATGGGAAGTACACGACACCAATTGTGTAGTAAAACACTCTCCGTTCAGAACAAGCTGTGTAGTTTATGCTTCGGTGCCCTGTATTTTTTAAATTTTCTGTCCAGCAAATTGCTGTGTCAATTGATATTTTTTGTGCCCTATACAAAAACTGTAGTTTGGGGCGAGATATGAAGGTCTTTAAGTTGTTAAAGGTAGTGGAAATTACGATTTGACAAAAGAAGTGGTCGGTATTATTATGTTGTTTCTAAAAAATTTAAAAATAAACAAAGGACAGTATATACTCCTTCTATGCCAAAATCATGTCTTTTCCGTAGACCTACGAAATTCCTGGATTCAACAACCTACCGGCTTTAGAAAGCATTATTTTGATGCAGTCATGTTATTTGAATTATCCCCTCTAATACTTAATATCCTACTTCGAGCCTTGAGAAATTTAGCACTTCATTTTTTTAGATTTATATTAAATCGAACATTGACACTTAGCACCCTGACACATTTTTCTTCATCTGGAATGGGCAAATATATCCTAAATATTTCCTCTCCTTAAAGCCCTCTGACAAAATAACACGTAATGTGATTAGCATTCAGACAAAAATACGCGTAATAAGTGTAGTCGCAGACTGATATTAGTCCATTGTTACGTGTTTTTACCAAGGATTTTTAAAATACACTACACTGTCCATTTGTCACTAAAGGACATTGAGATCATTAAACTAGATATAAAACCAATCATGGTCTAGAAACGAATTAAGAGAATCCAAGAGAAAGAAATGATTGAACTACCTTAGTTGAATGAAATCATTAGCCCGGATTTGGCATGTTGTAACGTAATGAGTACTGCATAAGCAATATTACCTTATATGTTGAAATATCATTTACTCTTTAAAAAGGCTTGCTTCGTTTGCTACTGTATAATAAAATACACTCACCATTAATGCTTCCAAAGTATTGAACTCCTAAGAAATCTTTGTAGTTGTCAACGGTCAAGGCTCTAAGGTTGTCGGTAGAATCTTTGAAGAGAAGTTTACTTCCAGACCAGGGATCTGAGTCAAACATGGAAAAGCCCTTTGGATTTCCATCTACAGAAAAGAGTTCCTGGTGGAAAATCACAAACGTCTATGTATTAAGCTAGTGTTGCTGTAGTCGCTCAAATACAGTGGTGTAATTATGACATGGAAAAGGATGAAAACACAATAAAAGCGGAATGTATTCAACCCTGATAAAGTTAAAAAAACCCTCATTTTGAAATAAAAGAATGAATCTATCGGTAGCTGCAACAATTTATACCGTCGATATAGTTCAATGTTATTTTAGAAACTTTACATAAACTTCAACCAAAGTATGACGTTATGAGAACACGTCATAAAAATTTAAATGCATTTTCTCGATGTTAAATATAAAAATATGTAACTGCGAAATTTCAAATACGATTTAACCCAGACAAAAAACGTAACTTAACGGACAAACATACTAATGCTCGAGTGCAGGTTGTAGTATATGAAAGTCTCTAAAATGAAAAGTTACTCACCACTGCCCTTGTCAGTAGTCGTACATAAATATCAATATCTTTCTTAGGTTTATCACCTGCGGTAACAACAGCGTGACTCGGAGCCTAAACGGAATAAAATGATTTAAGTAATCTAGGTTACATCATTCCATTTGAATATAGGTCTTATGTATCGACGACACACTGACGTCATCCTTGAGAACAAAAAAAAAAAAAAAAAAAAAAAAATGGGAAACGTGGCCTCACACATAAGAATTCGCCCTGCACGTGGAGCAGACTGCACGCGTATTCAATTGGTTGACAAATCAGCTGTGTTGGCAGAGCTAGTTTGTTTTGCCTTTAAAGGACGGGACATCATCATGTATGAGGTCTTTTCCATTTGTACTGAAGGTGGTTTGAAAATTATTGCGGGAACCACGTACTACACACTTGATGTTTAATTAAATGGGGAATATACAAGAATGGATTAAAATAGGGTAGAAGGGGGAGAAGGGGAAAAATAGAGAATAGTACGGAAATAAGGGTATATGATTATGGTATATTAGGAACTCGATTTAATTTTTTCACTAAATCAGACATGGTAGCTCCCTGTAAAGTCTGGATTAGTGAATAATAAAATATATTACTATCAATGGTGACAGGAATTTTCTAATTGCCAATCTATGCAACAACGAGTTGATTATCAAATGGTCTACCATGTGCTTGAGCTTGAAAACTCACATACGATTTAACTGATCATGTCTTAGAGGAATAGTCTGCAAATTTGCCGTGGTATTTACTGAACCTGAACAATAGCTCCTGTGAAAAGTTTTCCTTTCAAAAGTTTTTTCTGACCAACGTAAGTTTCAACTGATAACATATCTCTCAGGTTTTGAATGCATGTGACGTGTGCACCACAAAATGTTATTTGATCCTTTAAGGGTACACCGAAGACCAGTAAAGCTAGTTCAGAATTTACTTTAAATATGACCCAATTTAGGCAGCATTTGCATTGACTTACTGATGATTCTGATTGGTGTAATGGGTTCACGTAGTTTACACTGGAATAGGTTTTTACCAAGCCTTATTTTGCAAGAGGGTCGGGGGACTTTAGAAAAAGTAGCCTTACTCTCACAGTGAAATTTTAAATTTATCAAACAACATTATGGGCCCTTTTCACACATAGAAAAGGGCCCGTAATGTAGAACACTGAAGAGAGGTACCAACTTATCTCACAAATAACTTGTATTAAGTGTGGCTTGAATAATTATATTAAATCCCGACAAAAATCGAGCCGCATTTGCTTTTTGCAACAGACCAAACCTACTGGTAACTCACTCTAACACAAGTGTCAATGGGAGTATCAAGAGGAAGAAAATAGAATGTTCTTCCACCTTGTTTTTTACTCTGTCTGATAAAAAGTTACGAGCAATGTGTAACAAAAGTTACACAAAGGGGCATTTTCTATTCTTTACGAAAACTTTTCGTCAGGGTTATAACTGTTTACAAACGGAAGGCAATGTAAACAATGCACTTTAACAACCAGTGGTGGCTACTATATGGTTCTTCCTGTTTCATCTACGTCGAAGTAAAATCCGTCACTTGCCACCCAAACTACAATTTTTCCTTATGTATACACAAATGTTTAATAGACATAGCTCTTTGATTGACATGAAATTTAAAAAAGAGTAGTTCATATCGCTCAACATGCACAAAGAGTGTTTTAAGGGCCTTGACTGATCACCGGGATATGCCCTTAACCAATAAACCAGGATTGTGTGTGGATGAAGATGAGTTTGTGGCAACTTTGGGAAGGCCTACAAGGAAGATTTATGAAAGAGTTGGATCTTTCTGAGGTGATGAATGCATTTCTGTAATATAAAGGTTTAGCATTACGGTATCTAGAATCAAGTTGGAAACATTGAAACTACAAAAACAACTCTGAAGAAAACAATGTAGAAGAAAAGAATGTAGATCTTACAGTAGCAAGATTACAACTTGCGTCTTCTGATATGGGTCGACGGGTACCATCCCTACAGAGGATTTCAAAGTCCTCAGACTTGAGCGTGGCAGCCCATGATTCCTGATTATTGCCATCTGTGTTTTCCAATACAGTCTCAGTCTTAATGAACGCTACATCAGCCTCTTGTTCAACCATACATTTAAACGTAAGACTAAAACAAAAATCAGAAACGCAATAACCTAGGGTCAGTTTTTGTGTCAGATTTCATTTCGATTCCATTTTGTAGCAAATAAACGTGAGGAAGGTGGGCAAGTGTCTTTTGTCCACCTTATCAATAATGATTACTGGGAATTTGCAACGGAAAAAATATTTATAACGTAAATTTTCGATAAGGCATGTAAGACGTCCATCAACGCCTACTATTTTGCGTAAAATTCGGGTATTAGTTTAACCCTATTTTGAAAGGAATACGTTAATTTGAATTCATTGTTGAATGTCATTGATTGATAGCAAGTTCTAAAACCAATGTGATAACAGAAAATCGGAATTACCTGGAAACAAGTAAAATCTAGTTACTAAAGTAAAATGAAAACAAAACGTATCGATGGAATCGAAGTTTGTATGATTTTGGTTAATGAAATAACGGCTCCTAAACCAAACGAAAATGTTACTGTTTTTGGTCTAGACTTCTTTTCATCAAAAAATCTACGCCCATTGATGTTTTCGACTCTTTCCATACATCTTGCATTTTTACCTATTTGAGGGCAATATTATTTGAACTAAAATACATGAAAGTGTAGTAAGTTCCCTTCCTACAAGTGTCCGAAAACAACATTCTTTCAACAAAAAATACCAACAAGTTTTAACTTATAAGAGAAGTAAAATATTTTACTGACCTAAAAGCACTCATGTATTGAGCAGAATAGTCGCTTTCTGTTCCGGAACATAAATCAGGGTCGTGGCAGAGGGAACACAAGTTACTCACATTGTCACCCTCTTCAGCAGCTGCTAGTGCACCTAGTAGAAAATAAATAAAATACTAATAATATGTAATAATCACTTCAATTGCAATATTCCAATCTACAAAGGTATAAACCATAATTGCAAATACAAGTAACTTACTAATTGGGCATGTTACATTATCATTTTACATAAGCAATGAAATCTTTCTTACCAGGGACACAACTCATATTAAAGAAGAGAGATGCTGACTCAAGACTATTCTGACATTCCACTGACGGCATCTTCCCCTGATCCAGGAGAAAACCAACAGGAATATTCCAACCAGCATTCCGTCCATATCCTGTATGACATGTGGTTTTACCCCTCAGATTATTTATTGTTACGTTTGCGTTAGATTTTCGTACCACGGCAACAGCATTGTATCCTTTCTTATCTTTATGCAAATAGAAAAGAAATTAGAATGACGCACCTTTCTGGAAGACAGTGTAAATGCCAAGTTGGGAGTTTTGCAGTTAGGAAATGGAATAAATCACTAATGGTATCTTTTGTCATACCCTTTGGACTGCCTATGTAATAGTATTTCAGCTCTTTCATCAACTAGAAGGGCAAAACTCCTCCGATGTAAGAATTTTTTGCATTACGCGAAAGAGAGTAAGCTTAAAAAACCCGAATTTTATGCAGCTTATGAAATTAGAAAATGTCGTTCTAAGATTAAAAACTAAATACTTAAGAAAATGCCAAGTACACTCAAAGAGTTGTACTCTGAACTAAACGAAGTTCTTCAAAATTACTTTTGGCAAGAAGGTCGTTTGCTTATACAGCATTTTGGACGTACAAGGGAATACCCTGCGACAAACCTCTTTTTGTCAAAAAAGTCATCAACATATGTGTGTTCATCTAGTGCATCTAGTCAGCTATGCAGGTCAGAGGTCTGTTACACGGTACGTTCCACAAAGATAGACATATATAATAAAACTGGACTCAACATCTTAGAACGAGTTTAAATTCAGCAGCTTAAGTTAAAATAATTTTTTTTCAATTATTTCCTTCTTTTCAACGTAGTGAAATGCTACTTACAATGGCACGTAGGATTGTGTTACGGGGAGTTTACCGATATGCTGCATAAACAGAACAAATCAATCACTACTACAGAAGTCTTAACGTAAGTCAGATTCTTACACAGCAAATCCACTATTCATACACAGAAAGCAGAAAGGGCTTGACAAAGACAATCATGCAAAAGTAACAAACTGATTTTGTACTCATATGAGTGTGAAATCAACTACGCATAAACAATTACTTCTCATAGGTCTAGACATATATAACAGCAATCGCGGGAAGAAGGGTGGTGTTGTCTTAAGGCCTTCTCGAGGTCGGAGGGAATTATGAGAAGGGTTACGGCAATGTAGGATAAATATTCTTTTTCTGGAAAATCAGTCTAAAAAATTGAGCTAAACTACACTCCAGAAACAATATGATCAATTCGATCATAAACTTGGGCAACCCTGCACCGATCCAAAGTATGGTCAAATTACTGATTTTAAGTATGGTCACTTTTGACCACAGCATGGCTTAAATTTGATCATTTATTGCTACCATTTGACCATGGTTTTGGTCATTAATCTCACTATAGTTTGGGTCGGTGCATAGTTGACCATAGTGTTTTTTTATAGTGTAAGATGTTGGTTATTTTCTTCCATCCCACTGGCTTTATTTCAAAGAAATAATACTTTCAACCCATGAAAAACAGATTGAACGGTTGTAAAGGGTGTGCAAGCTGCCTAACAATATCATGACCATTACCCAACAACCAATGCTTTTGACTTCTGGATATGCTGAGCCAATACTGCTCCCAATTTCTTCAGTGTTGGGCTGTAGCTTAGTCTTGAAGTTTGCAGCATGATTCCAGCAGAATGTCACAATTATGTTTTTTTCAGTTTGTGTTTGTTAATTACCAGTAAGTTTCTGTAATTGTTTGTAACTGTCTTAAGTAGTCACATGTTCTAGCTTTCAATTGGAACGATGACATCATCTATCCCAAATGGCGAAAGTTTGTCTAAACGTGATTATTCTAGGGCTTACTTACATAGTTCACCTGCTACTCAGTCATTTTAAAAAGCAAAACATTCTGTTAAGATATATTTTGTAACGTCAGCTCAATCTCTCAATTTTCTTCTTATTTTTATTTTAAGTATTTTTAATAATATTTCAGGACATTATATTTCATTTTGAAGGTGAACCAGGCTGTTAATCCTTATATAACTTTCACAAGCCAGGAGAAAAATATCATCGCATGATTTTAATAAGTCATTCATGGTAAAGAATAGTCTCCTACACACTTAGTAAGACTTTTGTCATTCACCATACAGGATATTGTTTTGATAGAAAATTAAAAAGCCTGTGGGCATGGAAATGAATTTATATATTCAGGAATGATAAATCATGACGTAGTTCCTTCAAACAGGCTCTCTGTGTTGAACCTGCTTATACATATGAATGTGTATCGCATATTGGATCTCCCTAAAGGCAATATTTGTATGCATTGTGATTGGCAAGTATGCGTATACTTTAATCTTAACATTCCGAGTAAAGATATTTAATAGAATGATGGTTTTCCCCTGTAAAACTCAACCGCATTGTACCTTACTACTTTAACCCGACCCTTTATTTTGAAATATAACATCCTAGGAATGTCGTTCTTCCACATGGGAGTGTAAATATCCAGTGAATGTTGTTGAATAGGATGCATCATGTGACTTCCAACATTTCATTCGGCAGGAATAATAATTGTGTGATGTGATCGGACTACACGGGGTCTTTTTTACATACATCACTTCGCGAATTCCTGACTGAAAACGTTTTGTCATAAAAGTAGGTTGTAAACAAACTTTCATTGCCCGTGAGATTCACGTAGGTCATAGGTTGCACTTTCAGAGAGGTGACATTACTTATTTTTTATGATTAAGTAGAATTTCCATCAATGATATGCCACAGTTGGTGCATGACATGATTTAGCTAGCGCAGTTTTGTATTCTCATGTCCCGTTTCAATACAGATATGCACATAAACGTGTACACATCCTATACAAACAAATTAAGTGGCCGCAGCAAATTAAAAAAAGGAAATGTAAATTAGCTCCATGAAAAAGAATAAGTTTAATGGATGTAACCGGAGACAATGGTTTACCTTTCGATAACCAGTGAAAAACTATTTTCTCATTTTCACTGAAAATGATCCCTTTCCACCCTTAAGACTACATTAAAAATGCAATGATCACATATTACATTCGTTTATGCCATTTTGCTCACCATCTGTGTATATTTCTTCCATTATTGGTCTCAGGCCGTAGAGCTTTCCACCAGTAAATATATCTCCACCGTCCAAGGTAATTAAATCGGCCCTCCCATTGGCTATACTAACCATGCATGCCTATGAAGAATTCGAAGTGAATCATGATTAACAGTCTATGGCATGATTTTCGTAAAAGAAAAAATGCATATCATGATGAAACGTCCCTTCTTACTTTTTGAAAAATCGTTTTTCTCTGGCTGTTTTCATCTTATCCCTTCAGGGAGGAAATGAATTGCACTACATGCTGCTAGAATTGAATAGGTTGTTTTCGCCAATGTTACCAGAGAAATTCCCGGGTAAAGCTTGTCTCTGTAATTTCAGCAGTTAACCCCGTTTAAACCAACCTTGTTGCTCTGTTGAGCAAATAGTCTTTGGAGGGGCAAATGCCTTCAACTTTATTAATCTCAAGATGCCTGAACAGGAAGTTGTCTGATAGATTCTGGATTATTAGTTGCCAGCCTGAAATGGCTAAAACTTGCTATTACCTTTTAGCGTCATGACATAGACACTTGATATAGTCAGACTTCACATCGTCTGATAACTAGAAAAAAGTTCTGTTTTCAAAATTTTCTACTCTTCTCTGAACAGCTCTTTTTGCATTACTTTTTGTTAATTTCGGCAAAATTATAGCCCAATACGATATCCACATACTCCATTCAGTGAAAAGGACCGACTCCTTGCCACACATGCGGCAAGGAGGGGGAGGGGGGATTATTTCAAAAATGACATTCTCTTAGAAAAGGACAGACTCCTTGCCGCAGGTGCGGCTAACTTGTCGCACATGTGGCAAGAAGTCACGGAATAATTCCAAAAGTGCCACACTCTCTGGGTATTGTCTCCAAGAATTCCAAGGACAGCAAACTCTTTTGATACAAATGGTAAAAAGACTTGGATTTTGGAAATCCATTTTGAAATTGGAACTCGTTAAGAATGGAACTTACCAAATGGATTACACAAAAAGTTACGTAGCATTAATGGTTAGCTAAAAGGCTAGTCAAGTATGTGTTAATTGCTTTGTACGCAATGTGAACACAGTGGTAGCATAGACCAATTGAGAGCTCAGATCATGTAACAACCTCAGAATTAGTTACACTCCAACACCACATTCGATCTACTGGGTTGTCTTTGTTGTATTTTCGGTATGTACATTTTATCAATGTTTCTACATTGTTGGGATTGTTGGTCATGTTGTCTGTGTGAGCCATGTATTCGGGATGCAGTCATCAATGTAAATTCACACAATTAAATAGAAAATTAGGAAAATAAACACAGTACTTTCAATGCATTTAAACTGTTTCTAGACGGAAAGTAAAAATTAAGCGACTAACATATGCACGTTGAAGTGAAAATTAAATGATTTTAATAATGCAAAGGGTTAAAGGTTCCGTGCACATGTATGGGCGGGAGTTTGACCATAGAAGCGCTGTACATACGGCCCTCTCGCTGTAAGACGTATTAACAGTTGTAAATGATACAGAGTCGTACAAAGTTACACACAGAGTTTACCACAAAATCCATACTATGGCAGGGGATTTTTAGTTTTAATTGTCATGTCAAGCTAGGGTAGACAATCCATCCCTTTACTTTACCCTAGCTCAGACAGAGTGATCAACATTATTGAAACTCAAAAACTCTATGAAGATCCATATCATCGATTTTAAAGAATTTGACATTCTTTACATGAACCCATACAGCTGTGGTATTGGTCGTTAAACTCAGTTGCTATCATTACCTCATATTCGAGATGAAGCATTCTAGAGGCAGTACGGGCATATAGTGGGTGACGACAATTTTTCTGCTGAGGACAGCTTTGCGACCTATTGCAAGCACCACATTTGAATTTGGTGCTTTATAAAAGTTTGATTCAAGACTTTTGTTGAAGCGTAACGAACAGCTGCTCTTATTGGACAAATCGCTGCTACAGGATAAGATACTTTTCAAAAGATTTGTACATTCCTGTGACAGCGGTAGTAATCTGCGTTCAAAAGTGGGACCGACTGCATGATGTAATGGAAAATAAGCCAGAGAGCCACAACAAAAAATAAGGCCGTGTACAGGTCGGCCTTAAACCAATCTGTCCGTCTAAAACCCCATCTAACCTAACCCCTCAATGTTAGGAGGAGTACAAGGTAACAGGTCAGACCACCCACAACTAATCATAAGAATGAGAGCTACAAGATATGAACCAAGTGACCAGGTGGAAGTTTTTTTATTTAAAAGGCCGAGTGTAGCTTGTTGAGTTAGTTAGATAAGATTTAACGACACACCGACATGAAAATGTTATATAGTGTCATACTTTTCAATACTGTTCAAGTTCTCCCGTTTTGTCACCTCTTACTACAGGCAAGGAATACCTTGAGCATATTCTACAACCCTCGACCCACAGGGAGCGTCATATCCAGGGCCGTGTAGCTCGATTAATTTAAGATCTGAAACCATTGGGACAGAAGATACTTGCACAACGTACGGGAAATGGGAAAGGGAAATTACACATACAAGAAAAAAGACTGCAAAGTTCGATTCTGGAATACGCCTGTATATCTGACTTACATGTGAATTGGAATTTAACTTGAAAGTCACCTTATTGGAACCGAGGCCCGTTCCACAAAGAGTTACGCACAATCTTAAGTATGATTTACTGTTGACTTAAGTATGGGGAATCAAACTTAAGATTGTGCGCAACTCTTTGTGGAATGGGCGCACGGTCAGCAATGCGCATACTTGAACCGGCTTCGAGAGCCATTTCCAGCGGGGTATCAGTGCAAATTTAACACGTACATATACAAACTAAAGAAGCAACGCATTTCGTATTTTTTGTCCTGGATTGTGTAGTTTCACATACAAACAAGATCCAGACAAAAACTTATACGAACTTGATGAGATCCCATGTGTCTAGGAACAGACACTGAGGTCAAATGTCCTGTTATACAACTGCATAATTATAGTGCAAGTATGTCAGATATAAAGAGAGACATAATACTTTGGCAGCCTACTTATTCACAACATGTACATTGGCCGATCACCCAGTGCAGCTACAAGTAATCCTCTAATCCTCTGTAGTCATTTGCCCTTTCTGGCACGTATTCAAGTCATACTACGACGTGTACAGTGAACTATAGTTACTATAGACACCTGTTAAAAAATTGCCCTTATTAATGGGTGTAGTCAGTATGCGGAATAATAACGAAAAATTGGTCTAGCATACATTTAGCACATACCTCGTGTGAATCCTCATTGACACATGAAACAGCTGGTTGGAGTCCTTCTTCTGCAAATTTTGTTTTCATGGTCATACACTTGTTTGCTTCTTGTGTTGATACCGTACACCATCTTGCTTCGCTACTATCTTTAGGAAAATTACAAAGATTACTTCTTGACAGCTATGCCGAGAAAATTAGTCCTACATATATGCTTAAACAATACCATAAAATTACAACATATTCTGCAGCTGATGTACCAGTGTGTAATTCATTAACCGTTTATGTAGTATATGAGACCAAACCAAAATCACTTTATTTGAACTGTGGGTAGGTTTTTTATCGATAATAGGGACAACCTTACAAAACTCCTAGATTAAAAATAGTGGTAGGGGGAGAAAACACCCTCTGAAAATGCCCCCCCCTTCTGAGGTAGATACAAAAGTAGAACTGCCGAAAGAGATTGTAGTTCTTCTGGTAAATTTCTCCATATCCGGTGATCCCCTTCACTAACCTACATGTTGCCTGCACTGCTTCACAAAGAGAATTTCTGAAGTCTACAGTAAAAACCAAAGCTTTATGAGGCGTGTTCGCACAAAAGAATCTAATCTAAGAGACAACCGTCACCTTCGTTGTTTTTTTTGTGTGGCTGAGTAGGGCGAACCCTTTGAGATATGAAGGGGAGGAAATTTCAAATTTTATTGCGCATCGTGGCGACTGTCACGTAAACATGCAATTGCAAAATAGTTCCTTATAATGTAGTGCCTCCTACATTCATATCGACACATCCATGGCTTTGTTCATCATACGGAACTTTATAAAATCTGGATTAGGCTAACAGAGTGTTTTCGCATTACTCTACAGATGGTAACACACGGCCCCACACAAATGGCCCGTCAGCTGCCTTTCAGGTGGCTACACGAAAAACGTACTACACTAGATTTTCGCATCAAAAGGGGCGTGGCTAGTGGCGTCATTGAAAGCACTTTATAGCTAGTTCGTATTTTCCAAGAGCTTGAAGTGAAAATGAGCATGGGAGAACGACCTATACTGTTTTTTTTTTTCGAAAAAGAAAAGGAGGGTTTTTCCCTTGCCTCTAAGGAGGGGGGGGGGGATTGAGAACACCTGTGGTAATCCTGCAATCCTGGACCATTATGCGAAGACTAAAGCGGTGAAACAGAAAATACATATGGAATTCACGCACCCCATGTTCACTTGCTCATTAACAGAAATGACGGAAAGGAAAGCAAAACAATTTTAAGCATTCTGTTTATCATGTGGCGCTTTCCTGGAAGATTATAAACTAAAATGGTAATTGTGGAAGTCACAGGGCGCCAAGTCGAATGAAGCCCGTATGGCGAGGCAAGTTTGTGTATGTCCACGGAGCACAATTCTTCAAGGGAGGACGTTGCTAAGAAAACACATGTAAAGATTCCTAGCCTTTCCTTTAATCTGTGCAATGTGTAAAGTATAACTAAGTATAAGACGGAAAGGACTGATGGACAAATAATAGAACGGATCCAGTATAATTACATTGGAGAACTTTTCTTTACATTGTCTAATCCTGATTTGCAACTCTTCGAGTTGTTGACTGCCTGGATTTGACGTAATAAAGAACTGGCAATTGTTTAAGGGATATATATGGTGCTACAACCGGTTCAAAATTTACAGAGATGAATGCCTCAACTGCATTCACGTAACCACTCTTCTGATAAAATCTAATACATATTAGATTATTTGCCCGTTACTTTTCTGGTACAAGTCTTCTATGAAGGTAAAATGCACTTAAGCCCATCACTGTTTGCTAAAATTGGATTTTCAGAAAAGGGTCCAGAAAGTTTCATTGGAAACTGATGTTATAGGGTGAAGGATTGTAAATTGCTTGAAAGGTTGACATGGCACGGTCAAAGTAAAATCTCAGTAAATATTCTTTTGGTACACCTTGACATAAAGAGAATGTTTTCCCTACTAAATTATGTCCATAAACTGCGGAATACGACGTTGTGAATTCCCAATTAGGCCAAGCTCAGCCCATTTGAAATCCGAAAGCGAAAAACGTATGTAAGCACGTCTCAAGATGGCGAAATCATTGGAGGCACGGTTAGCAACACTGTACCAGGGAGCTCACAATCATCGAATCATGTGCATGGTAACGCGTTTACGCGAGTACATCATTGCAAACATTGATGCTACGATAGCAGCGTGCCTGATTGCTTATTCCCATTAATCGCAGTAGCACCTTCACCAAACAGTTCATAGAGTAAAGACGCGCTTGTAGTGGGGACGCGGTTGGTATGGATTATCCATACATGTTCATAGCAGTTCTGTATAGAGGCTTTGCAATTACGTCACGGAACCACCATACTGGAGGACATTCATGCCAAATACACGTGGCGTTGTGCCGAACGCCCTGCACAGAGTGCATCGTGGTAAGCACGATGCGTACACATTCAACGAACAAGCGCGCCCAGTGTGGTTTACTACGTAGTTACATGTCTGTACTCCAGCATGGCCTCCGGAAATTATTATGACGAAAAGTGAAAAGCCTCTATAGCTTCCGGGCCGCGTCTTTCTGGCACAAACACAGAGCTGTTTTTACACATCCGCATATACACGCAAACATATTGGCCAATGATATGCTCTGAATCCCCAACATGGTCTGCGCCTTGTGCTCTGTATGTGGACGAGTATTGTGATGTAATCTTTTTCATGGAGTTGCCAAGAAATAATTATCTCACTGAGTGCCAAATTAGCCTCACATCTAGATGCTCGTCCTAAAATAGGACGGGGTTTGTTTCACCAATTGCGTCATAAAAGTCAGGTGACCTGTTCCGGCATATTTCGAAACTGGATTTTGAACATTGTTTCTTCAAATAACGTTTATGCCGAATCGTACCGTTTTCAACTGCGGTGTGAGATGATATTTGTAAACTACTGTATGGAATCTTGCAATACACAAAGTTTTTGTGGCCTTGTCATGCCCACTTTAAAGGTACTAACGAATATATTGCGAATGATTTAAAAAATAAAACAAGAAGATTAGCATGTGGTGTTGGCGAAAAATATTCATATGTGTGAAACTGGCAGGAGTTCATTGCATACATGGACGTAAGTTCTTAAATTCACCCTCTTTTTTAACTATTTCTTATCCAAGATCATTTGCTCACAGGGTGAAGGAAGGTTTAGAATGTTACATTCCGACCACAATGTCTTTTACCATATCATTTGTTTTAATCTTTGTATATTAGATATGATTTGTATATAAGATGTAATTTTCGCCAAATTCTGCAAAGTCCTAACGGTACTACAGTTTTTTAAGCAAATAATCACTGTCCGCATGCAACCAAAGTTTATTTTTAGATCATAACTCCGGACACCGAAAACCTATATAGGGACTACCATGTTTGATGTACAAGGCATCCTTCAAAAATTAAAATATTAAAGTAAGCCACATCTTCACATGAGGCACTTATGAAATTAGCCAAGTATTAGGAATCTGCATTCAAACTTCAGTTTTGAAGTACAGTGTCAAAGTTGAGACATGTTAGTAGACCTAGCCCACAAGCTTAGCCTGGCTTTAAAAAATCATCATCTTAAGAGTTAGCTGGTCATACATTGCTTATTTTCCCCATGCCTTCGTTCAATTACGTAGTTATTGAATCTGAGTTGCTATGAACACTGCACGTAGTAGTCATATAGATCCAATTTTTCAATAAGCTTTGCCCTGTAAGCAAGCCTGTTACCAAGACGTATGAACGACAGAAGCTCTCGATCCTTGGATTTTTTCTCAATATTGGAATTTCATAAGTAAAGTTTTTGTATGAATACATTTAAGTATGTTCAGGTCCCGCGAATTCCCCTCCCCTAGGAACTTCCTCGTATCCCTTCAGTACCTATTCCATGCAGTTTAAACTGCATGGAATAAAAACTGGGCTGATAAACTCCAACTAACCAACTAACTAACTAACCAACTAACTAACTAACTAACTAACTAACTAACTAACTAACTAACTAACTAACTAACTAACTAACTAACTAACTAACTAACTAACTAACTAACTAACTAACTAACTAACTAACTAACTAACTAACTAACTAACTAACTAACTAACTAACTAACTAACTAACTAACTAACTAACTAACTAACTAACTAACTAACTAACCAACTAACTAACTAACTAACTAACTACCTAACTAATTAACTTTCTAACTAACTAACTAACTAACTAACTAACTAACTAACTAACTAACTAACTAACTAACTAACTAACTAACTTCTTCTAACTCACAAACTAACTAACTAACTAACCAACTAACTAACTAACTAACTAACAAACTAACTAACTAACTAACTAACTAACTAACTAACTAACTAACTAACTAACTAACTAACTAACTAACTAACTAACTAACTAACTAACTAACTAACTAACTAACTAACTAACTAACTAACTAACTAACTAACTAACTAACTAACTAACTAACTAACTAACTAACTAACTAACTAACTAACTAACTAACTAACTAACTAACTAACTAACTAACTAACTAACTAACTAACTAACTAACTAACTAACTAACTAACTAACTAACTAACTAACTAACTAACTAACTAACTAACTAACTAACTAACTAACTAACTAACTAACTAACTAACTAACTAACTAACTAACTTACTAACTAACTAACTAACCAATGCAGTTAAAACATTGTTAAAACTTTTTTGTATCTCACCAGCGGAAATAATCTTGTTCGTATCCCATATACAAACTAAAACAAGAACGCCAAGAAACCTGAGGTGTTCGATAAACGCCATCCTTCCAGCTATAACAGGCAACAATGGAACACCATGGAAGGTAGCTATGCACGACTCAATGGAAATCTCCAAGTACAGGTTTCATCATTCTCTTATGGGATTTTGCCCGATTTTCAATCCGGGGAAGTGATCTCACATTTAATTTGTCAAACACAGAGGGCGGTATTCCATGAAGGAGTATATATATATATATATATATAGCAAATTTTATCCCGCATTTTATCCCGCCATTAAAGTTATGTCCGATTGGTCAGATCGAGATGAACATATCTAGCAGACCAGTGATTAATATTTCCCATAAAGACTCGCTATATGATTGTTTAGGGGTCGATGCCATAGGAGTAAGACGGACCAGATGCAAAATTCCCAACACATCCAAATAATTCAAACCCCCGACAAGGGTGACAGGTGGTCAGAAGGATGGCAAAAAAGACAAGAAAGTGGCCTTCTGTCCGTACTGGTACGTCATACCTGAGGAGAGTTATGTCAAACATTTCAAATGCGTAATGCTAACAACTCCCTGGTGGGACCAGGGAGTTGTTAGCAACTGGGAACAAGTGTGGATAAACGCTGGGGCCATATGGATTACCACAGCAGACTGGGTAAAGATAACAAAATACAAAATGATTAGTAGGAATAATGTAGAGAAACCATCAGATGTTTCAAAGAATACTGCCCATCGTCATTTTATGACCTAGTGCTGCATCTGGCACCAAATGTATGACGTTATTGCCCAAACTTCCGCACAAAACTTTTATTAAGTCTGACAAGGGGTACTTATGTAGCACGAAGGGAGCAAACAGTTTGCAGAGCACAATAGCGTGCTTTCGATTCATGTCACAATTTGTACGTCACGCCCACTGCCGGGCAAAGACGAACAGTGTTGTAGTGTATTAAGTTATTAGTGAGTCGTCAAGCTGCTCCTCAGCATTCTTTACTTACCAGATTTTGTACATTAGAAGATGAGGTTTGTGACGTTTGTGAAATAACTCCATAGTCCAAAGAAGCTTCATTTAGAGAACATTTCCAAAACACGGCAAAAGCTCTTCTTTCGTGGCTCGTTTTTAAACCTCAAAAACATGAGTGAGAAGAAATAAGAAGAACATTCTTGGACAAAAGACCTTGATGCTTAAGCTTTTTACACGGAAACCAAAGAACTCATAAAAAGCTACTTAGTTTAACCATACCGAAAGTTTGGAGAGTCTAGCAACCATTGAGGAATAGAATGGATTCTCAGAGATATTTAGTTTGAAGGAGAATGGGGAAGGGGGGTGCTCAAAAGCGGTTTGTTGGAAAGTGAGGTACAACAGAATTCCTTCGATTCCCTCGGTTACGCGCATTTTGTAGTCGAATTCAATTCAGCGTCACCAACTGAAACCAGCAGTATTAACTACGGAAGCCGAGAACAGTGCGGTAAGAAGAAAACGCGAATTGATTTCTCTCACTTACCATGCCAACAGATCAAGGGACCAAAGGAAGAGGGCGCACTTCCAAAACATTCCCTTAAAACATGTAAACTGTTGCATATCCTCAAAATGGATGGACGAGTCTCAGTGCTATTAGAAACAGAGCCTTCTAGACAAGAATATATCGGATCCTTTTATTCTACCGTTAATACAACAAAGAAAAAATTATGAGAAATACAGGTAAAATAAGGTTTATGTTAGTAACTAGTGCTAACTAGTTATTCCAGGTAATGAAAACGAGCAATGCATTTGAGGAAGGCCCTAAGCTATTCTGTTTGCTCGAGTAGTCATTTTTCGAGAACCATCATGCTAATGACGGTAAAGTCCTCGCAAAAGTACGTAAAGTTAATCAGTTCAGAATACCCCTAGCTAGACTATCTGCTAATCGTGTTAGGGTCTAACGCTGGAGCATTCGCCTCTCACGCGGAAGGCTCGGGTTCGATTCCCAGGTCGAGCCTAAAAATGGAACCTACTGCCGTTGTCCGTGATGCTCCTCATTAGTAATGAAGAAGGGGGAAACAAGCCAGTGAGCTACAACTGGAAAAAGGCCGTGGCCGGCTCGACTTGAACCAATAGATTGGAAACTGGGTCATAAACTCCATCTAACTAACTAACATTCTAACCGTAGATCGTAGACTTGGCAACATAACCAAGACCTGAAAATTTTTTGTATGTTGGTCCAATTGATTATGTCAGGGATTTTTGTGGGGATTGTTGGGGCGTGCGCTGTCATGGTTGAAAATGAAAGAAAAGAAAGAATGAAAATAAAAAAGAAAGGGGGAAAGTGAAAAACTCTGAAAAATGAGTACTCAAGCAGAAAGACTAGCTTAGGCCTTTTTTTGAAGGAAAATCATGTGCCTAACAAATGAATTCTCTAACTTGTTAATAACGTGTCCCATAATTCATCAAAATAGGTGGGGGCATTATCTGATACTACGTATGCAGTATCTTGTTTCAAGTTTTGAATTTTTATGCGTTCTTAACGGATATACTGTGTTGTAGTTACACAGGAAGCATCTTTGTGTTGTGGGTGGATTAAAGACCGCAGATGCTTTGAAGTACTGCTCTGTTAGGTTTCTAAAATATTTACTACTATACATGTTTCTGCTCTTGGTTTTTAGGAGCTTCATCAGTAGTTGGACTTTTTAGTTTTTCCCGGTCTTAATTCGATAGAGTAACTCTATCGAATTTGCTCTCTTAGCCCCCCCCCCTCCATGAAAGAATTGAGGTAGCAATAATCATTCTCCTCGTTAGTTTTTCCAGTCACCGTGGTTTTTAATTAATTAGGCTTTATTTAGTTTGGGTGCCCTGTCAAAGGCTCGGACCGGTGGTGTCGAAAAGTTTGACACAGATTCGGATTTTCCGATATTAAGTGCCAGTGTATTAGCACTGCAGGTTTTGTTGTAGCTCTTTGGTTTTCGTGCAGAGTATAGCGTACCCCGATTGTTTTAAATGTCGATGGAGGACTATAAGGCTTAATATTTTGATTCAAGGACGGGGTAGCTATCAACTGTCACCCCTACTTAGAGCTAAGCCATTTCATTGAGGTAGTGGTACATATCATATTACACAAGTAGGCAAATTTAAAGTTCTTTCCGATCACAGATGCAGAAGATATTTCCTACAAACTCGGATGGCAATCGATTCGAATTCATTTTGGTTTGGCTTTGCCTTTATCATTTTATTTGTCCCTCTTTTTACCTAGTTCCGCTCTTCTTTGTTCTGCTTTTCTCCTGGCTTGATCATATATTTCATCTTTCTTCTTCCTTCCCCTTTTTCTTCTCATTTCTTTTCTGTTGCTCTCATTTCCCCACTCTCTCACCAGTGACCACTGGATACCCGCCTGGTAGGAATTCTTTGGGGAAAAGGTTTAGTTACAGAATTTTGGTGTATACATCAGATTTTGAACTTAGCTTTATTTTACAGGTCAAGAACAGTCCCCCAAAACTTATTTTGAAGCAACAGCTGAATATCACGATTTTGTTCTTATTCTTCTTCAATGTGTCTGTAATCATATTTTTAGACTTCAATATTGCAACAATGTAAAACAAGCAGTTACCACTAGCAAATTTCACAATTAAGGAGGAAAAATGTTGTCACATGACTCCCAACAGTCAGTCATAAAACAGGACAGTCTAACACACTACTTCAAGTTAGGGTGCCTGCTCTCACCATTTAAGAAATTTATTGGGATTGAGTTGCAACCAAATGTAGTAATTGTACCTTGAATCGGTCGCTGAGTATAACTTTAGCACATAAATACAGTAGAGAATAACACATTGGAACTGTTACTAACCAGCTATGGTATCACAATGCTGCAGTCAAGCGCCTTCTGTGGATGAGTTCATTGAAGATTATAAGTTTAGAACAAACTACCTGCAGGGATTCGTTGATTTCCTACCATGCCATCGAAGCTTAGCAACCGGTAGTTCTAAGGTTCGATTCCTGGCCGGATCATAGTAATGTGGTCTTTTCATCCAAGAACATTCTACGGTTTCCCCATCTGAAATGATCTTTCTCAAAGAAATACCACCCAATTTGATCCACATTTTTGAGTTAATTGCCACCCTATGTGGTGAAGTAATTCACAGATCAACGGCTTCTCGTGGTCGGTTAGGGTTGTAAAACAACTCCTCTTCAAGGCCTGGTTATCAAGGCATTAATACGGTCTTTAACAAATTTCCTTCGATTCGTTATGAATCGTTTTCTCTTCCAGCGGGAATGTAGAGGCGCATTGTTTATTTTTTTGTACAAAGTTTCAATTTGGAAATGAGCACTGCATTTAGGAGTTTTGCACTTTGATTAGTGTACTTTATAAAAGCCAAGTGAGTCATAAGTTCATCTTTCAGCAGATTGAGCAAAGTTGCAATGGGAGAAGCAAACATTTTCTAAAATGTAGTAATAAAAGTTCTATGTTATTATTTATCTGTTCCACAGAATTTTGCTCAGGTTAGTTGATTAGCTATAAGAAGTTTTGCAAAGATATCTAATCCTCGGCCTGTTTTACAAGATCGTGGAAACAGAATGTACTAGAAGTTACACTATTGAACTATTCAAATATACTACGAAAGGTCCATACTTTTAATACAAATAATAATGTGTTTTTTAACATGCACATATGCAAGAACCTTAATAAGAAACATTTCTACCTAAAACGAAATTCTTCGTGACATGGGGGTGAAACGAAGTGATTTCACCCTTCTTGAAGGGAATTTCACTCCTCTGGGAGTGAATTTTATTTTTCTTGGATTAAAATAACATTCTTTACTGCATTAAAGAGTGAATAAGCTCATTCTTTGGTTTATAGACTTTAGTGTAGCTGGTGAGATCCAGGAAGTTTGTAACGTAAATCAGATACCTCCTCTTAGATGGTGGTATGATCAAATAACTGATCGTCGTACCTCGACTTGAAAAAAGTCGTCCACTTTACAAACTTGTAGACAGACTAATAGCTAAAAAAATAACGTTCTCATGTTACGTATTGATAGCCTCCTTTGCATTTGGTTTCACATAAGATAACATCATATTACTTATTGCTTGGTTAACGCGACCGCACACGTGTATGAAACTCTCCTCTACAAAAAGAGGAAACTAAGGGTTAAAAAATTGAGTCCAAAACTTAATAAAAGTTTAAACAAATTGCGTTTATTTTGACGAAAGTTTGATAAAATGAATTTATAAAGTATAATGAAATTCATTAGGCAAAATTCGCCATGCACACACTTGCAAAATGAAGGACTTTTCGGTGATGAGGTAAAGACAAACGCATGAAGTATTTACAATAATTGATTACTCTGATTTAAACCCATTCTCTTCCTCCCACCAATCACCGGCAGGACGCTGCAGTCAATTAGCAAACCAACCGTAAGGTTTTCAGAGACAACTTTTCAAGCTGTAGCAATAAATGGCAGTAGCAGGTGTGCATAAATCAGCTAACACATGACTGTTACATATAAGTACAGACTAATAATACAACATTTCATATCAACTTTCGTGCAAATTTCAGACCAGTTTAAAGAAATGCATCCTTTTATTTAAAAAACCCATTGGAAGCAAATTTATGCTGTGAAATACATTTTTAGGCTTTACAAGGGTGAGATAAACTATAATTGATCCGTTTTTAACTTGAAAAAGCTCTTACCCTTGGATTTCAAGGTGAAGCTGTTTAGAGTTTTTGACGGGTAGTTTAGTAAAGCAACTTAGTATTATATGTTATGTCTTGGCTTAAGTTGTTCGGTGAAGAGTCGTTGTGATAATATTTTATCAAGTATGTTAGCTACCCTGAAAGATCATGAACATTCGCTGAATGAATATGGAGGTTCCCATTTATGTCTTAGTTTAGAACAAAACTCATTAAAAATGTACAAGTTGATCATCACAGGTGTACTTGTTATGAAATTTGTAAAAAAATCTTCGAACTTGAGAGCACGTTTAATTGAAATTGAGTATTAAGTGTAGCATTTTACATAATATAATGTTGTCGGGCTGTGACCGTTCTGTTCTCGAGCTCTCCTTAGCCTTTACATTAAAAAAATCCCTAAGCTTAGCCATCAAGTAACATGATACTATCTATTCCATTCCTTGCTTTATTTTTCGTGTTCGTTGTAACACTATACTCCTACAAACGAGTCCACTGCAAAAGCCCTCTAAGCTTATCCATCAAGTTACACGTTAATTGATACAATCTTCTCAGCTTTCCCCTTTTCTTGTTCTTTTAACACTGCGCCAACTTGCAATTACTTCGATATTATATTAATTTTAACGGCACATGAAAAATATAGTATTCTCACTTTGAATGGCATATATTTAAACAATACTATTTTAAAAATACCATACAAAATGCCTTATGACGGAATTAGCGTTTTATTAAGAAATGTTGCATGGATAGTTCTTAGGCATGTGGACCTGGCAAGATTTCGAGGGTAGGCCCATCAATACTTTGAAAATTGTGAAATTTAACTGTTTAAGTGTTAAGCATAAAATATTTAATTGCTAAACGTTGTTTATAATTTAGGCCAAAATGATTTTGAAACTTGGGTGCTAAATAAGTGTTTAACCGTGGAACGTGTTGTAACAACCACTTTTGTAATAGGTAACCTATTTTGTAATAAATTTACCACTGTTGTAATTAATTCATATTCACCCAACCACTTTTGTAATGGAAAATTATTTCAAACACTTTTGTATTCTCAAATAAACCACATTTTTAATTACAGTTAGCTATAACGGTTGAGGGCATGATTTTTGAAGAATTTGCTTTTTTTTACATGCATGAAATTTGGTACACAGTTAGGGTAGGCTGTGACTTAAGAGAAACACTTTGTTATAAGAACTTCGGATATTTGTCCACTGTGGGCAATGCTGCTTCACCCGTATCTTGGTTTACTTTTGTTTAAAAACTGTTGCTTTAGCCGTACAAAAGATTAACAAGAGCAAAACAAAAAAATATTTCGTAAGGATTCTTCTCCTTACTTTTAAAGTGTACGATTGTTTCTTCTTTAGAAGGCCTTTTGCTTTGTCCGCAATTTTAGTTGACATGAATTTCAACCAAAATTTATCCAAATTTTTAATTTTTGTTATCTTAGCGTAAAATTTTATTAACAATATATTTTAATAAGATGGAAATAATATATGAAAATACTTGTAACACATTTAACAATTTAAACCAACCAGAGAAGGCAGACAGTATTTAAAACTCATTTTCGGTACATATTTTTTTCTGATCAAAGTTGACCAAGATGGCGGCAAGAGCAAATTGGCCGACAGTGTTGAAATTACATGTGTTTTTGTAGAAAAAAAATAATCCTTAAAATTCAAATGTCAGTTTTTCTTTATATCTGTTCATTCGTTGTGCCTGATGATTTTAATTAAAATTTGGGAAACATTTTGAAATGGCCGCCATTTCGTTCTCTGAACAGATATGAGAAGTCCTTACAACCAAATGTTTTCCTGTAGGTCATACTCTAACTGTAACAGAATTCATGCTTGTAAGTAAATCCTCCAAATGCAATGCTCTCGTCTTCCATAGCCTATTATAATTATAAAAGTGGTTGACTAGCGATTACAAAAGTAGTTGAAAGAGATTTATATTACAAAAGTGGTTGGGTGAACATGAATTTATTAGCAAAGCGGTAAATTAATTGAAAAAGTGCTGACCTATTTCTAAAATGGTAGTTATTACAAAAGTGGTTGTTGTTCACGTCTTTTGAAATCGAACGTTTCTCAATATAATAAGATGCATAATCGAACACACTCAGTGAAATGAAGTTCAAAAGTCGTCATGGTTTTAGAAGTGAATAATGAGTACTGTTGTAGCCTACGTGAAGGGGGCGGGGAAGGGGAACACAGGGCCGACTGCGCCCTTAAAATTTCCACAAAATCTAAAAGAAGCCCAGGAATGAGGAAACTGTGAGTAGGAATTTGGAAAATATTCGGACAATCACTTGAGTTTAAATTTATGGATATAGTCCTAATGGTTTTACAGAAAAGTACTTAGCGTGCCCGAAATCTTGAAAAGGTACGCCCGATAAAAGGAAAGAAACTCGAGTCCATGGTCGCGGTATAATTTCCATGAAAGTATAACAAGATTTAAAAAAAAAATCGCTACAACTCGGGCAGCGCAAAAAGCTATTATCCGTGAGTTTTACTTCACATTCCTTCACAAATAATACCTGAAATGGTAAATATCCAAATTTTCTCAATCATTTAGCCGAAGATAGAAAAGTATCAGAGTCAGGGTAACATATTTACGAAAATCAAAGATCGAAAACAAAAACAAATCGCGAAACACTTGGGAAGCCTTAGCCGGTTTTAAATCTTGTGCAACACAATATCCGAAGTGGCCGATTAAATTCATACTTTCTTATCTTTGCGTAAAAACAGAAAACACTATATATACAAAGTGAAATTTTCATGGAAATGAACGTGGAGACAAAAGATTGAGACACACTTGGTTTGATTGAGAAAACAGTTTTCTCCTCCTCAATTCATGCTGCAGCATTGCAACAAGTTTGACAGAAACGGTCAAATATTCCCGCGAAGGGTTTACAATACTGGGAAGGTTTCAATTGCCAAATTAATTAAACGAACAGATGGGAGGGTGTTCAGATGCAGCGCCCAATATTTTGCTATCTATCCTGCACCAACAGGGATGAATTCGGGCAATGGTTTGTCAATTTGGTAATATCTTTTTTAATACTATATTGGTTCAATGGGAGAATATCTTCCCCTGGGCCTGCCTGAAAATTCTTTTAAACCCATCTCGTCACGGGACGTTGTTTTCGAAAGGTGTTACTAAAAGAAGTAAAGTTATTTATAGTCGGGAGTTCGGTCAGTCACATAGACAACGTCATCAATTCCATATATATTGACTTTAAACAAGAGTCGCAATAAAATAAAATACATAAGCATGTTTTCAATTCCGTTTCATTGTTTTTTCACCGAAAAACGTACAAAGCCACCTCATCGAATGGCAGAGGTACATTTTATCAAGTAAATTTTTCTCATCAAAATAGCGACTTCTCAGATCCTTCTTCTAAGCCTAGAAACGCCCGGAATTTTTGTACGTTATTTTCGCCAACGAATGACGTCGCTCGGCTTAGTATTTCTGGCTGGAATTTAGTGGACAAGAACGTTTTTCTGGAACTAAAACTCAACATAGCGACTGCGTGGATACTCCTTGTAAGGCTGGGAAACATCATCTTCAGCTGTCTGAGGGGGTATTTTCTTTCAAAATTTTCTGTTCGCCACGCGGTAACTAATGGTGACTCTCCCCTTAGTCTTTCCGGTAAGATTATATTTTTGGGGCAAAAAATCTTCTACCCCTTTAGCTGATATACTCCCGTCCGCCTTTAATAATGGCAATGACTTATAAATACATGTAAACGTCTTGTTAAAGTGATAACTTTTTGTTAGCTTTTTTAGGTTAGTTGTTTGTCTAAAATATAGCATAATTGATAATGCACTTGCATGGTGTGTAACAAGGAAGACAAAATCAACCGGGTGATAAAGTGGATCTAGGAACCTGAAAACGTCATTTCCTGATTTTCGGAAGTGAACGGGCCCCGACGGTTTGAGTTGAGGGAACCGTAGAACAAATACACTACAAAGTACCGAATCATCACTCAAATTGTTTTTGTTTTAATGAAAAAGCATTCGCCGGTCTCTATTTTGCTCCCATTTTTGTTGCAAAAGGAAACATGCCATTTTTGACACATTTTCGTTGTTAAAGAAAGCAGTAAAATTATTTACTATTTGCAAGCACGACCGTACCATTCCTTAAAGAAATACATATTCTCCATTTAATTGCATCATAACCATTCCTCTACACGGGTATCCATTTCGTGATAACTGATTGACCCTGCACGGATACAAACGAACCCTATTGAGAACGGTGTCATGACTTTGATTAGAACTACCCTTGGTGTACTCTGTCGGGTAGAGAGGCGGGCAAGCTGTGGATATAAAAGTTAGTAAACTGAAAAAATTCGAAGCATTAAGGAAAGATAGCATTTCAAATGAACACTAGAGTTTTTCCTCAGCTGTATGACACCCTTTTGTCGCCTCTTCCTTTCCCCAATTTAGCCCTCTCGGGAAGTTGTAAGGGATAGAGGGACAACGACTTGAGACTAGGTGTGAATGAAAATAGGTAGGCGGTGGCACTAAATCGTTAGTTCTATCGAATTAAGACCAGGAAAAAGTAAAAAGTTTAATTTTTAACTGATAAAACTCAACATCTAAAAATCCAAGAGCAGAAACATTTCTAGTTAAGGCTTAGAAACCTAACAGAGCAGTACTTCAAAGAATCTGCGGTCTTTAATCCCATCCCCACGGTACAAGCTAGGCTAATTAAAAGACAGAACACCCGTTAAAACACATAGCAATTCAAAATTTTACACTCTAAAATCAAGAGAGTCAACCTTTAATAGAGTGGAAAGGATGAATTCACTCAATTTGGATTGGCTATTTACTCCAAGAGGAGTGAAATTCCCTATAAGGCAGACGCGGTAGCCAGAGAGGGGGTGCGGGTCGAAGCGGCAGGGCCCCCATTGGCATATTTTACTTTTTTAAGTTTATTTTCAACATATCGATAGTGTTTCTACTCCTATATACGGAGGCCTGGGAGGAGGCCTGGGAGATGCCTTTTCCAGCGATCGGGGAGGCATTTTGGAATAAAATTTTTCTTGCGCTCGGCGCAAATCCAACTTCTTACCAGCAATAGGTGTGTATTTCATCTCAATACGATTATTCTAAGAAATTAGTTCGTAAAATTCATAATAATGTGTCTCCTTAAGCATACAAAATAAAGTTAAAATTATGCACCAAACCACCTATTTTCATATTAAACAACTAAAAAGCTTCACATCGAGGGAAGTGGACACACCTCACACACCTCTCCCATACCCCCTTCGCGCGGAAGCGCGTTCAGGGTCGTTCGCTTTGCTCCCTCGCATCATTTTTGGCGGCCCCAGTTAAGAAAGGTCTAGACCTACCCTTGATAGCAATAACTAAAACTAACGCTTGATGATTTATTTCATTGTTTATTTCATAATTATGTCAGACTGTTGTCATTGTGATTTCCTTCAACAAACCAGTCCAGAGCCTGTTTTTTAAGTTAGGTCTCCATAGCCTGAAGACAATGCCAGATTAAAGCTTAATTATAATTGAATAAATGCAACCACTTAGCCAAAACCATTAAGTTATACCGTTACACCTTATGTTACATATCGTCATGACAAATCGTAACTAATGTTACATTAAGTTGAGTGGCTCTCCAGTTTTTGGTACAACCGAGAACTGTCACTGAGTACATACAGCGCAAGTGATTTCATACCCGTCGATGTAAGGTCCACATTTTAGCCCGCCCCCACTCGTAACACATCTTCCCTCTACTATGTTAAGTAACCCTCGAGTAGATGATGCGCCATGTGTGAATTCCACCATTTGCATTTCTTTTGTCAACACAGATGTACATTGACCGCCTGTGATTTGCCTTGTTTACTTTCGGCCATCAGGTAACCAAAGTATTCAAGTGTCCATTCTCGTGATGGACAACCTTGTTTTCCTGGTATCATCAATTGACTAAATCGAGATGTTGCTTTGCACACGGCACATGGTACATCAAACCAACTACGAGAAGAAAGGGTCGGGAAGGTATCGATTTGGTACTCAAGACTGTAGAGAAATGCTCGACTTGCACCAACACCAGCGACAGGATCATCATAATCTGGATTTCCAGGAAGACACAATTGGTTGGCACCATTACCTTGTGCATTGTAATGAGCACCGGCAGCTGAACCTACAAAAGAATTAAACTACATTTTAAGTCGAAGCCTTTTCAAGCAAAGATCTTAAGACGAATCCGGACAGCATGTGATGGTCTGATTTCAGTCGACCATTACTGGGGCCCATTACCTTTTAATCTTTCAATTTCCTTGTTTACCTGTATCATGAATAGTTAACACTAAATTGCACCTTGATTCCTTCAGTTTCAACGAATTTGAGAGCTCGAAACTAATGTAGACGATATGAAAGACGATGTAAGGCTGATGGACGCCACTAATGACTGCCCACGGCCACTAAAAAAAGCGCTGGTCGTATTCGTCTATACGTTGATAAAGCTTTCTCTTGTTTTAAAAGAATTTTTGAGTTAAATTTACAAAGCTTAACAGATACAGTTGGCAATTTAATTTTAAATATGGACAACCGACTGCTTCTACTTTCCAGCATGTAAACTGCATGTATTGTTCATTTTTAATTACCAACCTGCATATATAAGAGTCGAGTGTCCAGGACATTCAGAATGTCCCCATCTGACGTATACAGAACCACCAGTGTTTACTGGTTGGTTACCATCACGTGGTCTCCATGATTGATGGGGACTTTCCGCATTTTCAGATGACGTGACTACTGCTGGAAGAAAGAAAAATAAAGGATCTAAAGAGACATTGAAGAGTACCACTTTGATTTCCTCTGGCAAATCCATTTCACGGGTGTTCATCCATTTGTTGCTAATATGTAATCAGAATATGACTTTGAAACTATAAACAGGGCGCACTTTAAATAAGTCTTTAAATTTATTCTAGTAAATCTTTGTGCTATTTTAATATAAATTATCAAACATGAGAGCTTTGGAAAATGTGAATACCTCGGGCTAACTCACAAATATTCAGACAAGACCGTCAGTCCGCGAAAGGCATCTCTACGCCACCATGCCAACAATATATCAATTGGCTGATTTTGACTTTGATCAGACATTGACTGATTTTATGCTACATTTTATATTTTAAAATACTGATAACGCGTACTTAATGATCGTCAACATAATTAACAGGCTGCAACAAAATGTTCTCGCATTCATGGTCAGCCTACGCTTTGATTTAAGGTTCAGACCATTTTCAGGATGTTTGTAATGTTGAGTATAATTCCGCGATTTGTTCTTTTGTATGAGCCTGTAATTCTAAAAGGAAACATGTTTTGGAATCGATAGTAACTGCCGGTTTTTTCTTCTAGTGCTGTATGAAACCGTGAGTGTCTCTGTACTGATTCCACATTAATGGAAGGAGGTTATGTACCTTTGCACATTGAATTTGACAACAAAGAAAATAAGCAACTTACCTAAGTTCAAATAATACCAAAAAGAGCGTTCTGATCAGAAAACTGATATAAGGGAGGGGATACAACGGTTATTTTAATTTATGCTAATACTCTAATACCCATTAAGATATGGTACAACAATTTCCAAATTATCTCCATTTTCAAGTGTTTGCCCTCTTGGTTTGCAATTCGACGCAATTGAAGTAGTACCACCTATAAACAGTTTCAAAACAAAAGTTTCAATGAACTATAGCTAAAACCAGGGAAACTCAAAATCAATAAGCTTTCATTTCATTCTTAACACGATAATTACAGGTTTACATAAATTTAAAACTTATCTTACTCTTTCCTTGCGCGCATGAATTATGAAATTACTGCAGTGCTTTTTCGCCATGGAAACTCTTACAAAGTGAAAAAACTATAGTTGCAAATTCATTTTAGCCAAAATTCATAATTTTGAAAAAAAAAAATTTCCATGTAAGTGTGAAATTCCCGTTCCTCGGACGTTCAAGAAATTTAAAAAGAGTGTAGATTCTAACCAAAAGAGAAATTTTATTGCTGTAAGCCTGCAGTTATGTACATCTCTTTCCGACGCCGGTACTCTGTTGTAGCCTTTTGAATGTAATTCCCACAAAGTGGTTATCACATAATGTGTCTTTTACTGTGTCTATTTTGGCCCCTTTTTCAAAGTACCAAAAAAAAGTTTTGTTGAGATGGAAGGAGGGTTGCGGTCATACAAATGCTGGAGTGAATTGTAAAGGGATACCATTTTGACAAGTGACAAATGAAAGCAAGTAAAAGACTGACCTACGGAATCCCTGCCATCCCTCCCGTCTCTTCCGGGTGGGCCTGGAGGACCTGGATACCCACGGCGTCCAGCTGGACACAATATGCAAGACCCACCAACAGAGTATGGTCTAACCGATACTGGGCATCCAATTGTTCCTGGAGTACAATCTGAAAAACAAATAATAAAATAGCATGTTACTTGGTAGTTCCAACCTCGTTTACACTGTGACAAAGAATCACGACTTACAGTTTATTCTGCTGATATTAAAACAATTACCTCTACAAGCAATTAACACCATGGTCTGCTCAACGTAAAGTATTTTTTCCTAACATACCGTTCATATCAATTTCCTCATACATTCATTGCTTACAGTATTTTAAGGTCAAGCAAGAGGTATCAGTCATAGAATGACGTATAAAAATAAATAACAAGCCACTTATTATAACTACACACTCGTTATGTATTGTAAAATAACTTCAATGACCTAAAAACTTTAAACACCTTATAAGGAAGCACACCTTATTTCCGTTGTCCCAACCACCAGCTAACGATACCCGAAATAAACGTCATGCTAGTTCCCAGCTTCTTCACACTTTTCTTATTTTTGGCCCCACCGGCTGTTTTGGATCAAATTACTTAAAAGGAAAAGTTTCAGCAGAATTGTGGGAAAAGTGTTGTGAAACTTTCATCTACATTGGATCTGTGTTCCTCGAGTATCAAAAAATAAAGTTTATACATCTATGTTCCAAAAACAGCTTTAGGTCAGCAAATGTTACATCACTTCGTCACATCGACAAGAATGTTTTCTTTGTTTTTCAGACTATTGTGTTGACCTTGAAGTAAAAAAGGGTAGAACCTCATTGTGGAGAATGCAAAGTTTGTAAAGTTACCATGCCACTTATACAATCACGTATTATTATGAGATTGTTGAGGAGAATTGTTTGAAACGGTTCCAATAAGTACCCCTCTAAATTAAAACTTGATGTGACCTTAACCCCTACTTTTAAAATTAATTTCCAGTTATGATGAACTCGTTTCAGATTGTGATAATTGCTACAAAGATAGGGGTATGTAAACAAAAACTCTTCTTCCCAAGTACAAAATCGTGCGTAACATTGTCCAAAGAATGAAGAAGAACTGTTATAATAACAAAAGAGGACAATATGAAAAAAACGTTTGGTTTAAATTGACATGGTCAGAATACCCCTCCTAATTATTGACTTGTGTAACCCGAAAACTAAAACACGTATAAAAATTAAGCTTCCTATCCCTTAATACTTTTATACACTCGATAGTTATTGTAAAATAACTTTGATAACGTAGTAAAACTTAAAACTCTTATAGGGAATCAACAGTGATTTCTGTTATCTCAAACAAAAGCAACCGATACCCGAAACCAACTTTCTATATTGAGTTAGATCACAACATGTACTTTCACCTTCTATATTTTTGACAAGACCTGTTTCGGATCAAATTGCTTGATATTGATTTCCCGTTATAACGAACCCGTTTCAGATTTCATTACTTGATACACTGATAAGGGTATTCGGGGTGCTCTCTTTCCCAATTCATAATCGAATGATTTTTGACGATTTTATTTGGGATGCAAAAGTTATTGTCCAAACAATGAAAAATTCTTGCTATGCAGTAAGCCTTTTTAGATGTGCAACAGCAGACTTTTCAATAACAAAGGAGTTAACCCTTATTTCATGACAAGAATGACGATTTACCTTTAGAATGTTTGCGTTGCATTAAGATCGAACCGAGGAACACACAGATGAAAGAAGCATGAAGTATTCTTCACTACTGTACACGACTTTCAAGTGATTGTATGAGACTATTTATGTACTACTGTGTAATTATTCAGCAGGATTAAGCAGTTATCGTATAACCACTGTAGGCCTATTGTATCAAAGAATACAAGGACGGCGATCTGTATAAATGTTGGGGAGGGAGAATTTTCACGAACAGCATCAGGCATGGCGGGTAACGAGGGCTTCTGATATGAAAGAGGGGGCACCAGCAAAGAGTTATGTTTGAAAGTACCGAAATGTGAATACCACCGTTTTCGAAAATAACATGATATGTCAAGCTTGCCATGAATAGCCTAGTGGTGTCGATGTGGCTCGTCCTGTGCACCTGCTCGCGAAATGTTTTCTCTTGTGAGAATTCCACCTTAATGAACATGGAGATTTGAACAGGGCGTTGGAAGGCAGAGTCAGCCTATCATACCAGATGGTTATTATTGTGTTTTTACTTTGAACGTTTTGCATGATAAAGAAAAAAGGTAAATTTTGAAATTCTAAAATATTGAAAGTTTTGAAAATGATGGGGCCGGAAGCATGCTTCCGCCCCCACTTCCCGGGTCAGAAAACCCCTTTTTTCCTTTTCCCAAATCTCAAAAAAGGGAAATTTCCTCCATCATAAATCAGTTTGATAAACTTTTCCTAGCTCTGGAAATGACAAATTAAAACACCACATCATCAAGAGACACCGCCAGCTAAATTGCCATTTTTGTAAACTGTCTTTCACAGAATTCCAAATTTTCTTCAAAGAAAGCTCTTGATTTCGAAACACTTAGTCTAAAAAGGAAAACAAAGTTTGGGAAACTTTTGAAATGTCTTCGAAAAAAGTGTCAGTTTGTAGGACTTAGATAACATATTAACGATTCAGTCGTCGTGCAATCTAGCAGTTTACAGTTTGGTTTCGTCGAGCGGCTCTTTGTCAGAGAGTGGGGGCCGCTTTAGAAAAACAATCATTCTCAGATTTGCCGAAATGCCACTAATATATGAAGGAAGTGCAGATTCTTTGGTAATTGCATTTCCTCATACTTGTATAAAAGGGGCAAAAATTTCGGAGCGCTTCGCCCGCCGCATTATGTTCCTGATGTGGTGATCACACTTGAAAGGAAAATCGGAAAACTTAGCAACTACTTACAAACCCGAGACATGCTATTTCCGGCTGTTTGATGGGTCGCGACTTTTCAAAATTTTCTGTACGCTCAGCGAAAAATAGTCTTTCGAGCAAGACTCCATATTCCAAGCATGGAACCATTGGCCTACCGTAGCCAAATGCTCTCATAAACAACTATCCTCAGAAACCTTTCAACCCAGGCTGCCAGTTAAGTAGTCTGTGTAGATGGATTCTTTAGTTATTGAAATGTCAAAATGTTAACAATATTACGGTCAATGTTGCAGAGCAGTGACGTAGCTAGAGAAGGCAGGGGGAGATTTTCCCTTGGCTTGAAAAAGTAAAAAATTCGGAAATATGCTATTTGAGACACCAGTCAAATACACTGCGGTTTTCCCAATTTTCCTTCGGAATTCCAAGCTGATGATCACTTCATTCAGTTTGACCCTAAAATGAAGTAAGGCCTTTACCGGTTTTTTAAGTTCCGGGTCTACTTTGCATGTTGAGAAAATGTCAACCAATCACAGAGGCGAAGGCAGGATATTTTTTATTGGGGTCCAGTTGGACAAATCATGAGTTGATTGCCCCTTATCTTCTTTCCCTTCCTTTAATTATATTTTCTTAAGAATATATAGGGTCCCCAAAATAATTCCGAATTCTTCCTAGTAAAAGTTCCATAATTGTAATTATTAGTTTTAAAAAGGCAACATTTTCCGCGCCCCACACGCTTATAATAATAGAAACCCTTAATGAAGCAGCCGCTCATAAAGCAGTCAGTGGAAAACTTTTCCGTGCCATTGCAGTGCTGTTTCCCTACTAAATTTTCTTCAATAAAGGCTTGTACGTTTTAAATATTTTGTCTGAAAAGGCAAAGTTTCTGGAACTTTTTGAATGCCGCCGAAAAGCCTTAGTCCGCACTCCTTAGATAACATTATGTAACAACAAAGATCTTAAGTCGACATGCTTTCTCAGATATATGCTAATAGTAAACGCAGATTCTTGCCCTCAAATATTCAGATTTCCTCACAGAAAACCCTGAATCTAAACTATTTTCTGCAATACAAGCTCCATATTTACAAATTTGTAAAGAGACCCAAATTTTCTTGTCGTTAGAAAAAGCGAAAAAAACTTAGTATAAAAAATGTACCTTTTGGTCAATGGGGTAGGGTGAGGTGCATGGTCCAAAATCGTTACGCCCCCCACTTTAATTTTGCTTCCTACGCCACTGATCTATAGTACTCAATGAGGCTGCTACATGAAACCCAAAGTGTTGCACGGTGAGTAACTTTCAGTATTTCCCTATAGCTTACTTTCAGTATTTCCCTATAGCTTTGAGTGCAAAAGTTAACTGCTAAAAGTTATAGCTTATAAAGTGTGTAACTGGTTCAACTTGGGCTGTGAGTCCTGCACGTTAAGAATGCCGACATTTTGCAGAAAATGTATTTGGTATATAGTAAAGGAGCTCATGAACGAATTTGCACGACAGTGGGCGCATTTCTATCTCATTAAGGATCCAGCAACCCGAAGCTGTTCCAGATGTAGCGGTTTTTAAAAACAATGTCCGGAAGCGCGTCAAAAATGTTTAGCCTTCCCCTCGAGAAATATTGAAAATATTTGGCTTCTGGTAATGAAATGTTAAAAAGTGCCCAATTTTTATACCAGACATTCCAATTTTTACAACTTATTCATAGTTTCTCTCAAAACTGCCCTGAGCTCTTCCTTGTAAAGATTCAAAGCGCATTACAGCGTTTTCAAAAATTTTCTGAGGGTTATGGAAATCCGTAATATGTAATCGGCGGTTACTCTGTGCACGTTAATAAGTGTCAGCTATCCTCAGGTTACACCTTTTACTATGATGATAATTAAAAATCATTCAACAATTAAGAAATTTGCTATCTTCTAAAAACCATACTTGGGTTGAAAAACCATGGCACCAGATATCGGGGGATACTTCCCTTACTCTACCCTGAACATTTCATTGATTCATTGAATATTTTCTACACAATATGCTGTTAGGTCTGAACAAAGGTTCTTCCAAACAACACAAAAAAGAGAACTTGTATCCATTCAATATGCTGTTCGGATGGAATAACGCCCGCACGACAAACTGAAACTCGCGTTGAACAAATTTAACGGTGGAGAAAAGCGCGCGCAGCACGCGAAAACTTTTGGAATTTAAGAACATGAATATATGTCACATCAATCGCAAAATACCAACTGCTTTTAAGAAAAAGCAATTTGGATACATATCGTATATTTTTTCTTCATGCCTAAAATATTGGGGGGGGTGATATTATGTTCCCCCTAATCCTAACCCTAACCCCCCTCAAATATTGGGATGACATGTTCCTCCGTCCCCTCTGACCGTCGCCCGTGAAAGAATACAATGACACTATTTGAAAATTTATGTCCGCACTATTCAAAGTTGTTTACAGATTCTTGAATAGCTTTTTCTGATAAACGTACTTTTTATAAATGTATTTTTATGAGATTGTTGTATAATATATTTTCTTGCTCGTCTTTAAGGAAGTTAATCAAAAGCTACCTTCAGTTTGTGAACCTAGAGTCGCCTGGTTATCCTCGTTTGCACCTCTAGCAACTCTCCTCTGATTGGTTATTTTATCTCCATTGTTCGAAAGAATTTGAATCTTGTCCTGAAATGGATATAAATGAATGCATCAATAAAACACTTTATTTCCAGCATAATATCAAATAAAAACAATGTAGATCATACAATTAAGAAGTAAATGCCAGAAAAAGAGAAAAAGAAGTTCCAAACTTATAAACTGTTTCCTTTTTAACACATAAGAACAAGATAGTGAAATAGTATAAAAACTTACATTACACAAAAAAGCAGTTACATGTTTTAGTTTTAAGTCATGACTATACACGTTATTGATCGAACGCAATTATTCTAACAAAATAATTAAAGAGGCATTAATGTTTGCTTATGCACACTTTTGAAACTATTCCGTCTTGCAATTATTCAGTCCATCATCAAGTGAGTCCAAAAGTTGATTACTGAAGTTAGTATACAAAGTTATAATTTCCTGTATGTACAAAATGTTGTTTAGAGTTATGTTTCCATTTGGTGTTATATCTGTCATTAACTGCAGGTAAAAATTATGTTGAAAGTTAATGGCAATAAATTATGGCATGCATTAAACATTAAATTACATGTCCTAAAATTTATAAGTTGTTGAAGGCTTAGAAATCTCAGACTATTGATAAGTTGAGCCGTGTGGGCTATGAAATAATAAAACAAAACGGATGATACAATATGGCAATGAAAGAACGTTTAGTTTAAATCGTCATTTTCTGAAATATTATTGACTTGCGTACCCAAGAAAAGTGAAGAAAAAATATCACAACAAGTGATATATGCAAGCTACGGTTGGCCTATGTTAATTTTCGCAAGATGAGGAAGTTTTATAAATGAATGGGGTACATTGACTTTAGCAGAAAATTTCCATCAGCCTTGTCAGCCACATGAAAATTTTGTTGATTCAGTCCAGTCTGGTTTTAGTAGATATTGCACACGACATATGTGAGCTAAATTCGCAAAACATTCCATTAGATGGGTTTTGTAAAACTAATTGCATCGAAAGATGAAAAGTCTTATAGTAGGTGATTTGATCCTGTATTGGACCATTGCCTACAATAGACCAGACCAGTCCTAGATTTTTTCTTAGAATGATGGCATTGCTGCCCATTATTGAACTGTTTCTATTGGTAAAAATGGCATATTATTAAAAACCATGCATGACAAGGATACGAGAAACTATTCTTTTGTTGTCACCTTATTGCATTCTCTCCGAGAACTCATATATATCGGTTTGTTACTGTGGAATGATCTTGATTTGAACGACACGAAAACGTATATTCTTAATTGCAACAAAGCTAATGAACATGACAAGGTGAACCCAAAGAACGCAATTCTTTACATTCTAGATATCTTGTCATAAATCTGACGCAAAATAGTGTGATCTTTTGATTACTCCCTTTCCGTCTAAATGTTTAGAAATTAAACATGAACTTGACAAAATTTTAGTATAAAATGGTAAGAATTCCCGAAAGAATTTCAATTTATTGATAAATGCGTTGTTTTGAAGAAAATCTTGGTTAAGTCTAGTACACTAGGGAGAAAACAAAATAAGTTGGCATTGGAAGACAAATTTCCCATTTCATTGATACACTTCCCCAATTCATCGTCAACTCTTTAAACCGTCAGTTTTGTGGAAACTTCGTGGTGTTAAACTATAGCTCACCCTGTTGGACCAACGTTCATCAGAAGAACTTTAGAAACGAATAGGCGACAATTAGTTGGCATGATTTAATTTTGACAAACTTTTAGACATTAAGAGAGGATATCAGCGTTTGAAAGCGAATATTAACCTTTTGTTCCAGGACTGTGCCTTTCCCTTTTAACCGACTATTTAACAGAATCAACACACATTGAAGAGATCTCTCAGAAACGTCAATTCCCTTTTAATAACTGCTGAGTTACAATTTCGTATTTTCTCGGGAAGAAAGATCTCACACAGATGCAAGAATAGACAGTCTCATCCATGCAGTGACCAATCTGCCAATGACAACGTCAGACTCATGGTCTGACAGATCATGTTTTGTAACTTTACTGCAAATATTTAAAATAGTTACCCTTAAAATAAAACAATATTCAAAACATTGTATTCAGCAATGTACTTCAATGTCAACGAATTTTTCCGTTTACTTTATTTTAAAAATGCCAGGTTGTACGGCAATCAAAGAACAAATTTTATGTTTCGTCCGCACTTATGGACTTAAGTGTGAAAATTTGAAGTAAACAAGCAACGCAATGTCTAATTAGAGCCATGACATCTTAATCAATAAAAAGAAGCATATGTGAGGTGAGGAATGATACGTTTAATTAGATTACATTCCATCTTGACTTGGGATTGAATTTTGCTGCAAATTAGATAACTGTTGAATCACATCCTGAAGAGTGAGGGGTTGATGATGTTCGTCTATATTTGCCGGTATATTGCTATGACTATCTATCTATCTATCTGTCTGTCTGTCTGTCTGTCTGTCTGTCTGTCTGTCTGTCTGTCTGTCTGTCTGTCTGTCTATCTGTCTATCTATCTATCTATCTATCTATTCATGCATGCTCGAATGCATTACTACCACACTTTTGATCTACACATTTTAACTGCGATCTGCCAACTTGGACTCACTGATTATTCATTTCGCTTGGGATTACTATGATAACAAGGAGAGAAGATTGATTCACCCGGGGTATTTATAGCCTGATATCTCTTCTATGAATCACGAGCTGTAAAAGCGTAGTGGTCATAGGCTCTGTCCGGAAAGCGGAGGATCGTGTGTTCGATCCCCTGTGCGGTTCAATTTTTCTCTCTGGTGTTTTCATCAAAAAACCGGTCCTTCTTTGATTAGAGTCTATACTCTACCTTGGATCGGCATAAAATTCATGATGGAATGTATTACTACAACACTTTCGACCTATATATATATATATATATATACATATATATATATAAATATATATGTAAATATATATATATATATATATATATATATATATGTATACATTTGTGTTTGTGTGTGTTAGTGTGTGTGTATATATATATATATATATATATATATATATATGTATACATTTGTGTTTGTGTGTGTTAGTGTGTGTGTATAAAGAAAGGTAAACAGATTGGAATGATAAAATAGTGCTAAAATTCGGACGAAAGCTCCGCAACGTTTCGGATGTGTACCCTTCATCGGGCGGCAAAATGGTTACTGATAAAAAAAAAAAAAAAAACATCCAAAAGAAACAACGTCAATACCCACGTTAGATACTCATGAAGGCACTAGGGATGGTGAAAGGAATGGATAAAGCACCCAAAACTAATATCGTCAAATCCATTTCCAGAATACACTTCTTGCTGTCCTACCATCCTTCAGTTCGCCCAATTGTTGAGTCCATTTAGAGAAACACTAAATTTCTAGGCAGAGATCCCTCTACCCCTGATTATTTTCCTGAACTACCTTTTACGGCCTTTAGAAGGGAGAAAACATCTCAAGTTACTTGGTTCGGACCTTTCATCCCCAACCTTTTATGATACATTCGACAGGGAAGTTTCCTTGTAACCGTAGTAGATGTAATACTTGTAAACTTGTAAACAAAGACAGGCTTCTGTCTGTCGTAGGTCCCAACAACAATTCCTTCGACGTCAAACGTCATTTTACATGTAAGTCCACTAATATAGTGTATATCCTAGCTTGTAAGCGTTGTGCAATGATGTATATGGGTGAAACTAAACGACGCCTAGCTGATCGCGTTACTGAACACTTGAGGTCCATTAGGCAAAACCTTCCAGGTTACCTGGTTCCCAACCATTTTAAACCCCCATCGGCCTGTTCTATACAGGATCTGATCGTAACGGTACAGAGGTTCCGACCGTGATTGTCTTATTGCCAAAAATCGACTGATAGTAAGGCTAGGAACTCTAGCTCCTAACGGGCCGAACGTCAAATTCGAACTGTTATTGATCGTGTTCAATTTTCCTTGCAAAGTCCGTTCATAATGACATCAAAATCTCCTGGCGTGTATTAATTATTACTTTCAATTTTTATCGCGTCATCACTGTTAACTTATTTTGCACAGTTGCGTCGAATAACCGTGTTTAAATTGCGTCGCGAAGTAGGCAAACATTTTATAATTAGCAATTCCAATTTAAATACATATATACACATATACAATTAAGGTTAGGTTTGAAAAATTTATATTACGCTAATTCCCACCTTAGGGGGAAATTGTTATATCTGCTTGTACATAAAAAAATAATCATAAAATACATAAGAAAAAGAGCTCGCCCTCACGTCTAAACAAATAACTAACGTTATTTCAATGGCCAGCCATCCTTTCGTGTTTACAGCTAGGTGTCCGTAAACTTGACAACTTTGAAGTAATGGAAAAAACATGTTAGCAAATCTGAGAGGACGCTCTTCTCCGTTTACGTACTCCACCCTTAGGTCGACTTTTCAACAACAACTTTCTCCCTAAGTGCCGAGTTAGACAAGTATATATATATATATATATATATATATATATATATATATATATATATATATATATATATATATATATATATATATATATATATATATATATATATATATATATATATATATATATATATATATATATATATATATATATATATATATATATGACAGTAAGTTCCGTGGGTTGGTATATTAATATAAATAAATAAGCAAATATCACTTGCCCCCATTTCATGGGTGAGAGTGCCTCCAATACCAACATAATACAAAAGCGTTGTCTAATATTTCGAGGTCCTACCTCTTCCTCGGAGACTTGAGTAAAAAAGCAAAGTAGACTCTACTACGTAAACTCGTTTGAAATGCCCAAATCTTTGTTCAGACCCCTGGTATGTGTTTTTAAGGATAAAATTAGTTTAATCTCCTCAGCTTTTCGTTGATCGTCGTCCCTGAAGTTGCCTTTCCAGGTGATTAGCTTTAGATTGTCTATTGTGCGTTCGGGAGAGGAAAAATGCTCTGCAACAGAAAATCCAGTAAGTCGCTGTGAAATCATAAACACACCGTTTGCACAACTATGTACTGTGCACCCTTTTGGTCTAAACAAGAGAAAAGAATTCAATTCTCGTAGAAGAGTCAGCTACTGGTCCTAGTTTGTGTTCATTATTGCCGTACGTACAGTATTTCGCTTCTCCTCTAAAAGGTTTTATCTTTTACTTTCCCCTTTTGAATTCGTTTTGCTTTTGTTCCTCTCTTTTATTTGTTTTTACGCTTTAATGGTTTTTCTCCGGTGATTGGTATTAGACGGCTATTTCTTGGTATCGTTTTAGAGACTTGTGTAGTCTATTGAGGGGAGCTTTTAACTTTTGACCTTTTACCTTTTAATTCTGATGCACAGGGGTATTTATAACGTCTTTTAGCTTGTTTCATTATACTTGGCTGTTGAAGGTTGAATAAATAACCGAAAGCTACCAGGCACGGTGCGCTTCTTGTCATCTTTAGCGTGTAGTTGACCGCCACTTAACTTTTCTCACTCAAAATATGCAATATATCAATGGTGTCTGTGAATCCTATGTGGATCCTACTTGCTAAGCGAGAAATTTTTGTTGGTTCCAGTACATTTCATTCAACATATCTATACTTCATCTGGAACCTGTTGAATCCTTTGGATCCAATTTTTCTGCACCATGAAACAAGCTTTTACCATCAGGAACCTTTGGTCCAAGACTATTCGTTATAAGAACCACTACAGTTTTCTCAAGTACCATGAAGACCACGGTACGGTTTCTAAAGGACTGAAATTGAAATATAACTTTGCGATGGGTGCGTCGGATTCTTCACTAGCCAACCAATGTGACAACCACCTGATGACTGCATTTAGAATGATACTCAGGGAACTAGTAGCCTACTCTAAAGCAGAAGAGGAAAGACTGCGTTTACGACTGGACCTTGAAAGAAAATCCTTATTTTCAAATATCGACAGAGTCACTGCCTCCGGTACCTGGAACAGTGCAAAAGTTAGAGCTTTTAATCTCCAAAGAAAAATAGAACAGAAACATTCTCGGAAATTTGAGAGAGACGCTGTTACGGTATCACCAGTTGACCTTTCAACTAAGAAAAGGAGAAACCGTCTTTTTGATCGTTCTCTGAGGAAAATAGGACGGCGGAGAAATAGATCCTGTCCTTTTTCGGTGCCCTCACAACCATTAGAGGAACAGAAACCCATCAACTTAACTTCACGTACTTACAGCGAGGAGGAACTGGGTTTACCTGCTAACGGTCCATCGTTTTGTCCAACCCCCTCAAACATTAACTGGCTAAAAGTTAGAGAGGACCTTAATTACTTTATTAGAAGGACCAGGCTAGCGGTATATTTCTATGAGAGAGACCAGCCTAATTCGGATGATTCTATGCTTGAGATTCACCAAAAACTGAAAATTAAGATTAACTGGCAACCTCCGAAGGCCAAGGACCCCGCAGTAGAATCTTTTTTGGAAGAGGTTCAGAGGAAAGTTCTTGACCCAAGTAATCTGAGTAATGTTAAAGATAACTAAACCAAGGATGAGAGGCTCGCTCTACGTGGTCTTAAGAACTCCTCAACTGAACTTTTCACAACACAGGACAAAGGTGGAAATTTTGTTATTATGGATGTGAACGATTATAACAGTAAAGTGTCTTTGGAATTAGGAAATGTACTACATTATGATAAGTTAAATAAGGACCCTACCGCTGATCATGTTAATGTTATCGTTACTTGGGCTCATAAATGGCTAACAAGAGTGGAAATTGACGAGAAAATTGCTAATTGGGTGGTTAACTGGGAAGCGAAACCCGGTAAGGCTTTCGCTACAGTCAAAACTCACAAGCAGGGCAACCCACTCCGGTTGATCACTTCTGGGTGTGGTACGGCTATTGAAAATCTGTCTGCCTTTACAGAAATTTTTTTGCAACCCTTAGCACGTAGTTCCATTCACTTTGTCCGGGACACTACGGACTTCATTAATAAATTGGAAGCTTTCACCAATTCTAGACCACTATCAGAGGGTAGCCTTCTAGTATCTTGGGATATAAAAGCCATGTTTCCCAACATTGGCAATTCATTGGGACTTAAAGCAGTTAGAGAGGCTCTCGATCGTAGAGCTGTTTGCCAGCCTAGTACTAGTTGTATATTAGAGGCGGTAGAAATTTGTTTAAAGCATAATAATTCTACTTTCAACGGTAAACACTATTTACAGGCTCATGGTACGGCTAGGGGCCCTAAAAATGCATGTAGCTATGCAGACATAGCTATGTCTTACATTGATAAAATAGCTACGACTTAAAGGCCATTTGCTCCTAACAACTGGTGGAGATTTAGAGACGATATATTTGAAATTTTGACCCATGGGGTTAAGGCCTTAGAATCCTTCCATAGAATCCCTCCATAGAATTTGTAGTAAGATCTTCGGAATCCAAACTTGAATATCTCGATGTTTTAGTCCATTTAAATGAAGGAGAGATTTTAACGGACGTTTATTCCAAACCTACTGATGGGCACCTCTATCTGCGCACAGATAGTGCTCATCCGTCCAGCTGTAAGCGGAGCATTCCTTATAGTATTGCCCTTCGACTCAAACGCATTTGTTCTAAACCCCAATTACTAGAGAATCGGTTAGTCGAATATAAACAATATCTTGTTCAAAGAGGTTACAATGAAAACTTCGTGCAAAGCCAGTTTCAAAAGGCCCAACTTATTCCTCGTATTCGACTACTACAAAATCATAAAAAGACCAAGGTCAAAGCTTCCCAGAGGAGTTACCCCATTATTATGGACTACCACCCGGGCTTACGCCACTTATCCAATATATTGCACGATAGCTTTCATCTGCTTTATAGTTCGCCGAAGATGAAAGATATTTTCCCAGAGAAATCCATTTTTCCCGCCTTTCGGAGATGTAAAACTTTAAAGGAACACCTGCAGGCTTCGAAGCGTAAATCAGTCACAAACTTCGTTGACAACACTGGGTGTAATAAATGTGCAAGAAAGCGTTGTGACCTGTGCTTGAACTTCCTTTTAGAGGGTAAATATTTTCAAGTTCTTGCACCAGTAAAAGGTACTCGATTTCTGAAAGCGTTTCTTGTACTAGCTGTTATGTTATTTATTTAGCCACCTGTTCACTATGTAACTTACAATATGTTGGATCTACTGCCACCCCCTTTAAGGTCCGGTTTCGAAACCACAAATCGGACCTCGTTAATAACAAATCGAGGTGTGAGTTATCAGTATACTTTAACTCTAAGTCTCACAATCTCGACCATTTTCGTTTTATTATTATTGAAAAAATTAGCAGTACCTCTAATGTAAACACCATTTTAACGAAACGGGAAGCTTATTGGATGGCACAACTATGTACTGTGCACCCTTTTGGTCTTAACAAGAGAAAAGAATTCAATTCTCGTAAAAGAGTCAGCTACTGGTCCTAGTTTTTGTTCATTATTGCCGTACGTACAGTATTTCGCTTCTCCTCTAAAAGGTTTTATCTTTTACTTTCCCCTTTTGAATTCGTTTTGCTTTTGTTCCTCTCTTTTATTTGTTTTTACGCTTTAATGATTTGTGTATGTATATGTATATATATATATATATATATATATATATATATATATATAAATATATATATATATATCAAATTGGTAAAGCTGGAAAATCTGGCTGAGGTGAAAAAACGATGTTGACTCCACCGGGATTCGAACTCGGGACCTCCCGTTTTCTAGTGCGGACGCTCTAACCACTAAATGAAGCCAAGTTGGTTTGGCCTTTGTTCAAATAACAGATGAAGTAACTCGCAGTTCACCTCCTGAGCAGGCGCCTAATTTTTTGGAACAGCACTAGTTCTCGTTTGACGCAAGCCCAACCAGAGATCAAAGTTGATGCTGTCCAGCTGAACACAATTGTTTTTTCGCCAGCGGATCTCCGAAGAGATACTGAAACCTGTGAAAGCAGAGATGAAGTGAAAATAAACGCTGACGACAACTGCGTGGAATATAAATCAAATTGGTAAAGCTGATATATATATATATATATATATATATATATATATATATATATATATATATATATATATATATATATATATATATATATATATATATATATATATATATATATATATATATATATATATATAATTTATATATAAGTTTACTTCGTGTTTTAGTTTTGATTCCCTTCCTTTCCTTCATCTCCATATTTTTCGCAATTCTGAGGGTTATCCCAATACTGACCATTTTGTTGACCCTGCGTTCAAAAATCTTTATCTCAAATAGAATTCTTATCATAGCAAACATGTTCTTGATAATATTGCTTACGGTCAGGCTCTCCGTTTCCGTACTATCTGTTCTACGGAAGAATCTGCTCAAAAAAACCTTAGAAACCTTAAAAGTAATCTGATTGAAAGAGGGTATCCCCACGAGTATTGTTACAGAGAAGGCGAATAAAGCCTGTACTGTTCCGAGAAGGACGCTTCTCAACCGTTACCGTCCCATTTGTGCTAGGAGGAGTTTTAATGCCCCCCTGGTTGTTACCCGTAACCCAAGGTTACCTCCCCTAAACAATATTATTAAGAAGCATTTTCATATTCTTAAATCGTCCCCCACCTTAAATAAATGTTTTTCTAACCCTCCCCCAGTAGTTTACAGAAAACCTCCTAATTTAAAATCTTTACTGGTAAGAGCTAAAATGCGTCATAATGCAGAGAATAGAGGTTGTTTCAAGACACACGATAAAAGGTGTGTCACCTGTAGTGTCTTACGTGAAACTTCTGTCGTTCAAAGTTTTAATACAGGTCAGAATTTTCAGGTGAGGGGGGATTTAACTTGTACCACCAAAGGCGTAATCTACTTGAATAATTGTTTGGATTGCCATAAGCACTATGTGGGTGAAACGGGATTAGAGCTTAGAAGTAGACATAGGGGTCACCGACAGGAGTTTAGAAAAGGTCAAACTCCCATTGGTAAGCATTTTAAGGTGTGTAAAAATTTCGAATTAATAGGTATCGAAAAGCTACGTAACAATAATAAGAAAACTAGGGGGGAGGTTTAATTGAAATGGATTTACCGGTTGAATACTCTTACCCCTATAGGTCTTAACGTCAAAGATGTAAGCCTCAATAGCGCATTGCCTAATAGCTAGTACTTTTTCCATTACTGTTGTTTCTTAGCACGTGAGCAAGGGGAGTGTATCTCCCCGAAACGTAGTGCGGTTTTAACATCTGAGCTTTGCCGTTTTAAAACTTTTAAGTTTTGAACTCTTTACCGTTTTTAATATCTTGTTGCCTCAGAAGATTTGACACGGTCTTTGTCTTCAGTATTTTGTTAAAATCTCACATCGTTTTAACAGTATGCCGTGTATTTGTGCATGTTTCTTGTTATCGTTTATATATATATATATTTATATTCTTTTTCTTTTTTTGATTTGTGTTTCGTCCTTCGCACTCATCTTTTCTGACAGTCACTTTCGTTCGGTTCTGCTTTTACAGCGATCGCTTCGGATTTGATGTTTGTCTGTTTGTCGTGTCCAACTGTTACTGTTGGTTGTTCAGTTTGGTTTTTGCCACCTGATGAAGGGCTTATACCCGAAACGTCGTGGAGTTTTCCGCAAACTTTTAAGAACTTTTACTACCTCTTTTCGACCTATATATATATATATATATATATATATATATATATATATATATATATATATATATATATATATATATATATATATATATATATATATATATATATATATATATATATATATATATATATACATAACCGTATTGCTCTTGTCACCCGGTTCAACCCATCTATCGACCAATTGTTACGTAAAGTGAATAGAGATTGGAGAAACCTAAAGAGTGACTCGGCTCTGGCTGAAACTTTCTCCTGTCCTCCGGTTCTGGCCAAGAAACAACCTCCCAACTTATACGGCCTTCTGGTTCATACCAAAACTCGCCCCCCCCTTCAGGCAACGTACCATGTATGAATCCCCGCTGTAAAATATGCGAGCATTTTGATATTGCCCCATCTATCGAATTTAGCAACCAAACTAAAATTTACCCAGACAGGGCAGGTTAAAACACCCCCAATGTAGTGTATGTACTTTACTGTACAAAATGTCCTGAAGCCATTTATGTAGGTGAAACAGCAAATCGTTTTAGAATGCGGTTTAATAATCACAAACACAGCATTAGAAATAACCCTCCCGGCTTTCCAGTAGCAGCCCACTTTAATTCACCAGGCCACTCTCCCCTCAATCTCCGTTGTTTCATCGCCAAACAAGGTTTTACCAGTAGCAACTGGTACACAAACTCCAATCCCACAGCACTGGCCTTAATCGGGACACATCTTTTTTATCCCCTTACTCAATCAATAAGTAAAGCTTCAATGAGTCCGTCAAACTTAACAGTCTTGATCATTTCTGAGGAAGATTGCAGGGCAATCGAAACGTTATTTGTGAAGTGTTCTTCTTTGTGTATCACCATTTCGTTGGAATTACAGCGTTATACTTCGTATTGACACCATTTAGTTTATTTTCCAACACACGGTATATGTTTATATAACTATATAACTATTTAACTATATATATATATATATATATATATATATATATATATATATATATATATATATATATATATATATATATATATATATATATATATATATATATATATATATATATATATATATATATATATATATATATATATATATATATATATATATATATATATATATATATATATATATATATATATATATATATATAGGTCGAAAAGAGGTAGTAAAAGTGCTTAAAAGTTTGCGGAAAACTCCACGGCGTTTCGGGTAGAAACCCTTCATCAGGTGGCAAAAACCAAACTTAACAACCGACAGTAACAATTGGACACGACAAACATCAAATCCGAAGCGATCGCTGTAAAAGCAGAACCGAACGAAAGTGACTGTCAGAAAAGATGAGTGCGAAGGACGAAACACAATCAAAAAAGGAAAAAGAGCGTCCTGGATGATGAAAGAGCTTACCCGTTCGTGCCCATTTTTTACTGTGTAGCCCTAATTATCATTTTTTCCGGACCTAGTTTTGTCTACTTTTTTCCCCTTTTATCCGACCATGTTCGATTTGTACGTGCCCTTTTCCATCCAGGACGCTCCACCAACCTGTCGAGAAATTCTTCAAGGAAATTAGAACTGATCTTTGCCTTCAGAAAGAAGATAACTCTATTCATAATTTCTTTTCTGAACCCCCTTTACACAGAAGGAGACAAACGCCAAGCCTGAAGGTCTTACATACTTTGTCAAAACTTTCTTCAGAAAACCTGTGAGTCAATGTTTAATGGCTTAAATCTTGGTTCAAAATGTGTCAGTTCATCACAACAAAAAGTTCTTTCAGAACTCTGGGCACCACTGTCGCATTCAAAATTTTCTTGTTTTTTTTTGCTATGATTCGTCCGACGTAATTTAGTTTTTGACTTGTCCCGTCTGTGATTCAGGTAACTATGTAGGGAGACTAGTACCCTTTCTAATGCGATTCCATAACAACAGTAAGTCCATAAGTGACCAACCTCAATGATTTCCTCTAGCACGGCACTAAAACATTAGTCGTACTCTAATTTCCTTGTGGCTGCTTCTCGGGAAGCTTGAAAATTAGTTGAGTTACGTTTACTTGGATCCTCCAATTTAATACTTACACTAAGGGGATTTATAAGGACTTAGGCATCCTCAAGGGTTATTCGTCTTTATACCCATCGTAGCCAGACGATTTTAATTCTTTAGCAAGTAACCTTAATAAGACTTCACCTTACGTTTATCTATTCGCTTCATTCGGCTTTGTGAAAGACTGGACATACTAAGTCTGTAACCTTCATGTATAATAAGCATTACATTCTATCTTAATGTTATATTTGTATATACTTGTATCAACTATTTCTCAGTCAATATACATTTAAGGCCTATGTCATTATTTTTTTTTTTTGTAACATAACAATTTAATCTGGCAGCCTTAGTTGTGCCTCTTTTTTGTACGCGCGCCTTCTTTGTTACGTCACATAGGTGATAGTAAAGCATGTAACGTTCTTCATAAATGTAAACGTAATACGCAAAACACCAGGAAACAAAATACAAATCAAACAAAAAGCCCAGTGCAGTAGTAAATGTATGTTCAAATTTTTTCAGCCTCAAGGCGTCCTTCCTCAGACAACGAACTGGGCTACAATGTGTTAAAAAAACTCAAACAAGCAATTAAAACGGAGAAAACCAACACAAAGAGTGAAAAGCCTAGAAAATTAAAAGTTGAAAGCTAAACCTAAAATCCTCAGAATGCAGACAAAAAAACAAGAGACCCAAAAAAGGGACTAGAGACAACTTAAGTGCAAGGTAACAATGGATGTAGGGTTTCAGTTCTCTCTGGGCCATGGGACCTTTTATGTAATGTTCCAGTGCTACTTCGTTAGATTAAAGTCTTACTATCACGAATCGTTCCATCAAAACCAATGTTCATTTCAGGGACACTTAATCTCCTAAATAATCACTGTATTCTAACTGTCATCCTTGTAAGTGCTGAAACTTAATCCCCTTTCCAAATTACTCAGAGTTAAAAGAATTTGCTTTTGTAACGTTGATTTCATTCACAATTTCAACCAACTTTTCAACGTCTTCGCCAGAGGGGTTTCCCGAAGGATCGTTAATGCTGCTAATCAAAGTGCAAAACCTATCAGTAGATCTTTTATCTTAGAGAATAAAGTTCCATAACTGCAATCCGGTACTCCCTTTCCAACCTTCCCTAAAACCCATTATGAGCTTTTTCAATTTCAAAACTTTCATATCCCACCTCACTACTAAGTCCTTTTTCGAACACCCCCCATTGGTTGTCTTTAAGAGAAATCGTAACATTGGTGACACCTTGGTCAGATCCTCTCATCCCACCAACAGCAAATCCTGAACCTTCCCCTCTCAACGCAAGCGTTGTAACACCAGTTCATTGTCTTTGGAGATTCCAGGACCTTCTCATTTGTTCAAAGTTACCCACCATGTTATCAGCATTCCTTCTAATGTTATTTACATTTTGAGTTGCAGACGCTGCAATGTTCTGCACGATAGTAAAGACAAACGAACTTTAGCCAATAAAATCACTAAACACATCCATTCAATTGAACTCATAAGTCTTACTTTCCTATCGCAGCTCATTTAATCCATCTTTTTCATTCATTTATTTCATTTATTTATATCCAGTATAAATATAAAATTCATAAAAAGGACATAATGAGTTTTATTAAAATGTTAGTATACAAAAAAGAAGACATATATATACAAAAAGTAAGCAAGAGCAGCTGTCTACAATACATTATTCAGATTATTTGTAAATAAAGAGCAGCACGATAAATGAAGCTATTTTGATACACACACAGAATGTCTGTCATTTCTCTGTATGCAATTGACACTCCTAATGAACTCATTTTTAGCAGAATTATTTACAGTACTCATAAGAAAGTTAAGATCGATATTAAAAATTCTAGGACAAAACTTTAAAAATGTTTCAATTCTTTTCTTATCTTTGATTAACACAAAGTGATGCCAGGCAGCAACACCATATATATTCGGTGTGGCAGTACATTGGCAGTAAAAACTCTTTTCCTTACATCAGTATGAGAGTATGGAACAATAAACGATAAAGTGGAAACTATGAAGTACACCCGTTTCAGAATTCTGCTTATGTGATCAGTGAAATTAAGTTTATTATCAATGCAAACACCAAACATAAACTGTATGATAAGTGCGTTCTTCTTCAGCATTTTTTTTAAAATTTTAGTTAGCTTACATGATAAAAGACCTTCATGCTTAATATTTATATTCTCAAAAACCATTTCCTTAGATTTCTTTGGATTTAAAACTAGATTCTTCCCATCACACAGCTCAACAATATTCGATACATCAGTTTCATAACTTGCTTGGTCAGCCTGATGCGTTTGCTTTGATACATTACATACAATAGCAGTGTCATCAGCATATTTCAATACAGTACATTTGGAAGTAGATCGTATTTGGTCAGTATAAAACAAAAGGAAGGCAAAGGACCACCCTGAGGGACTCCAACGTTAATCTCCGATTTTTCGGTCAGACCTTTCGAATATTTTACTTGTCTAGGCCAACCATTTACAAAATTTGATGTCCAATGTAACAACCATGGCTCCTCAACAAACCCTTGCATATCCTGGATTTAACGGTTTGGAAGTACCGTGTTAAAAGCGCTAGAAAAATCAAGAAATAAAACTTTGGATATAGTAGTATCTTTGTTATTTAGTCCTATATGACAATATTGTGGATGAGAGTTAAAATAGCATCGGTACATGACCACCCCTTCCTATAAGCAAATTGATTGCTATCTCCATATGTATCAATAGCTTTTGTTATTTGAGGTACGATTAATTTCTGCATACAATTAAAACTTAAGCTGGCAAGGTCAATTGGTCTAAAATCGTTTACCAAACGTGGGCTTGATACCTTGGGTATAAGGGATGTTATGGCATTTTTCCACATAGCTGGTATATCACATTGTGCCATACATTTATTAAAAATAGTTGTAAAAATACCTGATATTTCATCCGCACATCCCCTCTGTGAACTGTGAACTGTGTAACACTTTTTGGTCAGGACCGCTTTAGCTTGTAAAGGGACCCATATCGATCTCCTCACTGTCGAACTTGGGATTCTTGAACCCCATTGCCTAAATTCTAAGCACTGCTTGAAAGGTTTTAATATTGATGTTGACAAGTGCTTTTTTCTAGGCTTTGAAAATTTCGTTTGTTAGATGAAAGTCGATGCTGTTTTGATTTGTTGAAGAGTATGAAAACCAAAACGTCATAATTATATTTTCATTTCGTTCAATAAACTGTGCAATATAAAACAAAAGCTGTCGAGACGAATGAAGATGAAAAAACAGATCCTGCTGGTAGGGCAAATTAAAAAGTATCTAGCATTGAGAGCAGTTGTTTTACAGAGCAGGAAGCTTTTTCCTTGTATAATTATTCAGTAGCCCTTTACAGAGCACTGTGGTTCGATAGAAACTTACACCTTCTTCTTTTGGGTAGGATATCCCTGTCGTCATTCGAGTCCGCTTTTCGATTGTCCACTCTATTTGGAAAAAGTACGGATGCCTTCTGCTTCTACTGTGTTCATGTGGTTGCTAGGGAAACAAAAAGTTACCAGCCGTTCTTTGACGACTTCCTTCTACCAGGAACTTGCATTGATTTGAATTTCGACTACAGTAAGTCTAGAGACTTTTGTTCATACCTTGGACAACACGTTTTGCCACTCACTACTTAAAATGGGCTAAAAATACCAGGGGTTGAGGAAACGGGAACAACCAAACATTCGAGCTCACATAGTCATTCGTTAGTGCAATTGTATTCCTTACCATTTACTTTAATATTACGTTAACACCTGGGGTGAACACTATGGAATCTTTCTTTCTGTTTATTGATCTTGTTTGGCATTAGTTTATCCTATTGCTTGATTTCATGATGTTTATTAATCTAAAATACCTGCACCACTCGGCTAAAGGGTTACGTGCACACACGCAGAGACAGTGGCACCAGCTTTGCAGTAAACACACTCCACGGGCTTATTTTAACCCTTTACCATTGTTTTGGTCCTTTTGGACCCATGCGGAGAGCTCGGCTGTCACACATCTTTACTGTTTCACGCGGAAGCTCGAAACTGCGAGTAGCTACCCGAAAATTCGGCCACAAGAGCGAGAGAGACTATGGTTTAAGGTCACGGGGTCAATGGCCTACGGAAGCCGATGCGGGTCGGGCTACGTCCGCTTTTCCGCCCACTCCCGAGGCGCGCAAATATGCCCCGACCGGAGCACAACGGCAAAGGGTTAAACGTTTTCCAATACTTCTTCAAAAAATCCAGGAGGCTATTTTACTAGTCTTTCACAATGCTTTCTGTAGTTGACTTCCTGTTCTTAAGGTTCTTGGGATCATTTTGATTTATACTTTACAGCAGGAGTAATATAGCCAAACTGAATCTAATCTTAATGATTTTGCACTACATTTTAACAGTAAAAGATGTCCAAAGTCTCAAATCATGCAAGTAATTGTAAGGTAGATAGTAAGATAGTTCCTTACTGGCAGGATTATATGGTAAATACAATTTTGAAAGAAAAAAAAAACGAATGGGAGAACATTAAAACTTACTTGTATTAAAAACAATAATTCCTAAAGGTTTTTTGATAGAAAACAAAAATAGTTTCGAAGTTAGCCTTGTGCATTGTAAATATGTTTAAAGGTTACAAAAGCAGTACAATATTCCTTGTTCAATTGCCATTTAAATACTGTGCAGACATGTTTACACTGCAGTCCAGAAATGGATCTTTTATAAAGCCAGTCTTTGATGTTATTTTTACAGTGTAAGTTTAACAGTGCAACCGACTTACACTAGTGCTTCAATTACCACAACGTCAATAACATTACGTCAAATTACAAACAGTAATTAACAAAACAACAAAACTATATCATCAAATTAATAGCATTAATAGGGCATCAGTCAATAGTAACATTGTGCTATACGGTAAATTTCAATTTATCTAACCATGACCCTTCTCCTAGCCCCTCCCTCTCCAAAGTTGAAGAGATACTTTTTAGACCAAGCACAACAATGACAATGAAAATGAACAACGACAATGATAAGAGATAATGACGATGACAATGAAAAAAACAGTAAATCATGTTAACAACAATAACTATAGTTTTGTTTTTTTACACCCTTAAGCCTAGAATTCGTTTCCCATATGCTAAGTACCACCCGGCCTATACTCTGAGGATAAGTAGAGTGTGTAACCTCTAGTCCATCCAGTCGGAAATAGCTTAGAGAAAGCATACAGCTTTAAACTCCAATGCAGTTACGTCCTGCAATGCCACATTCCTCGACATTTTTCACAAGCGCTTACTGTACTACATCTCACCGCGTATTTTACCAATTCATTAATTTTGTGACTGCTCTGACGTTGTACATTGCATTCATAAACTTCCCTTTATCTGAACTCACTCCCTAAAATTCCAACCATAAATCCTGCGATAGAGAATGCCATGCCCATTGAATCAATCCCACTTTCGGTATGGATACAATCCAAAAACGCAATCAGGTCTTGAAATTCCGCGTTGTTGTCATTTCGATAAAGAGTAAACAATCTTAGTCTAAAAGTGTCCCAAACATGTTTCAAGTCGCTTCCATTTAAAGCAAGCAACGCAAAACCTGCCATAACGAAATTCCGGAGCAGCACAGTGCCGTTTGACCAATGGCGATAACTTGAATTGGATATTAAAATCGGAACTTTGTCGCACGTGAAAGCGCAACACAGGCGATTACACGATTTTGCCTTAGGTAGAGCCAAGGGAGATTCAGGAACGCTATGATAATTCCAGGTAAAAATAGCAGTAACACCCAAAGATGAGAAAAAAAGGATCATTGAGATCCAAGGCATTGCCACTTCTCGGACTCGTTTATATTGTTGGAAAAATTCCAAAACTTTCTTTTTGCCTTTCGTGAGATCATTCAAGTCAGATTTGATGTCCTTAAAATAATCATAACCCATCTCTTCCAAAGAAATACGCTGGAGGAAAAGGAAACTACAAAAGAACGTGTAGTATAAGACGCTGCAGACATCAACTATCGCCCAGAATATGTCGTATCCATTAAAGCAATCCTTAATAATTAGACCATAAAACACCAACCTTAAGGCAACTAGAATTATGAACCCAAGCAAATAAACCGCCAAAAGATATCTCTCCTCTGAGCTACTGTTATATACATGTTTTTTAAGAAATAATTGTGCTCCACCGACGTCTTCTGGAAAGCTCTGCCGACCCCAGTTCTTGAGGATATAGGCTAAAGTCATAAATTGTGGCGAAATCACTGACAACCAATACGACACAAAAGACAAAAAGATAAGCAAATGATTCACTCTTCCGAAGTAGCAAACCAGGTATATTGCTAGTACGGCAATAGACGGCAAAGGCAAGACACGTATAAAAAGGTACAGTACAACTTCAACACATTTTAAAAAGAAGTGGCAGGGGAACCAGGGGCAGCACCAGAGGTAGCGGTTGTCTGTAAAAGATGTGAAAATATATGTGTGAATATTGAAGATTATTATGTTTTCTAAACAAAGTTAAACTGTTTTTTGACGGAAAAAGTAAAATATTTGAAGAAATTTAAGTATAACGAGGAGTTAAAAATATCCCACGTCCATTTGGATCAGTTTGGTGTAAAGTTGATACAATCTCTGCTGCTAAAGTAGAATGCAAAATTCACTTACTTCAAGGCTGTGTACAGCGGGAAAAGAAAGGGAAAATTTTCACTGTAGTCTGGCTCAAAAGAGATAATACATTTTCTTACTTCAAGAAGCATCCACTGAGTGCAGTGTGTTGCATTGCCAGGGTCGGTCCTGGGGCAGATAACCCTGCGCAATATCCGCAAGTGGCTTAAATTTCTAGCAAGTGTCTGGAAGAATTTGACCGGCTGTTTGGCTGCAAAGGTTTCATGTTTTTTCATCTTCAAAAAAATTTTCTAAACCTGCCAGAATTGTTTGCAAAAAATTCCAGAAGTGTGAAGAAATCATTCTAGTCATGGTACAGTTTTTAACAAAAATGAATTGCGAAAAGGCGCAAAGTCGAGCTTGTAACAAAATTAATAAGTTCTGTTTCCCTTCATTGTCTTCTGATATACCTTTGGAAAATGATACAATATTTGATATTGATCACATTTCAGATTTCACTAGGGGGTGTATACATAATGGTGCCACCGTAGCCTAGGCAACATTCCCCGTTAGACCCCGCCCGGACTGGTCTATTGCCTGTGTTTGTCAGATGTTTCCAAGTGTTTCCCAACCGGGATAGCTTTTAACAGCTAAAGCCCAGTAGGAGCCCAGCTTGGCCATTAAATTGAGATTCTGTTTCTCCTGAAGACGGACGAACTTTCACCCCAGATCAGATGAACATCAATACCTTGACTGGTTAGGCAGACTGACTGTTAGCCATAAAATAAATTTCTAGGTTGATTTGCATCGAACCCGCCCGCTCTATCTTTAAGTGGTCTCGTTTTGTTCCGTTAAAGGTTGTCTATGGTTATGAGAATTACTATCAAAGATCACTCTCTGACATGGATTAAGTATTCTAATAATCAAGCGCTTATCATAAGATTAGAAATTTATTGAATACTTACTTCTCCCTGAGTCCCAATTCCCTAAAACAAATAGGAGCGTTTTCATCAAGCAGTTGGATCCCTGCCGATTACTAGAGCTGAATTGTACAATTGTGTCGTCTGTAGAGGTTTCCTTGTTACACGTGTTCTCTTGGTGCGAATCATTCGAATTTTCGCCATTTCGTTGATTTTTTTCCTCCTTCTTCTCAGTAGATGTAGCGCCGTAACATTCTCCTTTCTCTTCATGCAGGAGCGCTTGGTTTTCATCTTGGCTTCCCATTTTGAATGAAATATTTCTTTTAAAGGAAAAAGAACTTTCTTTAATTGCGGGGCTAAAATGACACCAATAAGAAGCTTAACTTGAAGGAGGCTAGACATTTATGTATTCCTACCAACTAATAAATTAGTGTGAAATTGTATTCTTTGGTTGTTGGTATTGCATTTTCATTACGTAAAGTGAGAATTTGAGTATTTCTGTTTAGATGTTGCCCCACAGGTACTCGCATAGCCAGAATTTTTCATTGGAGGGTGGGCCATCCGCAGGTCCTGATCGCCGAATGGGATGAAAACCCCAAACTCTTTGGAATAATTAAGTACCTTAATAAGTTAGAATTAATATGGCACAACCTTTAGCATCGTTTGAATACAAATTTTTCCATTTTCCCATTATAAAAATAAAAATCACATGCAAATTCATGGTACTTTCGACAAAATGCACATTTACTGGTAACAAAAGGTATGTGATTAGCCAATATGCCACAACTGGAAAAAAGCCTTGGCCGGCTCAGCTTGAACCAATTGGTTGGAAACTTGGCCGTAAAACTCCATCTAACCTAACCCAAACTGACCTTACAAGACTTCTTTCTCTTGTTCTAAAGAAGGGTCGCGATTTGTTTGATATGATTACCTTAAGATCATTTGCTTCCTGATAACCGAAAGTACGAAGCTCTATTTAGGATATAAAAAAATGTTATTGCGTACGTACGTAATAATTATCACGTACGCACGTAGTATTATTACGTACGTACGTGATTATTAATACGTATACGTAGTAATAATATTCAGCAGTATTGACGAAGGCGACGAACAGACACGTCGCAATGGAAACGAAGACGAGTCATACGGAGGTAATTTCATGTCAAATTGGGGAACGTCATTTGGAAAAGCTGTTGGCATGTTCACCGTGCATTGATCAGACTGTAGTCTAGACTTAAACAAAAACTGATAAATAGTCAGAATATCATATCGGAGAACTCCACGATTTCTAGGCCTACTTGTTTCCTCTGCTGCTCGACGAGGAGTTCGAGGACGGATGGATCCAGAAAGAAAAGGTTCCAAAGGCAGTGTATCAGAAAACGTGGCACACAGGGAGCATATCGTAGCTTTGAAAAGGGGGGGGGGGACCTCCAGAAACTGTTCACATACGAGATATGTTTGGGATAAATCCGTAGTTATTGGTTTGATTCGTTTGAATGCTCAGAAAAAAAAATCCAGGAAAGATGAATTCTATAACTATTAAGTAAAGCCTTTAATGGGAGACTCAAAGGTTTAAACTAAAAAGTTCTTCCTTGTTACCTTGTAAAGTAGCAAGCCATATAGCATGTTGTGCTACTGCTAGACGCGTTTCGCTCAGAAAGATTACTTACAGTGGCGGAGTTTGTTAAACGAAGGCAACATATATTGGCCAGGGTGTCATGCTCAAGAAGGGACGATAATTAACACCGACAGGCTGAATGCGATTCAAGATGGAAGAGCAAGTTTTGTTAATGAGAAAAATATATCTACCAGAACGCTGGGTTATAGCACATGCTGTTGTTTTCAGCCCTAGGGGCATCTGATCATATGCTCTGAGCACTGTCAGTGACAGCATTCACAGCAATGCGTTGTACCACGTTACTTTTTCTTTTTTTAGCAATTTCACAAATAACAGTTGAAAAGATAACAAGTGTTTGACCTATTTATTTCATGAAACAAATTCGTAGTCTAACTATTCATTCATTAACTTGCGCATTCCTTCGGTTTTGATTTAACAGAAAAAATGAGAAAAAGTGGGCCATCTTGTCTGCATTCATGTTTAACGGAAGCGATCGTTGGAAAACTGAAAAGAGCAAAAATAGATCCTTAAACTTTGCAAAATATTTCACTAAATTGCGTCTGGAGATGTTCGAAAATTTTCCAAAGGGTGAATGTATACTCTTCTTAAACTGTTCCCTAGGACGTCGTCAGGAACAACCTTCAGTCCCCCCCTTTCCTAATCCTAGTCGAAAAATCTAACTACGCCTTTTAAACTAACAAAAAAGAAAGACAAAATGCCCTTGTTTTCAACGACTTTGGATAGAAAGTGGTGGCAGGTATCCATAAGTGCAAAAAGTAATATGAAAGTTGGAGTAGGAGACATAATTCTTTTTTTTTTTTTGGGGGGGGGGGGGGGTGGGGCTCTGGGACGGTTCCGGTCACTGTACTTAACAGACCAAAGATGCGTATTCTGATTTGTAACTTTCTGACCTTTTCTTTACCAATGAGAGTCCTGAAAATCAATATATAAATCACATCGTATCCCAAAACTCAAATCACGTCAACAAATGCATCCTAACATGGATGAAAACAGAAATCCTTGGTTTTGAGAACCATGATGCATCAAACAAAAATATATTCTGCATTGTTTACGGATAAAGTAATACCAAATCGTGATTACAGCAATTAAGCACGGAACCAACAAAATTAAAAGGTAGCTGCATAAACTTTAATATAGGCATTTCAAGCACTTTTTGCTTTTATGTCTAATGTCAACATCCGTAGAAAAATTTACGCAACTGTTGGTACACTGTGTACGGACGAAAATTAAATGTATATACCGTATGTGAACAGTTTTTGGAGAGTTCCCCCCCCCCTTCAATACTGCTGAATATATCATTACGACATGTACGTGATAATTATCAAGTACATACGTAATAATGCTGGGTACGTATGTAATTATTATTACGTACGTGCGTAATAATATTACGTACGGACGTGACAATTATTACATACGTAGGTAATAATTTTTTCTTTACCATGTCCTAAATACGAAACGAAACGAAATGCTTTTGAGGCTGAGGTAGCACCTCTAGTTCACACTTTAGTTGTTAACCATGAACTAGTGGGAATGGTTAAAATGTAACATGTAGATGTCAGCAGGCTAGAAGAAAAAGAAAATAACTTTATGACAGATGAAACCCTTTGCACAACTTTTACATGATGCAAACGAATTTTCGTAGTGAACCGAGACATGTTACAAGTGGGTAATCAATATTAGGGCAGTATTAGCTAAGCTGGGCGAGGTGGGGTGAGTTGAACAAGGCGGAAAGTTCGCCAATCAGTAGCCTACATACACTGTTAACATTACAGGAAGTTGCGCTCATGTATGTGGCACTTGTGTGATTCGATTAAAGGAAGTCCTTGCTTCGAATGAAAAAATGAACCAATAAAGATTCAAAACAGTTCAAACACTTTGTGCAATTAGAGCTAAAATAACCTCAAAATGGTTTGAAGAGAGATATATTACCATTGGATGGAACAATGCTAGAATTATGGAAGGTCGTACGTATAAAGTAACATTTTTAGCACTTCGGTAAGATGATATTTTCCGAAAAATGAGAAATGCTTAGCTCAAACTAATACGAGCTGTATGCTGTCCGCCAACTGATGATATCTGCGCCGGAGAAGTGTCATCATGACTGTTTTTCCCACAATATGAATATTTTGCTCCTCTCCTTCACTCAGCAAAACGAAAACTTGTAGTTCTGACATTATTACGAGAATTTGGGATAAACAAACCAAGCTCAGGACATGATGTATTGCCTTCCCGTGTTTCGCGCAGTACATATATTCGATATAGAGCAATGAATATATATGTAAGTTCTAACCCGACCTAACGATAATAAGGTCTAATCCTTAACGGCAATAAAAATGCATTTAACACCAAAAACGCAAGTAAGATACTTTCCACTGCTCAAAACCTCCTTTACGATCCTTCCTTCTACTATAGATGGCCTCAGAAAGAATAATTCCACGAAATCTTCAAGTAAACCCGATTTTCTAATACTTGTTGTAGTTGCTGCATAGATGATGCTCGCCGATCGTACAAATATTATTTGACTTTGAGGGCACACCAAATAAGAGAGCATAGATTGTGCGTGAATGCTAAACTGTAGTCAAAGGAATGATTATACAAACAAAACATTGCACAAACAAAAATATTAGTCAATCAAATCATGGGTCAAACAAATCATTAGTCAAAAAAATGAGTCACACAAAATATTAGTCAAACAAATCATTAGCCAAACAAAACTTAGTCAAATGAAAGATTGTGCAACAAAACATTACACAAAAAACAGTAGTTAATCAAATCATGAGTCAAACAAATCATATGTCAAAAACCATTAGTCAAACAAAATATTGGTGAAGCAAAAAAGTGGTAAAAAATTATAAGCCAAACAAATAATTAGTCAAACAAATCATTAGTAAACAAAACATTACACAAACAAAAACAATAGTCAAACAAATCATGAGTCAAACAAATTATTAGTATAATAAAACACTATTCAAACAAATCATTAGCCAGACAAACTATAAGTCAAACAAAACATTAGTCAAACAAAACATTAGTGCCGCAGAGCATTAGTCAATCAAAACGTGAGTAAAACAAAATGTTCTTCAAACAAAAAAGGAGTCAAAAATTGTTAGTCAAACAAAACAGTTGGACAATTCATTCAAAAACATGAGTCAAACAAAATCATAGCTCAAACAAAGCGGTAGTCAAACAAATCTTTGGTTCAATCATGGAAGTACTACCTCTAATACTTTCATGGTTCAATGAAGGAATCGATGACCTGTATGTCGCCATAATAAGGCATTACCAATATTCACAACTCTTGTTTTGCCATCTTACTAAAAAGCGAGAAACCTTAAAATTTTACGTAATAGCAAGTCTCACTTTTGGCAGAAATTAGCATAATCGGTGTATCAAAGACCAATGCATTGTTTATGCGGTGGTTAGACTTAGTAACCGGCCATCGGTGACATCAACCATTAAAATATTGATGACACCAACCACCGATGCGTTTCAATGTGTTCCCCTGGGTCTCTATCGGTTGTACCGATCGCTTGTACTGCTTGAGCTCTCTTGCTAGGTTGAGTTTATTTTCAAGTCGTGTTGTGCTGCTGGAGGATTAAGAACTGAGATATGCAGTACTCTTGTATCAGAGAGTTGTTTGTATTGAGTCAACTCCTTGATTGGGTTGAAGGTTACGTTACGAGTCTTTATACATTCAGGGAGTTGCAAAGTCCCTGATACACAAAGGTAATTATGCAACCAGGGTCACTGTAATTAGGCGTCCGAAGGCAACGATTAATCTAACTGTTGACGTTTTGAAGTGCTTTTTAGTAATAAAGATTGACTTTCTTGTTTTTGTGGCAGATCTACGTTCTCCGGTTTCAGTTTTGAACAAACCAGAAACAGAAGCATAGTCAGATTTCTTCCTGGTGTTCGTATAGGTCGGTCACCTTCTTGATCAGGACCGGGGCAGGTCTCACCCTTCCACTAGGGTCGATGTAAATGGTAACTAAATTGTGGGCATCACAGCGCGCTCTTCATATCCTGTTGTCTGTCAAAATTTTCATTTTCCCGTACTTCGCCCCTCCCCAGTTTTGACACTCTGTCTCGCCACTGGTTGGTTCTAGTTACTCCCCCTATGTCTTGACATGTAACTTTATACAGACAAGAACATGGGATGATTAACTTAAGTGACGTAGCCACGGGGGATTGGACCATTCCCCCACAGATGCCATTTTTAGATCCTAAAAGTACGTCTTTTAGTAACATAGAATTATTTCAAACTGTATGTACATGTGGCACTAGATTGCATGTAAGGACATCCAGTTTCTCAAAAATGTTCAAAAGGGAAGGATTATCGCATCAAACAACCCCTTTTTAGTTCCTAAAAATACCGGTAGACACACTTTGCAAAAATCCAAATTTTACTTGATCAAAGTGTAGCATCTGTGGCATCGATTACATGTAAAGACACCTATCTTTTCAAGAATTATCAAAAAGGATGGCTCATCCCTTAGACCAGGGAGGCGTTATAAGAGTAACACCTCCCTGCGTATAGACTCCTTCCCAGGTCGGTATAGACGTATACGAGATGGGGGAAGTAGAGCGGAGGATGTTCAGGCTCAGTGAGCAATATTTTGCCACTTGTTTTGCAAAAGATGTAAGGAGTAGAATCATTTACTCTCTGGAGTTCTGACCATAACAAAGACAATTTCATCACTTCAGCGGATCGGAATTTAGCCAAGAGAAACATTGGAAAACATTAGCATATTTTCAATTCCGTTGAAACGTTTCCCTTCGAAAAGATTCAAGACCATTCAATGTAATTTTGATGGTACATTTTATGTGGATATTTGCTGATCACTTAGCAAGTTGCTGATTTATTTTTAATATTAAAATCAAAGACAAAAAATTTAGACTGTATATATATCCTCTTAACAAGCATAAAAACACAATTTTCGGCCATCTGATGGGTTCAAGGTATCTGAAGCTTTCATCTATGCTCCGCGGCAAAGAGTAGTGGCACTACGTTTAGATAGTCTTGGTGGGGAAATTGCATTTTAAGGTAGGCCTATATGTTAATTACTTTCTGATCACTTTGAAGTTTGCGAACTCATTTTGAAGTAAGAATTTTATTGCAAACGACTGGAGAAGACAGTGATTGCTTAGATTATTCGTATATGTCTGGGAAACGCTATTTCGAAAGTTTCTTCACGCTTCGCTCCTTCTGATGGTTGTGCTCCGCTTTGAAGATCTTTACGGCAAAATTACGTTTTGTGGGCAAGAAAAACTAAAAACTAATTTGTTTCCGTTCCCCTATGCCGATCACTGATGCCTTTTTATTCAGGCTCCTAAAAGTGTACAAATTTTAAAACAAGTTTTACTTCGAAAGGTAACGTACATTGCTTAAAATCGCGTGTAAACACAAAAGGATTTCAGCTTTGTCCCCATTAACCACCACAATTCATTTTTCAACACTATTCCTGTCAAAGTCAGATACGTTGCACCATTTTACATCTAGGGTCCTTGAGGGGTCAAACATTTTCAAAGGGAAGGGGCCCCTTCTTACACCCCTCCTCCAGACCGGCAATCATTCAAAGCACTGCATGCCCCTACCTTCAGGGAAACTCTGTGAATGATTAACATGCTACACATACACCTCAAAATAGTCTTAATCAATTAAAGTGAATCAATTTAAAACAGTTTCAGAATTTTATTCAAATAATTGACTATATTTCCTATTGAGTGCTTCTCTGATAAAAATATTGAACAGATTTTTAAAATTATTTTTAGCCTGCATTACAGCTTTTTGTGCGGACCCAATGTTCCAAACTACAGGGAACTTTGCAAACTGTTTAATCTAATTATCGGCTCAAAATATGACCGCCGCGGATCAGGTCGCTTGAAGACTGTTCCCTGTTGCAAAGTATCTCTGACTGTTATAACAAGACCCAGGCAAAGATACACATTTATGGAATTATGTTTAAGAGCTTTAGTTCGAAAGAGTGTTCTCGTTGTATTTGTTGAGTGATTTACATATAAATCTTCCATTTGGGCCACTTTGTGCATGGTTCTCTTGGGCTTTGTTTGACTGTGTTTGTCATTGAAAAATCATAATGTAAAACTCTAACCACCGCATAAACAAATCTTTTGTATTTGATCGAAGAGTGCAAAACGACAACCGTGATTAAGTAATAATGAAAATTTAGAGCAGTGGAAAATATGTTTTGTAAATATCCCAAGACCTTATTACGGTTCCAACCAGGTCAAAATTCCAGTTCAAACAGATTTTCGGGATAATATCTCACGTCAAACCAGTAAGGATACAGCTTCTCTTGTATCCTGCGCTGCAATTTCGGTCCCCCGGGAAACCTTTGTTTGTTCCCACCCACTTTCGTCACTCCAATTCCATCTGCGCCCCTGTCACACACAATTTCGATTAGGGTGCGCAAACGTAGCCAGAATGACGTTCTTCTAAACAAACTGATTAGCATGACTCATGCAAAAATGCAAACGTTATTTATTTCATTACAATTCAATCCTTCTTCCTATTTTATGAAACTTTTTTTTCCAATCCCATAGTGGCTTTAACATCCTTTAAAACAAGCAGTTACTCCGTTATTTTTCAATCTAGAAGTGTCGTTTCCGACAATCTGGAGAGTTTGTAAGGCCAAAAAATTCTTTTACGCCCAGAGCCAACTAATCGTGTCGCTCCTGCTGGCATTCGCCTCCAATTTTTATCCATTCTACCCTGAACTGACCTTCCCTCCCCCTTCTGGCAAGTTCCAGATCCGCAACTGACTTACATACACTAGGCATGCTATTTAGTCTAGCAACTTCAAAGTGCGACGGAACCTATTGCCACTGTGCTTGGTGCTCAGAATAAGCAATGAATTAGGGAAAACAAGCCAATGAGCCAAAACTGGAAAAAAGCGTTGGCGGGCTCGACTTGAACCAATTAATTGGAAACTGGGCGTAAAATTCCGTCTATCCCAACCCATCCCAACCCAAACCATCCCAACCCAACTCAACCCATCCCATCCCAACCCAACCCACCCTTCAATACCCTAACCTAACCTAACCATAACCTAACCTAACCTAACCCAACCAAACCTAACCTAACCTAACCAAAGTAATATCGCTTCGGGAGGCGGGACTACCTTTGACTGTTTAACAAGACCCATGCAGACAAGATAACATATTTTTTGTGAAATCTTAATGTCCTGGGGAGCTGCCAGACCGGTTGTTACATGAGATCATTGTTTATATATATATGTCGAGTGATTAACATTGCTCTCGTTAATGCATGGAAGAAATCTTCCGTATTGGGACTAGTGATTAAGGTAAATGAAATTTGAAAGTTTTCGCTTTCAACGCAGTGGAAGACATGCGATGTACAGTATTTAAATATCCCACGTCGTTTTTATAGTTCCTAACAGGTCAATAATTTCGATGTCTTAATGGAACCAAGGAATTGTTTGACTAATGTTTTGTTTAACTTATGATTTGTAAAATAATTTTTCATTTGAACAATGATTAGCTTGACTATTGTTTTGATTTGTTTTATGTTTTGTCTGTCTGATCGTTTGAGATTTGACTATAGTTAAGTATGCACGAAAACTCTATGCTCTAAAATTTGATAAGCGCGAAAGGTCAAATAATGTTTGTACGATCGGCGTTCTATACCAAGCATCCCTATTCTGTAGAAAAGTAATTGATTCACGTTGGCAGCTTCCCCCCTGGGATATCATTCGTGCATGGTTCAGACGTAGATCACCTAAAAGTCAAATTGCAATTACTTTTCTTTTCAGATCCACATACCTTCACGATCTCCTTTTGTTATTCCGTCTGAACCTAATTGACATATACGACCTTAACTGTCAGAACTCATACGGCATGATTGCTTTCATGTTGGAAACCCCCAAAATACATGCAAAAAGTGCAGCGAACCAAAGTAATAGGAAAAAACGTATGGTAGTTGCACACATCCGAGTCATTGGATGTAAACATCCAACATAGAAAATCGGCAAATGTAGGCCTACAATTGATACCGAAGAGTTGCCTCCTGTGATTTTTAGCTGATAACAAGTATTGTTACTTCAAATTATATAAATGATTTCTTTCTTTTACAATAACTGCAGTTCTGTTGTAACTCAATCAACTTTGCCCATCATGTAGTAGTGTAGGACTGATAATCACCATATAACCATACAATTAAAGGCATGATATTCAAATGACATAACGTGTTGTTTGGTTTTTCTCAGCTTAAGTAGGCAGTGCTTTCCACAGCACTTACTGGGGTCATTTCTAATGATTTAATATAAAGTCTGAGCAGTGAGATCTTTGATTTCTAGTATTTTTGAGCATGGTCCAAAAGTGATTCGCTATAAATTGCGAGTGTTGCACCTGTCAGGCAATAATCTGCGTCCTGAAAGTCATGTCTGGCCCTGATTGTTCTAAGTCCTTGTAGCAAGAGGTTATATTTTACTTTGTAGATTCACTTTGATAAACCTCTAAACAAGTCCCATTTTCAAAACTGATTGAGACAGAGACAATGTATTGCTTGGTTACCATGACAGTATTATCCCTTACAATAATTGGTTTGTTTTACGAGGAATTACCCAAAAGACGTTCTGTACGTTTGTATATTCCAAGGGCACTAGCAATCTCACTTCAGTCTGATAATTTGAATTCCACTTTCTATAGACGAATCCGTTGTATTTAGTGACTTAGGCAGCCATTACTGGGGTCCATTAACCTTAAATAGCCTTCATTTATTATCTACTTGAATTTCAGACCCTCACATTCAGTGAAATTGATGAAGGGAGTAAAATACAATTAAGTGTACAAGCATCCTTGATACAGGTAAGCAGGGATATTGAAGGATTAAAAAGGTGATAGACCCTAGCTATGGCTGACTGAAACCAGACCTTCACTTACTGTACAGGGCCGTAGCCAGGGCGTGGTGTTTGGGGAGCACAACGGATTATTGATAGCCGTCTTGGGGGAGTGGTCCAAGGGGAGACCCTCCCCTTCTTGCTGAGCCATAAATAACACCTTCATATGAGCATATTAAGCAAAAACCATCATTTATTTTGATACTCCTTTCATTTTGTGTAATGACAACTTTAGAGCATTGCGTGTTGCCTCATTAAACTAAGGCAACAACAGCTCTATAGGCTATGAAGTAAATGAATCATGAAAATCGTTTCCATGTTATAGACACGCTTGCTTTTGAAGGACTACTATTGCAGGAAATTCAGGTCAACAGTGAAACTTAAAGCTTCAAACTAGAATTCATGATATGAGAAGACTTTTCCAAATTTGTGAACGCAACTTTTCATGCAGGATTTGCTTACATACATCAAGAGAAGACTGATATTTGAGTATAACTACGTTATGCATGTTAGTACGTGAACGCGAAGATGATTCCGTATCGGGTGTACACCGTGTACACCATGGAAATAATTTTGTGTAAGGCTTAGGCTTACCGGTGTGAAATCTTACTGAATAACTTCTCCTTCAGCCTTGGAAAGAGCTACCAAAATATTCAAATATGGGTGAGCAATTTGCACTTTTAATTTCTAAAACTTCAAATTATGCAGCTTTGAGACTAAACAGTAACTAGGTGGGTTTTTAATAGAGTCTGTATCTTGTTCGACTCCTACTCTATATGTATGGGAAATTCCGGAGTCCCTTTAATTGTATGGATGTTTCTCTGCACCTAAAGCTTGAAGATAACATCATGGAATGTGAAAATTCAGATCGATTCTCTGTGCTTATTGATGTATCCTAGCTACTCGGCGTAATATAAACAGTGGATGGGCATGAAATTTGAATCCAGACTGCACGGACTTACTTCGTTCATATGATTAGAAACTGCCAGAGGGATAAATACCGTACAGTTTGGAATCAGGTGATAAAGGAAAACGTATTCCTGCATTGAATATGAATACTTAATTGTAATAACAGATTATCAATTTGTATCTACAGAGTAATAACCCGAATAGTCTGTTATAACAAATTATTAATCTGTTTTCAATCTGTTCCCTGTTTTCAATCTATCACAACACCTTCACATAAGATTGAATTACAAAGAATCTGGCTGACTTCATATAAAGTCCTTTCTGATATTGGTTTTGATTTTTTTAGTTGTAGCCATGCCGACTCTTAAGTTTGCCGTAAGAAAGACAAAAAGAATTAAATTTTTCCCTTTTCCATAATACTCCACAATTTATTCTATATTTTCGTTCTGACCTCAACCATCCTCAGTAAAAACTCTTACAATCTTCTGTCTGACCTCGACCATCCTCAGAATCGGTCGTATTCTGAGGCATGCGCATTATTTGCATCCACGCCATTTTAGGCTATCTGCGGAAAGCTTGGGATTATCCTCCCCCTGATTCTCGCAAACAAGAGCGGTTAATACATAGTGTCACTACTGAATACGGTCCCTTCTTTGGTGGCCTGTCCCAAGGTGTCCCACTATATCAGAATTCGGAGTTACCGGACTGTCGTCCGTCAAGATATCCCCCAATATCTTAAACTGATCGCCGCACTTGGGTTGTCTTATAGAGGAATTACGCACCGACGTAACTGCATTGCGCGTCTCTCTATTTTTCCATCCAAGCATCCAATTTACTACAACTGTTACAAAGGTGCTGTTGTCCGCAGGTTTCAGTAACACAACAGACCAGTTGGGAAGCTGATCTCGGGGTCACCATAATATATTAAGCTCTGATGACGTCACACATTTTTGAATTTTAGCCGCTTATGTAAATGTGCACATGGAAAAAAGAACGGCTGTTTTATTCTGTATACTTTCACTGACGAACAAGAAAACTACGAAACTTACCAGAATAACTTTGCAAGTTATTATATCATCAATTTCAGGCGAAATTGTCGGAACGTTGGCGAATGGTCACAAATTTGTATCGAAACCATCCCGAAGCTGCCCAACAATTACCAAATGTTCCAATAAATTTTCCCGTATTGTTTCGTTATTAAATTATTCAAGTTTTTCTGAAGACGGTCATTCCCGCTTTGTTCATATAACGAATCTATTTGCATTACACGTGTAAGTAATTCAGCCATTTTGAGACGCAATGCATGATGGAACCTAGCATATTGCAGCACTGCCAAACAAGATCCAACACGTCATGCTTCGGGCGTGTACTTGCACAAGTAATGCGAAATTATGTACATAACATGAATATATGAAGCATAACAAAGACTAGAGTTCTTTATAACATTTTTAGTGAATATAAAAGGATAGCAAGGAAGTAATCACTATGTTTTTGAAATATTATTCGTTCTCTCTCTTTCAACATATTCTCACCTTGAAGACGGATAATGTGCAGGTTTAAACTTCCCAAGTGAGCTATCGCTCCTTCGGCTTTCTCAGACAGGTTATGAGGAAGACTAGCAAAGTTTACCCTCTGACAATTGCTGTCTACTAAAACAAGTTTCTTCCGAATATTTAACTTTCTATTTTTCTGCAATTGCCAAAAAATACTCAATAACGTAAGACCTTGAATAAAATTAATGACATTAATGGGTGTCCTCTTTTGCTTTGCGTAGGCTAGCTCGAGCACGGTCTCCCAGAATGCATTTCACCGCAAGTGCTGAGGGTGTACGTATTGTGCAATAACGGTCACAAATATGAGGTTTGCTTCTCAACTAGGACTGTGAATGATCAGTTCTATCCAGTATGCCAAACTGAAGAAAGCTGACGTCACGTGCATAACCTCTATAGCTGTCATGATACAAATTCAAGGAAAACATACTTTAGTCGCTTTAATTTCTTGCTGAAGGATTAATTTGATTAAGTTTGATTAGTTGTTTATTGGACAATCAAAATCCCAGTGAAACGCTAGTTGGAGAGACGAGCTTTCATGGGGACTTAGACCCCTCCCCAGTTGCGCCACTTAGAACCCCCATAAACCAACCTTGCAATGCAAAAACATCTAAAATAGCGGTTTCCTCTGTTTATCCTTAGACTTTTCCCTCATGTCGTGCCCACAAACCCCCGATGACACAATCCTGGCTTAGCGCCTGCCCCTCCCCTTTGGCTTAACTCTTACAAAAGACCCACATAACTCTCACATAATTCCTGAAGGAAAACGAATAACTTCCAATAGGATCTTGCAATATCCTATTGGAAGTTTCAACTTCCTACATGGATAAGGGGGGATAATATTCGGCTTGTGTGAGCTTCCCACATCAAAAAGTTGAATTCCCACATGGGTAAGTTGAATTCCCGCATGGAAAGTTGGAATCCCCATATGGGAAGTTAACAAGCCAACTCTTCATGTGGGAAGTCAACTTTTTGTATGGGAAGTTGAATTTCCCATGTGGGAAGTTAATTCCCCATATGGGAAGGCACAAAATGACTGTGTGGGTTTTGCAGTGAACAGCTTTGAAGGAAGTCTATTGTGATTGGCTTATTAAAAGGCTCTGTCACAAGAAAGACCTTTTCAAATGAGTCTCTGTATGGTACAGAGCGTAGAGCTGTATAGAAAAGCAAGTAGTGTACCAGTTTAACATCGTGTTGTATACAACAATAGTTTGCCAGCGGTGAGAGCAGATTCACACTGTGCAGTTGTTTGAGTGGAGGCTCCATGTGGACTATGTGCTGAATATATATTTAATGACTCAAAGTTGTTTTGTTGCATGGAGACATTAATATGGAGTATAGCCTCAGCAGATCCCTTATAAAACATCTCACATAATTCCTACAGGAATCAGCATGTGGGATTTATGTGGGTTTTTGGGCATGTGGGAAAAATTCCCACTTAATTCCCACGTGAATGTGAAGGGAGATTTTTTCAATGTACTCAAGCCTTCATCATTTTTTCCATTCATCATTCTCTCCAGGCCCACAACCATATAGATATATGCAGCTGTACAGTCACAGTATTTACTGAAACCCATTCAGGAAATTCCCCCAAATTCATGTGGAAATTATGTCGGAATTAAGTAGGAATTTTCCCCACATGCCAGATTTTGCTTCCCACATGCCCTCAAACCCACATGAATCCCACATGCTGATTCCTGTAGAAATTATGTGGGATTTTTTTTTTTTTATAAGGGTATGCTTCTGTTAATTCGACCGATGATTTTAGAGTGTAGGGTTTTCATTATCGTACCGCCTACATCGACCGTCACAGTGATTTCTAGAACCAAACAGCACAATTATTTGCTGATATTCTGACCTTCTCTTATGCCAATCAATCAACGACCAACAACTGCCTTTTAACTCTCAAATTACAGCTTAATTTCGGTTACCTCACCATGTGGGTCTATCGCTTGGTTACATAATCACCCTTGCAATAATCGGTTTGTTGTACGCAGAATAACCCGAAAGACGTTTGCATATTTTAAGGGTACTAGTCTATCTCACTAATTCCATTAGATAGGCCTATTATAAATTCCTCTTTTCTATAGCTTTCGCCTTCATGCCTCCAGTGAAATCTTTTAGGTACTTGAAGACTCAAATAACGATTATATGCATGTCATCCCAGGACAGTTTTCGAGTTATTTCCCTGTTCGGGAAAGTTGGGCTCAGTGAATCGATCAGATTTTGTTCAGGCTAATAGTGTACCCCTTTAATGGACACGTGTTACTCATAATATTTGATTCACACTTGAAGTCTGTGCCAAAGACTAATAACACATATCTTTGTGAAAGGTATCTCTTGGTTTGGGAGTTGTTGGGCAATTGAGAAGACTGAGCCACTCTTCCCGGCTACGATAAGACAAACACGTCCCGATCACATCATTTGATATAGTAGCCTAAATAACTCGAATTTTCAAGAGTATCCCACTAGGGCTACTAACACTACGCATGGAACGATCAATTTATTAAGCTAGCCGCACACTACACGACTTTAGCACAGTAACTCAACTCGATCGTCGCTACAACTGTGATATGCACTGCTTTAACCAGTTTAATTTAGGTCGCACCGACTTCAGTCACGAAGAACCAACATGTTGGTTCTTGCCACAGACTTTGAAGAGATCCGACGATCGAGTTGAGCTACGGTGTGCAACGTCGTGTAAGTGTGCGGCTAGTGGGGCGATGAGCACTGTTTAACAAGAAATTTCCTAACTGGCTAACGACAGCCCTAATCCCTAACCTAATCCCTAACCCTAGCAAAGAATATAACCGATACAATAAAATGGCATCAGCCAACCAAGAAACACTTTCTTAAAAAGTGCGCCTCTACCCCGACTAGTAGGCCTGCCTTCCACGTTGCATGTTCGACGACTTTTTGCAAATTTATGTCTATGAAAGGAACTTTTCAGTGATAAGTTACATGCAAGTAGAGGCCAAGGTAGTTTCATAAGCTAGTACAATATGTTGAGACGCGCTTTCTTTGCCTACCCTTACAAAAATTCCCAATACATTTCCTGTAGGAAGCCTGTAGGAAAAATACATTTCCTATAGGAAGTAAGCCATTTCCAGTAGGAATTTTAAGATTCCTACAGGAATTTCAATTTTCCTATGTAGGAATTTGCTATTTCCTACATAGGAAAGACCATTTCCTGTAGGAATTGTCGAATTCTTACAGGAATTTCAACTTTCCTACGTAGGAATTGGAGAGTCTATTCCTAATACACTGACCATTGCATTCATTGGCACATGAAAGGAAGTCCATTGTCATTGGTCAGTAAAGCCTACTGAGTCACAACAAAGAGCTTTTCAAATTTGTCCTTTGTATGTGTTTTGGGCTGTGTAAAGCTATGGACTTGACCATATGTTGTAGTATAGCAGCACAGTGTATTGCTTCAGTGCAGTAACAGGCTTCAGGGCTTCAAGCAGCAAATAATGTTAAGTGGTTCTAGCAATGTTCAGAATATTACTGTTGCTTACATGGTGGACACTCATGGATAATCTGAGAAATATATTTGCTTAGGACTGTGCAGTACAGATATCCATGCACTAGTTCAGGTCATGGCAAATTCTGATTCTTGATATTGAACATTTCTTTTGGAAAAGAAGCACTGTGATAACTGCAGTTATCTGGACATATCAACGAGTGAATAACCTGGTTGTAGCTTATTTAAAACTGCATTGCTCTGTCTGAAAAGGCCATAGCAAACGTACACAGTGAACATGTTCTTTTTTTCCTTCTATTTCAAAGTTTTGGAGATTATTTAGCTATGTTCCTTTCAATGGGAGCAAAGGCATTGAGCACAGCAATTAATCATGGAGTTCTGGATATTCTATTATCATCCTCTCATAAAGCCTATACCACATACTCTCATGGAGGATTGGTGATCTGTTTCAGTAACTGGAAAATGCATGCAACTACGGCCATGGCACTATCCCCTTTGCACAAGTCCCCAGCAATCAGCACCGTGATGCTCATAGCCTCAAATGTTTATTTATGAACAAAGATGCAAAAGACACCCCACAATATAAATGGAATGACCCATGTGGGAAGTGATTTCCTATGTAGGAAAGCAATTTCCTATGTGGGAAGAATTTCTTACAGGAAATTTGATTTCCTACAAGAAGATGCCCAAAATCCTATACATTTCCTACATACCAATTTCTTGTAGGAAATCATGTGGGGAATTTTTGTAAGGGTATCTAAAAACAGAGAAAACTTTGCGTACGGCTTACCTGTCAGAGTAAAGTCAGTTTCCTTCTTCAGTCTTGGAAACGACGACAAAAATTCATATAATGGGTGAAGTTTGCACCCTTTCAGCATTAAGTTTCTATCACGCAGCTTTGAGATGAAATGCTATAGATGTTTACTAAGGTGCTTATTATCCGCCTCTGTATCCTGTTCGACTCATATACGCTATATATATATGCATGGGAAATCCCGAGTCACTTTAATTGCATGGTTTCCTACATTTAGCCGAGATCATATCATGCAATGTGAAGCATTCAACTCACTTTTCTGTGCTTGCTGATATAGGATGTTCTTCCTTTAAGCGTAATATTTAAACAGCTAATGAAACATGATGAAATTTGAATCGAAATTACATGTCAAGATTATGTCCAGGACTAGTCTGAAGACGTAGCACACAGCATAGAGCAGTCGGTTGCTCTCTGCATATAAATATGCTTTTTTACTATAGACTGCTAGAACATAATTACTAATTACAAATTAATTAAGGATTATTAATCTGTTACTAAAGATCAACATAATCTGGTAATAAGGATTAGTACAGATTTTAGATCTGCAAAACCACTCCTTCGTTACTCGAAATCCCCGGTCCAATCAAATCATTTATGTCACGAGAAACGTAAAGCCAAAGAGATAATTCCGAATTTTTTATTGATTGGTAGTAAAAGAGCGAAAGACCTAAAATTTAGGACCTACGTCATTTTGAGTGAGTTTTGGTTGTGAAATTTCCTTATAATATGCTTCATTACTCATATCTGTGAGAAAATTCAAGATCCCACGAATTAATAAAATTGTTTATCAGTCTAGAGGACTGCCCGAACTCGCGACTATGAATGTTTTTACTCCCTTTTTGCATGGTAAATGGCAAACTATTGCTCACCGCAACTGCTCTCCGCTTCTTCCCCCGTCATGTACGTCTATGCCAGCCGGGTAACCAGTCTAAGGGATGGTCCCTTCCTTTAAAAGCAAAATGGTGTCCTTACACGCAATCTAGTGCTATAGATGCTACCTATTGTTTGGAAAGTGACATATGTGCGTATTTCAAGGAGTAACAAAATGGGCTCACTGAGGGGGCCTTGGGAGACAAACCCTACTTTTTGATAATTTTTGAGATATTTGGTGTCCTTACATTCAATCTGATACAAAAAACGCTACCTTTCAATGCAAAATTTGAGTTACTTAAGTACATATTTTTAGGATCTTATAAAATAGTCTCCGTGTGGGGGATGGCCCAATATATGGCCCATGCAAACCCAAGTGTTTACGAGACGGGGGTCTGGGGCCAGAGGAGGGAGGATGCCTATTTCTTTCTTTTTTTCTCCATTTATTCATGAGATTTTATCGTATAATAGTTTCAAGGAACAATCTTTATCAGCACTATGTACAATAATTACAATAACGTTCCACTTTGCTAAATCGTGGGCATAATACAATACCAGAATGCAAAAATGCATTGAAGTTTCGATGATACATAAGTGTACTGTTTCAAATTTGCCATCATGCACAATCATCTTCACACTCAACTGTTATACCAGCATGTTCAAAAGAGTTTTGTTTTTCCAGATGCCCTTTTGACCTCAACAAAAGCAATACATAGGTAGATAGTTAGACATCTTGAGGTATCTTTTTTAACAAGATTTTCAGACTTTGACCAGCGGGGACCCTAGATGACGTTTGACCTCCGCAAAAACAATAGGGACCATCTCCTGGCCATAATGCATCTATATACCAAATATGAAAATGGTCCAAGTTTCCTACCTTGAGATATCGTGTTGTCAACATTTTCAGACTTTGATCCAGTTGACCCCAGATGACCTTTGACCTCCATCAAAAACAAAAGGCACCATCTCCTGACCATAAGTCATCAACATACCAAATATAAAATCTATCCAAGTTTCCTACCTTGAGATATCGTGTTTACGAGATTTTCAGAATTTGACCGCTCGTGACCCCAGATGACGTTTGATCTCCGCCAAAGCCTACAGGGACCATCTCCTGACCATAACCCATCCACATACCAAATATGAAATCTATTCAAGTTTCCTATCTTGAGATATCGTGTTAGCAAATTTGTCAGACTTTGACCCCTGGAGACCCTAGATAACCTTTGACCTCCGCGAAAAACAATAGGGACCATTTCCTGACCGTAACGCATCAACATACCAAATATGAAATCTTCCTAAGTTTCCTATCTTAAGATATGGTTTTAACAAGATTTTCAGACTTTTACCCTGGTGACCCCAAATGCCCTTTGACTCTGCCAAAAACAATAGGGTTCTTTCTCTTCATATGGTGCCTCTATGTACCAAGTTTGAAAACTGTCAGACATTCCTATTTTAAGATATCGTGTTAACGAGCAAAGTGTCACAAACACACACATTGACACATACACACGCACGCACATACATACACACACAGGCCATCGTGAATGCATCGGTTTCTCTTTCATCGAAACCAATAATGACAACCTTTGTTAGCTATAAAAATGCATTTCCAGACCCATTAAAGGAGGATGCCAAGTGTCAGTGTCAGGACACTGACACTTGGCATACTATCAGGGCAAGAGGAGAGTATAGTCATGCAGGGAGCCCAAAACGGCTATTGACAGGGGAAGGTTACCAGTTTTCATGTACACCATTGTGTCTGGCGTGTGTTCTAGGTCAAGGACCCCCACTCCTAGGTTGTATAATTGGGCTCGGAGAATTACCTTCTGAAACTACTCCATAACACTTCATTGAGGTCTTGAAAGAGGCTATATGTTCTCGAACGGTTATCCAAAAAACGTATCGCAAATGATTCACCTTTGCCAGTCAAAATGGTGGAAGGGAAGCCAGTTTAGTGCCAGAACCTCCCACAGAAGTAAGGTGAATGAGGCTTCTGGAGATTAACCAACAAAATTTACCTAAAAATATTGAGCATATCGTTATAGCCATGGTATGACCATCACCAGGTGTTGAAAGGGGAATGCCAGAAGCCAGTGATGTTTCCTTCCCAATCATAACCATCAATACACCATCGGGGGACTTAGTGACTGAGATTTTACAGAAAGGCTACCTTACAACCAGAATGCAAAAATACATAACGCATGACCATAACACCTCATCCTACCAAGTGTGAAATCTATTCATTTTTGTGATATTACGTAAACGAAATTTTCAGAATTTGACCCCCTGGTAACCCCAGATGACCTTTGACCTCCACAGTAAACAGTAGGTGTTATTTGCTGTCCAAAACGCATCCACGTACCAAACATATAATCTATCCAAGTTTTCTCTCTAAGATACCACGTTTGAGAGATTTTCAGACCTTGACCCCTGGGGACCCCAGATGAATTTTGACCTCTACCAAACAATAGGGACCATGTTCTGACCATAACACACCCACTTAGGAAACTCGAATCACTAAGTTGAGATATCCCTTTAAAAATATTTTACCTTTAATTATAGCATTACCTATTTTTACCCTTGATTCCAACAATTTCTTTCAATCTTTATCATCACACACTGCATGCATGGCTGAAATCTTTGACACACAACTGACAAATAAATGAATCACAATAAAAGACTGAATCTGCTGAAGCGATTTATTGTACGCAGTTTACAGTAGTCTACTACATGATTCTTGCTAATATATAGAGTTTCAACACATCCGTATGTAACATCAAGGAGTGTCCATGATTCAATATACTTTTGCTCTTCACTCAATTATTTAATTCCACTGATAATCTGTCTATTGGGAGAAACCTGCGACTGGGACTAGCACAACCCTGTTAAAGGTTTACCAAAGTCAATCATTAATATCAATATGTTGATCCTCTTAATGAATTTAGTACCAGTTTTGTGGAATATGTTAGTTGATAATGTTGTTAAAATCATCAACAGAATTAAATCCTTTCTCAAAATAATGACCTTGAAAGGTTTATATTTGAAGAGGATATCTGTGCTGAAAATTCAGGAGAATACTGCCAAGCATACTTAACAGGTGCAGAAAAGGGTAACAAGTGACAATATATCCAGAAAAATCATTTTACAGATCATGTAACATGCGGTTAGCTGCAAGGGTATACAAATTATCTAACCACTGAGGAGCAACAAGCAAATAATTACATTTGGAAGTTCTATCTGCATACAAGAGATAAGGGTAAATATCACATTGACTGTACACCACAGAAACTTCTCTAATCTCAAAGATTTCTTAGGTGACTGCTGAAGTGTTCATGAACTTAACATAAAAATCAAATCAAATGAAAACAACGACCATGAAACAAAAAGAAAAATGAAACTGAAAACTAAAAGTATGTGAGATCTCAGACCTGATGGCTGTAGGATTATTTGAAATATGACACTTTCATAATGTCACCTCCAAGAATACATGTCAGTAACATTCCTACATCTACGCTGCTAAAATAGAATGACAGACATACTGATATAACCACTTGTACACTCCTTTCTACTCCAGTCACTGCAACAGTATGACACAAATGATAACAATGTCCATCTCTTTGCCACGACATCTGCAAGGTAGTGTGGGTGTTTAACTGCTACCATTACCATGGCAACCAATTCAAGTGCTCTTTCGACAAGAAGCGATGTTAATCAATCACACTGCTTTCTCAACAGACATTTCTATCAACACTGGTGGCAATGTAGCACTGATTGAACTGATCTAACTTGACATTTAGAGCAGTGACAATCATATTGCTACCTTAGTACCCTGAAACATATAAGGGAGGCCCGTGATCGCAAGTAGTGATAGATGTCAACCACCCAACATATCATCAACATAAAATTTACCTGTAACTGCAAGTTATACTTTTGTTAGAAGTTGCTATCTAGCCAGTGACCAAGTTTATCACTTACATTTATGTTTCTCAGAAAAACAACAACTAACACCTTCAACCTTATTAATCTCGAAATTACTTGACAAACTCAGTCATAAATTCTGGATTTTTAGTGGTCAACTTGGGCTAGCTTAAACTTGGTGTACTATTTTAAGGTTAAAGTATCACCTTTTGTAAGAGGTATGAAACTGCCACACCCATTACTTCTTCTCCTCCTTTGTCCAACAATATGAAAGAAAGGAATTCTAGTAATATCAATTCCCTAACCTGCTTTTTCACCTTTCTACTTATATTCACAATGTTCCATTTTCACATCATAATTCAATTTCAAATCCCACATGATGTTTAAACCATCAGCTCACATATGACTTTGCCCTGTCATTACAGAGACAGGACCCTGTAACCCCGGGGAGGGGAAATGGACCACGTCTACCTCAGACTGGCCCCTTCTTGAGGCGCACATCAAAAGGTCACAGCTGTTAAGTCTCTCCATTTAAAACCAACAAAAAGAACAAAAATCAAACAATATGTCGGGAAAAATAAAACTTATGAAGATAATGAATATTAATTTTTTTCTTTCGAGGGAGTATTTTGCATACATTTGATGCAAGATCTGCTAAGCAATTAATAAACTCATCTGATATTGTAAGCTATTAAATGATTATATAAAAGCAATAATTCAGGAATAATGTTAACAAAAAAGCTGCATGTCATTAATATTTAAGGTATTGATTAAAGATATTTTTAAAATTAGGATATTTAAACCACACCAGAAGGAAGATCGAAACTGATTGCCACCATGATTGAATAACACAGTCTGAATAAAGTAAATGAATAAAAAAGGAAGTAAACCTCAAATAAGCTAGAATTGGGATGAAGAGTATACGGAAGATTTAAGCAGACTGTGACGCATCTGACGCCGACAGAGTCACCTTAGTGACGCTTCTCACGCCGACATAAAGGGCAATCCCTCCTGGATCGCAACGTAAAGTTGCTATTAGGCCACACCCCCAAAGATGTGCACCATAAAAAGCCCAAGTAGCAGAGATAAGAAGGCCATCTTGATGGATGAAGCACTACATTCCTTTACATCTTGGGTTTGAAGACCTTCAATGTACTCCTTGCTAAGGTAGGTCTCGTAAGTATCAGTGTTACCCACTTCGGTGAGAGAAAGAGTGGAATCCTTAAAAAGGAGGTCACTCCCTTCATAATCTGCAGAGTCAAAAAGCTTAAAGCCATCTTCACTGTCAGATCCAAATGAAGCCTGAAAGAAAATTAAACTTCAGATGAGATCTGATGCAGGAGTAAAAATTTAGAATATCATTTACTGAGCGAAGTTACTAAAGAAATGAACAGCATAACAATGCCAGCATTGTTTTGCTAGATAAACTAAACAACACTGTCAATTTTTTTTCATGTGTTTGATTCTGTTACTTGTTTACCCAAATTTTTGAGGGTACCCTAAACACTTCTACTATGTTTTCATTAGCATTAGAACAAACACAAACTAAATTAACAGACATACATTGTGTTCAATTACTCCTCCACACCTCAGGTTATGCAAGCTATTTTCTTTCAGAGTCAACATTAAGTTTGGAGAGAGCAGTTCACAAAGTTCTTCCCCTTAACTCCCTCCAAGAAAGATTTTCCGAATAAAGTATCATCTAGCATTTTCACTGAACACTTGTTCTCTGTATTCACAAGTCTCAGCTATTTTTCCCATGCCTCTTTCACCTGTCCCCTCCCTACCTTAACCTCATTCATGTATGCCACATAGATAGTGTAGCTCCCTATTCATGCTATCCAATTGCTAAGTAGTATCTCTTAAACTCCAAAATATCCTCCTTTGAGAAGAAGTATGCTTTCATCAAGGACAGATAAAACTTCAAACTTGAAACCTGTGCTTACACTATTAATTGAATCTAAGGGGAATTGCCTGCTTCATTTTTATTATTTTTTTTGAGGGGAGGAGGGGGATTCGCCTAGGAAGGGAAAATCTCCTGATTCCCCTTTGGTGCTTGATGGGCACACAGCTTAGTTTATTGCTATTGCATCATGTTTATCAGTTCAATATGGTGCCACCTTCCAAATTGATACTTGCAGGTTCAAAAAAGGTGCAATTTTCAACATTGTCCACTTCAAAAATAACCATACCAATGGTCACTTGGTAGAATTTATATCTAATTGGAGACTATTAGTTTGCTGCAAGGTTTGTGTGGAGAAGAGCAAAAAGAAATTTGTGTCCTTTAAATTTTTTTTTTTTGGTGAAATTCCACCTTTGCCTTTGTTTCTGGGGAGATCTTGAGAACAATTAGGAACTCCTCTGCTTGGAAATTCAAATCCTATTTGGGTAAACATTTGAAATTTTTATCTCTTAGTTTTGTCTTCGAATTCCTCTGACAACGAAAAATAAAAGATTTACAATTATATACTGGTTGTCTTTTTGTTTTTTAACCAACATGACAAAAGTTTCTCACTGGTCAGAGATTTAATGTTATTCTGGAAGTGATAGTGATTTGTTCCAAGAAAGAAATGTAGGTGGTAAGTAAGATTTTACTACACCCCAAACTCCTTTGGCCAGCCCAACTTAAACTAATTGGTCAGAAACTGGGCTGTAAAACCCAAACTCCATCTAACTAACTTACTACACCCAGTCACCCATTTGTGAAGTCTGGTGAGAGTTTCCTCATTAGGGGAAATGCCTGTTAACCAGAATTTAGAAAAAACTCCATCCATAATGCTACTCTTACAAGTGCAGCTTAAATTCCTGGCAGACATGAACCTCATCTCCACTCCTGAAAACTTGAAATGTCGAAAGTCACCCATGCATAACACACTGAATAGATGGGCCAATAGGAGGGCCTGCCTCAACAAATCAATAAGGTGGCTTGATCCTTTTACCTCAGTTGCCATTGGCAGGTCGGGTATGAGAAGGTTATGGGGAATATCCTGTCATGTGGGCTTTTAGACGGAGAGTTCCAAATGACAGCTACAGCTAGGAATCCCCTGTTTTCATGCAAACATTGACTGAAACACTATTTGAAAGATTCGTACGACTAGAAACTTTCAATGTTATTCAACCCAATACAACTAGAAAGGAGGTATGTTACCTGTCCCTGAGTGAAGACATTCCTTATCTGAGATTTTTCTCCATCAGATTTATCTCCAGAAGTCATGAGGGCATGCGAGGCTACCTTACTGAGGCTACATTTCTCACTCCACTCCTCTTGTCTGGAACCATCAGGGCATAGATAGCGGAAGTCACTGCTACTTAGGTCAGAATTCCATCCAACATCTTTCTTGTTTGGTCCTGCATATTCATCAACAGTCACATGCTTGATGAATGCTACATCACCTGCTTTTTCAGCTAAACATCTGATTGAAAGAACAAGAATAAAATTAAAAGAAAAAATACAGCAGATTACTTGCCTCAAGATCACAACTCAAGATGAAGCAATACTTTCTCATGAGGTGTCTGGTTCAATATGGAAGCCTGTAATAATGCCAGAGCACATTTTGTGATGAAGTAATCGTTTTGTACAAGTGACTTCACTCAAATAAAACAGACGCTCATAGGATACATTACACTTTAAGGCAATAATTTAAAAGGGTAACATAATATTCAAAACTTCCAAACCTTAGATATATGAGCATATGAGCATATGAGCATATGAGCATAAACTTTATTCATGGTGAAGCCATGCTTCTAATACGGAGCCTTGTTCTATATATGGATGCCCATTGGCACCAAAGCACACTTCATAGCAAAATTACCTCTGCATGAGGGTTCTGGTTCAATAAGTTAGCTGGCTGAGGCCATAGCATAATTTGTGATGAAGTTTGGAATAAGTGACCTAGCTCAAATTTCAAAGATATCCAGAAGATACAGCAAACTTCAAAATAAAGCAACACCTTTCAGTATAAAGGAGCCCGGCTCAATATACTGAAGCCTATGGAGTATAATGATTTTACTTTCAAAACAAATGGAAGTCAAAACTGATTCTCAACCACTTGACTGTTTTTGACTTTCTTATCTAAAGACAGGGTTTTCCCTGGGCCTTTTGAACGTCGCGCACTGCGACGTTCAAGCTTCAAAATCAAAGAGGCCGCAACGTTCAAAAAACGGCCGCGATGTTCAAAATTGCTGCCAGCTGGTCTCCATAATTTTTCTTCTTTCTGTCAACGATTGCTTTTGTTGTTAATACAATAAACGACAAAATCATTGACTTATTTGTAAAACTGGAACTAACTTTTTATAACTTCCATTCACATACTACTGCATGCGAGTCGGAGCTCTGTATGTGTATCCAATTGGGCCTACTACTGAACAAGTAACACCACAGTATTACTAGCCTGCACTTGCCCTTGTAGGCTCCTATCAGGAAACTGTTGTTCTCACTCCGGAGCGCAGTAGCTACGTGGCACAACACGACTTGCACGACCAAAACACAAACGCCGGTTTTGCAGGTCAGAGGCGGGGCTAATGTCTCAGATTTGGGAAATTATTAATCAAACGAACGAGCCATGTCATTGTATCTTTACGATGAAATCCCACATATTTCCTGTTACTTCGTTCTTAAAACTTACACCGAAATTCAGAAAATCGGCAAATAAAGTTGTGCGAAAGTACACTGCAGTCTAACCCTCTCCCCCTCCCCTCAGTAAATACTCTATCTCTGAACTGTTTTGCCGGACTACAACCAAACTTTGGGAAATTTGATCGTAGCACAAATGCAATGGGAGTGTTAGAATTCTATACGAAGATTATTGGTTTCTACACGTAATTCCTACACAGTAAAACTGCATTGACGATGTCGCAAGTATGATTGGCTGATTAAAAGCAATAATGAACCAATCACGATGTTACGATGTTTCTTACGTAGAGGTAACTTAAAATAAGTGCAATGGAACTTATGTGAATGATGTCATAGAACCCTTGTTTTGCCAACATGTTTTCATGAAAGATCGGACACGCACACAATCTGTGATTAATGCTTGCAGCATTGTGCTCCATTGCTTTTATAAATTCTGGCATTCACTCGATCATTACCACCGATTAGGCTATTTGCAAACTGAAAAGGGGAATAAAACATACTTGAAACTTGTCCTTAGCTTCGTAAAATTCCCGTAAACTCAATCCTTCAACTTCCCTCCAAAACGGGATGCACTGATAATCACAAACGTAAAATTTTACCCTTTGATCGTTTGATATTTTCCGTTGTAACCCTGTAGTATTACATGGAATTAGATTTAGATTGGATTTAGATTTGCATTCAATGTGTTTTCTTTGCTTTCTCACAGAAAGCGCCGTGTAAGTTGCTTTACAAACTGTTCTGCACAAAACAAATTGTACAGACTATCGAGCTGCAGTGTTTCACCTTTTTTCAAATCCCCAAGCTTAGCATACATGTCTGTGCACGTTTTGTACACGTACTGTAGCTCCTAGAATCTTGTGAAGTTCGGTGCTTATTATCTTGCATAAATTAAGTCATTTCTAGCATTCCTTCCGTAATGTTATTTACAGTAGGACTTTTGCAATGTTGTCATGCGACGTCATTGCAAACAAAAACAGTGATGCACGTGGTCCTGTGCAGCAAACGTCTTGGCCCACGCACGCAGTAGACTTACGTACGTGTCCGTTTATTCCGCCAAACAAGACGTCACGTTTTGCTTAATGACATCATATGCATACGATCCATTTCAAAATTTAAATTGGTCCCTGCATCGTGATTGGTTCAATTTCGTTGATTCTAGCCAGCCAACCACAACTCGCACCTTCGCCTATGTGATTTAGCGTGTGAAAATACTCGGTCTCGAGACAAGTTTTCCTGTTCAGTTTGTGTTACGACGATCGCCGGCTAGCGCAGCCGGACGAGCCCCGTGCCAAATTCACCATGAAACGGCATCACAAATCTCTGCGTACGTGGATTTTTTGGGGGATCTGGCTAAAGTGCATTTCAGTTGCAGATTCTTTTTAAACAAGACGTAAGTTTTGGACTAGAACTGCTTAAAATGTACAGGGATATTTATATCCGAAAGGAACCACAAGATACGTTAATCGGATGCAATTGTTTTGCTGCCCAGAACTGCTAAGATTATCATGAATGATTGCTCTACATGGGGTTCGCTAAAGCAGGAGAGAAGCTACAGTACATTAACACAACTGCAACCCAGTGCAGTGAAAGAATGCAAATGTTCTGGCATGATTGGGGGATGAAAACTAGACAGAGCACGAAGTTGGCCTAAGAAATAAATTATCAAAGGGCATGTTACATCGACTACAAACAATTCTACAGTACTGTATTTAACGGTCGATTTGTATCTCCACTTTTGAAGTGAAAATGTTACGCCTACAAAAATGGTATCCAGTTCGTATCCCCAATATTTTCTATCCAGAGCTGGTAGTATTGCAAGCCGACCTGGACCATGTCAATTTTGGTGAGCGACGGGCGCCAAATAACGGCCAACCGGGGGTAAAAAATCGTTCAGTGCCAGCGCTCAGTAAAAGCCATGCCGATGAACCAAAACTTTTGAAGCAGAAATTACGGTGATATAAAGCCAATGTGACCGCTATCACTAGATCAAAATTTGTACCAATCTGAATTTCAGTGCTAATATTTCTTCGTCAACTTACAGAAATGGTGTTGACGAATTTGCCTCAAAAGTGTCACCATTTTGCGTCTAGAGACTTGCATAAGTCACAAAAATTTCCAAATGGGGAGGGGGCCACCCCCTCCCCTTATACCCCTCCCCCAGGCCGGCGATCCACCTATGGGAGCATCAGATGTGTGACGTTCAATTCTAAACCCAGGGAAAACCCTGAAAGACATGAACTTTTGAGTTTTCTAAAAGCCAAATTCAGTTGGGAAATGTCATATTACACAAAGCACCATTGAAATAGTGTAGTCCCAGAATATCAAATTCGGTTTTCTTATTTTACAAAAACAAAAAAAAAAACTCCTGATTGTACCTGACCAGGTCATTATTGAGGATTGTTACAAAGTGATCTAGGCGGGTATGAACCGAAATGGATGCAGTGGGTAAACATCGTACAATGTTACAAATTCTAATTCAGAGGTCTTGAATTTTGATGCATGTGAGTGTAGTTGCAAAGTCACTCAACCTCAGATCACTGTAAGGATTTTTCTACACCTAAATGAAGAAAGTTAGCTCATACAAATCTATTGGAGTTTAATAAAACAGCACAACTACCACTTTTACACGCCCCTTAATTTCCTGAAGTGTGATTTAATGCACACCTGGAAATTCTAAATCTCATGCAAGACCTGAATTCAACAAACTTTATCCTCTTAATCTTGATCTTGGATTATACTAAAAGCAAATATTGACCATGGTCAGGCATTAGAACTATCAAACACATATTCTTTATCTAAAGAAGTTAGGCAGTCATCCCCAGGATTTCCCTAGATGACTAACCTTGCCCCATTTTTTCCTCCTTTTGCACCTGGTAACTAATTTAAATATTTTTCAGGTGACTGGATACTCAACCTTCCTGATCAATAATCTATTTTTAAGAGCATTTGTGCTTGCCATGGAGTTGAGAGTCTTCACCCCAGAATTTCATTAGAAAAAACAGGGAAGGTTATTGTGGCTCAATCTGATTTGTTTGCTTTGTCAGCTGATCCACATCAAGTTTCTGCCTGTGAATTGAAGGACACACACTGCACTGACCACTGACCTAGCTGCTACTCGCTGGATTACTCTGCCATGTTAAAGTCTTGAGAAGACTGCTAAGTACTAAAGCCAGGTAAAACAATTGCTTTGTCAGCTGATCCACAAAGTTACACACAGAGTTTACCACAAAATCCATACTATGGCAGGGGATTTTTAGTTTTAATTTTCATGTCAAGCAAGGGTGGACAATCCATCCCTTTACTTTACCCTAGCTCAGATAGAGTGATCAACATTATTGAAACTCAAAAACTCTATGAAGATCCATATCATCGATTTTAAAGAATTTGACATTCTTTACATGAACCCATACAGTTGTGGTTTTGGTCGTTAAACTCAGTTGCTATCATTACCTCATATTCGAGATGAAGCATTCTAGAGGCAGTACGGGCATATAGTGGGTGACGACAATTTGTTTTCTGCTGAGGACAGCGTTACGACCTATTGCAAGCACCACATTTGAATTTGGTGCTTTATAAAAGTTTGGTTCAAGACTTTTGCTGAAGCGCAACGAACAGCTGCTCTTATTGGACAAATCGCTGCTACAGGATAAGATACTTTTCAAAAGATTTGTACATTCCTGTGACAGCGGCAGTAATCTGCGTTCAAAAGTGGGACCGACTGCATGATGAAATGGAAAATAAGCCAGAGAGCCACAACAAAAAATAAGGCCGTGTACAGGTCGGCCTTAAACCAATCTGTCCGTCTAAAACCCCATCTAACCTAACCCCTCAATGTTAGGAGAAGTACAAGGTAACAGGTCAGACCACCCACAACTAATCATAAGAATGAGAGCTACAAGATATGAACCAAGTGACCAGGTGGGAGTTTTTTTTTATTTAAAAGGCCGAGTGTAGCTTGTTGAGTTAGTTAGATAAGATTTAATGACACACCGACATGAAAATGTTATATAGTGTCATACTTTTCAATACTGTTCAAGTTCTCCCGTTTTGTCACCTCTTACTACAGGCAAGGAATACCTTGGGCATATTCTACAACCCTCGACCCACAGGGAGCATCCATTTAGGGACTAGGGCTCGGTTTTGTGGCGCCGACAACCCCCCAGTCATGGGATGAGTAATAACGGTCTTAGAGTTCGGATTTTATAGACGATAGTAGGGGACAAACGTCTCGCCACACACGACCTCCTCAGCCCATCTAAATGCAGTTTTACGTCATATCCAGGGCCGTGTAGCTCGATTAATTTAAGATCTGAAACCATTGGGACAGAAGATACTTGCACAACGTACGGGAAATGGGAAAGGGAAATTACACATAGAAGAAAAAAGACTGCAAAGTTCGATTCTGGAATACGCCTGTATATCTGACTTACATGTGAATTGGAATTTAACTTGAAAGTCACCTTATTGGAACCGAGGCCCGTTCCACAAAGAGTTACGCACAATCTTAAGTATAATTTACTGTTGACTTAAGTATGGGGAATCAAACTTAAGATTGTGCGCAACTCTTTGTGGAATGGGCGCACGGTCAGCAATGCGCATACTTGAACCGGCTTCGAGAGCCATTTCCAGCGGAGTATCAGTGCAAATTTAACACGTACATATACAAACTAAAGAAGCAACGCATTTCGTATTTTTTGTCCTGGATTGTGTAGTTTCACATACAAACAAGATCCAGACAAAAACTCATACGAACTTGATGAGATCCCATGTGTCTAGGAACAGACACTGAGGTCAAATGTCCTGTTATACAACTGCATAATTATAGTGCAAGTATGTCAGATATAAAGAAGGACATAATACTTTGGCAGCCTACTTATTCACAAAAGATGTACATTGGCCGATCACCCAGTGCAGCTACAAGTAATCCTCTAATCCTCTGTAGTCATTTGCCCTTTCTGGCACGTATTCAAGTCATACTACGACGTGTACAGTGAACTATAGTTACTATAGACACCTGTTAAAAAATTGCCCTTATTAATGGGTGTAGTCAGTATGCGGAATAATAACGAAAAATTGGTCTAGCATACATTTAGCACATACCTCGTGTGAATCCTCATTGACACATGAAACAGCTGGTTGGAGTCCTTCTTCTGCAAATTTTGTTTTCATGGTCATACACTTGTTTGTTTCTTGTGTTGATACCGTACACCATCTTGCTTCGCTACTATCTTTAGGAAAATTACAAAGATTACTTCTTGACAGCTATGCCGAGAAAATTAGTCCTACATCTATGCTTAAACAATACCATAAATTTACAACATATTCTGCAGCTGATGTACCAGTGTGTAATTCATTAACCGTTTATGTAGTATATGAGACCAAACCAAAATCACTTTATTTGAACTGTGGATAGGTTTTTTTTATCGATAATAGGGACAACCTTACAAAATCCTAGATTAAAAATAGTGGTAGGGGGAGAAAACACCCTCTGAAAATGCCCCCCCCCCCTTCTGAGGTAGATACAAAAGTAGAACTGCCGAAAGAGATTGTAGTTCTTCTGGTAAATTTCTCCATATCCGGTGATCCCCTTCACTAACCTACATGTTGCCTGCACTGCTTCACAAAGAGAATTTCTGAAGTCTACAGTAAAAACCAAAGCTTTATGAGGCGTGTTCGCACAAAAGAATCTAATCTAAGAGACAACCGTCACCTTCGTTCTTTTTTTTGTGTGGCTGAGTAGGGCGAACCCTTTGAGATATGAAGGGGAGGAAATTTCAAATTTTATTGCGCATCGTGGCGACTGTCACGTAAACATGCAATTGCAAAATAGTTCCTTATAATGTAGTGCCTCCTACATTCATATCGGCACATCCATGGCTTTGTTCATCATACGGAACTTTATAAAATCTGGATTAGGCTAACAGAGTGTTTTCGTATTACTCTACAGATGGTAACACACGGCCCCACACAAATGGCCCGTCAGCTGCCTTTCAGGTGGCTACACGACAAACGTACTACACTAGATTTTCGCATCAAAAGGGGCGTGGCTAGTGGCGTCATTGAAAGCACTTTATAGCTAGTTCGTATTTTCCAAGAGCTTGAAGTGAAGATGAGCATGGGAGAACGACCTATACTGTTTTTTTTTTCGAAAAAGAAAAGGAGGTTTTTGTCCCTTGCCTCTAAGGAGGGGGGGGGGGATTGAGAACACCTGTGGTAATCCTGCAATCCTGGACCATTATGCGAAGACTAAAGCGGTGAAACAGAAAATATATATGGAATTCACGCACCCCATGTTCACTTGCTCATTAACAGAAATGACGGAAAGGAAAGCAAAACAATTTTAAGCATTCTGTTTATCATCTGGCGCTTTCCTGGAAGATTATAAACTAAAATGGTAATTGTGGAAGTCACAGGGCGCCAAGTCGAATGAAGCCCGTATGGCGAGGCAAGTTTGTGTATGTCCACGGAGCACAATTCTTCAAGGGAGGACGTTGCTAAGAAAACACATGTAAAGATTCCTAGCCTTTCCTTTAATCTGTGCAATGTGTAAAGTATAACTAAGTATAAGACGGAAAGGACTGATGGACAAATAATAGAACGGATCCAGTATAATTACATTGGAGAACTTTTCTTTACATTGTCTAATCCTGATTTGCAACTCTTCGAGTTGTTGACTGCCTGGATTTGACGTAATAAAGAACTGGCAATTGTTTAAGGGATATATATGGTGCTACAACCGGTTCAAAATTTACAGAGATGAATGCCTCAACTGCATTCACGTAACCACTCTTCTGATAAAATCTAATACATATTAGATTATTTGCCCGTTACTTTTCTGGTACAAGTCTTCTATGAAGGTAAAATGCACTTAAACCCATCACTGTTTGCTAAAATTGGATTTTCAGAAAAGGGTCCAGAAAGTTTCATTGGAAACTGATGTTATAGGGTGAAGGATTGTAAATTGCTTGAAAGGTTGACATGGCACGGTCAAAGTAAAATCTCAGTAAATATTCTTTTGGTACACCTTGACATAAAGAGAATGTTTTCCCTACTAAATTATGTCCATAAACTGCGGAATACGACGTTGTGAATTCCCAATTAGGCCAAGCTCAGCCCATTTGAAATCCGAAAGCGAAAAACGTATGTAAGCACGTCTCAAGATGGCGAAATCATTGGAGGCACGGTTAGCAACACTGTACCAGGGAGCTCACAATCATCGAATCATGTGCATGGTAACGCGTTTACGCGAGTACATCATTGCAAACATTGATGCTACGATAGCAGCGTGCCTGATTGCTTATTCCCATTAATCGCAGTAGCACCTTCACCAAACAGTTCATAGAGTAAAGACGCGCTTGTAGTGGGGACGCGTTTGTTATGGATTATCCATACATGTTCATAGCAGTTCTGTATAGAGGCTTTGAAATTACGTCACGGAACCACCATACTGGAGGACATTCATGCCAAATACACGTGGCGTTGTGCCGAACGCCCTGCAGAGAGTGCATCGTGGTAAGCAAGATGCGTACACATTCAACGAACAAGCGCGCCCAGTGTGGTTTACTACGTAGTTACATGTCTGTACTCCAGCATGGCCTCCGGAAATTATTATGACGAAAAGTATAAAGCCTCTATAGCTTCCGGGCCGCGTCTTTCTAGCACAAACACAGAGCTGTTTTTACACATCCGCATATACACGCGAACATATTGGCCAATGATATGCTCTGAATCCCCAACATGGTCTGCGCCTTGTGCTCTGTATGTGGACGAGTATTGTGATGCAATCCTTTTCATGGAGTTGCCAAGAAATAATTATCTCACTAAGTGCCAAAATAGCCTCACATCTAGATGCTCGTCCTAAAATAGGACGGGGTTTGTTTCACCAATTGCGTCATAAAAGTCAGGTGACCTGTTCCGGCATATTTCGAAACTGGATTTTGAACATTGTTTCTTCAAATAACGTTTATGCCGAGTCGTACCGTTTTCAACTGCGGTGTGAGATGATATTTGTAAACTACTGTATGGAATCTTGCAATACACAAAGTTTTTGTGGCCTTGTCATGCCCACTTTAAAGGTACTAACGAATATATTGCGAATGATTTAAAAAATAAAACAAGAAGATTAGCATGTGGTGTTGGCGAAAAATATTCATATGTGTGAAACTGGCAGGAGTTCATTGCATACATGGACGTAAGTTCTTAAATTCACCCTCTTTTTAAACTATTTCTTATCCAAGATGATTTGCTCACAGGGTGAAGGAAGGTTAAGAATGTTACATTCCGACCACAATGTCTTTTACCATATCATTTGTTTTAATCTTTGTATATTAGATATGATTTGTATATAAGATGTAATTTTCGCCAAATTCTGCAAAGTCCTAACGGTACTACATTTTTTTAAGCAAATAATCACTGTCCGCATGCAACCAAAGTTTATATTTAGATCATAACTCCGGACACCGAAAACCTATATAAGGACTACCATGTTTGATGTACAAGGCATCCTTCAAAAATTAAAATATTAAAGTAAGCCACATCTTCATATGAGGCACTTATGAAATTAGCCAAGTATTAGGAATCTGCATTCAAACTTCAGTTTTGAAGTACAGTGTCAAAGTTGAGACATGTTAGTAGACCTAGCCCACAAGCTTAGCCTGGCTTTAAAAAATCATCATCTTAAGAGTTAGCTGGTCATACATTGGTTATTTTCCCCATGCGTTCGTTCAATTACGTAGTTATTGAATCTGAGTTGCTATGAACACTGCACGTAGTAGTCATATAGATCCAATTTTTCAATAAGCTTTGCCCTGTAAGCAAGCCTGTTACCAAGACGTATGAACGACAGAAGCTCTCGATCCTTAGATTTTTTCTCAATATTGGAATTTCATAAGTAAAGTTTTTGTATGAATACATTTAAGTATATTCAGGTCCCGCGAATTCCCCTCCCCTAGGAACTTCCTCGTATCCCTTCAGTACCTATTCCATGCAGTTTAAACTGCATGGAATAAAAACTGGGCTGACAAACTCCATCTAACTAACCAACTAACCAACTAACCAACTAACCAACTAACCAACTAACCAACTAACCAACTAACCAACTAACCAACTAACCAACTAACCAACTAACCAACTAACCAACTAACCAACTAACCAACTAACCAACTAACCAACTAACCAACTAACCAACTAACCAACCAACCAACTAACCAACTAACCAACTAACCAACTAACTAACTAACTAACTAACTAAGTAACTAACTAACTAAACTAACTAACTAACCAACTAACCAACTAACCAACTAACCAACTAACCAACTAACCAACTAACAAACTAACAAACTAACAAACTAACAAACTAACTAGCTAACTAACTAACTTACTAACTGACTAACTAACTAACTAACTAACTAACTAACTAACTAACTAACTAACTAACTAACTAACTAACTAACTAACTAACTAACTAACTAACTAACTAACTAACTAACTAACTAACTAACTAACTAACTAACTAACTAACTAACTAACTAACTAACTAACTAACTAACTAACTAACCAACTAACCAACTAACTAACTAACTAACTAACTAACTAACTAACTAACTAACCAACTAACTAACTAACTAACTAACTAACTAACTAACTAACTAACTAACTAACTAACTAACTAACTAACTAACTAACTAACTAACTAACTAACTAACTAACTAACTAACTAACTAACTAACTAACTAACTAACTAACTAACTAACTAACTAACTAACTAACTAACTAACTAACCAACTAACCAACTTACTAACCAACTAACTAACTAACTAACTAACTAACTAACCAACTAACTAACTAACTAACTAACTAACTAACTAACTAACTAACCAACTAACTAACTAACTAACTAACTAACTAACTAACTAACTAACTAACTAACTAACTAACTAACTAACTAACTAACTAACTAACTAACTAACTAACTAACTAACTAACTAACTAACTAACTTACTAACTAACTAACTAACTAACCAATGCAGTTAAAACATCGTTTAAACTTTTTTGTATCTCACCAGCGGAAATAATCTTGTTCGTCTCCCATATACAAATTAAAACAAGAACGCCAAGAAACTTGAGGTGTTCGATAAACGCCATCCTTCCAGCTGTAACAGGCAAAAATGGAACACCATGGAAGGTAGCTATGCACGACTCAATGGAAATCTCCAAGTAAAGGTTTCATCATTCTTTTATGGGATTTTGCCCGATTTTCAATCCGGGGAAGTGATCTCACATTTAATTTGTCAAACACAGAGGGCGGTATTCCATGAAGGAGTATATATATATATATATATATATATATATATATATATATATATATATATATATATATATATATATATATATATATATATATATATATATATATATATATAGCAAATTTTATCCCGCATTTTATCCCGCCATTAAGGTTATGTCCGATTGGACAGATCGAGATGAACATATCTAGCAGACCAGTGATTAATATTTCCCATAAAGACTCGCTATATGATTGTTTAGGGGTCGATGCCATAGGAGTAAGACGGACCAGATGCAAAATTCCCAACACATCCAAGTAATTCAAACCCCCGACAAGGGTGACAGGTGGTCAGAAGGATGGCAAAAAAGACAAGAAAGTGGCCTTCTGTCCGTACTGGTACGTCATACCTGAGGAGAGTCATGTCAAACATTTCAAATGCGTAATGCTAACAACTCCCTGGTGGGACCAGGGAGTTGTTAGCAACTGGGAACAAGTGTGGATAAACGCTGGGGCCATATGGATTACCACAGCAGACTGGGTAAAGATAACAAAATACAAAATGATTAGTAGGAATAATGTAGAGAAACCATCAGATGTTTCAAAGAATACTGCTCATCGTCATTTTATGACCTAGTGCTGCATCTGGCACCAAATGTATGACGTTATTGCCCAAACTTCCGCACAAAACTTTTATTAAGTCTGACAAGGGGTACTTATATAGCACGAAGGGAGCAAACAGTTTGCAGAGCACAATAGCGTGCTTTCGATTCATGTCACAATTTGTACGTCACGCCCACTGCCGGGCAAAGACGAACAGTGTTGTAGTGTATCAAGTTATTAGTGAGTCGTCAAGCTGCTCCTCAGCATTCTTTACTTACCAGATTTTGTACATTAGAAGGTGAGGTTTGTGACGTTTGTGAAATAACTCCACAGTCCAAAGAAGCTTCATTTAGAGAACATTTCCAAAACGCGGCAAAAGCTCTTCTTTCGTGGCTCGTTTTTAAACCTCAAAAACATGAGTGAGAAGAAATAAGAAGAACATTCTTGGACAAAAGACCTTGATGCTTAAGCTTTTTACACGGAAACCAAAGAACTCATAAAAAGCTACTTAGTTTAACCATACCGAAAGTTTGGAGAGTCTAGCAACCATTGAGGTATAGAATGGATTCTCAGAGATATTTAGTTTGAAGGAGAATGGGGAAGGGGGGTGCTCAAAAGCGGTTTGTTGGAAAGTGAGGTACAACAGAATTCCTTCGATTCCCTCGGTTACGCGCATTTTGTAGTCGAATTCAATTCAGCGTCACCAACTAAAACCAGCAGTATTAACTACGGAAGCCGAGAACAGTGCGGTAAGAAGAAAACGCAAATTGATTTCTCTCACTTACCATGCCAACAGATCAAGGGACCAAAGGAAGAGGGCGCACTTCCAAAACATTCCCTTAAAACATGTAAACTGTTGCATATCCCCAAAATGGATGGACGAGTCTCAGTGCTATTAGAAACAGAGCCTTCTAGACAAGAATATATCGGATCCTTTTATTCTACCGTTAATACAACAAAGAAAAAATTATGAGAAATACAGGTAAAATAAGGTTTATGTTAGTAACTAGTGCTAACTAGTTATTCCAGGTAATGAAAACGAGCAATGCATTTGAGGAAGGCCGTAAGCTATTCTGTTTGCTCGAGTAGTCATTTTTCGAGAACCATCATGCTAATGACGGTGAAGTCCTCGCAAAAGTACGTAAAGTTAATCAGTTCAGAAAACCCCTAGCTAGACTATCTGCTAATCGTGTTAGGGTCTAACGCTGGAGCATTCGCCTCTCACGCGGAAGGCTCGGGTTCAATTCCCAGGTCGAGCCTAAAAATGGAACCTACTGCCGTTGTCCGTGATGCTCCTCATTAGTAATGAAGAAGGAGGAAACAAGCCAGTGAGCTACAACTGGAAAAAGGGCGTGGCCGGCTCAACTTGAACCAATAGATTGGAAACTGGGTCATAAACTCCATCTAACTAACTAACATTCTAACCGTAGATCGTAGACTTGGCAACATAACCAAGACCTGAAAATTTTCTGTATGTTGGTCCAATTGATTATGTCAGGGATTTTTGTGGGGATTGTTGGGGCGTGCGCTGTCATGGTTGAAAAATGAAAGAAAAGAAAGAATGAAAATAAAAAAGAAAGGGAGAAAGTGAAAAACTCTGAAAAATGAGTACTCAAGCAGAAAGACTAGCTTAGGCCTTTTTTTGAAGGAAAATCATGTGCCTAACAAATGAATTCTCTAACTTGTTAATAACGTGTCCCATAATTCATCAAAATAGGTGGGGGCATTATCTGATACTACGTATGCAGTATCTTGTTTCAAGTTTTGAATTTTTATGCGTTCTTAACGGATATACTGTGTTGTAGTTACACAGGAAGCATCTTTGTGTTGTGGGTGGATTAAAGACCGCAGATGCTTTGAAGTACTGCTCTGTTAGGTTTCTAAAATATTTACTACTATACATGTTTCTGCTCTTGGTTTTTAGGAGCTTCATCAGCAGTTGGACTTTTTAGTTTGTCCCGGTCTTAATTCGATAGAGTAACTCTATCGAATTTGCTCTTTTAGCCCCCCCCCCCCCCATGAAAGAATTGAGGTAGCAATAATCATTCTTCTCGTTAGTTTTTCCAGTCACCGTGGTTTTTAATTAATTAGGCTTTATTTAGTTTGGGTGCCCTGTCAAAGGCTCGGACCGGTGGTGTCGAAAAGTTTGACACAGATTCGGATTTTCCGATATTAAGTGCCAGTGTATTAGCACTGCAGGTTTTGTTGTAGCTCTTTGGTTTTCGTGCAGAGTATAGCGTACCCCGATTGTCTTAAATGTCGATGGAGGACTATAAGGCTTAATATTTTGATTCAAGGACGGGGTAGCTATCAACTGTCACCCCTACTTAGAGCTAAGCCATTTCATTGACGTAGTGGTACATATCATATTACACAAGTCGGCAAATTTAAAGTTCTTTCCGATCACAGATGCAGAAGATATTTCCTACAAACTCGGATGGCAATCGATTCGAATTCATTTTGGTTTGGCTTTGCCTTTATCATTTTATTTGTCCCTCTTTTTACCTTGTTCCGCTCTCCTTTGTTCTGCTTTTCTCCTGGCTTGATCATATATTTCTTCTTTCTTCCCCTTTTTCTTCTCATTTCTTTTCTCTTGCTCTCATTTCCCCACTCTCTCACCAGTGACCACTGGATACCCGCCTGGTAGGAATTCTTTGGGGAAAAGGTTTAGTTACAGAATTTTGGTGTATACATCAGATTATGAACTTAGCTTTATTTTACAGGTCAAGAACAGTCCCCCAAAACTTATTTTGAAGCAACAGCTGAATATCACGATTTTGTTCTTATTCTTCTTCAATGTGTCTGTAATCATATTTTTAGACTTCAATATTGCAACAATGTAAAACAAGCATTTACCACTAGCAAATTTCACAATTAAGGAGGAAAAATGTTGTCACATGACTCCCAACAGTCAGTCATAAAACAGGACAGTCTAACACACTACTTCAAGTTAGGGTGCCTGCTCTCACCATTTAAGAAATTTATTGGGATTGGGTTGCAACCAAATGTAGTAATTGTACCTTGAATCGGTCGCTGAGTATAACTTTAGCACATAAATACAGTAGAGAATAACACATTGGAACTGTTACTAACCAGCTATGGTATCACAATGCTGCAGTCAAGCGCCTTCTGTGGATGAGTTCATTGAAGATTATAAGTTTAGAACAAACTACCTGCAGGGATTCGTTGATTTCCTACCATGCCATCGAAGCTTATCAACCGGAAGTTCTAAGGTTCGATTCCTGGCCGGATCATAGTAATGTGGTCTTTTCATCCAAGAACATTCTACGGTTTCCCCATCTGAAATGATCTTTCTCAAAGAAATACCACCCAATTTGATCCACATTTTTGAGTTAATTGCCACCCTATGTGGTGAAGTAATTCACAGATCAACGGCTTCTCGTGGTCGGTTAGGGTTGTAAAACAACTCCTCTTCAAGGCCTGGTTATCAAGGCATTAATACGGTCTTTAACAAATTTCCTTCGATTCGTTATGAATCGTTTTCTCTTCCAGCGGGAATGTAGAGGCGCATTGTTTATTTTTTTTGTACAAAGTTTCAATTTGGAAATGAGCACTGCATTTAGGAGTTTTGCACTTTGATTAGTGTACTTTATAAAAGCCAAGTGAGTTACAAGTCATAAGTTCATCTTTCAGCAGATTGAGCAAAGTTGCAATGGGAGAAGCAAACATTTTCTAAAATGTAGTAATAAAAGTTCTATGTTATTATTTATCTGTTCCACAGAATTTTGCTCAGGTTAGTTGATTAGCTATAAGAAGTTTTGCAAAGATATCTAATCCTCGGCCTGTTTTACAAGATCGTGGAAACAGAATGTACTAGAAGTTACACTATTGAACTTTTCAAATATACTACGAAAGGTCCATACTTTTAATACAAATAATAATGTGTTTTTTAACATGCACATATGCAAGAACCTTAATAAGAAACATTTCTACCTAAAACGAAATTCTTCGTGACATGGGGGTGAAACGAAGTGATTTCACCCTTCTTGAAGGGAATTTCACTCCTCTGGGAGTGAATTTTATTTTTCTTGGATTAAAATAACATTCTTTACTGCATTAAAGAGTGAATAAGCTCATTCTTTGGTTTATAGACTGTAGTGTAGCTGGTGAGATCCAGGAAGTTTGTAACGTAAATCAGATACCTCCTCTTAGATGGTGGTATGATCAAATAACTGATCGTCGTACCTCGACTTCAAAAAAGTCGTCCACTTTACAAACTTGTAGACAGACTAATAGCTAAAAAAATAACGTTCTCATGTTACGTATTGATAGCCTCCTTTGCATTTGGTTTCATATAAGATAACATCATATTACTTATTGCTTGGTTAACGCGACCGCACACGTGTATGAAACTCTCCTCTACAAAAAGAGGAAACTAAGGGTTAAAAAATTGAGTCCAAAACTTAATAAAAGTTTAAACAAATTGCGTTTATTTTGACGAAAGTTTGATAAAATGAATTTATAAAGTATAATGAAATTCATTAGGCAAAATTCGCCATGCACACACTTGCAAAATGAAGGACTTTTCGGTGATGAGGTAAAGACAAACGCATGAAGTATTTACAATAATTGATTACTCTGATTTAAACCCATTCTCTTCCTCCCACCAAACACCGGCAGGACGCTGCAGTCAATTAGCAAACCAACCGTAAGGTTTTCAGAGACAACTTTTCAAGCTGTAGCAATAAATGGCAGTAGCAGGTGTGCATAAATCAGCTAACACATGACTGTTACATATAATTACAGACTAATAATACAACATTTCATATCAACTTTCGTGCAAATTTCAGACCAATTTAAAGAAATGCATCCTTTTATTTAAAAAACCCATTGGAAGCAAATTTATGCTGTGAAATACATTTTTAGGCTTTACAAGGGTGAGATAAACTATAATTGATCCGTTTTTAACTTGAGAAAGCTCTTACCCTTGGATTTCAAGGTGAAGCTGTTTAGAGTTTTTGACGGGTAGTTTAGTAAAGCAACTTAGTATTATATGTTATGTCTTGGCTTAATTTGTTCGGTGAAGAGTCGTTGTGATAATATTTTATCAAGTATGTTAGCTACCCTGAAAGATCATGAACATTCGCTGAATGAATATGGAGGTTCCCATTTATGTCTTAGTTTAGAACAAAACTCATTAAAAATGTACAAGTTGATCATCACAGGTGTACTTGTTATGAAATTTGTAAAAAAATCTTCGAACTTGAGAGCACGTTTAATTGAAATTGAGTATTAAGTGTAGCATTTTACATAATATAATGTTGTCGGGCTGTGACCGTTCTGTTCTCGAGCTCTCCTTAGCCTTTACATTAAAAAAATCCCTAAGCTTAGCCATCAAGTAACATGATACTATCTATTCCATTCCTTGCTTTATTTTTCGTGTTCGTTGTAACACTATACTCCTACAAACGAGTCCACTGCAAAAGCCCTCTGAGCTTATCCATCAAGTTACACGTTAATTGATACAATCTTCTCAGCTTTCCCCTTTTCTTGTTCTTTTAACACTGTGCCAACTTGCAATTACTTCGATATTATATTAATTTTAACGGCACATGAAAAATATAGTATTCTCACTTTGAATGGCATATATTTAAACAATACTATTTTAAAAATACCATACAAAATGCCTTATGACGGAATTAGCGTTTTATGAAGAAATGTTGCATGGATAGTTCTTAGGCATGTGGACCTGGCAAGATTTCGAGGGTAGGCCCATCAATACTTTGAAAATTGTGAAATTTAACTGTTTAAGTGTTAAGCATAAAATATTTAATTGCTACACGTTGTTTATAATTTAGGCCAAAATGATTTTGAAACTTGGGAGCTAAATAAGTGTTTAACCGTCGAACGTGTTGTAACAACCACTTTTGTAATAGGTAACCTATTTTGTAATAAATTTACCACTGTTGTAATTAATTCATATTCACCCAACCACTTTTGTAATGGAAAATTATTTCAAACACTTTTGTATTCTCAAATAAACCACATTTTTAATTACAGTTAGCTACAACGGTTGAGGGCATGATTTTTGAAGAATTTGCTTTTTTTTACATGCATGAAATTTGGTACACAGTTAGGGTAGGCTGTGACTTAAGAGAAACACTTTGTTATAAGAACTTCGGATATTTGTCCACTGTGGGCAATGCTGCTTCACCCGTATCTTGGTTTACTTTTGTTTAAAAACTGTTGCTTTAGCCGTACAAAAGGTTAACAAGAGCAAAACAAAAAAATATTTCGTAAGGATTCTTCTCCTTACTTTTAAAGTATACGATTGTTTCTTCTTTAGAAGGCCTTTTGCTTTGTCCGCAATTTTAGTTGACATGAATTTCAACCAAAATTTATCCAAATTTTTAATTTTTGTTATCTTAGCGTAAAATTTTATTAACAATATATTTTAATAAGATGAAAATAATATATGAAAATACTTGTAACACATTTAACAATTTAAACCAACCAGAGAAGGCAGACAGTATTTAAAACTCATTTTCGGTACATATTTTTTTCTGAGCAAAGTTGACCAAGATGGCGGCAAGAGCAAATTGGCCGACAGTGTTGAAATTACATGTGTTTTTGTAGAAAAAAAATAATCCTTAAAATTCAAATGTCAGTTTTTCTTTATATCTGTTCATTCGTTGTGCCTGATGATTTTAATTAAAATTTGGGAAACATTTTGAAATGGCCGCCATTTCGTTCTCTGAACAGATATGCGAAGTCCTTATAACCAAATGTTTTCCTGTAGGTCATACTCTAACTGTAACAGAATTCATGCTTGTAAGTAAATCCTCCAAATGCAATGCTCTCGTCTTCCATAGCCTATTATAATTATAAAAGTGGTTGACTAGCGATTACAAAAGTAGTTGAAAGAGATTTATATTACAAAAGTGGTTGGGTGAACATGAATTTATTAGCAAAGCGGTAAATTAATTGAAAAAGTGCTGACCTATTTCTAAAATGGTAGTTATTACAAAAGTGGTTGTTGTTCACGTCTTTTGAAATCGAACGTTTCTCAATATAATAAGATGCATAATCGAACACACTCAGTGAAATGAAGTTCAAAAGTCGTCATGGTTTTAGAAGTGAATAATGAGTACTGTTGTAGCCTACGTGAAGGGGGCGGGGAAGGGGAACACAGGGCCGACTGCGCCCTTAAAATTTCCACAAAATCTAAAAGAAGCCCAGGAATGAGGAAACTGTGAGTAGGAATTTGGAAAATAGTCGGACAATCACTTGAGTTTAAATTTATGGATATAGGCCTAATGGTTTTACAGAAAAGTACTTAGCGTGCCCGAAATCTTGAAAAGGTACGCCCGATAAAAGGAAAGAAACTCGAGTCCATGGTCGCGGTATAATTTCCATGAAAGTATAACAAGATTTAAAAAAAATCGCTACAATTCGGGCAGCGCAAAAAGCTATTATCCGTGAGTTTTACTTCACATTCCTTCACAAATAATACCTGAAATGGTAAATATCCAAATTTTCTCAATCATTTAGCCGAAGATAGAAAAGTATCAGAGTCAGGGTAACATATTTACGAAAATCAAAGATCGAAAACAAAAACAAATCGCGAAACACTTGGGAAGCCTTAGCCGGTTTTAAATCTTGTGCAACACAATATCCGAAGTGGCCGATTAAATTCATACTTTCTTATCTTTGCGTAAAAACAGAAAACACTATATATACAAAGTGAAATTTTCATGGAAATGAACGTGGAGACAAAAGATTGAGACACACTTGGTTTGATTGAGAAAACAGTTTTCTCCTCCTCAATTCATGCTGCAGCATTGCAACAAGTTTGACAGAAACGGTCAAATATTCCCGCGAAGGGTTTACAATACTGGGAAGGTTTCAATTGCCAAATTAATTAAACGAACAGATGGGAGGGTGTTCAGGTGAAGCGCCCAATATTTTGCTATCTATCCTGTACCAACAGGGATGAATTCGGGCAATGGTTGTAAATTTGGTAATATCTTTTTTAATACTATATTGGTTCAATGGGAGAATATCTTCCCATGAGCCTGCCCGAAAATTCTTTAAAACCCATCTCGTCACGGGACTTTGTTTTCGAAAGGTGTTACTAAAAGAAGTAAAGTTATTTATAGTCGGGAGTTCGGTCAGTCACATAGACACTATCATCAATTCCATATATATTGACTTTAACCAAGAGTCGCAATAAAGTAAAATACATAGCATGTTTTCAATTCCGTTTCATTGTTTTTTCACCGAAAAACGTACACAGCCACCTCATCGAATGGCAGTGGTACATTTTATCTAGTAAATTTTTCTCATCAAAATAGCGACTTCTCAGATCCTTCTTCTAAGCCTAGAAACGCCTGGAATTTTTGTACGTTATTTTCGCCAACGAATGACGTCGCTCGGCTTAGTATTTCTGGCTGGAATTTAGTGGAAAAGAACGTTTTTCTGGAACTAAAACTCAACATAGCGACTGCTTGGATACTCCTTGTAAGGCTGGGAAATATCATCTTCAGCTGTCTGAGGGGGTATTTTCTTTCAAAATTTTCTGTTCGCCTCGCGGTAACCAATGGTGACTCTCCCCTTAGTCTTTCCGGTAAGATTATATTTTTGGGGCAAAAATCTTCTACCCTTTTAGCTGATATACTCCCGTCCGCCTTTAATAATGGCAATGACTTATAAATACATGTAAACGTCTTGTTAAAGTGATAACATTTTGTTAGGTTTTTTAGGTTAGTTGTTTGTCTAAAATATAGCATAATTGATAATGCACTTGCATGGTGTGTAACAAGGAAGACAAAATCAACCGGGTGATTAAGTGGATCAAGGAACCTAAAAACGTCATTTCCTGATTTTCGGAAGTGAACGAGCCCCGACGGTTTGAGTTGAGAGAACCGTAGAACAAATATACTACAAAGTACCGAATCATCACTCAAATTGTTTTTGTTTTTATGAAAAAGCATTCCTCGGTCTCTGTTTTGCTCGCATTTTTGTTGCAAAAAGAAACATGCCATTTTTGACAAATTTTCGTTGTGATAGAAAGCAGTAAAATTATTTATTATTTGCAAGCACGACCGTACCATTCCTTACAGAAATACATATTCTCCATTTAGTTGCATCATAACCATTCCGCTACACGAATTTCCATTTCGTGATAAATGATTGACACTGCACGGATACAATCGAACCCCTATTGAGAACGGTGTCATGACTTTGATTAGAACTACCCTTGGTGTACTCTGTCGGGTAGAGGGACGGGCAAGTTGTGGATATAAAAGTTAGTTAACTGAAAAAAATTCGAAGCATTAAGGAAAGAAAGCATTTCGAATGAACACCAGAGTTTTCCTCAGCTGTATGACACCTTTGGTCGCCTCTTCCTTTCCCCAATTTAGCCCTCTCGGGGAGTTGTAAGGGATGGAGAGACAACGACTTGAGACTAGGTTTGAATGAAAATAGGTAGGCGGTGGCACTATATCGTTAGTTCTATCGAATTAAGACCAGGACAAAGTTAAAAGTTTAATTTTTAACTGATAAAGCTCAACATCTAAAAATCCAAGAGCAGAAACATGTCTAGTCAAAGGTTAGAAACCTAACAGAGCAGTACTTCAAAGAATCTGCGGTCTTTAATCCCACCCCCACAGCATAAGCTATCTAATTACAAGACAGAATATCCGTTAAAAACACATAACAATTCAAAAATTTACACTCTAAAATCAAGTGAAGTGAGTGAAAAGGATGAATTCACTCAATTTGGATTGGTTATTCACTCCAAGAGGAGTGAAATTCCCCCCTAAGGCAGACGCGTAGCCGGGGGGGGGGTGCGGGTCGAAGGGGGAAGGGCTATTTGCATATTTTACTTTTTTAAGTTTATTTTCAACATATCGATAGTGTTTTTACTCTTATATACGGTAAACAGACCTGGGAGGTGCCTTTTCCAGCGATCGGGAGGCATTTTGGAATAAAAATTTTCATGCGCTCGGCGCAAATCCAACTTCTTGCCAGCAATAGGTGTTTAGTTCATTTCAGTACGGTTATTCTAGGAATTTAGTTCATAAAATTCATAATAATGTGTTGCCTTAAGCATACAAAATATAGTTTAAAAAAATTAAAATTATGCACCAAAGCACGTATTTTCATATTAAACAACTAAAAAGCTTCCATCGAGGGAGGGGGACACACCTCCCACACCTTTCCCATACCCCCCTCGCGCGGAAGCGCGTTCAGGGTCGTTCGCTTCGCTCCCTCGCATCATTTTTGGCGGCCCCCAGTTAAGAAAGGTCTAGACCCACCCTTGATAGCAATAACTAAAACTAACGCTTGATGATTTATTTCATTGTTTATTACATAATTATGTCAGAATAAATTAGTGTTGTCATTGTGATTTCCTTCAACAACAAACCAATCCAGAGCATGTTTTTAAGTTAGGTCTCCATAGCCTGAAGACAACACCAGACTAAAGCTAAATTCGAATAAATGCAACCACTTAGCCAAAACCATTAAGTAATACCGTTACACCTTTTGTCACATATCGTCATGACAAATTTTAATTAATATTACATTGAGTTGAATGGTCCTCCAGTTTTAGCTACAACCGAGAACCGTCACTGAGTACATACAGCGCAAGTGATTTCATACCCGTCGATGTAAGGTCCACATTTTAGCCCGCCCCCACTCGTAACACATCTTCCCTCTACTATGTTAAGTAACCCTCGAGTAGATGATGCGCCATGTGTGAATTCCACCATTTGCATTTCTTTATCAACACAGATGTACATTGACCGCCTGTGATTTACGTGGTTTCTTTCGGCCATTAGGTAGCCAAAGTATTCAAGTGTCCATTCTCGTGATGGACAACCTTGTTTTCCTGGTATCATCAATTGACTAAATCGAGATGTTGCTTTGCACACGGCACATGGTACCTCAAACCAACTACGAGAAGAAAGGGTCGGGAAGGTATCGATTTGGTACTCAAGACTGTAGAGAAATGCTCGACTTGTGCCAACACCAGCGACAGGATCATCATAATCTGGATTCCCAGGAAGACACAATTGGTTGGCACCATTACCTTGTGCATTGTAATGAGCACCGGCAGCTGAACCTACAAAAGAATTAAACTACATTTTAAAGCGTTGCCTTTTCAAGCAAAGATCTTTAGACGAATCCGGACAGAATGTGATGGTCTGATTTCAGTCGGCCATTACTGGGGCCCATTACCTTTTAATCTTTCAATTTCCTTCTTTTCCTGTATCATGAATAGTTAACACTAAATTGCACCTTGATTCAGTTTCACTGAATTTGGGAGTTCGAAACAATGTAGACGATATGAAAGACGATGTAAGGCTGATGGACACCACTAATGGCTTCCCACGGTCACTAACAAAAAAAGCGCTGGTCGTATTCGTCTATACGTTGATAAAGCTTTCTCGTGTTTTAAAAGAATTTTTGAGTTAAATTTACAAAGCTAAACAGAGATAGTTGGCAATTTAATTTTAAATATGGACAACCGACTGCTTCTAATTTTCAGCATGTAAACTGCATGTATTGTTCATTTTTAATTACCAACCTGCATATATAAGAGTCGAGTGTCCAGGACATTCAGAATGTCCCCATCTGACGTATACAGAACCACTAGTGTTTACTGGTAGGTTACCATCACGCGGTCTCCATGATTGATGGGGACTTTCCGCATTTTCAGATGACGTGACTACTGCTGGAAGAAGGCAAAATAAAGGATCTAAAGAGACATTGAACAGTACCACAGATTCTTTGATTTCCTCTGGTTAATCCATTTCACGGGTGTTCATCCATTTGTTGCTAATATATAATCAGAATATGACTTTGAAACTATAAAGAGGGCGCACTTTTAATAAGCCTTTAAAACATTCTAGTAAATCCTAGTGCTTTTTTAATATAAATTTTCAAACATGAGAGCTTGGGAAAATGTGAATACCTCGGGCTAACTCACAAATATTCAGACAGGACCGTCAGTCCACGAAAGGCATCTCTAAGCCACCATGTCAACAATATATCAATTGGCTGATTTTGACTTTGATCAGACATTGACTGATTTTATGCTACATTTTATATTTTAAAATACTGATAACGCGTACTTAATGATCGTCCACATAATTAACAGGCTGCAACAAAATGTTCTCGCATTCATGGTCAGCCTACGCTTTGATTTAAGGTTCAGACCAGTTTCAGGATGTTTGTAATGTTAAGTATAATTCCGCAATTTGTTCTTTTGTATGAGCCTGTGATTCTTAAAGGAAACATTTTTTGGAATCGATAGTAACTGCCGATTTTTTTCTTCTATTGCTGTGTGGAAGATTATTAATGCAAATGGAATATTATATTTCGTATGAAACCGTGAGTGTCTCTGTACTGATTCCACATTAATGGAAGGAGGTTATGGACCTTTGCACCTTGGCAACAAAGAAAATAAGGAACGTACCCAAGTTCAAACAATACCACAAAGAGCGTTCTGATCAGAGAACTGTTATAAGGGAGGGGATGCAACGGTTATTTTAATTTATGCTAATACTCTAATACCCACGGAATTAAGATATGGTAAAACAATTTCCAAATTTTCCCCATTTTCAAGTGTTTGCCCTCTTGGTTTGCAATTCGACGCAATCGAAGTAGTACCACCTACAAACCTGCAAACAGTTTGAAAACAAAAGTTCCAATGAACTATAGCTAAAACCAGGGAACTCAAAATCAATAAACATCATAAAGTGGTTTCCCACAGTATAATAAATCCTTCATTTCATTCTTAACACGATAATTACAGGCTAACATAAATTTAAAACTAATCTTACTCTTTCCTTGCGCGAATGCATTAAGAAATTACAGTACTTTTTCGCCATGGAAATTCTTTCAAAGTGAAAAAAAAAACTATAGTTGCAAATTCATTTTTAGCCTAAATGCATAATATTGTTAAAGTTTCAATGTATGTGTGAACTTCCCGTTCCTCGAACGTTCAAGAAATTTAAACAGAGTGTAGATTATAACCAAAACAGAATTGTTGTCGCTGTAAGCTTGCAGTTATGTACATCTCTCACCGACGCCGGTCCTCTGTTGTAGGTTTTGAATGTAATTCCCACAAAGTGGTTATCACATGATGTGTCTTTACCGTGTCTATTTTCGCCCCTTTTTCAAAGTTCCTAAATAAAGTTTTGTTGGGATGGAAGGAGGGTTGCGGTCATACAAATGCTGGAGTGAATTGTAAAGGGATACCATTTTGACAAGTGACAAATGAAAGCAAGTAAAAGACTGACCTACGGAATCCCTGCCATCCCTCCCGTCTCTTCCAGGAGGACCTGGAGGACCTGGATACCCACGAGGTCCAGCTGGACACAATATGCAAGAACCACCAACAGAGTATGGTCTAACTGATACCGGACATCCAGTTGTTCCTGGAGTACAATCTGAAAAACAAATAATAAAATAGCATGTTACTAGGTAGTTCCAACCTCGTTTACACTGTGAGAAAGAATCACGACTTAAAGTTTATGCTGCTGATATTAAAACAATTCCCTTTACAAGCAATTAACACCATGGCCTGCTCAACGTAAAGTATTTTTTTCCTAACATACCGTTCATATCAATTTCCTCGTACATTCATTGCTTACAGTATTTTAAGGTCAAGCAAGAGGTATCAGTCATAGAATGACCTATAAAAATAAATAACAAGCCACTTATTATAACTACACACTCGCTATGTATTGTAAAATAACTTTAATGGCCTAAAAACTTTGAACACCTTATAAGGAAGCACACCTAATTTCCGTCGTCCCAACCACCATCTAACGATACCCGAAATAAACGTCATGCTAGTTCACAGCTTCTTCACACTTTTCTTATTTTTGGCCCGACCGGCTGTTTTCGATCAAATTACTTAAAAGGAGAAGTTTCAGCAGAATTGTGGGAAAAGTGTTGTGAAACTTTCATTTACATTGGACATGTGTTCCTCGAGTATCAAAAAATAAAGTTTATTCATCTATGTTCCAAAAACAGCTTTAGGTCAGCAAATGTTATATCACTTCGTCACATCGACAAAAAATGTTTTGTTTGTTTTTCAGACTATTGTGTTGACCTTGAAGTAAATAAGGGCAGAACCTCATTGTGGAGAATGCAAAGTTTGTAAAGTTACCATGCCACTTATACAATCACGTATTAATATGCGATTGTTGAGGAGAATCGTTTGAAATGGTTCGAATAAGTACCCCTCTAAATTACAACTTGATGTGACCTTAACCCCTACTTTTAATATTAATTTCCAGTTATGATGTTTCAGATTGTGATAATTGCTACCAAGATAGGGGTATGTAAACAAAAACTCTTCTTCCCAATACATAAACATGTTTTGACGATTTGTGACAAAATCGTACGTAACATTGTCCAAAGAATGAAGAAGAAATCTTTGAAAATGGTCTTTAACTGTTACAATAATAGAAGAGGACAATATGAAAAAACGTTTGGTTTAAATTGACATGGTCAGAAGATCCCTCCTAATTACTGACTTGCGCAACACGAAAACTAAAAGACGTATAAAAATTAATCTTCCTATCCCTTAATACTTTTATACACTCGACAGTTATTGTAAAATAACTTTTTATAGGGAATCACCAGTGATTTCTGTTATCTCAAACAAAAGCAACCGATATCCGAAACCAACTTTCTATATTGAGTTAGATCACAACATGTATTTTCACTTTCCATATTTTTGACTAGACCTGTTTCGGATCAAATTGCTTGATATTAATTTCCCGTTATAACGAACCCGTTTCAGATTTCATTACTTGATACACGGATAAGGGTATTCGGGATGCTGTCTTTCCCAATCCTTAATCTAATGATTTTTGACGATTTTATTTGGGATGCAAAAATTATTGTCCAAAGAATGAAAAATTCTTGCTATGCAGTAAGCTTTTTTTTTTTTTTGAGTTTGAAGGAACTCTTTATTTCAACCTTCAAATACATATATGCAAACAAATAGTTACAGAATTTTAAGAAATATAATATTTACAAGTATTTACAAGTATTTACATTGGTTAATTAAACTAAACACTCCATTATACAATAGTTGTAATTTGCATAAACACCACGGCACTAACAAGCAATGATCATTTTATCATGGCAAAGGAAACCTTTCTTTTTTACGAACAGAAAGCAGTAAGCTTTTTAGATGTGCAACGGCAGACTTTTCAATAAGAAAACAGTTAACCTTTATTTCATAACAAGAATGGCGATTTACCTTTGGAATGTTTGCGTTGCATTAAGATCGAACCGAGGAACACACAGATGAAAGAAGCATGAAGTATATTTCACTACTGTACACGACTTTCAAGTGATTGTATGAAACTATTTATGTACTAGTGTGTAATTATTCAGCAGGATTAAGCAGTTATCGTATTACCACTGTAGGCCTATTGTATCAAAGCATACAAGGGCGGCGATCTGCATCAAATATTGGGAGGGGAAATTTTCACGAACAGCATCAGGCCAGGCGGGTAACGAGGGCTATGAAAGAGGGGCACCGGCAAAGAGTTATGTTTGTATGTAGTACCGAAATGTGGTTACCACTGTTTGTGAAAACAACATTATATGTCAAGCTTGCCATGAATAGCCTAGTGGGGTCGATGTGGTTCGTCCTGTGCACCTGCGCGCGAAATGTTTTCTCTTGTGAGAATTTCCACCTCAATGCACATGGAGATTTGAACAGGGCGTTGGGAGGCAGAGTCAGCCTATCATACCAGATGGTTATTATTGTGTTTTTACTTAGAACAGTTTTCATGATAAAGAAAAAAGGTAAATTTTGAAATTTTAAAATATTGAAAGGTTTTGAAAATGATGGGGCCGGAAGCATGCTTCCGCCCCCCCCCACTTCCCGGGTCAGAAAACCCCTCTTTTCATTTTTCCAAATCTCAAAAAGGAAAATTTCCTCTTTCATAAATCAGTTTAATAAACTTTTCCGAGCTCTGGAAATGACAAATTGAAACACCACCTCATCAAGAGACACCGCCAGCTAAATTGCTATTTTTGTTAACTGTCTTTCACAGAATTCCAAATTTTCTTCAAAGAAAGCTCTTGATTTCGAAACACTTTGTCTAAAAAGGACAACAAAGTTTGCGAAACTTTTGAAATGTCATCGAAAAAAGTGTCAGTTTGTAGGGCTTAGATTACATATGTAGCAACAACGATTCAGTCGTCGTGCAATCTAGCAGTTTATAGTTTGGTTTCGCCGAACGGCTCTTTGCCAGAGAGTCGGGACCACTTTAGAAAAACAATCATTCTCAGATTTGCCAAAATGCCACCGATATATGAAGGAAGTGCAGATTCTTTGGTAATTGCATTTCCTCATACTTGTTTAAAAGGGGCAAAAATTTCGGAGCGCCTCGCGCGCCGCATTATGTTCCTGATACAGTGGTGATCACACTTGAAAGGAAAATCGGAAAACTTAGCAACTACTTACAAACCCGAGACATGCTATTTCCGGCTGTTTGATGGGTCGCGACTTTTCAAAATTTTCTGTACGCTCAGCGAAAAATAGTCTTTCGAGCAAGACTCCATATTCCAGGCAGGGAACCATTGGCCTACCGTACCCAAATGTTCTCATAAACAACTATCCTCAGATACCTTTCAACCCAGGCTGCCAGTTAAGTAGTCTGTGTAGATGGATTCTTTAGTTATTGAATTGTCAAAATGTTAACAATGGTCAATGTTGCAGAGCAGTGACGTAGCTAGAGGAGGCAGGGGAGATTTTCCCTTGGCTTGAAAAAGTGAAAAATTCGGAAATATGCTATTTGAGACACTGGTCAAATACAGTGCGGTTTCCCAATTTTCCTTCCGAATTCCAAGCTGATGATCACTTCATTCAATTTTCCCCCAAAATGAAGTTAGGCCTATACCGATTTTTTTAAGTTCTGGGTCTACTTTGAATGTTGAGAAAATGTCAACCAATAACAGCGGCGGAGGTTGCCTGCGTTGCAGACTGTGGGGCATATTCCTTGTTCAGTCATATCCCCACCAAGTCTGCCAAAGTGAACACCAAACAGATTCTTTGGATATTCATAGAAATATGTGGCCTCGAGTCTGACCTGCGTAGCAGGCTGTACGGCATATTCCTTTTTCAGTCATATCCCTAAAGCCTGCCAAAGTGAACACCGAGCAAATTCTTTTGAATATTCATAGAAAAATGTGGCCTCGAGACTGGTTGAATGTTTGTGAATATTCACAAGACGGCAACATCTGGTCCCGTGTAGTAGCCCATACCACCCACGGAGTTGGTACATCATTGTAATACCCACGTCCTGGTAGTACCCACTGCACAGTGTTTATGCAACACGATCTATTAATTATAGGGCATCTCAGTTTCAGTCTAGACTCCCAGTTTACGACCGCAGACCTACGCACGCTCACTCAAAAACAATAGCATGATTCATTAGAGAGTACATGAATAAATCATATTACGGTAATGAAGTTTGCGTCTAAAACTGGACGAAGTCCTGTTCGCTTTGGCGGACGGTGATTTTGGAAGCTAAGAAGCTGAGAAAACCACCGTCCGCTCCGCGGGTTACGGCGGAGGCAGGATATTTTTATTCGGGTCCAGTTGGACAAATCATAAGTTGGTTGCCCCTTATCTTCTTTCCCTTCTTTCCTCTTTCCCTTTCTTTAATTATATTTTCTTAAGAATATATAGGGCCCCCAAAATAATTCCGAATTCTTCCTAATAAAAGTTCCATAATTGTAATTATTAGTTTTAAAAAGACAACATTTTCCGCGCTCCACGCGCCCATAATAACAGTAACCCTTAATGAAGCAGTCGCTCATAAAGCAGTCAGTGGAAAACTTTTCGAGCCGTTGCAGTGCTGTTTCCCTGCTAAATTTTCTTCAATAAAGAATTTTACGTATTAAATATTTTGTCTGAAAAGGCAAAGTTTCTGGAACTTTTTGAATGTCGCCGAAAAGCCTTAGTCCGCACTCCCTAGATAACTTCATGTAACAACAACGATCTTAAGTCGACATGCTATCTCAGATATATGCTAATAGTAAACGCAGATTCTTTGGAAGCAACTCAAATATTCAAATTTCCTCACAGAAAACCGTGAATCTAAACTACTTTCTGGAATACAAGCTCCATATTTACCAATTTGTAACGAGACCCAAATTTCGGCGCGCTCCGCAAATTACGTTCCTAGTAGTGTTACTTAAGATAAAATCAGATTTTTTTTATTTAATTCTTTTTCTTGCCGTAGAAAAACGAAACAAATTTAGCATTAAAAATGTACCTTTTGGTCAATGGGGTAGGGTGAGGTGCATGGTCCAAAATCGTTACGCCCCCCCCCCCCACTTTCATTTTGCTTCCTACGCCACTGATCTATAGTACTCAAAGAGATTGCTACATGAAACCCAGAGTGGTGTTGAACGGGAAGTAACTTTCAGTATATCCCTATAGCTTCAACTGCAAAAGTTAACTGCTAAAAGTTATTGTTTATAAAATATGTAACTGGTTCAACTTGGATTGTGAGCCCTGCACGTTAAGAATGCCGACATTTTGCAAGAAATGTATTTGGTATATAGTAAAGGAGCTCATGGACGGATATGGACGACAAAGGGCGCATTTCTATCTCATTAAGGATCCAGCAACCCGAAGCTGTTCCAGATGTAGCAGTTTTTAAAAACAATGTCCGGAATAAAACGGCGAAGCCCGTCGAAAATGTTTCAGCCCCCCCCCCCCCCGAGAAATATTGAAAATATTTGGCTCCTGGTAATGAAATGATAAAAAGTGCCCAATTTTCATACCAGACATTCCAATTTTTACAACTAATTCCTAGTCTCTCTCAAAACTGCCCTGAGCTCTTCCTTGTAAAGATTCAAAGCGCATTACAGTGTTCTCAAAATTATTCTGAGGGGGATGGAAGTCCGTAATATGTAATCGGTGATTACTCTGTGCGCGTTAATAATTTAATTTAATATGCTGTTTGGATGGAATAACGCCCGCACGAAAAACTGAAACTCGCGTCGAACAGTTTAAATCAAATGTAACTGGGGAGAAAAGCGCGCGTAGCACGCGAAAATTTTTCCAATTTAAGAACAAGAATATCTGTCACATCAATCGCAAAATACCTACTGCTTATAAAAATATAACAATTTGGATACACATCGTATCTTTCTTCTCCATGCCCTAAATATTGGGGGGGGGGGGGCATTGATATGATGTCCCCCTAACCCCCCTCAAATATTGGGGGGTGACATGTTCCCCGTCCCCCTGATAGTCGTCCGTGAAAGAATACAATGACACTATTTAAAAATTGATGTCCGCCCTACTCAAAGTTGTTTAAAGATTATTGTATAGCTTTTTCTGATAAAAGTATTTTTATAAATGTATTTTTTATGAGATTGTTGAACAATTTATTTTCTTGCTCATCTTTAAGGAAGTTAATCAAAAGCTACCTTCAATTTGTGAACCTAGAGTCGCCTGGTTATCCTCATTTGCATCTCTAGGAACTCTCTTCTGATTGGTTATTTTATCTCCATTGTTCGAAAGAATTTGAATCTTGTCCTGAAATGGATATAAATGCATGAATGAATAAAAATCTTTATTTCCAGCATATTATCAAATAAAGACAATGAAGATCATACAATAATTACGAGGTAAATGCCAGAAAACTAGGAAACAGAACTTATATAAAGTTATATATACATTGTGTATAAATTGTTTCCTTTTTAACATGTAAGAACAAACAAGTGAAATAATATAAACACTAACATTACACAAAAAGGCAGTTACATGTTTTAGTTTTAGTCATGTCTAAAACAGGCGTTATTGATCGAACTCAATTATTCTAACATAATAATTACAGAGACATTAATGTTTGCTTGTGCACACCTTTGAAACTATTCCAAGTCTCGCAATTTTTCAGTCCATCATCAGGTAAGTCCAAAAGTTTGATTACTGCAGTCAGTATACAAAGTTGTAATTTCCTGTTCATACATAATGTTGTTTAGAGTTTTGTTTCCATTTGGTGTTATATCTGTCATTAACTGCTGGTAAAAACTATGTTGAAGTTTGATGGTGATAAATTATGGCATGCATTGAACATAAAATCAGGGAGTCTCTAGCAACTCCCTGATAAAATTACATGTCCTAAAATTTATAAGTTGCTGAAGGTTTAGAAATCTCTATTGATAAGTTGGGCCGTGTGGGCTATAAAATAATAAAAGAAAACGGATGATTAAATATGGCTTTGAAAGAGCGTTTAGTTTAAATCGTCTTTTTTTGAAATATTAATGACTTGCCTATCCGGAAAAATTGTGACAACAAGTAGTATATGTAAGCTATGTAAATTTTCGAAAGATAAGAATAAAGTCTTTCAAATAAATGGAGTACATTGACTTTAGCAGAAAACTTCCATCAGCCTTGTCAGCCACATGAAAATTTTAATGATTCAATCCAGTCTAGTTTCAGTAGATACTGCTTCCGACTTTTGTGAGCTAAATTTGCAAAACATTTAGTTTTACATTGATTTTGTACAAACTAATTGCACTAATTGAAAAGTCTCACAGTAGGTGATTTGAGCCTGTATTGGCCCATTGTTCACAAATTGTCAAGAGCTTTTACGATTTTTAAGATTTTTTTTTCAAGAATGATGGCATGGTTGCGAATTATTTAAGTGTTACTTTTGGTAAAAAATTCATATTATTAAAAGCCATGCATAACAAGGATTAGAGAAACTATTCTTTTTATTTTCACTTTCGTGCATGCTCTCCGATACATATCTGTTCTTTATTTTGGAATGATCTTGATTTGAACAACACGAATTCGTTCATTTTTAATTGCATTAAAAGTTATGAACATGACAAGGCGAACCCAAACAACGCTCTTCCTTACGGTGGAAGTATCTAGTCATAAATCTGGCGAAATTGATGTTGAATAGTATGATCTCTTGATCCAGGGAGTAGCTAGCTTCTGCTTGATCACTCCCTTTCCGTCTAAATGGTTAAGAAAGTAAACGTGAACTTCGCAAAATTTATATAAAATGGTAACAATTCCAGAAAGAATTTTAATTTATTGATAAATGCGTTGTTTTGAAGAAATGATTGGTTAAGTCTAGTACACTGGGGTGTTCACAAAATAAGTTGGCATTGGAAAGCAAATCTCCCATATTTCATTGCTACAATTCCCCAATTCATCGTCAGCTCTTAAAACCGTCAATTCTGTGGAAACTTGGAAGCTCACCCTGTTGGACCAACGTTCATCAAAAGACTTTAGAAACGAATAGGCGACAATTAGTTGACATGATTTAATTTTGACAAACTTTTAGACATTAAGAGAGGAAATCAGAAAGCGAATATTAACCTTTTGTTCCAGGACTATGCCTTTCCTTTTTAACTGATTATTAAACAGACTCAGCACACATTGAAGAGATCTTTCAAGTTAGCAGAAACGTCAATTCCCTGTTAATTACCGCTGAGTGAGAATTTCGTATTTTTTAAGGGTAGCAACATCCCCATTAGCGGCTCGCCATAGGAACACGGGTGGGGGGGGGGGGGCACTTGCCCCCAAACATTTCCAAAGCATGGTCTTCAATTTTCCAAAAATAACGTTATTCGATATGACATGAATAAAAAGTAGCCTTTTTCTTAATCTGGGCAAAGCATCCCAGCCTTCTCTCTCATACACATGTTATATATATATTATTTATAAAGTATAAACTAATGCGTATAATTGTCCAGGATATAGTTCGTAGCTGTATCAAAATTTTAGCCCAATACCGGCCGCCCAGAAGCGTTGATAGCGCTACCAGCACCAATAGCAGTACTGAATCAGTACTGTTATTGGTGCTGGTAGCGCTACCAATGCTTCTGTGTGGCCGGTCCAGTTTTACAGGCTCATTCGACCACTGGTCATATGAGTTAATATGATTCGAAAAGTTATGATTTCAATTTATTTCCAACGGTGTGCAGCTCCTTGAAACAAAAAAGTCCAGAACAAATTTATGTTTTATATTTCGAAGAGGAACATATTCTAGGCATAGCTTACTGGGGAAATTTGTAATCATTTCCCATGTTTGGTTCTCGAGATACTATAATTGAAGTTGACATATTTTCTACAAAGAGTGAATTTGCAACAAGTGGACGTGATGTCATGTATTCACATTGATGGAAATGTTTAGTTTTTTTCTCTAAAATTTAACACCATATTTATACAATCTAACTGTGATATGTTGTAACCATAAGTGCATCCCGAGCAATGGAAGTTTAAAAACTTAATTTGCCTTAAGGTCAAGATAACATCACTAATCAATTCAAGATCAAACAGCAGGATGAAAAATAAATAAAAAACAAAACAAAACATTGACCATCAATATGAATACATGACATAGCACCTGCTTGGTTCAAGTTTACCTTTTGTAGAAAATGTGTCAACTTCAGTTGCTGATATCGCGAGACCCGAACATGAGAAATGAATGAAAACTTCACCAGAGTGCTTAGAATATGTTCGTCTTTGACATATTAAACAAAAATTTGGTTCAGGTCTATTTTTTTTTAAAGGAGATTTTACTTTGCGACTAAGAAAATGGTAAAATGTCACATCGTCCTGTACATTTTATCTGATAATTTTCTGATCATTTTGCAATTTGATTTTCTTTTTATTAAAAAGGAAGATTTTATTGCAAAGGATAGCTCAAAATAACGACTGCTTAAATTCTACTTACAAGTCTGGCATATGCAATTTCCGGCTAACTGAGAGGTCGCGATTTTTTAAATTTTTTGTACGCGCCGCGCCAACTGATGGTGTCCCTCCGCTTAGATAGTCTTTCGGGCAGTCAGTCACCACTTCTCATGCCCCTCCCCCCCAAAAAATATTTTTTCACGACATCCCCTCATACTATTGAGACGTCTTGGTCTCAAGTTGAGTTTGCCCCCCCCCCCCCAAACAAATTTCCCTATATCCGCCCTTGAACATCCCACACAGATGTAAAGATAGACAGCCTCTTCCATACGGTGACCAATTTGCCAATTACAACGCCAAACTACGATGACAGGTCATGTTTTGTTACTTTACTGCAAATATATAGAATAACCCTTAAAATATAACAATATTCACAACATTTTATTCAGCAATGTACTTCACTGTCAATGGATTTTCTTTTCCGTTTACTTTATTTTAAAAATGCCACGATGTAGAGCAATCAATGAACAAATTTTATATTTCTTCTGCAGTTTTGAACATAAGTGTGAAAATTTGAAGTAAACAAGCAACGAAATACCTCATTAGAGCCAAGATATCTTAATCAATAATAAAAAGAAGCATTAAAAGAAGCATATGTGAGTTGAGGAATGATACGTTTAATTTGATAACATTCCATCTTGATTTAGGACTGAATTTTGAAGTGGCGAAACAAACTTACCAGGAGAAATTCTTGAGTCTTCTCAATTTCCTGAAGCTTTTCCTGCAAATTAGATAACTGTTGAATCACATCCTGAAGAGTGAGGGGTTGATCATTTTCGTCTATGTTTGCCGGTATATTGCTGTCACTAGCTGTATTATCAACAACACCTGGCAGTGCGTGATGAAATTGCAGCCAGAAGCATCCAAGAAATATGAAAAGGAACATCATTGTGTTCCGTTTTTATGATAAGAGACTGAAAAGGACCACTACGTTCAATATTACCTTAAGTGACTGCAACGGAGTGCTTTGGTTGTGTTTGGATAGTGTGAGCATTGTATAGGCAAAAGATAGATATAATATCTAATGACCGAATTAATGATGGCGCCGTGTTAAAATCTAGAGGCTACTGTCTTTTGATTGTTCTTGGTTGCTTTCTGAAGGTATCAGGTTAGTTCAGGTATCTGTAGCACGGTAATAGTTTAATGATGTTCCACAGTTATATGTTTTGTTTTGGGTTTTGAGTGTTCAGTTTGTGTGTATAAAGTAATTTTTTGTCAGGACTGTTAGGGTGGCAGTGCACTAGTAATGATATAATTTTTGTATGTCACTCTGACTATGCAGTAATTATTACTATTAATATTATCATTATTTGTCTATAGTCCGGCAGAAAAAAGTATATTTTTTCGACCAACATGGAAATCTTGTAAATAGTTTCTTTCTTGATTAAAATTTCTATAGTTTGAAAGGTCCTCTTTCAGAATCTGCCAGGTGACATCGCGTCACCCTTCAGGTCTTTGGGAAATCTAAGCTGGCGAACAAAATGACCGCATTACACATTTTCCTCAATAACCAAGATTCTGTTCAGTCATGAATGGTAAGTTTGGTGTCTATTGGTATGTTTTGAGGGTCAAGCAATCCGTTAAAGCGAATTGCAGATATTCTTGGAATTTACATGACAGGAAACCTATGATGTCGTCTATTTTGAGCGAATTTGCATACACTTAATAATTTCCCTCATAACTGTATTTATCTCTATTCTATAATAGTACTGGGAGCGTCTAATAATGCATTCCATTCTCGTCACGCGCACAACCTCGTTATAAAGGAACTGCTAGTTTTGAAATGGTTGCCTACTTCGCGACGCAGTTTTAAACACAGTTAAACGAGGCAACCGTGCAAAATAAGTTAACAGTGATGACGCGATAAAAATAGAAAGAAATAATAAATACATGCTAGGGGATTATGATGTCATTATGAACAGACTTTGCAAGGAAAATTGAACACGATCAATTTAAGTTTAAGTTCGGCATACAGTCCGTCTGTGAGCTGAATTCCTTTATAAAGAGGTTGTACGCGTGACGTCAGCCCGTTTCGGTTTGGCTTGCTGGATGGATGTTGTCATGGGCAGTGCGTGTGTTAACAGTACGTCTGCACTACAGTGACTTAAAAACGATTGTTGGAAGGTGTTGATGGGGACATAGCAAGACACGCAACGCGGTGGCGTAGGTGCATGGCCTCTGTACGCGCGCCGATTGAGTTGTATCGGCACGCGTTTGTTGTTTCTTTTGAATATCTTTTTTGACCAGTATATATATATATATATATATATATATATATATATATATATATATATATATATATATATATATATATATATATATATATATATATATAACATGATAGGTGGCGTGTGTTGGAAAGTAAAGAAACCAAATACCAAAAGAACACAAAAAAATAGATACATTCATTTCCAACTAAATTATAATATAAATTCGTGAATACAAAATATTTCGGGCTTAAATTACACAGCCCTTCATCAGTTGTACAAAAACACTAGTGCAAAAAAAAAAAAAAGACTGTATACACGTACTCGTTCTGCTTCCACGCTTAGGTATCAACTGCTTGGGTGTCAACTGCTTTGGCGTTCATGGGCACTCAAGCAGTTGATACCTAAGCGAGGAAGCAGAACGAGTACGTGTAAACAGTCTTTTTTTTGCACTAGTGTTTTTGTACAACTGATGAAGGGCTGTGTAATTTAAGCCCGAAATATTTTGTATTCACGGATTTATATTATAATTTAGTTGGAAATGAATGTATCTATTTTTTGTGTTCTTTTGGTATTTGGTATATATACATATATATATATATATATATATATATATATATATATATATATATATACATATATATACAATATATAAAAAGAAGACTGATTGCTCCATACTAATGTTAATACACACTACGGTCCGTTTCTCCCGATGGCTCGTCATGTGTGTGACTGAGTTGCAGGTTGTAAGTGAATCGCGTTTTCCATGGTAGAGGCAGTCCAGTGTGTCTAATACAAAAGATGGATTACGTGTTGCCGAGTAGGAACTTGTTCGAGTGTCTGCATTTGCCAATGAGCTCGGTTCTGCTGTTCAGGATTGGCCTTTTTTCTTTTTGTTATGATGTAGTATTTCTCTCATAGACATAACTGGCAGCGATTGGATGTATTGGAGTAAGATTTGGATTGTTTTAGTAATGTCCAAGTTTGGTTAAATGTGATGTTTTTTGCGGAGTTTCCTTACATGTTTGCTAAGTTCGGTGTCGTTGCGTTTGTGTTCGAGTTTGAGGGAGGATTTGTGGTTGTACCATCTCTTCTTAAATTCGGTGTCGCAGGCCCCTATGTAAATGTAAGAACCCCTTTGGGATGTGACTGTTGCCTGATACACAATGTCTTTTGTTTGACATAGACCCTTTAGTGGGTAATTGGTTGGGGTCCTGCAGTTGCATTTCTTTGTTCTGCGTTCCCATTGGCAAAGATGGTTTTGTTGTGTGCGCTGATTATGTGGGCCATATTATCCATACGACTGTAACTAACTTTAACATTCTTTCTGTTGAAAATTTTGTGGAGTGCGTTGAATTTTGGGAAGTGCTTGTCCAGTAGTTGTAAGAATAGTTTACCAACTTTTGTCGTGACGTGTTGTAGGGTGGGTTGTACTAAATAATGTTTCTTTTTCTGTTTCGTTTCTGTTGGCGCTATTTTCTTGCGTATTTTAGTTCCTGATATTCGCCTGATGTCGCCTTAAATTCGTTCTTGTCATTTGAGATGTTTGAAAGTCTGCTATTTATGGATTCCGGGATCGCTTTAATTACACTTGATGGATGGTTTGAGAGCCTTTTTTACGTAGTGTATTTTGCTGTCTGGCTTTGTGTAAGATCGGTGCGATTGGCTAATGAGGTTTAGCGTTACGTCAGAAAGTTAATAACTTTGGCATGCGGAACAGTGGTTAGGCACAGCCCAAGGTCTTTTAAGGTAGCACTTAGCTGTTAAGCTATTCTGTTTGCTTCCTGGGGTGGCTTGTTGCGTAGTATGGCTAATCTGTCATCCTTATAAAGTCCAACTGTGCTTTTACTGAAAATGTGCTCGATTTTATTGAGGCTTTATGTGCCGACGAGCTCGCAAGTTTCGGCATCATCAAATGACCCCATTGTAATATCGAAAAGGTCGGACTGGTTCGACTTTTGCCAGGTGGAGTTACCATGGAACAAAAGTGTGCTCTTTGCAGCAAATATTATTTCTTTCTTCCACGGTGCTATTTGGGTGTGTTCAGAAGCAAATTGCAAGGCGTGTTGTAGGACTTTTTCGTTAGGGTTAGGGTTTCGAAGGGTTGAACCCCACAACATCAAAACCCCCCAAAACGAGCATTCTTTTTTTTCAGGTATGTTTTTAAAACCAGTCTATAACGGCTTGCGTGCTTTTTCATTGTAGTAATGTGGTGGCATTAATTACACGTACATCGGTGTTGATACGGTCAAGGATGCACATGCTAATTAGGTCGATTTTAAACTTTGCTGGATCATTGGACATGATTCGGGATATTTTCTTTATGGTCTTTCAATGTGATGAAAGCAGGTTTTGGGGCGAGTGTCTCAATTCTGTCGGCTAAATCCAAATTTAAAGCAACATCCGCCGAGGAAGATCCCAGGAGGGATTTAAACATATTCGGATATTTATGAATCTTGTTGGTCATCAGTATTACTACTTTCTCAATCTTGTCTGTTTATATATATAAATATATATAAATACATATATACATATATATATATATATATATATGTGTATATATGTATGTATATATATATATATATATATATATATATATATATATATATATATATACCGACCATGTATTTATGCTGTAAAAGCAAACAAAACCCTACTTAAAGTTTCTCACAAATCAATGCGATCGTCAGGGGATCTCGGTTAACAATGAACACAAGCCTTCGCCGTTCTGGGTTTTTAACCATTGCCCGCTTGAGTAACTTTCTTGCGTGTGTGGTGATGGCGGCATTGTGATAGAATCTCCGATCTTTTGTTCAAGAGGTTGGGGGAACGGTGATCGACTATAGCAAGTTTTTCAGCTTGACAAAGGTTACAAAAGCCAGATGGAGTTCTATGTGTGTTTGACTGTGCTAATATGTGCCAACGAATTGTAAAAGCCTGGCCGCTCCTCTTAAGGGACCAAACGTGTTTAGAGAGCTCGGTTTCTTTTTCATGACGTTCTAAGTTAAAAGATTTCTTGTGGTTGTTGTACCTTTCCTTGAATGGGCCGCCAGACATGCCTATGTATGAGTGTGTGGCATCGTTACTAGTGACTTCAGCCTTGTAGACTACGGCTGATGTGAGGCATTTCCCATCAAGGGGACAAGAAATTTTAACCCTGCAGTTACAGCCGCGATTTGGGGGTGTAGCAGTTTTCTTTGAAAGCACCTTAGAGTTGTGGTTGCTTATGACGGCTTTCATGTTTTTCATGCAACTATAACTGACTTTCACAGTGTTTTTGTTAAATATTTTGTGCAGCTTATGCCCCGGGGGAAAGTGTTTGGCTATGAGTTTGAGGAAAGCCCTGCCAACGTTAGATTTGACTGTTTTACTGAACGGGGGGTTGAACCAAATGACCTTCCTGTGCCTTTGCTTCCTCTTTCGCCTTGGGGTTTGCGGGCTCTCAAAGGGGTACTTCAGTTTATGTTGAAAGCCACTGGAGTCTAGTGCCTTTTGGTAGGCAGGCGCTGCAGCGTCAAAAACTGCTTGATTGCAAGAAAGCTCAGCAGTACGTTTGTTTACAGCCATGGGGATGTTTTTAAGTATGTTGGGTGGGTGGTTTGACTGGGTATTAATGAACAGGGGGGTGTCGTTGGGTTTCCTGTAGGGGGCATAGGTACCATCTCTCATATTAAGCGTGACATCGAGGAAATTTACGGTATGGAGGTTAGTTTCGATAGTGATTTTCAGGTCGAACTCGTTGAAAATTTTAATGAAATCCTTGCGGGCTCTGTCAGCGAGTCTTCCGGAGCGCGTTCTCAAGGATGCAAGTCCGTCGTCCCTGTAAAGTCCAACATCGGAGACACAGTCGTGCTTCCTAAGGCTGTTAAGGATGTAGAGACCGACCAGTTCACATACCTCAGCGCCATCGAAACTGCCCATTGTGACATCAAAGGAGTGGGGGTTGCTTCGTTTCGTCCAGGGTGTATTTTTACTAAACAGGACTGACTTTCTAGCATGCATGATGATAGAGAAGTCCAGTCTCGAGATATGCACACGCTGCTTAGCCCATGTGAGGGCGGTAGTGAGTAGTTGCTGAGAAATGGAGGGGTAGAAGTCCACAATATCAAAGGCCATAAAGGTACGGAACTGCTTATCCTTGAGGGAAGTAAACCAGTCAATGACCGCGGATGTGCTTCTCCACTGGTTAACTTTCGTGGCGGCCCGCAGGTTTTCATTTACACGTTCAAGGATAATTTTACTGACTCGTCCCATTTCGCTCTTGGCAGGGTTGATTAATCTGCATGATATTTTGTTGGGGAAATTTTCTTTATGGTCCTTGACAGTGATGAAAGCTTCTCTCTCCTCCATGTGATTGATACGGTCCTGGATATCAATCTTAGAGGCAATGTCTGTCTGTTCTTTGTTGATGTCAGCAACAAGAGATGCGTCAGCAACTTTGTATTTTTGTGTAATGTTGTCATTAAGGAGCTTGGTTCAACCCCCCGTTCAGTAAAACAGTCAAATCTAACGTTGGCAGGGCTTTCCTCAAACTCATAGCCAAACACTTTCCCCCGGGGCATAAGCTGCACAAAATTTTTAACAAAAACACTGTGAAAGTCAGTTATAGTTGCATGAAAAACATGAAAGCCGTCATAAGCAACCACAACTCTAAGGTGCTTTCAAAGAAAACTGCTACACCCCCAAATCGCGGCTGTAACTGCAGGGTTAAAATTTCTTGTCCCCTTGATTTGAAATGCCTCACATCAGCCGTAGTCTACAAGGCTGAAGTCACTAGTAACGATGCCACACACTCATACATAGGCATGTCTGGCGGCCCATTCAAGGAAAGGTACAACAACCACAAGAAATCTTTTAACTTAGAACGTCATGAAAAAGAAACCGAGCTCTCTAAACACGTTTGGTCCCTTAAGAGGAGCGGCCAGGCTTTTACAATTCGTTGGCACATATTAGCACAGTCAAACACACATAGAACTCCATCTGGCTTTTGTAACCTTTGTCAAGCTGAAAAACTTGCTATAGTCGATCACCGTTCCCCCAACCTCTTGAACAAAAGATCGGAGATTCTATCACAATGCCGCCATCACCACACACGCAAGAAAGTTACTCAAGCGGGCAATGGTTAAAAACCCAGAACGGCGAAGGCTTGTGTTCATTGTTAACCGAGATCCCCTGACGATCGCATTGATTTGTCAGAAACTTTAAGTAGGGTTTTGTTTGCTTTTACAGCATAAATACATGGTCGATATCCGCTCTTCTGCTTGCAGAATTGAGCACTCTGTCCAGTCTTGTTTTTTGGGCAATTATTTGTATTTGTATATATATATATATATATATATATATATATATATATATATATATATATATATATATATATATATATATATATATATATATATTGAAAAGGTTGCAATAAGTTCTTACAACATAGCTTTACAGAACTGTTTCGTAAGGGCCAATAATGTAGGTCCTCACTCCTCAGAAGCCTGAAGTAGAATGATGTCAATAACGTTAGATACGTATGTGTTCGCTGCTTTTGAACGTGTCCGTTTTTAAGCACGTGTTCTTTCCGTGTTAGATGTGAACAGGCACGAACGGTGTACAGCGAGCCAAGATACATTACCTATTAGAATAGTTACACAGTAGATGTTTGTTCCTGTTTCTACAAGAGCTTACCAGTTCGTTTCTTTTATTAAGAGTTGCTAAGGAAGGTTTGAGTATAATGAAGAACTTTTCTTCCAGACAGAGATTACAAGTTTTAGATGAAGTGGAGTATGCTCGAGCTTTGTTCATTAGTTTCCATTTTACGGAGTGTTCTACATTTGTAACCTTTAGTTTCCAGATGTATTCACTGAGTGCAGTCGCGTGTCTTTTGTCTTTGTGTTTAAAGCTAGACTTGTGGGCGGTGTATCTTGTTTTGAATGTGTTCTCTGTTAGACCAATGTATGTTTCTTCGTTGTTGTTGTCGTCGTGGCGTGTTACAGTTGCTTGGTACACAATGTTGTTCGTGAGGCGGTTGCCTTCCAATGGGCACTCACTTTGCTTTCTTCAATTGCAGTTGCTTCGCGTTGCTGGTTGTACTTCCTGTTTCGCCAGTATGTATTTGTTGTGCGCTGATATAATTTGGTCTATGTTTGCCATGCAGCTGTAACTCAGTTTCACCGTGTTCCTGTTGAGTAAAGTATTTAGTTTGTGCCCAGGTGGGAAGCAGCTGTCCAAGAGGTTAAAGAATTTCTTGACAATGTTGGTTGTGACACTGTCACTAAACGGGGGGTTGAACCAGGTTATGTTCCTATTTCGTCTTCGTTTCGGGGCTCCCTTGGAATGACTGGTGTTAGGGGGTTGGGTCTCGTACTTTAGGTTGTACCCATAGCCACTTCTTTGTAATGCTTCCTGGTATACGGGTGATGATGCGTTGAATGTGTTTTCGTGGGAAGAAATGTTGGATAGTCTCCTGTTGATGCTTTCTGGGATGTTCTTTATGATAAGTGGAGGGTGGTTGCTCTGTTTGTGCACATAGAGAGGGGTGTTGTTTGGCTTCATGTATGGCTTGTATGTGCTTGTGCTAAGATCAAGGGTAAGGTCTAAGAAGTTCACTATTTTTTTGTTTGCTTCAATTTCTATTTTAAGATTGTTATTTGAGAATATCTTGCATATTTCGTTCTTTATTTTTTCTGTTTGCCTTGGTGTTGCTTTGCAAACAGCCAAACCGTCGTCTCTGTATAGGCCGACATTCATGTTAATGTGCTGAAGTTGTGATAGGAGGTACAATCCTATTAGTTCACAAGTTTCAGCACCGTCGAAACTACCCATGGTGACATCGAATAAAGATTCGGTACGCTTGCACCATGGTGTTTCCACATTGAACAGCATAGTTTTCTTTGTGTGGAAGATAATATGCCTTTCGAATGATGGTATGTCTGTGTAGTTTGATGCAAAGTCTAGAGCCTCGTTGAGGAGGTCGGTAGTAATTGAGGGGTAAAACTCACAAACGTCAAAAGCAATAAACGATTGTTGGTGTTTGTCGTGTATTTCACTAAACCAGTCTATGACTTCACTTGTGTTCTTCCATTGGTTGTAACCTGTAGATTGTTTGATTTCTGAATTTATCCGTTCTAGCATTTGTTTGCTAATCTTCCCTAGTTCTGATTTTGATGGGTTGATTAGTCTGCATGTGGGTTTGTTGTTGAAGTTCGGTTTGTGGTCTTTTAGTGTAATAAATGCTTGTTTTTCGCTTGTGATGTCGACTCTGTCATAATTTCAAGTTTTGAAGCTATAATTTTGTCAGCTGCAGTGATTTGATTGCGTGTGTTGGGCGGTGCTTTTTCGTATGCTTTGTTGACGTTTTGTTGAACCAGCTTGTTATACTGTTCAGGTTCTAATTTGTAGAAGTTGTTGGTTTTGTCAGCCGCAACGTATACTTTACTGTCCGCTTTGATTTTGGTCGTGTCGGTTTTTAACTGTGCTTGGAAGGGCTTGCGATTTTTGTTGAACCTAATATTCTGTACAAGGCTCATCATGCTGTCCTCGAACTCTTTTAGTTCGGGTATCTGAGGCGGAGCCTTTGTCGATCGAAAGCCGTAATGTTCTTTTTTTGTTTACACCGGTTTGGGGGTTGAGAAAGAAATAGGTTCTCCATCTTACGTTCCTTAGAAATGATTCAGTTTTTAAGATGAATCTTTTCAAATAGCTCTTGTTTGACGGTAAAGGTATGTTCTTTGTAGAATATCCGAAATTGACTCGGTCGAACCTATTGTCCATTATGGTTTACAAAGTGCTCAACAGAAAACTGGAGCTAAATAACCGTAATAGTAAAAATTAATTAGTAATGTCAACCAGGCAATGGTAAAGTGCTCAAACCAAAATATTGAAAAGGTTGCACTTCATCTAAAACTTGTAATCTCTGTCTGGAAGAAAAGTTCTTCATTATACTCAAACCTTCCTTAGCAAATCTAAATAAAAGAAACGAACTGGTAAGCTCTTGTAGACACAGGAACAAACATCTACTGTGTAACTATTCTAATAGGTAATGTATCTTGGCTCGATGTACACCGTTCGTGCCTGTTCACATCGAACACGGAAAGAACACGTGCTTAAAAACGGACACGTTCAAAAGCAGCGAACATATACGTATCTAACGTTATTGGCATCATTCTACTTCAGGCTTCTGAGGAGTGAGGACCTACATTATTGGCCCTTACGAAACAGTTCTGTAAAGCTATGTTGTAAGAACTTATTGCAACCTTTTCAATATTACAGCTCCCTTCACAGGGTTGAGCACTTTACCATTGACTGGTTGACATTACTAATTAATTTTTACTATTACGGTTATATATATATATATATATACATATATATATATATATATATACATATATATATATATATATATATATATATACATATATATATATATATATATATATATATATATATAGTAAAGTGCTTAAAAGTTTGCGGAAAACTCCACAACGTCTCGGGTATAAACCCTTCATCAGGTGGCCAAAACCAAACTGAACAACCACCAGTAATAATTGCACACGACAAACATCAAATCCGAAGCGATCACTGTAAAAACAGAACCGGACGAAAGTGATCGTCAGAAAACATGAGTGCGAAGGATGAAACACACATCAAATAAAGAAAAAGAGGTCCTGGATGAAAAAAGTACACGTAAAAATTGAACATTGTCGGAAAAAAGAAAAAAGTAGATAAAAACCAGGCCCGGAAAAGAAAAAAAATTAAGACCTACATAGTAAAAAACGAGCACGAACGGGTAGTGTAAAAGGAGTTAAAAACTGGCTCAAAAGGGGGTGAATATTACAAAAGGTCAATTATAAGGTTAAGACCCTGTGGAGCGAGAGTACCTAGCCTCATGATAAGTCGGTTTTCAGCACTAAGGCGGTCACGATCGGAGCCTCGGCACATTACAGCTGCCGTAACGGTTAAATGCTGTATTGAACAAGGTGAGGGGGGATTAAAATGTGCAGCCACCGGGGGTATCCATGAAGATTCTGTTTGATGGACCTAAGGTGCTCGGTGACTCGGTCCGCTAGGCGGCGCTTGGTCTCTCCCACATAGAACTCCCACAAGCTAAAATATAAACCACATTAGAGGAAATGCAGGAGAATCTTTGTTTGACAATGAAGCTATTGCCGTTGGGGCCTGAAATGTTTACGAGGTCGTGTTTGCCAACAACTGGGAAAGTATTGCACCTCGGACGGTTACAGGGAAAGGTACCAGCGGTGTCGTTGAAAGACGTTTGTGGGTGGGAAGCCCGAACTAAATGGTTGGCTAAATTTTTCTCAACTCTAAAAGCAGTGATGGGGGTTTCCGGGAAAACATCACGCGTTGAGGGGTCTTATCGGAGCAACTGTACATTTTTGTAGGTAGCGCGTAAAATAGGACGGACCGAAGGGTGATATGAAATAACCAAAGGAATACGTAGATTGGTACCAGGTTTGTTCTTTTTCTCCAAGGCTTCCTCTCTGCTGGTTCCTTGAATTCTGCGTAGGGCATTAGAGAGGATTTTGGCAGGGTACTGGCGTTTTTCAAAAAAGGATAAAATTTCTTTAGAGGCAGTGGAGAAGTCAGAATCCTCCGAACATATTCGCCTGAATCGCAAGAGCTGGGAATAAAGGATAGATTCAGTACAAGATTTAGGATGGTTGAAAGGGTACAATAGGTAGTTATGCGAGTCGGTTGGCTTAAAGTGTAGGTTAGAGGTAACTGTTCGGTTGTAAATGGACAGTTTAAGGTCGAGAAATACAACAGATGAGTCCGAGATACAATGGGTAAATTTCAAAAAGGGGCAAAAGGAATTAACAAAGTCGATGAAAGTTTCTAAATCACGGCGGGATCCCGTGGCAACTCCCACAATATCATCAATATACCTTTTGTAAAGTATAGGTCGGGCCCTGTATACTGAGTCTGGTCAAACAGGCAACAGAATGACCCATTTTGGTTCCCATAGCCACTCCTTTAAATTAACGGAAAAAACGCCCATTAAACTGAAAACAATTTTGCGTGAGAATAAGTTCCGTTAAACGTGGGAATGTGTCAGTCGGTATTAGGGGATCACTCCGTTTGTCTAGGTAGTAACGGATAGCTGTTAAGGCAGAATTATGAGGAATGGACGTGTAGAGGCTGGACACATCCATGGTGAATAAAAGCCGTTTACCGCAATTTTCAGGGAACTCAAAGTCACGAATAAGTCTCAAGAAATGTGACGTGTCTTGAACAAACGACGGCAAGGCTGAAACTAAAGGGGAGAGCACGGAATCCACATACTCAGAAATAAGTACGGTGGGGCAGCTGTGTGAAGAGACGATAGGTCTACCAGGGTTGTTGGCTTTGTGGATTTTGGGAAGTGGATAGAAATTAGAAATCTGTGGGCAGGGGTGAAGTAGAGAAGTAGCGTTTTGGGGCAGTTGGTTATTGTCCATGAGTTGGGTTAATGTGTTTTTAACTAACTTTTGGCACTAAAGAGTGGGGTCAGCGGGAAGTTCTAAATAAGCACTTTGGTCGGATAGCTGTTTGTTGGCCTCAGCAATATACAGGTCCTTCAGCCAAACCACAACAGCTCCACCCTTGTAAGAAGTTCTTACAAGACTCCAAAGCCAAGACCTTCGCTACCATTTCGGGATAACAGACCATCAGTATGACACCCCCTCGGAGGAAATTCCCCACCCCGCCAACTCTGTCCGTTCCTCCTGGACGCCCAAGCCAGGAGAAAATCCCACCCTTGACAATGTAATTAATGCCATTAACAAAGATGTCAACGATCTCCTTCCCACTAAAATGACCTCACTGCGTAACCTTTGTCCTGAAGAACGAGATGCCATTTTATCCCTTAAAAGTAACACTGATATCATTATTAAACCATCTGACAAGGGTAGAGCTGTTGTGGTTTGGCGGAAGGCGGATGCTCTGACCACTGAGCCATTGAGGCCTATGTGATTGAGCGCGGTCAACTAATTATAAATACCGCATTGGTTCACTTATTCATATAAAGTCGCTACGTCACTCGACCTACTTAATATTACAGGGGACGCGTTCCTATAACTCCTCTGACGTAACAATGGAGAACTTAGATGATGTCCGCCTAAGGTAGGATTTAGGCAAACATATATATATATATATATATATATATATATATATATATATATATATATATATATATATATATATATATATATATATATATATATATATATATATATATATATATATATATATATATGTATATATATATATATATATATATAATATATTTATATATATATACATATATATTTATATATATTTATTATATATTTTTAATTTATATATATATTTATTGTAACGATGTATTATCTGGTGTGCGGAGCAACTAAAGATTATGCGGAGCTCCAAAGATTATGTGGAGCTGCTCCGCAAAGCATCTCTCAATTTTACGGGGATGATCCTGCTTTTGTACGTGGATTACTGATTTATCCCTGTCCCTCTGAAACCCATTGTCCCTCCATGTGGCTTATCTGCTGATCCCCATTGTTACGTAACATTATGTAATCACTTATGTAACATGATGTAATGCTCTGTTTTGTGTACAAAATGAAATACAAGTTGAAATTGTGAAATTATTGTTACTCTGGGATTAAAGTTTTTACTGGGATGTTATCTTCCATGTGCAGCTTTTCAGACTTATTTAAGTACATGTTTTTTTTATTAATCTATGAATGCCAGAGTAAGAGTGATCTGATTCTGGTGTACAGGTACAGTATTGTGTAGAGTTCATGCATATTCATCTCTTTGTGATCTCGTCTGACTGTGAATAGTAGGGTATTTTGCGTTCTATTGTCCAGATTAAGTTTAAATAAGATTATGTTAATAACCTATGTCAGTTCTATCCAAGGCAGAGTAAGGAAAAGATCTTCTCCAGGAAGTTATTCCAGGTCTGGCGGCAGGTGTTTATTGCCCCTTTAGTCGTCAGCCTGTAGCTTCGAGGAAGTTATTTTATATCGTTTTTAAGCCTTGGGGAATTTTACCAGTATTTACTGTGATTTGGTTTTAATACAAGCTTACCAGGAAACGCTGCAGAATTGAGTGGTCTCTTTGTGCCTTTCTTGCCTCTCTTCGCGTTCTGGCCAATCAAAACACAAGACCATAGGCCAAGAGTCCCACCCTGCAAGTCACAACGCTACCGAGGAGAACCAAACACCCCCAAACCGTTACATTGGTGGCAGCGGTGGGATCCAAAGCTCAAGAGATGACAGAGAGTAAGTTCCTGAAAAGTCTTCTTTCGCTTTCATTGAAGGGACGTGTGTCGTAGAGGAATAGTGGAACATCAGTGAGCATAGTTAACGCAGCGTCCAAGTTTAATAACTAAAACGTGCCCAATGAAATCAAATAACTGATAACTACTAAGGCAAACAGAGCGGGGAAAGCAGCGTTTACCAAGTTAGAGTAATGGGCACCATTCGGAGTCATACCCTCACGAAAAAGCTGACCCCTGCGGATCATCTTGCTTCTCCGTGCCGGTTTTGAACCCAATCGGATTCAACCGGAGCTTGGTAAACCTGCAGACGTATTCTTATGGTATTCAGAGAAAAAATGTTTGCGGTGAAGAAGCCACTGAAACAGGTTGGATTTCTCTCTACTTTAAGGAGGCATCACAAGTTGAAGCTCCCGATAAAGGACAGTGAGAAAAAGAAGCCAAAGTAAAGTGTAACTAGAGGAGCAAAACACTTCTACAAAATAAGCTACGTGGCGACAGCTGTATGATGGTACAAGAAGTTGATGTTAGATTGTTCGGGAAACCAAAGAGACTGAAATCAGAACAACACCGTTTCCAATTTTCATGCGTGGTATCCCATGGGTGAGCGTAAACCTCTACAGTTTGAGTGAATCACAGTAAATATTAGACATCACCAATTCCGCAGAGGAACTCAATTAAATGCAGCGAAAATGGTCTTGATTGAAAGTGAGTTATAACAGGGAAGTTACTCGGCCAACTCAACAAGTCTTTCAATATTTTCTAAGTCAAGGAAAATGTAATTTCAACGGTGAGCCGTTATGGATGGATAGCGTTTTATTTGTTCAGTTTTGTTGTCCGAAGTTGTTGTATACAGCTGTATAGTAAATTGTGATAGACGTCATCTTGCCAAATGGTATACAAACATGTTGACCTAAAACTTTCGAATGAGAGTTCCTGACTCCAGCCTTCTTTTCAAAGTATGCACTTCGCAAAATGTGGTTTTTGGTTAACGTTCAAAACATTGGTACATGTAGGTGACGAAAGAGCAGGATGTTTTACTTTTTCATCAATTCTTGAGTTTTAACATTGGATTGATACATGTGTCTCTAAAATTTGAGTGCCAATTAGTTTGTATTGTGTTATGGTAATGTGCAATGTTTTAGTATGTGTAAAGTGAGAAGACCTAATTGTTTATTGTTTTAAATACTGTTTGACTAATTTATTTCCTTTTAAGCATGGGTTTATTGCAATACTGCTTCACCTTAGGTCTTGCAGGTTGTTTGTTCTCATAATAATAGTTGTTTTTTTGTAGCCTTGTCTATCGTGGGGTGAAATTCCTTAAGCTGGTCTTGGGGTGAAAGTCCTTTTAGTAAAGGTGAAAATTCCTTGCACGAAGATTTTGGCTAAAAGCGGTAACTGTCTTATGGGGGCGTCAGGTTGCTGTGGGCTGTCATTACGAAAACAGGTGGTTATGTATCTTGGCTGGTCGTGGGGTGAAAATTCCTTGGGTGGGCTCAAGGTGAAATTCCTTTGGTTGGTTGATGCTGGGTGCATCTGGTAGACTAAAGGTGCAAAATTCCTTGCACGCCAGTTGAGTGCATATCTAGCCGCAGTTTGAAAAGGGATTGTGTCATGCACAATGGTAAGGAGTTATTCGTCATCATAATTTTATATTGAAATGTTTTGTGTTCACTTCAAGTTGCCGTCTTAGACACTTGTTCGGCAGGTATACTGTACCACGTAGCCACAGGCTCAGTCACCACAATTTCTTGAAAGTGAATACAACGTGGAAAGAAGGTGCAATATCCCATGGTAAAGTTAGTTTGTGCAATACGCTGAATTCTTTACTTCTTCAATGTTTTATGAACCATATGGAGGCCATTTAGTATGCAGTTAACTGTTTGATTTAAGATTTTGTGTTTACATGTGTCTTAAATATTTTTCGATTTGACGGTTTTATAGCATTCAACCAAAAGGCCGAGAACCTCACAGATACTGCACTTGGTTGGTAAACAACCTGATTTTAGCTTCACCAACTTTTTTATGCGGTAATATTGTGTTTTATAGTGTGATTAGCTGGTTTTATTCTTCTACAACTTTATGTTCTTCAGATTTCATGTATTTAACTGTAATTGCAATTTTATCGTTCTATCATATGGGGCAAATGATTAAGGGTAAGTAGAGGAGAGTGTAACGATGTATTATCTGGTGTGCGGAGCAACTAAAGATTATGCGGAGCTCCAAAGATTATGTGGAGCTGCTCCGCAAAGCATCTCTCCATTCTACGGGGATGGTCCTACTTTTGTACGTGGATTACTGATTTATCCCTGTCCCCCTGAAACCCATTGTCCCTCCATGTGACTTATCTCTGCTGATCCCCATTGTTACGTAACATTATGTAAACACTTATGTAACATGATGTAATGCTCTGTTTTGTGTACAAAAGGAAATACAAGTTGAAATTGTGAAATTATTGTTACTCTGGGATTAAAGTTTTTACTGGGATGTTATCTTCCATGTGCAGCTTTTCAGACTTATTTAAGTACATGTTTTTTTTTATTAATCTATGAATGCCAGAGTAAGAGTGGTCTGATTCTGGTGTACAGGTGCAGTATTGTGTAACGTTCATGCATATTCATCTCTTTGTGATCTCGTCTGACTGTGAATAGTAGGGTATTTTGCGTTCTATTGTCCAGATTAAGTTTAAATAAGATTATGTTAATAACCTATGTCAGTTCTATCCAAGGCAGAGTAAGGAAAAGATCTTCTCCAGGAAGTTATTCCAGGTCTGGCGGCAGGTGTTCATTGCCCCTTTAGTCGTCAGCCTGTAGCTTCGAGGAAGTTATTTTATATCGTTTTTAACCTTGGGGAATTTTACCAGTATTTTCTGTGATTTGGTTTTAATACAAATTTAGAAGGAAACGCTGCAGAATTGAGAGGTCTCTTTCTGCCTTTCTTGCCTCTCTTCGCGTTCTGGCCAATCAAAACACAAGACCATAGGCCAAGAGTCCCACCCTGCAAGTCACAACGCTACCGAGGAGAACCAAACAGCCCCAAACCGTTACAATATATATATATATACATATCTATATCTATATCTATATCTATATATATATATATATATATATATATATATATATATATATATATATATATATATATATATTTACCTAAATTGTGCATTTGGGAGACAATAGTCGTTATAATCGGTATATTTGGGAGACATATTCAGTGTCTCATATCGATGTCTCCTAAGTTCCTCACCTTTTTTAAGCGTCTTTTCTACATTCTACCTAACCGTTTCCTATCTCTATGGTAGCGTTTTGGCTTCCTCTTTACTCAGCCACTATGTAGTCTGCAAGTATACATCAGTGGCGATGTTATTTACCATTGAAATACAGGTGTCTTGTACGGTGTGTTGTATGTATATGCATACTTGGCAGACTCACATATACTTAACTGTATTTAATTTTTTTGTTTATTTTATTACAACTTGTGTGATTGAGATATAGCAAAATATACACTATCAGAGGTTAAAGGGCATCATCAATAGTAACTGGTATTTTTGTTAAATTTTTTATTTGCCCATATATGGAAATATAGTAAATAAACTAGATATACCTTTTTGTCTCCCTAATGGTAGGATTATCCGCATTGTCCCCAAGTGGAAAATAAAGTGTTATATATATATATATATATATATATATATATAAATATATATATATATGTATATATATATATATTCAGCTGGTTTAATAATGATATCAGTGTTACTTTTAAGGGATGGCATCTTGTTCTTCAGGACAAAGGTTACACAGTGAGGTCATTTTAGGGGGAAGGAGATCGTTGACATTTATATAATATATATATATATGTATAATATATAATTGCAAGAAATTGCTTTGGTCCAACGTAACTGGTGCCAAGTCATAATAATATAGAGTGAGACAACAGAAATATAATTTTTTTTATTTTTCTGTTGTCTTACTCTATATATGATATATATATATATATAAATATATTTATATACATATATATATAAATATAAATATATATATATATTTATGTAAATATATATATATATAAACATATACATATATATATGTATATATATATATATATATATATATATATATATATATATATATATATATATATATATATATATATATATATATATATATATATATATATATATAATATGTATTTGTAATTTGGGTCGAGCCGGAAATCACGTCAGTCACGTTAGTGGTAAGGCACTCGCCCGCAAAGCGAGCCGTCCCTTGTTCAAATTCCCGCTTTCCTGAATTTTCTTTCAGTAAGACTGTAAAAACTAATGAAGGAAGAAATTTCCTGATGCTGGTACCAAAACACTTCCCGGCAACGCAAAACTGAACAAAATCTTTAATCGGAATTGTGTTAAAGTCAGTTACAGTTGCATGGGGAATATGAAGACAATCCTCAAGGCCCACAACAACAAATTACTCAAGACCCAAACCTTCTCCCCACAAAGAAAATGCAACTGCAGAACACCCAGCCAATGCCCTCTAAACGGAAAATGCTTGATCGAGTCCATTGTTTACAAGGCCACCGTGAAACACGAGACGGATGAACACACCTACATAGGCATGTGTGGAGGGCAATTTAAAACACGGTTTAACAACCATACCAAATCGTTCCGAAACGAAGCCTACCAAAATGAAACAGAGATTTCCAAATTTATCTGGGGACTCAAAAAAACAGAAAAGAGAATACTCAATAGATTGGTCGATCATCAAACAAGACAACACTAGTAAAAGAAGTGACACACAATGTAATCTCTGCCTGGAAGAAAAAGTTGCCATAATCACTGCCCAATCACAAAAGATCAACCTCCACAACAAAAGAACCGAACTTGTATCCAAGTGCAGACATCTCAACCCACTGAACCGTGCGAGGAAAAAGAAAAAGCCTTTAGATCTTGTACAGCTTTACTTCGTATTGAGCACTTTCATGATCAGCATTGAACTATGTTAATAACCATAAATATATATATATATATATATATATATATATATATATATATATATATATATATATATATATATATATATATATATATATATATATATATATATATATATATACATATATAAAGCTTAAAATTTAAACATACACAATGGCAGATTGCGTTAAAAGAAGAGATAAGATCGTTACGTATTAATAAAGAATGTTACGAAATAATAAAGACGCGCATCGTGTTGCGTCATAATCAAGGATCTTCACGTGACGTAAAAGCGTTACTGCCCAAGCACTGGGAGTGGGTTATTGATACGCGAGCATGACTCGGCCTTAGTTACAAAGGAAGTACAGTACAGAGAGAGAGAGAGACGCGCAGAGCTATGAAGAGCGGTGAAGAGCCTCTGGAGTAAGAATTAAAAATTATAAAATGTGTCTATTGTAATTTTCCTCACCCAGTGTAAGAAACTTAACATTGTACCGAAAGGCTTACGCATCCGTAACCCTTACTCCAACCTTCCTTCTGTGGGAAGCATCCTTCGAACTGCATCCCACAAAATACGAGACGCAGCTTTAAAGAAGGCTTACTACAGACAGAATAACTTTAGTGAACAGATTTCAGCAAGTAAACGTTGTCTCATCAGAGTCGTTCCCCGGCATATTAATCCCGCTGAAGTTTTTAAGTCATTAAATGATCTCTACAACTACAACTTTCGTAAGTGTCTGATCGATCACTCTTATCTTCATTCTTCTTTATTACTTCGTAAAGATCTTATCTCTGCTTTTAACGCAACCTGCCATTGTGTATGTTTAAATTTTAAGCTTTGTTCATTTGTCACCGAGGAAGGCCCCGGGTGGGGCGGAAATATCTGACTACAAAAAATTAGTACTCTCTTTTGTCCATCTTTGTCTCTTTGGATTTTCCTCTAATTTTATATCTTCAGGAGTACACGTGGATGTGATCTTTTCCTTAATTATTAGTTATATTATATATATATATATATATTTATATATATATATATATATATATACATATATATATATATATATATATATATATAAATATATATATATATACATATATATAAACATGACGGAGAAACTGTAAAACAACGGTGCTACAGAATTTAAAGGCTGGATCTCCGAGGAGATACAAATGGCGGAAGGCTAGAATTTGGATAAATTAAACAGCCAAAAGGTGTGAAGTAGAGCTTTCGAGGAATACTACCTCTTTGTCAATACTTGGTCAGAGAATGACAAGGAGTGAGAAATTTTGGAAGCTTTTAAAGGTGTTGACAATGGTCTCACCTCTATTGTGACAGGATAATCCTTCTTAAGGCAATTGAGCAGGTTGATTGACCGGGAGGGTCTGATCGGATTACTCGGGTGTAACCCATCAACAATAGGAAAATCCTCTTCAAAGTAATTAGAGAAATTGTTAGGCCGGAATGGCCTGATCGGATTATTTAGGTTGGTGTTATCAGCAAGCTGGTAAATCGCTCCTGATGTTCAAGCCGAAAGGCGATGTGGTTTTGAGATTGAGTTCCCAGAAATTTTCTTTAGCTTTTCTAGCTTTGTCGGTCCATGTATCGTTTTGGTCGATAGCAATGACCCGTAAGTTTTTGATAGAATGATGAGGCAAATTGAAATGGTTTGCAACAGGTTGTTCAACCTTTTTGGTTTTAATTGCTGACCTGTGCTGTGTCATTCTCATTCGAAGAGTATTTTTAGATTCTCCGACATACTGCACACCACATAAATTGCATTGCATCGTATATGAGATAAATGACATTTTTGGAAAGACAATTAATTTCTTGTCTAATTTGGAAGGTGCGTGCATTTTGATTGCTCTGGAAGCCTTTTGTGGAATCAACCAGGGCGCACGTCTTGCAGTTGGAAGGGCAAGGTGAACAACCAAAATTTTCGTTGTTTTCCTCGACTGAGGCTTTGTCCTGGAATTTTGCCCGAACCAAAATGTCCCGTAAATTTGAGGGCCGCTTGAAGGCAACAACGGGGGGTTGGGGAAAGATAGACCTTAGGCGATCGGTGCTCTGAAGTGTAGGCATATGCCTTTTGATGAATTTGGCTAGTGGTGGTAGACCGGGATGGTACTCAGTTATTAACGGCACTCTGTCGGAATTGCGCTGACGAGTTTTGTACGTCAGAGTTTGCGAGTGAGGGGTTTCTTTTGCCTTTTTGATGGCATTTTCAATTGAACCCCGAAAATACTGCCGGTTACGGAGGTAGCCGGATAGTTCCTTTGTCCGAGTGTCAAAATCTGTTTCAGAGGAACAGATGCGTTTTATGCGGAGTGCTTGACTGTACGGAATGTTTTTGGTGCAGTGCGGAGGATGGCAACTGCTGGGTAGAAGGTAGTTGTGCTTGTCCGTTGGTTTGTTAAACAAGTCTGTTTTGAGTGAACCATTTTCTATGGTTACAGTGGTGTCCAGGAAGTGGACACTGGACCTGGAATGGTCGGCCGTAAATTTGATGGTGGGATGGAACGAATTGATGTTTTCAATAAAAATTTTTAGACAGTCTTCACCGTGGGGCCAGATCATGAAGATGTCGTCTATGAAGCGTAACCAAATTTGTGGTTTCAAATTTTGTCGAGACAGAAATTTTTGCTCGAAGTTGCCCATAAACAAGTTAGCAAATGAGGGAGCAATTTTGGTTCCCATGGCTGTACCATGAATTTGGAGGTAGTGGTGGTCACTAAAAATGAGATTGTTGTTGGTCAAAATCAGATGCATGAGTTCGCCTAAGTCTTTCTTGGTGGGAGTTTTGCCCCGAATCGGATTGAAGGCGTTGGTGCAAGCGGAGATGCCTTCCTCATTTGGTATGTTTGTGTACAGTGAGGACACGTCAAGAGTGGCCAGAATTGTGTCCGACGGGAGATTTTTGATCTTCCCAATTTTGCGGATGAAGTCCGTGGTGTCCTGAACGTAGGAGGGAAGGGTTGGAACCAGGGGTTGGATAAGCAGGTCAACAAATTTTGAAATTTTTTCCGTTGCAGTCCCGTTGCCGGAATATATATATATATATATTTATATATATATATATATATATATATATATATATATATATATATATATATATATATATATATATATATATATATATATATATATATATATATATATATATATATATATATAAATAAAACATGGTTTCATCCGTGCGCCGGTGGGAAATAGATATACAAAATAAGAAGAAAAACAGCAATGCTTCTAACACCAACAGAGAAAAACGAAAAAGACGGTACATTCTGCAACAATCTATGCTTTATTAACGAAAACCAAACAGTCAATAATTACAGAATATGCAGGCATTTAACTTTTCGGACCTCGTAGGTTCCTTGTCGACAGTTTTATAAGAAGACCGACATTTTCACGAATGGAAAGTGCAGGAGACCTGATCAACGGTCACGCTTGTTGGACATGAATGAAAGGCCACGGTTGAGCCAAGCCCTACACTAGAGATCATGAATGATGCTTTTCAATATCCCTTATACGGAAAGTATCGAAGCCTGTGAGAACTTCCTTGGTCAGCATAATCACTCCCATACCTTAATCAATGATATACGCTCCCTTACTGAATTTATTATAACTCATAACAACTTCAATTTTAATTCATAACAACTTCAGTTTTGATAGTAATAATTTTTTGAAAATCAAAAGTTCTGATCTGGGGAAAAAATGGCCCAATGCTACGCCAATATTTTTGTAGCCTAGTTAGAAGAAGGCCTGTTGTCGTCCTTCACTCCGAAACCTATATGTTTTTACCGTTATATTGACCACAGTTTTTGCTTTTGGCCACACTTCGAAGATGCTCTTCAAAATTTCCTAAGACATTGTAATTATTATCATAACAGCATCTTCTTTTGGGCAAGCTACCTTATCGGGAAATCCCTTTCCCTGACGTTTTAGTCCGTCTTCAAGATGGCACTTTATCTTCACCCCTTTACTTTAAATCCAAAGATAAAAACTAGTTTCTTGATTTTCAAAGTTGCCATCTCAACCACCTGAAAAGTCAATTATCTTCAGTCAAGGACCAAAAATTAAGGATATTTGTTCCAACATCGACGAATTTGAGAGGCAAATTACCTTTTGAATTGGCTTTACCTATTCAAATTCATTTTGAAGAGTTTTCCAAATTGCCCTAATATTCCTTTATTGCCTGTGTCATTATTTCTTTTTTGTAACTTAACAATTTAATCTGCCAGTGTTAGTTGTGTCTTTTTCTGTACGCGCGCCTTCTTTGTTCGCATCACACCAGGACAGAAAATAAAAAGCAACAAAAAGTCCAGTGCAGTAAAAAATGTATATTCAAATTTTCAGCCGCAAGGCGTTCTTCCTCAGTCAACGTGCCGTGCTACAATGTGTTAAAAACTCAAACAAGCAATTAAAACGGAGTAAACCAACACAAAGAGTGGAAGGCCTAGAGAATTAAAAGCTGAAAGCTAAACCTTAAACCCTCAGAATGCAGCGCAAACTTACTTAAACAAACTTAAATCCTATAGGTAACAATAAATACAGGATTTAAGTTCTCTTTGGGCCCTGTGACCTTTTATGTGTACTTCCAGTGCTACTTCGTTAGATGTAAGTCTTATTATCGTTAACCGTTCCATCAAAACCAATATTCATTTCAAGGACACTTCATCTCGTAAAAAAACCACTGTATTCTAACTGTCATCCTTGTAGGCGCTTAAACTTAATCCCCTTTCCCAATTACTCAGAGTTAAAGGAATTTGCTTTTATTACGTTGATATCATTCACAATTTCAACCAACTTTTCAACGTCTTCACCAAAGGGGGTTGCCGAAACATCGTGCTGGAAATCGTTGTGCAACATCTATCAGTAGATATTCTACCTTATAGAATAAGTTTGTAACTGCGATCCGGATCAGATCACCCTGGTCCTACATTTCCAACTTTCCGTACAACCCATTACACGCTTTATTTATTTCAAAACTTTTATATTTGACCTCACTACTAAGTCCTTTTTCGAGCACCCCCTTTGTTGTCTTCAAGAGAGATCGTAAAATTGGTGACACCTTGATCAGATCGTCCCACCCCACCAACCCCAAACCCGGAACCTTCCCCTGTAAACGCAAGCGTTGTTAAACCTGCCCGTTGTCTATGGAGATCTAGTCTTATCCATTCGAAGACCTTTCATTTCTTCAAAGTTACCCACCATTTTACCAGCATTACTTCTAATATTTTTTACATTTTGAGTTGCAGACGCTGCAATGTTCTGTATGTTTGTAACACCGAACGAACTTTAGCCAGTTAAATCACTAAACACATCCGTTCAATTAAACTCCATATGTCTGGCTTTCTTATCGCAGCCCATTTAATCCATCCTCTCTGTGTAACATTTTAAGCACCGCCGCTCTAGCTGCAAAGTGACCAATATCGATCTACTCACTGCCAAACTTCGGACTCTTGAATCCCCATGGCCTAAATTCTATGCACTGCTTGAACGATTTTAATTTTGATGTTGACCAGTGTTTTTTTCTAGGCGTTGACAATTTCGCTTGTTAGATGACAGTCGATGCTCTTTTGAAGTGTTGAAGAGTATGAAAACCTAAACGTCATAATTATAATTACATTTCGTTCAATAAACTGTGCAATATAATACAGAAGCGGTCGAGAAGACTGAAGATGAAATATCCAATCCTGCCAGTAGGGCAAATTAAAAAAGTATCTAGCATTGAGAGCAGTTGTTTTACAGAGAAAGGAAGCTTTTTTTCTTGTTTAATTATTCATTAGTCTTTTAAAGAGACTTTCTTTTGATAGAAAATTACATTTTCTTCTTTTGGGTAAGATATCCCTGTTGTCATTCGAATCCGCTTTCAGGTTGTCTTAGACTTGCACATTCAAATCGTGACATACTACGCTTGCGGACAATTTATCTGAACTCGCTCCCTAAAATTCCAACCACAAATCCTGCGATAGTGAATGCCATGCCCATTGAATCAATCCCACTTTCGGTATGGATGCAATCCAAAAACACCATCAGGTCTTGTAATTCCGCGTTGTTGCCATTTTGATAAAAAGTAAACAGTCGTAGTCTAAAAGTGTCCCAAACATGCTTCAAGTCGCTTCCATTTACAGCAAGCAACGCAAAACCGGCCACAACGACATTCCGGAGCATCACAGTGCCATTTGACCAATGGCGATAACCTGAATTGGACAATAAAATCGGAACTTTGTCGCACGTGAAAGCGCAACACAAGAGATTACACGATTTTGCCTTAGGTAGAGTCAAGGGAGATTCTGCAACGCTATGATAATTCCAGGTGAAGATAGCTGTAACACCCAAAGATGAGAAAAAAAGGATAATTGAGATCCAAGGCATTGCCACCTCTCGGACGCGTTTATATTGGTGGTAAAATTCCAAAACTTTCTCTTTGCATTTTTTGAGATCTTTCAAGTCATCTCCGATGCAACTAAAATAATCATAACCCATCTTTTCCAGAGCAAGACGCTGGGAGCAAAGGAAAATACAAAACAACGTGTAGTATAAAATGCTGATGATATCAATTGCCGCCCAGAATATGTCGTATCCTTTATAGCAGTCTCTGATAATTTGGTAATAAAACGCCAACCTTAAGCAAAATAGAAGTAGGAATCCCCCAGAATAAACCCCTAAAAGTATTTTCATCCGTGAGATATTGATATATATATGTTTTTTAAGAAATAATTGTGCTCCACCAACGTCTTCTTGAAAGCTCTCCCCAACCGAGTTCTTCAAGATATAGGCTAGACTAATAAACTGTGGTGAAGTCACTGACAACCAATACGATACAAAAGACAAAAAGATCAGCAAATGATTCACTTTGCCGAAGTAACAAACCAGGTATGTTGCTAGTACAGCAATAGACGGCAAAGGCAAGATACGTATTACACAGTATAATAAAAATTGTAAAAAAGAGCAGGAGCAGAGGTCTGTAAAAGAAGTGAAAATGAAGGTAAGATGTGTAAATATTGCAGATTGTTATGTTTTCTACACCAAGTTAAATTGTCATTCATCAGAAAAAGTAAAATACTTGAAGAAACTGAAGTATAACGAGGAGTAAACATTATCCCACCGGCATTTGGATCAGTTTAGTGCTCCCAAAGTAGAAGGACAAATTCAGTTACTTCAAGGCTGTGCACAGCGGGAAAGGGAAGGAGAAATTTCTACTATGGTCTCTCTTCAACAACAATTGCATTGTATAACTTCAAGAAGTATCCACTGCATGCAACGTGTTGTATTGGCAGGGTCGTCGTGGAGCAGATTACCGTGCGCAATTTCCTCAAGTCGTTTAACTTTCTAGTAGGTGTCATCTTACAAAAAACTTTCAAAAACTGCCCTTATTGTTTGAAAAAAAAGGCCAGAATTGTAAAAACAAACCCATTCTAGTCAAGGTAAAATTTTTAACAAAAATGAATCGCAAAAAAGCTCCAAGTCTAGCATGTAACAAAAGAAAAAATTCTGTTTCCCTTCATTGTCTTCATTTTCTTCTGTAATACCTTAGGCGAAATGATACAATACCAAGGGCAAAGTTGATAAGCCTGTTTGATATTGATTCCATTTCAGACTTTACGAGCAGGTGTACACATAATGGCACCGCCGTAGCCTAACCAACATGCCAAGTTGGGCCCCGACCGTACTTGAGCTGGGCTACTGCCTGGCCCCAGGTGGGACCCTTTCTTGTTTGTCAGGTGTTCCTAGTGTTTCCCAAATGGGCTTGCTTTTAACAGCTGAAGCCCAGTAGGATCCCAGCTAGGCCATTAAATTGAGATATTTTTCTCTTGAAGACGGACGAACTTTCACCCTAGATCAGATTAACATCACTACCTTGACTGGTCAGGCAGACTGACTGTTAGCCATGTATTTCAAACTTGATTTGCAACGTACCCGCTCTATCTCTGAGTGGTCTCGTTTTGTTCCGTGAAAGGTTGTCTATGCTTATGAGAAACACTATCAAAGAAGATCACTCCCTCACTTGGATTAAATATTTTTTATGATCAAGCGCTTATCATAAGATTAGTAATTTACTCAATACTTACTCTTAGGTAGGTCCCGATTCCCTAAAATAAATATGAGCGTTTCCAAAAAGCGGTCGGATCCCTGCTGATTACCAGGGCTGGTTGGTACGGTTGTGTTGTCCGTCGAGGGTTTCTCGTCACACGATTTCTCTTGGTGCGAATCATTTGAATGTTCGCCATTTCGTTCAACAGATTCCTCCTTCTCCTCAGAAGGTAAAGAGCCGTAACATTTTCCTTGCTCTTCATCCGGGATCAGTTGGTTTTTCTCTTGGCTTTCCATTTTGAATGGAATATTTCTTTTAAAAGAAAAAGAACTGAATTTCATTACGGGGCTAAAACGACACTAATGAGAAGCTTAACTTGAATGAGGTAGATATATATGTATTCCTACCAATTAATGAATTAATATGAAGTTCTACTCTGTGGGTGTTAATGTCGCAATTTTATTTTGTAAGGTTAAAATTTGAGTATTTATGTTTGGATGTTTCCCTCACAGCCACTCGCATAGCCAGGATTTTTCATTGGGGGTGGGTCATTCGCAGGTCCTAATCGCCGAATGGGGAGGAACATCCAAGCTCTTTGGAATATTTAAGTACCTTAATAAGCTGGAAGTAATCTGGTGCAACGTCTTTTGCATCATTTGAATACACTTTCTCCCATTATAAAAATAAAAATCACATGCATATTCACGGCAATTTCGACAAAATGCACATTAACTAGGAACAGAAGGTACGTGATTAGCCAGTGTGCCGTGGAAGAAAGGCCGTTGCGGGCTCGACTTGAACCAATTGGTTGGAAACTTGGCCGTAAGACTCCACCTACCTTAACCTAACTTAACCTAACCTGACAAAACCTCTTTAATTACCTTGAGATTATTTGCTTCCTAATAACCGAAAGAGAGGGCCGGCTTTCAGGGAGAATCCCTTCATTCGGGAACTTTCCTGTCCATTTGATGCCAGCTGGATGGGAACGAAATGCTTTTGAGGCTGAGGTAACACCTCTATGCACTTAAGTTCTTAACCATGTACTAGCGGGAATGGTTAAAATGTAATATGTGGATGTCAGCAGGCTAGAAAAACTATAAGTTTAAGTTTGTGACAGAAGAAACAATTTGCACACCTGTTGCATGATTCAAACAAGTTTTTGGAGTGGACTGAGAGATGTAACAAATGCGTACTAATCAATATTAGGGCAGTATTAGCTAAGCCAGGTGGGATGAGATGGGTTGGACAAGGCGGAAAGCACGAGTTCGCCAATCAGTACATGTACTGTTAGCATTATAGGAAGTTGCGCTCTTGTATGTGGCACTTGTGTGATTTAATCAAAGAAAATAAGTTTTTGCTTCGGTTAAAAAAACAAAAAACAATAAGGACTCAAAGAAAACGGTTCCAACACTTTTTTTAATTGGAGCTTAAATAACCTCAAAATGGTCTGAGGATCAATATACTAACATTGACTTGAATAATGCTACAATTATGGAAGGTCGTAAATATTACGTAACATTCTCTATCACTTCAGTGAGATGGATTTAATAAGGTGTTGTTAGCAGGGCTTGATTAAGCCGTTGGGAGGCGAGGGGCCCGTTTGAAAGGGAGGTCCCCTTTCCAACTCTCCCTATTTCATACACCACAGACCAGTAACCTTTAATAAATCGGACATTTTTATTAAGGAAGTAGGAAATACTGAACAAGACTATGATCTGTAATGCATAGACATGAAATGAAATTAACATAATTTGTACTTATCAATTAATTATTTACACAGAGAAAGGCCAGGTTTTCAAGTCGTTTCTGCTTCATGGATGTTCGTAGTCGGTTCTCATTAATTTGATTTTTTGAGAAGGAGAGCTCGCCACTGCAGTTTGATACCATTAAAATAAGGTATATCCGTAGAGCTATTTCAATGTTTATGCATGCAGGCATACTCGAAAGTATACTGGTCCATTGAGGACAATTGGGGAAAGCGTACAACCAGTGCTACCGTGTGGGAAAATCTAGGCTATCCAATTTAGTACTAATTTATTACGCATACGGATGCTGAGCTGTGTGTCTAATGGCTTAGCGGCTAGCCTTCTATTAAAATGTATTACCTACCGTATATTGATGGGAGGCCCCTTATTGGTGGGTGGCCCGGGGCCCGGGTCCTTTGGGCCCTCACCTTAATTCAGCCCTGGTTGTTAGGGTTGCAATTAAAAATGATCAAACAGCTTAAGTTGGGCAGTCAATCTTTTTTGATAGTGTGCAAGTCAGATTGCAGAAACTTTGCGTCAATGACAAAACTGGTGCCCAAATCGAAATTTCAACCAGGACTTTTAGTTACAGCATACTACTTATAAAATCAATTTCAATTGGCTTTCGAATTGATAGAAATCAAAGACGGTTGAAGTATTTCAACGTAAACTCGTTAGTTTACAGAGCATCGTATCCGTAACAAATTTTGATGTATTTCATGAAAACTTAATATTGACTGTTTGAAAGTTTTTCGGGAGATCCTTAGTTATTGAAAACTACACCGTGTCAAAGTGTAGGAAAGCTCTTAAAATAAAATCGCAAAAAATGGAACCCTATGTAAAATGCATGAGGGGTTTATCCTATTTGTGTCAAATGTGACACATAATTGGGTGTATTGCACAAGTTGAAAGTACCAACTTAAAGCTCATTTGTTAACAAATTGCATGGTATAAAAATATTGCTCCTATAATTCACGTGGACATTTCCTTGTCGTTTAACTTGTCCACAACAAAACTTTCGATTTTTGGCTTTTTTAAAACAGGGGCTCTCGACACGTAGCAAGTATACCACCAGTGGTACCATGGCCATTCGGGACTCTTTCTCTAGATGGACGGTAATTTTTACATGACTTCAGATCCTCAACCAGGGAATAATCTCTGGCCTACTTAGGCACCGAAGACAGCCCGATTCAGCAAGGTTTTGACCAATGGTTGGGGGTTAAAGACCGAAACCGTTCGGTCATGAGGGGTTCATTTCTCGTGGATACGATGGTTGCTATACAGAGTGCTTCCTTTCTTATAGTCCTTCATTATTTTGATTTTTGTGTTTATTCTCCTCTTCCTCCATTACCAATCACTTTTTCAATTCAATTTATTCTCATCCATCCCTCAAGCAGTTGTAAATTTACATCTATTTGTTGCGACTGACCAGATCACTTGCTGAAAAGATTCAAGCAAATCAAATTAGTAATAATCATCAGTGAAGTGTAAACCGATTGAATTTTCTCCTCATTCGTAATCTAATCCGAAAAATGAGAAATGCTTAGCTCAAACTGATACGAACAGAAAGACTAGAAAGTGTCATTTCTTGCGGCAGTCTAAGAATCATGTAAAGGTGTGTATGCTGTACGCCAACTGATGGTATCTGCCCTCAAGCAGTGTCATGACTGTTTTTCCCACCATATGAATATTTTGCTCCACCCCTTCACTCAGCAAAACGAAAAATTGTAATTGTGTGATTAATACGACAATTTAGGATAAACAAACCAAGCTCAGCACATGGTGTATTGCCTTCCCGTGTTTCGCGCAGTTCATGCATTAGATGTACAGCAATGAACTTACACATGTCAGAAAAAATACTCTTAGCACAATCTCGTCAGGAACTGTTCTCAGTGTTAATTATATGCCCATTTAACCATTTGAAAATGACCATGAAGGTTGACATTTGATAGCACTATATCTCAGAATAAGCTGAAAAGGGATGTAGCCCTCCAGTGAACTTACAGTAATTTGATTCCCTCTTTGCCAGCACTTATTTCCGGATTTGTTGTAAGTTGTTATTTGAACCCCAAAGTTGTTGGGCTTCTATTGTACCAGAGTGGTAATCAGATCTGCTGCTCATTGAAGCAGCTAATTGGAGTAATGAACCAGTGGTCGGGTACTATAATTGCAAACGGCAGTTTTTCCCTAAAACTGTGGTAGCCATGACGGATCTCCTTAAAGGCTAATATCCCGTAATGATGATCTGAGTTCTAGTCCAACCTAACGAACATAGGGTCTCAGCCCTTCTTAACGGCAATAAAAAATGCATTTAACACTAAAAATGCAAGTAAGATACTTTCCACTGCTCAAAACCTCTCTTACGATTCCTCCTTCTACTATGGATGGTCTCAGAAAGAATAATCCCACGAAATCTTCAAGTAGGCCCATTTTTCTAATACGTGTTGTGGTTGCTGCATATATGATGCCAGCCAATCGTACAAATATCCCAGGAGAAAATTCCTGTTGAAACCTGTTGAAATTCTAACAGGTATGAACAGGTATTAACAGGTAATTAACAGGTATTAACAGGTACTAACAGGTATGAACAGGTTTCCAACCAGTATGAACAGGGATTCAACAGGTACCTGTTAATATGTAACAGGTACTAACAGATATCCAACTGGTATGAACAGGGATACAACAGGTACCTGTTAATGTCAACAGGGAATTAACAGGTAATTCAATTGGTCATGTGAATCTTCTGTAATAGGTTCCAGCAGTGACGGTGCTATTTGAACAGGTTATTTCCATACAAAATTGTCTTCGACCACTTGCCAGATAAACGTGCATGTACCATATGGGGTCGGAAACAGCGGGGTACAATTACAATCCCCTCCCCGAATACTAGTAGCTCACACAAGTTCCAAGATATTTATTGTTGCACAGAGAAGTACTGTATATCCCCTTCTCTCCTGTCATTGCCACCACCCCCCTACTCCTTTTATACCCAGGACTCCTAGCTGCATGCATGCCTCCAACATCTTGTTTTTGACACAGATTCCCCGGTATATAGGAAAATACTAAACTCCCAACAGAACGTGCCTCCAAATTCTTTCCTTGTGCTTATAATAATTAAGGCATCCTGGTCTCCTTCTAAAATTCATTTACCCAAGTGCTTCATTTTTATTTTATCTTCTCTTCTTCTAATACCACATAGTAGCAAAACAGTCTACAAGCTTCTTATCTCTTGTGAAGCAATGCACATAACAAAGTTATTGTTTGCTTGAACAAAGGATTACCTTCATGGCCCCTTTGCAGTGACACAGTTCTCTGCACACACAGTGTTGAGTGAGGTTGCTTGATAACAGCTGCCTGTGTATATTGTGCACATACTGCATGTACTATTTACTATTACCATTGCATGCAGACACTGTACAGTACAGAGCCAGAGCTGAGTTTTCTGAGCATGCGTCACATTCACAAATTCAAAAAGGTGCAATGAGTGAAGGCAGCAGAGGAAGATTTCTTTACAAAAAATACTCTGAAGCAGAGTGAGTCATTTATATTTTATGATCCATTTGTTGTTCCAGTTTTACACCAAAATGCAGTGCAATTTGAGGGTCATGGTGGCTGGGCAAATAGTATTTAATTGTCACTGTTCTGTTTGGCTTAATCATAAACATTAGCCTAGGCTAGGCCTAACGTTGGTCTAACGTTACTTGTGTTGTAACGTTACTATTGCAGTATACATTACACTTACATTACAGTTACAGTATACAGCCTATGCCTAAACTGTAAATATAGTGCACACATCCAAGTTTCAAGTATAATATCCTCCATATGCTGCATGGGAAAATCAGTCAAATTTGGGCAATGAAAGCTGGGGATTCAAGTGGATATAAAGGTTTTTTCATACAAAAAGCATAACTTAAACCTATAGGCCCAGCCATAACCTTGAATGGTGCTGTAGTGTATCATGTATGTATGTACAGTGGTTGGTTCAAAGTTTTAACAGGTTCTAAATTCGAACACCTCATTTACATGCTTATTTATTCACTGATCGATGCAAAATTGTCAGTTTTACCACACAATATGAAGCCAGACTTAATTCTTAATGATATTTTAGTTAATTGAAGAAAAGAATGATTTTAATGAGGTGTTCAAATTTAGAACATATTTTAACTTTGAACTAACCATCTATGTTCCGTCATATGATGGCTTATGTATACTGTAGGCTCGTTCCATTAGGTGTGGAATTTGCCATACAGTATAAGGCCTTTGAACATAATGCACAGCCCTGATCAAGAGCTGTTCTACAGGTAGCAGTTATACCTTGCCTTAATCATGGTTAAATTGAGGGTTGGGTTAAAGGGAAATATTGCATTTGCTTAACAGAAAATTTCATCCTTTTTAAACCAATTTTATTGGCACTGGCCCTTGGTGGATAAATTATTAAATTAATGCAGTATGGTGGTGCAAGATAAGTTTCCCTAAGCATGACATTTTTTGCTCTAGAAAAATTTGTTTACGGTACCTAAACTTTCAAAATTCCAGATTGTGCAACTTCCAGAGCCCTTTTAATTCATAATGTTTTGAGATGAAGCTATTGCGGGGGTGTACAGTATGTTTGACAATGAACAGATTGACTATTATACCTTGAGCTACTGTATTTTCTTTGAATGTTATGTTGGAACATTTGACATTTCAACCGCAAAATTTCCCTTAGGTTAGGGGATGGGAGATTACTGTAGGTCAAACTGATTATTTTTTATGAAGACTTGGATTAAATCAATGCTGAACAATGTTACTCCTGATTCTTAATACTCAATGCTAAATTTCTCACTGCATAACCTCTGTCCATTTCAGTACTGTCAGTTGCTTAAAGTCTAGATCATGAGCTTAATTAAGACCTAGGGTTACTGTAGGCCTATGCATATTGTAATGCTTGTACTTAAGAAGTATCATAGTTTTATCCTTAGTATCCCCATGGCATCTCAAAAAATTTGAGTCCAAGTTAGGTACTGTATATATAGTCCCAAACAAACACTGTCAGTTGTACTGAAAAAAGCTTATTTGATCTGTACTTAAAGGTCCTGGTGGGTTGGTGTTGTGGGGGAAGGGGACTCTCCAATACTGTTCATATTTGGTATGAAAGTGTAACCACTATTTTTCTTCGATCTGCATTGATTTGCATTGTGTTTAAAATTTATTTATTTTTTATTCCATTAACAGCGTGAGTTTGATGGTGAAACACTACACAGATGAGGGAGCCACTGTACAGTATTTGCCGTTGTTTCTTCAATAGCTAACCTGTTTACAGCTATGTTCAGAAGTTCTGTCATTTAGCGAAATCAGCCTGTAGTGGATTGGAATCACGGTACAATTGGCATTAAAAGAGCCTTAACTGACGGAGTTAACACGCCTCATCTGTGAAACTTAAAATGTTATTTAGCAAAGCACTGTATTCTTCGAACTGATCAAAATATGTATTCGTACTTCCAGTAAAAAATGGTTTGCCTGGGAATATCTTCTGAGCCTGCCATCAATATCTTTTTACTTTTTGAGCTGTGTTGGCCATCGAATTCTTGAATCATATTCAGGACAGATGTTAGCAAGTTCTACAGTACCTTTCAAATGTTTCCTGTGGAGTGAATGAGTTTATAGATCGGAGACCTACAGTACTGTAGTGTACTCTACTTTAGAGAAAATGGATAATGTAACTAATGTGAAGCAGTTACTAGCAGAAAACCGTCCAAATGAATTACAACTCACTAGTGCATTTCAGTATGTTAGCTGCGTATGGCTATATAGGACTACTGTACCTCAATTTACAAAAAGACAGATGTACTGGTTTCATAACTCTGCATTTCTTTTACAGTGTCTGAAAATTTGAACACTCCTGCTGATACTTGAAAGTTCGTCATTGGTTACTGTATGATTCACTGAGATGAAGTGCCTGGCCAATACTGTAGGAGGATGGCTAATTGAGAAATTTGAAACATTCGGTAAATGTGATCATTTCATGTCTTTTGTGGACCCATTTGATGACAGAAGAATGCAATGCAACATTTTACACTTTGATGTAATTGTTCATGGAACTTGTAATAGCTGAAGACTATCCCTTTAGCCCCTTACGGTTGAAGGCCCTCTATATTTTTTGCCTTGGACAAAACTTAAGAAAATGTTTTATCATGGACAAATCTTTGTTTTTTTTAATTTAGCAAATATGTGAAAAGACTGATTCATATGACTTTTTCTTTCAATTCTTTTAACTATGAAAAACACTTGTTTTGTTTTGGAAATTGTGAAATGACTGCTTGATACATGTTTGTAGTACTGTAACTACAGTTTTTACCTTGATCAAACTTTGATTTAAATTGGAAAAATTCCATTTTCACTCTTTAGTTCAACCAAAATCGAATGGCCTTTTCTTCCTTAGCCACAAGTGTCATACAACCTGGCTGGCAAGCCTGCTAATCTCATACCTTTCTATGTAGCTGTTATAGAAAAGCATTATGTGGTCAAAACTTGGACTAGCCAGGAAAAAATGACAAACTGGATCATGGGAGTTAATCAACATTGCATCATTCTCACATGATGTTGGCCATATCTCAAGATCTAAATGACATTGTCTGTGGTCAGTTGCCTGATTTTTTTGTTATTTCCAATATGAGCACAATCATTCAATCAATTGAATGTTTATGTGTCTGATACTGTGCAGTGTAGCCTACAGTATGTTTAGAGTAGGCATATGATGAAATTCAAACTGGGTGGTGAAATGTCAAACTGGGTGCTGACTTAAAAAAAGTAAATTCAAACTGGGTGCAGCACCCAGTTTGAATGGTCTGGCTAGAACCCTGATTGTGTATTATAAAGTCTCAAATGAAATACAGTATTGCTATATTTAATTTCTTCTCTTCATATGGGTTAGTGATATTTATCAAACCTGTGGATTAATGAATTTTTCAATTTTTAGCATTTAACTGCATCTACATGATGTGTGCTATCTATCATCACTTTGCTACAATGGAATGCTACTAGGGTTTGACTAAACATGCAGTATGTATATTATAGCCAAATAAATTTTGTCTTGTGCAAATTTTTGTTGTACTTGTACAGGTAAATTAGATGTCTCTGTTTCACACAACAAACCATTCACAAATCTTGCTCTGACCTTGCCAGAATTGAACCCCCAACCTCCCTGTTGCAAAAATTCATCACTATATAGTATTTCCTATTAAAAAATTTTGCCCCTGTTGAAGACCAGTTGTACCTGTTAGAGACCATTTGTACCTGTTGAAGACCAGTTAGGGCTATACCTGTTGAAGACCAGTTGCACCTGTTCATACCTGTTCACTCCCTGTTTAGACCTGTTCACTCCCTGTTGAGACTTGTTCACACCTGTTGAGACCTGTTCATACCTGTTAACACCTGTTCATACCTGTTGTGCCTGTTCCAATTACCTGTTCAACAGGTACCTGTTGATACCTGTTCAACAGGTCTCAACAGGAATTTTTCCCTGGGATAATTTGGCTTTGAGGGCATACCAAATTTGAGAGCATATAGTTTGCGTGAATACTAAACTGTAGTCAAACGAATGATTATGTAAACAAAACATCACACAAACAAAAACGTTAGTCAATCAAATCATGAGTCAAACAAATCATTAGCCAAACAAATAATTAGTCAAACGAATGATTATGCAATAAAACATTACACACACACACAAAAAAAAACAGTAGTTAACCAAATCATGAGTCAACAAATCATATGTCAAAAAACATTAGTCAAACAAAATATTGGTGAAACAAAAAAGTGGTCAAAAAAATCATAAGCCAAATAAATAATTAGTCAAACAAATCATTAGTCAACAAAACATTAAACAAACAAAAGCATTAGTCAAACAAATCATGAGTTAAGCAAATCATGAGTCAAACATTTATTAGTAAAACAAAACCTTATTCAAACAATCATTAGTCAGACAAATCATTAGTCAAACCAATACATTAGTCAAACAAAACGTGAGTAAAACAAAACGTTCTTCAAACAAAACATGAGTCAAAAAATTGTTAGTTAAACAAAACATCAGTTGGACAATTCATTCAAAAACATGAGTCAAACAAAATCATAAGTCAAACAAAACGGTAGTCAAACATATCTTTGTTTCAATCGTGGAAGTACTACCTCTAATACTTTCATGGTTCAATGAAGGCATCGATGACCTGTTTGTCGCCATAATAAGGCCTTACCGATATTCACAACTTTTGTTTTGCCATCTTACTTAAAAGCGAGAAACCTTAAAATCTCATTTTACGTAATAGCGAGTGTTACTGTTGGCAGAAATTAGCATGATCGGTGTATCAAAGACCAATGGATTGTTTATGCGGTGGTTAGACTTAGTAACCGGCCATCGGTGACATCAACCATTAAAATATTGATGACACCAACCCCCGATGCGTTTCAATGCATTCCCCTGGGTCTCTATCGGTTGTACCAGGGAGTTGCAACTCCCTGGTTGTACCGATCGCTTGTACTGCTTAAGCTCTCTGGCTAGGTTGAGTTTATTGTCAAGTTTATTTTCAAGTCGTGTTGTGCTGCTGGAGGAGGAAGAACTGAGATATGCAGTACTCTTGTATCAGAGAGTTGTTTGTATTGAGTCAACTCCTTGATTGAGTTGATGGTTACGTTACGAGTCTTTATACATTCAGGGCGTAGCAAAGTCCCTGATACACTAAGGTAATTATGCAACCAAGGTCACTGTGATTAGGCGTCCGAAGGCAACGATTAATCTAACTGTTGACGTTTTGAAAAGGGTTTTAGTAATAAAGATTGACTTTCTTGTTTTTGTGGCAGATCTACGTTCTCCGGTTTCAGTTTTGAACACACCAGAAACAGAAGTATAGTCAGATTTCTTCCTGGTGTTCGTATAGGTCGGTCACCCTCTTGATCAGGACTGGGGCAGGTCTCACCCTTCCACTAGGTTCGATCTAAATGATAACTAAATTGTGGGCATCACAGCGCGCTCTTCATATCCTGTTGTCTGCCAAAATTCTCATTTGCCCCTAGTTCGCCCCCTCCCCAGTTTTGACACTCTGTCTCGCCACTGGTTGCTTCTAGTTACTCCCCCTATATCTTGACATGTAACTTTATACAGACAAGAACATGGGATAATTAATATAAGTGACGTACCCAAGGGGGCATTGGGCCATGCCCCCACAGATGCCATTTGTTAGAGTACGTCTTTTAGTAACACAGATTTATTTCAAACTGTAGTACATGTGGACTAGATTGCATGTAAGGACATCCAGTTTCTCACAAATGTTCAAAAGGGAAGAATTATCTCCTCAAAGAACCCTTAGTGATGCCAATTTATTTTTAATTCCTAAAAATACCGGTAGACAAACTTTGCAAAATTATAAATTTTACTCGATCAAAGGGGAGCATCTGTGGCATCGATTGCATGTAAAGACACCTATCTTTTCAAGAATTCTCAGAAGGATGGGCCCATCCCTTAGACCAGGGAGGTGTGATTAGAGTAACACCTCCCTGCGTAGACTCCTTCCCCGGTCGGTTTAGACGTATACGAGATAGGGGCAGTAGAGCGGAGGATGTTCACGCTCGGTGAACAATATTTTGCCACTTATTTTGCAAAAGATGTTAGGAGTAAAATCATTTACTCTCTGGAGTTCTGACCATTACATAGACAATTTCATCACTTCAGCGGATCGAAATTTAGCCAAGTGAAACATTAGAAAAACATTAGCATATTTTCAATTCCGTTGAAACGTTTCCCTTCGAAAAGATTCAAGACCATTCAATGTAATTTTGATGATACATTTTATGTGAAAATTTGCTGATCACTTAGCAAGTTGCTGATTTCTTTTTAATATTTAAATCAAAGAAAAAAAATTTAGACTGTATATATCCTCTTAACAAGCATAAAAACACAATTTTCGGCCATCTGAGGGGTTCAAGGTTTCTCAAACTTTCATCTATGCTTCTCGGCAACCAGTAGTGGCACTACGTTTAGATAGTCTTGGTGGGGAAATTGCACTTTCAGGTAGGCCTATATCTTAATAACTTTCTGATCACTTTGAAGTTTGCGAACTCATTTTGAAGTAAGAATTTTATTGCAAACGTCTAGAGAAGACAGTGATTGCTTAGATTATTCGTATAAGTCTGGGAAACGCTATCTTCGAAAGTTTTTCACGCTTCGCGCCTTCTGATGGTTGTGCTCCGCTTTGAAAATCTTAACGGCAAAATTACGTTTTGCGGGCAAGAAAAACTACAAACTAAGTTGCTCCCGTTCGCCTATGCCGATCACTGATGCTTTTTTATTCTGGCTCCTAAAAGTGTACAAATTTTAAAACAAGATTTACTTCGAAAGGTAACGTACATGGCTTAAGATTGCGTGTAAAGACAAAAAGATTTTAGTTCTGTCCCCATTAACCACCACTGTGACAATTCATCTTTCAACACTATTCCTGTCAAAGTCAGATACCTTGCACCATTTTACATCTAGACTCCCTGAGGGGTCAAATATTTTCAAAGGGAAGGGGCCCCTTCTTAGACCCCTCTTCCAGATCGGCAATCATTTAACGCACTCCATGCCCCTACCATCAGGAAAACTCTGTGACTGATTAATATGCTACACACACCTTAAAAATAGTTTTAATCAAAGTGAATCAATTTTAAACAGTTTCAGAATTTTATTCAAATAATTGACTATATGTCCTGTTGAGTGTTCCTCTGATAAAAATATTGAACAGATTTTTTTAAATTATTTTAAAACTGCATTATAGCTTTTTGTACGGACCCAACGTTCCAAAATACAGAAAAAAACTTTGCAACCTGTTTAACCTAATTATCGGCTCAAAATGTGACCACCGCGGATCAGGGCGCTTGAAGACTGTTCCCTGTTCCATAGTATCTCTGACTGTTATAACAAGACCCAGGCAGAGATACACATTCATGGAATTATGTTTTAGAGCTTTAGTTCGAAAGAATGTTCTCGTTATATATGTTGAGTGATTTACATAAATCTTCCATTTGGGCCACTTTGTGCATGTTTCTCTTGGGCTTTGTTGGACTGTGTTCGTCATTGAAATATCATAATGTAAAACTCTTACCACCGCATAAACAAATCTTTTGTATTTGATACACCGATTAATGTTCGAAGAGCGCAAAACGAGAACCGTGATTAAGTAATAATGAAAATTTAGAGCAGTGGAAAATATGTCTTGTAAGTATCCCAAGACCTTATTACGGCGCCAATCAGGTCAAACTTTCCAGTCCAAACAGATTTTCAGGATAATATCGCACGTCAAACCAGTAAGGATACAGCTTCTCTTGTATCCTGCGCTGCAATTTCGGTCCCCTGGGAAACCTCTGTTTGTTCCCACCCACTTTCGTCACTCCAATTCCATCTGCGCCCCTGTCACACACAATTTCGATAAGGGTGCGCAAACGTAGCCAAAATGACGTTCTTTTTAATAAACTGATTAGCATGACTCATGCAAAAATGCAAACGTTATTCATTTCATTCAATCCTAATTCCTATTTTATGAAATTTTTTCCAATCCCATAGTGGCTTTAACACCCTTTAAAACAAGCAGTTACTCCGTTATTTTTCAATCTAGAAGTGTCGTTTCCGGCAATCTGGAGAGCTTGTAAGACAAAAAAATTCTTTTACGCCCAGAGCCAACTAAGCGTGTCGCTCCACTTAAGTAGTCCTGCTGGCATTCGCCCCCAATTTTTATCCATTCTACCCTGAACTGACCTTCCATCCCCCTTCTGGCAAATTCCAGATCCGCAACTGACTTACATACACTAGGCATGCTATTTAGTCTAATTAGCAACTTCAAAGTGTGACGGAACCTTTTGCCATTGTGCTTGGTGCTCAGCATAAGCAATGTATTAGGGAAAACAAGCCAATGAGCCACAACTGAAAAAAGCCTTGGCGGGCTCGACTTGAACCAATTAGTTGGAAACTGGACGTAAAATTCCATCTAACCCAACCCAACCTAACCCAACCCAACCCAACCCAACCCATCCCAACCCAAACTATCCCAACCCAACTCAACCCATCCCATCCCATCCCAACCCAACCCAACCCAACCTACCCTACAATACCCTAACCTAACCAAAGTAATATCGCTGCGGGAGGCGGGACTACCTTTGACTGTTTAACAAGACCCATGCAGACAAGATAACATATCTTTGTGAAATCTTAATGTCATGGGAAGCTGCCAGACCGGTTATTACATGAGATCATTGTTTATTTATATGTCGAGTGATTTACATTGCTCTCGTTAATGCATGGAAGAATTCTTCCGTATTGGGACTAGTGATTAAGCTAAATGAAATTTGAAATTTTTCGCTTTTAATGCAGTGGAAAACATGTGATGTAGATAAATATCCCACGTCGTTTCTATAGCTCCTAACAGGTCAATAATTTCGATGTCTAATTGAACCAAGGAATTGTTTGACTAATGTTTTGTTTTCGTAAAGATTCGTTGGACTAATGATTTGTTTACTAATTTTTCATTTGAATAATGATTAGCTTGACTATTGTTTTGCTTTGTTTAGTGTTTTGTCTGTCTGATCATTTGAGATTTGACTATAGTTAAGTATGCACGAAAACTATATGCTCTAAAATTTGATATGCGCGAAAAGTCAAATAATGTTTGTACGATCGGCGTTCTATACCAAGCATCCCTATTCTGTAGAACAGCAATTTATTCACGTTGGCACCTTCCCCCTGGGATATCATTCGTGCATGTGTTCAGACGTAGATCACCTAAAAGTCAACTTGCAATTACTTTTCTTTTCAGATCCACATACCTTCACGATCTCCTTTTGTTATTCCGTCTGAACCTAATGACATATACGACCCTAACTATCAGAACTCATACGGCACGATTGCTTTCATGTTGAAAAAACACCAAAATATATGCAAAAAGTGCAGCGAACCAAAGTAATAGGAAAAAAACGTACGGTAGTTGCACACATTCGGGTCATTGGATGTAAATATCCAGCATAGAAAATCGGCAAATGTAGATTTACGATTGATACCGAAGAGTTGCCTCCTGTGATTTTTAGCTAATAGCAAGTAGGCCCATGGTTACTTTTTTTTTTACAATAACTACAGTTCTGTTGTAACTCAATCAACTTTGCTTATCATATAGTGTAGGACTGATAACTGCCATATAACCATACAATTAAAGCAATGATATTCAAATGACACAACGTGTTGTTTGGTTTTCCCAGCTTAAGTAGGCAGTGCTTTCCACAGCACTTACTGGGGTCATTTCTAATGACTTAATATGAAGTCCGAGCCGTGAGAGTTGATTTCTAGTATTTTTGAGCATGGTTGTCTAGAACAGCTTCAATAGTGTAAGTTGTAAGATCAGTGGTCCAAAAGTGATTCGCTTTAAATTGCGAGTGTTGCACTTGTCCGGCAATAATTTGCGTCCTGAAAGTCATGTCTGGCCATGATTGTTCTAAGTCCTTGTAGCAAGAGGTTATATTTTACTTTGTAGATTCAGTTTGATAAACCTCTAAACAAGTCCCATTTTCAAAACTGATTTTCTACCTCTGTCTGAACATCTGTATTGGCAAAACTTTTGGCAAATAACTGACAAAATTATAGCTCAATGCGAAATTGTCATATATATTTAGTGGGATACCGAGTCTGGTATTTGCTCTTTGTCCTTATAGGTTTGGACTATTGGAAATAGGACATTCCCCCAGCCAGACCGTTTGTCCCATATGCGACAAATAGTCGGAATGCACAGAATCAACTCAAGTCACACTTGCAGCAGATAGTCGGGGGGGGGGGGGGGTTGCTGGAAAAAAGAGACATTCTATTAGATGTGATTCAGCGACATAAATCCCAAAGAAGCGTACATAATTATGTCATGAAAATGATGACAAAACACGAGTTCTAAAATGCGTCTTGAACTCGGAACTTGTTCTACCATTTCATTCGGATGACCATTCTGAATATATAAATTAATGCCAAGTAGGCAAATGCATAACCATTACTCAAAATTCATAAATGGGCCATACATGGAAAAGTTATATCTGGTCGAGATATGGAATTTGTGTCTGGCTTTAACAAAAATTGGGCAGATAGAAATTGATGTAACAGAAAGGAATATATGGCCCATATAAACTTTGTAATGGCTCAAACTTTATATGGGACAGATATGGTGCATATATGTCCCATGTAGGGATTCATATCCAGGCCATATATGTTTGTTCCAAAATCTTTTAGTGCACTACCTTTGTGTTAAGCGTATCACATGCCTTGCTTAGCCAGTCTTTTTTAAAGTCCTCCCGACCCTCTGGCAAATGGCCGTTCAGCGAAACCAAAACTTTCACTGCTTCCCGAAGATAGCTATTACGTCCACTGCAGGACGATACGTGACCAACCTCTAGTGCCTCTATTGCCTTATACTGAAAGAGGATTTATTTTTTTGAAATGGAAAACTTAGCCTCTAGCAGGATTCGAACCAGCGACCTCCCGCTTACAAGGCGGACCAGCTCAGTGGTCAGAGCATCCATTTTCCATTAAAAAAAAAATTCTCTTTCAGTATAAGGCAATGCCTATGTTTGAGGAAAAAAATGACTTAAGGTCTTCATGCGACTATTCAATACCGCACTGGTATATATATATATATATATATATATATATATATATATATATATATATATATATATATATATATATATATATATATATATATATATATATATTTCACTAATTCGGCACTCAGGTGGAAAGTTGTTGTTGAAAAGTCGACCTTAAGGGGAGAAATTTTTTGCGGCGAAATATAATTTTCGCCTTAACGTTTCTACACACTTTTAATATAGGAATACGAGAACGGACAAGGACGCCCTCCTAGATTTACAAAGTAGAAGCAATTACTTCAAAGTTGCCGAATTTACGGACACCTAGCTGTTAACGCGAACGGATGGGTGGCCATTGAAATATCGTTGTTCATATTTTTAGACGTTAGGGCGAATTCTTTTGCTTATGTATTTCATTGTTATTTTTTCGCCCTATGTACGCGCAGATATAACAATTTCCCCCTATGGTGGGATATATATATATATATATATATGTATATATATATATATATATATATATATATATATATATATATATATATATATATATATATATATATATATATATATATATATATATATATATATAAAGTAAAACAAAAACCCAACACACGAGGATTCAGTTTAATTTTCGGGCAGCACAGTACCCTTGAACACAACTCGTACAACACTAAAACAAAAAGCGAACACTACAAGCCTTAAAACGGAAGAACACACAAGTCTACGTACATACAGACAAGATTACACGCCTTAGTGAATAAGGGGACCTGAAAAGACGGGAACTCTACACTGGAAGAAAACTCGACAACAAACAATAAAAGTTTAACCAAGCGGAGAGGAGAGATCGAAAAAGAAAGCTCAGTTACGTTTTTGTCTGCTGGAACGGTTTTGGGAGTAAAAAGTGTCGTCAATGTTACAGCCATGTGGAACCAAAGTGTTCAATTTCCAAATTCATCGTCTTTCTTTTTCATCTAATAATCTATCTAATTTACGGATACCCAATTTGTCAAACCCTTCTGTTTTCAACACTTCTAAAATCTGAAATTTAAAGTAATCTCCGCCATGAGATTTAAGATGCACATAAAGTGCAGATGTTCCCGATTTAGAGGTTTCCCCGTTAACAAATTTGCGAAAGTCAGATTTATGACCATTCATTCTCAACCTTATGTTGTTGGTTTGGCCCACATACTGTTTCCCACAAACCTCACATTGGATCACATACACGGCCCACTTAGTGTTACAGTTGGTACCTTGATTACGACATGAAAATGTTCTACCATTACTAAATTACTCCACTTTTCCCTGAGCATCGTATAAAGTGAAAAGACAAATGAAATCAACCTCAGCGAAAAATTGACCACCTTCACTGGGACTCGAACCCAGACCTCCTGCTTTACGTGCAGGTGCCTTAACCAATTAGGCTATAAAGCCGGTCTTGGCTGCTCTCATCACAGAACGATGACAATCTCTCACTGAGGGGGCGCTATACAGAGCAGTGGACGCCTCGTCCCTTTTCGACTCTGTTTGCACCGATAAGCCCGGAGACCGGGTGATTGAAAGTGTACTGTAAAGTAAATATGTAAATAATTAGAAATAAATAGGAAACGATTGCTTTTCCCTGAGCATCGTATAAAGTGAAAAGAATGAATGAAATCAACCTCAGCGAAAAATTGGTCAATTTTTCGCTGAGGTTGATTTCATTTATTCTTTTCACTATATATATATATATATATATATATATATATATATATATATATATATATATATATATATATATATATATATATATATATATATATATATATATATATATATATATATATATATATATATATATATATATATACATATTATATATATATATAGATATATATATATATTTATTTATTTATTTATTTATTTATTAATTTATTTATGTAACCGCCGTGACCATGTCCAATTCAATTCAATTTATTAATCAGTCAATGCTATAAAAAGACATCGAAAATCAGAAAGTTCCTCAGGCTCCGGGTACAAAGCAACAGAGAGAGAGAGAGAAAAAAACACTCAACTAAGATTATACAATTTAACGGCCTCGGGATAAAAACTATTCGTAAAACGTTTATTACCCTTAAAAGTACGAAGACGGCGATTCGAAGGTAAGAAATTAAAAGAGCTATTAGCGTTAAAGTATTGTTTCTATGAAATTACCTACCGCATGATGAAATTACACGCCGCATGATGACTGCAATAGACTAATTACAATACCTGTTTGAATCGGTGTTGAAGGAAAGCTTTAGAGCCTACCTAAATGAGCCATCCATAATTGAAACTACCTATATCTTAGCATAAGAGCAGCAGTATTGGTTAAATGTTTACATTGTGGCGCATAAAAAGAGAAATCGTTCGTCAAACAAACAAACAAAAACAAAACATTCAACAGCTGATCAAAACATCCATTAGTTGAGGTATTTCTTTCTTTTAATTGGAGCACATCTATTAGGGTAAATGTATACAAAATTAATGGTCATGTGATTATTCCTATCTACAACACTTGTGAGATGTTTGATGCGATACACTCTGCCCCATGATCCACATGTGCTCCAGTCTCCCGTACTTGTGAATTATCGTCTTTTACACCACTAACATCATGCCGATTGGCGTCAAAAACTTATCCCAGGTAACGCAAAAAAGTTTTAAAAACGTGTCATGTGGTGTTATACAAGGATTTATGCCATGTGACGCGTGTTAGAAATGTCTTTTGTTAAAATTAACCGGGGATACGCATGAAAATGTATATACAGTTAGCAGGAATCGTTCATTCCGAGCACATTTTCTTGAACAAATGCAGGTCCCAGAGAAAGGAGAAGAAGATATCCATCATGTTTCGTCACTGGCTTGATCACTTGCTGATATAAATCGCATAAAACGACGGACGCCAAAACATGCTGACTACAGAAACTGAAATGGACGGGCTGAGCCATAAACAACACCCTCATACAAGCATATTAAGCAATAACTATCATTTATTTTGATACTCCTTTCATTTTGCGTAATGACAAGTTTAGAGCATTGCGTGTTGCCTCATTAAACTAAGGCAACAACAGCTCTATAGGCTATGAAAGTAAATGAAAACCGTTTCCATGTTATGGACACGCTTGCTTTTGAAGGACTACCATTGCAGGAAATTCATGTCAACAGTGAAACTTAAAGCTTCAAACTAGAATTCACCAATTGAGAAGACTTTTCCAAATTTGTGAATGTAACTCTTTTCATATGGGATTTGCTTACATACATCAAGAGAAGACTGATATTTGAGTACAAATACGTAATGCATGTTAGTACGTTAACGCGAAGATAATTCCATATCGCGACTGCCAAATAGATCTTTAGCTCAGAATCCTGAAAATGTTAGGTGTCTTGTACACCGTGTACACCATGGAAATAATTTTGTGTAAGGCTTAGGCTTACCTGTGTGAAATCTTACTGAATTACTTCTCCTCAGCCTTGGAAAGGGCTACCAAACTATTAAACTACGGGTGAGCTTTGCACTTTTAACTTTTAAAACTTCAAATTATGCAGCTTTGAGATGAAACAATAACTAGGCAGGTTCTTAATAGAGTCTGTATCCTGTTCGACTTCTACGCTATATGTATGGGAAATTCCGGAGTCCCTTTATAATTGTGTGAATGTTTCCCTGCACCTTAAGCTTGAAGATAACATCATGGAATGTGAAACATTCAGATCACTTCTCTGTGTTTACTGATGTATCCTAGCTACTCAGCGTAATATAAACAGTGGATGGGCATGAAATTTGAATCCAGACTGCACGGACTCATTTCGTTGACATGATTAGGAGCTGAGAGATAAACACCGTACAGTTTGGAATCAGGTGATATAGGAAAGCGTATTGCTGCATTGAATATAAATATTTTTTATAATAACAGATTATTAATTTGCATCTACAGAGTAATACCCTGAATTGTCTGTTATAACAAATTACTAATCTGTTGTCAATGTGTTATCTGTTATTAATCTATCACAGCACCTTCACATAAGATTGAATTCCAAAAAATCTGGTTGACCTCAGATAGAGTCCTTTCTGATATTTGTTTTGATTTTTTAGGTGAAGCCATGCCGACTCTTAAGTTTGCCGTAAGAAAGACAAAAGGAATGAAGATATTATTTTATTTTCGATAATACTCCAGTATACATATTCTATATTTACGGTCTGACCTCGACCATCCTCAGAACAAAACTCGTACAATTTTCGGTCTAAACTTGACATCCTCAGAATCAGCGCATTATTTGCATCCACGCCATTAGGCTATCTGTGGATGGCTTGGGATTATCCTTCCCCCTGATTCTCGCAAACAACAGTGGTTATCACATAGTGTCACTACTGAATACGGTCCCTCCTTTCGTGGCCTGCAGCAGGGGTGACGCCAGGATTTGCCCGACATGGGGGCCAGCATTTCGAGTCCCCGACAGGGCGATGAGTAAGTCCCAGTGGGACGTGACTTGGAAGAATCAGGGGGGCGCGTAGCACGCCGAAATTTTTGGCTTTTTTTCAACAAATATTTAAAAATCTGGAGTTTATTTCGACGAATTTTTTTTTTTTTTTTTAAAAAAATTGGCTTTTGTAAGGACCATTAAAAAGCTGGGGGTTTATGGAAGAATCTGACCCTCTTATGAGAAAAATCAAGACGGGGGTGATTTGTAGTTTTGATGGGGTTTCTGAATTACATCATGGAGACTAAGGCCCTCGGAATTTTCCTCGCGGAAAAAGTTTGGCTTCCCATACATTTCAAGTTTTATATTTTGTATATTGACATATGCGCACGGGAGTGTTTCAGTTTGGTAGGAGGCAGAATAGTCTATTTTGTCTGAAAAATGTGATCCTGCCCGAAAAACTAACTGGAAGTGCACAGAACTTTTTGAAACATTGAAAACCCCAGACAGCCGGAAATGACATTTCCCAGGCTCGTAACCAGAAACAAAGCAGTCTTTATTTTCAGCTTTATCCGCTTTAAAATTTTCACTTCATATTTCCCTCAAACGAAGAATAATTTGCAAGCATGCATTGTTCTACTGAGTAATCTGTTCGACCAAAACACTGTCAAAGCGGAGCGCCACCATAAATTGGCGCGGAGCGTAGAGAAAATTTAAAAAAAGTCTTACCCTCAGACAGCCAGAAATGGCATTTTCCAGACTTGTAACTAGAAATAGAGCAGTCGTTATTTATAAAAGTTTCACTTCAATAGAAAAAACCCAACTTGCTATGTGATAAAAAAATAACCAGATAAAAGGTACCGCTACAATTAAATGGAATGGTTTTGTCTTCTTCTCGGGGGAAAACTATGTAACCGAATTAAAAACATACCACTTTTTACCCTTTTGAGACTCCTCGTTGTATTCAATTGCGAGGTCCACTAAATGTATGTTATTTTTTATGTGACTATCCAAAATCTCGACAATAAATGATTTTACAACCCGCCGACGTCTTTGAAAATATGCCACATAATAAGGAGGTGGCATCAAATGAAAACGGCCTGGCCGATTGTCATTGCCGTCGCTCGAATTCGGCTGTCGGGGCAGGACAGATGGCACATTATTTGGGCACTGCATGCACCTGAACAACTTCTAGTCCGTTTTGTAAGGAAAACTATTAAAGCAAAATCAAGAAGATCGTCCTGGGACTAACGTTTATCGGGCTTACATCTTTTATCGTGGGCCTATATAGATGAAGGCTCCCCGACGAAACTGGATCTTCTCAACGACAGGGGAAAAGCAGCCTTCCTAGACGGGGGCATGGCCCCTGGTTCCCCGCTGGTGCCACCCTTGGTTACGTCTGCACGTAAAATTTCCAGGTCTCTAACACAAGTCTTGGTAATGGGTGTCCATGCGCGCACGGAGTTAAGATGGGACAAGGTACATGTAATAAGGTTTTAACAGATCTACATGAACTATGAGCTATGAGAAGTAATTAAAAATCAATTCGTGTATGTATTAAAATAGTGTTTTTAGGAGAAATATGTTCAAGGTCACCCATCCAGTAATTTCAGTCCTTGCGGGGTTTTTTATATTTTTTTTATATTTTTAAGGCCTCCCCGACGAAACCACCGACCTTCCCCGACGGGGGGGGGGGGGTGTTCTCCGACGGGGGGCCATGGCCACCCCTGACCTGCAGTGTTGTAGTGCTCGAGACCGGTCTCGAGACCAGTTTTTGCTGGTCTCGGTCTTGGTCTCGACACCCTGTGGTCTCGGTCTAGGACCCTTGCAGTCTCGAAAATTGTCCTGGTCTCGCTTCGAGACCGGCCAAAAGTTTGCTGTTCTATTTTTTTTTGATTTAAGTAAGATAATTAATGTGTAAAAATAGAAAATTGAAGTGTTACGTACATTGTAAGATGCATGGAGAACTTTTTTTTTATGTATTTATTCATTTTTTAAGTGAGTGCTTTTTGTCCATTGCTATTTTATGATGGATATCAACAAATTTCATCTAACCCCACCAGAAGGACCCAGGGAGGGCAAATTGCAAAAGCTAAAAATAAAGACTATTTAGATACACTTTTAAAGCATGATAATACAATTTTTGGCCATCTGAGGAATAGCGATTTTCCGAAATTGTCTTTCCTCTCCACAACTGATAAAGGCGCTCAACTAAAATAGTATTGTATTTATGGCAGAATTACTTTTTCATGCATTAAAATAAAAAACGGACATGATCCCGTGCCCTTAAGCTCATCACTAATGCTTTTTAATTTGACTCCTACAAGTATGCAACTTTAAAAACAAATTTTACTTCGAATAGGTACCAGTACCGTTTAGCATCTGATTGCATGTTAAGACACAAAATGTTCAGTTTTACCCCATTAACCACCACAATTTAACTTTCTGGACTATTCCTGGAAAATTAAAATCTTGCACCATTTTGCATCAAGTTCCTTGAAAAGGTCAAAAATTTTCAAAGGGGAAAGGGAAACCCTCTCCCTTAGACCCCTCTGCCCACGGGCAATCACTCAACATACCGCATGCCCCCCCCCCTTCAGAGAAAAATTGCCTACTTCACTGAACCTCACCTTACCTTTATAAACTCATAGATTGAGTTTACTTTACAAAAAGCGCCAATTGCCTTACGTTAGATAGAGTTTTACGGCCTAGTTTCCAAGCTATTGGTTCAAGTCGAGCAGGCCATGGCCCTTTTTTCAGTTTTGGCAGACTGGCGTGTTTTCCCTACTCCATGGCTTATGCGGAGCATCACACACAATTACGGCCGTAGGTTGCACTTTTAGAGTCTTTGGTATGACTCAACTTGGGAATCGAAGCCGGGCCCCCATCGTGAGATGCAGATGCGCTCACCGTTACACCAAAAAAAAAGGTAGGCCTAATTTCTGTAGACTACTAGGATAATTGTTCTAGTTTGGGATGAGAAGACACGCCCTTTATCTTTTTTCCTGTGAGTTAACACCTGTAGCACTCACTGACTCACTGAGTAGATGAAACAGAACAAAGGCAGAGTTCTTTATAGCATTTTTAATGAATACAAAAGGATAACAAGAAAGGTGATACCACTATATTTCGAAAATATTATTTGTTCTCCCTCTTTCAAATGACTTTTCAACATATTCTCACCCCGAAGAGGGAAAATGTGCAGTTTTAACTGTTTAAACTTCGCAAGTGAGCTCTCGCTCCTTCGGTTTTCTCAAAAAGCTTATGACAAAGACTCTAGCCAAAATTCACCCCCTGACAATCGCTACATACTAAAACGAGTTTCTTTGGAATATTAAAGTTCCTATTTTTATTCAATTGCCAAAAAACACTCAATTGCGTAAGACCTTGAATAAAAATTATTGACGTTTTTTTAAAAGAAGGGTTTAAGGTCACAGCAGGATTTGGTATGTTAGAGGGGTACTCATTCTAAGCATTTTGGTGAAATTTCCATTGAAATCCGATGTGTGGTTCTAAAGAAATAAGCATGTAAAGTTGTCACATTTTCAACAAAAAGTGAACTTGAAGCAAGCACATATGACATCACATCCCCGCAATAGAGCACAGTCTTTTGTTTTTCTTTAAACTTCAGACTTGTTTTTCTCCTCAACAATCACACATTATTAAAATGTGGTTGCATAAGTGGCATGAGAACTTTACAAACTTTGTATCCCCCACAGGGAGGTCCTATTCCTATTAACTTCAAGGTCAACAAAACAGTCTGATAAAACGAAGTGAAACAAAGCATTCCTTGTCAATGTGAGGAAGTGATAAAAGCTCTGCTTCCCTCAAACTCACTTTTGAACACAAACCTACTGACTTCATTTTCCAATATCTCAAGAAATACATGTCCGATTTGAATGAAACTCTCACCACACTGTGTAGATTTGGTTCCTCTTTCACATATGAAAATTAAATTTTTGCTTAAACCTCCCCTTTAACGACTGTCGGTTTTCGCTCTGCGTAGGCCATCTCGAGTTAGCCTACAGTCTCTAAGAATGCATTACACCGCGAGTGCTGAGGGTGTAAAGATTGCGCAATAACGGTCACAAATGTGAGGTCTGCTTCCCAACTGGGACTGAGCATGATCAGTTCCGTCCAGTATGCCAAAATGAAGCCTGCTGACGTCACGTGCATAACCTCTATAGCTGTCATGATACGAATTTAAGGAAAACATACGTTAGTCGCTTGAATTTTTGTTGAAGGATTAATAGGTTTGATTATTTGATAAATCAACAATCAAAATTCCACTGAAACGCTAGTTGGAGAGACGAACATTCATGAGGACTTTGACCCCTCCCACTTGGCTACGCCTCAGTTAATTCGTTGATTTTAGAGTGCAGGGTTTTAATAATCGTACCGCCTACATCCGTCCAGGGAGTCAAAGTGATTTCTAGTTCCAAACAGCACAATTATTTGCTGATATTCTGAACTTCGCGTATGGCAATCATTCAACGATCAACAGCTGCCTCTAACCTTTCCACTTACAACTTAATTTCGGTTACCTCACCATGTGGGTCTATTGCTTGGTTACATTATCATCCCTGCAATAATTGGTTTATTGTACGAATAATAACCCAAAAGACGTTCTATACGTTTGCATATATTAAGGGCGCTAGCCCATCTCATTTTCATCAGATATATAAAATTCCACTTTTTGTAGCTTTCACCTTCATACCTCTAGTGTATCTTTTAAGTACTTGTAGACTCACAAATGCCGCATTATATGCATGTCATCCCAGGACAGTTTTCGAGTTATTTCCCTGTACGGGAAAGTTGGGCCCAGTGGATCGATCAGATTTTTTCAAGCTAATAGCGTACCCCTCTAATGGACACGTTATATTCAAAATTTTAAGATTCACACATGTGATGTGTGCAAAAGACTACTTACACATAGGCCTATCTTTGTTAAAAGTATCCCTTGGTTTTTTGAGTTATTGTGCAGTGCACAGACGAGCACGTCCCAATCATTCAAAAGTATCCTAGGCTACTTACACTACACCTAGAACGATTCCCATGTGTTCCATGTGTGAAGACTTCTTGCAAATATATGAATGGAACTTTTCATGTAGTAATTGCTCCCTTATATCAAGAGAAGAACTGCATGAAAGTAGAATATGATTACATTTTTTAACTTGTATATGTAAGTAAACGCCAAGATAATTCCATATCACGACTGCCAAACAGCCGGTACAATATGTTGCGACGCGCTTTTTTTGGCCTATCTAAAAACAAATAATTTTGTGTAAAGCTTACCTGGCAGAGTAAGGTCAGTCTCCTTCTTCAGCCTTGGAAAGAACGACCAAAACTCAAATAAAGGGCAGGGGTGGCGCCAGGATTTGCCCGACAAGGGGGCCAAGCTCCCCGACAGGGGGCCAGCATTTCAAGGCCCCGACAAAGGTACTGACTTAGTTCCGGTGGGACGTGACTCGGCAGGATTTGAGGCCCGCGCAGCGCGCTGAAATTTTGGACTCTCTTTATAGCAAATACTTAAAAATCTGGAGTTTATTTTAAAGAAAAAAATTAAAAGTTTTGAAACAATTTTGACTTTTGGAAGGACCATAAATAAGTTGGGGTGTTTATTGAAGAATCTATCCTTCATATGGGCAAAATCAAAAACGTTTTGTACGCGACAGCTGAAATTCAGTTTACGTACTAATTAGGTCTCAAAACGAGACTAGAACTGCTCGAAAAGTTTTCCCCCTTTTTAAGGAAGATTTGAAGATTAGGAGTTTATTATATTGCAAAAATTTTGGGATTTAATATAAGAAAATTTGTTTTATGCAAGGTTAAAATGAAAAATTTGGGTTCTTCATTAAGTGGTATGCCTTTCAAGAGCAAAATTAGGTAGACTGTCGGGGTGATTTAAAAAGTTGGTTTTAAGTGCTGAACTGAGTATCCATCGATATAGAAAAATTTTGTCAATTTGAACAATCTGGGGCTTATATTGGGGGAAATTGTAATTTTATGACAGATCTTCTTATAAGAAAAATCAAGTAGGGGGTGATCTGTAGTTTTGTTGGGGTCACTGAATATCATCAGGCAGATTAAGGCCCTCGGACCATATTCGAAAATTTTCCCGCGGAAAAGTTTGGCTTCCTATATATTTGAAGTTTTATATCTTATATATTGAAATATATAGGCGTACGGGAGCGTTTCGGTTTGGGAGCGGGCAGAATTTGTCCCGAAAATGTAATCCTGTCCGAAAGAGCACACAGATTTTTTGAAAAATTGAGAACCACCAGAGAGCAGGAAAAGGCATTTCCCGAGCCGGTATGGTAATTAGAAACAAAGTAGTCATTAATTTGAGCTTTCTTTCACAATTAAAATTTCACTTTATAATACTGTCCCAAAACGAAGAATAATATGCCAGCATGCATTGTTTCGGTAAGTAATCTGTTCGGCCAAAATATCTAAGCGGAGCGCATCCACCAGTTGGCGCGGAACGTACAGAAAATTGTTAAAAAAAAATCTAGTCCCTCAGACTGTCAAACAGCCGGAAATGGCATTTCCCAGACTTGTAACTAGAAATGAAGCCATCGTTATTTTGAGCTTTCCTTTGAAATGAACGTTTAAATCCAACAGAAAAAGGTCCAACTTGCTATAAGTGGATCAGAAAATTCTCAGATAAACGGTACTGCTACAATTAGATGAAATGGTCTTGTCCTCCCCCCTTTTTTGGGTGGGGGGGATTGTTCAAGGGAATTGAAATCATACTAATATGTTTGACTCTACTCGGAGTCTTAGTTGTATTCAATTGCAAGATCCAAGTTGAAATTTTCTACGTGACTGCCCTAACCCCAGACTATAAATGATTTTACTTCCGACGTATTTGAAAATATGTCACGTTACAAGGTGGTTTTAATTGAATTTTCAGTCAGACTTATGGGGAGACATTCTCACGCTACTGTTTATCATTATGTGTAGCTCTAAACATCCTGGCCGATTCTCATTACCGTTGCTAGAATTCGGCTGTCGGGGCAGGCCAGATGGCAGATCATTGAGAACTGCATGCACCTGAACAACCTCTCGTCAGTTTTTTGTCAGGAAATTGGGAATTGTGAGTTTCCTTGAAGAATATGGTCTTCTAGTGAGCAAAACCAAGAAGACCGTCCGGATTACTGAAGTTTATAAGACCCTCATCTTTATCAGTTTAAGGTGGGCATTCAGATGAAGGTTCCCCGACGAAATTGGGTTTTCTCAACAAGAGGGGGAAGGGCAGTCTTCCTCGATGGGGGCATGACCTTGAAGATTGAAGATAGGATGAGGGATAACAGAGCTTGTAAGAAGTGATTAAAACAGATTCAGATAGGCATTAAAATACCTTTACAAAAGAATTAAATAGTTCAAAAAGAAAAAAAAGTTCATGATTATCCTTCCAGTAACTTTAGTCCTTTACCTTCATTTTAGGCCTTCCCGAAGGAAATTGCCGTCAGTTCCACGACGGGGAGGAGATAGGACAAGGTACATGAAATGAGGTTTAACCGATCAAAGAAGAAGTGATTGAAAATCGATTCTAATGTGTATTAAAATAGCATTTCAAGACAAATAACAGTTTACCCATTCAGTAATTTCAGTCCTTGAAGGCTTTTTTTCTTTTTCTTTTTTTTTATTATTTTTTTTAATTTTTTTTTTAGGCCTCCCCGACGAAATGGCCGGCCTTCCCCGACGGGGGTGGGGGGGCAGTGGTCCTCGACGGGGGGGGGGGGGGCATGCCCCCCCCCGCCACTGGCGCCACCCCTGATAAAGGGTAGAGCTTGCACACTTTCAGCATTACGTTTCTTTCATGCAGCTTTGAGCTGAAACACTAACTAGTTGGTTAGCAAGGTCTGTATCTTGTTCGACTCTTACGTACGCTATACAATTACATGCAAGGGAAATCCCGGACTCATTTTAATTGCATGGTTTCCTACGTATAGCCGAGATCACATCCTGCTATATGGAGCATTCAAATCACTTCTCTGTGTTCGTTGATATAAGATATTCTTTCTATAGGCCCTACTTGGCGTAACATTTAAACAGATGATGAAGTATGATGAAACTTGAATCGAAACTTCGTTACACGAAGCAGGGAGCATTTAGTTTCGAATCGTTTAACTGTAGCGGAAGCGTACTGCTGCCATGCATATAAATAAACATTTTACTACAGGCTGCTATAGCATATCATTAATCTGTATTTATTCACAGAAAAATGATTTTTACATATTAATTAAGGGTTTATGTCATGAGAAACGAAATTGCAAAACGGATTATTCCAGATTTTTATCAATTGTTTGTTAAAGTGCGAAGACCTAAAATTTAGGACCTAATTTATTTTGAGTGAGTTTTCGTTGTAAAATCTCTTTATAACTTGCTTCACTAAAAGTGGTGGCACCAGGATCAAAATAGTGGGGAAGGGGGGAAAATGGCACATGGAGGGCAAAAGAAAATGCTGCGGGGGGGGGGGGGCAAAAAAGCGAGAAATCTTGTTAGGTCACTATTATTTATTACCGAGCTGACTGGGGGAGCAACTGGGGCAAAGGTTCTGACTGGGAGGGAAGTTCCCCCATGCCCCCCCCCCCTTTGGTGCCGCCACTGTTCACTACTCATCTCTGGGAGAAACAGGACATCGAAATGTTAGCAAATACGTTTTCATCACAGGCGAACGAGCAGTGGCATACGTCTGGTTTTCTCTGAAAGGGGCCATGCAGTATGTTGATTGATCGCCGACCCCTGAGGGAGGGGGAGGGTGCAGTGGCGGATCCAGGATTTGCCAGAAGGGGGGGGGGCAGGTCAGGAAAAGTGCCGGCAAGACTATATCAGCGGAGCGCCACCTTTAGTTGGCGCGGAGCGTACAAGAAAATGTTGGGCTTTTCAAACCCTCCAGATGGCCGGAAATGGTATTTGTCGCGTGTTCTAAGGTGCATGTACCCCGACAGGCACCGCGGAGACGGGGGGCTAGGGGGGCTTTAGCCCCGGCACTTTTTTTGCTGAGGGCATTTTGGGCCGCCTTAAACTGCATTTATTTTATTGAACATATTGGGCCGCTTTGATAATTAGCGACCACACTTCAAAATTGGCTCCGCGGCCTCTGACCCAGCCTTGAAATATGCATTTCATGTCTGCAATTTTTCAATTAGTGAGGACAAATTTGCAATATTATACCATACTGCTTCAGCCAGTGGTTCCACTTTTCAGGAACCACAGGAAATGGGGTTGGAGTGTGATGAACGTAGGATTACCATTTTCATTTTCTGGCAAAGAGGACATGGATTGCCATCGTGGGGGAGGGATCCACAGGGAGAAGGTGTCTTCTACCGTGTGGAATTTTGTTAATGATTTTCAGTGGTGCCTAGATGCAAAGTGGTGCAATATTTGTTGCTTTAACCAGGGTTTCTTCAACTTGAAGTCTGGCGCCACTAGATTCTAATGAATCAGGGGGAACGTGTACTACATGTCTATGTGTGGACATATACTATCTTCTCAGGTTTAGGCAGTAATTTTGCTTTGGGGGCTTACTGCAGTGCCTTACTGATGGCTTGGAGGAGGTTGTGACCCCCTCCCCTTTGAGAAGTTGTTGAACATTTAAGTACCTTTAGATGCAACCTGGTGCTAAATTTAACATCTTTGGAAGTCAATTTGTTGTTCCTTTTCAGGTGTGTATGGGCAATACGTATAGCTGTATTTTTAAAACACTTACTTAGAATACTTACTTTTAGAATACATGTTTTTCTGGAAAGCAGAACACACATGAACCGCCGTCCGGGGAGAAGGTCTATTAATAGGATGGGTGACTTCCCTCCCCTTTGGAATTTTTTCGGATTTCAAGGGTGTCTAGATGCAACTAATACAATATTTGTTCCTTTTACGAGAGTTTTTTTTAAGTCAGATCTTAAAAAGGCTTAAAAAGAGTCAGTATACTTAAAATGTAACATGCATTCGGTCAGTGCTCTGCATAGCTGCGGACTTGGAGTCGTTAGGTCATGAGTTGGAACCTCGGTAAATCTGAAACTTCTCCGTTTTGCTGTTGGGCACATATAAAAGGCCGAATTTACCATTCGGAGACCTTGGCACAAATAATTTGGGGGCCCAGACTATAATATTCCTCACAACTACTAGTGGCAAAAGTCATGAAAGGAGGACAAAGTTTGTGGTCACTTCCACCCACCCGACCCTCTCGAAATGAATTTCATAGACAGTGGTGGATCCTTAATTTTAACTAGGGTGGGGCTGTGAATTGTGGGAAGACTAACAAAGGGGGCGTACCGGTTTTTTTCACAACACCCTACCTAAAACTTGATGTCATTATGTTGAGATTCCCAGAGCATACATAATTGGGGCGTATCAATGATACCGGACTTTGAGAAAAGATTGCCATACCTCATGTGGAACGTGAATCCCTCTTCTCTGAACACGGGGCTGTCAGACCGTACTGTTTGGTAACGAATGTAACAGACAAAGTACTAATTGTGCAATATTAGGTAGCCGCGCGATATGCACTTGGCGGCCACTACACGTGAAGTAGTACAAGTAGGGCATCTATAGAGGAATATGATCAGCACTTTTCTGTAGTGGCTTTAGGCAACCATTACTGGGTTCCATTAGCCTCAAATCGTCTACAATTGTTGTCTACATGAATTTCAATCCTTCATATCCCCTGAAATTGAAGATATCACGATAAAGTTTAGTGTGAAACCATCCATGATAGAGGTAAGCAAGGAAATTGAAATATTAAAAGGTGATAGATACCAGTTATGGCCCACTGATTTGCTCTCCGAATTTGTCTATAGTCCTGCCTTTGTGAAGTTATACTAGGTACCATAAATCATTATCCACTATTCTCAGCAGCAGCATATTACCTGGTCAGGCCAATATTGCGACCAGAAAATTTTTCAAAATACTAATAAGTCAGCAAGCAAATTTAGGGAAATCCTTCAGATCCGGTGAAAAACACATGAAAGCCTGACATTTGTGCCAATTTCACAAATTCCCCTAGGTTCCAGCGTGGAGTTGGATGACGGGTAACCCCAGATGAAGGAGATTGAGCCCCTCCTAGTATATTCCACATCGTTCTGTTTTATGAGGGGTCTGGGGAAGGTGAGTAAAGATAACCTAGATAAGCTGCTCTCATAGAAAAATTTTTGAAGTACTGTATACTGTAGCTTATAAAGTGGTCAAGAAACAAGTTGCAAGAAAATTGCAAGCATAACGAATGAGCGAAAAGCGCGCTGAAATTTTGCACTACGTGCGACATTTCCAGTACAAAACTTGGATTCTGAATCTGCAGACAGTTTCAATTCCCGTTGCAAACGATTACCAAATCACAAGGACAGTCTTCTACCTATTTTGTCCTACAGAAATTTGAATTTTTGCTGCTGTTCCTCCAGTGTTTGTTATCAGAAGGTATAAGTATAAAGGAAACAAGAGCCCAAGGGCACTATGGTTCCTTGCATTTAAGATCATTTCTTTTTCTATTTAGGGAGTTGCAAGGTAAGGCATAATTGGCACCTTTAACCCCAATGACTTTTGGCCTTCACCCAAAAACATATGGGCACATTAAATATCAAATCAAACACTTGCAGTTTGAGAGAAATTGAACAAGTTTGGATTTTTCAAGTTATCACTCTGCATATACCTCCTATTTCCATGTGACAAATACATACACACATCACCTTCACTAAATTGTCATTTACTTGAGTTTGGGGCAGTACCTGAGGGTAGTTAATTGGCATTGCCCTTTTGGTCCATCTAAATAATTCAAATCCAGACCTTACAAAGAAGTCACAAAGTTCAAATATAGTCAAAGTAGGTCAACACTGCATTTTACAAACACAACTGTCCCTTTTGGAAGGAACAAATGTGACAGTCATCTGGTCATCCCTGACAACCAAAACTTACTAGGATGGAGAACTAGACATTATGCCATGGTTGTCATTTGGACTACCTTTATGTTTGCCTCAAAAGGAAAAATAAGCAAAGGCCCAAAAGTCTGCTACAATTTCTATTTCACAATTTTGCCAGAGAACAAGAAACAAACATAGCTTTGTAATTTTATCTTATAAATGACTTTCAAATTGAACTTTCCACTTGAAGAGGGTGTTCAAAAAGGCAAAGTAGTAACAGTAGTGTGAAAGCAGAGGTAAAGAAGAGAAACTGCTTTTATATTTTAGTATTGTGATATATACACAATATTATAAATAACTTTATTAAATACTGTATATGAAAAGGTTTTTTTTTTTTTTTTAAAATAAGAATTGCATAACTGGCATGATTGTAACTAAACTGCTTGAAGACTGAGAGGGGGTTATAATTCTTCTTTTCTTTTATACATTGCATTTGTCAAAAGGCATTAAACTTCAGTCAGATTTTATACCAATTAAACAAAGACATATCACCCAAAAAGTCTAAGGGACATGTGTGCCACAAGGCAAAAGCATCCAGATCAGCCACTTTTGCTTTTTCTCTTGAGTTTTATGATGCTATAGTACAGCAGCTTAGAGCAGAGCTTTTTATTTTTCTTTCGTAATACTAAAAAATACTGTTATAGCTTGCAAACGTATTTTGCATTTGTCGTGGGGGTCAACCAAGTTTTGGGAAGGATAACCAATTTCCAATGCAGGTTGTCCTCTGGACAACCAGATATATTTGCTAAAGGATCATCCCTGCTTGTGTGACCTCCCTTTATCATTTGGTTATTGAATTATCACACTTTCTGCCTCGCATTCTAAAGCATAAAACATGCAAACATACACCCACACCACTAACTTTTTACTGAAATGACAATAACTCAAGTTAGCAACATCATAGGAGGGTAGTATAAGTGCCTTTGTTGTTCGTCTCAACAAGACAAATCCAGGCATCAAAAAGTTGCAAAGGTCAAAAGGTCAGATGAGGTCACAAAGTAGGTCAACATGTGTACTTTCCTCAGATGAACACAACTTTCCATTAAGCCACCCCCCTATGTTACTTGGTTATTGAGTTATTGCACTCCATACCTTGCATATATGACCTATACACACTAACTTTCTTGTCACTTAATTGCCAATAACTCAAGTTAGGAACATCCTAGGAGGGTAGTGTAGCTGCCTTTTTGGTTTGTCTGATCAAGACGAATCCAGGCGTCCCCCCAAAATTTACAAAGGTCACAAGGTCAATGAGGTCAAGTGAGATCAATCTGGGTCATCACATTTACTTCACTTAGACGAACACAAATCTCCATTACACCACCCCTCTAAAATGTTTCAGTGGCAAGATAATGTCATTTTAAGAATTTTGACATTAAGCCCAGCCCACTCATTAATATGCAAGACATGACCACCAAAAACAATAGGGCACATCTACTCAATATAATACATGTAGCAACCAAGTTTGATAAAAATTGAGCTCTCGGTTATTGAGTTATCGTGTCACATACCTCACATTCCAATGCACACATTAAGCCCTGCACACTCTTTAATATGCAAGATACGGGCACCAAAAACGATAGGGCACATCTACTGAATATGATACACGTACACACCAAGTTTGAAAAAAATTGGGTACTCGGTTATTGAGTTATCATGTCACATACCTCTCATTCCAATGTGTCACATACACACATACACACCCACACACATACATACGCCAGCTTGACTACATAGGTTCCTTTGTTCACACAAGGAACCAAAAATTGAGGAAACGTCTAAAGTACGCCATGCATGCTAAAATTTTGGTACTTTCAGAACAATTTGTGAGAGTACGTAATTAAAATTATTCCAATACCTGAAAAATTGTCTTCATATTTCTTTGAATTTTCACGGAAAATTTTTAAAGGGCTGCAGTCAGTCTCTGAATCATACGTCTACATTGATTTGTACTAAAGAGAGAGACTTTTAGGGTTAGCAAAAAAATCTTAACACTGCGCAACACCCCACATCATTTTTTCATAGGCGATGATATATTTCAGAAAACATTAAGTTTGGGGAGGTATATAGAGAAGGGTGAAAGATATGAAAACAATTCCTGCTGATCTTTTGGGGGTATTTCATTCTTAAACTACCAAGTGAAATCATCTCCAATAGCGCCATGTCACCATAACATCAAGCGGGCCTAAAGTCTAGAATTACAAGTTTACTTTTAATGTTACTTCGTTGCTAAGATAAAAAATGTTAAAATATGTTCACTGACTGTAACACGTCACATAAGTCAAATTGCAATAAAATAGGGCCTTGTCACCGTTTTGGTTTTTTTTTTCGTCTTCGTTTTCTTTTTTCACCTTTTTTTTTTCTTTTTTTGGGACGTTGGAAAAATTTCACCATTTTTGGAAAAGGTAGGGGGCGACTCCCCCTAAGTCCGGGCTGTTATCATAGGCTCACGGGAGCATTTCAGTTTGGGGACGGGGCATAAGATTTTTTGCCCGAAAAACATACTTCTGCCCGAAAGACAATCTAAGTGAAGCGCCACTATTAGTTGACGCAGCGCGTACAAAAAGTTTTGAACCAGAATGCAAAAAAGGAATTGAGGTTTCGATGATACATAAATGTTCCGTTTCAAAGAATGCCATCATGCACCATTATCTTCTCATTCAAATGTTATACTAGCTATCTTGAAAGATCGTATTTAAAAAGGTTCCTAGACTTTGACCCCTAGAGACCCCAGATGACCTTTCATTTCTGCCAAAAACAATGGGGCTAAACCGAGGGTGGAAAATCGCAATTATTCCGCCTAAAGCTGCGTTTACTTGACACGCGTATTGCGGAACGCGGAATGCGAAACGTGGAAAGGATCCGCGTGCCCAATAAACACCCCACGCGGATCGTCCCGCATTCCGTTATAGTAAAACCAGCTAAATAGTTCAATTCCAGTAAACGACGCTCTACTGATAAGTTACATGCCTGTCATTGCGTCAATGTTACCCCAAGCTGCTTTGGGTCATTTAGCAGTTTTTCATGGATGACTATAGCCCAGTGGATAAAGATATGAAACTGATAGACATACTACTTATTGACTGGAAGTTAATTGGTTCAAAGCACTTAAGTTTCAGTCATTTTTCCATTGTTGTGAGAAGTTATCACAATAAAACATCAAAAACCTGCCAAAGTTTCCCCGTTTTATCAGTATATGGTACGACATAGTATGGGAAGTCCGGGGAATGTGGAGAAATCCTACTGGAAGCTATACACGGTGTCCACGTGGTCACCAATACGCGCGCGGAACACGGAAAGAATTTGACATGGGAATTCGATACGCAATCCGCAATCCACAAGTGATGGTTCCGCAATCCGCGTGCCCAATAAGCAGGTCATTGGAAAAAAAAAAAAAATTCCGCGTTCCGCATTTCGCGTTCCGCGTGTCATGCAAAAACACAGCTTAAATCGGGATACTTGGCACCTCTGCCTTTGACTTCCACCAAAAACAACATGGACCATTTCCTGACCCATAACCCATCCACATACCAAACATGAATTCTATTCAAGTTTCCTACCTTGAGATATCGCATAAAAAATTTCGAACTTTGACCCCCGGTGACCCCAGATGACCTTTGAACTCTGCCAAAAATTACAGCAGCATCTCCTGACCTTAATGCATCTACTTATTAAATATGAAATCTATCCAAGCTTCCCATCTTGAGATTTCATGATAAAGAGATTTTCAGACTTTGGACCCAGGTGTCCCTAGATGACCTTTGACCTCTGTCAAAAACAATAAGTATCATTTCCTCGCCATTACACATCCACATACCAAATACGAAATCTATGTAAATACTGCATTAACAAAATTTTCATACTTTGACCCCTGGTGACACCATATCACCTTTGACCCCTGCCACAAACAAAAGGAACCACTTCCTGGCCATGACGCATCCACATACCAAATATGAAATCTATCCAAGCTTCCTATATCATTGAGATATCATGTTAATGAGATTTTCAGAATTTGACCCCTGTGACCCCAGGAGACCTTCGACCTCCGCCAAAAACAAATGGGACCATCTATTGACTAAAGCGCATCCACATACCTAAACATGAAATATATCCAAGTTTCCTACCTTGAGATATAGCATTAACAAGATTTTCAGACATTGACCCCTGGTGACCCCAGATGACCCTTGACCTCCACCAAAAACATTACAGACCATCTCCTGACCATAACGCATCTACATACCAAGTTTGAAATCTATCCAAGTTTCCTACCTTGAGATGTGGCGTTAACAAGGTTCTCAGTCTTTGACCCCTGGTGGCCCCAGATGACATTTGACCTCCGTCAAAAACATTACCGACCACCTCCTGACCATGACGCATCCATATACCAAATATGAAATCAATCCGAGTTTCCAATCTTGAGATATCTTGTTAATGAGATTTTCAGAATTTGACCCCCTGTGACCCCAGGAGACCTTCGACCTCCGCCAAAAACAAATGGGACCATCTATTGACTAAAGCGCATCCACATACCCAAACATGAAATCTATCCAAGTTTCCTACCTTGAGATATAGCAGTAACAAGATTTTCAGACATTGACCCCTGGTGACCCCAGATGACCTTTGACCTCCACCAAAAACATTACAGACCACCTCCTGACCATAACGCATCTACATACCAAGTTTGAAATCTATCCAAGTTTCCTACCTTGAGATGTGGCGTTAACAAGGTTTTCAGTCTTTGACCCCTGGTGGCCCCAGATGATCTTTGACCTCCATCAAAAACATTACAGACCATCTCCTGACCATGACGCATCCATATACCAAATATGAAATCAATCCGAGTTTCCAAACTTGAGATATCGTGTTAATGAGATTTTCAGACTTTGACCCCTGGTGACCCCAGATGACCTTTGACCTCCCCCCAAAACAATAGGGACTATCTCCTAACCATATCACATCCATATACCAAATATGAAATCTATCCAAGTTTCCTACCTTGAGATATTGCGTTTACAAAGTTTTCAGAGTTTGACTTCTGGTAACCCCAAATGACCTTTGACCTCCACCAAAAACAATAGGGACCATCTACTGACTATAACGCATCCACATACCAAATATGAAATCTAAGTTTCCTACCTTGATATATGGCGTTAATAAGGTTTTTAAGGCTTTGACCCCTGGTGACCTAAGATGACCTTTGACCTCCACCCCAAAAACAAAAGGGTTCTACCTCTCAATATGGCGCATCTATGTACCAAGTTTGAAAACTGTCAGATATTCCTATCTTGAGATATCGTGTTAACAAGCAAAGTGTCACAAACACATACACACACATACACACACACGCACACCATCATGATTGCATTGGTATCTCTTATCATCGACACCAAAATCAAACCCTCAGAAAGCGGGAAATGGCATTTTCCGGGCGTACAATGGTTGGATTTAAGCAGTCACTATTTTGATTTCCCGCTTGCACAAAATGTTGCTCGAAACTAAAATTCTGCTGGGAACACTAGCAGCAAGAAAACAGCAACTTGACGAAGTGTTCAGACAATTACCACAAAAAATGTTCCATGCACTACCATTAGATGAAACGGATGTGATTCTTTTCGGGGAAAAGTATAAAACGGAACTGAAAATATGCTAAACTTTCTCTGTCGTGATTCTTGGCTACATTCAAGATCCGACCAATTGATGAAATTGTCATTTAGTCTATATGACTGCTTGAACACGCAACGGAACGCGCGAATGATTTTACTCATATTAGTAACATCTTTTGTAAAGATAAAGGACAAATTATTACTCACCGCAACTACGCTTCTTCACCCGTCATGTACGTCTGTGCCAGCCGGGTAACGAGTCTTAGAGATGGCCCCTTTCGTTTATGAATTTTGAAAAAGGTGTCCTTACACGCAATCTGGTGACAGAGATGCTACCCATTGAAGTAAAATTTGGAAAGTGACAAATGTGCGTATTTTAAGGAGTTAAAATGGCTTCACTGAAGGGGCCTTAGGAGACAATCCCTTCTGTTTGAAAATTTGAGAAAATGGGGTCTCCCTACATGCAATCTGGTGCATACATAACTTTTAATGTAAAATTTGTGTTACTAAGGTACATATTTTTAGGATCTTAAAAAATGGTTTTCCTGAGGGGAATGGCCCATGCAAACACCAGTGTTTACGAGGTGGGGGTGTGGGGGTTAGATCCCTCCAAGGGCAGGGAGGATGCCTATTTCAGAACGCTGATCCTTGGCATACTATCAGGGCAAGAAGGTAGTAGTCAGGGAGCCCAAAGGCTCTTGACAGGGTAAGGTTACCAGTCCATGCACCAAGTTTGAAATCTGTCAGACATTCCTATCTTGAGATATCATGTTAACAAGCAAAGTGTCACAAACCAACACACACACACACAAACACACGCCATCATTGCTACCTACATTTCTGTTCAAGTTCATCAAAACTTTTCACCGAATCCATACTGGGTTACAGATGCCACCTTTGTCGTGTATACCCTTTCATGGCCTCTTTTACTATATGGCAATACATTTCTTGAAAAATATTGGCATTCCTTGCGGGCATTGACTTACAGTCGCAGTTAAACCAACTAGTATATACTTCATAAGTATTATTTTTTAGCAGTAAACTTTTTGCAGTCAAATTTTTGTGAACTTCATGACTAAAGGCAATGCACCTTTAATTAAAGCAATAGTTATTTTTACCCTCGTATTCCAACAATTCCTTCCAATCTGGGCATCACTTTATGATCAAACACTGCATGCATGGCTGAAATCTTTGACACACAACTGAAAAATAAAAGAATCACAATAAAAGACTGAATCTGCTGAAGCGATTTATTGTACGCAGTTTACATTAGTCTACTACTACATGATTCTTGCTAATATATAGAGTTTCAACACATCAGTATGTAACATCAAGGAGTGTCCATGATTCAATATACTTTTGCTCTCCACTCAATTATTTAATTCCACTGATAATCTTTCTACTGGGAGAAACCTGCGACTGGGATTAGCAGCAACCGTGCTTAAGGTTTACCAAAGTCAATCATTAATATCAATATGTTGATCCTCTTAATGAATTTAGTACCAGTTTTGTGGAAATGTTAGTTGATAATGTTGTTTCAGTCATCAACAGAATTAAATCCCTTATCAAAATAATGACCTTGAAAGGTTTATATCTGAAGAGGATATCTGTGCTGAAAATTCAGGAGAATACTGCCAAGCATACTTAACAGGTGCAGAAAAGTGTAACAAGTGACAATATATCCAGAAAAATCATTTTACAGATCATGTAACATACGGTTAGCTGCAAGGGTATACTAATTATCTAACCACTGAGGAGCAACAAGCAAATAATTACATTTGGAAGTTCTACTTGCATACAAGAGATAAGGGTAAATATCACATTGACTGTACACCACAGACACTTCTCTAATCTCAAAGATTTCTTAGGTGACTGTTGAAGTGTTCATGAACTTAACATAAAAATCAAATCAAATCAAATGAAAACAACGACCATGAAACAAAAAGAAAAATGAAACTGAAAACTAAAAGTATGTGAGATCTCAGACCTGATGGCTGTAGGATTATTTGAAATATGACACTTTCATAATGTCACCTCCAAGAATACATGTCAGTAACATTCCTACATCTACGCTGCTAAAATAGCATGACAGACATACTGATATAACCTCTTGTACACTTCTTTCTACTCCAGTCACTGCAACAGTATGACACAAATGATAACAATGTCCATCTCTTTGCCACGACATCTGCAAGGTAGCGTGGGTGTTTAACGCTACCATTACCATGGCAACCAATTCAAGTGCTCTTTCGACAAGAAGAGATGTTAATCAATCACATGCTTTCTCAACAGACATTTCTATCAACACTGGTTGCAATGTAGCACTGATTGAACTGATCTAACTTGACATTTAGAGCAGTGACAATCATATTGCTACCTTAGTACCCTGAAACATATAAGGGAGGCCCGTGATCGCAAGTAGTGATAGATGTCAACCACCCAACATATCATCAACATAAAATTTACCTGTAACTGCAAGTCATACTTTTGTTAGAAGTTGCTATCTTGCCAGTGACCAAGTTTATCACTTACATTTATGTTTCTCAGAAAAACAACAACTAACACCTTCAACCTTATTAATCTCAAAATTACTTGACATCAAACTCAGTCATAAATTCTGGATTTTTAGTGGTCAACTTGGGCTAGCTTAAACTTGGTGTACTTTTTTAAGGTTATAGTATCACCTTTTGTAAGAGGTATGAAACTGCCACACCCATTACTTCTTCTTCTCCTTTGTCCAACAATATGAAAGAAAGGAATTCTAGTAATCCCAATTCCCTAACCTGCTTTTTCACCTTTCTACTTATATTCACAATGTTCCATTTTCACATCATAATTCAATTTCAAATCCCACATGATGTTTAAACCATCAGCTCACATATGACTTTGCCCTGTCATTACAGAGACAGGACCCTGTAACCCTGGGGAGGGGAAATGGACCACGTCTACCTCAGACTGGCCCCTTCTTGAGGCGCACATCAAAAGGTCACAGCTGTTAAGTCTCTCCATTTAAAACCAACATAAAAGAACCAAAATCAAACAATATGTCTGGAAAAATAAAATTTATGAAGATAATGAATATTAATTTTTTTCTTTCGAGGGAGTATTTTGCATACATTTGATGCAAGATCTGCTAAGTAATTAATAAACTCATCTGATATTGCAAGCTATTAAATGATTATATAAAAGCAATAATTAAGGAATAATGTAAACAAAAAAGCTGCATGTCATTAATATTTAAGGTATTGATTAAAGATATTTTTAAAATTAGGATATTTAAACCACACCAGAAGGAAGATCGAAACTGATTGCCACCATGATTGAATAACACAGTCTGAATAAAGTAAATGAATAAAAAAGGAAGTAAACCTCAAATAAGCTAAAATTGGGATGAAGAGTATACGGAGGATTTAAACAGACTGTGACGCATCTGACGCCGACAGAGTCACCTTAGTGACGCTTCTCACGCCGACATAAAGGGCAATCCCTCCTGGATCGCAATGTAAAGTTGCTATTAGGCCACACCCCCAAAGATGTGCACCATAAAAAGCCCAAGTAGCAGAGATAACATGGCCATCTTGATGGATGAAGCACTACATTCCTTTACATCTTGGGTTTGAAGACCTTCAATGTACTCCTTGCTAAGGTAGGTGTCGTAAGTATCAGTGTTACCCACTTCGGTGAGAGAAAGAGTGGAATCCTTAAAAAGGAGGTCACTCCCATCATAATCTGCAGAGTCAAAAAGCTTAAAGCCATCTTCACTGTCAGATCCAAATGAAGCCTGAAAGAAAATTAAACTTCAGATGAGATCCGATGCAGGAGTAAAAATTTAGAATATCATTTACTGAGCGAAGTTACTAAAGAAATGAACAGCATAACAATGCCAGCATTGTTTTGCTAGATAAACTAAACAACACTGTCAATTTTTTTTTCATGTGTTTGATTCTATTACTTGTTTACCCATATTTTTGAGGGTACCCTAAACACTTCTACTATCTTTTCATTAGCATTAGAACAAACACAAACTGAATTAACAGACATACATTGTGTTCAATTACTCCTCCACACCTCAGGTTATGCAAGCTATTTTCCTTCAGAGTCAGCATTAAGTTTGGAGAGAGCAGTTCACAAAGTTCTTCCTGTTAACTCCCTCCAAGAAAGATTTTCCGAATAAAGTATCATCTAGCATTGTCACTGAACACTTGTTCTCTGTATTCACAAGTCTCAGCTATTTTTCCCATGCCTCTTTCACCTGTCCCCTCCCTACCTTAACCTCATTCATGTATGCCACATAGATAGTGTAGCTCCCTATTCATGCTATCCAATTGCTAAGTAGTATCTCTTAAACTCCAAAATATCCTCCTTTGAGAAGAAGTATGCTTTCATCAAGGACAGATAAAACTTCAAACATGAAACCTGTGTTTACACTATTAATTGAATCTAAGGGGAATTGCCCGCTTCATTTTGATTATTTTTTTTGAGGGGAGGAGGGGGATTTGCCTAGGAAGGGACAATCTCCCGATTCCCCTTTGGTGCTTGATGGGCACACAGCTTAGTTTATTGCTATTGCATCATGTTTACCAGTTCAATATGGTGCCACCTTCCAAATTGATACTTGCAGGTTCAAAAAAAGGTGCAATTTTCAACATTGTCCACTCAAAAATAACCATACCAATGGTCACTTTGTAGAATTTATAGCTAATTGGAGACTATTAGTTTGTTGCAAGGTTTGCATGGAGGAGAGCAGAAAGAAATTTGTGTCCTTTTAATTTTTTTTTCTCTTTTTTTTTTTTTTGGTGAAATTCCACCTTTGCCTTTGGTTTCTGGGGAGATTTTGAGAACAATTAGGAACTCCTCTGCTTGGAAATTCAAATCCTATTTATGTAAACATTTGAAATTTTTATCTCTTAGTTTTGTCTTCGACTTCCTCTGACAACTAACAATAAAAGATTTTTAATAATATACTGGTTGTCTTTTGGTTTTTTAAACCAACACGACAAAAGTTTCTCACTGGTCAGAGATTTAGTGTTATTCTGGAAGTGATAGTGATTTGTTCCAAGAAAGAAATGTAGGTGGTAAGTAAGATTTTACTACACCCCCAACTCCTTTGGCCAGCCCAACTTATACTAATTGGTCAGAAACTGGGCTGTAAAACCCAAACTCCATCTAACTAACTTACTACACCCAGTCACCCATTTGTGAAGTCTGGTGAGAGTTTCCTCATTAGGGGAAATGCCTGTTAGCCAGAATTTAGAAAAAACTCCATCCATAATGCTACTCTTAACAGTGCAGCTCAAATTCCTGGCAGACATGAACCTAATTTCCACTTCTGAAAACTTGAAATGTTGAAAGTCACCCATGTATAACACACTGAATAGCTGTGATGGGCCAATAGGAAGGCCTGCCCCAACAAATCAATAGGGTGCCCTGATCCTTTTACCTCAGTTGCCATTGGCAGGTTGGGTATGAGAAGGTTATGGGGAATATCCTGTCATGTGGGTTTTAAGATGGAGAGTTCCCAGTGACAGCTACAGCTAGGAATCCCCTGTCTTCATGCAAACATTGACTGAAACACTATTTGAAAGATTCGTACGACTGGCAACTTTCAATGTTATTCAACCCAATACAACTAGAAAGGAGGAATGTTACCTGTCCCAGAGTGAAGACATTCCTTATCTGAGATTTTTCTCCATCAGATTTATCTCCAGAAGTCATGAGGGCATGCGAGGCTACCTTACTGAGACTACACTCCTCACTCCACTCCTCTTGTCTGGAACCATCAGGGCAAAGGTAGTTGAATTGACTGCTCTGTAGGCCAGAATTCCATCCAACATCTTTCTTGTTTGGTCCTGCATATTCATCAACAGTCACATGCTTGATGAATGCCACATCACCTGCATTTTCAGCTAAACATCTGATTGAAAGAACAAGAATAAAATTTAAAGAAAAAATACAGCAGATTACTTGCCTCAAGATCACAACTCAAGATGAAGCAATGCTTTCTCATGAGGTGTCTGGTTCAATATGGAAGCCTGTAATAATGCAGAGCACATTTTGTGATGAAGTAATAGTTTTGTATGAGTGACTTCACTCACATAAAACAGACGCTCATAGGATACATCACACTTTAAGGCAATTATTTAAAAGGGTAACATAATATTCAAAACTTCCAAACCTTAGATATATGATTCATAAAGCAATATCACATATTAAAGTCTTTAAAAAACCTGTTTAATGTCTTTCCTAATTCCCTGAAAGTTACATACCATCAGCTGAGAAATTTGAAGTCATATTTAGTGAGGCCAGACTGGAAGAAAATGTTAGAATGGTACGTGTACAGGGGTGGCTACATAGGCCCCATAGTAAGAACTTGGTCACTCATTAAGTTTTACAAAGTTCAATACAGGCCTATTGGAATGGTGCCAGAGCACACTTCATAACCAAGCTATCTTTTCCCATGAAGGACCTGGTTGGGTAAGGAAGCCCATTGAAGCCACAGAATGCTTTGTGATGAAGTGAGCATAAACTTTATTCATGGTGAAGCCATGCTTCTAATAAGAAGCCTTGTTCTATATATGGATGCCCATTGGCACCAAAGCATACTTCATAGCAAAATTACCTCTGCATGAGGGTTCTGTTTCAATAAGTGAGCTGGCTGAGGCCATAGCATAATTTGTGATGAAGTTTGGAATAATTGACCAGGCTCAAATTTCAGAGATATCCAGAAGATACAGCAAACTTCAAAATAAAGCAACACCTTTCAGTATAAAGGAGCCTGGCTCAATATACTGAAGCCTATGGAGTATAATGATTTTACTTTCAAAACAAATATGGAAGTCAAAATTGATTCTCAACCACTTGACTGTTTTTGACTTTCTTATCTAAAGACATGAACTTTTGAGTTTTCTAAAAGCCAAATTCAGTTTGGAAATGTCATATTACACAAAGCACCATTGAAATAGTGTAGTCCCAGAATATCAGATTCGGTTTTCTTATTTTACAAAAACAAAAAAACTCCTGATTGTACCTGACCAGGTCATTATTGAGGATTGTTACAAAGTGATCTAGGCGGGTATGAACTGAAATGGATGCAGCGGGTAAACATCATACAATGTTACAAATTCTAATTCAGAGGTCTTGAATTTTGATGCATGTGAGTGTAGTTGCAAAGTCACTCAACCTCAAATCACTGTTAGGATTTTTCTACACCTACATGAAGAATGTTAGCTCATACAAATCTATTGGAGTTTAATAAAACAGCACAACCACTACTTTTCCATGCTCCTTAATTTCCTGAAGTGTGATTTAATGCACACCTGGAAATTCTAAATCTCATGCAAGACCTGAATTCAACAAACTTTATCCTCTTAATCTTGATCTTGAATTATACTAAAAGCAAATATCGACCATGGTCAGGCATTAGAACTATCAAACACATATTCTTTATCTAGAGAAGTTAGGATTTGATGGCAGTCACCTTGCCCCATTTTTTCCTCCTTTTGCACCTGGTAACTAATTTAAATATTTTTCAGGTGACTGGACACTCAACTTTCCTAAACAATGATCTATTTTTAAGAGCATTTGTGCTTGCCATGGAGTTGAGTCTTCACCCCAGAATTTCATTAGAAAAAACAGGGAAGGTTATTGTGGCTCAATCTGATTTGTTTGCTTTGTCAGTTGATCCACATGAAGTTTCTGCCTGTGTATTGAAGGACACACACTACACTGACCTAGCTGCTACTTGCTGGATTACTCTGCCATGTTAAAGTCTTGAGAAGACTGCTAAGTACTAAAGCCAGGTAAAACAATTGCTTTGTCAGCTGATCCACATCAAGTTTCTGCCTGAATTGAAGGACACACACTGCACTGACCCATACTGCTAGACAATAGATTTCTTTGCCACATTTCAGTCTTAAAAAGACTGCTCAGAAAGTCAGGCAAACAACTGCCTAGTTGTGCATGCCCTAGGGTAAGGTTTGATGATTGACAGGGAGGAGATTACCTTTCAATCTCTAACGAGATGTTCACCCTAAGCCAATAGGTTGGAAAAAACTCAATCTAACTAACCTATCCCACGTTCTACAGTGAGGAAGTCAAGCATAACATTGCCTGATTACTCATGCCAGGGAATAATTTAGTACAGAAATATTGCATAGCATTTTTGCGATACAGGTTCCATTTTGTGTAGCAATTTTCAAAATTTGCATAGCAATTTTCACTGTCATACTTTTCTTCATTTATGCAGTACTCTGATTCATGCCCAGATGCCATTCCCTGCTATCATACGGTGTTCAGTTATATGGTGAAACTAAACCTAAACATTGACTTAATGTGACAGCATTGTTCCACAAAAAGTCCTGTCTGCAATAGTTCTTTATGGATCTGCAGAAACAAGGCACAAAATAGTAAATACTGACTTCAGTTCCATATCAGACTGAATCAGCTCCTTGCTTTGCTGTACAGTGTAAAGACCCCCAGATAGTGTGTGTGTCAAAAACATTCTCTCAACAAACTTGATGATCTGCTAACAAACTGGAACAGGGCCAGAAGACAGTCAGTAACCTTACTGTTTTTTTCTTCCACCATGATGATAAGCAGTCTGCATGCTACTTAAATCCTGGGACTTTTCCTAAATATCAAGCTTGCAACATGTTTCTAAAAGTGTTCTCCAACTTCTCATATGTATTACATATAAGGCATACTATGGGTAATGCTAAAAACTCATTCAGGGTAGTTAGAACAATGTCAATTTTAAAGATATAATATAATCAAGTTTTCACACATTCCATAAAATAATTATGAGGCATGTGTAAAATACTCTTACTAAGCCCTCCATACTATTTGGAAAGAATAACCCGGGCTGTAATTTTGCCCTACAATGCTTTTTCTTCAGAGTTGTTTGTGCTAGACCTTGCACTATCCTAACGTGTTTGTATAGAAGAAGTTTGATCCCTATGGGAAGTCTCTGAGCTATCGTAACAGTAGCACTTACAGAGTGCCTCATACTTCATACAAAGCTGCATACGTTGAAGTCGCACCATCAACAATGTAACTAGCAGCCAATAGGTGCATGTAAAAGTTTCGTGAATAGGCATAATTACCTTGCTGCTTTGAACGTACTCAAGTGTCTGGGTACTTTTCTTGCTGTTTTTTGCAGTGATTTGTTGCTTGACAAGTGTGCGTGTACTAATAGTATATTGGATAGTTGTAGGTCTTCGTGCAGTATTCCTATTATTATTTCCATACGGCTCAGTTTCCAAGCAATTGGTTCATGTCAAACCAGCTATGGCCTTTTTTTCATTTGTAGCTCACTGGCTTGTTTTCCCCACTCCATTGCTTATGCTGAGCACCAAGCACAATGGCAGAAGGTTCCATTTTTAGAGTCTTTGGTATGACTCCACCTTTACTTGAACTCCAGACCCCCTGTAAAGAACTGAGACTTTTACCATACATTGTTAGACTTTCATTTACACTTTAAAGTGTTTCTTGCAGTATTTGATAGAAGAGGATTAGTGTAAGAGGGCCTTAAACTATACCTGAAAGCACCAGAGTAATCATAGTATGGTTCATGGTCATTTCGAATGCAATGGTCATCTCCCTGTCCAATACAGAGGTCACACAAGGATTCAGGATTTGTCCCAAGTGGATTGTACTTCTCTGTTAGGGCTCCTGGAGCACAGCTTGATGTGAAAAACTCACCTAGAAGTGTTAAAAGATTAAAAGGATCAACTGATTAAGCATGTTATGAACTATAATCATGAACGGATCATTTTTATTTATTTAGCAAACTCCACTATGTAATGCCTAAAAGATTTGGGACTTCCAAAATTGAGATTACTTTCATGATCGCACTGCTGACACACACAGATGCACAAGAGAAAAGATAGGTTAGTTAGTTAGATGGAGTTTTACAACCCAGTTCTTTAAAACTGGTCTGAGTTGAGCCAGCTATATAACCCTTTTTCCAGCTGCGGTTCACTGATTTCTTAATTTCCCTACTCCATAGCTTATGCTGAGCATCAAGCACAATAGCAGTACACTGTAAAAAATATTTGTAATATTACAGAATTTTTGTAAAATTTCAGAAGAAAAAATATATGAAATACAAAAGGAATACATGAAAAGTGCTGTCAACTCATTAGCAGCACTTTATATGTATTCTTTTGTTTTGCTTGATTTGATTTTCTATACTGAAATGTACCAACATTTTTAACAGTGTAGGTTCTATTTTCAAAGAGAAAAGACAAGAGTTTTTATAATAAAGACAGAGAAGCACAACATACACATTAAAGGTAATATATACAACAACATCAAAAGCAACATTCAAAATGATTAACACTAGGCAAATAAACATGATTATGAAATTTGATAGCAAGTTGAACAGCCTTGTTCATAGTACTTCCTGGCATTTTACAATTACAATGAGCGTAGTATATGTGTCATTCTTCAATACTGGGTAATGAAAGTGTGACATGCATACCCAAAATTACAATTCATCAAATAATTTTGAAAAGTAGCACACCTTCCAAATATCATGCTTCAACTGAGTATCAAATAGGAATATAGTTGAGTAATAGTTGACTGAGATATTTCAGAGAGTAGGTCATTCATCTACATGTGTGACGTATGTGACATGGTGTCCACTTGCATGCTTGTAATTGAGTGTGATAAAAAAAATGAGATATTTGTGTGTTACCATATATTTCTTGCCTTTCTGAGTTTAATGTCCAAAAAGTGTATATTGTATGAAAAGGTGTCAAAAACACAATGTTAGAAAAGTGGACACCGTTACGTACGTCACAATGCTGCCTTATTTATTCTTAAAACACTGAAAATGTGCATTTACTGGTTTGAACCAGAATGTATTACTACACTGCTGACTCTTTTTGCACAGATTAAGTGATGTAGTATATATTCTAGGTGTCTGGAAAGAGTCAGCCTAAGTCAGGTGTTTGTTATACAGAGTTTTATTTAAACTAAAATTGTGATGTGTGTAACGGTGTCCACACCTAAAATTTGAAATTTTCAAATCCTTCATTCTTCAGTAAAAAAAAAATATTATGTATATTATTCATTTTTCTGAAGTTGTTAAAAATAGCAGTGTCACAAAGAGCCTAATATTCTATCTCAAACTGACATTTTGGTGAAATTTGATATTTTTGTTATGTATGTAACAGGACACCAAGGGGGTGGACACCAAGTCTGTATTCACATACAGTGGCTCTCCTTGTGAACACTGCCACAAATGGCAATACTTATTTAAAAGACAATCTTATCGGCTATTGTGATAAACCTGTGTATACAACGGGAAATTTATTGTGTGGCTGTATGGCTGCAGTAGCTTTCTGACATATGAACTGGGTGGGTGGACACCAATGTTACATACCTCACAAATCCAATTTTTGTGTCCTTATATTTCTGTATAGATAGTAGCTATGTGCAAGCCCATGTGGATATGAACTACTGGAGCCTAAGTCTTGACAAACACACTTCTAGTCAATCCATAAGTTCTTGCAGTTTTCAGTTCTCAGAGTTCTGTGATGTGTGTAACGGGGTGGACACCAAATGTTACATCCGTATTTTGTATAGCTCATAGGAAATAATTCCTGTAATGTTTGTCCCTATGCTATGTCACATTCAGTAAAGTGATGTGATCCACTTCATGTGACATACGTTATGAGGAGATCTAACCCTTGTTCTGCATCTGATAGTCTTTTGAAAAACAATTGTATTTTTATGTCACGTTTGGGTGTCCACATTTTGGCCATTTTTCAACTAATATCGGCTCTCAGAAAAATACCAGGGGTGCTATGATAGTAATGTTATCTTATGTATCACAGTGCTGGGTGAGGTCTATGAAAAGACACCAGCTACAGACTTCCACCCTAAAGAGGCTGAGAAGGTGCTCTATATATTTGTCCACTGTGAATCTCTCCAGTACTGGAGAATAGCACATATACATCAACTTTGTAATGAAGCTTTTGGAACAGAGAGGGAGGCTGACCAACAGACTTCCACAAGACTAAGAAGACAAATCAAACAGAGAGAATGTAAAGATTATGTATAACTTGAAACAAAAATGACACAGGATATACATGCTGGGAAAAGCCCCTTAAGCTACTTTTCAAATTTGGTATCCGTCATAGCAGGCAAATGGCAGGAACTTTGGATTAAGTCAAGATCAATTGAGTAGTGAGTGTGCATTAATCCATGAAGCTACTCAAGAAATGTCCAGTGACCAGCACAATAGAGGCACTGTGATTGCATTTTTCTACAAAGTTGAACACAAAAGCAGCAATGGGTGTCAGAATTTGTTTTCTAGGATTAAGTGACAATTTCCTACTGCAGTAGACTATTAATAAAACTGTGGCACATATTAAGGCCTCAAGTTCTAGAATTTCCAGTTGTGCTACAAATCACAATCCTCAGGAAATTAAGGAGTGTGGTAGATGTGCAGTTTTATGAAACTTCAATAGATTTATATGAGCTAACATTCTTCATTTAGGTATGTGTAAAATCACACCAAGGTATAGCAATGATTTGAAATGAGTGATGGAGTGCAATCCCACTTGTACGCCTCAGAATTCAAGGATAGTTACAAAGACAACACCCCAACTAGACAGGTTGTACTTGCAGGCAAGTAAATATCAAAGCTTTTGATGATTGAAGACTCCAAAATGGCTAGTTTGATTGAGCCAATTGGGTTTGGACAAATAAGTTTTGGTATGGTAGAGGGGTAAGCCTACTCAGTGGTACAGCCAGGATGGGATTTTTGGGGGGCCTAGGTTACAAGTGAGGGAGCCTGGTACCTCCGACGGTCAGGCGCAGAATGACTATCTCACTGGCGGTTGGCGCGGAGAGAGGAAGGAAATTTTGGTTTTACAAACCCTCAAGATGGCCAGAAATGGCACTTCCCACATTTACCCAGCCTTGAAATAGGAATCTCATGTCGCCACTTCTCAGGTAATGAGAATAAAAAAAATCAATCTATGAAAAATGGTAACACATACACTTTTTAGGGACTCCACAACTGGACATTTCTGATTTGTGGCCTAGGGATGGGACTTTAAGGGAACCGGTATCTCCCCTTTTCTTGGGAAAAATTGAAAACTCAGGAGGACATAGATCCCAAATGCAGCAATATTTGAATGGATTTCAGCTCTAATAGGAAAACCAAAAGTAGTTGTGTCCCCCTCTGAGAAACTTTTAGATTTCCTAGATGCAAAATGGCGCTACGTTTGGCAAAACTTCGAACTGATGATAGGCCTAATTTTTAGGATTTTCCTTTTGGGAGCACGGAAAATTTCAAAATACTCATATATAGTATATGTGGAGATTTTACAAGTGACAAACGTACAACCAAAGCAACAATTTTTGAAGTTTTCAGTGTGGTGTCTAGATGCAAAATAGTGCAGTATTTGTTCAGTCATCCGTACATTACATATTCAAAAATACTACGAGTAAACCTCTCCAAATATTTAAACTGCAAAAGAGAAGTAAGGATCATGTGGGAAACACATGAAATCCGGACCTTGTGGACATTTTTCAAATCTGCCCGGATACCAGTGCCAACCAGTAAAACAAGGACTTGTCGGAAAAAGCGAGCGGCACGACAAAGGCCTACTTGGGATGGAATTGGAAGAATTATTCGAAGGCAGTACCTTACCCTTACCCTTATGGCATATTTTGCGTATGATAAAGTATAGGAATGGTTGTATAAGAATGGTCTCCAGTGTATGATTACCTTGTTCTCAGTAAATCAACCAGCCATCCAAAAGGCAGAAAGGGTCATAACCTAACCAGGGAGTTGTAACTCCCTGACCTAACAAAGGCACATTCGAGTTAGTCGTCCCTCCTATGAGGCAAACTTTTTCCACAGGGGCCACATTCAGGATAGCAAATGGGCAAACATTGCCAACATTCTGTCAAAACTTTGATAGTTTTCTTCAATTTGAAGGCCTAACTACAAAAGAAGCAGCAATTGAATTCCTAACATACCTCCTCACTGAATTACATCATCTAATGAGTCTACCTTCCTACTGGGGGCATTATGAGACATGATTTTGGTTAAGTCAGTTTTGATGGATAAAATTTTTCGTGTCCTGCCACTGGCCCCTGCCCATATGCCCATTTCATTTGGTGGTATTCACCATTTGCCCGTATCAACCACCTGAATTCGGCTGCACATGAGAGCCTACGGGGGTGAAGATGCTGCAGAAAGTTAGGAGCAATAACTCTTTTCCCTAACTTAACCATTATAACCACCCTAATGCTAGTAACCCCAACCCCCACACTGGTTCCCAATTCTCAATTAGTTTAGTGTGTGTGTCTAACATTCTATGGCACCATTGTAGTGACTGCATAGAGTCCTGGCATAAGGGCATCCATTCCTATTAATATCACTCAAGTAAAAACAATTGGCTGGAAAAAGTTTTCTACAATGCACACTATATAGCACAGTAGTGCTAGCCTAGGCTAGCACTCAATCAATCAGGGCCAAATAGGCCTATTGCTAAGCATTACTTTCCAAATACAGCACTTGTGCTTGTGGGGCTCAGAATATGTCAACAAAGTAGGAAAAGCAAGCCTGACCTAAACCAATTGGATAGAAACTGAACAGTAAAACCTAATCTAACAAATCGACTAACTGATTTCACTGAACAAATTGAAGTTGGAGCAAGTATCTCCATGGTTTGAGCATATTGTGCATTGCCTGTTCATTTGAGAATTACTGCATACCCCGACACGCCCCACCAGGTTATACAATACACACATGTTTGCACTGCAGGCCTACTGTTTCACACTAACAGTACAAGTATTGAAATAACATGTTTACATGAAAAGGAAAACTGAAAAATAATTGGACAGTACTTCCACTTTGAACAACATGGCAGGTGAATTTTCACAAAAGAATAATCTGACAAAGTAAATTGCATGTTATTTTAATTATTTACAAGTGTGCATGTTAGCTCTGTGAAAAGGACAAAAATAGCTAGAAAAAGATTAGTTGTATATAATGCAGGCACTGAATATTAAAATTAAGGTAATGGGAGTTGCTAATCTTGGAAATTCTTTTTAAATATGGAAACACTGGAGAAAAATAACTCAGAATCCCCTTCAATAGGCCTCTTCACTCAGGGAGGATAATTCCACTGATTCCACTTTGAAAAAACATTGCTGCATCAATTTTCAGGAAAGAATTATTTGGCAAATATAGTCTGGATGTTTTTTCATTCTTTTTAAGTGCATTATAGTCCACTGAAAGAACAAAAGTACCTACGGAAAGATTACTTGTATTTTATCAAGCCAATAAATATGAAATTTAAGGTTATATGAGACTCTGATATTGAATTCCCTCTGCACATGGAAACACTGCGAAGCAATCAGGCCAAATTGCACTGCATAGTTGTCCAATAGTGTGGATACATCTGCAGAGATCGCGTGTCAATCTATATGGCAGAAAAGAAATGTTTCTGAGGCTGAGCCACATAAGAAGTAGAAAAGCACCCTAGTGAGTCTGGAAATCCTACAACTGAAGCAATGGGCTTCGATTATAATACATGTGAAAGTCTGGCATTGAGGGTAAAAGTGTTTCTGTAGAGAAGCTGAAAAAATCTTTTTCACATCATACTGCAGACATGTATTACCCAAGCACTGTAGAGGTCCACTTCCTGAAACTGGTTTTTCTGGATTTTCAGCAGTCAGAGGGGAGGGTTCTTCTTTTAGGAAACATTTCACCAAATGGGAGTAAGTGCAAAATGTACTCCTTCTTTTGCAAGTATGTTCATCCAGTAGAAATTACAACCCATCGTTGCATGCACTGGTCAAAACTTTTTGTCTGGTAAAATGGATTTTCCTGAGAAATTTGCTCAAGACTTCCAATTTCTGAAATCAGGAAATTTCCTTGAACTCTTACATTTTTGGTACTGCTATTGAAACATTTTTGTCAAAGGTATTACTGGTGAATTGTAATTGCTAAATAGATGGGATGCTGTGAAAATTGTAAATAGCGAATACAGCAAACTTCAATCATACATACATGAGTACTGAAGGTACAGTAAATGAAACTTTCAAAGTAAGTGCAAAGAAATTTACAACTGCAGACTGGATGTACTTACAAAATTAAATCTGTAACAAGAAGTAGGCAAGTACAGAACAAAAAAAAAATAATAATTAAAGTCTTAAATACACAATTTGATTCACTCCAACATGACACAATGCTGTTAGGACAAATGATCAAAGCTACTGAAATTGTACTGTAAACTTTAAAGGGCAACACACATATTGCCTCAAGAGAGCTGCAGCTTTCAGGTGCAGGAGAAGGGTAAAATTGCTGAAAATTGTGAGACAAGTTTGCTCTTTTCTAGCCAGGTGTGCTCTACAATAATGAGCCAACAAATGGTGGCTACTTTTAGGGATAAATTACTGTGAAAGTGCACTTGGTAGACAACTTTGAAATTAAGTTTATTTAATTAGTTTCAGACAAACAGCCCTACCATTTCACCATGCATCTGTTTCACAGACTTCACGCTAAATGTAAAATGAGTTTCATGTGATCAAATATTTGTAATGTTACATCTAAGATCTACAACATTAATTTGGCAAATAACTGGCTTCACAGAAATACATCCCCTTCACCTGACTGCCAGTAAAATAGGCCTTTGCTACTCATGGTTCAGATTTCATCTTCGTGATTACTTCTCTGAAAATTATGATAAACGGTTGACACTCCAGCAGGTCTACAGTATAAGGCAGAGTTGGGCAAATAAACATCTAATCTGCCTAACTAGCTTCAAATTCACAGAAAAAGTGTGACCAAACTGTAGTTATAGTTTCTCATAGGCAACCCCATTTCACTCACACCCCACCAAAGTGGACAAAATTCACCTAATAATGAGGATTCCTGCCAGTAAAATAAATTTATCATGGATAAAGCCATTTGGAATCCAAGCTTACTCATATGGACAAACTTTTCTCCAAGAGTCAAGAGTGTTTTTCATCTCTCATGGATAAAACACTTCTTGACCTACACCCATATTAAAAGGCATCGCTTCATAATGGCAATCTGTAAAGACATGAAGTTCTAAGCTTCACCAATCCAGGTATTAATTTAGTGTTCAAAATTTGCTCAGCAATTTTACTGCTTCTGGGCCTCTCTATCACAAGATCATTAAAACCTGATATGTCATGTACAAATTCTGCAACACAGTTTGCATTTGCACTGTAATTTGTCAATTTCGTGGAGCAATGTGATGCCGAATAAATCATTCTCTGCAATTATAGAACAATATTTTGCCCCTTGGTCAGACTTTAACAACACTCCAAACTTTTGCACTCTCCCCTTGTCAAGCACAAGTATAGAACGAAGGGTATGCAAAGGTTTCAATATGTAGCCTTGAAACTGAATGCTCCACTTAGATAGAGTCATGAACAAATTACCCCAAGCTACAGACTTCCTGTACATGGACAGAGGATCATGGGACCTAAACTGTCACCACCAAGAGAACCAAAAAAGGCATATCAACATGGCCGCCAAAAAACTTTAATATAATTTGTTTGATTTGACAACGACTCTGTAACATTTCATACAAATTTAGACTTGAACAGGAAAAATATCACATTCCTTCAGTCTATGTAGTGACTTTGACCTTACCTTTCATCACTTAAAAAAGAAAAAAATCAAGTTTCCTGCAAAATCTGACAATGATTTGACCACTTGCAAGTCCAAACTTTTACACACAAAACCATTGCAGGCATAGCTAAGCCAATATTCACACATACAGTGGGGACAAACTACCCATAGGACGTTAGTGCAGTATGCTATGTCCATGTATGAAGGAAATCTGTGTACAACTCCCTTTTCAGACACTCTTAAAAAGTTTCACCAACTCAGGTCACATGTTAAAATACTGAAATTGGCTAAAATTTTGCCAATAATTGTTGATTAATGGTAAACCAACAGGTAAGTTAACACTTAATTGAGTAACCAGCCTCTATGCCTATGACTACCAAATAAACATGACATATTGGGGGAAACTTCACCCAGTTTCAATAATTTGACATATGTGACCAGTTTTGGTTGAAATTTTACCCAACATTTATTCAACAGTGTAGTTGTTTTGCTAGACTACAGCTTTACCCAGACAAAGTGATCTCTGTAGTCCCCTACTCCATTTTTTCTGACTAAGGTACCCTTCCTGGAAAAAGACTTCCACAATGGTAGTTTACTACACACTGAATAGTAAAACAGTGTAATATTACATTAAGCTGCAGAGTTGGTATGTGAAGTACAGGATGGCAATAATTACACAACAAGCATTTAAGGAGAGATTTTCCCAAGAATTCTTTGCAGAATTTGGAAATGTAGAACAATCCAAACCCTTTCATCAGCCTGCTTTATAGGGTAAACTGGGGTAGAAGTGCCCATTTTTTCAGTTTTTCCCACATATTTTAATTACTTCATGAGAACATCTGCAAATGAATGTGTGCTTTTATCCCCTACATGTCTGCTTTATTAATAACAATTCATAAATACTTTTTGAGAATGCTGGCTTGTGATTGGTCAGTTACCCATGTTCTAATCCAGTGTAGAGACATAGGGTGTATGGAGAGAAAGTTTTTGATCAACATGACCATAAACACAGCTTTGCTGACAAGCCTCAAGGTACGGTATATGTAGGCTTGACTACATAGTTTTAGGTCACATACATAGCACACATACTAGCCCAACTACTTCATGGTGTCTGACGTTTTAAGCAATTAAGGCATACGACTGTAATTTACCCCATAACTGTCCAACTTAAAATGTAAATATATTTGGTTGACCGCAATGTTGTGTAACATTGAAACGAATAAATTAGGTCCTAATCAGATTTCAGACCTTTAATTCAGAGAATATTAAGTGAAGGTCTTGTTAGTGTTTCAAAGTCCACAAAGGGCCTAGGCTTAGGCTTAGACCCCGATCGTGTAAATATTGATATGGTACGCTGTTGATGAGAAAAAGATTTATAGGTAGGACTACATGACTTCCTAGGCCTAGGCCTACCTCAGTTAGACTCGAAACCTCTAACGTTACTCACTAACCTGAAAAGCCCATCTCGCATATTCCATACATAAGGCTTGGTCAAGTATTCTGTGCACCATTAGCTAGGCCTATGTTAGGGAATTTAGCACCAGAATCGCCAAAGGAAATGCAGATGTGATAATATTAAGAAGAGCCTCAGCCGGCCCAAGTAGCCTGCTTACTGCATCGACAATAAACGTCATCAAGATTGTGATAGATTCTCTCTGCAATGAAAACTTTAGGAATAGCGACAGCCATCGTTAGTAAAGGCAAGTATTTCTGGTTCCATAAAGTTCCACTCAAAAAGGTCAAGCTAGTTTACTGACTCAGCCTCATTTCGAAAACAACGTAACCCTAATTTGAAAGGCTAGGTCTAACGTTATGTTAGCCTAACGTTAGTTGTTTAGTCTGTGTTCAACAACGTATAGCAGGACGTTGCCAAAGTCAAACGTCACAATGAGCAATATAAACCAAACCACAGATCCTCGAGCTAGTATATAATTTTAGTGGAACTATTCACGGCTATAGTCACAAATCCAAGAGATAAATCGTTCCAAATATGACCTCGTTCAAGACTTCCAGAATATAACTTATTAGTCAAATAGACGGCACAAAATAACTGTATCATTGTATGACTATGAGTCATGACTGTGTACATACGGTACGTACAAGCGACGAAGGTAGCGTGTAGCTATACTGTGCATTGCAGTAATATTAATACAGCTTTTCGCTACGCTATTCAATGTCGATGTCATGGTAACGTACACCTGTACGAGCACTTCATGAAACTTAAGCCAAATTAAGGAGAATAATTGATGATCAATGGAAAATTCATAAAAAAGAAAAGCCTTTTCCCTTCTAAACTTCTTGAAATTAAAGTATTTATGAATGGGAATAAAGTCATGGTGCCCATGTCTCTACATCATATTCGAACAGGCTATGACGTCACGCATATAGGCAGAGACCCTCGGCTTCGCCTCGGGTCTCTCAGCCCATATGCGTGACGTCATAGCCTGTTCGAATCTGATGTAGAGACATGGGCACCATTGACTTTATTCCCTAAATAATAACCCATGGGCTACATATTCATGTTGGGAAATTTTTCATCCTTTCCCTGCAGTGGAGGAAATTGCAGGTGTTTTTACCCTGGCCTCTGGGTAAAAATGCCTGCCCACAAACTTCCAAGAAAAATGAAGGCTATATTCCATATTTTTCTGTAGTTATTTTTCTTTTCTGATTTACAGCATGTAGATAAATTAGGATTACGGTGACCAACCTCCATTTCATAGATGCCCAAAATGGAAATAAACAGGAAAATGGTCGCAAATATTCAATGGAAGAAAACTTTCTGAAATGATCCATTAATGTGTACTGTAATCACTTATAATTATTGGTTGTTGTAGGCATTTTAGAGTTTATCTGGGAACATGGTTAATATTGATAATTTGGTTATGCCACAGTGTGAGTAGGCTAGCTGTGCTGGAAGAGTGAGTTAGAATACCATACTTCATGATGAAAAGCATGGATGGATAAAATTTCCTGTATCCTTTATATAGTCTGCATGAGTAACAACAGGACTAAAATGCTAAATGACAGCTCTTCACAATGTTTGGTAACTCTAAATAGCTCTCATATTGAGGTTTTAGGAATAAATATTGGCTGCAATGCTGAAAATTACTCTGGGTGTTTTTACCCTGTGAGCTTTGATTTATTCAGGGTAACCACGCCCATGTATAAAACATTTATCAGGCAAAATTATAAATTTACAGAACTATTTCAATTATTTAAATCTATTAAGATGACTTTTGCAAGTAAGTAGCAACTGCAGAATTTTAAAAATACCAAGCCCCCTCTTAAATGAAACCATTTTAAGTGAAATGGGCAAAACCTCCAATCCTCATTTTTCAATACTTTATTTTTCATTTTCTTTACGGTGGCAACTGCGCACCATTAAAAAAACATTTATTGATCTGACTGTATTCATCACCAATAAGTATTTACATTGAACTCACTAAAAATATATCACATTTAAAAACCACTCTTACCAGTTTTTTTTAGTAGTGGAAACAAGTCAACCGGGCATTTTTACCCAGTGGGCATTTTCCCCCCAGTTTACCCTATTTAATTCCTTTGATCACCATATGGCCACATTAAAGAAAGGTAAACAACTACATACCACTATGCCTTGTATTAATATCTGCATGCATCTTTTTTAAAGAGATAGCCTATGTTCCCTTGGAAAGGTATAGGCCTAGAGTATCTAAATAAGTGGACTGCGTGTTTGGTCTAACAGTAAGAGCATCCGTCTCTCAGGCAGAAGGCCCAGGTTCTATTCCCAGTTTGAATCTTACCAAAGACTCTAAAAAAGGCTATTCAGTTTGTTGATCCCTCGTTAGTGGTCTATATTCACCTCAGTTTCAGGTAGCCTAACATGAAGTATCTCCCCAATGGCTAGCCAGGGAGCTGTTATTTGTAAGGAGCTGCAACGGAAATTTTAATTTATGCTAATTCTTTAAGACCCACTTAAAGGAATGAAGATAAGCTGAAAAATTGCCGCAAAGGTATTTCCTTCCTTTACTTGTGGCACTGCTTCAATATCATTCCTGAAACACCATTTCATTCAAGGCAGCTAATACTTAGACAAGTGGATCATGCAGACCAATGCTTTGATAGGTAGGTTTGTACCACTAACAGTTTTAAAGCAGATGCAATCACAATCGAAATGATTGTTCAACTGAAAACAAATGAATTCAATTGGCCCTTCCCTCTAGAAGGCATGACATGCATATAAGCTGTAGGGGAAAAAGTCTTAATATTTTGGACAACAAATTTAGACGTTTCCTCACGTTTCCAGAAATAGCAAGATTTAAATTCTTGTTCAGATTTCGACAAATGGCAGAGCTGATATTTTTTCATATGCGTCTCATAGCTTCAAAAGACAGAATTTTACTGTTTTCTACCTGACGAATGGCAATGCTGTGGCAGTGCATGAATCTGTCGGTCCTACTCTAACAGCTGTCTTCCAAACAACCCTGTACAAGCATAATAGAAATGCCAAGAACGATACAAAAGACAGATTAGTGAGTGGCCTTGACGGTGTATCCCTTATTTCAAAGCGTTCTCTCTCCATCCAAATAACAGGTCCCTGGGCAAGCATTTCTTGTTAGGCCCATTTGTATGGTGGAGTGAGGTAATTGCTGATTTGGCATCATTATCTGACAGTTAGCTTATTGCAGGTTAAGCAGAAGCCAGTAACAAAGCCTTCGGCCTGTACACCTCATGCCAATTTTTCTGCCAACATTGGACCTTGGTAATAAGAAACCTTTCAATCACTGTGTCTTATAGAAACAATGACTGAAACTGGGAACATCAAACCTTGAAAACATTGAACCCTGGCATCATCGTTTGGACAACTGAACCCTGGCAACATTGGGTAGACCCCTGGCAAGGTATTTAGAGGTATGATACTATCTTACCTATAGCAGTAGCACTGTCACAGTCTGTAACTTCAATGTGGTTATTTTCACTTAGGTAGCCGACAGGGACAACCCAACCAGCTGTCTTCATGATTCCAGTGTGACATGACTTTTTACCCTATATGAGAAATGATTAAATAAAACCAAGTAAGTACTGCGATTTTGGAAAAGTCTGTATTTAGAGACTTAAGTTAACCTTTGGTTTGTGTACACAAATTCTTCACAAAGTCATTACTTGAGTAGTGTTGACTGAATTAAAAATTTAAAAGGTTTTAAAATATAGTTTCTCCATCCCAATCTCTCTACGTGGCAAGTAAAACCAGTCGTCACACTCAATATTAAGAAAGACATGATTTCATGGCAAGTAAAACCAGTCGTCACACTCAATACTAAGAAAGACATGATTTCATGGCAAGTAAAACCAGTCGTCACACTCAATAAGAAATAAGAAAGACATGATTTCATGGCAAGTAAAACCAGTCGTCACACTCAATAAGAAATAAGAAGACATGATTTCATGACAAGTAAAACCAGTGGCCACACTCAATATTAAGAAAGACATGATTTCATGGCAAGTAAAACCAGTCGCCACACTGAATATTAAGAAAGACATAATTTCATGGCAAGTAAACCAAGTCATTACACTCAATAAGAAAGACATGATTTCATGGGATGACATGAGGTTTTACAATTCCATCTCCAAATAAAATTATGAGGAGGGGAAGGGGGAGGGGGAAAACCAAGAGCAAAAGAAAATGTTAAGGGGGAAAAAAATTGGGGGAAAAGTATAAAACTGAGCCCAAAGCATTAGTTCCTGGAGTTTGGGGTTAGAGGGGAGAAACCCCAGAAGCTTTGATGTTTTAGTTTATATGGATGAAATATTAAATCTTCCGTGAGGCAAATGGTTCATTTTTTAAGTCAAACCCAACTTCTAATTGACTTTACCCGGGTGGCAATGGCCCTTTCTGCCCCCCCCCCTTTCAGGTACCACTTTTACTGGGTACCACTTAGCATTACTAAACACATGACAAGATATTCACCTCCAGATCATTGATGGTAAATGAAGTATCAGCACGCACAACAGCTACTGCCCAGTAACTTGCAGTTCCTATCTCATAATTCTCTGCCATTACGGGTACAAGTTCATAGTACTTTCCAGCAGTGTATATATCACCTCCGTCAAGTGTAACAAGGTCGGCATTGTCAGCTGTGGACACAAAAGCAATAACTCTTACAACAATGGTAATGCTAGACAATAAACAGATCAGATAGCTCAATCTATATGGATAAATTGATCCATTTCTTACATGTAGCCACCAGTTCTTTGCAAATACAACCAGTTTTCTTGCAAATGCAAATTAACATACTGGTTGAATAATTAAGCAAAACAAAATTAACTCCATTTGCAGCGAAACATGTTCATGTTTACTTCATATGTCTAGTAACTGTATGTATTCAAAGCTAAATTCAAACTATTTAAACTAAACCAGTCAAAAACACAAAAATGTTGGGATGGAGGCTATTCCTTCAAAAACTCTTCCGCAATGCTTAAAAGTTGGACACACATGAAGTTACAATGAACCAAAATGGCTTCAAACAGACAACATTTGGACATATATTGCAAAGTCCAATTAAAGAGGCTCATTGAGTTGATATTTATAATTTAATGAAAGTCTCAAAGGGTCACTACCACATAACAATGCTTACAGTTAGCATAACAAGTCAAGTTTCAAGTCCAAAAGTCACAGAAAACTTTTTTAAATTTTGAATTTTCTTGTAATGGTTTTGTACATAATTTGAAAAAGTGTCTGGTCACAAATTTTTCAAAACCGACTGGAACCGTTCAGTACTCACTCATAAAACAATTATTTGTATGTAAAGTATGGGGGTTGTCTAAGATTGACCATTTGTCATTGGTATGTGAAGAAAACTTAACAGGTTTGGAAAAATTTGTTGAATTTCATGAACCAACTCAATGAGCCGCTTTAAAAATGATGTCAGCTGCATTGGATGCAAACTATGAAAACACAGGCTCTGGTAAAATTGGTCAGTGCCCAGAAATCACGGGTAACTCCACCAAGGTCCTAACAAATTCACAATAAAAATGTGGTTAGAATGTAGTTGTTCATTTAGCAGAAAATTGGTTGCACTTTGGAAAATGGGTAGTCCCACTGATTTTTCAGAAATTATGATGAAAGTTTCAAAAATGCTCAAGCCACACTCTAAATCAAGAAAAAAAATTTCTGGTGATTACAACAAAACTTTTATGGAATGTCAGTGAATAAGAAGTTGATTGACTTGTCTTCATTCTTGTATTCATGGAAATTACATTCACTGCACTCAAAATCTGTTATTGTCCACAGGACAATCTTCAACACAATCATTGGAATATTTGGTAGTTTGACAGAAATTCTGTTTTGCCTCATATGCTGAGATGCCTGTGATTCCTTTACTTCAAGAATTCATTAGGTTAGGTGGACGAGATTTACCAACACACCAACACGAATGTCTTATTTTGTGTTAACTAGATAAAAAGATGTAGTTCAAATTCAGATTTGAACACAGTTTTTTAAGTTCTACTTCAGCAGATCAAGATGCCAACATTTACATCCAGAATTCAGGGAGGTTTTAAACAAAAATCAGGGAATTTTTTTCAGAATAACATGCAAGTTAATGAGGGAAAAACTTTCTTGAATCAGGGAGGTTGTCACATTTGCTAGTTGAAATAGACAAAAATCCTTTAATTTTCAGGGAGGATTGGCATCTCTGCTTCAGTTTCAAATACATGCAAGTACTTTCCTTTTAATGCCTCTTACAATATAAAAGAAATTACTGTACCATGGACGTATTCTACAATCCCTAGCAATGAATTTCAAGTTCACCACCTCAAGGTGACTAGATAACAGCATTTTTCAGACCTTGAAACTAGTTAACACAATTACAGTACTTTTATATAATTCATAATTCACCGTCCATGCTAAATTTTACTTAAACTTTTAGTAAAATATGTATGTATGGGGTGCAGTTTGCATAAAAAACAAAGGAAGTCATCCCACAAGTAAATATTCTTTATCATAATGGATATGTACTCGTAATTTCATTCCAAATAGCCATCCAGCAACATGTAAAATAACTTCTTCCTTCAGTACCGGGGCTGTATCTGTCGACTTTCAACTTGACGGTGGTTGATCAACTAGTAGAATCTTTTCAGTCTCAACTCCGAGGTTTCGAGAAAAATTGCCGTAATTACTCAATCCCTTAACTTCCCGCCAAAACGGGATGCATTAATAATTAAAAACGTATAAATTTTACCCCAGCGATGGGAGTGATTGTTTGATATTTTCCACTAAAACCCTGTAGTATTATTACCTGCAATTATATTAAGAATTGCATTCAAGATGTATTCCTTGCAGTCTCGCAGAAAGCAGCGTGTAAGCTGCTGTACAAACTGTGCTACACAAAACAAATGGTACAGACTATCGAGGTGCAGTGTTTCGCTGTTTTTTCAAATCCCTGAGCTTAGCATATTATTCGTGCACGTGTTGTACACGTACAGTACAGCTCACGTAAAAGTCCCATCGTGTCAACGCTCTGCTTGTTTCTTTTTTCCTCTACGTGTTTACTCTTTCCTATACTTTGTTGTCTTCGTTACTATACTCAGTGTCTGCGCACCATCAACGCAGACACCGACAGACCTTCCTTACACTTGATTTGTTCTCAATGGGGATTATTTGAGTATATACACATAGGATCGCGTATAATCCATGACCGAAGGAATTTTTCAGTCGTTTCAAGTAATGCTTCTTGGCCTCGCTTTTGTCAGGCTTTTTGTCAATGTGTCGATCTGCTTAATTAAGCTTGCAGTCTGGTTGATAATATGGTCATATCAACAGAAATATTTACTGTCTGAAGTTCCAAGTTATTTCTATGATAATATATTGTGATAGTAAACGTAATAACACCACATAAATTATAGAAAAAGAAGTGCTGTTCCGTTCCACTTTACACTTGTCCGCGAAGCTGTTGTTGCATCGCGGACGAGTTGGCAGTTTGGGGACATTTTGGACGGAAAGGGTACGAGTAAGACAGAGTACAGAAGTGCTGAAAATTCGAGGCACAAATGAACAGTTCAAGTTAGCTGAGATTAGTTGGAAGGGACGAGTGTTCACCAACAGTAGGCTGAGTCTATAGCTCATTCATTTCCTAATCCGATTACACGGAAATGGTAGTCTCTTGCTTTGGATGAATACCTATGGCAAGAACAAACTTGTTAAGCTAACGTAGTGACAACCGATGGTTTGGAAATCGATTTGAAGACTTAGGTGTTAGTCTACACGGCATAATAACCATTTTTAAGTAACACAGCAGGGCATCCTTACTGGGATGTGTGTCGAATGCACTGGTGTTTGTATTTTTAAGAAAAGTGTAAAAAATGCTATCTCCGTCATCTCATCTCATCAGTCAGGATCCTGGACAAATGGTATATATTGAGAGATATATGAATATCAGTAATGTAAACAAGCTGGTGATACGATGTTTCTCAAGTTCGCTGTTTATTATGATTTCAATTTGTAGTTACAACGTACATTATCCGTTTTGTTTTATTTTTGCGAATTTCGATCTACAGTATGTTATGCTAAAAAATGTCCCATATTTTTTCGTATCGGCATTTGATAACAGGTACATAAAATGTGATTTTTTGCCTTGATGTGCATTTACTTTAAACAGTTTGCAAACCCATTTCTTTGTGTAAGGAAGAAAGTCCTAAGAAAGACCTAAAAGTATACCAAAAATCTCTATAATCTACAAAGTCCTATCAATTATATAATTGCATGATATACAAAAAAAACTCCACAAAAAACGCAAAAAAACTCCAAGATACACTCTAGTTCCGATATTCTTTCATCTCCATAGAGTTAATCGCCAGGCAAATAAAAATTCAAGAAATCGTGGGATCAAGTTTGTTGTCACGAACTATGTGTGAATTGCGCTATATAGAATACCCCCAAATCCCAACCCTGCTACTCAAAACATTTAAAGGGCTAACAATATTGCTCAGTTGTAATTTCATTTTCCAGAAAACCTCTCAATATCTACAGAAAGGCTTACCATACTATCTTAAAAATTGCTTATATCAACTGGTTTGTGAGTTACGGAGTAAACGGACGCCCAAAGTCTACCGAACCCTGATAAACTAAACGTAGCTAATCATCTCATCCCTAATCATGGCCGTGGATCACAGGGTACGTGTCCCCGTCTGTTTTCTGGAAGGGGGGGTATCGCCAACCCCCAACCCCCCCCAACACACTCTTTTTCAAAAATGATGAAAACAAAAGAATTGCATAGAAAACATTTAGAGATAACCTTTGCCAAAACCAAGGTTTGTAAAGTAAAGAAAGTAAACGGTCTATTGACTGGATATTTGCACCCAGGTCCGCACGACCCGCTACAGATGGAGTTGCGCCATTTATCTGTTCATATACCGGTACCATGAACAGTACTGCAAAAACCTGGCCTAAGTTGTTCATAAGCACCAACTTAAAAATATTTACACAATCGGCATAACGTTACAAAAAAGTTCACGCGAAATTATGAATGGTAATTCCGGGCCTATCCTAAAAAAAAATGGAAATGGAATTTTGAAGGCTACTGTATACGACAACCATACTCGGTTAAAGGGGGTGGGGTAGTCGGTTCTTAGTAACTTATGCGTAGCACGGCCGGACCCAGCATATTTTCCCCACATGCCATGACAAAACAAAACTGTTTTAACTTACCTTTGGTAAAGATAATATATTCTAAACAAAAGTTTTTATATCCAAATTTGAATTGGTTACACCAATTTAAAGCGTCATAAATATGGGCAAACATAATTACCAGGACCAATTCGGCTTAACAGTGCACTAGCAGACTGATACCTAGGAGAGGCCGTTAAACAATGTAGAACCTTTTCCGTACACGGCGCGGAGTAAAACCAAGAAAACTATTAAGAACCTCCATACTTCACAGCGAAGTTTCTACGCACATCGCAGGTTTTAGCTGTCCCGTTCTCCCAGGGTTCAAAGACATCAAACATTCCGCGTATGTCAATCATACGAGAATATTCGTGCAGCTGGGTGAATAACCGTGTTTTCTCACGTTTTCTCTGATGTCCACTGCCGTGTAGACTGAATGGCACGACGACCATCTAGAATCTTCTGTTCTGTCTAGAACCTCAGTCACGACGTAGCCTCCTTTCGTGTGACCTGTCTGACTATGCCCTATATTTTCTCTGTTAAAGCAGCCTGAGAATGTCCGCGAAACCAAAAGCGGAACAGGGTCTACAAGACCGAACATGAGGTCGGGTTCGCGGGCCGGAAACAAACACCCTCTGCCCTTCATACGTTTTCTTTCTCGAGGAAATCGTTTTGCACTTTCAAATTATCATGATACCCGAACATATTCTAAACCAACCAAAACATTTCAATACTTATCTCGCAACTAAAGACACCCTGAAAGCTCTTTCAAGGAACTTATTTTATTAAAGTTGAACCCTCCGACACTTATGTCTGTGTAACAACCACCAAGGCCCAATCACTTAATCAAATCATTTTAAGAAAATCTGAATCGGCGAAATTACCCAGACTCCTACATTTTGGGCATAACTTCCGAAATTAATTTTGAGGCGTGCGCTTCGCATTTATCACCGAAACTAAAGGAATCCACACCGCCCTTCGTTTTTAAGTTTCTCTACTCACCACATATTAAAACTAAGGCTTTAAAAAGATGGTTAACTGAACATTGGTGTTTAATTACTGCCCACCCAACCCTTAAAAAGTTATTTCCGAAACCACCCCTAACAGCCTATAAACGGGTACCAAACCCGAGCGACTCTTTTACAACAGTACAAGGGCTAACTTTGTTTCGGAAACAAACTCAAATCCATTTCGACGACGCAGATCTATCCTTAGTTCAAATTTTGAGTGATTTATTTTCCGAATAACACAATATTTATGCATTTGTGGCTTCATTGGTAACCAGTGGGCCTTCTAAAATTAGATCATATGCTACTTGCAGTTTTAGTGTAAAGCGGGTGGGACATTTTCAGCTTCTCGCTAAAATGCAGTTTGAAATGCAGTTAAAATTTCAACAGTTATGTAAACAAAGATGTCAAATGGTATTTTCTCACTTCACGCTCTCGTAACCGGCGCGATTCACAAATGGTTGGGTCAGGTGTCTGGGTACAAATATTGACCGACGCATTCTTCCTATAGCGGTCACGCGAAGCTTCACTTCAAAATAGTACGACTACAAGTTTTCATAATATTATTATAATACCTTTTGGTTGGAGAAGAGAAAACAAGCCACTGAGCCACAACTGGAAAGAGGCGGCGGTTTTTGACCGACTTCATACCTGTTTAACTTTCAAGCTCCACTGGGCCCGACTGAGACAAATATCTGTCCAATTTCGTTTGACATTTTTTGACATTAAGGGCTGGTGCACCCCCCCCCCCTTCCTCGTCTGTACAGTCTTGATAATGATCAATCTACCTACCTAAAGCATCAACTGTGAACGTCCCATTATGGGACAGCCAAATTGTCATGTCAAAGTCTTGACCACGCGAAAAGCATGAGTCATATATATTCCCAGGCACCAACGTAATTGTTCATCATGACGCTTGCAGGTGGCCTAGTTCTTGGTGCAATATACGGTACCCTGCTATGTTAATATGTAAATGATTGCTTTACTCAATTATGCATGATATATTGTACAGTAACATTCAAGGGAGGCCCTTAGGTCACGGTTGATCTATAGAAGGGAAATTCTCGATCCACAGATACATGAGAATGTCATACTCATAGTCAGGTTGGATCTGGTCGTACTTTACTTTGGAGAAGGGAGAGAGTGTTAGTGTCAGCCATGGTGAATATTGGTAAACTAATTTAAATGGAAGCTGCAATCGGGTGTAACTTTTGTAGAGAGTGCATGGAGGTACAAAAAACAGGCGGGATTTAACTTTTTCAAACAAGTTTTTTTCTCTCTTTTGGTTTTAAGGGTCATATTTTTGTTCTTATTTGATTGTGAAGGAATACTTTCCCATCAAATAAGGCTCCGAAAGTTAGGAAAAAAATTTCTCAATTGGTGAACAGCATCAAATTCAATACTCTTTATCAAACTGAAAGACTTTACAATCAAAATTTAACCTGTAAATGGGGATTTGCCGCGACGAGCAGTTTTATCGGGAACAGAGCTACCTCCATTTATTGGCAAGCCCGTAGCCAGTGCATGCATGGTCGCACTTGTGCTAAACAATAATTATCATCTTTGCATTTGATTTGAGTTTCCGAAAGTCCATAAGGCCTAAAACTTGAAAAGCATAAACCTTCGCATGGAAGCCAAATGTACTTCTCTTTTGAAGTACATATTCTAACGGCGAGTGCAACCGATACAAGAGCAGGGGTATTGATACACCTCACCGTAACAGGCGACGGGTGGGGGGAAAGGGGCATCCCAAAAAAGACCGAAAATTAAAATGAGATACGTCCGTCAGTCCGCGAAACGGAAAATCAGGTTCACGAGATCAAAGGGGTCATGAGGTCGAAATTGTGAAAAGGATTGCAAGACCGAAAATGAGAAAAAATCTGTGAGATCGAAAATTATGTGTAGTGACCTGTAGGTTTTTATATTTATCCCTTCCTCATTTAAGTTTCGCGGATCTTAGTTCATTTTCCGGTCTCTTGGGTTGTTGCAAAAAATGCAGGACACTCTCTAGTGAGGTCACAGTGCGGCTCCTTTAAGACTGGAATGCTAGACGCTCGGCCCGAAGTTCTAGACAACCATGGCGTCATACAGTCTGCAGCGGTGATATCAAACGTTACCGCACGCAGTGAAAATGTATTTTACCCAGGTGCACAAAATGTTTACGTACCGTATAATGTGGACCGTGGGAGAATGGGGCTGGCTAGCATTTATGTTTTGTAAACAAAAGGGACAAGCACTACTTAAACTTGTGTTGTAGACTTAACCAGCTGTTTTCGTAACTTGTAGGCTGTCGAGTTTATCTTAGATAATGACACACGCCGAGACTAATGAGGCTTATTGGTTAGCCTAGGATTACTAAGTTGGATATATACCGTTCATACTTTTTGTGTGGAGTATAATTATGATCTTTGCTTCAGGTAAGAACACTTTCCGTAACTTCACTTAATCTGGGGTTGATTTCACGTAGGCCTAGCTTACGTTTAGCGATCATCGCTAACGCCGAACTCCATTGCTAAATCTAAAATCGGTCGCACTTTAGCAACCGATTTTCCAAAATGATTTCACTAGCTAAACTTAAGGGATCAATTCTCCATCAATTCTCAATTCTCCAAGTTGTGTTGTTTGCCATAGCCTTTAGTGAAGCCCAAGATTTATTTTCATCACTACCATTAATGAATTTATAATATCTACTTAGCGAGCGACTTAGCAATGACTGCTAAATTATTGTAATTGAAATCTGCCCCGGGCTTGTTAACGCTTCCCTTGGACAATGCTTGGAAGACCAGCCCTTGAACAGGGTAGCGGATTACGGGACTGAAGCGCATTTACTAAAAAACGTATTTTCTCATTCTGTTGCGCCTGTAGGTTACAAGGCAACAGAGGCTTGGATGCCGATATACGGGCAAGTTAGGCCACTTGACCACTTTTATTTTGAAAGAATGATTTAGGATCCTAGGTTGGCAGTTTAATAATCAGTAGATGGGGGGTTAATGATAACACACAAACACGGATGTTTCAGGTGATGCAATAGCCAACTCTAACGCATCTAAATACACACACAAATTTGGCCAACTATTCAAAAGCTTCATTAGTCTGTCTAGGTATGCTTTTATCATCACAATCCTCAAACTGATTTTCTAGTGTGATACTTAACTTCACTTATCCTACCTAGGTACTGTCAAGCTAAGTCATCCACTTCTTTTTGTGTCCCTTTTTACTGGTCTTTTGACTGGTGTTGAGGAGCATTCAAAGCTGCGGCGGCTGTTCCGTGTAATCGGATTATAAGAGCTAGACTTACCTGGCTATTGTTAAAAATTGGTCTCCTCCTTTGCCTTCTGGATTATTTTTTCCATCTGTTTATTTGGTCCACCTTGCCCCCTTTTCCAACCACATTTTTTTTAACTACCCACTTTATCTGGACGCGGACAAGTCTCATTTGGGACGAAATAGGGTACTGCTGAATGTTAGTAAACGTTTACTGAAACAAATTTTTTTTTAAATTGCGCAATTTAAAACCAAAGATTTTCGTTAAACCTCGCGACTTTGAAAATGAAGAACAGGAAACCGCAGCAACTGCATCATTACATACAAAAGCAGAAATTTCACGTTAACTGACATGAAAAGAGAACAAGGAAAATTATTACAGCAGCATGTGCATGAAGGAGATATAAATAGGTCATTTGATTCCATGTATGTGTGTAACCAGGGCTATGTCATTGTTCCCAAGGTTCGCTGATCCTGAGGTTCAATGTTTCCGAATCTTGGGAACATCCACACTTCTGGGAATATCGAACCCCTGAAATAACGTAACTTGGGAACAATGACAAATCGTCAAGATATACAGAGGCGGGGAACATCGAACCTTGGGAATATTGAACCCCGGAACATCGGGTTGATCCCGTGTGACCGAGTGTTATCTCTGCCCCTACGTGCCAGTACTTAACATGGAACAAGTTGGATGGGGTTTGCGGCCTAATTTTCTAACTAATTTGTTTTCTTCCAGCCGGTCACAGCCATTTTTGCTTGTTGCAGCACACTCAAGTTTTCTATAAAATGCTGCGCACGAAGCAAAGGTTGTATCATTATTTTTAATGATGATAGATTGTTTAAATCTTACATGAGGTCGTTAACATTTAAAACATTTTTTTCTCGTAGGCGTGATGATTTTTGGAGTATCGTGACTGTGATGTTTGTACATCGCTGTCCCCTTAATGTCTTTATTTGAACGTTGACCGCCCGGCGAAATGATTCAAAGGCACGAAATTCAAGCCGTAACATTTACCGCACAGGGTATGTTAAACAATTTTGGGATTGCATAAATTCCCGGTCTACGGTACGATTCTCCTCCCCCCCGCCCCGTTCATTTGTACCAAATCACAACATAGGCTGCCTCTAACCCTCCCAGCGCTAACACAGTAATTCTAGCAGGCTGTGTTCATGAATTACTTTCATATTCTTTCAAAACGACTGGGAAAGAGTGAGCAAACCTATACAGATCGATATTCTGACTATTGTGCAAACACAATGAGGTTTATCTGCGCAGAGGATCGTTGGGGATTATACTCAGTGTCTGTGCGGCATTTTTGTATCTTCGTGATTTAACTTTGCTCTGCTTGTTTCTGCCTTTCTGTGCTTTGCTCTGCGCGTTGACATGTCCAGTTGGACGTGAGCTGTACTGTAGCACCTAGAATCTTGTGCATTTTGGTGGTTATTATATTGCATAAATTAAGCCATTCCCAGCATTCCTTCCGAAATGTTATTTACAGTGGGACTTAAGCAATGTTGTCATACCACGTCATTGCAAACGTAAACAACCATGCACATGGTCTCTGGCAGCAAACTTCTTGGCCCACGCATGCAGTAGACTTGCGTGCGTATCCGTTTTTACCGCCAAACAAGGCGTATTTTTTCTCGGTGACATCACATCGATACGATCCACTGCAAAATTTAAATTGGCCCGTGCATCGTGATTGGTTCAATTGCGTTGATTCTAGCCAGCCAATCACAACTCGCGCCTTCGCCTATGGAATTTAGTGTGTGAAAATACTCTGTCTCGAGACAAATTTTCCCACTGAGTTTGTGTTACGATGATCGCACTTCACAAGCTAATACAGCTGGCTAGGGCAGCCGGGCAAGCCCCGTGCTAAATTCACCAAGAAAAGACATCACAAATCTCTGCGAACGTGGATTTTTGGGGGATCTGACTTAAGTGCATTTCAGTTGCAGATTCTTTCCAAACAAGACGTAAGTTTTGGACAAGAACTGCAAAAATTATATGGGGGATATTTATATCAGAAAGGAACCATAAGAAACGTTAATCGGGTGCAATTGTTTTGCTGCCCAGAATTGCTAAGATTGTCATGATTTTTCTACATCGAGTTTGTTAAAGCAGGATAGTAGCTACAGTACATTTGCGCAACTACAACCCAAAATAATGCAAATATTCTGACATGATTGGGGGATGAAAACTAGACAGAGCATGATGTTGGCCTAAGAAGTAAATTATCAAAGGGCATATGATATCGACTGCAAACAATTCTACAATATTAATGGTTGTATCTACACTTTTGAGGTGAAAATATTAGGATATTCCGTTCGTGAAACGAACAAACTATTCCTTATAATTTCCATCCTGAACTGGTTATGGTAACACGATATGCAGGAAGCAAGGGGCGCCTACTACAGTGACAAAACTTTTAGTCAATTAACCATTTCTCAAAGTGTGCTTTCACATGCGGGAAATCAGAGTAACGATCCAGAAGCCGAGGTAAGCCCAGCTTCCAAATGCAAAGCCTAATGAGCTGACTTTCTGTTTAGCTTTATTGGAAGAAGGAACCAGAAAGCCAAAAGGCTTAGTGATTCCTTGCTGCTGAAATGTAAGGCCTTTTTTCACATTGACATTGCTTTGCAATGTTTTTCAATTAACAGGGCTCCATAATGTGCCCACAAAGTACACGTGCAAGGCATCCAATCTTCCTACATTGAGATCCCCCTTGCCCGTCGTGAACCCAAATGACATTTTGACCTCCACCAAAAACTTCTGGGACCATGTATTCACTATGTGCAATCTACATGACAAGTAACTGTGTAGGAAAGCTTGTCAGGCTTTGAACATGCTGACTCCAAATGAACTTTGACCTTTGGGAAAATCAATAGGGATCATCTACTAAATATGACCAATCCACTCATTAAATATGAGCACAGTCACATGTACCATTCTTGAGAGTACCATGTTTACGAAGTTTTGACCTTTTGACCTCTCATGACCCCAAATGACCTTTGACCTCCACCAAAAACAATAGGGAACATCTACTCAATATGGCCAACACACCCGCCAAATATGAGCACAGTCACATGTACCGTTCTCGAGATATTGTGTTTACGAAGTTTTGACCTTTTGACCTCTTGTGACCCCAAATGACCTTTGACCTCCACCGAAAACAATAGGGATCATCTACTCAATATGGCCAATGCACACACCAAACATGAGATTACGCACACTTACTCTTCTTGAGAATCCGTGTTTACAAGCAATTTCTAAGGAATTTACCTATTGACCTCTTGTGACCCCAAGTGACCTTTGACCTCCACAAAAATCGATAGGGATCATCTACTCAATATGACCAACCCACCCACCAAATATGAGCATAGTCACATGTACCGTTCTCGAGTTATCGTGTTTACGAAGTTTTGACCTTTTGACCTCTCTTGACCCCAAATGACCTTTGATCTCCACCAAAAACAATAGGGAACATCTACTCAATATGACCAACCTACGCACCAAACATGAGCATAGTCACATGTACTGTTCTGAAGGTACCGTTTTTACGAAGTTATGACCTTTTGACCTCTGGTGACCCCAAATGGCCTTTGATCTCCACCAAAAACAATAGGGATCATCTACTCAATATGGCCAACCCACACACCAAATATACGATTAGTCACACTTACCCTTCTTGAGATACCGTGTTTACAAGCAATTTCTAAGGAATTTACTTATTGACCTCTTGTGACCCCAAATGACCTTTGACCTCCACGAAAATCGACAGGGATCATTTACTCAATATGACCAACCTACACACCATATATGAGCATAGTCACATGTACCGTTCTGAAGTTATCTTGTTTACGAAGTTTTGACCTTTTGACCTCTGGTGACCCCAAATGACCTTTGATCTCCACCAAAAACAATAGGGATCATCTACTCAATATGGCCAACCCACACACTAAAAATGAGATTAGTCACACTTACCCTTCTTGAGATATCTTGTTTACAAATAATTTCTAAGGAATTTACCTATTGACCTCTCGTGACCACAAATGACCTTTGGCCTCCACGAAAATCGATAGGGATCATCTACTTAATATGACCAATCCACACACCAAATATGAGCACAGTCACATGTACCGTTCTCGAGATATCGTGTTTACAAGGTTTTGACCTTTTGACCTCTCGTGACCCCAAATGACCTTTGATCTCCACCAAAAACAGTAGGGACCATCTACTCAATATGACCAACCTACACACCGAATACGAGGTTAGTCACACTTACCCTTCTTGAGATATCGTGTTTACAAGCCAAAGCGTCACATACACACACACATACACACACATACACACACAGGTTTTTTTTTCCACACAACCTGAGGACCCCATTGTGTTTTCCTTTGTTCCTGCTTCCTTAACCCTAACCTTAACAATAGACTCTCTATTGTTCACACAGGAGAGGACCCCAGAAATCTATTGAATTTCCACCAGAGGACCTAAAATCCATTGTTCAGGTCCTCTGTTTGAATACGAAACAAGTACACACACACACACACACACGACATCACCATCGCATAGATTCCTTGCCTGCCTTCGGCAAGGAATCAAAAATGAAATTACAGATTTTTTTCATTTATTAACACGCGCGCTCTCGACCAAAACTGGATTAAATGCACTGTATTCATTTCCAGTGATGCTCAGCTTGTCTTATTACACTGTGTACGGACTCTACAAACAATAACGGCAAGGGCGACCTGTCATATTTTCAACTAGAAAATCTATGAGTTATTCACTTCATGTTTTGAAATAGTTCCATTTTTCTAATAGCTGATTTATTTTTCACACTGAAGAAACTCCCTGCAAGATCATAATTTTCCAGTCAGGAAGCTTACCATTTTTTTTTTTAACCACCACCAGCTATGGCATTGCCAGTAAGTTCAAGCAGACTTGCCCAGTATCATACGTACAGCATATGTAGGAATAAGCTACTTGCTACTACTTTATTGATCGTACGGCAAAGGTTATTGTTCTGTCTTCACTTATCCACACACCTTTCTTGCTCAAATAAACTTGACTTTTAAGTTAAAAATCCTTTTACGATACAATAGGACTTCCTCTGCTGGACACAAAGGAGACTAGACACACTGATGAATGAATCGACTAGTTGAGGATTTAGGGGCCGGACTCGGCAGACATGATTGACATGTTACCATGGTCCTATTGAAATTAACAATGAAAAAAGTAGTTGATCAACTGCAGTTGGTCAACTACCGTCAAACTAGCGTTGGTGAGTTGAAAGCGTGACAGATAGAGCCCAGGTACTGTACCTTTAATATACTTCATGCAATCAGCATGGTCCTGTGTCTGAAAGCAAGAAATCTCTGGGGTGATCCCTATTCCGTTAAACGCAGTTCTCATTGCTTCACATTTCTGCTGTTCTCCATTTGAAATAGTGCAGAATCTCAGGGTACCTTCAGGACATTTCAGAAGACCTAGAGAATTTACAGGTAAAAGAAAAAAGTGTTCAATAAAAGCTACCCATAGGGTGATCATCTCCATTAGATTTTGAAAATTAATTTCTTCGTATCAATCACCAAACTAAATCCATTCGGTAGATAAACTGGGACATGACTGAACAGGCAATTATTTGCCTGATTTCTGCAGTGCAGCACATGGCAATCATGTGCCCTGCCTGTTTCTTCCATTTCACATTGGGCAAGTAACATGAGCAGCCAACAAGCTGACTGAGCAAACCATTAGCATCCATGAATGGAAGCAAAGTTGGGCCAAGATAAGATCCCTGTGATAGAATAGCAAATCATAGTCTGGGCTACCCCACTTATATAACAGACTTGTCCATGTACCGCTTCGAAACCCAATGGGCCATATGTTTCAACAATATCATTTGTATTTTAAGTATATGTCTCCTAGTTAGCACAAAATCTGGTTTGTGATCCTATCAGCTACATCCTCAATTCCTAACATTGGACCGTCCATCAACTGTAGAATGATGACGAGTGATGAAAATTCTTAGCATGGTGGCCCTATACATCTCATACAGTTAACTATAAGAAATAACCTTTGTTTCATGAACCCCTCACCGATGGATCAACCAATAAAGTTGTAAGATTTAGGTAAGTACAAACAATAAGTAACTTTGAGCTTTGATCTATTTGACTTGGCCAAATGATCCAACAGAAATTTAAAGCACATAACATTTATTGACCGTCAATGTAGCACAATGCCTTTGAATGAACTACAACAAGGGATATGCCATGATATCCTGCGGCACAACTCTAAAAGCATTTCATACATATTTATCTGATGTTAAGTAAAAAGTGTAAACGTAACCACAAAAAGTGTTACATTTTACCCATATATTAATTTCTACAGCAACTCATACCTTCTAATCAGTTTAAGAAGTTCTTTCAATCACTTTCAATCAATTGTCACATGTTCTAGGCCAAAAATAACCCGGCCACTGAAGTTTTAAGGGGCCCTATTCAGGTTTCTGAAGTGGCCATTTTACTATTTGCCTAATTATTCAATAGGGCAATCACGAAACCTTTTTCCAAAAAGCAGTTGCTAGGGGATATGGGATAGATTTTTTGTACCTAGCTACATGTCCTTTTTGATGATGCCATTTTACTGCAGCAACATACAATGCACACCAAAACTATTCCCTAAGACTTGGTAATTGCTTTTGGGAAACGGTCTACAGAAAATACACAAAACATGATGATGACTGTGAGACCAAATATCACATTGACTTAAACAGTACTGAGCTGTTCATGATACTTTATATACACAGTACATACAGTATGCCAAGGTTTCTCAAAAATGAAGTTTTTGTATGGTGACTGCCATATCTGCAGTCACTATAGTCAAGAGGGTGTACATACATGTAAAAGTGTCTCCTCTTCAGGCCTGTTCCGTAACCTCAACACAATTAAACACCCTGGGATTATGGATTATAGAGCTTTATACATGGGCAAAGCAGTGCAATGGTTTTGCAGTAATACCATTTGTATAGTGCAATGGTTAACTTGTGGTTTCCTAGTGACACCAAGCAGACTGAAAGGGTTAATAGTTTTTACAATACTGACCATCAAGACTCCCCAAGTATTCATCTCCCAAGAAATCCTCATAGTGATCAACATCCAGTACTCCCAAGTTCTCAGTAGTATCCTTAAAGAGAAGGTCATTTCCAGACCAAGGCTCTGAGTCAAACATTGAGAAACCCTTGGCATTTCCATCCACAGCAAAAAGATCCTGAAGAGAAATCAAGCTCAATATCTGAGTTGGTCCCATCAATGGAGCATACTTATATGCTTACTTGTCATCAGGAGATTCCTGCACCCCATCTCTACATACTGTACATGACAAACATGTTTGCAAGTCTGCCTTATGTAAAATATATATCTGGAATCCCAACAAAATTTGAAAAGGTAAGTTTCCCTGGTGCTATGACCAAGTAGCTAAAGGTGGTGGCATTTGAAGCGATGAAGCTTAGCAAACAGGAGGTCTGGAGTTCGATTCCTGGGCGGTTCAATGTAGAGTAGGTTTTTCACCCAAGAGCAATCTACAATTTCAATTCCCATCTGAACTGGTCTTTGCAAAAATACCAAATTTGATCCAAATTGTTGAGTTGGTTGCCACCCAACATGAAGTTGTAAAATTCATAAGCCAACAGCGTCTCTCACATTCGTGGTTGCTTAGCATCATAAAACAACTGACCTTCAAGGCCTGATTATTATTATTAATTGCTCTCTCACAACCTCTCAGTTGGTCTTCACTTTTCTTACCTTCTTCCCTTGTCCCTCTGACCTGGGGATCCTACTGGGAGGTTGAGCACCCGTGTTTGAATGTGGGCACTTCCCAGTATCATTATCATTATCATTATCATGATTATTGTTATAATTATTATTGTTATAAGATTGCAAGTCTGGATGTAAATAGCCTTATGAAATATATACATCTGGAATCCCAACAAAGTTTGAAAAGGTGAGTTTCCCCTGCCCCCAAACCAATTTGAACCCTGTCACCAACACTAATGTACATTCATTTTAAAAGTAACCATATGTGTCACCTTACCGTGAGAACAAGCATGGTAAAAAGGTTACAAAGACATGAAACTGGTCCACATAAATTGGTCATAAATAGTTCTACACTATGTTTTCTATCAGCTCAGAAGGGAATTTTGAACATATTTCTAATTATCAAAAGAAAGTTAGCAGTTGTAGATTCTAGATTCAATGGTTTGCAATTCAAAATGATAATTTATGCAAAGATGTCATTTCTTTTCTTTCTTTGCTTGTTTTAGGTTTTGATTCATCATGATGAAACGATCCTTCTTACTTTTTGTTACATTTTCCTTCTCTGCCTGATTACCTCTTATCGCCTCAGGGAGGAAATGAAGCTCACTACACCCACACTTGATATAGTCACAGTTCACATCTGATTAATCGATTGACAGTAACAGACATATTAAAATACACAAAAAGTTACGTAACATTTGAGGTTAGCTAACAGGTCAATCAAGCATGTGTTTTGCTTTTCACGCAGTGTGAATACAATGAAAGCTTAGCTCAATTTAGGGCACAGATCCTGTGACAAACTCAGATATCAGTTGCACCCCACACCGCCTTTGATGTACTGGGGTGTCTATGTAGCTTTCTCAAGAAGAGACGTCACGGCATGATTGGTTTGTGAATTAATATGCTAATTTATGCATGCTATGATATCCCTCCTTTTCTTTATCTTTCAGGCCAATTTTGATAAATTATCGCATTCCTGTATATAACTGTGGCGGTATTTTGGTGACTGATCCAGTAACAACTAACAGGTCCATGAAGCCTACCACCATCTTAAAGGAAGTACTACCAATAAAGAAAATGAAAAAGTTATATTAACCTCCACATGCGCTCTTTCCTGAACCAGGACTTGATCAAATTTTCAAGTGTGATCCGAATTTTGGAAACTAGCAGCTGTGATCACAACTACTAAAACACTCTAATTGAAAATATCTTACGTTGTGCTTGGTGTCACACATAACTGTAGCTTTTATATATTGTCGTTAATACTGTATATTCTGGCGCTGTCACCAGGGTTGTCACCAGACCATTTAAAGAACTGGGTATATATGTGATCATTTTTGCAGGTTGAAGGGTGCCTACAAAAAACACCTGGGGGCCGTTCCACAAAGAGTTACGCACAATCTTAAGTTTGATTCACCATACTTAAGCCAACAGTAAATCATACTTAAGATCGTGCGTAACTCTTTGTGGAACGGGCCCCAGGAATTATAACTCAATTTTGGTTCTGGCTCTGGTGAGTTACTGCATAAACTCCACAAAATGGGATGTAACATGCAGGCACAGAAGGCTGAGCAGCAAACTTCAGTAAGTACTAAAATGAGCAATACTAAAAATTTCATCAAGACTTATGGAACCCAATCCAGACTTAAAAGCATTCACAGTGGGGGCATCCCTTACACTGGGTGGGAGGCAATTCCATTCAGTGAAAATCCTAGGGAACAGTGAATATTTATAACAATCTTTATGGGAGGAAAGTTTCACAAAAGAACTAGATGTATGTGCTCTAGTAGACACACCTCTAGAGGGAACTGACTGGTATGGATCCTTATCAATTGCAACTAATTTATAAATGGACTAATAAATAAGGGTCAATATTTGGGCAGCCCTCCTATGCTCCAGTGATTGCCAGCCAAACTAGATATCATGTCTGTGACGCCGGCCTTTTGTCTAGAGTTTTTACAGGCGAATCTTGCACTACGGCGCTGGACCTCCTCAAGCTAGTTTTTCAAGTCTTTCTGGTAGGGGTCTCAGACAGAGGGGCTTTATTCAAGCCGTGGTTTTATGCGCCACTGCTTTTACCTCGGCTACAACTGTACAAATTTCTCCAAAGCAGGCCAAGGATTTGATTCGCCTTTGAGGTCACTTTATGAACATGATTTGTCTGGCTTAATTTATTATTCATTTCCAACCCCAGGTAAGTATGGTTAACAACCGTTTCCAAAACAGAGTCACCCACTTGATAAGAACGTTCAATCGCTTTCCTTTTATGGGTTATGTGCATAGCGTAGCACTTCGTTTTATTAAATTTCATCTGCCAGCCTTTTTCCCCAAGTACAGAGTTTATCTACATCAGACTGAAGCTCTCTAATGTCATGATCATTTTTAATTTGCCTGTATAAGATACAGTTGTCCACTAAAAGAAGAATTTCAGAAGATATGCCATCTGGAGAAACCTAAGAAATTTATTCAGGTAGGGTAAGAAAATTGTGCCAGGCTGTGATGCTGATACTGATAGCGAGTACCGAGGGGTGATTTTGAGAGCCAGATATAACCCCCCGAGCTGCCCGGTATGGTGTCAACCCTATGTGTACAGCTAGGGCTTGACATGCATGTACAGGGTTAGACATGTGTCATCAGAGTTCAAAAAGTGTCCACAGGGCTTGATATGTGTGTTTTTTAACTAAAAATAAACTCACCACTGCCTTTGTAAGAAGTTGTACATAGCTGTCTATATCTTCTTTGGACTTGTCACCTGCAGTTACTACAGCATGGCTGGGTGACTAATGAAAAAAAAAAATGGTCGAGAAATATTCAACAAATATCTATAAGACTTATTCTTTCATGTCAATATCAGGCTGCAGCTGCCTCAGCTAAGCTGCAGGAGCCACAGACATACTTTAATCTCCCACACACTACAAAAGCAAGATCAATGTTAACCTGCTACTACAGTAGGTGTTAAAACAATGATACGTCTGCAGCTAGTTGCTACAGCTTGGCTGAGACTGCTTTAGATTATTTTGACATGGTAAATATTACTGGCACTTTACTATGTAAAAAGCCTCCCATAGTATTAGGGATAAATATTTGTAGTTGTATAGTATCTACACATGGCATACAACAGTGCATCTCCAAATCTGTTTAAAGAACAACTCAATGAAATGGGCAACCATGGCATAAAATAGCTGGATTCATGCCAATCTTGCTACACATAGTGTTTTTCATAGTAGCTATATTGTAAATTAAAACAATAGCACAGGGCAAAGTGTTTTTGATATGTTAAAGGGAGATATATTCTAAGCATTTTGGTGATATTTTTATCCATTTGCCATGTTCGGCTCTTGAGATATTAGCGACTGAATGTGGGAAATTTTCTACATAGAATAATTCTAAACCAAAAAGGTGTGATTTCATGGATTCACATTGTTGGCCAATGTTGTGTCTTTAATCTACACCACTAATTTCATGCAACTAAACTCTTGACATAATGTACCAAAGGTGTATCCTGAGAAATGGAATTTTCAAAATTTCATGTGCCTAGGGGAAAGATAGCATCCCTTATCAACTCAAGGTTAAAGTAATAGGATAAAAAAAATAAAGAAAAACAAAACACTGCTAACAATGTGAATACATGACTTCACACCTGTTTGCTTCATGGTCACTTTTCATAGAAAATTTGTCAACTTAAAGTGCTAATATATTGAGAACCGAACATGGGAAGTGGATAAAACTTTCATACATTCCCCTTTTTATCATACTGTATCAAACATAAATAAAGCTCTGGGGCCCGTTCCACAAAGAGTTACGCTCAATCTTAAGTATGATTTAGTGTTGACATAAGTGTGGGGAATCAAACTTAAGATTGTGCGTAACTCTTCGTGGAACGGGCCCCTGGACTATTCTTTCAGGTGACAACTTATTATTTATCCCAAATCACTATGACCAAATCTTACAATCAAATGTTCTTGTCCTATGAGTGCTAATCACAACCAGCTTGACTGACTTGAAGAAAACACCCTCGATAGCTCTCATGATGTATAGAATAGAATAGGGCCCAGAAAAAACACCCAAAATTGATTTGTAATATACAAAATAAAAAGTGAAATAGGATCAGGCGACACATGTTTTCAGAAATCAGTGTTTAAAATGTTCAAATTTGAGGAAAGGAATAATTGTAGCTCTTACAGATGCTAGGCGACAGTCTGCATCTGCTGAAATGGGTTGTCGAGAACCATCCCTGCAGAGAATCTCAAAGTCCTCAGACTTGAGTGAAGCTGCCCATGGTTCCTGATTATTTCCATCTGTGTTATCCAATACTGTCTCAGTCTTAATGAATGCTACATCAGCTTCTCGTTCAATCATACACCTGAGGAGAAGAAGAAAATTTTAAAGGCCTCAGGCCTCATCCTCTCACATTAAGCAGTTCCAATTCTTCTTACTTAAGCCCCTCCCAAAAATGTGTGAAATTCATCCTCATCCACACACAATCTCAGTTTATTGCTTTAGGGGGAGTACTGTATACAAGACCCTTGATCATGTGTATAATCAAAACAATCTTAGTACAGTTCATGTTGTGTAAAACAAAAGTTTTGGTACTCTGCATTGTTTGAACTAGCTGTCAATCAAAGAGCTTGGCCACTTGAGAATTTCTGTGGACTATTCAAAAATTGGAGTTTGGGGTGAGAGGATTAGTCCTTTAATATACTTCATTTAATGAAAGAAAAAGAACTGATACATTGACACACTATTACATCTTGCAATCACTGACATATTCTATACTAGAAATAAGTTCAAAATGTTTTTGAAACTCAAAGGTTGATGTTGGGTCTCCTACAGTTTAAATCAAGTGTGCCATTCAAAAACAAACATTACGAACATGCAGAGCTGCCAACCTTGCAAAACAAAAAAAAAATAAGGAACTGAAATGGCCAAAAAGCAGAATTTCCACCAAAAAAAAAAAAAAAAACCAGAATGTTAGAAAACAAAACTTATAACCTTGTACAATAAATGCACAGTATACTATGTTTTGACAAGTTGTGCAATCTGTGCCAAGGTCACAATAATGGGGTCTGGGGAAACTGAGTTCATTCCACTTGTACAGGAATGCACGTGTGGGAGATACCTGGCATCTGCAGTAAAGTGCACATATCACATGTGCAGGATATGTATGGCTTTATGCAGAACTTAGCAGAAGTGAAAACTGCAAACTTATCAATGCATAACTCTATGTAGGGTAAAATGAGCCTGTAATTCAGAATTTTGAAGAAAAAAAAAAACACAATTTGACCAGAAAAAGCAGAATGCCATATTTTTCTCTAAAAAACAGAACTATTCTGAAAAAAAAATGTTTGGCAGCTTTCCAAATGGCTCTAAGCTCTGGAGGTTGTATACTTTGTGAGGTAATTTAATTAAGTCACTTCTACACCATTCAAAACATAGTACTTCATTGTAACACATCCAGGCCAATAACACACTATATTACCACCTATGTACAGTACATGCACTACATAGAATCTAAGATTCTTAGAATGTTGACAATTTAAATTATTAGGAGAGAGGGGATGTCCCTCCATCAAAATAACAGTCCAAATAGTCCTTTCCTCTGCCTGATTACACCTTATCCCTCAAGAAGGTATAAATTGTTTGGTCTAAATGTAAGAGCATCCGCCTCTCACGCGGAAGGCCCGGGTTCGCTTCCCAGGTCGGGTCATACCAAAGACTCTAAAAAAGGAACCTACTGCCGTTGTGCGTGATGCTCCCCATAAGCAATGGAGTAGGGAAAACAATCCAGTGAGCCACAACTGGAAAAAAGGCCGTGGCCAGCTCGACTTGAACCAATAGGTTTGAAACTGGGCCGTTAAACTCTATCTAACTCTTAACTCAAGAATGGAATGAAGCACACAACAATTACACTTGATATAGTCAGGTTTCACATGATTAATAAATTGGCATTACCAGAAATACCTGAATACAAAAAAAGTTATGTAACTTTTGAGGTTAGCTAACAGGTCAGTCAAGCATGTGCTAATTGCTTTACTGTACATGCAAATGTGAACACAAACTGAAAGCATACAGTACTGTACATCACTTGAGGGCACAGCTTAATGAAGTAGTGTAACAGTTTCAGATATCGTTAACACTGCACACCACCTTTGATCTACTGGTGGGGTGTCTATGTTGCATTCTAAAGAAGAGATGAAACAAACTCTAAACATCATACCTGTGGCCCTATAGCTTGTCACCAGTCAGTATGAGAGACAACTTACTACTATTTTCTGCTAATGTCATAACACATTGGATCAGACCTAATGTAGAAACAAGCTTATGAGAGAAATTTGGAAGTAGGCCTTATTTGGTTGTCCCAATGAAAAATTGTCAAACTTTGGCATATGTTGACCCAAGTGACACATAAAACCAAGAGATCTTTGTTTTAATCTAAATTTATAAATGGATTTCATAGCAATTCAGCTTCAGGGTTTAACACATGCTAGCACACAACACTACATTGCCTGTATGTATTTTGTAAGTACTCTATTCAGAAGTTTTACCATTAAAAATCTCAGTCTCTCCAAGATGACTTTCAACTACCTCCCATCCCCTCATAATAACTACGCAGTGCATGACTTGCTAAGGCTACTCTTTACCGTGTACAGTATAGTGGTTAAACAGGTTTTCGCCAACATGGCTGTACAGGACTCTTTCTCCCAATGTGTGTGTGGGGGGGGGGTTGACTTTTTGCCCAACTGCACATCCCACACATAGGAGGCTGCAGTCCCATACAACCATGTTTTTCAAGTCACAATATCATACTAAACAGGATAAGACTTAATTGCTCCAGCTACCCTTTACTGTGTATATTGGTTTAAAAGGGTTACACTTCTGACTTTTGCTAAGTTCAAATAATATTTGAAGACTGCACAAATCAAATGGCTTTTCTAAAACTTTATTGACAGATGTCGATGTGATTTGAAAGTACCACTCTTGTTTATGAACACTTCTGTGATATACAGTGATTACACATCTCTTACCAACTGCTTTTCATAGACTGCACACCTGGTTTAATCAGAATTGGTTGAGAGTAAAGCATGATCATAAGGGACAGAGAAGCTGTCTCAATTTTGATCAAAGTGACTCATCAAGTTGGTTCATGAAATTTAGCATATTTTTCTTCCCATACCAATGACAAATGATCAAACATAGACAATCCCCATACCCTACATACAGATTTTACTGTTTCAGAGTGAGTTCTTAATGGTTCAATCCAGTTTTCAAAAATTTGTGAACAGACACTTTTTACAGTAATTATGCACAAAACAGTAACATACCAGGTCATCACAAAATTCAAAATTTTAACTTTTCTGTAATATAATTGGATATGAAACTTGATTAATCATTCAAATTTTCATGTTTAAGTGATCCATACACTCTCATTAAGTTATTGATATCAACTCAGTGAGCCCCTTTAAGTATGTAGGGATACACTAGTACTGTACATGGAAGGATCTCTTAAACCATGGGAAAACATACCCTTCTAAACTGTTATGAAACTTATATGATACAGAATTCCACTTTAATTTTGAATGTTATGAAATGATTTGCAAAGAACATCAAAGAAAATTCTTGAAATTTAAATCAGTTGATGTAAAAAAGTAAGTTGAGGAAGGGGTAAAGCAGCATCAGGGTTTTCTCTGGGCCTTTTGAATCGCGCCATGGGACATTCAAGCTTTAAAATCAAGGAGGCTGGGACGTTAAAAAAATCGCCTGGTGCCCACTTAATAAAGGTCTTGCTGATGAACCAAAACTTTTGAATCAGAAATTTAGGTGATATAAACCAATGTGATCGCTATCACTAGATCAAAATATTGTATGAATGTGAGTTTCAGTGCTGATATTTTGGCGTCAAGTTACGGAAATTGTGTTAACTAATTTGCCTCAAAAGTGTCACCATTTTGCGCCTAGGGACTTGCATAAGTGAAACAATTACCAAAAAGGGAGGGGGACGCCCTCTCCAGTTATACCTCTCCTCCAGGGCAGCGATTCACCTGCAGAAGCACCAGATGCGCAACTTTTAATTCCAAACCCAGGGAAAACCTGTGCATATTCCCTTTAATCAAACATGAGAAGTCTTTTCTACCTTATCTGTAACAAACAGTAATTTGAAGAGGTGCATGCACAGCAACATGTCAAACCAATAAGAATCTTCCAGCCAGTTGTAGGTGGATCATTTGTCCTTCCTTCCTTCCTGGGCCAGATGGTTTTATCCTTTTATCTATATACCTTTTATAATTTGGCAATCTCAGTGTACTTACAGGGCTCACCTTGGCCATATATTGTACTTTATAGGGATTGTCACAATACGTGTATTCTTTTTCACCCCTGCCGGATGACAGGAAGGAAACTATTAATACCATGATTTTAAAGATTGATATGTGCAGTAATTATACTGTATTGTTCAGCTGTGCTGACTCAGTCATTCCAGGATTTGTTAAAAACTAATGATAAATTCAAAACTTGATCCAATTAGCTCAGGAAGCGTTTCTTATTCCTAATAACCAACTTGAACCAATTTGCCTCTTTCTTACAAAATCAGTGAACTTGTAATAACCACATACTGGTTCCATATCACGTAAAACTGAATCAAGGTTAGAGAATAGACATCATTACCTGATACAGTAGATACAGTACCCAGACCAGAATGACCCAACGTTTTTCCTTTAGCGCATGCTACTTGGTATGTTTGCTCTGCTGACCAACTGACCTGCTTGATAAATACTGTATTTCAGGAAATGTCTGTTTACTTGTAAAGCCATTACTACAATGGATATAGTGATGCAGTGGACAATGTCTCCTGCCCCAGATGGAAGACAGAAAAATAACATCCTGAGGTTGATCAAGCACGGCAAAGTTGGTTCATCAAAAAGATAATGAATAACATTTGTTATAAGTGGAATTGTTTTAAAAAAATTCCTTGACTTTTCCCTGATTAAAAGCACACAGATTTTTTGTTTCCCTTTACTTTACAGGATGGCCATGGGAATAATTTACAATGAAAGGTCAAGTTGACAAATGTGATAGATTGGTCAAACATATTGCTCAATGGCAATGTACTTTTCCATCAAAAAAGGGGAAATCCCATGTGTCTTTGTCCTTGAGAAAATGGTCACAAATTACCATCAATTGTAACAACTTCCTTTATTACAGACCTAGATTCTAAGTTCATAACCTTCGATTCCTGTGTCCCATGGACTTATTGACATACATAATGCTGCAGTCAACTAACCAAAAACAGAGTCTGCTGAAGTGGTGTCAGTGCATTTTTGATTATGCGCTTCTAGTCGCGTACAAGATAGGATGCAAGGGGCAGATATACTGCAAATCCACAGCATGACACATGCAACTGTGACAAACACTTACACATTACATACAAAAGCTTTAGCATATGCTGCTTGCTGAAAAACTTAACGAGGGTTGGAAGTTGTACTGACATCATATAAAACTGGGGTTCAAATTTATACTTTCTAAAAAAAATTTTCAATTTTTAAACACAATCAAACAGTGCAAAGGTATTTGAGCCATTTTTTTCTGGGGAGGGAGGAGGAATGGACTGGGGTCTACTCAAAAATACTAAATAAGGAGATGGCTGCTGCAAAGGCAAACTGCATGACACCCTGTTCTATTTCATAATCATATGACCTACACATACACCCTTAAGCAGGCACTCTTCTGTTTTAAATGAACTGTACATTGAGATAACCCACTTATTTGTATGCCAGTAAGTATGCATGGGCACCCAACCCCATGTAATTATGTCCCTCTATCCAAAAGTATCCTACGGGCATTGGGAAATTATTTCAGTGGAAAATTCTTTGCCAACAATATCTCAACTTGTATCACACTTAATTTCAATAGCTAATCACACAGTGCTGGCTCTCATTCACAGAAATAAAGTTTATCATGTGGAGATGGCCTTTAGCTTGACACTCCCAAATGTGTATATACTTGGCCTTTCTGTAACTTTCCTTAAAATACAGAATGCATTAACTAATGAAAACTTACTTGTTTACAATTTTTAATATTCATGATGGCATGGAAAACAAGCAGAAATTGCTATGGCTAATGACAACATACCCAAATTACTGCTCTCTAGTGAACTGGATGATGTCACCTACTGTACACAATTTGATATCAGTGTGAGTGGGTTCAGGGGCGCAAATCTCTGTTTGAGAGTGGGGGGGCCAAAATGCTTATGATGTGTCCATGCGTACTAAACTGTGCACGCTTGGCGGGCACCGGGAGCGAAGCCCCCGGAAGCTCTTGTGTTCTGGCGTTTCCAAAGCTTCAGAAAAACTGTTTTCGAATAAAAAAAAATGAAAAAAGGTGACCATATTTTTAGGTCTACTCAAATTTTTTTGGGGGGGGGGCCAAATTACGATTTGGCCCCCCCACTTTTTCACTTGAGGGGGCGAAGGCCCCCCTTGCCTCCCCCGGGATTTGCGCCCATGAGTGGGTTTACTATCAGAGCTGTAGAGCAGACAGATATTGTTTTGAACAGTTTTAAAACCTTCAATTCCTATGACTAGGTTCTCCTAAACTAACCTGGTTTGGGAATTTATGAGCCCTAGTTACCTCAACTATAACTACTATATTACACAACGTCCAGGAGCAAACAAAATAAGCTTCTCAGTCTCAGGTGAACATAACCCAAGAGTCCTCCAGCAGATGAGTCTCCCAAGAGGTGGACCATGGCTGCAGAACCTAGGAAGGGGGAAGCAAACCCCTCCACTAACAGTCCATCAAGATTCTATGGCCTTATAAATTGTATGGATTTGTTGCCACAATACTACAGAGAGAAAGAAAAAGAGAGAGAGAGAGAGGGTCTTCTCAAGAGAGAAGACCTCCCATTTCTTGCATATTTTGGTAGATCTGTTACTGTCAATCAGGTAGTCATGATTACAGTAGGTTAGAAGGGAGTTTTATGGCCCAGTTTCCAAAAAATTGGTTCAAGTCAAACCACAGTCTTTTGTACAGTTGTGGGTCACTGGCTTGTTTTCTCTACTCCATTGCTTATGCTGAACAACAAGCACAACTGCAGTAGATTCAGTTTTTAAAGTCTTCTGTATGACCTGGCTAGGACTTGAACTCCTAACCTCCTGACTGCAAGTCTGATGCTCTAATCACTTGACCAGGCAGTCGGTCATCAATAATCACATGTGAAACCTGATTATATCATGTGTGTATGGAGTATGTTTCATTTTCTCTCTGAGAAGATGGGATGTAATCAGGAAGAGAAGAAAGATGCTTCAAAAAGTAAAAAAAACGAAAGGTCCATCATGAGTTTATAAAACCTTGTCTGGGAAAATCAGGTCAGAGCACATTTTATATGAATTCTTAAAATATAGTGAATTGTGACAAGCATAATAAGAAAACACCTCAGATTTCACATTGAGTATGTTTCTAAAGCAAAAGAACAATTTACCCAGATGATAATGAAAAGTCTTACCTAAAAGCACCAGTGTAGCCAGCATAGACATCTCCTGATCTGGAACACAAGTCAGGATCATGACACAGTGCACACAAATTATTAACATTAACTCCAGCTTTAGCAGCCTCCTTAGCACCTGGCAACAACAAATGAACCATAACAGTGTGTAACATGTATTTAGACTAAAGTATCCTGAAAAGGGTCACTACTGACATGAAACAAATATACATCTCAACCACTTGGAGACCAACCCCTCCATGCCATGAAATTGTCCCTTATAGAAATGCACACCTTTAAAGTCCCATTTATGGGCATTTGACTGGCTTTTTGGCAATAAGTTTATTAAGGTGTTTACACCTCCATCACAAAGATGCTTATCAGGCTTGTGTCCCACAAGGGTCTGTTCTTGGACCAATCTTGTTTATCCTTTATACTAAGCCTCTGGCTGATATTTGTTGGAAACATGGTATAAATGCTCAACTGTATGCCGATGACACACAGCTTTATCTGCCCAAAAGTATTTTTGACCCTGAAGATGCCAAGCGCTCTGTCTCTTGAATGAAGATGTGCTTATTGGCCTTAAAGTGGTGGATGGCAGAAAAAAAATTAAGTTATATAAAGATAAGACTGAAGTCTTGATTATTACATCTCCCTATTACAAATATACTAATATGGTTCATTCTATTAATGTTGGTGACACTACTAATGTCCCAACTTTTTCTTTTGCACGCAATATTGGTGTTGTTTTTGATGCTACCCTCGCTCATGCCATATTAATACAGTTTGTAAATTGTCCCACTTTCATTTACAGTAAGGAATATTAGGACTATCAGCAGTGTTCTTACCCGAGCTGAAACTGAAAAACATGTGCATGCCTTTGTTACTTCTAGGTTAGACTTACATGAGTCTCTATTTTCCAGTATTTCTCAGTCTTTGTTAGCCCCCTCCCATGTGTATAAAATATGGCGGCCAGGTTAATTACTGGTGCCCTAAAATACAATTGTGTTCAACCCCTCCCTTTAATGATCTACACTGGCTACCTATTTCCCATCAAATTTAATATAAGATTCTAATGGTTGTTTCTAAGGCTCTAAATGGCTTGCCCCGGATTACATTAAAGACTTGATTGTTCCTTATCCTCATAGTATATCCTCCATTCATATACTGTAGTGTTATAACCTGCTTCATGTACTAGTATACCCTTCATTCATATACTGTAGTGTTATAACCTGCTTCATGTACTAGTATACCCTTCATTCATATACTGTAGTGTTATAACCTGCTTCATGTACTAGTATACCCTTCATTCATATACTGTAGTGTTATAACCTGCTTCATGTACTAGTATACCCTTCATTCATATACTGTAGTGTTAAAACCTGCTTCATGTACTAGTATACCCTTCATTCATATACTGTAGTGTTATAACCTGCTTCATGTACTAGTATATCCTCCATTCATATACTGTAGTGTTGAAACCTGCTTCATGTACTAGTATACCCTTCATTCATATACTGTAGTGTTATAACCTGCTTCATGTACTAGTATATCCTCCATTCATATACTGTAGTGTTATAACCTGCTTCATGTACTAGTATACCGTTCATTCATATACTGTAGTGTTATAACCTGCTTCATGTACTAGTATACCCTTCATTCATATACTGTAGTGTTATAACCTGCTTCATGTACTAGTATACCCTCCATTCATATACTGTAGTGTTATAACCTGCTTCATGTACTAGTATACCCTTCATTCATATACTGTAGTGTTATAACCTGCTTCATGTACTAGTATATCCTCCATTCATATACTGTAGTGTTAAAACCTGCTTCATGTACTAGTATACCCTTCATTCATATACTGTAGTGTTATAACCTGCTTCATGTACTAGTATACCCTTCATTCATATACTGTAGTGTTATAACCTGCTTCATGTACTAGTATACCCTTCATTCATATACTGTAGTGTTATAACCTGCTTCATGTACTAGTATATCCTCCATTCATATACTGTAGTGTTAAAACCTGCTTCATGTCCTAGTATACCCTTCATTCATATACTGTAGTGTTATAACCTGCTTCATGTACTAGTATATCCTCCATTCATATACTGTAGTGTTATAACCTGCTTCATGTACTAGTATATCCTCCATTCATATACTGTAGTGTTATAACCTGCTTCATGTACTAGTATATCCTCCATTCATATACTGTAGTGTTAAAACCTGCTTCATGTACTAGTATACCCTTCATTCATATACTGTAGTGTTATAACCTGCTTCATGTACTAGTATATCCTCCATTCATATACTGTAGTGTTAAAACCTGCTTCATGTACTAGTATACCCTTCATTCATATACTGTAGTGTTATAACCTGCTTCATGTACTAGTATATCCTCCATTCATATACTGTAGTGTTATAACCTGCTTCATGTACTAGTATATCCTCCATTCATATACTGTAGTGTTATAACCTGCTTCATGTACTAGTATACCCTTCATTCATATACTGTAGTGTTATAACCTGCTTCATGTACTAGTATATCCTCCATTCATATACTGTAGTGTTATAACCTGCTTCATGTACTAGTATATCCTCCATTCATATACTGTAGTGTTATAACCTGCTTCATGTACTAGTATATCCTCCATTCATATACTGTAGTGTTAAAACCTGCTTCATGTACTAGTATACCCTTCATTCATATACTGTAGTGTTATAACCTGCTTCATGTACTAGTATATCCTCCATTCATATACTGTAGTGTTAAAACCTGCTTCATGTACTAGTATACCCTTCATTCATATACTGTAGTGTTATAACCTGCTTCATGTACTAGTATATCCTCCATTCATATACTGTAGTGTTATAACCTGCTTCATGTACTAGTATATCCTCCATTCATATACTGTAGTGTTATAACCTGCTTCATGTACTAGTATACCCTTCATTCATATACTGTAGTGTTATAACCTGCTTCATGTACTAGTATATCCTCCATTCATAAACTGTAGTGTTATAACCTGCTTCATGTACTAGTATATCCTCCATTCATATACTGTAGTGTTATAACCTGCTTCATGTACTAGTATACCCTTCATTCATATACTGTAGTGTTATAACCTGCTTCATGTACTAGTATATCCTTCATTCATATACTGTAGTATTATAACCTGCTTCATGACCCCTTTACTACAATTAAAGCTGATGACTGTGCCTGTGCCTGTGCCTTTTTTTTTTGTGCTGCTCCATTTCTTTGGAACAGTCTTCCAGCTGCATTAAAGTGCTCACCCAGTTTACTCTGTTTTAAGACTAAGCTTAAGTCATACTTATTTAATGAGGTGTTCTCTATGTAAAGTGCTGTTGAAAATATTATGATAGTGGTGCTATATTAAGTCATTATTATTTATTACTTATCATTATTATTAGGATTATTGTGTACACATCACAACCACAGCTACATATGGTTGCTGTTTATATTGTTGGGCAAATATAATTGGCTTAGAGAGATAAGACCTTGAAATATGGGTACAGTTAATACTGGTCAGAGGAGAGAAAATAAACATTACATGCAACTTTGCACATTTTCTGTCAAAATCCATAAGGGGCATTTGCTTGCCATGTCAAGTACTTATCAGCAGGTTGGCATGTAATACCTCGACAATCTGTGTCCACCATTAAATGCTGTGTTCTAGAGTACCAATTATACTGACTGGTTATTAATTGAACTCTGCATTCTGCTTGGGTAAACACTGAACAATTTTTCTGGAAACACAAACTGTTATGATATGCAGAAATCATTAGTAAACCAGGACAGGCACATACATTTCTGCATACGTGCACTTTTCTGATTGGTTTTATTTGCATGCTTTGCCTTGTAATGTAAAGTATGCATGTCAACATGCACGCATCACCCAGTAAGACATGCCTCACATGCTATACTCTTGCAAACAAAGTGCTTTGGCCTGCACGCATTTTGCACCCAGATCTAGAATACAAAGATATTAGCACCCTTTACTCATTAAGTTTATGAGATGTAATATGACAGTGTGAGCACCACATGCACTAGGCCAACTACAAGGCAAAATATTTGAGAAAATAGACCCTGAAAGAACATTTTTTTTCGGAGGTAGAAAAGAAATAAAACGCACTTGTCTGATTATTGTTGGATGAATAAACCATCTCAACTCCAAATTTGAAAGAGATAATGGATGAAATGATACTGAGTCTGTTGTCTGCAAACAATACTCTGACAAATGCACCCTATTCCTTAATTCGTCTGTTGATATTATTTTCTCTTCACATCTATTAGCAAAGGGCACTGGGAGAAGGTTGTTACTGTGATGCTGCATGTTGGGGCTGGGACTTGGGTGTCATTGGCTGGGAGTAGGGTATTTAAATTGGGGGATGGGAGTTGTAACAGATGGATGAAGGCAGGTTGGAAGGATGTACCTTAAAAGAAAATAGTTTTGTTTCACTGTGAATTTACACTCTTTCCTTTCATGGAGACTTTCAATTCTGAATAATCCAAAAAGGGCTTCCTTGACATTGGTGTATTTTCTATCACACAATTTGCTGCTTGTAATGAGCTATAAAGTTGTGTGTTACAGCATATTTGTGCAGACTGTACATAAATGTTTTATTGACCAGTGTGCGGACTAAAATACACAAAGTATGTTGTCAAAAGCATTAGCACAGTATAAACTACCAAGCAGGCCACTTCAATAGGCCTTAAGACCTTTATAGAGTAGTACAGTAGATTTAAATAAATTGCAGAATCTACAATTTCAGTTGATAAAGTGTACAGTGGAACAAAGCAGCAATTTGTCAGAAAGTTCTACTGTACACAAATGCACCATTTAAAGGTACTGCAGTCAGCTTAGAACAAGTTTTCTTACCAGGAACACAACTCAAATTAAAAAATTGAGATGCTGACTCTAGACTGTTCTTACATCCAACTGAAGGCATCTTGCCCTCCTCCAGGAGAAAACCAACAGGAATGTTCCATCCAGCAGTACGTCGATGTCCAGTATGGCAGGTGGTTTTGTCCATCAGGTTGTTGATGTTTACATCAGTGTTGGATTTCCTCACTACTGCAAGAGCATTGTAGCCTTTCTTTCCTTCATGTACATATAAAAAAAAAAAAAAAAACGGATGATGTAGTTAGCCCAGATATTTGTTCTTCTGAACCTTAGATCTAGTTAACTTTCTACCGAGAGAGGTTTTGATTTAGTGGCCCTTCCGTCTAGAGATTTTGCAATTTAGTGAACTTTCCATTACCCAGCAAGTCTTCAATATACAGTTGTGGACCTTCTATCTACTGAAAGTTCAAGATTTTTTTAACCTATCTAATGAGTCTTTGATTCAGTGAACCTTTTCTGAAGGATTTAGTGAACGTTCATTGAAGTGAACCTTTGATTTAAGTAAGCTTTCAGTCTGCTGAACCTGCACTTTGATGAACCTTCCATCTAGTGTACCTTGTATTATGGGAACCTTTGAATTAGCAAACTTTAAAACTGGTGAATGTTCCATCTGAAAGTCACCCTTCCTTTTGAAAGGAAGATCATTCAAATACATGGAGCCTCAAACTGCATGCAGGGGAGCAATTTGTTTTTGAAATTTTGATTTAGCAGTTTTGCTAATCATTATTCAACTTTCATTAGCAATCCCAAGAAATGATTAGCAAATTTTTATATTGACATTTTCTCATTGTCTGTATTTTTCCCCATCTTGTAAACTACAGAATCAAAGACTGAAGGGTAGGTCTGTTATTTCAGGTAATTAAACACCATGCGTTATGCCTCCATACCACCAATTATCACGTATGCAGTGTAACTACACTCAGGCCAAAAATTATCCTAGATGTCTCCAAGGCAATTCCTGTAAAGAAAATGCTCTGGAGACAGCAGCTCTAGACGACATTTTATGGGATCTCCTCAGCAGTTTTCCAAATGTTTTGCTTTTTATTTGAAAATGTTTGTTATGTTTGTCAATTCAATGACCAAATGAGGCCTTGAAAATAAATTTTCTGTCAGTCTTCATAAATAGCAATGTAATTCCCTCATTGGATTGATTTGTACCCACTCTTAGAAAGCCTAACAAAATGCATCCCCTTTATCCCATTAATACAGTAGTCCTGCCAAGTGCCATTTTACTCAGGATGAACAGGGGCAGTAGTATGACAGATGAAAGCAACCAATTTGAGAACAGTGTCATCTTTTATTGACATTAATCAGATGCAACTATCCTTAATCCTCCTCATAACTGCCCTGATTGTCACTCGGTGATTCTCCCTTTTTGCTGATTTCCCTCACCTAAAATTAGGCCACCTTTTACTTGTAATGACATACTGACTACCAATTAATCTGCCCAAACCCATTATATTTTATGAATCAAAACTCCACCTTCTACACAGGATAACCAAGCAGAGTAGTTGCCAATGTGCAGAATCAAGCTCATCCTCTGCCTTAAAGCCTGAGATTCACAAAAAATATTTCAAAACATTTCACCCCGTTTAACCTGATACAGTAAAAAAAAAAAGAGTCTTCAGCCTGATTAATTTAGTAGCTTTTAAATCTTATGATAATCAGCAAGTTTTGAGTCTCCTTAAAGCCTTTTCAAAGTTGTTGAAAACGTGAACCTATGGTCTCCTCAGTGTTGCTTAAAATTTGACTTCAAGACACAGTAGTGCACTGTACTAGAACTCTTAACTGCACATCAGGTACAGTATTTCCTTCTCAGAGTAGCCAGCCCAAAACATGAAAACCTGATAGGCATACAAAATTATCTAGATGACATTCTCTTCAATAAATAGTTTCACGGCATGTGTAAAATACTCAAATTATAAAGCTCTGCCTAATATTTTTAAAAACTCTACTTCAGCAATTTCCTTGTACAATATGTTTTCCTTCAGAGTTGCTTGCTTCGGCTCCTGAGCTATCCGAACAAGCTTTTAATCTAAGTTTTTTGAACCTTCAGTAGCCTAGTCTCGTGGGCAGACTTGCATTGATAGGCAGTTGCTGTTTTTAAATGAGCTGTGGCTTGGTGCTAGGCTGGTCTGAATGTGATAGAACTGTACGGCACAGAATCTTGAGTAACTGTATGCAACATGAACAAAAGCATGAAATATTTGTGCAGTAATCTTATAATTTCAAAACATGTTTAAGGCCTAAAGTGGTCACTCCTTCCCGAAGTTTAAAACATAATGATTTGAGAATGTAGAGAATGCTTGACTGAGAGTAATGTAAAGATTGGTCAATGTTAAAAATCTGCAGTTGAATACCAAAATACTGCAAAACCTAGTTCTTTCTGCAGCTTTTGCTGTTCATGCCATTGACTTTTTCCCTGTAACAGAAGTAGGAAACAATGCATCTCCTAGCTGCAGAGCCAGTTTATGTGTTACTGTAGAACTTTTGAAAGCGGAGAATTTTGGTGGTCTTATTTAGAAACAAGCATGATAGTTTTTCAGAGTACGTATGGGACTCATTTTTCTGTATTGTGTGATTTTCAAAATTTCCAATTGCTGTTATATTTTCCCCTAACATATTATTTTCTTCTGTGAACATTCAAAATGACACAAGACCTGATGAGATTTTGCATCACAGATAGTATTCAAGATCAAAATGAGTAAATGACCTATCACAATGAACAAATTTTCTTCATTTTTGCATTCGAATTGCGATACGAACTCAAACTCCCTCCCTTCATGCACATTTATGCCAAACAAACTGGGTATGCAAATAGGGAGATGACACAAAATTCTACCTTATCATTTCAATTAGTTCTAAGTTACTTCCTAATGACTAAATAAAGCAGACTTTAAACAGTTCTCTTATCATCCACACATCCTGTACCAGCTACACATTGACCTACTGTACTGTGCAAGGTCACTTTGAAGTGTGTACTGTACATGTACACTAATGTTAGCTACTGTACCCTTGAAAAGTGCGATGGCCTTCCTAGTGATGGCTGATGCAGTTTATCTCAGGTTAAAATTTACTGTATCAGTACAGACTACAATCATACACTTGCTTTGAGAAAATTGTTCACAACTTCATTTTGCAACACAAAACCTTAATGCCTTATGTGGTTGACTTAAGCCCACTGATGCACTGGCTAAAAAAGGCCTGATCCTCAACCTTGTGTGTTGGTGTTTACCTCTCTTTTAAGAATTTATTTTATAAAAATTTCAGTACACTCAAATGCACTTATATGTGCAACATTAAGCACCATTTTATTTCATTTGAAGTCAAGTTTCTTGTTCCATCAATTGGCTTATAGGATGGAGTCATTTTCAGAATTCAATTGGGAGAGGGGTTATACCCCCTGTCCCCATACCTTGAGGAAACTCAAATTTTTGAAGACTTGTGGCTGGTGCAGTTGTTTGTTTCCCATCTGTTTAGCAGATGTGCGCATGTACAAACTCTCGCCCCCCCTCGGCTACATCTATCTGTCACAAATAATGCATTCAAAGCAACAGAATATCCAATTTTTACTGGAGCAGTATAGTACTTGTAATCCCTGCTATGTACTCAGGACTTGGAAAATTTCTTGCATAGTAACTGGATTGTTGTCTGAATGAATTAAAATTAGAAATAATTGAACAAGGAAAATATGCTTGAACATTATTATTTTAACCCTGGCGCTCTCTGAGATGGAAACTACTGAAGCTTAACTTGAAGATCGTTCCCTGTGAATACAAGGGATGTACAGCCCAATAGCCCAAACATGGTGTTACGGTATTAGTTGCAGGTGACTTTCAACATGCATGGTCAACATGATGATTATCATCTTTATTCAGTTCAACCCTGACTTAGGATGCCCAGTTGGACAGGCACAGTACTGCTGAGCATAAATGGTGTCTCATTGTCCAAGCCATTAGACACTTGATGCCCTTCAAGTTGGACACCCAATTTTTGGCAAGCCTTGGTGTTGTAAAGGCAACAGAACACAAGGAACTACAGTACTGGTAATATACCTACAGTAAGTCATGTAAGTAAATACAAATAGCTAATGAACAACACGTCCATCCTAGCAAATAACCATTAGGAGGTGATTATAAAAATTCCTGTCACAACAGGGTCTTTAATTAGCCACATGCAGCGTCTCCCCCTCTGCGGCTTAATCCCGAGAGTTAGAAATGCTTATCCATACTTAATCAATTGAGCAAACAAGCTACAAATGAGTTCCTGTTGACTACAACTTTAGGGCCACCGATTTTCTGCGATCACTGAAGTTGTAATGGAATCGCAAAATTTGATTTTTTCAAGGAAAATCACGGAACTTCAAGAATCATTTTAAATTAGTGTTCGACCGATTATGCTATAATCAGTAATACCAGATTGCCAATTATTTAATTTAACAGTTAATCGGCCCAATGCTGATTACTGATAATTAGAAAGAGGGAAGTCATATGTTTGTCACTTTAGTACACGCCCCTTGCTTCTTGCATATCATATTACCATAACCAGTTCAGGATGGAAAATATTGGGAATAGTTCCGTTCCGAACAGCATATCATTTTTGTAGGCGAAATATTTTCACTTCAAAAGTGGAGATACAAATCAACCCTTAATGATACTGTACAATTGTTTGCAGTTGATGTCACATGCCCTTTGATAATTTAGTTCTAAGGCCAACATCATGCCATGTCTACGTTTCATCCCCCAATCATGTCAGAACATTGCATTCTTCTACTGTAGTACTGGGTTGTATTTGAGTTCATGTACTGTGCAGTAGCTACTCTCTCTGTTTAACAATCTCCATGTAGAGCATCCAAAACTTACGTCTTGTTTAAAAAGAATCTGCAACTGAAATGCACTTTAGTTGGATCCCTGCTAATCCATGTACGCTGAGATTTGTGATGCCTTTTCTCGGTGAATTTAGCACGGGGCTCACCCGGCTTCGCAAGCGCGATCGTCGTAACACAAACTCAATGGGAAAACTTGTCCTGGGACCAAGTATTTTCACACACTAAATCACATAGGCGAAGGCGCGAGTTGTGATATTGGCTGCCAAGGATCAATGCAATTGAACCAATCACAAAGCAGGGACCAATTTAAATTTTGCAATGGATCTTATGCAGATGATGTCACCGAGCAAAATATGATGCCTTGTTTGGCAGTAAAAACGGACACGCACACAAGTCTAGTGCATGTGTGGGCCAAGAAGTTTGCTGCAAGAGACTACGTGCATTACTCTTTTCGTTTGCAATGACGTCGTATGACAACATTGCTTAAGTCTGTAAATAGCATTGCAAGATAATTACCACCGAACATCACAAGATTCTAGGTGCTAAGTGTACAAAATGTGCACAGATATGTATGCAAAACTTGGGGATTTGAAAAAACGGCGAAACACTGCAGCTAGATAGTCTGTACTACGTGTTTTGTGCAGAACAGTATTACAGCAACTTAGGCGGTGCTTTCTGCGAGACAGCAAGGAATACACCTTGAATGCACTTCTAAATCGAATTCCAGGTACTGTAGTACTACCGGGTTATTGTGGAAAATATTAAACGATCATTCCCATGGCAGGGGTAAAATTTATACATTTGTGATTATCAATGCATCCCATTTTGGCGGGAAGTTAAAGGACTCAGTATTTACGGGAATTTTAAAGAAATTAAGAGCAAGTTTCAAGTATATTTAGCCCCTTTTCCAGTTCGTAAATAATCACAAAACGGAAAATCACGGATTTAACAATTTGCTTGCATGGATTTTCACGGAATTTGGAAATGCTAAAACGGAAATTGAATCTTTTTTTCACAGAAAATCGGTGGCCCTACAACTTTCATATCAACTAACAAGTTGCCAGAGCCACTTGCTGCTATTATCAATTGAGTTTATTGTATTGAGAGATATGCACAACTGCACAACCTTTCAAAATTTGAATTGATTACCATTCAATATATGAACATACTGTAGCTGTTGTCCTTGTGGGTAACTGCCCTTTAATGATGTATTCCATAGCAAACTACTTCAAACAAGCTTGTTGTAAAACACCTACCATCTGCATATATTTCTTCCATGATTGGTAGAAGGTCATAGAGCTTGCCACCAGTAAACACATCCCCACCGTCCAAGGTCATCAGGTCAGCCCTCCCATTGGCAATACTGGACATGCAGGCCTGTAAATGAAAATATATTTTTAACACTTTTACTTAATCTGGGCATGCACTAAATCTACAAAGACTGACATTGCAAATCACAGCTAAAAATTTTGTAACATAAAGCTCAGAACTGCGAAATTTTACACAAAGCTGTACACACTTAATGATTTTCAAAGTACCAGCAAAATTTCTAGCACATATGCTAGAGCTAAAGTAAACTATTCAAATACTGTACAGCTTATTGTATGGGCCGGCAAAGTGTACAATTTGAAACCAACGGATGTGGATGAAATTTAAACACCTCGGGAAGATGGGAAGGCTTCCCTTATACAAGTTTAACTATGCAAAATACATGTACAGAGTGCGGGAATTGCATGTTTCATGTACAGAAAGGCATAAACATACAATCTGCATACATACATACATGTATGCCCTACACATGCTATTCCCACACAATTTACAAATTTACATTCATGCATCCAGGGAGCATATGTACAGTATTTATTTAAGCATGTATTCAAATACATGCCTACAAACATGTTCTAATCAGTGGCGTAGCTAAGATTTTTTCCAGGGGGGGGCAAAGGTATGAAATTTCCCCAAAACTTTTCCCCGTCAATGTGTATGTATTTCATATAAAATATGCAAACTTACAAGTATAACAACATTACATGTCATTTTGTAATATTACCTGCATTTTAATCTTAAAGTATAACATAGAGCAATCGGTAATAACAAAGAATATTTTGGTAAACAATATCTGGTTTATTTGTGTGTAATAAAGCAGTGGCATACGCAGGATTTCTCTCAAGGGGGAGGGGCATGCAGTATGGTCTAAGGTGAGGGGTGTCCGGATTTTTTTTGACGTTTTCAAGGAGCCTACACGCAAAATGGTGCAAGATTTTCAACTTTGACAGGAACAGTGTTAAAAGTTGAATCGTGGTGGTTTATGAGGGTAAAACTGAAACTTTTGTGTCTTTACATGCACTCTTATGCCATTTATGACCTTACGAAGTAAAACTTGTCATTAAATTTGCACACTTTTAGAAGTCCAAATAAAAGAGCATTGATCGGTATTTGTGGTTTTTGTTGCCCACAAAATGTTGTTATTTTCTCATAAAGATTATCTAAGCAGAGCGCCACCATAAGTTGGCGGAGAGCGTATAGAAAATTTGGAAAAATCAGACCCCTTAGATAGCCGGAAATAGCATTTTCCAGGCTAATACGAAGAATCTAGCCAGTCGCTTTCTTCTTTTGTCGTTTGCAATAAAATGCTCACTTCAAAATATGTTCCCAAACTGCAAAGTGATCATAGAGTTAAGAACTAATTTTACTCCAAGTATGTAATTTTGCCCAAAAGACCGAGCGAAGCGCCACCATTGGTTGGCGCGGAGCGTAAAGAAAATTTCGAAAAGTCAGACCCCTCAGATGGTCAAAATAGCGTATTTATGCTTGTAAAGAGAATCTAAACATGACATCTTTTTTATCAATGCCACCAGTGGGAAACAGAGTCTACCTTTTTAAGTAAAAATTGGAATGTGACAGCATTTGCCTAGGTCTATTTGTAGAAATTAAAAAAATTGGCATCACTGAAAAACCTTGCAGGGCAATCCTTCCCCTTTGAAAAATTTTGAAGAATTGGGTGTCCTTATAAGCAATCTGGTGCCACATATGCTATCTTTTGAAGTAAAATCTGTGTTAATAAAGTTAGACTACGTATTTTTAAGAACAAAGAAAAAATGGCATCTGTGAGGGGGGCATGGCCCAATGGTCTCCCCTTCGCACGCCACTAAGGAGGCCTAACAGTGGCTCGATCACACAGGATATCCTGTGATAAAAGCAGTCTGTTATGTGTAGAAGGCTACAAGGTACTCATTGTCCATTTATTGTTACACTCAAAGTGCAGCAGAAAGCTATTTTCCCTAACTAGCTTGTAAGTCTCCAAGGATAAGGCTAAGTAACAAAATCTAAGTGTGCCAACGGATCCCGTTAATTCTAATTTCTAGATTAACTTTAAGTTTATCGTTGGCCATGGATTGTTTCAGCCCGATCCATCGTTATGTACACAGAGTAAAATCGTACAGCTACTGCTAGCTTGTAGAAGAACATAACAACCATGGGGTCTACGGTAGTGACTTGTCAGTTTTCACATCCTTTTACTGATGAATTCACAAAGTATCACCTGAATAACAGCTTTCTGTGCACTGAAATGCACTGATCATAACCCCCGTGCGTATACAAGCACAAGAGAACATTCAATCTGTTACGCAAAGAGGACATTTCTGTGGAACGCGAATTGGGCCGGTTCATGCGACACTGACGAAATCTGAGTTAATCTGTTGCATGAAAATACGAATTATGTATGAGAAATGTCTCGCAATTTCTTATTCTAACAAAAATTGAGAAATTTTTGTAATAATAAGAATATTCATCAAATTTCCCCATTTTCATCAAGTTTCCCCAAAAATTTTTCCAGGGGGGGCAACTTGCCCCCCCCTGCCCCCCCCAGTTGCTACGCCACTGGTTCTAACCATTTAATATAGCCAGTGTAAGCATGTAAAGGTATCAATTTGGTCATGTGACCTTACTTCAAAGCATGTATTTGGACATAGATATTTTTCTGAGTGCTTGTAGAGCATGTATTTTGGACATTAAAGCATGTTTTCAGACAGTTGTTTGTCAAGGATTCAGCCAGCCAATTAAATTCCTTTATTTACCACAATGGGTCAAAAGAACAAGCTCTTCTGTTGGCTATGTATAAATTTTCAGTTGGAGGTTCAGTTTGAAATCAGCTGTGCAGCCATTTTGCTACCCCTGTACAGTACTGCCCATACAGTAGCTGCTGGAAGAACAACAGAGCTACAGTTACAGTAGTATATAGACTTACAGTAAGTTGCACAAAGTTTGTGACTGCAGGCAAAACATGCAGGTGAATATATTTGACAACAGGCAATCCTTTCCTTATTTTATATGCCTGTCAAATTAAATGCCTAATATTGTGAAGGTATTATCTAGCTGATCATTAATAATCTCTTAGTTTCTATATGATTGGCTAAATAAATGCTGTCATTAACATATGTTGAATAAATTGACTCTTGCAGGGATGATTATTATGTTAGTATGGTGCACTAATGCACCATAGCTAAGTTAACTGAATAAAAATTACAAGAATTGCATTGCATAATCATAGTTTTTCATTACATTCCTTTAATAATGCATGGTTATACCTTTACATTTACAAAAGCACATATGACCTGATGCATTCCAGGCCTCAATTTACAGAAAAATTTATGGTTGTCCTTCGGGCAACCATGTCAGTACATGTACTTTTAGTTGTCCGCAAACAAATCTGGTTGACCGAAACATTTTTGGCACAATTACAAAACAGTTATTGTGTTTATTTGTATTGTTAGTCTCAAAAAATAAAAAGAGATGATTTTTGAGAAACAAAAACACTTGGAAATCTGAAATATTGCATGACAGAAAAAGTCGAAAGCGCTGATCAGCCAGCAGTATACTTTTTCAATCAGATAAAGCAAGCTGCTGTATAATTCATTGTGAGAGAAAAATGGTTGTCCATCAGACAACCAACCTTTAACTTTTGGTTGTCTATATGGAATTTCAGTTGTCCCGGACAATCGGACAACCGCGAAAAAATCGAGCCCTGCATTCTGATTCTATCTTATTCATTCTGAAAATATAAATACCTGTAATTTTCTAGCACAGTTCATCTTGTCCCATGTATACAGTACAGGTACTGGAAAAAATTTTGCGCTTCCTCGGATAAGCCCACCCGCTCGATTCCCACCCCACCCTGATTAATTCAAAGACGTGCTTGAATGGACGTGAGGTTTCAAATTCAGGGCAACAGACCTACCCTAAGTATGCACATGAATATGTAACACATGCTTTGAGCATGTTGCTGGAGCATGTAGGCTGACACATTTACATGTATGTATTGTTTCAAAATCAGCACACGTACAACATGATTAACAGTACACCTACATGCATTTTAAGGGATGGAACATTTCCATGCATTATAAGCATGTAGGGCCTATTGCTAGAGCATGTAGACTGGTCCATTCACATGCATACCTTAAGCATGCACATGAATATATGTAGCACATGCTTTGAGCATGTACAAACTGGAGCATGTAGGTCGACCCATTTACATGTATGTATTGTTTCAAAATCCACGCACATAACATGATCAACAAAACATGTATGCATGTTAAGGGCTGGAAAATTTACATGCTTTAAGCATGTAGGGCCCACTTGCTAGAGCATGTAAACTGGTCCATGCATGTGCATGTCTTTTTTCATGCTTGCTTTAAGCATGCAATATTGCATGTAGGGTGGCCCATTTTCATATATTGTTTCAAAAAACATGCTCAGCCAACAACTTCAACTTGAACTCATTTTTCAGACTTTCCATTTGCCAAAACTTGTCAAAAATGAACAGTTATGCATATATTTTGAAGGGCACAATAGTAGCAGGCCCATAAAATAATTGCTTTGAAACAACAGAGCATCACAAAGTTCTTCTTAATAATCTTACAGTACAGTAGCTTGTAGTTTAGGATTTAAATTGTACAGAATAAGGGTGAAACAAGAACTTATTACAGTTAATAATTAGTATAGTTAATAAGTTACAGTAAATTTCACAATTGATTGATAAAATTATGGTCATCTGCATATACTGTGGTAAGTCAGCTAGGCCCACATATACATGTATCTTTCCAACTTGACATCAATCAAAGGGCAAGTTCATTACATGAAATAGCCATTACTTAAACTGCCTACCACTAAATGGATTAAAAACTGATTTTGGGTGATAAGTTAGGTTTTTACTTGATGTTAACATCCTCAGTTTATAGTCACTTTGATGCTTAAAGGGTTTCAGGTCATATTTTTATTGATTTTAGGGTTGGAGTGGCTAAAACAATAGGTGTGTACATCAAGTGAAAACCTTACTCACATGCCCAAAAGTCAGGTTTTATACTGTTTAGTGGTGGGCAGTTTTAGTAAGGGCTATATCATGTAATCGGTTTACTGTGATATAAGAATTCTAATTTCCCCAAAGTTACATACATTACGAACTCATCTGCTTAGAGATCCAAACCCTGTCCACACCTTTTTGCTTCAGTGAACGAAGGTCAACAAAAACCAGATGAGAAATTGCTCTACTGCTTGCCTTTCACACCTCACAAACAGTGACACATCTGGCTGGTATTATTCAGCCTTTGTTCACATCTTCCTCTAGCTGCCTCTTATCAAGCTTGTGGTTTCTTGGAGCTTGCTTGAATGAGTTAAGCAGGAAGTCGGGTAAAATTTGATTACCCCACCAAACCTCCTTTTTGGTGGGGACACGGGTGAAATATCTAATAGGGTAAGAAATTCCTCATGAACTGAGCATTTGCTACCAAATCCAATTAAATTTGGTTTCTGTGAACATGGCTGATTTATTCTCAGTGATATGAACCCTTCCTTGGGTAATAAAAGGCTTCCTGTTCATAATTTAAACAAAAGATTTAACTCTGCAATCACTGGACACTTTAGTGGCGTAAAAGGCTGTGTAATCAACTGGAAAAAGTTCCTTACAGGCCAGGGCTTAAGTGCTATTCTAGAAGTGATAGTGGTTTCTTAAAACAAATAAATGAACAGAAAAGAGGATTTTATTACACAAACTGGACCTCTTCTTTGCCTGAAGTCATAATGAAATCTACTTTAAGGTGATGAGTAGGTGTGCCTCCTGTATGAACCTGCAAATTCATACTGTATTTAACAAACTGTCCTGTACAGGCCTACTGTAGGCCTATATATATATATGAAGCTTGATGATAAATCATGATGTCTACATAAACAATACACGGGTCAGGCTGCTGTGCATTTACAAGCTGACTGATTGGATGCAGGAGCTTTAAGTGTACAGTTCAAGCTCATGTCTTCCAAGACTGCAGTGTATATGTGCTACATACTTCACTCTAGCCTTGCACCTTTTATCATGAGATGTGACCTCCAGTTCTTGGTGCCTCAAGATGCCTACATGGACAAAGTAATACAGTATACTGTATGAACACTTACATGCAGTATGGCAAGTACTACACAGCAATGAAAATCAAATATAAAGTATACTTCTAGTATGCACAGCAATTGTGTTGCATTACAACTTATAGTAACTTAGGCAAATACAAATCATGTATATACAAAATACCTGATGGGAGTCTTCATTGACACATGTAATGGCTGGGACAAGTCCTTCTTCAGCAAATTTTGTTTTCATGGATGCACACTTGTTCGCTTCTAAGGATGATATTGTACACCATCTTGCCTCATCAGCTACAAGAACATGAACCAAACAGAATAAGAAAAAAAAAAAAATAAAAAAATATCTATACACAATTACTGTTCAATGATTATCACATGGCTCTTTATTAAACTTAATTTCACTAGCTGGTATGGTCCATGTTACTTTAATAAAACCATGCATAAAGAAGGCCTGCATGTACAGTATTTTATTGAACACAACCAGCGGGCAAACTACAGTACATGAAAATTTTCCGTCCCAGTGCCAAATTATTAAGCTTAAAGGGCAAACTCTTGCTGGTAGGTGACCAACTAGGGAACAAGGTCCAGAAACTGTGAGATTTTAGCATACTGTACTGTACAGTATCTTTACAGTACTGTAGCTATGGATGAAAAATTAAAAACTATGGGTGAAAATTGCTGTAAACTTAACAGACTTGGGGTAATCATAATCAGTAATCGTAACTGATTGCAATCGATTACACATTTTGAAGTAGTTGTAATTATCGCAATCGATTACTTTTGTGAAAATCGCAAAGTAATTGCAATCGTAATCGATTACAATGGCTAAGTAATCGCAATTGTGGTTTCATTTCTGATTACCCTGAACTTTGAAGTTGAATTGAACAAAGAAGTAAAGTTACTAAAGAATTTTTTCAGTACTTGGTTCTTCTGTTGGAATGACAAAATTTAATTGTCCCTCTTTCTTGAATGTTGCAGCTTAGAATGAGTGAGAAGTTCATGGGTTCAATAATCTCTACTCTGGGAGGACTTGGTTCTGTCCAGGCTTATCTAGAGCAATGTCTATGTCCTTTTTCCAGTTGTGGGCACAGATGTGGGTTGTTTTGCCTACTACATTGTTTATGTTGAAAGAAAATGTAATCACGATTGCAATCATGATTACTTTGCAATGTAATTGCAATTGTAATCAATTACTTTCAATTTTAGCTGTAATTGTAATCATAATCGCAATCGTAAAACATGAAGTAGTTGCAATCGTAATCGATTACGTTGAGATGTAATAGCCCCAAGCCTGAAACTTACGTAACCTTTAACTGGCCTAACATGGGGGAAGGGGGCATGGGGGGAGGAGCAAGGGCAAAATTTAAGGGGGGAAATGTCCCTTCTAGCCCCCACACCCCTAGTGCTGCTGCACTACAGTCCTTGCTACAAACCAAATTTCCTTCCATTGTGAGGAAATTTTACACCCTTCCTTGGAAAATATTTTTTCTCAGCCATGTTGCTTACCACCCATACCTTCAAACAACATATATATTTCAAAGCCTCCACAAAATGGGTTCCCATAGGTTACTGTTTGCAGACAAGCACAGACTGCTAGTTGTTGATGGCCGGCGATTGAAATAGTTTGCCAAAGTGGCATAAATAGGTGATATAAATTCAACACATAGAAATAATTAGTCAGGAAACCCATATTGCACAGCTGTTCAAGATTTTAAGACTGCATGTTCCGTTTCATCAAGATGTCTTGCTGACAACCTTATTCCCTCCAAATTGGGAAAATAGAGAATGATGTTTTAAAGGATATTGAATGCAAATTTATGTAAATGCTATGGGCCATAATCTTTCAATGTCTGCACATATTCTTACCCCAAATGAGTGACATTTACAGTTAAAAGTGTATTTAACGTTCTTTTTAAAAAATTTAGTGGAATCATCCTTAAAAGCATAAAATGCCTGAGTACTGTAAGTGACTGTACATGTAGTATTTACCATAGTGTATGCACAGTGCATACATGGTCACTATACAACAATGACACAAGGCCTTCAGGCTCCAAGACAGACAAACTTGCCTAGCTAGTTGTATACTGTATATGTAGACTAAACATGCTTGTGATGTCTTTCAGGTTTCCCTTGAGATGTACAGTATGCACAAAGGATTTGGGATGACACAAACTCAGCTTGTACTTTACTTGACTTCCCTTACCGTGAATGAATGCTTATTTAGCATTCAATAAGCATTCATTATGCCTTCTGAATGCATCTTTTAGCATTCAAAGGCTTAAAGTAAGCAGTCAGTTAGTTGAATGCTTATTTTCTTCCTCAAATGAAGTCTTCCTTGCATTCTGAATAAGCCTTCATAATTTCCTTTGAAGTCTAACAAGCCTTCAGTTACTGTTTGAATGCATTCGTTAGTTTTTTAATGTTTTGGAATGCATTCACATATGAATGTGAATGCTAAGTTAAGTCTTCAGATGATATGAATGCTTATCAAAGCCTTCAGTTACTTTTTTGCAAAGCATGATATCTTGAATAATGCTTATAAGCATTCAAATGAAAGTATAACATTTACTCATGAATGCTTATTTTAAAACAAGCATTCAATTGCGCAATATATGTAAACTATCAAGACAATGCTAAATAGTTTTTATGTTCTCCAGAACGAAATTTTTGGCAGAAAGTTTCCCAAACTGCAAGGGAATAACTTTGAGTGACAGCTTTTTGTTATAGCCCACTAATCGGCCTACAATCTGAGTTACTAGCAGGATGAATGATGATTCCAATCAAGGATTCTTCCTCTCACCATAGAGATACGTATGGTATGGAAATTGTCATTATGCTAACTTATGTAGCAGGAGATACTGTATTGTGTGTTCCTATCACAAGGTTTGGCATTTACACGCTGGTGACTTCATGAGACCATTGACCTCCACTCAAAACTCCTCTCAGCTACAGTAGCATAGATAGATAGTAGATAGATGACATTTAACGACCCACCAACATGAATGTGTTAGTGTCAGTGGACTCGATATTGTTCAATGTTTTTAAATTTATTTTCAAGTATGGTTTAAGTTCAAGTTTGGTTTCCCTTTATTGCATCTTACAACAGGCAGGAATACCGTGGGCATATTTTACAACCCCCCAGCCCACAGGGGGCCTCTCAGCTAGCATGACAGAGATGCACCGTGTCTGTCTTGAGGGGTTATTTAAACAAGCATTTTGAAGTTTTTCTACCTGTAATCAACCCAAGATGACTAACAACAGAAATGTTGTAACCTCCTAATGCTCCCATGTTCTAGGTAAGCCTTAGAATTGGTCATTGTTCATGAGATACACTGTGCTAAGCAAAGCATCACACAAGCTTGCTGTAAAAAGGCCTTGGACTATCCTCGGCTACTGCCCCAGTTAAATCACTGTGATGGACAAACCCCAAAATCAACATTCTTCTGTGGCAACCAGTTAGACTGAATCTACAAGAACAATCTGGATACACTTCACGTATGGTATAAAAGAGGGCCAAGGAACTTGGCACTGAAAAATTGAGCAGTGCTCACTGAAAAATAACAAAGGCCTCAGCTACAGGAGTTTTCAGAATTAGTCAATAATGGCAATCAAGAATTTTTTTATGCGATCTTTAGGACTATTGATCATGGACAAAGCATTTTTATGAAAGACTGTCAACTCTGTGTAACACTTAGGGCTATACTGGAGAAGTGCTTAATCAGTTTGGAATATTTCACAAAGGAGACCATGAGGCCCATGTGGGAACTTGGACCCAAAATATTTTAACACCTTTGAAGGCATCACTCTCTAGGAATGATTATGCCAAACCATCTATACTATGTAAAAGAATCTACTTGAGTAGCATTTTGCAGAATTTCCTAGAAAGGGCCATGAGGCCCACACGGCACCTTGGGTCCGAAATTCAGAAGCAACGTTTATTAACGGATCATTATCAATATTCAAGAATCAATATGACATTTCTGTCAACCATATTACAAGTTAACAAGAAAAGTTAATAACTTTGCAATACAGTATTTTACACACTGGACCTGTATCTTGGACCTAGAGCCCCAAATTCTCAAATGGAACCACTAACCAAGTGTTGATCTGAGGTCAACAATCAATATTAGTACCAGAGAGTGCAAGAGTAGACAATTGACCAAATTTAATAAAAAGGGCGATCATGGGCCATGGTCCATAGGGCTCACATGGGACCTTGGAGTAACCTTTTAGACCATAAACTTAACAGATCACTTACACAAGCATCATCATGACAGGCCCTCAAACTCCATGTACCATCAACTGGAGAAAGGGTGAACCATTCGCAATAGTTTATAAAATGGGCCCTAGGCCCCACCTCTGAACTTGTACCCCAAATTCATGGACACCCTGGAAGTATCATTAGTGAAATATCATTATGGCAAAACCTGAACACTGCACAAGAGAATTTGCACAGGGAAGAAGAATTTTGCAGAATTTCATTAAATGGACCATAGGGCCCACATGGATCCTTAACTGGGACTTGCAGAATACCATGAACAAATCAGTAATTATCATGCTAGCCTACTCACTACATTCACATGAATAGAATTGGAAGAAAGCTATTTAGTCTTTTTTTCAATACTTTTTAAAATGGACCCTTAGGCCATCCCTCGCCTTAGACCGAAAATTCTATAACACCCTCAACTCAAGGTATCAATAGTCAAGTATCACTATGACAAAACTTGAACATTGCACAGGAGAATTTGCACACATGAAGAAGAATTTTGCAGAATTTTACAAAATGGACCATAGGGCCCATATTGGACCTTAAACTTGGCTACATTTAGCAGAGTACCTATAGTACCATGAACAAATCAGTCATGAAGCATTATCATGGCAGCCTGCCTACTTTTTTAACATGAATGGAAACAAGAAGTGCTAATTAGCCTAAGTTCTTTTTTTCTTTTGCAATATTTTCCAAAATGAACCCTTGGGTGTAGCCTAGCTAGGGCCTGTATCAGGTATAGCTTAGGCCATGGTCCTAGACCCAAAACTCCTGAACACCCAACATGGCCCACAATCCAAAAAATATTGTGTGAAAGTTTCAAACAAATCTGTGCATGGGATATGGAGATCGCATTACCAGCAGTCATAGTTGTGGGATCTTGTGGCCAGCCTAAATCGCCAAAAGATAGGCCTAGCCAAGGCTAGGTAGAGAGCTGGGCCACCACATGTCAATGTCATGATCAAAAGACAAGAAGAAGCCTAAACAGGTAGGTATTTTTGTTGGTATATTCTTCCCTATTTTTTAGGCAGGAGGTTCAATACATTTCTCAGTTCATATAATTCAGAACTACAACTTGAATTTTACCTACGTGTACGGCTAAGTCCTTATTACCCCTACGCTATCCTACCGTGTATTGGGCAAGACCTAGGCTAGGCTTAACAAACCATATTAAAACTTAGGCTAGGCCTAACGTTAGTCAACAATTAGAAAAGAGCCGACTGAAACAGCTTGAACTACCGAACGATAACTAAAGAAATGTCAAACAAGCTTGTGGCTTTTTCTAAGTTAGCCTACATGTATTCTGACAATCGATGGAAGCCCATTTTATGCGCAATTCAGTTAAGCTTCAGTCTACGTAGTCACAATCTTACCGAATGGAAATGAAATGAAATTGAAAACTGTCTTAAGTCCATATCGAACGGCGGTTTGTTTTGGAACAGACTATTTTTTGGTATTCAGTGACGTCATGAAGTACATAAGGTACGTTTCAACGTGCGTTCTTGCCAGTGCTTCTATTACACACAAGTAATTTCCAAAATTATGCAACAGCAATACACAATTTCGTTTTACTTGGAGGTAAAATAGGATAGCTGTTTACGGAAATTTTGTAATGGAGCTCGTATTTCTAATCTATTTCAAGGCATGCTTGCCGAGTTCTTGCTCCGGTAGCTAAATTGCTTGAAAAGTCAGGGAAGAGATTTCCGGAATTTCCAAAAAAGTGGAACACAACTTCACAACTAACTTCCTACTGTCAAACGTACGGACCCGGATGAATGTACACGGCATTGGCAAAATGCCAAAACCGCTCCAAGGCGCGCAATCAAACAGCCACAAATTTCGGCCGTAGCGCGTACATGTACGTGCACCGTGCACAGTGCGTACATAAAACATTACACAGGATGGAGCGCGACCGTCTGGTCAGACGGCTGGACGTAAGTACGCAATCCGGAGTGCTAGTGTGCGAGTTACAGGTTAAATGAACATACATACAAGTATGTATGTTACTGAAGTGCAAGGTAATACGACGTACAGTACAGGTACTTACGGTACGTAAACGCGATGCTTGTAATTGTATCACGATAGACCGAAGCAGTGCAACAAAGTTCTAGGCATACTTTTACTTTTGCTTTTAGGCGTGATTGCCAATTGTGCCGTAGGCAAAGTGATGGCAGAGTCAGGGCATATAGATAATCCTTCAGGTATGGCTGTTGTGAGAACATAAAGGTGATCGGTAAAATAGTTTGAGATTAAATTATTTCCAGTAGACTTGAAAGCTTGTATTGTAACTTTAGCCTAACGTTAGTTACGGAAAGGCCAGCCTACCGTTAAATTGTCCCCTACGTATACAGTGGCATAACGTTAAAGCGCGGCAAGTTTGATATTCTGACAGTCTGAGTTTTTTAATAATACGTCACTAACTTTAGCTTAGCCGAGGGCCGATAGGCTTAACGTTAGGCTAGTTTAATGTACCAACGTTACGCGTAGTTAATTATTCCCATTGACTGATTGAGTTAGGCTACCCTAAGTTAGGCCTAGCCTAGCCTAGTAATTAGCCTACATTAAAAACAACAGTGTCAGTAACTTAGGTTAGGCTCTGTCAGTGTCAGTATCGCCAGACTGAGTATTAACGTTAGGCCTAGCCTAGGCCTAGTACTATTGAGTGTTGAGCTAGGCTAGGTTAACGTTAGCCCTAGCCTAGGCTAATTTAGCCCAAGAATTTAGCAGCACTGGTGAGTGAATGCCATCAGATTGCACGCAGTCTCAGACAGCCTTACAGACTTTAAATTATGACCTACCCTGATGTATAACTTTACAGTTTAAAATCAAAATATGATCGTGCATTTTTGTAAGGGTTGGAATGTAACATTAGGCCTAAGCGTAAGGGTAGTCACCAATATTTGACGCCTAAGGAACTTTGGACTAGGCTAGCCTAGGCCTAGGCCTATTATTGCAATTTTTTGTTCCAGGTATAGGCCTACATACGCCTAGGGCGCGAAAGATGGTTTTTATTGGGGAAGCATCCGACATAATGGTGACATGCAAACCCCCATCGGCATGGGCCCGCTTAAGGGTCCCTGGTGGGGTCCAGGGGGCGAAGCCCCTGGAAGCTCAGGGATTTTAGTGATTTGAGAGGTTACAGAATGGTTGAAAATCATATTCAAATTAAGGATTCTAAACTATGAATTTAATTCAGGAGTGGGGTGAGGTAAGGGACGAGAATGGAATGGGGAAGTTCCATGGCATTTGATTTAGGAGAAACATACTGTACAGTTTAGGCGTACAGTAATTTTAGGGGGCAATTAAGGCAAAATGTTGAAGCTACTCAAAATTGAACATGTGATTGATAATTTGAGACAGGGCATTTTTAACAGATCCAAAGTGTTTTGGGGCATTTATCAATAGGGAGTTTATTTAAAAACCCGAGGCAATATGCGTGGGGTCCAGGGGCCCTGTTGCAGGCCCCTGGAAGCTCTGACATTTTAGGCATTTTAGGGGACCTAATGGAAGCAAAAGTATCTTTGTATAGATATTACTAATAATCCTTAAAAGGGACATTATTACTGGGGCAAATGTGTGCCATTGGGGCCAATAAGGAGACTGGGGACATGCTCCTCGCTCAGAATGTTTAAAAGGTCCTGACTTGAGAAGAAGAAAGATAATATGAAAAAGAAAAAGAAAGATAGCTTGCAAAATGTTTTGTTTTAAGTGTTTGAAGCCTGCAAAAGTAAACTCTCCTACAGGTTAACTTTTCCTTAATGTGGGGGTACAGGGAGCGAAGACCCCGGAAGCTTTGCAACTTCAGCCGAAATGTAATAAAAGCAATTTAAATTTCATTACTTTTGAAACATTTATTCATTCAGTTATTGGGGGGCCATGCCCCCCAAAATTTCATAAAAAAAATATTGGGTGGCCAGGCCCCCTGCCCACCCACCAACCCCCCTCCCTCTCCCTTCCCCCCAAACGATATGGTTTGATTCGAACTTTTTTTGTTAGATATTATTAAGGCCCACATGTTACTGTAAAAAAATGGGATACTGTCCCAGATCTTGCTGGTTTGCATTTGGGAGCTATAGGTTGTTCCATTATTTATAAACAAATAACTTACTTTTCACTGATATTTGTAAGGATAGAAAGACAGCTGTCATTCTCAAAATAATGTTACAAACTTAATTGTTTAATAACTTTTGAAATATAATTAGAAATGAGTTATTTTGACTTTCTTTTTGTACAACTCACATTTTCTGCTTTGAGTTAGGAATGTTTGTATGAACTTGAAGACTTCCTGTTTTCTTTTGTAGCCCTGTAAAGTCATCCTGTAACAGTTAGATTGCTGTGGCATTTTCACAGAAGGTGTAGAAATTTTCAGAAGTACGAAGAAATATTAAGGCTGTAAATTGAGTAAGTACAACTCTACAGTGGCATGATGAATATTGTGCAACCTATCATCGAAAGTGAGTGAATGAACTTTTTTTATACCTCAGCCCAGGAATGTCCTCTGAAGATGGGAGCTGGACTGTTTGAATTCATTTGTTTTGGCTCTTTTGTTTTATGCACTGTGAGAGGCTGGTTATAGGCCTACAGTACAGCATTTCTTTAGGGCCAAAGGGCCAATCCTCTCACCCCAAACTACACTTCTTGTGTGGGGTAACAGAAACTCTCAATTGGCTCAGTTTTTTGATTGACTGCTAATTCAAACAATGCAGAGTACCAAAGCTTATTATACAGCATGAACTGTACTAAGAGTGTTTGATTATACTCATTGAGCAATGTAAACTGAGACTGTGTTTGGATGAGGGTGAATTTCAGACAATTGTGGGAAGGGCTTAAGTAAGAAGGTTAGGAGAAGTGGTACTGTTTGGGGTGAGAAAATTGGGCCTTTAAATTTCATACTGTAATTTAGTTATGCATTACAGTGACGGTTGTCATTTGATTGAAGGCCTTCTTTTGAGGATGATATGTGGACCTTATAAAGTAGAAAGTGCAAATCATTCTCCAACTGGTATGGTCAGGGTGTATGTGAAATCACACACTGTAGTCTGGCCTGGTTCTTAGCCTGCAGTTCATTCTTGACTTCAGTTATGGTGCAATTACCTTAACCCAGTAGCAGCTTGTTCAAGGGCCTGTGATCTCTTCAGCCTGGTGTGTAAATAATGCCTTGTAAATGACCTGTGGGGTCGTCAGCCTCCAATTCTGTCGGTCCAAAGAACGTCACATCCTGTGCGAAGAGTCAATCACGTTACGCACTGGAGTGAAACAGTTGTTGTTGCACAGTACAGCAACAGTGCAAACATATAGGCTTATTTTGTTACTGTACCATGTAAACAAGGTGCAGTCTTTTTAAACTTGTTGATAATGACCAATATTAAGTGAAATGTCCAGCTTTCATGATCAGATTGTCTTACGAGAACTTTCTGGGTAGGAATTTACTGTTGTCTTTGTGAGATGGCCCGTAAACTCAATGGCCAGTCTCACACAATATATAGGCCTACCTTGATAAAACGGATTTCTTGCTCTCCGTAAGCGAGTGTTTGTGCACAGGTACCCAATATTTTCTAATTTGCCTGACATTATTGATATTCTGAGATTTCTATTCAACCTTGGTCTCAAGAAACTTTGCAAATTAGGCCCACAATCCCTAGCCTGAGGCTCTGGCAATAGCATACGTGTACTGCACTCGCTGCCAGACTGTCCCTGTTTTCACTCCAGCTGAAGTTTTCATGACCCAGGTCACGCAAATCCTCGGATATTGGACCGACAGAATAATCCTCCCCCAACTGAGGATTTGGATTTTCGAAAAGTGTACCTTACATGGCCAGAGTGTAACTACCAGATTTTCTGTGATTTCAATCTCCTCAGCTAGAAGAAGAAAGACAGTAATTGTTATTTTCTCTGCTTGAAAAAAATCAGTACACTCCACATTAGTCGATGGTAATGCTCAGCTAAGGTTGTCCTTTGAACAGGATTGCATGTTTCTGGAATAGAATCAAATCAAATTGACCATCAGCGGCTGTCTCTTAGTTCACCCCCCCCCCCCCCTTTTGTGAAATGTCTTGATCCACTACTGATATAATTTTGGTAAAAGTTTTACTTGATGTAATCCAACTTTATTTTGAGACTTAGTGTTTAGTCAATAGAAGTACCTTCAAGTCAAAAAATTCACCACTATGTGTTAAACAGCATGAAAAATGAATTCTAACATTTCAACTCCCACAGATTTCTTGGAGCCCAAATATGAAATGTTGAAATTTATTCACTTAAAACAATCCATCATGCAATAATTTGTGACTTCCTTGTTGTACAACTCACATTACCTGTTTTGTTTACCCTTAAATGTTAAAAATGTTTGTATGACCTTTGAGCACTTCCTGCTTGCTTGCACACCATCACAGATAGGGCTTCATAAATTACATCACCCCATATGAGTAAAAGTGCTATCACACCTTGGGTACAGGGTACAGTAACTTTCAGAGAAACAAAGAAATACAAAGACTGTAATTTAAGTAGTACAACAATGACATCACAAATTATTGTGCAATGTACCATTTTAATTTGAGTGAATTACCTTCAACATTTTGTATCTCGGCTCAAGAATATCCTATGAAGATGGGAGTTGGATGGTTAGAATTCATTTTTCATGCTGTTTAAGATACATTTTTTAATTTTTTGACTTGAGGTACACTTTAAAGGACCAGTCCTCTCACCTCAAACTACAATTCTTGTAGGGGGTAACAGAAATTCTAAATTGGCTCAGCTCATTGATTGACAGCTAATTCAAACAATGCAGACTACCGCAGCTTATATTACACAGCATGAACTGTACTGAGAGTGTTTTGATACATATTGAACTTTTCTACACAATTTCAGACAATTGTGGGAGGGACTTAAGTAAGAAGGTTAGGAGAATTGGTACTGTTTGGGGTGACAGAATTGGGCCTTAAGGACTCCTGTGACACCTCACAAATACTGATAAACCCAGGAGCTTCAGGGGCTTTTTCCCCTTGGCCCCACACCGTGGCTTTGTCCCTGAACCGTTTCAGGGGCTCTAAGATGGTCGCCATCTGGTGCCATTTGTGGGAGTGTTCCCTGTAAAATCCTTGTGCCCATTGTCTCTCCGGAATGAGAAGTCTGGCAATGTTGCTGTAAATAATGGAAGAATGAAACAACTTCATTCTATTGTTCCTCAATTTGTTATCATTCTGGCAGAACTTGTGGGGGAGTGCAGCTCTTTCCTTTTGGATGAGGTAGTTTTGTTTTGAATGAGTCCAGTAGTCTGTGTTTGATAAAGTTTTCTAAGTTAACGAGTGCCTTTCTAATTTCATTTCTAATTTGGTAATCTTAAGTTATTCTGAGGTTTGTCATTTTTTTGAATTTCAGACATGATGTGGATCAATGGACTGTGCAGTTTCCTCACCCTGAGAAACAGATGTTGTTAGCTCTTCTGGCATCATGTACATCATGTAGGCTTTTGGTCATTTTTGTGAATCTGGAGTTAAGTTACAGTGGTTTAAAGGGAGAAGTGTTGTTATTTTATTCTAATGCAGCTTGGACATTTACCCCTTTGGTGGATTTTTCTTGCATACAAATAGCGAACACTCAGGATTACTACCAACATGCACAAATTTTTGTACAAATTCTAGCCGATAGCTACCACTTGTGGCCATTTTCCTCATACTGGGTACTTTGGACTTCCAGCTCATTTTCAAAAAGAAGAGATACATGATAAAAATACTTTCATGCTTGATTTTCAAGGATTCTTTTCTGAAGGAATAAAAAGTCAAATGTCATGTTATATCTGTCAGCCAAACCTACCACGCTCATAGTGCCATCATCTTCACAGAGACAGGATCATCAACAGGCTGAAAGAACTGGATGTTTGACCAATCCAAATTCATCAATTTTACATACATGTACAGCTTTGCTGCCATTCACTAGTAAAGGTTTAAAGATAGGGTATATATATTTTTCCAATACAGATTGTTCCATTCATGTGAGAGTGAGATGTTGTGTTCATGTCTTTCTTCAATGTGAGTTATTACATAATTATATGAAATTATATGCACTGCAGTTTTGTTCATTCCAGAAAAAGAAACGTTGCACCTATCCAGTACAATTAAGTGACAAACTCGCGGGAACTATTCAGCCTATTGGTTTGATGAAGTGTTAAAAATTGTTCTACTTTTGAACAAGAAATCCTCCAAACTGATAAGGATATAACCAGGACAGAAAGTTGTCGAATGTGGGCAAAGTGAAAGGGGATTTTTTTAGCCATCTGATGCCATGAATAATAATAGCATCAAGTCTCAAGAGCTAATTTTTTTTTATAATGTATGACTGCATGGTCATTTTTTTGCAAACTGTCAATGCTCAAGGACATGTATGAAGGGTTGATTAATATAAAATGATTTCTCCATGAACATTGACATGCATTAGCGAATGCCAAATCAAGTCTTAGGCAATGCTGAGCAAATACAAAATGAGTACTTATCGAATGCAAAAGGGATGCTCTTCAAATGCAAAATGAAGGCTTAGGGAATGCAAAAATATAGGCTAAGCGAATGCAAAATGAAAGCTAAACAAAACCAAAACGAATGATTAGTGAATGCAAAATGAAGGCTTAGCGAATTCAAAACGAATGCTTAGCCGGTGCAAAATGAAGGCTCAGCGAATGCAAAATGAAGGGTTAGCAAATGCAAAACGAATGCTTAGCGAATGCAAAATGAAGCCTTTGTGAATGCGAAACGAATGCAAAATGAAGCCTTAGCGAATGCAAAACGAATGCTTAGCGAATGCAAAATGAAGGCTTAGCGAATGCAAAATGAATGCTTAGCGAATGCAAAACGAATGCTTAGCGAATGCAAAATGAAGGCTTAGGGAAATGCCAAATGAAGGCTTAGCGAATGCAAAATGAAGGCTTACCGAATGCTTAGCGAATGCAAAACGAATGCTTAGCGAATGCAAAACGAATGCTTAGTGAATGCAAAACGAAGGCTTAGCGAATGCAAAACGAAGGCTTAGCGAATGCAAAATGAAGGCTTACCGAATGCAAAATGAAGGCTTAGCGAATGCAAAATGAAGGCTTGACGAATGCATTCATTTTCCTGCATCTGAAGGCTTAATGAAGGCTTAATGAATGCATTCATCCATGGTAAGGGTTGAACTTAACTTGACTTCCAACAAGACACTCCTACTAATCCTGAAAACTTAATAACTTAAAAGCACAGAGAATGGAACAAACAGTTTTAAAGACACACCTTTAGACTGAAAACTGATCTTATAGTTTAGTTGACCTAATATTAGAAAGGCCCTATTCTTTCTCAAATACTGTTCATGTGCATCAACTTTCAAAAGCACAGAAAATGGAACAAATATTGACTGACTGCATGCACCCAGAATCTCATGAAAATAAATGAACAAAGAAATTGTGCTTTGTCATTGGGGTCAAAAGGGCACTATTGTACACTTGAATAGCAAAAGTACAGTAAGATTTCTTGGAATGCAGTCATCCACTAAACCACACAATTCAATGCAATTTGAAATAGTACTTAAGTTTCCCAGCAATTCATAAAAAGTTAAATTCCCCATATTTTTCACTCACACCTCATACACAGTAAACAACATTGTCTTCTCAGGAAACCAAACACAAGTTTGTAGGCCTACAGTATGTAGCAGGCGATGTACATACTGTACTGTTTGCATCGAGCTCAAAAACAATAATGTCAGTATATAAAATGGGATTCAGAGAGCAAAACCCTTCTGCTCTAAATGCATCACAATACTGTATACTAAGAAAAACACATGTATACAAAGATTAACTTGATTTTGCCAATTAAGGCTTTGCATTCAATATGTATGATAAGATCATTATCAATTTTTCAGTAGCCTAGTATGAGTTTATTATTAATTATTAAAAACAAAACATTCTGATTTTTATGGATCTTTGAGCACCCACTGCTAATCTGACTAGCCAATATACTGTTGGCCCATTCTCTGTCACATGTGCTACCAAAATAAGGCACATAGCCTAACTGACTTACTGTACATGTGATGTACTGTACCTCTTCGAGCAAGTGATGTTATGTGATATACAATGTATACAAAAACACAGCAGACAACATTGTTACTCATAGGCAATTCAATTCATTCAACTTCACACAAAACCATGTTTTCTAAAACTTAACTTCCAGGGAATAATTTATCCAGTATCGCATCGCAATTTGCTACACAAACAGGCCAAGTTGCTACACAATTGGAAAATTGTGTAGCATTCATTTGTGTGCATAACACTTGCATTTTCACAAACAATGTGTGAAAGACCTCAAAAATCTTCAAAACTGCTACGAAAAATGTGAATGCTTACTTATTCCAGTCTCCTCAATTGCATCTGTATGAATTTCCTTGCAGGAACAAAATATTTATGAAAGTCCTCATCCAACAGTGATAATACAGTAACACAGAATGAACATTTTTCACTTGAAATGACCTTTTCAATGTCTGTTGATTCTGGTAAATTATCAGTTAAAAAACTAAAAAGGGAAGTACAGTACTGCACAATAATGCCCTCAATTACTGATTGTCCCTGTAAAGGGAAAGTTTAAGCAAAAATTAATATTCATTGGCCTAGCCTAGGCTATGTGAAAGAGGGATCAAATCTACATCCATGGTGGCGAAATTTGCGTTCCAATCGGACATCATGTATTTCTGGAGTCAGGGCAGCAGAAGTTTACAGCAACGTTCCAACCCTTTTGACATTTTTGGTTCCTAAATATTAACCATTTAAACTTTCCAGGCATACGGCCTATGCATTGCTACGGATGGGTACCGGGTAGGGTTGCTTACTACTGCTGTTACTCAGTGAGGGGCCAATATTATTCCTCATGGTATCATATGCAACAATTATGCGACCGTCTGTCAGTCTGTAGGGCCTACAGGCTACAGTAGGTAGGACGGTGCCAAGGCCTATATGCTTACCAGCAGTCACATCTTTGCTCATCTGAAAGAGACAAATTAGTACAAGAACACAGCCAGAGTTGAAACTCAGGGTAAACGCCATCCTTCAGCTGCTCCACTACCACCAGGAAAGGACGATTTTTGTTGCTAGCAACTAGGCCTAAACTTCGTTGTTGCGCACCTGGCACACTAATGTCGTCTGCTTAGCGTGGTCTGATCTTGTAATTAAATTCGCCCACGTGTTAGCGCTAGCATGGTCCGGTTGCAAACTACAGTACTCATTCTTCACCGCAACATAGTCGCGTCTAACAATGTAGGGTACGTGCAGGTGTGCACGTTCATGAACTACAGCTCAAACTTACGGCGGCACTAGTGAGACATTTGAAATTCACTTTTCGATTTCTCATGAAGTCGGCCATATTGTTCGAACAGCCAGTTGTTATAACAACCTCTGGTAAAATTGCCCCCCGCGAAGCCTTATGTACAGTGAAATATTGCGTTTTTAAAATGTTCCAACATAGCATTAAAAGGAAACAGCTCTAGTCATTTTCAAATCATCCAGTCTCAACAATAAACCTCAGCAATAGCAATTTCCCCCTCAACATATTATGTACAAGAAGAGTTAAGTGTTGCACCTTTCGAAATGTTGAAAGTTTGGGTGAACAATTCTTTAACAACAAACAACTAAATTCCTATCCGAGGAAAACTTATTTCTTGAGAAGAAGGCTACCATACTGCCTTATTTGTAATTATTTTCCCTCTCTGCCACCGGCGTCCCACAAATTCTTACAAGGGGGGGGGGGGGCAAGATCATTCATGGATGAGTAAATTGTGTACACTATCTAAGCGGAGCGACACGATCACTTGACGCGGAGCGTACAAGAAAATTTTGGGCCTTACAAAAACACAAACCCTCCAGATGGGCCCTGAAACAGGAATTTCATGTCTGTAATTTTTGAGATTTTTAGACTTTTCAATGAAAAAAATTGTTGAAGGGAAAATCATGGATGATTGAATTGTGTAAACTTTCTAAGCGGAGCGCCACCATCAGTTGGCGCGGAGCGTACAAGAAAATTTGGGGCCTTACTAACCCTCCAGATGGCCGGAAACGACACTTGGCGGGTGTTCTAAGCTGCATGTACCCAGCCCTGAAACAGGAATTTCATGTCTGTAATTTTTAGATTTTTAGAATTTTCAATGTAAAAAATTGTTGAAGGGAATCTGCCTCTCGGTCACGGTCTCGCACGCCTACGCACGATAAAACTTACAACTGTCAAACAGTCTATTTAGGCCTATGTCCGTTACCCAATTATGAACCATGCATACACCCCCCCCCCCCTCCCATATTCACCTTGTATATCCAAGTTACACCCGCGCGCCACCACTTGAGATCAGCACGGGACCAAACCAAGACCAACGCATTCATCAATGGTTGGATGCCATATGCACACTACATACCTGACAAGTAGGCTATTACAATTTTGGCATAGTTTTTACAATTACAAATTTCCAATAGATATCACGAATGATGGTCCCCAAATTACGATTTCACTATTCAGCATACTACACCATCTTCCCTTTTGCTATTCCTGGTCAAATGTCCGAAAATTTCACGAGTAAAAACTGACGCTGTGAGTGAAGATATTTTGATGATTTATTTTTAATTTTTTTTTATTTTAATTTTTAATTATTTTTTCACAAGTTTGATTTTCCAGGGGGCCCCACTTGCCCCCCCCCCCCTTGTGGACGCCCATGCTCTCTGCCAGAAAATTTTGGCTTTAAAGGGATGAAATTTCCTCAAGTTGTAAAATAAACGCAATCATAATCCCCGAATGTAACTTATTTCCTTGAGTTTTTAAAAAATATAGTCCTACTCTTACTCCGCTGGACTAACAGTAACAGATGCGATATAATTATCGACTTTTGCACATACGCATCAGAAAATGACCGGGGTTGAGGACGGGAGATCTACTACTAGGTACCGAAAATGGCACTCAGTTTTCGTGTCTTCAACAACCATTATAATATCATACTTAAAGGCCCAATCCACACATCCCACACACAGTTCTTATTATCCAAACTATTTTACTTCAGACCTTCCCACAAACTAAGCTCATCAGTTGTCACGTTTAAAACTTTTCATCTGCAGTCAATCTTTTTGGAGTAAATTATTACTCTGATGGAGTGAGTTCACACTTTTCACTCTGTCAAAGAGTGACTAAGTACGCTCTTTTGACTTTAGAGTGCAGAAAATGTAAGTTTGCTTGAAAAATAAAAATGATAATTAAGATTAGCTACACATTCGGGTACCTTGTGAGAAAGGTTTTTCCCTCCGCCCCACTTCAGACTGTAGTCTGGCAAAATCTTTGCCCAAAAGGGTAAAATACCCAGGTCGAAGGTTGAAAAAGGTCTGGGATGTTTTCGATTGCCAAATTAATTAAACTCACAGACGGGACGGGAAGACGTTCAGTTGCAGTGTCTACTAGCTGACTAGTTTGTCATAGATCTACCTTAAATCTACAAACGGAACTCGGGCAGCGGTAATGAATATCATATCTTCACGTTGTTTTTCAATTACATAATGAAACTATGTAAGCATGTCCTGAAACTTCACTTAGACCCATCTCGTAAGGTGACATTTTTTTTCAAAAGGTGAAACTAATATATCGTGGCGTAGCTACAAGGGGGCTTCACCCCAGCTTTGAAAAGTGAAACATTCGGAAATTTGCCATTCGACACCAGTCAACTGCACCATGGTTTTCCGGGCCAATTCTTCTTTCATGGGTGTAAATTCCGAATTCTTCAATGAAAGCTGAGCCTCCAATTTTGTAACTATTTTTTTCAAAAGTGCACAAATTTGCGCGCTTCTCGAGCAGTAATCTAGAGCTACTGCAGTCATAAATTCCCGAACTCTGGGAATGACAAAATCAACAGATTATCAAGTGATATCGGCAACTACAGTAATATTTTCATGAATTTTCTATGAGTTTTTTCCAAAGTTTCTTCAATATAAGCTCTTAACTCTTAGTGACGTCGAAGAGCCTCAATTTGTATACCTAAGATAACATTGTGTAGCTGCAGCAACGATCTTTGGTCACCGTACCATCTCAGACTTGCCAATGAGAAATACAGATTCTTCAGTAATTCCCGAACTTTTAACATTTCCTTATATATGAAACCCCAAATCCAAAAATTCCTCCAATACAAGCTCCATATTTTGAAAAATTTGCTTAAACAGGGGAAAAACTTTCGTCCCTATAGAAATGGTGTTCACCCTTTAAAAAATCGGGAAATTAAGGTGCTTTTCCGTCACTGGAAAAATTCGAATAGACGTAAAGTCATTATTTCACAGTAGAGAGTTCGGGCAGTCACAAAAACAATTTCATCAATTCAATACAAACTGAATTCAGCCAAAAGTCGCACCGGAGTTAATTACATTAGCATGTTTTCAATTCCATTTTTTAGTTTTCCTCCGAAGTGATACAAGACCATTTCATTCAACGGTACATTTTATCCGGTAATTTTTTGACTAAAATAGCACTGTTTCGATCCTCCTTTTAAGCCTGGGAAATGCCATCTCTGTCTGTCTGAGGGTTCCTTTTTTTTTTCAAAATTTTCTGTGCCCTCCGCGCCAACTTGTGGTGGCGCTCCGTTATAATAGTCTTTCTAGCTAAAATTTAGTTTGAAGTGAACGTTTTCAAAAAAACGAAAACTCAAAATAGCGATTGCTTTGATCATTCTGGTTAACCCGACCGGGAAATGCCATTTTCGACTGTCTGAGCTGTGTGATTTTCCAAAATTTTCTTTACGTTTCGCCCTAACTCATGGTGGGGCTCCGTTCTTCTGCCCCAAAAGTGAAATGCTTTCGTACGCCTCTGCTTTTAGGCAACGCCATTTTTGGCTGTTTGACTGTTGGAGGGGTTGCCAGTTTTTCGCCAGTCTTCTGTGTAACTATTAAAATGATGGTAGTGCTCCATTTGGATGATCCTTTTTCCAGAATTACAAAATAATGACTGCTTAGGTTCTGCTTACAAGCCCGAGGAATGGCGTTTCCAGCTGTCTGATGGGTGACTTAGTGATTTTTTCAAAATTTTCAACACTCCGCGCCAACCGATGGTGGCACTCCGCTTAGATAGTCTGTTGGGCACTTGTTTTTTCGGACATACGATCTTCTGTTCCCCCTCTTTTGTGGTCAACTGAAATGTTTCCGTGTGTATACGTTTGTCTGTGCTTACCCTGTACAGCGACATTGTGAACATACCTGCGACGTATAAATACGGAAGCGTAGAAGGGCCACTCAAAAGAAAAAAGAACTGCCTCGGCAAAGTGACAATTTTCGTAAAATTGACATTTTGACGACTTAATGGACTCCTTAAAAAGGCAAAATTTGGAAAAATGTCATTTTGACAAGATAAAACATCTCGTCAAAATGGCAAAATTCGGAAAATTTATATTTTGCCGACCAAACAACATCTCATCAAAATGACAAAGTTCCCCAAATTTTTATTTTGCCGAGTAAGAACATGTTGTCAAAATGGCGAAATTCCGAAATTGTCCTTTTGCCGAAATAGAACATCTCGTCAGAATGGCAAAATTCATTAAAACTGTCATTTTGCCGAGTCACAACATATTGTCAAAATGGCAAAATTCCGAAAATTGTCATTTTTTTCATCTCGTCAACATGGCAAAATTTGGAAAATATGACATTTTGCCCAGAAAAAACATTTAGTCAAAACGGCAAAATTTGGAAGATTGCAATTTCGCCTAGTTAGAACCTTCAGGGCTCAATTGTATGGAAACGTTAAGGTGCCATCAAATTACGAACTTAGTCATCGCATTATCTTAACATTTTGCAACAAAATAATGAAATGAGTCTTATTATCTTAACATTTTGCATATAAATGATAAAATGCAAACGTACAATATTTCAACAGTTCAACATTTTTGCACTGAATTACTCACATATTGCAAGTAATAAATTAAGCATATTGTCAATTGGCAGAAAAATGACAAATTACGAATCTTCTTTTAATTCCTATTTCCACATTTTAAAGGCATATTCTGGAGACAAAATTCGTGAAATTCAAAATAAGGAGAAAAATTTTCTCTTTCAGAAGGTAAAAATGGCATCTCCATAGCTTATACCGTTTGGAAGATACCAATTTTTTAAAGTATTGCCAATTTTTCTTGGGATTTGATGCATCATGGAAAATCTGTGATGTCATCGTGGCACATTAATTTTACATTGCATTCAATTTATTTATAATTATGATGCCGCTGCAGGCAATATTATGCAATATTGTTGGTTGTACTCAATTTATGGTGAAGGTAATGCTAGATCTACAGGAAAAGATATTCAAATATTCCAGCAGTATCAAATTTCAAGGACAAACAGGATGTTCAATTACAAAGAAAAACAAAAGGAATTTGAAGCAATGTGTCCACATTACATAACTTTTTGTGGCTTTGTTGAAAAGCAGAGGTTTTTCAGCAAAAATAACCAATCTTTAAAGTGAGATATCTTGAGTTAGGGAAATAGTATTATGGTAGGGTTTGAGGGCATGGTGTGGAATATTTTTGTTTTCCTTACAAAACAGAGGAAAAAATCCACAAGAACATGCCTTTAAAGGGGTAGAATAAAGCGCGCCGTCATTAAAACTAATACACATGTTTTCATAACGAAACATTTCTGTTTATCTGTTTGGGGCAATCGGACCTCTTGAGGCAGGAAGCGGGGATAAAACTTTCAGACTTCAGAGAGCCCCTGAAATTCGAATTTGGGGTGGGGGCAATCTCTTTCTTTCATTTTACTGTCTGAATAATTTTACCTTTTACTTTTTCCGGGTCCACTTTGCCCCTTCCCCTCTTGCTATGCTTCTAGTGTGATATGTGTACAAGGTGTAGCAACATATAAGACCCTACAATTAAATCACTTCCTTTCTGTTTACTGCTACGTTCTCAAAAGGACCCATATAACAGCTTTTTTTCGTTGTTATTGGGACGTTAATATCAGCAAAGTCTAAACGCCCTTAAAAATGGACACAACAGCTAAGTTTGTCATAATTTCTACTTGAATGCTATACAAGTCCGGGCTTGGTTTAAGACAAAAGCAACAACTGGGATTTAATTACCCTTATAGAAGCAGGGTTTCTGAACCAGTGTTTAAGTCGAGACCAGCATATCCAAGACCGAGCCCAAAACGTGTCGAGACCGAGACCAGGGCAGAATTCGAGACCGAGACCGACAAAGTCCAAGACCGAGACTGAGACCGAATGTACATATTGCATTGAAAAATGAACTGTCCAAAATTTTGAATACTTTTTAGCATAATTTTATTACCTAATGATTCCACGGTATACATATTTCTTCTTCTTGTTCGTAAAGCGCCTTCACTCATGGTTGTACTATAAACTCACCAAATTGGGGAAAGAACATAACTATGATACAAAAAAATTGGGATACATGAGTAATTCATTATTTTTCTGCGAAACGAGGAATAGGTAACATTCGTTGAATGCATAATTCATCAATTTTCTGTGAAATTTTGAATCGTTGATATATTGTAAGTTTGCATTTCATCATTTTCTGCAAAATGCTAGGAAAATAAGTAAACACTTCATCATTTTGTGACTAAGTTCTTAACTTGATGGCACCTTAATGCTTCCATAGAATTTCGCCGTTTAAACATGATCATCTAACTCGGCAAGATGGCAATTTTCTGAATTTTGCCATTTTGACGAAAAGTTCTAACCCGGCAAAATGACATTTCCCTGAATTTTGCCATTTTGACGAGAAGTTGTAATTCGCCAATATGACATTTTTCTGAATTTTACGATTTTGACGAGATGTTCAAACTCGCCAAAATGACATTCTTCTTAATTTTGGCGTTTAGACGAGATGATCTACTTCGGCAAAATGACAATTTCCTGAATTTTGCTATTTTGACGAGATGTTGTAACTCAACAAAGTGACAACTTTCTGAATTTTGTCATTTTGTAGAGATTTTTAAGTCGGCAAAATGACAACTTTCGGAATTTTAACGTTTTGAAAAGTTAATCAAAACGCCAAATTACGGATTTTTGTCATTCTGAAGACATAATTTTAGTCCTCAAAATGTTAATTTTACGAAAATTGTCACTTTGCCGAGACAGTTCTTTTTTCTTTTGAGTGGCCCTTCTACGCTTTCCGTGTATAAATATATTACTTAACATCAATGACGTTCATTTTTAATTTTACACTAAGTGACAATTGCAAGCGCTAGTCTCAAAGTGTGATATTTCTATCAAGTTTATGTAGTCATTCCACGTAAAAAACAAAAATATTTGCACCAATTTTCATACTATTCTTATATGTGAAGTGCCGTTTACGGCCATTTGGATGGTGTGTAAAGTAAAAAGTTTTCTTGCACGCTCCGCGTCAACCGTTCCGCTTAGGTAGTCCTGCTGGCGTTCACCCCCCCCCCCCCCTCATAGTTATCCTTTCCTCCTGAACTGACCTGGTGACCTGGGCCCCTCGCTTCTGGCTGTCTGGGAAACCCTGGATCCGCCACTGAATATTCTGTAATTATGGTAATTGATTTTCCTGCTGCTTCTTCAATGGTTGGTCAAAAGTTGTCATCTTTGCTATACCAAAGTATTCAAGTTGAAAATACAATATATATATATATGAGAAAATACATGTCTCTTTTATTACATAGCGACAAGACTCATTTTGCAGAACATGGGATTTCAAAATTGAAAATGTTATAGATACAACTTGTAAGGCATGGAAAGTGCCAAAAACCGACTGTATGGTCCAACTTGTTAGAGCATCCGACTCACAGCCGGGAGGCCGGGGTTCGATTCCTGGTCGGGTCATACCAAAGACTTCAAAACGGAGCCTACATGCCGTTGTGCGTGGTATTCCGCATAATCATCAGAGTAGGGGGAAACAAACTAATTCGCAACTGGAAAAGAGGCCGCGGCCGCAGCTAGTTAAACCAGACTGTTAAAAATTAAGGCGCAAAGTCCAATTTAAACACCTTAATCCAACGATCTATAAAACATCTCTACTAAAACTTTGGTGCGCGCGCTAAGAGCAAAATAGTGGTGGCGCTCCGTTTAGATAGTGGGCCTGCTGCCATGTACTGGCCTGTACCGGTGTTCATTATTCAGACGCGTAGCTAGGAGTGAGGGTCGAAGTGGCAGGGCCCCGGCCTTAGCATTTTGTTGATATTTTTATGTTTATTCTTACAATATTGCTAGTGATTCACCACTTATATACGGTAAACAAGCCTGGGAGGTGTCTTTTCTAGTGATCGAGAGGCATTTGGACCAAAATTTTCTTACGCTCAGCGCATACCCAATTATTTGCCAGCAATAGTTGCGTATTTGATTTCAGTGCGATTGTTCTTAGAAAATAGTTCATAAAATATATTTTAATGGGTCTCCTTAAGCATACAAAATATCGTATAAATTATGCACCAAATCACGTATTTTCACATTAAAAATCTAAAAAGCTTCCCATCGTGGGAGGGGGACCCCTCGAGCGCAAGCGCACTCGGGCTAGGTCGCTTCGCTTCTTCACATCACTTTTGGCCCCCTATGAAGAAAAGTTTCCCCCTTGGACATGGTGTGGATATAATAATATAATAATAATATTTCTGTTTTTCTTACAAGACCCAGGTGAAAAGCCACCGACCAGAATATGCCTTTCATATGTTGGACAACTGTCCTCGCCTTACCCGTCTATTGTCATGATGACTGAGACATATGCCTATGTCATAATGATAATAAAATGAATTGCACAGAGCCATGACAAAGCTGGCAAGACTGAAACACGAAACATTTAAATTTAAGTGTAAAGGTGACCAGCGTAATTAAGACGTCAGCTGCAGTAAAAGAATGAGACAATAATTTTTTTTTATCACACGCCCTTGAAACCCACACCTATAGCTTATTCATAACTCAAGATATTCTAGTTTAAAACTCTGCGAGCGTAAAAACAGCTAAGTTGCTTTTAGGGTACAAAATGTCATATGATACCGACAGATCACTACCCAAATCTTTTATTGTTCTTTAAAAATGTAAACCTCGAAAATTCACACCAGTGAAACATTAACTGAATAATGTTCGATTGAGGTTGAGCTGAAAATTTTAGGAGCACAAAAGCTGTATAGCTTGAAAAGTTTCTGCTTATTTCTTTTCCATGTGTGAACATTATAAAAAAATATAAAAGATGCTCAATGAATCTGTGTGTATGACTTCACAGATTTCCCACAATGCAATGTGGTACTGCGGTTTAAATATTTTCTTTTAAAACATAACTTCTGGACGCAACATGCTTTCGAGATAAAATTTCACTAATAAAGAGAAAAAAGGGCCTTGATTTTTAACTCTTAAAATTTTTCACCGGAATGTGCCTTTAATTCGGTTTAATGCTCGTCCGGTATCAGTTGAAAGTACCAGTAGTACTTTTAAGTCTGGTTTTGACCAAATTTGGGGATAACCCACTTGTGGATAATGAAACTCAGTGATAAATCTCAAAAGAACAAGTTAAGGGATAGCTGTTGAGGCGAAATTACGAGTCATTTAGATTGTTTTCAAACACAGTTCACATACGGTACAGGTTCTAATCTACAACCTTCCAGCCCATAGGGGTTAATGCCGTGAGGCCTCGATACAGAGCCAATTCAGGGGCCGCTGAGCGGATTTTGAAGTGGACGGGGGCTGAGGGAGGGAAGGCTTAACCCCCAGCCTTCCGTCTCTTCGGTCCTTGCAATTTGGTACAAGTGACCCAAACATCAAATTTCACGATTTCGTGGAGGCGTGTTAAGCTCTACAGCATTTCACGCTTGAACTGTTGAAGGCTAGAGCGATTTTGTTTTGCCAAACTTCTTGACAACTTCAAGGGTTTATTAAGGTGTGAAACACGTAGCTTTGCTTTTGTTTCATTCTTTAAATGAAGTATTGTTCATTTTAACAGGATGTAAGAACCCACATCCTGTTTATGGTTATTTCGCCAAGTTTGTGAATGCTCTGGACCAAACAAGTGTGAAAAATAATGTATTGTTCTATTTAGATTTTGAAGGTTGAAAATATAGGTCTACTTGAAAAAGGTCAATAAGTAAATTTTAACTGGTTGAACAAGGTCACAGATGTTGAGAGGTAAAATTTTCGTTCCTTTGCCCATTCAGCTGTACATAATGTGGGCTACAGGCTTAAGTTCCGCGAAGACCCGCCAATTTGCAAAATCATTAAAGGTGCTTTCTAGCCGAAGAACATGCTATATAGTCCTCCAAGTGTAATTTGAAATTCCTATGCAAATTAAAGATAAAAGTACGGTGAGTCCAAATGAGGATCATCAGAACAACAGGGGGGGGGGGGCATGCATGCAGGAGGTGTTATTACACTGTCCACACCAAACTACTATACAAGTTGTTAAAATTTCAAACAACCACATATAAAGTGCCCAATATTGTTTCAAATTCAAACCTTTGAAGGAATTTTCAAGACAAAAATCATTGACTTAAAAATTTGCAGAAAAACTTCGAGGAGGTAAAAAACAGTGTTGTAGTGCTCGAGACCGGTCTCGGTCTCGATACCGGTCTCGGGACCGGTTTTTCCTGGTCTCGGTCTCGGCACCCTGTGGTCTCGGTCTCGGACCCTTGCGGTCTCGGAAATTGTCCTGGTCTCGCTTCGAGAACGGCCAAAAATTTCTTTTACTTTCAGTTATTTAAATAAGATAAATAATGTCTAAAAATAAACAAATGAAGTGTTACGTGCTGTACGTTGTAAGATGCATAGATAAGTTTACTTATGTATATATTCATTTTTATAAGTGAGTGCTTTTTAACCGTTGTTATTTTATGATGGACATCGATAAATTTGATCTTACCCTATTAGTGAAGTACTCAGGGAGGGGCAATGGGCCATGTCACCCCACCCCCTTCCTCAGAGAAGGTAGCATATGTGGCACCAGATTGCATACTGTAAAAATACCAGCTTTTACAAAAAAAAATCAAAGGGGAAGGGGCCAGCCTTTAGGCTCGTTCCGCAGCCGATAGAGACGTACGGGAAAGGGGCAGGGAAGCGGAGGATGTTCAGGTGCCGTGAGCAATAGTTTTACATTTATCATGCAACAGGTGTTAGGAGTAAAACCGTTTATAGTCGGGAGTTCGGACAGTTACATACACAATTGCATCAATTCAGTGGATTTTGAATTTAGCCAAGAGTTGCAATAGGGAAACAGTATAATATTTTCAATTCCGTTGTAGTCCCCCACCCCCCCCCCCCCCCCGAAGATTAAATATCATTTCATCTAATGGTATGGTACATTTTCTGATCTCTTAGCTAGTTGCTGGTTTTTTATTATTGCCAAGGAAAGCTAAAAAGAAAGAGTGTTTAGATACACTTTTAAAAGGATTCGTCTTTAACGTTTGGAAGATACGAATTCTCAAAGTAATCCATTTATTTCTTGAGTTTTCTTAATTTATGGAACATTTGTGATGTCATCGCAGTACATTAATTTAACATCGCATTAAATTTGTTAATAATTTGGATACCACTGCAGAGAATATTAAGCAACATTATTTGCTATACACCGCACAAGGTTTTAGGGAAATGTTAGAACTTCAGGAAAAGGTACACAAACATTCCAACAGTATCAGGTCTCAAGGAAGTGACAATGAGGACAATGTGCCCACATTGCATGACTCTCTGTGGCTTCGTTCAAAAGTGAAGGTATTTTTCAACAAAAACAACCAGTTTGTAAGGGAAATATTTTGAGTTGGGAAAAAGGTTCTGCGGACGTTGTTTGGAGGACATGGTGAGAACATTTTCTTCCTTCTTAAAGACCTTAATGAAAAGCCATCCGAATATAAGCCTTTGAGGCTGATTATTTACACCGTTAATATAAAACTAAGCAAATTGTTTAAATTTTTAGTTAACAACCACATGATAAATTTCTTCAAACAGTGATATACCGGTAATTCTAAACAGTCTAAATAACAGCTTCACGGCCGGAAAGGATGTAGTTACTTTTCACTGATGTATTGGCTATTGTTTATAGGAAAAGTTTTTGATTGGCTGTTGCCATTGTGTTTCATTATTGTATAATTCTTCAACAGGGTTAGGGATAGCGCTCACCGTTACAACCAGTTTAGGAATTTCTTCTCAAACGCTGTTTATCGGTCTCACGGACTTCCTGTATAGGCCTACATGCACAGATGCATGTAACGCGTATGTCGTATCCGTAAATTGTCGCCTTCGACTGGGGCAAAAAGGCCCACCAAGATGGCCGCCGTGATGAGCTATAATTTGTATGACTTGACGACGTCTCTGTAATATTTTAAAAAGAAGTTGAACTAGAATTGGGAACAATATCATATGCCTGAAATACGTGTCGTGATTTTGAACTTACCGTGTATTATTTCGAAAATATTTCGACTTTCTTGCAAAATCTGTTGACTTGCTGAAGCAAGTCCAAGCGTTCACACTACGCATAGCAGACAGCCATCCATCTTGTAACACCTATAGTGATACGTAAGGTAGCGACACTCTAATATGCAGTGTACTCTGTCCATGTATAGGAAGTCCGTGATCGGCCCTAACCCCCCCCCCCCCCCCGGGCCAACAGAAGCCTTCTATATCAACTAGTGTATGAAGTCCACAATTTACAGCCCTTTGCACAAAAGACTGTTACTGAGACATTTGGATTACTTTATATGAGCCTCAGTGGGCGAATCAGGGAGCTGGGCGATATAAGTTTTGTTTGCCACGGAATATCGTTGGGGCATTTGAAGACATATGTGAGGCTACTCACAACTCGTATATCAGAGCTTCAGTTTCAGGGACGGGGAACGGAGCTGTAACCCCATGAAATTTTCCAGCTCCGCAGCAGCCCACTGGCGATCGGAAAATACAAAAATATGATATTAAAGGAAAAGATGTAGGAAAATAAACATATTAGTGAAATATATCGGACACAAATAAGAATATGACATCAAAACCAGTGTTTTACTGTTGTGCACATTCGGTTAGCGGCGGGGTAGCGAGTTCTCTGTACATTCCCCGCAATTTCTCATATTCAACGCTGCGCAATGGTGGAAGATCTATTTTAACTAAACACCAGAACACGCTGACAAACTTTGAATGAAATTTCCCTTTCATAAGTCAAACCTGAGATTACATAGAGCTAGACTCAGAAGCATAAGAGGATCAAAATGAAAAAAGTCCAAGTATGAGGTCAAAGTAATAGCTCCATGGTCCAAGCAACAGTGAATTATATGCATGAAAAGATTAACACAGAAACATGGAAGCTAGAGTAAAAACACAGAAGAATTTAAACGAAAAGTCTCAAACTGGAGACCAGAAAGTAAAAGAAAAGCATTTAAAACATTGAGTATGGAACACTGGCAATGGAAATTGGAAATTAAAACACAGAAACAGCGCCATTTAAAGCCGAAATATGAAAATCTCGAAATGTCCTTAATTACGATAATAACGAGTCTTTGCAAAATTTTGGACGAATTGCTCAAACGTAAGGTTGCCATAAGAGAACATGCGAGATTTAAAGTTACGGTCTTGTTATCTCGGCAAATTTCTGCTCTTTTTCGAGATACCTTCTTTCTGGGGCTCGACATCACGTTAAACTAAACACCAAGTTATCGAGATGTCATGTTTTGATAAACTGAACAACACCAAAAAATCTGAATGTTGTCATTGCCAAGATGTCGTGTTTTCCACATCAAACTCGGTAATTTGCCGGACAAAATTGTAATTTTTGTGGAAATCGTGGCGACTTACGCGAACTCGACATCATGGCAAAATATGTCAAACAAGACCAGTTCGAAGTGTCTTCAAGGAGCAGTATTATGCAACCGGTCAAAGGTCAACGGGTAATACTTTAACGGATGTTTTAGCCTGATGTCGTGATGTAAAAACACGTAAAACAGTATGCTATGCCCAGCCGGCGCAGCGTTCAGATGTCTTGTTACCAGCGTTGACCTAAACACAAAGGCCTCTAACGCATGTGCCCATATAGAGCGCAACCGAACTTCGAACCACAGGGGCAGTTAGTCATACGGGTATAGGACGAAAATCTGAAAATTCACGATATTTACTTTAAATCGCAATCACATCGGAAATTCTCCCCTGTATGTTATTCGGGCAAAAATAATGCTCTTGTCCCCCTAACCAAAAGTTACCCCCGTACGCAAACGGTATCAAAACATGCATATACGCATAAGTGATTAGTGTCATGTGAGGTAGAGAGCTATATTCTCTTAAGGAACTGAGCTGGCTAGGCTGCAGTGAACGATATTTTCTTTTCTTCATTTGTAGCGGAGGAGCTTCATTCTCTCACTGGGAGGGCTGGGGTAAATTCCCAGATCGACCCAAGGTACCAAAGACTTTAAAATATGGAACAGTTTGTGTGTGTGATGTTCCGCATAACCAATGGAGTAGGAAAAATACCTTCAAATAGTGATTAAGGGGCGGTGTGAGGGGGCAGATATAGGAGTCGCTCTTTTATTTTTGCAAGAAAATGTGAAAAGAGAAGGAAAAGAAGGGGAAAAGAAGAAAGGAGCATTCAACCCATGACTTGCCCCCTTCAATATACCCTGCATGGCGTTGCCCTTGTAGTGACTAATAATTGAAGAAAGTTGTGCTGGGTGCCCCTGGAAAACCAGAAGATTAGAAGTTGAGCCTTAAAGTCTAACAAACACACATATGGCTATGGTTTTCTCTAGCAAAGTTTTCATATTTTAAGGAGTTTTTGGTCTATTTCCCTGTAACCGTCCAAGATGTAATAGACCTACATACCCAGCTGATGGAAAAACAACTCGGTCAACATTAAGTCGCAAATTGACTGAATGGTCAAGTGGTTTAGAGCATATGACTTGCAGTCGGGAGGTCGGAATGCCGACTGTTCGAGTCCTGGCCGGTTCATAACGATAACTTTAAAACTGGAACCTATATATACTGCCATTGTTCTGTGTGCTCAACATAAACAACAGAGTAGGGAAAACAAGGCAATGAATCGCAACTGGAAACATGACGTGACTCGACTTTCTGGTTAGATTGGTTGCAAACTAAAAGTTCATCTAACTCTAACCTAACGGCAACAGCTTCACTCTTAACCAACACTTTAACTGCATTTCATTTTAGCTTGTGAGAGCTGTAACTAACATATGGCAGAGACCAAGAGTCCTCTTAGCCGCAGACCGATTCACTGAACACCGCCCCCTATATTTAGCAACATAATGTTAAGAGAGAACTCGAGTAAAAGAAGGGAAATAAAGAAAAGGAGGAAACAAAAGAAAAGAAAAAAGAACAAGATAAAGCGTGGGATATTCCCATAAACGATTTAAAAGAGATATGCGTCCTCTGACCTAGGGCCAAGAAAAAGCTTTTAGAATCAAAATACCCAAAACGAAACGGTTTTGCCATCTGTTTTGGGTGGCTTATAAAATTCGATAGATCCACCCTCGCGCATTTTCCGTGTTTTTTAGACTATATATATACGTATAAGTACCTACATGAAACCTGATTTCTGTGACGAAAAATTCTAAAAGTGCAAAACGTTGCACCAGATTGTTCCTAAGGTAACGCGGTAATTTAAAGTATTCTTGCCAGTAGAGGGCAGCATCACAAATATCACGGTTCGATTGTTTTTTTTACTGTTTCATATTCTTTACAAAACAAACCGTAGTTTTAAGGAGGAATTTTTACTCTAACTGAGAATGACCTGAAGAACGATTTTCTCCCTGAAAAAGCGAGAGGGAATTTTAACTATCATTCTGCTCAGGCTCAGTTACTTATGGCTTCCCCAAACATTTGAATAACATCTAAAAATCTTTGTTTTTCTACAAAGTATTTGAGGAAAATTTCATTTTGTTCTCTCGGTAGGTTTGAAACCTGCTACGAAGGTAACGACTCTTTTTCCGATGTCCTGCACTCTCTGGCGGAGACACGTTCAGTGAAACAATACATTTGCTCCACATAGAGTTGACATTAAGATACTGGGCACTCCCTTCGTACCATTCTTAAGGATTGACTATAGAATCGAAATTAGTAGTAATCTAGTGAATCCTGAACCAAAAAATCGGTTCAAATTTAGTGAAGTTATGCACGAAAATAATAATAAAAAAAGTGCGGTCACAAAATAGAACATTTCCAGACCAATCTGAAATATTCAATCATTGAAGCAATGTTGACAGTACCGTTGAGTTATACCATAGGGCTCTTACGGCTGCCCGCTATTGCATTCGGCAGTGCTCAGTTACTTTAATGACAGGTAGAGGGAAGCGTCACAAATATTGGTTCCGATCTTTCTTGCCTCGAGTGTATACCTCGTTAACACTATTTGCAATCGCAACAGCGGTGTTAGAGATGCAAATGTTGCATTTTGGTTTCGTTTTGTCGACGATTTTTAAAGCTACGATTCTGAAATTTGCCGAAAATGTGGGAACAGAATTGAAAAGGACATTTGAAGACTAAGCTTTGCCTTGGTCCATGGTTAGGGTTGGCCACAGTGTGCAAGAATCATCGATGCGGCAACAAACCATACTTTTAAGGACTGGAGTATTTACTCTTTAGGGTGACCTTAAGAACGATTTTTCTCCCTAAAAGAAGCGAGAATTTAAACGACCATACTGCTCAGGCTCAGTCACTTATGGACCTTCCCCAAAACTTTTGAATTATATCTAAAAATCTTTTTCATTTCAACAAAGTATTTGTCATGAGGAAAATTTCATTTTATTCTCTCGGTAGGTTTGAAACTTGTTAAGAAGGTAACACTCTTTTTTCTAAAGTCCTCCCCTTCCCACCCTCTGGCGAAGACATGTTCAAAGAAATCATTCATTTCCCCCAGAAAGAGTTAACCCTAAGGTACTAGGCGTCCCCTCTAATTGATTCCTGGTAATGTGAGTAGAATCGAAAGTAGTGACTAAATTAGTTATCAAATGAATCCTGAACCATAAAAATCGATTCAGATTTAGTGAAGTGAAGCATGAAAGTAAAAAGTTAAAAAATCGGCCAAGTCATGGCGCCCAGTTTGAAGAGACACAATAATAATATGACGCACAATGGCGTAAGGTTCTGTTTTCAAAGTCTTCGATAGGACCCGGTAAGGATTTGAACCGTTGGGTGATTTCGAGTTGGAAAAATGAGTGGTACCAAAGTTTTACTTTATCAAGTACTAGTAAATATATTTATACGGGTAAAAGGAAGGCACTCCAAAATATGATTTCAATGCATTGTTGCTGTTCTTCACACGAAGGCATCAAAATATAAGAAAATAAAACGTAAATAGTTTAATGCAAAATTCTTTTTTTCAAACAAGGGTTCTAAATTTTTTTTGGAAAGAAGATCTTACATTTTGGTAATTATTTTGGCTGTTGCTATTGCTTTTATTCTTGATTGGGTAAAATATAATATTACTGCTACTTGATAGTTAAGAAGGGAAATATTGCGTTGTTTGACGGAATAAACTCAAGATATCCTTTTGAAAAAACAATAATTGAATCATAAAGTTTGTGATAGTTTATAAAATAATAAGGCAGTATGGAAGCATTTGTTTCAAGAATTTAGGTTCCGGCAGATTGAAAAATTGTCACTTGTTGCTGTGCTAAATTAATTATTGCATCCAAAATTTCAACTTTCACACAACTTTCATAACTCTTTCTGTGAATATCATTTTGAGGGGGTATAGATGCGCACTGTTTAACAAGGCGTTTCCTGATTGTCTGTTGCTATTGCATTGTATCAATTGTATTCTTTGTTTGGGTTAGGGATTAGGTTAGGGATTAGGGTTATCGTTAGCCAGTAAGGGAATTTCTTGTTAAACAGTGGGCATAGTCCCTTTTGAGGAGATGAAGCTATTGTTTGGGTTTATTGTTAAAACTTGAATGGTGTGCTAATGTCTTTTTCTTTGTATGCTGTGTTTGGGCATTTTCAACCCAACATTTTCCTAGTTTAAAAGTTTAAAGTTTGAAAGGGAAAACTGTCAGTGGCACAGATCTCGACACTACCTTAATTTATGATGTTGTTTGTGTTTGTAAATTATTTCCATAATCCTGCATTGTAAAGTGTGGGTCAGCAGTGCAATAGTGTTTGACAGCAGAAGACGATAAATTTGAAAATAAAGATAAGACGGACCTTATTTATTGATTACAGACTAGATGCATCAGACTAGTTGCCACTTGCACGGCACGGAAAGAAGATGGCTTTCACCATGCGTTTGATCACATCGTGTGTCTTCATTCTACTTTACTTGTTCCAGGCCAGCCACCAGTCAGGTTTGTAAGACATTTTATTGAAGTTTTCCCAATAAAAGTGATCTCTTTTGAAAACAGCAAAAAAGCAACAAACATGAGGTTTGCCCCTCGTTTACGTAATACTCACAAGTAGGCCTAGGCCAGCGAATTTTAATGTTTCTTTGTACAATTGTAATCATCTTCACCCAGCCTTTATCCCCTCGAAAAATAAGCATATGGGGACAACTTGAATCAGTTTTTGGAGAGTGAGTTTTATTTTCTGTTCTGTACATCGAAATAAGGGTAAAAAAGGCCGTGGCCGGCTCGACTTGAACCAATTGGTTGGAAACTGGACCGTAAAACTCCATTTCGAAATAATTTATTTGATCAAATATTGGCAGGGGTGTGGCGGAAGTGTGGTTGGTTCATTTAAAAAAAAAACTTTTGAGAATATTGAGCTAACATGATCGACTGTGGCACAAAAGTGTGAAGAACAATTTGCATTGTGCTTGCGAACATAAGATGAACAGATAGAATTATATTTAGTGATACAGTAAAGACAATTGAGCGATACAATCCCGGTTAGCTTGTAGATCACAATAGTTTAATTAAATATGAGATGACTTGCAATCTTTATTTGAAGGCATTTTCAGCCACTAAATCTAAAACGTATATAAGAAAAAAGGGTTAGAAAGTTAGTGTACGGCCCAATTTCCAACCTATTGGTACGACCACGGCCCCTTTTCCAGTTGTGGCTCATTGAATGGTTTTCTCTACTCCATAAGAACAAAGGGAAAGGAGGATGGGGCTGGGGGTGGGGTATGCAAGACCATTTCAACGAATGATATTGTAAACGTTTTTGTTAAAATTCACTTTTAACCTAGCAGGTTGCTTATTTTTTCTGATGGGGTGAAAATTCCACAGCAAACGAAAGCTCAAAATCACGACTGTTTCTAGTTAGAAGCCTGTAAAATGTCATTTCGAACCTATATGAGTGGTAGAGATTTTTCCTAAATGTCTTAACGATCTGCCCAAACCAAATGTGGCGCTCCGCTAAGATAGTCTAGTCAAGTCAAGCAGGATTACGTTTTCGGACAAAAATTCTCACCCCAAAACAGAAATGCTTCCGTACATATTGATAAAAATCCAGTAAACAAGTCTTTTAAGGAAAGAAGTTTCTCAATTGCTCATTGTTCAACAAGGAATTTATTGATTGGCTGTTGTACTTTGTATTGTATTGGTTGCATTAATTGCCAGGATTGAGAATTCGGTAAGTTTGGAAACGTTAAGGTGCCATCAAATTGCATACGTAGTTACCACATTATCTTAACTTTTGCAACAAAATAATGAAATATTCACACATTTATCCTAACATTTTGCAGGGAACTGATAAAATACATTTCGGTGGGATCCCAAATATTTCAGAGAACCTGTTACTTACTTATCAAAAGCGATTAATGCAACATTTTGCAGAAAAATAACGAGTTTCCTATTTATCGGATCTCAACAATTTGGCATTTTGAAGAAGAATGACGAATTATAAAGTTATTAAATGTCATCCATTCTACAGAAAATTAATGATCAATTGTTGCATAGCAGCAATTTAACAATTTACCGAGAAATGACAGATAACAAATGACTTCTATTTTAATTTTGTCTTTTTAAAGTGATAGGATGAAATGCGCTTTAATTGTAACCAATCAATTTAACTTTTTTTTTACCTAAACCTGGCAATGCTCTATGGTGTTTTAAAGGGTACGGTATGGATCTTGAACTTTATAATAGGGCGGGGATGTGGGGTTGTCCGTGGTGGCACCAGAATAATAACTGTAGGGGACAAATGGAGGGAACGAAAAACTGTTGGGATCAAACTACTTCGCGCGAATGTCTGTGGCTATACGGATAGGGGTCCGAGGGGCGAAGACCCGGAATCTCTAAGGTCTTAGCATAGCTCTAGAAGAATATTTAATCTGAGGAGAGGTATGTCGGTCTACCAACTCCTAACTGACCATTGCATAGAATAGTAAATCGCCATGTTCAAGGGTTAAAATGCGTTTAAAAAAATGGGGTGGAGAGGCCATCCCTCGGGCCCAAAGAGCCCGACGCCATGTCTTCAAGTGTAATCCCACACCCAATCCCTATTTTAAAATTCAGATTGCCGTTAAGGAATATTCTGGAGACAATATTCATTACTTTCAAAATATACAGAAAATCTTTATCCTTCAGAAAGTGAAAACTGCCTCTCAATAGCATGTAGCGTTGGGAAGATACATTTTTTTTTTAAAATAACGCTATTTTTTTTAGAGATTTGGTGTATCATGAAATCTGTGATGTCATTAATCAACATTAATTTGACACTGCATTCAAATTAAAGATATAATTTTGATGTCGCTGCAGGCAATATTAAGCAAAATAGTTGGTTGTACTCTACATATGGTGAACTGGTGAGGGGTAATTCTAGCTTTTCAGGAGAAGATATTCAAACATTCCGACAGTCTCAAACTTCAAGGACAAACAGGACGTTCAATAAAGGAAAACAAAAAAGGAATCTGAGACAATGTGCCCACATTACTCGAATTTCTGTGGCTTTGTTGAAAAGCAGAGATTTTTTAACAAAACAAAACAAACCATAAACACACACACACACACACAAACAATGTTATCTTTAAATTGAGATATCTTGAGTAAGGAAAATGGTATTGCGGCAGGGTTTTATCACAGTCATAGAGCAATGTTAATTGGTTTATTCGTATTTTATGTTTAAAACGTGGAATAAACCTTCAAAAAGTTCACAATTTGTCTTCTTGCTGCAAAATGTTACATTGCCAACACATGCAAAAGAGATTATCGCCATTGCATAGAGGTTAACCCTATCGTTATCCAGTGAAATCAGGTTTTTTGTTTTGAAGAAGTTTCCTGTCCAATTCATCTTCAGTCGGGTTACATTTTAACGTTTATATATCATTTTAGCCAGGTTTCTTTGCTCCACGTAAACTGTACGTTCTACGAACGCCACAATGAGTATTTTTTTTGCCGACGAAGACGATAGAGACGAATTAAGTGATAATCAACTTCATTTAACTTTTTCGAGTTACAGTTGCTGGGTATTTGTTTTCAATTTAGACAGCCCGTGCTGGCAATCAAAAGTATTTTAAAGAGCTAACCCCCTCATCCCAAATACAAATTTTTGTCGTACTCCACAGACATACTTAAATGACACAACTCTTTCTCCAAAATGGAGAGTACCAGAGCTCATTTTAATCATCATGTAATGTATTAAGAGTGTTTCGAACTTTCGATTACACATTGGGGTCTTGTTATACCTACCCTGAAACAATAAACTGAGGTTGTGTCTAGATGAAGATGAATTTTAAACAGTTTTTGGAAAGGGCCGACTGAGAGTTTAACTAGTTTAGGAGAACTGAAACTGTTTGGAGTGAGAGGAAACAAAGAGATGTGTAATTCATTTTGTAACAACGTTCTTCTAAGCAATTACTATATGCAAAATATTTGGTATGTAAGGTTATATTTAGTATAAGTTGTAACCTTCCAAATTTAAACATGACAACAATGTTCGTTCTTCCCTTGATCAAGGAGTTGTTAGAAAGAAATAGTATTTTTCAGACGGTAACCTTGCCTTGCATTTATCCCTCAAAAGTTTCTCTCAGTGCTTCGATAAACCAGGATTCGAGACCCATTATCGAAATTCCAATAATGAGAAGCTCTCCTTACACTCTACTCGTCAACTTTGCGCTGGCGGCCGTCATGAAAATTTATAAAAATTATGTCATCCGAGACGCGACGTTGAAGTCAACAACAATTTTTGAATAAATTACTTCTAGCGATGTTGTTTCCTAATAATAAAATAAAAGTTGTTAAAACACGAAGAAAAATAATGCACAGCCTTCCACAAAGCTTCTGTCCAATGACTTACTGGGCACAATTGATGCGTATTATTGAACCGCTTGTGTCCAGTCGTTCTTTTAAAATTAGCTTCGTTATTGGTGGGAACAATCCTCAGCTAAAAGCATGTGCAGAAACAGACAAACAGAAACAAAGGGACCGGTCAGTTAAATAGATATAAAACATTTTCAAGTAGGTTAGATATTGTGTTAAAAAAGTTGTCATTTTATGTCCTTTTCTCACAAGTTGACGGCCTACCTGGAATATCATCAGAATTTTAAGTAACAGTACAACCGCAATAACAGTTACGAGTGGCGATGGAATAGGGGGACATGTCATCCTAATATCTGAAACAAAAATCACCCCACTGACTTTGAATTTCTCCTTTTTTGGCAATGAGGCAATGTGCCCTTAAAAGTTATATTACGATAACTCGCCGTCCTTGATAACAATGTCTGGCATGGCTTTCACTGATTGTTTCATTCCTGATCAAAACTGAATTTTGAAACGTTTCCCGAAGGGATTATTAAATAGCGGTTAGACCCACTGCATGGTCAAGTGCATGGTTAGAACATTGCACTTGTAGCCGGGAGGTATGCCGTAATTCTGGAAATCGACTCCTCGCCGGATCATACTGATTTTAAAAATGGAACTTTCTGTCATTTTGCTTGGCGATAATTATAAGCAATGCAGTGGAAAACACAAGCTAGCGCTAGTGAGACACAACTGGAAAGGAGGGCCCTACTTTTGAATTTGTTAGAAATTGAGCCGTAAAAACTTATTTGACTCTCCCAAACGGATGGTACTTAACTATACCTCTCCTTTGCGATTAAGCCTTCTCTCAGCTTCCGTACATTTTTACTATACGAAAATAATTGGATATCTATCACTCACTAAATGTACCAATACCAAACCAAGAAAGTAAACGAACCATATATACGCCAACAATAAACTGCACGATCCTACAGTAGTTTTGCAAAGGTCATCTGCAGGACTTCATAGGTATTCCCTTTCGAGAAACCAAAAAGTTGTATCATAATTACGTGGCAATAAATCATGGAACTCTTTCAAAGTGCCCCGGTCTCCATATGAAATGTTACCCCTGTACCCCTGTAAGGACATGCCACGTGAAAAAGAATTGAAACAAATTAGGCCAGTGGCGTAGGAAGCAATATAAATGTGGGAGGGTGGGTGAGGGAGGAGGGTCGGGGCGGAACAATTTTAGCTCATGCATCTCACCCTAACACATTGACCAAAAGGTACACTTTCAGTCTGCTAAAGTTTTTCGCTTACTCTACTAGAAAGAACAATTTTTTATGTTAAAATAACACCAAAATCTGATTTTTCTTAAATGTGAACACTACTGTATTAGGACCGTCATTGGCGGCGCGCGGAGCCCCCGGAAAATTTGGGTTCTTTGACTTCAAACATTTGTAAATATGGATCTTGTTTGCAACAAATAGTTCAGATTCAGGGATTCCTGTAAGGAATTTTGAATATTTGAGGGACTATATTTTCCTATAAGCATATATCTGAAATAGCATGTCGACTGAAGATCGTTGTTGTTACTTGATTTTTGTACGGAGTGCGGAGTCCGGAAATAGCCATGTCCCGGGCTTGTATCCCTGTCAGCAAAATTTGGTCGGCTCGGCAACGGACCGCCGTAGACCACATCGGCGGTCCGCCGGAGAAATGTCCGGTGGCTCGCCGGCGGACCTCCGACGGCAAAGAAGCTGATTGGCTGAAAAATTTTACCCAGCATACAATTTTGTAAACGACCCGGATGTAGCCAGCGGACCTCCGATGGCCCTCCGGCGGTCCTTCAGTGGCTAAACGCCAATTCATGGCCGATCAAAAGCCGACAATGGCCGCCGACGGACCGCTGGATTTTTAATTACTTAGTCGCTAAGTTTTTCGAGTTTTCTTTCAAGTGTAAACACCACTGTATCAGGGACGCGCGAAAATCTTTGCCCTTTATAAACAAATACATGTAGATATGGAGCTTGTGTTACAGAAATTTGGTTTGGATTCTGGGTTTCCTGTAGTTACGGATTACTGACGAATTTGCACTTCCTTCATTTATTGGTGACAAACTGAGAATTATTGCACGAAGACTGAATCGTCAGATCATTGTTCCTACATAACGTTATCTAAGGCCTACGAACTGACACTCTCCGATGACATTTCGAAAGTTACCAAACTTTATTGTCCTTTTTAGACAAAATTTTTCAAAACGAAGAGCTTTCATTGAAGTAAATTTGGAATTCTATAGAAGACAGTTTACAAAAGTAGCAATATAGCTGCCGGTGCCTCTTGATGATGTGGTCTCACATATGGTAAATATACAGTTTTGTCATTTCCAGAGCTCGGAAAAGTTTATGAAATTGATTTTCCAGCGAGGTCTAATGCATTCTATTTACAGAACATTTTTAGGAAATTTCGTTTTTTGAGATTTGGGAAATGGAAAAGGGGTCTTTTTGACCCGGGAGGTGGAGGAGAGGGGCGGAAGCATGCTTTCCCTCATGTTTCACGGGGGCTCCCTACGTCTAATTATTAGGCAATTTATGATTCTGTCAACCCAGAAAGACAGTTCAATGTATTTCCGAGTACGTGATTGTGACTTTGAAATAAATGTTATAAACTGTGTTGGTACATTGTTGTTGTTGTTGTTTATTTCAACTGTACTACATACAAACGTACATTCATTATCATTATTATTATTATAATACAATACGTAATAATATTTACAAGAAACGTGAGTATGAAGACAGTAGAAAAGGAACCAGATGAAGCTTGCAAGCTTTTCTAGTCTGGCCCTAATAACTGAGATGTTCTTAATTGCTTACACAACTAGAATATATAAATACGGATATGACTCCTATAACATTTACATGATTGTATGTAAAGAATTGCTGCTAGTTTGATGCTTACTTTTAGCCAGATTTTTAATTATTTATTTATTTGATTATTTTTTTTTTATTTTTTAGCCAGGTAAAATTAATTATCCACATACAATAACAAGAAAGATTTCTTTAAGTACTTCTTGAATAGATTAAGGTTAGGGGCATTTCTTATGCTAATGTAAAGAGAGTTTCAGAGAGATACCCCGCTACTTCTCACGTGAGAGTGCGCAAACATTGTCCTAGTATATGGCTGGAGAAGATTATCTCTTCTTCGTGTTGGATAGTTGTGATGACAACTATTAAGGTTGAAAAAGGAATCTAAGTTTATTATCAATTGTAACCCCTAAGAACTTAGTAGAATTTTCACTACTTATGATGGTGTTCTTAAAATTTATAGTAAAACGTGCAGTGTCACCTTTCATATTATTAAAAACCAATAATTTAGTTTTACTTATATTTAAAGATAACTTGTTTGACGCTAACCATTCAGAAACATTTTTTAACTCTGAAGAAACAACTTGGAGGGCTCGATTGACATCAGGATTATGATAATAAACAGTTGTGTCATCGGCAAATAATATAAACTTCAGTAATTTTGACGACTTATACATATCATTGATATAAAATATAAAAAGAAGAGGTCCCAGTATTGAACCTTGCGGAACGCCGATATTAATATTATTAAGATTAGAGTCCTTTCTTTTAAAACGGACAAATTGTTTACGATTAGAAAGATAACTTTTAAACCAATCAAATGCCACATCCCGTATTCCATATCTGTACAATTTGTTCAACAAAATTTCATGATTTATAGTATCAAAAGCTTTAGATAAATCGATAAATAAGGCCACGGTGCTGACTCTATTATCTAGGTTACACACTATATCATCAACAAACTTTAAAGCAGCCATATATGTGGAGTGGTCCTTCCGAAATCCATACTGCCCGGAATATAACAGGTTATTCTTATTTATAAAAGCTGATTAATTAATCAACATCTTCCCTTGAGGTCGGTAAATAACTCCAGTAATAATTGTTTTACAAACCGCCGTTTTGATTTTCACAAATAATGATTCAAAATGATTCGAATTAGTTATATTATCTATAACGACAAACTCCATATCTGTTCGAACATAAAGAGCTACCCCTCCCCCACGTCTATGTGCCCGTCCTTTACACACTATAGAGTAAAATTTGGGATGTTGTACAGAGCAGTATAGTCATTGTCATACAACTATGTCTCAGTGATTGCAATTATAGAAAAGGGGTGGTTGTTGATATTGCTTATAAAATTTATAATCGAATCAAAATTTTTGGGTAAAGACCTGGCGTTTATGTGTAGTATAGAAAAATCCACATTACTATTGCTACTAGCAAACGCATTGAAATTTTCGAAATTTCATTGCTCTGCATTGAAAAAAAAAAATAAAATAAATAAAACAAACAAATAAATAAATAAATAAACAAACAAACAAACAAACAAAAAGGTAATCACTCTTATAGAGTGAAATACGTGAATCCAATTCACCAGGGTGTTAATTCACTCCAAGAATAGTGAAATTCACCTCAAGAAGGGTGAACGCTCCATCAAGAGTGAATATCCATTCTTTTACGAGTGCATGCTGGGATCACTCTTTCTTTACCGTGGTCCTAATAGGCATTCCTTCAACAGGAAAACATAGCTTGAGTGACATTCATATTTCTTGGACTGAAACTCCACTCTTTTTGAGTAACAAGCCTACTCCTTTAACTAGTATAATTTCCCTTTTTTATCTCTAGAATGTAGAAACCTTTCTTGAAGAGTAATTCACGACCTTTTACCCGAATTCTTAGACTTTGCATCCCGAGTCTCTAAATGTTTTTATTCTGGGTGAACTTTCGCATTGTCGGGAATCAATAAAACCCCTTTGCGCATTGGTCAATGCCTGTATGTATTACCCACCGTTATACTCAAGGTTATTACTGGAAGAAGCGTAGTTAAACTGACAACTGGCTACGTAACGGACAGTATATTTTCGTGTATTAAGTGGTGTTACTAGGAAAAGAAAGTGGTCCATGATCTCCTTTCTTTCATGGATATTTCGAAGCTCATTAACTGGCCTTTACCGAAACTAAAAACCAGTGTTGAATTTTACAGACCTGAAAGGAGGAGAACTTGATTAAATAGACGCTTTGAAAAAGTATTAAGGTCTTGTTGGCACATACTATTGACGGAACGTCCTTGGGTTAGGGCTTGGACGCCTGGCGGGTATCTGCTCCTGGACCTCGCAAGGGTATCTAACGTGTGCGGTGGACCCTATACGTGCAAACTGATATTCGCCCTAGGGGCGAACCTTCAGTGAACTTGTAACACATCTCTTTATCAAGCTGAGGAATCTCGGGTCTTGCTAATGCCTGAAGTTGTACTTAGTCAGCATCGATTTCCTTGAACCTCTTTGTCAACGATGACAGTCCAAACGATACTAATTACCCCCGGTAAGGTTAGGTTAGACGTAGTTCACCGCCCAGTTTCTAACCAATTGGTTCAAGTCGAGCCGGTCACGGCCTATTTTCTAGATGTGACTTAATGGCTTGTTTTCCTTTCTCCATTGTAAACTAGGTGAAATAGCTGATGGTTTTGATGTTTGCATATATATTCTACACCTAGAAATCAGGAACATGTGGGTTTAATCTGTCTTGGTTTTTGAATACCAAAGTTTTTTTTTTTTTTTATTAGGGAGTTTTGCATGTTTTCTCGTAACAGATATAATGCCTTTGACAGAGTGGAGAGTACGCCCTCACATATAGCCAATTGGTTGCAACATTCGGCTAAAATCAAGATATTGTGATTGTGGTCGAATTCCGTATATGGTCGGATGATTCGCGCTACAGTCAGAAGTCTGCGTTGTATGTGCAGCATTCTAATTAGTTCGTCCGCACTTTGTAATAGTCTCAACTTAAATTGGTCCATTATGGTCGGGTGACCATAAACTATTACTAGATAAAATCACGGTGTTCATGTTGGCTTCTTTTCCACTTTGGTTCTTGTCATAACAGGCACATGGCAGGAACCTTGAGTTGAATTTAGTCAAGTTTAACAAAGTGTTGTGTGTGCATTCATCCATGAAGCTACCAGGCAATATATTATATGTTTAATGACCAGCACAAGAGAGGTGGACTGAAATGGCATTGTTGCCATAAATCTGGACACACACACACACACAACAGGAAACAGTGCCAGTAAAGATTTTTTTCTGCTTGGGTACTTCAAAATTTTTCCATAAGTTAAGGGTAGGTAGGTTCTTCTCATGGTGCATTTCAGACTTCTACATTTTACCCTTGAAGGGTTGGACTGTCTCAATCTACACTAGTCTGGTAATTTGTAAACGAAATTATACCCTCTCTCCATCTTTTAGAACAAATTGCAGTTGTGTATGAATAATCAAAGTTAACAACGTGGACCCTGTACATTGTAACAGGACAATACACTCTCTCAGGTTTAATGTCTTTGCTGAAATCGCAGCTTGTGTTTTAACCGCTTTTATTAGCCAATCGATTGTGCTTTATAATTTGCAAATTCACATTAGAAAATTCACTCTCTTGAAGCTTGGAAAGACTTTCCCTGTGTTTGAAGTCCTTGCCTGTTACACGACTGACAAAAAACAACATTCCTGCAGATTACATGGTCCAGTGAAAACCGATTGTTGTCTGTGGTTACTATTATGTTAAAATCAGCCAAGTATCGGCCAAGTCATGACGTCCACTTTCAAGGTGCAGAATTGTCTAATGAGGGCCCATCATTGTTTTGAATTTTGCATTCAAAGTTACTTCGACTGATGTAGTCGATGCATACGGATGCAAATTGCCCACAAGAATTGTTTGTGGGTATTAATATAAATGTCCAGTTCATGTGCTTTTCCATGTGTTTTCAAACTGAATTACATATTAGGAACCTATAGGACGAGATTTAAAAATATCTGTGACACTGAGTAAATAATACTTCATATTGTAAACAATGTCCCAGCGGTATTAATTATCAGAGATATCCTGGCTGAGTGTTTACAATTATGAAGGTGAGCAGATATATTTGTCTGATCGTATCAATGTTGTTAAAACAGTTTTATCAGTAAAATATAACCGAAACAATACTCAGTGCCAAAGGGTAAATCGACTGTCCCATATTTAAGTGAACTAAGCTTGTTTTTCTTGCGCAATTTTACCGCAGTACGTAATCATAAGATTTGAGCAAACAGATTCTTTTCGATTATTTGACTAGGACATAGGTTATCCATACTCGTCTGCTTTTCATCCGATGAGTCATGGGAGGAAATCGATCTGGCAGAAGGCCTACCCCTGCAAACATGAAGAAACAGAAAAAGAAAGAAAAGGGAATACATTGAAAAAGAAAAAGTACCCTTGCAAAAGTTTAAAAAAAGAAAGAAAAAAAAAACAGAAAAGAAAGTATACTGAAAAAAAAAACAGAAAAAGAAAGTACTGAAAAGGAAAACTTGCAGTGCGTAACATGTGAACACCAATAATAAGCTAGTTCGGTAATTGTGTGGCATAGCAATGGAATTGTGTGGCATAGCATGGGGTATACAAACCGAACTAACCACATAAGTTACAACCAGGTAGTTGTCAGTTAGTTGATAGCTCCCTGATACAACATTCCCTTTTATTTGTCAGTGCGTACATATAACTCTATGCAGGTGTCAAGCCAACTCGAACGAAAGTTGGTCTCTCAGTCGTACTAAACGGCAGATTAAAATGCAGATTTTTACACAGAAAAGACAATTTAGACACAATCCCCAACACAAGACCAAACCTGAGGTCTTTCCTTACGTTATGGATGGATTAAGAAAGAATGATTCCCCCAAATTTTCGTGTAAATTCAGATTTTGGAATACGTGTTGTGGGTGCGTGATTGATTTGTTTAGCCAGGCGATTTGAAGGAAGTGCGCATGTGCATAGCCACCGAAACGAACTGGCTTCATACATATGGGTAGGGCATATGAGAAGTGATAAATGTGGAGGGATGCGACATTGAGTGGTCAATACGTGGTATTGGAATCAATTTCACAAAAGTATCACGCCTTTCCCTCCTTGATTGTAACCCCTCATAAAACAGGGACAGTCTCCCCGTACTCATAGAGCAGGGACAGTCTTCCCGTACTCATAGAACAGGGACAGTCTCCCCGTACTCATTTTGAACAACATGTATCACAATTTTGTCTTACTTTTCTTCAAAGTATCTTTCATATTTTAGGACAGACTTCAGTTTTGCATAATATTCAAAGTAAACTTAGTAGTTTCCTCTAGTAAAGTCCAAATTTTAAGGAAAAAAGATATTGCAACATTAGAACATGACTCTACACTACTTCAGGTTGGGTGACTGATCTTGCCCTTTTAAAGTTGGTGTTAAAGAAGGGTAGCCAATGCCAAGTAGTCTTATTGATCAAAGTTCTATTGAAGACATACATTTGCATGCAAAAATCACCACCACACTCCACCATGATCCATTCTGACCCTGTATTTCAGTATCTTTTGCCCTACTATTAATTTTTAACAGTAAGGGAACTAACCTCACCAGTGCATAAAACAGCCAAGAATAGAATCATTAAATATAAAGTATCATACAATACTGACGATTTTCAAACACTTCTATAGTGTAAGCCTTCAGTTTCTGTTAAAAGTGGCAGGAATTTTACCAGTTGGAGACATTTTATGAGGGAAAACATGCCAGTATGCGCGCACTTTACTTACACTTATCAAAATAGTACCGACTTGTAACTGCGTGACATATTTTGGTCAAATATACTCAGGTTAGACCTGTGGGCTGGCAAACAAGCCCTGGTAACTTCGTCACATTTCTGAAAGAACACTTTAAGTAAAGGACATATCTTGTGGAACACAAGCTGAATTGTAAAAGTTAGTCTTCAATGAAATCAATAAAAAAAAATAGTTTTCGAACGAAGTTGGAAAAATTGAAATTTATCGAGGACAGTAGGACATTTCTTCTTTTAAATTGTCCTGTGCTTCTAAGGAGCAACCACAAGACTAGTTAACCTTTAGGGGTCCTGCAGCAGTGGGATTGTGTTAAAGGTCAAGAGCAGTTCCCCAAACTTACTTTGGAGAAAAAGCTAAATATCATTTCACAATTGCATATTCAAGGTAAATCAAACGGTTACTCTTAGTAAAATTTCACATCTGAAGAGAAAAATGTTGTCACATGACTCTCAACAGCCAATCATGAAACAGTACAGTCTAGTTGTTGTCACATGACTCTCAACAGCCAATCATGAAACAGTACAGTCTAGTTGTTGTCACATGACTCTCAACAGCCAATCATGAAACAGTACAGTCTAGTTGTTGTCACATGATTGTCAACAGCCAATCATGAAACAGTACAGTCTAGTTGTTGTCACATGACTCTCAACAGCCAATCATGAAACAGTACAGTCTACTACACTATTCAAAGTTGGGATGGCTGCTCTTGATCTTTACAATTTCCGGGCTTACTCCAACTGCCTCAGGTCCTGATCATCAAAGCTTCCATTGAAGGGGTGTATGACCCATTGCCTTTTCAACGTGGTGTAAATTCGTCACCAATATGCACCCTTCACCCTACTTCAACACATTCAAAGACCCTTGATTTCAATTGTGGTTCGATGTTGTCAAAAGTACAACTAAACTTAAGTTTAAGTAAACAGATTTTGATGCCAAGAGAAACATATAATGCTGATAATATCGAAGAATTAGGCTGATAACCTCCAAAATCTATAAACAATCGTGTCTGACCCCGGCCATTGTTTTAACTGCGATATGGGTAATATTTAGTGACGATTAATTGCTACTGTGCGTGTACATAATGACGGAGAAAATACAACAAACCTACTTTAAATGAACTCGTAAAATAACACATTTATAGCCAAGTGCTAAATCATGAGATGTAAGAAGGTTGTTTTTTTTTTTCAAAAGAAATGGAGAGAAGAAAGAAAAGAAAAGAAAAAAGGCAAAAAAAAAAAAAAAAAAAAAAACCCAACTAGAACAGCACGTTGAACTTACATTTAGGAATGCAATGTCTCAAGAAATTGCCTTTTCAACAAAAAAAAAAAAAAAAATAATACAGTTGAGATTGTTACGAGCTGAAATGAGTTGAAGTGAAGGCAGAGATGTAAATGACAATAGTGTGCTTTTCTGTCAACTATCATACCCCCCCCCTCAAAAAAAAAAAAAAATTATAAAAATAGGGTCAGTGCATAATTCTTAAACGCAAGGCAGAAGAAAGCTCACACAAAGAGGGAATCGATTTGAGGCAACATTGATTATTCTGATGCACAGATGTCATCTTGAGTGAGTAGCGTATTATAAGGATAGCTGCATGGTTGTTAGTTTTTAAGTGGAAGTAAAAACATTAATGGAGTTCCCAATGTGTGATAAAATATAACGGAAAAGTTGGTCTATACAACAAGTAACACGAATCAAAGAATAAATTGGGAAGTCTAAAGAAAAAATCGCCAGAGGCGCGAAATCAACTGTGGAGCGGAGCGTAAATTCTTGCGGACGGAGTGCAAGGACCCCTAAAGGCCCCTGCATGGTTTGGTCGAGAGAAAATAGATGGGGTCCAGAGGCAACGTTCCCCATAAATTCCCATAAGCTCCAAGGTTTTGGCGTCTTTCAGTCTGAAAGAATTAATTTTCAACATTTCCTTTTGTGAAAAAGTAAAGTCTTAAGATAGGTATATTTGGAAGGGAGGATTCGACACGGAGTCGTAAGTGCCTCGTTAGTAGCCCGGGCCATAGGGCCCCCTAGTGGTTAAAAGATAGTTCACTACTTGAGTTGTGACAGCTCATGCGGTCGTCCGCCTTTCTCTTATACTTACAAAACAGGGTTTCACAGCTTGACCTATACATTAAGACAATGATCTTATGAGAGTTCTAAGAACAATTTTTATATTTAAACGCAAGCCTTCACCAGAAGCATAGCGTTCTTGTAACTAAAACCCGTGTCATTTAAGTATGCGAGACCTCAGAGTAAAATTGTTTTGTAATTGTACCATAAGTTGCTTCTGATGACCTTTTATCTCCACCAAAGATTCGATATTTCTGTCTACAAATGATGTTAGCCTATCCACATTTAAAATACAAATGCATCCATAAAATCTTTCCTGAGATTCAGTGACTAATTAAAGTGCTTTAAGTTAATTGATACTCAAAAAATGAATCTCAGAGCAATAACATATCTATGGTAAGATATTTTCGCCACTCTTTCAATGTCTTAAAAATCGCAAGGTTCAGCTTTTTCAATTTCATTTCATTCTTAGAACTTAATGTTTCAATAAGTTCTTATTACAAATTGGAAACTAAAGAAGATTAATCCCCAGTGGCATAGCTAGGATATTTTCCAGAGGGGGCAAAGGCATGAAATTTCCCCCCAATTTTTTTCCGGTCAGTGTGTATGTATTTCATATAAAATATGCAAATTACAAGTATAACAACATTACCATGGCTTTATGTAATATTACCTGTATTTTAATCTTAAAGTATAACACAGAGCAATTGGAAATAACAACTGTTAGGCCATATATTTATTTTGGTCAACAATATATGGTTTATTTGTTTGTATTTGTTTAAAGGAGGGGCATGTAGTTTGTAGAATGATCGCCAGCCTGGGGGAGGGGTCTAAGGAACTTTTTTGAAACTTTTTGGAGTTTTGAAGGAACCTAGATGCAAAATGGTGCAAGTTTTTCTACTTTGACAGGAACAGTGTTAAAAGTTGAATTGTGGTGGTTCATGAGGATACAACTGAACATTTTGTGTCTTTACGTGCATTCTTAGGTCATTTACGCTACCTTACGAAGTCAAACTTATTATTAAATTTGCATACTTTTAAGAGTCAAAAAAAGAGAGCATCGATCGGTATAGGCGAAAGGGAACATTTTAGTTTGCGGTTTTCTTTGCCACAAAACGTTATTCTGTCATAAAAATTATCCATTGGTTGGTGCGGAGCGTAAAGAAAATTTTGAAAAATCAGACGCCTCAGATGGCCGCAAATAGCATTTTCCAGATTTATACGAAGAATCTAACGAGTCGTTATCTTTTTTTGTCGTTTACAATAAAATGTTCACTTCAAAATATGTTCACAAACTGCAAAGTGATCAGAGAGTTAAGAGCTACTCTGACCCCAAAATGTAATTTGCTCAAAAAGACTGATCGAAGCGCTACCATTTTTTGCGGCGAAGTGTAGAGAAAATTTCGAAAAATTAGACCCCTCAGATGGGCAAAAATTGCGTATTCATGCTTGCAAATTGAAGAGAATCTAAACATACATTCTTTATTTTAACCCACCTTTTGTTTACAATACGAAAAAAATCAGGAACATGCTAAGTGATTGAAAAATTACCACAAAAATGTAGTATCACTGTTAGGCCCCTTACGTAATAGTCTTGATTCTTTCGGAGAAACTATACATACAACGAATTGAAAATATGCTAATGCGACTTTTGGCTAAATTGAAAACTGGAAAAAAGGCCGTGGCCGGCTCGACTTAAACAAATAGGTTGGAAACTGGGCCATAAAACTATATCTAACTAGCTAACTAACTTCGTTAAATTAAAGATCCGCTGAATTTATGAAATTGTCTGTAACTGATCGAATTCCCATCTGTTGATGGTTTTTACCCCTAACATCTCTTGCGTGATAAATGGCAAACTACTTCTCACCGCACCTTAACACCTTCCACTCCCCTGTCCCTCTTCTACGTCGACGTCTCTGCCAGCCAAGGAAGGAGTCTATGAGGTGGGCCCTCCGTCTTAAAATTTCTTGAGAAGGTATGTGTTCTTTTGCAATCGGTGCCACCAGTAGAATACAGAGGCTACCTTTCGAAGGAAAAATTTGAATTTGACAGAATTTTACCTATTTGTAGGAAAAAATTGGCACCACTGAGGGGCCTTGCAGGGACAATCCTTCCCCTTTGAAAATTTTTGAAAAATTAGGTATCCTTACATGCAATCTGGTGCCGCATATGCCATTACATATTATATTACATTTTGAGGTAAAACCTGGGTTACTTTAGTATGGCTACGTATTTTAAGAACAAAAAAATGGCATCCGTGAGGGGGCCATGGCCCAATGCCCCCCCCTTTCGTACGCCACAGATGACCGAGTAAGTTCTAGCCTAGGACAAGGTATTCATGGACCCGTTTATTGTTACACTACAAGTGAGCAGAATGCCATTTTTCCAAAATAGCCTGTAACATCCAAGGATTAGGTCAAGTAACAAAATCTAAGTATGCCCATGAATCCCGTCCATTCTAATTTCCAGACTAACGTTATGTTCACGTTATGTTAATCGTAAGCCATGGATTGTTTCGGCCCAATCCATCTTCATGTACACACAGTAAAATCGGTATAGTTTAAACCCCTCCCCCGCTACTAGCTTGTAGGACAACGTAACATCGGGGGTCTACGTTAGTAGCTTGCCAGTTTTCACATCCTTTCACTGAATTCCCGAAGTGTACAACCAGGGACCAGGGTACAACGTAGAGATTGTGTACAAGGTGATCGTATTCTTAAGTTCGGGTTTACATTCACTGTAGTGATGATCAGCTGTTGTAAGGTTCCTGAATAACAGCCTCCTGTGCACTGAAATGCACTCATCTTAACACCCGCACGTATACAAGAAATGGAAAATTCAATCTGCTGGAGAGGAAATTTCTGCGGAACGCGAGTCGGGCCGGTTCATGCAACAATGATGAAATCTCGGTTAAATTGTTGCATGAAAATACGAATTTTGTACGAGAAACGTCTAACGATTTCTTATTCTAACAAAAATATTGAGAAATGGGAAAAGGGCATATCATTTCATCAAATTTCCCCAAATTATTTTCTTTTTTGGGGGGGGGGTGGGACTTTCCCCCTGCCCCCAGTAGCTACGCCACTGTTAACCCCTCCGTACATTTTGTAAGGACGCCCCCGAATCCACAGAAAATTTGTTTTGGACCTGTAACATAGCTACACAACTTTGGTAAATATTTCATTTAATGGTCTAAAACAAGACCAAATATATTTTTGCCTAGTCGATGATGACACCCATCCCATCAATTTCTTCATTTCATTTGCAACATATGTATTAAGTTTTAAGCTTCCTGAAAGTGTCCTTGAGGCTTTTGTCTCTCAATTTAAATTGCGTTTTTTTACTTGAAGTAGGATGTATTGGAAAGAGATCAAAGAGAATGTTGAAAGAACTGTTGTTCAGAGAATATTTATTGTAATTTGTATATGATCTATAAGTGGGTACTAGTCTCCTAACGTATTGGATTAAAAACGTAGTCTTTGTGAATTGCATAATGTAATAATTTGATTGAAAATGGAAAAAAAAAAATCTTCCAGCCTGTATTTTTCTGTTGAAGAATAAACGCTCCTTTTTAAAACTTTACAGTAGATAAAGTTTCAAATGTTTAGCTTCATTTTTTTTTTCATTTTTAATTAACAAGGTTGTTCATATTTTAACGTCTATCAGACTTAGATAAACACACATGTGCGTAAGAAATCATTCGTCAGCACGATTGTATGAACAGGTATGAATTAGCGTTGCTCTCGTCAACGGATAAAGCAGTACGTAATACAGATAAAAAGTTGTTGTAAAAATTATAGACTGATATAGGAAACTCTACGGTAACACTTCCTTGCTTAAACAGGACAGGACATGTTTCTATACCAACGCCATTAAAGTGCTCTAACTACGAGTTGTGGTTATGTTTAAAGTTTTGAAGGATTAATAATTTTGTCTTCCATATTTCTGTTTGTTTCCTAAATTTAATGAAACGAATTTCTTGAGAAGAACGCAGAATTCTTCCAAATTAGTTCGCATGTGTATGCAGAGTGCCGTTATGGCCGTGTACATATATATTTTATTTTAATGCAGCTGTTCCTGTGGCAAGATGGTGCACAATATCATCAAAAGAACAACAGAAATGTATGGCGATAAGAGGAAAGTTGTTAGACATGAAACTCATCCCAGTTTTAGAATGCATCAACAAAGACTCCACACAGGTATGCGAAGCAAAAATTTAAAAGAAATTAGACATATGTGAATGTATCGTGGGAGCTGAGTTAAGTTTTCAGATTTTCGAAATTATAATAAATCAGGTGTTACGTTTGAAAACATGTACGGTAAGCATTATGACATTAACATTGTCTGGTGTTCACAAAATATGTACCCATTCTCTGTATGTCAAACAGAATGACGCAAAAAAAAAAAAGGGGGGGGGGAGGGGTTTGAACCTGGGTCAATATGTGAAAGCGTATTTCGACCCAGGGAAACTTCAAAGTCGCCAGGTGGGATGTAGGGGATTTATCCCCTTGCCCACCTTTATACAGACATAATAAAATAAGAAATCTTGCACAATTAAGTTGAGTTTTGGACATACCATACGTTTAGCTGGAGATATGGAATGCAAAACCTTAGAATGATTTTGGAAAGCAGTCTTCGTAGATACTTTGATGACGCCGTCATCAATTACAAGTGTACATTATTGTGTTATGTTTAGTGATATTTCTCACAATGCGAAAACATTTGACAAAAAAAAAAAAAAAAAAAAAAAAAAAAAAAAAACGTTTCAAATGGTTTATGGAGTACGCATGGGACCAAACGAATTTTGAGAAGTGGTTCGTTTTTCTGGGGCACATTTCTTCATTTGTGTTTATCACACCCAAATGAACGATTTCAACGAAGGGTACGTGCTTTTAAAAGAACATAAAAATGAAACAATTTCATACCCTATTTTAATGTAATATTTCTTTCATGAAAATTAATGTATCTCTATAGCAGGTACAGGTTGTGCACGCGCCTTCAATAACATTCCAACAGCCACTTCTTTTACGTTTCTGCCAAAAAAGATTCAAATCTACCCCATTTTAGTCACTGACCACATGCATCGGAACTAAGACGTAATCTGTAACAGCTACAGGGTTGTGGTAATATCTAACAAGCGTTTCCCTTTTTGAGTACAGACGTAATAAGTTAAATAGCGCAATACTTTCCTCGGAATGCAAGGACGTTTCATGCAAGGAAACATCATTTTATTTACCAACCTTAGATGTGATACACTGAAGAGTTCCATCACCTTTACGTGACGTCAATATCATACAAAAAAAAAAAAAAACACACACACACACTTCAATTTGCTTACCACACTTTGATGTGATACACTGAACTCCTCCATCAATTTTAGTTGATGTTAACATTTTCATTAACTGAACTGTTTTTTATTCAAATTGTTCGTTTCACAATTATTTCACAGGCATGTATGTCTAGCATAGCAAATGGAATAGCTGATCTAATGACCTTGGATGGTGGTGATGTGTATGCTGGTGGGAAGATTCATGGTCTTCTACCAATTATGGTAGAAGTATATGCTGGCGGTATGTTTTAAACAGTGTTTTATTCACTTAATTTTCAGAGAACACTGATATGACCCTACGGGGCTTTTTCTCGCTGGGACGGGGGTACAGTGACTTTTTGCCCTACTCCGGATCCTATCCTAAGGCATAACTTCTGCCCGAAGAAGCCACTTAAGTCTACCCGATTCAGCAAGGTTTTTGGACAAGAGGGAAGGGCGGGGGGGGGGGGGGGGGGTTCAGCCCCTCTGCCAGCAGTACAAGCAACACGTATTGTGACATACATCTTCATAAATCTTTGCCAGGACAAAAAAGTATTATTGCAGAATGCTTTCTAGGTGACGTTCAATCATACATAATTAACATAAATGAGAACATTCCATTCGAATTTTGATTTGATGTTTGTGTTTTTTGTATGCAGAAAGGAGAGGGTATGATGCCCTTGCAGTAGTAAGGAAATCCAACGAAAACGTTTCTTTAGACAACCTGCATGGTAAAAGAACCTGCCATACAGGATACGGTCGCACTGCTGGCTGGAACATGCCAGTAGGATATTTGCTGGATCAAGGAAAGATGCCGTCAGTTGCATGTCAGAGCAGTCTAGAATCAGCATCTCAATTCTTTAATGAGAGCTGCGTACCTGGTAGGTATTATCTTATTACTGTTGTTTCAGACCACTAAACTGCACTTGCTTGTAATTCACTATATTCATGATGTCTTCTTCGTGGATGCAGTTAGTCATGGGTAGTTCAAAACTGGTACTTGAGTATACGAGTGCGTGACTAGTTTGCTGCTGACAAAGAGCCATTGATAGAGGAACTGGTACTTACCTTGAAAGGTGATCATCGTTATGACTAAACAGCTTTCATGTGGTTTTTAGAAGGCCATTTGACTTGTCCTTTGCGTCTTGACTGCTCCCCTGCAAAAGTAGATATCATAGGAAGGACACTGAACAAACCTTTTCCTTAACCCCTTTTACAAATAGAAATGAAATGTGTCTTACTCGACGTAAAACCACCTCGAGGTTTACAATGATGACAGATTTATTTTAAAGCAAAGGAGACAATTAGTGGTTAAAGGCCCAGTTTTCTCTCCCCAAACAGCACCAATTCTCCTTACCTTCTTACTTAAGCCCCTTCCACAATTGTCTGAAATTCATGCTCATCCAAAAACAATCTCAGTTTATTGCCTCAAGGTGAGTAAAGAAAAACTCAATTTATATAATAAAAACACTCTCAGTACTGTTCATGCTGTGTAATATAAGTTTTGGTACTCCGCTTTGTTTGAATTAGCTGTCGATCAAAGAGCTGAGCCAATTGATAATTTTGGTACCCTCGTACCAAAATTGTAGTTTGGGGTGAGAGGTTTGGCCCTTTAAAGTTAAAGTTCGATTTTTGGGATATAAGCTTTCTATACCTTAAGCGTTTTACGATAAAACGACTGGAAACTACTTAAAAAACACTCAAACCACTCAAAAGCACTCAAAATGGTGCAAGACAAATTTTTAATGAAATAAATTAATGTGCATTTATTGCGGGGATGTAGTCAGTTAGTAGGCTGGATCACATCCGGGAGAATTGACAGGCCAAATAAATAGTTTTGCTTGTTATTTTATGACATTCCTTAAACCTGTTTTAGTCTCAACGACAAACAATTCAGACATTAAAACACCTTCCCTACAACTACATCTAGAAAACGAGAAACGAGAAAACGGTAAAAAGTCCAATAGATTTGTTAGTAACTTTGTACTTGATTAATCGTAACCATAAAGGGAATCCGCAGTGGCATCGGAATAAGAACTGAAGGATTCAATATTTAAAAGGCGGCGCTATTAAAAGAGCCTCACTGGCTAAAGAACAGTAGCCTAATTTTTAAATCAGCTTATTCGGAAAACGTGAATTTAAAACGTTTAGGTTTGGGGGATGGAAACTCGCTTCACAAAGCCACGTTATTGACATAACTTGGCAGAAGGGTCGAAATACTACAAGAGTCCCCTACAATTGATTACGAACTAACAATATTTCAATTCCATTCACCCGTTTTCAAGTTTTAGAATAAAGGTAATGAAACAACTGTCAGTTTAGCAGGCTATGATGGTGCCGTAATCGTAGTGATACATCATTCAAGTACCGGGCCAGTATTCAAAGAAGTTTTTGTCTCTAAGTATATAAACATGTCCACTAAAATTTATGCAAAAGATTTCCGGCGTTGTTGAAGGCCTGTAATTTCGAATGGACAGCAAAAGTTTGTGATTATTTTTTGTCCATTATACAAAGGGAAAAACAATAGTTTATGAAATGTGAGTCAGTTGACATTGAAACTTGACATGATTTTATTCACGTTTTAGGTGCCCTGGAAGCTGCTAAGGAAGGGATAAACGTAAGTCATCTATGTGGCCTGTGCCATAACCCGAGCGAGTGTTCACGGTCGGAAGATCTATATGCTGGATACACTGGTGCCTTCAGGTAAACATTATGATTGTTTGGTATGAAATTTTATTTGCTTTCATTTCATAAGAAATATTAAAACGTTTTTCTTCTTAGCTTGAGAGTGGATGTGCAGAATCGTTAGTTCTGCCTCGCAGTGAAAAGATTCAGTTTGATATCTATTGTTTGAAGGGTACCTGCAACAGCTAATTTAAAATTTCGTGTGACCTCTTCGTCGTAGAGTTGACAATATACACATTAATCGATATGCTCATTATAATAATCACTTTTGGTGTAACTATTACTTTACAATTACTTCTATAAAGTTCAACAAATTTTTCTCCAATTGGACTTGCAACATATAGAACTCCGCAATAATTCAAAATACGAAACATCCTTGGAACTCCCACAGGGTGAGATTCACACTTTCGGCTAACACATTTCCGACCATTAAGACATAGGCTACAAATACACTGTTCTTTCACGTCGCATTTTAACCTTTAACTAAATTAGAGACGGTGAAGGTGACGACTACGACTATCATCTTAACAGTGACACTTTATTTCTTGTTGTTATTCTAATTATTGCTGTTTTCCCCGTAGATGTATGATTGAACAACGGGCCGATGTTGCATTCATTAAAGCAGAGACTGTGCTTAAAAACACAGACGGAAATAACCGTGAAGCATGGGCTGCTGGTCTTCGTTCTAGTGACTTTGAGATTCTTTGCAGAGATGGAAGTCGCCGAGCCATAACAGAACATGAAACTTGTCGGATAGCGTCCGTAAGATGAAAATATACTCTATTCAAACTTACGAAAGTGATACTTTAAATAGTTACCGTACTCGATTTTGAAAGCAGTGTTAATTTTTTCGTAAAATGGTGTACTTTGTTACCAGTTACATCCTTTAACATGCCTGCAACGTGAGATGACACATTAAATGTGAGAAATGGGTAACTTTTTTTTTATTAAAATTTGGGTGAAACGACATTAGATCCAACTTAAGTGTTTTATAACATCTCAAAGAACGATGCTTTCCTGTAGTTTAGGGAACAATACAAATTCTTTTGAACGATGACATCACTAGCAAATAAACACTTCAGTGATACTGATATACAGTTGGAAAGCTGACCTGGGGGTCACCGAAATATCTTAAGCTCTTATGACGTCACTAAATTTTGAATTTTATCCGCCTATGGAGACGTACACCTTAGAAAAAATGTTTCTATTGTTAACTTCCGATTACGATCAAGAAAACTATGAATATTACAAAACTTACTTATCAAGTTATCATTCAACTAATTTCAGACGAAATTGTCGGCCAGAAGGCCTAAGAATCACCAGGAGGTTGTAGGTCATCCAGACTAAACATTGGGCGAATGGTCACAAATTTGTCCCATAACCATCCCCGAAGTTCACAACAAGCACCAAATGCTGACATTTTGCTACGAAATATACTTTCCCACATAGTCATAGGTTCTTTGATGGATTATTTCAATTTTCCCGAGGATGGTCAATACCGTTTTGTTTACGCTGCGAATCTGTTTGCAGTACTACAGTTCTGTAGTCAGTCAGTCATCTTGAAAGGCAATGCTTGATGGTAGCTGGCATACAGCTTGTCAATACAATAGTAGTAATGGTGAGATGGAGTTTTAAGGCCCAGTTTTCAACCTATTGGTTCAAGTCCAGCCGGCCACCTCTTTTTTCAGTTATGGCTCACTGGCTTGTTTTACCTACTTCATCCATTATGCTGAGTATCATGCACAACAGCAGTAGGTTCCATCTTTAGTCTTTGCTATGAATCGACTTGGGAATAGAACCCAGGCCTTCCGCGTGGGGGGCGGATGTTCTACGGCTAGACCAAACAAAAGGTCCAAGCACGTCGATGCAAATCCAACAAGGATCGAACACAATGCTAGTGGTCGTGCACATACGTATGAAAGGAAGTATGTGCATACAAATGCATAGATAATCAGAACAAACACATTAGTCTGTTTGATGTATATATTATTTTTTGGTTAAGATAGAAGTATAACAAGAAAGGTACCACTTTATTTTGGAAATATTATTTGTTCTCCATTTTCCTAATGACATTTCAACATATTTTCTCCTTCAAGACAGTGGCGTAGCTAGGATTTTTTCCAGGGGGGCAAACGTATGAAATTTCCCCAAGACTTTTCCCGGTCAATGTGTATGTATTTCATATAAAAAAAATGCAAATTTACAACTATAACAACATAACCATGTCATTTTGTAATATTCCCTACATTTTAATCTTAAAGTATAACATAGAGCATTCGGAAGTAACAAAGTATATCATTTTGGTCAACAATATCTGGTTAATTTGTATGTACTAACGCAGTGACGTACGCAGAATTTCTATGAAGGGGGGGGGGCATGCAGTATGGTCTATAAGGGAAGGGGTGTCCGGAATTTTTTTGACGTTTTCAAGGGGCATAGGTGCAAAATTGTGCAAGATTTCGACTTCTGAACAATGTTAAAATTTGAATCGTGGTGGTTCGTGAGGATAAAATTGAAGCTTTGGTATCTTTACATGCATTCTTAGGCCATTTATGCTACCATAGGAAGTAAAACTTGTCATTAAGTTTTGCACACTATTAGGAGTCAAAATAAAAGAGCATTGATCGCTATAGGATTTGTGGCTTTTCTTGGCCACAAAACCTTTTTTATCATAAAGATTATCTTAGCGGAGCGCCACCATTGTTGGCGCGGAGCGTAGAGAATCGAAATATCAGACCCCTCAGATGGCCGGAAATAGCATTCTCCAGACTTATATGAAGAAACTTACGAGTCACTTTCTTCTTTTGTCGTTCGCAATAAAGTGCTCACTTCAAAATATGTTCGCAAACTGCAAAGTGATCAGAGAGTTAAGAGCTAATTTGACCCCCAAAATGTAATTTTCCCCAAAAGACTGAGCGAAGCGCCACCATTAGTTGACGCTGAGCGTAAAGAAAATTTCGAAAAATCAGACCCCTCAGATGGTCAAAAATAGCGTGTTCATGCTTATAAAGAGAATCTAAACATGTAGTCTCTATTTTAATCGATTCCACTAGTGGGATACAGAATTTACCTTTTTAAGTAAACATTGGAATTTGACAGAATTTGCCTGTTTGTAGGAATTAAAAAAAATTGCATCACTGAGGGGCCTCGCAGAGGCAATCCTTCCTCTTTGAAAATTTTTGAAAAATTGGGTGTCCTTGTATGCAATCTGATGCCACATATGGTATCTTTTGAAGTAAAGTCTGTGGTACTAAATTTGGACTACGTATTTTTAAGAACAAAGAAAAATGGCATCGGTGAGGGGGAGGGGGCTGGCCCAATGCCCCCTCCCCCTTCGTACGCCACTATAGTGGCTCGATCACACAGGATATCCTGTTAGGACAGCCGTCTGTTAAGTGTAGAAGGCTGCAAGATACTCATGGACCCGTTTATTGATACAGCCCAAGTGAGCAGAAAGCTGTTTTCCTGAACTAGCCTGTAAGCCTCCGAGGATTAGGATAAGTAACAAAATCTAAGTATGCCCATGGATCCCGTTCATTCTAATTTCTAGACTAACGTTAAGTTTATGGTTGGCCATGGATTGTTTCAGCCCCATCCATCGTTAAAAAAGGTGTAAAATCGGTATAGTATAAACCCTCCCGCTACTAGCTTGTAGGACTATATAACCTCGGGGTGTACGTTAGTGACTTGTCAGTTTTCACATCCTTTTACTGAATTCCTAAAGTGTACAACACAGAGACTGTGTACAAGGGGATAAGTTCGGGTTTACAGCCTTTCAGTGTTAGTTGTTCTGTATCAGCTGTTGTTAACCCTTTACCGTTGTTTGAGTCCTTTTGCGGAGAACTCGGCTGTCACACATCTTTACTGTTTCACGCGGAGCTCGAAACTGCGAATAGCTACCCGAAAATTCGGCCACAACAGCGAGAGAGACAATAGTTTAAGGTCACGGGGTCAATGGCCTACGGAAGCCGATGCGGGGCGGGCTACGTCCGCTTTTCCGCCCACTCCCGAGGCGCGCAAATATGCTCCGATCGGAGCACAACGGGAAAGGGTTAAATTCTTGAATAACAGCTTCCTTTGCACTGAAATGCACTGATCATATCACCCGCGCGTTTACAACAGAACATTCAATCTTCTACAAGGCGAGGACGTTTCTGTGGAACGCGAGTAGGGCCGGTTCATGCGACACTGGCGAAATATGGGTTAATTTGTTGCATGAAAATACGAATTATTTGTAAGAAATGTCTCACAATTTTTTATTCTAATAAAAGCTATGAGAGATTTTTGTAAGAATATGAAAATTCATCAAATTTCCCCAAATTATTTTCCAGGGAGCAAGTTGCCCCCGACCCCCCAGTAGCCACGCCACTGCTTCAAGGCAGAAAATGCGCGGTTTGAAACTTCGCAAGTGAGCTCTCACACCTTTGATTCCCCCAAAAAGCTTATGACAAAAACTCTTGCCAAAGGTCACTCCCTCATAATCGTTATCTACTAACGAGTTTCTTTTGAAAACTTATTTTTCTATTTGCTTCAACTGCCACAAAATACTCAATTGCTTAGGACTAAGAAAAAGAATTATTGACATTTTAACGGGTCTCATCTTTCTCTCTGGGCAGGCTAGCTCGACTTCAGTCTCCCAGAATGCATTTCACCGTTAGTGCTAAGAGTGTAAAGATTGCGCAATATACAGTCACAAATGCGAAGTGTGCTTCCCAACACATATAGGCTAATAAGTACATTGAATGCTGCTTGACTGTATGCACGACATGCAACTGTGCATACAGTCAAGCAGCATTCATCATGAGTAGAAAATAGATGGCAAATTTGAATTCTCTATTGACATCAGCTATATGGCTTAATTAATGAGGCAATTCTAAGTACCTAGGTCGGAGAAGCATATCAGCTGATCATGTTATATATCCAATCTTGAGGATTTTGTTTTGGGCCTTGACAACTAAGATTAGGAGAATCAACGGCCTCGGCTTTTTGTAACATTTATTTTGAGCTGTAAATTAGATTGAAATATTAGAACTAATGTTAACGAATACCATGTATTTTCACCTAAAACAGCAGATTTAGTCTTCCAAAAATTTACAAAATGTAGGATTTTATTTTCCATTAGGCACCCAGCCACGCTGTGGTAACGGCAGGTGACAGACCCAAGATTGTGATACACAGCTACAAGCAGTTTGTATTAAAGGCAGTGGTGAGTGTAAAGAGCTATGGTAATCGTAAATGTTAAGAAGAGTGATGTTAAGCTCTAAGGAAGAGTGCGAAATTATTTCGAATCTTTGGTTAACGCGACGAACGCTTTTGTAAGCTTTTATTGAAAAAACGTATGTGAGGCGCAAGCTGAACGTATAGCAAATTAAAAAAAAATCTTCACAATGAAATGGTCTTGAAATGTAAACGAAAAGCCCTTCTATTGAATGGTCAATGGAAAATCAGCCTAAACATTTGAGGTGAGGACAAACTGGAGACAGCAAAACCGAAATTTAAAACCTTAAGAGTATCAACTTATCATCTTATCAAATTAAATATTTCAATTGAAAATTGATAATAAATTCCAGCAGAAAAAATTTACAATGAATTTCCATTTCTATTTACAGCTAATTTTGCCAAACAACCGCCACATTATAGTTAAATACAACATACTCATTTGCTATTCTTTTGGAAAAGACCGAGTCCGGGGTTTACTTGCAAAATTGGCACCCTCGTAGCATGTGTGACAAGGTAGCCAGGTTTCATGGAATAACGGAATGAGTAATTAGTCGTCGCACGGAGAAAACGCAGAATTTTAAAAATTCTTTTCGAAATTGGTGTATATTTTTAGTAAAATTACTTGTTAGACGATGAATTCAAAGCGAAATAAAATCGAATCTTTACTAAATTAGAAAATTTTCCTAAAACATTACAACTTGTGAAATAGTATTCATTTGCACTTACGATCACGGAATGCTGAAACTATGCAGGTGTAGTATCAACTTTTGCGAGTGTTGTATTGAAGTTATGTAATGAAACCCTAAGTATAAAAAAAATTCATGCCACGTTGTCCCATTCAAGGTAAAATGCATTTGTAAGTTGCTTGTGCAATTCTCTGACCTAAAGGTGGCAAACTGATTTTATTGTAAAGGATAATTATCGTTTTCGTCTTTGTTTATTATTGAAGGAAAAGACTACGCTTTTTATTCTCACTAAATTTCTCACAGTTTTTTATAAATTTAATTTAATCTGTTCGGGCGTCAAAGGTACTTCCACTGAGTAAGGTTATGTCCAAACAATCTAAACATTCAAAGATTGAAATTTCACCTGGTTGAAGAGTGAAAGATGAAAATTTCACTCCAAAAGCGAAGAAATTCTTTCCTAGAAGAGTAAAATTCACTCCAAAAAGAGCGAAATTTCATTCTTAATCACTCTTGAAAAAGAGAGTTCCCTGGGGAAATTCGTTGAAGAGTGAATTGTCACTCTTCTGGGAGTGAGTTGCACAATTTTTGGAGTTCAATATTCTTATGGTGAATGAACTCTCTAATGGAGTGAATTAACACTTTTTACTCTATTAAAGAGTTTCTTTTGGATTTTAGAGTGTGATGGGCGATTTCTTCACAGGTTTTATTACGTGATCCACTGATTCCACGGGGGAATTTCATGTTCAACTCAAGTACCTGGTCTGGTTCTGACCTTCTTTTTAATGATCACACGGACCATCTACGAGCCCTGCATGTAGACAATTATCGGGAATTTCTTGGAGAGGAGTACGTAGGAAGTCTGGAAGGTTGGTGGCAGTCTTTACATATTCTCTATATTCACATAGAAAACGACTTCCATTTCAAAAAAAAATTATCCTAACATTGCAGAAACCGAGAACACATTTGGTTTCTTATAGAAAAAATTAAAAAAAATAGCAGCTGGGAATTTAAATGCAAAAAGTAGCGTCAGGGTCATCATATTGATGTTTATACCTAAATGATTCTATAACTCATATAAACTCGTCAGAATAATTAAAAAAAAAATTGTCGCAAAGAAATTCTCAGTGAATATGCTTTATAGTGTTATCATTATTTTAATGAAATCATTAAAGACGTAACATTATTTCTCTTTGTTTAGGTCTTCTCAAGTGTCCCGAAAAAAGCGTAAGATTTTGCACTATTTCCCAAGGTGAACAGCACAAATGTGAAGCAATGAGTACTACCCCTCCCTGGAATAATCGCACATCAAGGATATCATGTTTCCAGGCAGCCTCTCACGCAGAGTGCATGCAGTATATTAAAGGTTATATTGCCATTTAACTTATTTTACTTGTTATTTGCATATATGGCGCAAAACCATACAGATAAATTACTTGATGTTGTCCTGGTACATTATTTATGGTTTTAACATACACGATTTCAGCCATTTGGAATGTTAACGATTTGCAATATTACAGGACAATTAAAATTTGCTTTCAATGTCGAACAAAGAAATTTATATGGCCCGAATGATTTGTTCAATGTCTTCCTTTTTGCCTTGGTCAAGGGCGTGGGTGCTGAAACCAACTTCACCATCAACGACCTGAGGGTGAATATAGGTTTTCATACTAAACATCTAAATGCATCAAAGTATCGATTTCTAAGATATTCTGTTTGTACATTGACATTTTGTATTGTTCTGATCCTGCAAGATGGAAACGCTGATGTTGTGACATTGGATGGTGGAGACATTTACTATGGCGGCAAGTACCATAACCTTGTACCAATCTTAGGAGAAGACTATGGGGAAGCAAATGCCAGTTATTGGGCTGTCGCTGTTGTTCGTGCTGATACCAATTTCACCATCAATGACCTGAGGGTGAATATACTATTAGGTTTTCATACGTAACGTCTAAATGCACCAAAATATTGTTTTCTAGGATATTCTGCTTGTAGATTGAAAATCATCCCAGATTAACATTCACTTATATGTCAATTCTTGACCCATATGGGAGCCATATGATTTTGAAAGCGGGGTTGGTAAGGGGTCTATATGGGCGAGGGAACATGACCCATATAGCCCATGAGGGATAGTTCTGGAGCCCATTACGACTGATTTTAGCTCATACCAGCATACCGGTGTGAGCTGTTGTGATCATGCAGCGTCACTCTATAAATCTACTTACCTATTTATTTGTCTGTTCACGATTTGTTCCGAATGCTTTCATGGATTTTTTGAGACTTTGACACAATGTTTTGTGGAGAGTGGGCTATCTTGGGCATTCAGAAGTATGGTCCCAAGGTCCATGTGGGCCATATGGCCAATTTTATGAAATTCTACAAAAATCCCTCTTTTCCTACTGATGATCTCGTACCGTCGCTGATGATGGTTTTGTCATAACAGTACTCTGGTAGTGGTCCTTTTGGGATGTTCATGAATTTTGGATCTAAGGTCGAGGATGGCCTCTGGGGTCCATTTTGTACAATATTACAAAATTTTTAAGCCTGCCTTTGAATTATTGTTAAGAAATTGACAGTCTGTATTAGGGATGCTTGGTTAGTGATCTGTTAATGGTAGCTGGAAATTTAGGTTAAATGTCCTATTTGGGCCTTTGGCTCAGTTTATGAAATTCTGCAAAATGCTCCACCTCCTACAAAGGGTCTTTCGCAACTTTGATGCCTGTCTTTACTGACACTCAGTGGTTGGTACCTTCATTATGAACAGGACGTTTGAGTTCAAGGCCCAGAGTGTGGCCCTGAGGTCGAGTTAAGTCAATAAAAGAGATATATTACAATATATGTAAGCCTGCCTTTGAAATATTGTTAACACAGTTGACACTCTGTAAACGGGATGCTTAGTTAGTGATCTTTAGATGGTATGATGGAATTTTAGGTCCAATCCCCCATTTAAGCCCTTTGGTCTTTATATCAAAAACTGCAAAATGCTCCACTCCCTTCACATTGGCTTGTACAACTTTGATGATTGTGGCCCTGGGGACCATTATGTTAAATAAAAGAGAAACATTTCAAAATGTTTAATCCTACCTTTGATATATTGTTTAAAGGGTTAGCAGTCTGGAATAAGGATGCCTGGTTAGTGATCTGTGGATAGCATTCTGAAATTTAAGGTCCAAGGCCCCATTTGGGCCCTTTTCATGAAATTTCGCAAAATGCTCCACCTCCTATAAAATGCCTTTAAAACTTTGATGCTTGTTTATAATGACACTCAGTTTTTGGTACCACTATTGTGAACAAAAAAAAAATCGTGTCCAAGATGTGGCCCAAGGGTCCATGTTGTTAAATAAAAAGTCAATAACTCAAAATTCTAGATCTTTCGTAATAAGTATCTGCTACACTGCTTAAAACTGGTATCTCCCTGTGGAAGTAATATGTGGATCAGATGTCTCTGTCTGTGTTCAAGGGGGCAGGTGTTACTTTGCATCCTGTTGTCACAAGCCATATACTTATTTTCTGCTTTGTTAATGGAGACCATTCTTTACCTTTTGTAGAAACAGTGGACAGGGTTAAAGGGTGAGCTGAATTTGTGTTTAAAAAATTCTTCCTTGAAAACCATCTACAGGCTGTTATTGTTGGCTTTATCATTTATCTTCTGTTCAGTCACAAGAAATTATCATAGAAGTGCAAGGGGTTTCTTTGGGCACATTGTATAGCAAGTTAAAGTTATGCACCGTCTGGTTACAGTTCATTTATTTGTTTATTGCACATCAAAATAAATGATTTCACCAAAGTAGTTGGCAAGTTGAATTTAACCAAGGTTGAAAATTAAGTTGAACCCCTATGTCACTGGATCAAATGAATGATTGGACTAAATGAAAAAAGTATAGATGCATAATATATGAAAATACTACCTACCATAAAGTAGTGCGTTCCTTGAGCCAACAATTGGTTAGAGCTAACTGTGCATAAGGTGACCACTGAACAGTATGAAACACAGCAAAATGTTGAAATGAAATGAACGATTCTCTTATTTTTGCTATAATGATATTTGTTTGACATTTCCTTCAGAGCAGTCAGGGTCCAATGCCCTTCAAGTTAAATGTCGTGAGCAGTCTCCATGGGTTAAAAAACTAGCAACTTGGGAAGCTCCTTGCATTGAAATCATGGTATTTTGAGGGATATTTGGACATTGGAGGAAAATAATGCTTACCATGTGTTGACTGCATCATATAAAAAATTGTGGTAAATTTGAATTTCTTCCAAGGAAATTAAAATTTCTTCCAGTCCTGGAAGTGGCTTTCAATGTATTTTGAAACAACAGCTATCGTCCAAATTTTCTCCGTTCTTATTTTGTTTGCCTGCAAAGTATCTTTCAGAATGAATCAGGACTAAAATATTGCATATATGGTTTTCAAAGTCGATTAATTTAGTAAATGTCACAATTAATGCAGAATTAAAAAAGAAAAAAATTGTGGTTGTTCTATCTTGTAACATAATAAACTGCAAAATTATAAACTCCTCAAGTTAGTGTTTATTCAGCTAAACTAAGGTGACAGTTTGTTATAATGATGCTTGGGTCAAGATGAGGTTATTGTATTTTGGATGTTTTGCTTCACGGTCCTGTCAGAGCTCATGAACTATCTTAAAGAATCTGATAAAGCATTTATCTGACTTGCTTTCGGAGGCTTGAAGTAAACCCCTGATCGGGAAATACCAAAGACTTAAAAGAGGAAGTCAAGAATATTGTTAATATTCCTAATTGAGAGTGCTAATTTTTTTTTTTTTTTGATGTTAATAATTAATGCAGGCCATTTATCAATGATTAAGGTGTAATTATCTGATATTCTATTCCCTATTGTAGTTTTCGTTCTTATTGTAACTAACTTAGTGCAATTGAATAAATTTACACTAAAGATAGCTTGGAACATTTTGGTGACATTCTTAAGGTTGCCTTGCCTAGGGTTGCCTGGGGACTCTTTGAAGGCATGGGCTTCTGCACCACTGGTGCTGTAGTTGAGAATTGTATGGGCCGGTGGTACAATGCCATTCAAGCATTTGGGCTCATATTGATCTTAGGTGGAAAATTAAATGGACTTGTATACACTTTGGTTTGCTACCTGGGATAATATCAAATCCTACGGTATTGGTTCCAATTGCAAAGAGCTCAATAGATATCCAAACTCAAACCATTATGTCAAAGGTTTGATTTTTAGACATTTTACTTCTCTCTCCAAAACATAAATAAAAATCGGGGTTCAAAATCCTCACCACGCCCACATTAGAAAGTCATTTGCATATATATTAGCCTAAAATGAGTGAAAATTAGACAAATGGTTTGAATGTTTCAACTTTGGTTTTGTGATATTTCTTAAAGTTTCCCAAGAAGGACTTGGTGCGGACCAAAAAAAAATTGTATTAAAAGCTTAATTTGTATATTAAAGCATTCATTTGATAAAGTTTTATCTGAATTAATAAGGCCATTTAAAACTTAAATGTATACCTCGCATGGTATTTCAATAAGTTAAACCTGGCTTGATGTATCTAGGTTGGTATGGCCATACAAAAGTTGACATGAACATATGGATATACCCATAACAGGTTTTATATCTGGGTTCATATGGCATTTAACTCAACAATGATCAGATAATTGCAGTTACTGCCCTTCAAGACTTTTCTTAGTTTTAAGATTTTTGCTACACAGAAGTCTCAGAAAACGTATTTAGTAACGTTCTTCAAAAAGAAAAAAAAAAAAAATAATACAAAACAAAACAAAACCAAGCCAACCAAGCCAAGCCAAACCAAACCAAACCAACAAAACACAGCACAACACAACACAAAGTCAACAAAAAACAAACAAAACAAAAGAGAAGAGAAGAGAAAAGAAGAGAAGAGAACAGAACAGAACAAAAAAAAAAAACAAAAAAAAATAAAACTAAAAACAAAACAAAAAACAAAACAAAAACAAACAAAAAAGTATTTTAAACATCCTTCGTCTTTTCACCTTACCACTTACCAAAAGTATGTTCTCTATATACATTTGTATCGAATAGAAACACCACTGGCAACCACTGGGTAGGGGTTCAAGCCACGTGATCCTCCACATAGATTTGACCCTGTAAAATTTACTGACATGTCAACATGCCTTTTCAAATTGTCCCTCTCAGTGGGTACCGGATAAAACCATTTGTAGCATATCACCGTGTATTAAAATGCCAACAATTTCATAGCATTTCAGCTCAATTATTAAAATTGTTTCAATAGTCCGAGAAATCATGATCAGTTTAAAAGTGTATAAACTTTAATAAGAGATTCAGATCTCCATTGAATTTAAAACTGGAAACCAGTGATTTCACAAAAAAGGAGTAAACGTTTGCTCCCGACCATTTGCTTCAGACACTGTGTACGTATACCTTTCAGCAGACTTAATAGGCAATTTCACGAACTATCGGCTCACTTCTCAGTGAGCTTTACTCTATTGAAACCGACTTTTTTACAAGGTCGGCGATCTGTATCAGATATGGTGGTGGGTGGGGAAGGGGGATTTCCACGAACGACAGGCAGGTACCTAGGAGCTTTCTGCACCGGGAAAGGGTTATATTTGTATTCAGTGGTGAAACCGTGTTGTTTGCTAGAATCACATGAGATTTAAGACCTTTCATTAATTGACTAGCGGTGTTGTTGAACCCAGGTGTGCTTATGCGTGCGAAACAAGCGGAAATTTTCCCTCGTGAGAATTTCCACCTCTTTTTGCTATACAGCATGCAGCTTTGATTAGGGCATTGAATGACCGGGTCAGCATTCAGTAGAGATGGTGTTCCTGTGTTTTTAATTTGAAATTTTTTGACATGTTAAAATAATAGGTAAATTTTGAAATGTTTGTGGTAACGTGAGTACGAAACAAGTCACAATCATGATGTTACGTATCTTAGTCAAGTAGATTTCCTCCTAATAGAGCTGTTACATGAAACCCCAAGTAGTGATGGCCGTGAACTTTGAGCGTTCCCTAGTTTTGAATGGAAAAGTTAATTGCTAAAGTTTTTTGCTTTTTAGTTAATAGTTGGTTCAATTTCGACTGTGAGGGCAGCTTTATCTAGTTAAGGACGAAAACTGCATCAGAAGTGACTGTTTTTTTTTTCAAAATGTTTCGACATGGGAAGCGAAGTGAAATTATAAGTTTGCTCGAAATATACTGAAAAAAAATGAATCATGTTGATGAGATGGAAGAACGTCCCCAGTTTTCATACCAGGACATTCAAAATTTTCCCTCCTTACTTATTCTTAGTAACTAAAAAATTTGTCTGAGCTCTTCCAAGGGCTGATACAAGCCATTTACACCGCACCCAAAATTATCATGAAGAACGTCCGTTCTGTGTAATCAACGAACGTTCTGTTCATGTTAAAAATGTCAGTTATCCATAACTTAGACTTTGACGACAATCAATGATCATTTAGTAATTGAGTTTGTTTTCTCCTAAAATATACTTGGGGTGAAAAAAGCCAAAGTACCGGATTTCGGGGGTCAACCCCCTTCCACCACCCTGAACTTATCGTAATTGGGACGAAATGTTTTTCACAAAATATGATATTCAGTCTGAACAAAGCATCTTCCAAACAGAAGCTAAAAGAGAACTTTTAACGATTTAATTTGGTATTTTGATAGAATTATGCCCAAACGGACAAGACTGTTTGCGAAATCTACACTTTTATTCAATAAACATATCTGAATCGTGTTACAGATTTCAAAACAAATGTGGCTGTGGAGGAAAGCGTACGTAAGAAACGAAAACCTTTGTTACTTGAAAACAAAATGCTCTAGAAATTCAGACTTCATGTTACTGCATTGCATCAATCGCAAAATGTATTGACTAACCCACTGATTGCAACAAGAAAGTGAATCTGCTACACATTTTCTTCTTCATGCCTCAAAATGGGGGAGGGGGTAATTTTATACGATGTCCCCCTATAAAATATTTGGGCATATCCTCCATTCACCCCCCCCCCTTGTGATCGCCACCCGTCTGTGTTTGTGTAGAAATGTTTGTTTATCAAAGTAATACTGATATATTTTTGTTATTAAGGGAAAGAAGTCATGCCACACAGGGATCATGAAGACAGCTGGTTGGGTGGTGCCTGTCGGGTATCTTAGTAAACATGGGCAGATGGAAGTAACAAATTGTGACAGTGCTGGCGCTATAGGTAAGTTATCCAGTAAAGAGTGTTTTCATATCTCATGTGATAGGAAAAAACAAATATAGCTCTGCTTCGTGAATTTACATGAAAAACTAACAAATTATTGCAACAGTCTAATTCTACTTAAACATATGCTATGAACTTTAAGAGCTGGAGATGTCGAAAACTGAGAAAACGTTGAGCACATAATTGCATGATCTTTTCAAAGAAATGAAAAAAAAAAATAAAATAACATAAAATAACAGAAAATAACATAACCTTTTTGATCGAGACGGTAAACCTTTATCATTTGAGTGTTTTAAGGAGAAGTTTAGTGTAGAGAACCTTCATTTTACCTTTTATTTGGGATTGATCCACAGTGTTCCAATTAGCTGAAGGGGTAGCTGGATGAGTAACTGAAGGAGGGGGCAATCAGCGTTTATTAGAAGACTTTTTAACTTTTCACAATATATATGTGGCAAATATGTTAGAAAAATTGCTGAAACCACCACAGACATTCAGAAATGGGCAGATACCTTTGACGATATAACTGAACAGGACTGGCACAATTATTATCGTACCCCATGGTGTTTGGTTACAGAAGCCAGAGTAATTTATTTTCAGTTTAGATTTATATATAGGATATTGCAGACCAATAGACTTCTTTCTTAAATGGGAAACATTGAATCTTCTTTATGTAAGTTCTGTGGAGTGGAAGAAGAGAAAATTGAGCATTTATTTTGGGCTTGTAGCAGGGCCTTCGGAAGCGGGGGGCTGGGGGGGGGGGGGCTGCAGCCCCCCAATAATTTTGCCATATTTTTTTTGGGGGGGGGGGGAAGTGAGCATTTTATTACAACGAAAGGTCAAAATAAGGACTGCTTGGATACTATTAACAAGCCCAGGAAATTCATTTCCAGCTGTCTGAGTGGTTGGGATTTTTCAAAATTTTCTGTTCCCTCCGCGCCAACCGATGGTGGCGCTCCGCTTAGATAGTCAGCCCGAGTCAGCCCCCCAATCGAAAATACCTTCCGACGGCACAGTGTAGTTTTACTTCAGAGTTTATTTTAGAGGTGGAAAGGCTGATCCTTTGTAATCAGTTTGTGTTCTCCAGTCGAGACTTCTTCTTTAGTTATAGAAATGTTAATCACCCATACAACTATTTAGCTCTCTATATGAAACAGTTCATTTTTGATTGCAAATGTCAAAAGAAAAGGCCAGATGTTAATGATTTTTATTACGAATTTAAATTTATTCTTAAAGTAGAACAGCATAGGAAAAGTGTAAAGAAAAGTAATATGAGAATAAAGGCCATAAGAGATGCTTTTGCGTCGTGTCCTAATTTGTTTACGGAATAATTTTTTGTATCATTGAGCCCTGTACCCTAGCATTAAATCTGTATTTTGCATTTTCGTAGTTTATCTCTATATTATGTATTAAAATATGTTGGTAACCATCTGTATGATTGTAACACCACCTTAAATAGTTTTGTATATGTTTATAATGTAATGTACATACAAACATACTGTTTGCTTTTGAAGCTAGGATAGATTTCATTCTTGCGTGGATATATGGAAACGACATATTACCAGGAAGAACCAATCATTTTGGTGGATGTCAAAGGTCATTTGGGGTCATCAGAGGTCAAAGAATGACAAACCTTATTTACACAGTATCGCAAGAAAGGCAACTTGTGGGGTTCACGTGGCATGTCACGTGGCAAATCTGAAAAAACTTGCTTTTATTATATTTTAAGGTAGGACAAATTTGGTTTGTGAACACATAATGGTTTGGACCATAAAAGGCCAATCAAGGTTCAATATCTCAAAACCATGTTATAACATGGTATCTCAAAGTTAAGGTCTTGGATACTGTAAATTTCACACATAATTGGGATGCGATATAGTTCTTGGTGGTCAAAACTCATCTTCGGTCCGAATCTCTGAAACCTATTTACACGATATTTCAATGTTGGAGGCTTGCGGCCTTCCATGCATTCTGTGTATATATTTCATAGAAAAAATACTATCAATATTTAACAAAAAAAAAAAATAGGAGAAGAAAAAGAAATGATTCCCATCATCAAGTTAGTGGGAATAATCACCCTTTTTTCCAACCATCATTTATTTTTCATTCTTTCAGCGATGCATTTATAATTCAACATCTTTTTTTTTCCTTCTTTTACAATCATTTACGATTTACTTGCTAAAAGGACACCAAAAGAAATCATGAAGTCAAACATTTGTAAGACAAAATAAATTACCAATGTAGTATATCGCCTAAATACCTTGAAAATAATCAGTTAACTCCTTATGAGTAAAGAAACGTTTATTACTTCCTCGCATAGAAATTTCCTTTTCTACTGACAAACCAAATTTAAATTTATACTAAAAGTCAAAAATATTTGGTTCCTTGTTTTCTTGCTTACAATGAAAGATATAAAATTTGTTATGGTAAATTAAAAAATTGTAGGGATGTTTAATCAATTGCTGAAAACCAAAAGAGATGTCTTCTTTTGCAAAGAAAAAACATTTTCCAATGAATTTCATTTCAATGTCTAGGAGAAACCCTGATACTACAGAACAATCCCAAAATAAGTGTTCAATTGTCTCATCATTAATTTTACAAAAAGAGCATAAAAAGCTTTCAGTTATTTTCATGAGATGCAATCTTCTATTGGTACCTAAAATTCTGTGTAAAAATTTAAACTGATAATATTGGAGTTTTGCATCTCTAACTGAAAACCAAGGACTTAAAAAAATGTTTGACCAGACGTCATTATCAAAGTTGAATATTAAAGTCCATTTATTCAATGCAGTTGGTGGGATGAGAATATCTTTAATTAAAATATTGTAGGCCCATTTTGAGGCATGCTGCTGATTAAGCAAAGTGTTAAGTAATTCCTCACAATAATCACCTTAGTTTTGGGAAGTTTCATATTCGAAGATACCTTCATTGTTATAATTATAATGATTCATTACGGTTATCTTGTGGCTCGTTGATTCTACTTCAATTACTTCAAAATGTTCTGATATATCGAGAAATACATATTCGGTTGAAAGGATGTTTTAAAAGTACTTGAAATATTTGAAAATTACTTTTTCGCATTACTTCTTCCTCCATACCAACATTAATATTGTAGGAAGTATTTCAGTGGAAATCTTCTCACAATGAAATTTAGAGGAAGCATATGCCCAGAATACAACACGTTACACTTTAGTTCAATTAACTTCTTGGTAGGGTTCTAAAAAAAGGTCCATGATAGGGAAATCACCACTCAACTGTAGCAAAGTGTGTATTTATTTTAACAGCCTAAGGCGGTTCACGATTTATAAGACAAACGTAGCGACTTTCGAGCATGTTTTACAATAAACTGAGACTTTTCTTTTACATATTGAAGAAAATTTAGAAAAGTTTGCAAAAGGTGAGTAACAGCCAACTGATGTCTGCATGTAACTGTTTGCATTTTCCTTCTTTTTGGAAGGCGAGTTTTTCTCACAGAGTTGTGTCCCAGGAGCTCTTACGGAGAAATACAACCCGAATGGAGGTAATCCTTCATCGTTATGTGACCTTTGCATTGGTCAAGGAGACAATCATTGCGTCCGAAATGCCCAAGAACCATACTATGGTTACGGTGGTGCGTTAAGGTGAGATGAAGACGGCAAAGATCATCAGTGATCCAGTTCAGAGTTCCCCTCTTGCCCCAAAGCCACTGTCCTACGAAGGGGGGGGGGGTTGTATTTGCCATGCCCCTTCATGGATGGTTTTTAATCCTAAAAATGCGTAGCCCTTTAGTAACACAGATTTTACTTTAAAATGTACAATATTTGGCACCAGATTGTATAGGCCCTATACGGACACCCAATTTCTCACAAATTTTCAAAGGGGAAGGATTTTCTCTGCAAGGATCCCTCAGTGATGGCATTTTTGTATTTTTAAAAAATTGGCAAATTTTGTAAAATTCCAAATTTTACTTGACAAGGTAGATTCTCTGGTAGCACCAATTGCCTCTAAGGAAACATACTTTTACAGGAATTCTCAAAAGGGAGGGGCCCATGCCTTAGACTCCTTCTCTTGCCGGCATAGACGTAAGTGACGGGGCCTTGAAAGCGGAGGGTTCAGATGGGGTGAGCTATACTTTGCCGTTTGAAAAGCAAGAGATGTTAGGAGTAAAATCAGTAACAGGTAGTCGGGAGTTCGAGCAGTCACAGACAATTTCATCAATTCGGTGGATCTTGAATTCAGCCAAGAGTCACAATAGAGAAGAATTAGCATATTTTCAATTCCGTTGTATACTTCCCGAAAAGAATTAAGACCATTCATATAGTAGCGGTATAAAGTTTTATGTGATAATATTCTAATCACTACACTCTAAAAAATATTTAAACGATTTTGTTTAAAAATTAGGATACTCACGAAAATGAGAATTTCTACTCGAAATAAGTGAGAACTTCAACTGAATTTGTGCAAAATTTTACACAAATTGCTGAATTTGTGCAAAATTTTACACAAATTGAGTTGAAGTACTCACTTATTTCGAGTAGAAATACTCATTTTCGTGAGTATCCTAATTTTTAAACAAAATCGTTTAAATATTTTTTAGAGTGTAAGTAGGTTGCTGTTTTTTGTAATAGCAAACAACGTACAAAAGCTAAACATAAATTAGATTATCTTTCCAAGCATTAAAACGTAATCTGAGGGGATCGCAATTTTTCAGTTTTCCCTACTCTCCGCGCCAACTAATGGTTGCACTCCGCTTAGAAAGTCTTTCGGACAAAATTACATTTTTCGCGTCAACGTATTTTTTAATTAGTTTCTGATCACTTTGCAGTTTGCGAACTTATTTTGAAGTGAGCATTTTATTACAAACGACAAACGAACATAGCGACTCGTTAAATTCTTCGTACAAGTGATGAAAATGCCATTTCCCGCAATCTGAGGGGTCTGATTTTTCGAAATTTTGTGCACGCTCCGCGCCAACCAATTGTGGCGCTCCTTTAAGATAGTCTTTATAGCAAAATGACATTTTGTGGCCAAGAAAAAAACGCGAAATGAAATGCTCCCGTTTGCTTATGCCGATCGACGTACTTTTATTTTGGCTCCTAAAAGTATACAAATTTAAGAACAAATTGTACTTTGAAAGGTCGCGTAAATGGTATTAGTTTGCATGTTAAACCACAAAAATGTACGTTTTATCCTCATGAACCACAAATACAACATTTAACACCATTCCTGTCAAATTAAAAGTCTTGCACCATTTTGCATCATAAAGGTACATCTGGCTCTTTAAAAGGCCAAAAATTTTCAAGTGGGAGACGTCTGGTCCTTCCGTCAGCCCCTTCAGACAAAAAAACCTGGCGATCACTCAAAATACTGCATGGTCTTCCCTCAATTGCCGGCTCGACTTGAACCAATAGGTTGGAAACTGGGCCGTAAAACTAACTAACTGACTGACTGACTGACTGACTGACTGACTGACTGACTGACTGACTGACTGACTGACTGACTGACTGACTGACTAAAGAGAAATCCTGCCTACACTACTGCTCAAAGGATCAAAAAGGAATGCGCAGTGCACAAAACCTATTCGTAGCTCATGTATAGTCTCCGCGGGTCATAGGTCAAAGGGGTACAGAACGTAGAAGTAGCACATGCGCAGTTACAGCTCTAAACTGGCTCATAAGATATTGCAAATATGAAATGTTAGCTAATGGCTTCTTTTGAAATAATTCCCAATAATTGCCAAATAATCCAGCCAATAATATGTGGGTCCTACTATGAGGGGCCAATATGGAATCCCCATATAGACCCAGCCCTATGTGTCCGTAGGGGTAACGTGGGGCCTATATGGGATTCAATATGGGGACTGTGGGGCCAATATATGGCAGTTCAATGCTTATGCGGATTACATTTGGGTGATATACCTATTTGGGTTTTGTATGAGTCGCGTATTTGGCATGTATGGTGTTTTTGAGTTATTCATATGGGGTCCAGATGGGTCTTATGTGGAATTTCTATGAGGGTTATATGTGATCCGCATGTTTTTTTTTTTTTTTACAGTGATATACAGTACTTATGTCTGCATGTGAACTGTACTTCTTCAGTCAGTCGATGTTTTTACATACCATAAAGTCTACCATAAGGGAATACAGGGTCACAGTTCTCCCACATTGCCAGCGTGGTTATGTATTCATCTTCTGCTTTAGAAATTGTTAGGCCTATTCAGAAAAGTGTGCTTTGAAAGTGCCGTTAGGATGAATTTTCCCGTGCACTTCAGATGAAAAGTTCCCATTTAGTTTGTCTGAGTCATTACATGTGTCAGTCAGGGTTAAACATTTTTGTGCTTAAAATTCAGAAAATAGAGATGGTCGGAAACTTGAAATTCAAAATCTTTATTCCAGATATTACTTGGAAATACGAGTTCAACTATTGAAAACAATAGCAATTGAAAAAAATTATATAATGATTGATAGCACATTACTAGATGTTCGAGATTCAGTCTACATAATAAAGCCATCATGAGAATGTGGCATATATGAACATAACTTGCTATTTTAATTACTGTTCATGTTTGATTTGGATTTAAAAAAAGAAAAAGCACCTGTCACCATTTCTGCATAAGTTTGTAAAACAAGCTTGGAAACACATCGGGCCTGTATGAGCGATTCCACACACACTAAACCCAGTGAGCCTCAGCCATAACTGAAAAAATCGTGGCCGGTCGATTTGAACCAATTGGTCGGAAACTGGGCCCTTAACCTCTGTCTTACATTATACAACCTAAACCCGTGATTTCCAACAAAAAGCTTTCAAACTGCATTCAGTCTAAATTGAAGGGGGGGGGGGGAGGTACTTAAACAACTAAAAATGTGGAAAATGGTCACATTCGTGCTATCACAATAATGTACTCCAACATAGGGGCCTAAATGGTAATCTCACTCCCACATTTGCCCATGAATTCATCGGGATGCAATGTGTGTCCCATATTGTGTGTTAGCTGTGAAATGGAACTTAAAAAAGTATAAGATTTAATTGGTATCTTGCATTAGATGTTTGGTTGAAGGAGGTGGTAACGTAGCTTTCATCAGACATACGACGGTTGATGAGTACGCTGGCCCCAACAAGGATAATCTAGAATGGAATAAAGACCTCCAAAGTAGGGACTTTCACTACCTCTGCCCTGATGGTACAAGAAAAGAAAACTGGACTGAAGACTGCAGTCTCAGCAAAGTAGCCTCGCATGCCCTTATGACGTCAGGACAAAAATCAGAGGAAGAAATAAAAGCCATCAAGAAACTTTTCCTTAATGGACAGGTAAATGACTTGCTTTTAAAATGTAAAATGGACTTTACTGTCGGCCCCTTGCTTTTATGTATCTTTATGAATGAATCGTATATTGCTAACTTCAGTACCTCTAGGCTGTGTGAAAGATTTGTTTTCGTTAGTAATATTAAGAAACTACAATTAGCCTAAATAAATTAATGTCATTCATTTCGATTCCCAGGAACATTCCATAGCATAGGCAATTTCACGCAACATCAATGTAGTATGAAAAATATTTGGCATGATGACAATTTGGTAAGAAAAGGAAGGAAAATTATCTTTTCAGTTCTTTGTTCTAACTTTCAAGAAGCGGTTACTGAATGTTCTGCTTCACATAAAATGGGGAGCGAGCGTGATGTTCAACATCTAATTCAAGTGAGACGGACTCACTTTGCTTGTGCCAGTGGAAGCCTTTAATTGCTATAAGTGAATATAACAATTTTGTAAAGTTGTTGTGTAACTGAGAAAACTGTTTTAATTTCTGAGAGTGTTGGAACATGTAAAAACATTTTCGTCAACAACCATTGGGGCACGTGTCGTGGATGGGGGATATGTCTTCCCAATTATTTAACTTGAAGGACTTGCCCTTGAATTCATCTCCTAATGTCACAGACGGAAAATCATACAATTTAAATTAACACTTTAAGTTAACAGTTTAAGTTAACGCGTTGTTCCATGCTTAAAGACTAATCCTTGTTATAGTCTTCAGAAATTCCCAATTGGCTCAGTTCCTTGATCAACAGATAAGTTAAAAAAAGCAGATTACCGAAGCTTATATAACACAGCATGTATTGTACCTACAGTGTCTTTGCTTGCACACTGGAGTCTTGCAAACTCAACCCTGAAGCAAGTCAGAGACCCAAAATTGAAAAAAGGACGTGCCCGAATCGACTTTAACCAATTGGTTGGAAACTGGACCTTAAAGCTCTATCGAACCGAACCTGAAGCAATAGCTGAGATTGTATCTGGATTAGTATGAATTGTTAACAGTTTTGGGAGGGGCTTAAGTTAGTATATGTAAGGAGCATTGGAACTGTTTGGATTAGAGGATTATGCCTTTAAGGTCTCTCTTATCGCCATAGTCTTTTGAGTGTTTCATTGCTTACGAGAGTAACGTATTCTAAGTTTCATGCAGTTTTAATTGGTTTTATTCGAACCGGTTACCACCTTTTTTACAATTGTGACCCATTGACTTATATCGTGTAGTAAATTTCTTCCGGTTTTCTCTCCATGTGCTCCATCGATGTCGTTCCATCATTAGCGAATCAAACGCACTCAGATCAGTCATAGACTCAACAAACTGTTAGGAAACTGTCTTTTTAATTTTCGTAAATCTAGGTTGGTAGGCTTTCATGACATCCCCGCTACCACTTCGACTTTTGCGTCGAAAAGAAAGGTTCTGTGCAGTGCACAGCATAACAGAGGTCAACAATGGAAGGAGGAGCGCGGTTGTCATGTAGGTCTACCAATTGATGAGCGACATGTTTTGCCTTCGTCGTTTTTGAGATCATCATAAATGAGAGTTGATTGTTTTATCAGTTGACCAAACATGCAGATTCTTCTTGTAAGATGTCTCACCTCAGGGTCTGTCATGTAATTACATGAGTTTAACATAAAATATCTTCACGAATATGATCACATTGTACCGGTTTGTTTTTCCTGTTAGACTTTTTTCACAGGAACAATATCTTCAATGTATGTCTGCTAGGTTTCGGTGAGGGGCATGTCGCTAGTACGATTGAGGGGTGCTTTTGACCGAAGTCTAACACTGTTGTCCACTTTGTCAGTTTTTGTGCAATCAATTCAAACTTTCGTTTATCACAATAAAAATTTAAAGCGTTAGCGGGAGCGGATTTCACAAGTTCAAATGCAAAACTCCGTTTTCCTCTCCTCGCGATTGCCATGTATTCACCCCATTGTCGCAGTGGCATGGAGAGAGGAATGGTTCAGCGTGCTTATCAATTTCCCATTCCCCTCAAATGTCCAAAGGCCTTCAAGATATATTCACTTTACGATTAGGAGGCTAAGGAGAGTTAAGTAAGTTTATACAAGTGTATCTTAATCATAATTCACCAAAACGTCGACACCTTTTAGGGTGTGTAAATATAAAAATACTTGAAAATATAACCTAGGCTCTGAAATTTACCCCTCAAAACAGTCTTCCTGGAACTTGTAAGATTATATAGCTTAGGGGCGTCCGGCATGGAGGGAGTGTATAAAGCTTAGGGGCGTCCGGCATGAAGAGAGTCCGGGGCTACGCCACTGACCCCACCAGAGGCCCCACGGCAGGCCCTGAAAAGCCATTACATTATGAGCTTCGCGATTCTTACTAGCATTACACACTCCGAATGTGCACTTCAGAAATTTGACAAAGTTCGTCCCGCCATCCCCGTAACTCGGCAATTGACGTTCCTGTCAACAGCCAAATCTGTTTTCTTACAGATATTTAAATGATCAGATGGCAAACAACAGGGAATATTTAGAGAGGGTGTCCCCACACGTGCAAGAATATTTTAAACATTATAATACTCTCACTTGTAATGTGGTGTAACATTCAGTCCCACTTTAAGTCAATTTTTGTTCCCTTACAAAAGAAAAAAAAACTAATAGGAACTTTGATCCTTGCTACATGTATTGAACTGAGCAGTTACTTCGTTTAGTTACAGAAACAGTTGAACTGATTATGTGAAGTTTGCCTGTTTCTCTAGTGACCCCTACATGACCTTCAAATTTGTTGGAACTTCATGTTGCCTATTATTTGTGCACCAAGTTCAAATCTTGAGATAATTTGTAGTTGGTGTTCGGCGTTTGACCTCAAGTGACCCCAAGTGCCCAAAATCAGCATGGTTCATCTCCTTGTCCTAACGCTTATACATACTAAATATGAAAGAGCTTTCATACTTTAGATATTTCTTCAATATGGTTTTCGGTGTTTTATCCATGGTGATCCCAAGTGAGGTTTGATCTCCGCCAACCACACCTGGATTTATCTTATAGGGCATCCGCATACCACGTATGAAATATATCCAAGTTTCCTCCCTTGAGATTTATCTTGGTAACAATGCATTCGGCGTTTGACCTCCTTTGAATGCAAATGACATTTGGCAACTTGCAAGCTTTAATTTCGCACTGCCATCAAAACGTATCTACACACCATATACGAAAACCATCCAAATTTCCTACATTTTGACCCCTGATGACCCCAAATCACACATGTTTTTAATATGCCGACTAAAATATCAAGTTTCATTCAAGTCCACTTTCCCTTTCCACTTTGTTGAGTTAAAGTATAAGCAAGGTAGCGTCACAGACAAAGACACACATACACATGACAGCGAGGCAACCGTGTACGAAGTGTAACAAAATACATCGAAGGAATCATCATCATATCGCGATCTTTCAGGTGATGAAATGTTTTTCCATTTTGCACGTGGAGACCTTAAAAACTGGTTTGTTCTCATGAGCAGAAGAGTCACCCTCCTCTGGTACCCCAAAGTTACACTAGAAAAATCCCTTCTACGAACAATCGTGACGACGCTGCTAGATTGAGAGTAGATGAAAAGACGTTAATGTTTTAATGCATTACAAAACACCACTAGAAAGCAAGTAATTAAAAGACCAGCCTTAATTCAAACGAACATCAAATCACAATACAATTACTTCGTTAGTTCCAGGTTTGGGAGAACTAGTTAGGACATGGTTGTTTAATTAATGTTTTTTGCACAAAATATATCATGAACTGATAATATAAATTGCTTTCTTGTATAAGGGCAAGATGGCATATGACAACTATTATTATGTGATGTTCATTTATTTTGCAGGGGTCAGACAGCTCTATTTTTGATTCCCAAGATTACCAAGGAAGTGACCTCCTCTTCAAAGATTCCACAGTGGGTCTTATTGACGTGGGAGAGAAGAACACACATGACGCCTGGTTGAGTACGGAATACCTTGAAGGAATTAAGTTACAAGACACAAAGGAATGTCCCACGAAAAGTCTAGCGCTTGAAATGCTTATTGCGTTTTTGGATTACATAGGGTCCTGGTTTACTGACTAATGTTACTGTGCGAATATCAAGAAATAGCTGTTATTTCAACATAGGAACCGTAAAACTGGTGACTATATTCAATTTGTCACTGAATAACTGATTGCTGTATTCCTGTTCTACCCGCCGCGCGTGTCTTGCTTTCAGGACGCTGTCCTTAACTGTTATTGTTCATTGACGTTTATATTCCTTGTAAGAAGATAAATTTAACATAACATGAAATCCTTCACTTTGCTTTAAAGAATGCAATATATGTTGGTTGCTCTTCCTCGTTGCGTTTGACTGTTTGATGTTGTTTCCTTCACCCCTAAAAAGAGTAGATGTTATTTTAACTTGATGAATTACTGTCTTGAGAATTTTTAAAAAACGACATCCTCCCTCATAGTAAAAAGTGTGTTTCCTAACTACGTTATAAGTATTTCTGGGTTCTTTTGACTGTTTTCCTTTTATCGATGAAGCACCCTAATCATTTAACATCTCTTAAGATGAACACATTGTATCGCCAGCGGCACTCCTATAATATTTTTATTATTAGGCAATTACCGGTTTTGTTGGCAATACTGCAATTCGAAACTGGAACTGTTTTCCAATCGTAATTTGAACCCTTATTGGTAAATAATGTATCAACTAAAATAAATTAAATATGCTCGATTTTCCTTTCCTTTCACATGGTAACTGTTTTGCAAGATTTTGAATGGCACTTTTAAAATAAGTCAAAGTTTTAAATTTGATCTTTATTTTTTAAGGAATGGTGTAGACCCTTTGATAATTGCTTTAAAATTAGAATAAACCGGCTCTCCAGCATGATACGGCGTATATTTTCGTTGTTTTTATAAGACTACTTGTGAAAAATTATCAAATGTATAGAGTATTCTGTACGAAAGGCCGGAAGAAGATAATATTTGCCTTAACAAGATAACGTTTTAAGTTACGAGTATTAGATCATTTTTTGCTTTCTTCTGGACGTAATAAATTGTTTGTAAAATCCAAAAGGTTTGCTAAATAATATAATTCCCCAGGAAGCCCTTAACAATTATTAATTATCTTAAGGTTCCCTAAGTATCTCCTTACTAAACTTTTGTCCACCTGTTGATTTATCAGGGTTTAAAGACGATGATCAGTGAAATGTTTCTTACAAAGATGAGAGGATTCATGCAGTAGCAGAAGCAAAGTGCGAATTATGATGGAAATCACCCCTTTCTTAAATGTTGCATATTCATTAACTTCTTCGTCGGGCATTGTAACTAAAGGGAAAAGGTCCTGTCACAATTAAACCAGACTAGTCAGGCATTGCGAATTTCTCCGGCAAGAAGCTCTTGTGGCTAGCTAATTAAAAAAGCTTACACTGCTACAATCGCAAAAACAATCCCCCCAGATATACATATTGCTAGTACTTGAAGCCATACATGACAGACCAATGATTAAAATGGTCTGAGAGCGGTGATGTTGGTCAGGTTCTGTCCTTTAGTGGCTGTATAGCTTCTGTGAGCGGCAGTTCAATGTTTGGTTTCGCCAAATGGCCCTCTGCCAGAGGGTCGGAAGGACTTTACAAGAAAGAATAACGCTCTCTGTAGTAAGATTGGCCGCTTCAGCGGCCAACGTCTTTGTTTACAGCCCATAGTTTAAAAAAGATATGGCGTCATAGTCCTATGTTAATATATATAGAGGACGTACACAGGAAGACGGAGTTAGAATAAATTAATCGAGCTGCAGTGTGAAGATGCGTTATTTCCTTTCATAAGGGACAATATTTTGAGAATTATCTTCCACAGTTGTTAAAGCTCCATGAACTAGTCTCGAAATATCTGAATTGTGAATTTTTATACAGACGTAAAACTTGGAAGATACTATATAACAAAATGTGAAACCTCAATGAAATCCATACGTCTGTAGAAATATAAAGTTGGGCTGCTCTACTGCGGGACAGAATGCAGGATGTTTAACTAGGATGACCAACATCGTCAAAAGTCTGAAAGAACAAAAACGTGTTCTGAATAATATAAAAATTAAAAATTCAATGAATAAAAGCGAGTCAAGTCTTAGATATCACCATAATTTAAACTCTTCTACTAATCATTACACCCTTTTTCTTTTTTCCCCGAAAGGAAGAAATTTATTTACATCTTTAGCATACATAAATATAGTACAGGACAAGTTGAATAAATATAATATTTACAAGCATGTACATTATGATTTCTTTATTTCATTTACCCTGTATACCAGTAATAACATAATTTCATGCTTGCTCTTTAATATTTTATTTGAAATTATAAATACAGTAAAGAAAGTAAGAAAAAAAATAATTATGCGTAATTGAAGCAATTGTTTTTTCTTAAGTACTAAAGAAAACAAAAACCCTTCTAGAATACTGCTCTTTAACAATTCATTAGAAATTATAAATAAAGTGAAAAAAGGGAAGAAAAAAATTAATAATGTGTAATTCAACCATTTTTTTTAAAAAGAACTAAAGAAAACAAAAACCCTTCTAGAATACTGTTAAATCCTGTACAAATGGTTTCCTCAGAACCCAAATTTGGTAAACTTAGAGAGAGGCCAGCGGATATAATCCGCTTGAATTCGACCTTTAATTTCCCTGATAATGACCGTAGCTTCTTTAACCCTGCTTTCTGAACTTTGCTATTTATGAAGCCATATAAAAACTGCTCATATTGAAGGGCCACGTTACCCCCAACAAAGGAACGGTACATGTCATGAACCCATTTAACAACTTGATGGGCGTCTGGGCAGTCCCAGAATAAATGCTTGGGAGTTTCAATGAGAATACCATCATTATACCTTTTTAGCAACACTAAAGGTTGATGCTTTTGAATTTCCTTTTAGGAACACTAAAGGTTGATGGTTTTGAATTTCCTTTAATGCTTAAGAAGATCAAAACGGGAATTAAAAGATTTCGATATGACCCGGCCAGGACTCGAACTCCCAACCTCTTCACTACAAGTCGGATGCTCTACCCGCTTAACCATGCAGTCGGTCAAAGGGAAATGCTTTCAGTGTGGCTACCAATAAAAAATGTCATATACATGGTATGTCAGTCAAGCCTGGTTTGCAGTTAAGTTTTGGATAAGGTAAATGACAGGATATATTGTCGAAACCTCCTCGGACAAAAAACATCTCAAGTAGGTAGGCACCTGTAAAAGGCGGAGACACAAAACTCCTCCTCTGTATCATGTGTATATAGCTGACACTTGGTGTCCGGATTTCTTTATAGCTGACATTTGGTGTCCTAATTTTTTTAATTCTCGATAGCTCTCTAAACTTTGACGAAATAGGCAGTGCAAACAATTGCTTCTTTCCCCTGCCACATCTGAGAAGGGTCATATGGTTATTTTACTGATAGTGTTACATTGCCAGATGTAAACAAGATCATAATCTTTCCCAACATGTCCCGCCAGGTGCCCTCTTTAAATGTTGCAGCAATTACAGCAAAGTCAAACATTTTTGGTGCACTTAAAAGTATAATTTTTTACTTTTGCCCCACTTGGGTTCACCTGGGATCAGTCTGGTTGCATACTTACGGTGTTGGGTAACTTAAGTCGGCGTTACTTTTGGTACAGGATATGAAAACGTATAATGTCTTGCAAAAATAATCCGAATTTCGACTCACTGCAGACATCAAAGCTTGAAATAAAGACATCCAAATCATACTGATTAAGTTCAATGGGAAGTTCTAAACAAATCTTCCTGAAAAAAGGGATATCCCCAGCTTTCAAGTCACGCTGTTGTTCAAAAGGTCGGACGTAATTGAAAGACTTCAAATACTCATTGTCAATATAAATGCTACAACATATTGGTCCATAAAATACTTTGGCTCCTTACTTGGGTATAAGCATGTCGCTAGCGTCCTACCCTATGGCAGAAAGAGGTAACTGTTGACAATGACTTTTAAATGAAGAGAAGAAACTCTTTGAAAGGTTTTAATCGTTTCTTCTTTTAAACATTTCAGCAAAGTAATGCATTTCTATTGTTTTCTTTGATTCCTATTGATGTAACCGTTAAAGTAATTGTGCATGTGATTCGCCTTGTGGCCGCTAATGCTTACAAAAAGTTACAAAATGCAAAAGGGTTAATCATCTTGGAGTTAAATGCAAAACTTAAGTAATGAGTAAAAAGATTAGAATGTAAAAAGTAAAACCATACAGATCCCTACTTAACACATGGAACATTCAAAAATTTAAAAATGTAAAAGTCTTTGTCTTTTAAAGTTTCATTCTTAACTTGCATTTTTAACCCAGGAAAAGTAGCAAAGCCAGACGACTGCAGAATAATATTACTGTACAGACATAAGGAAATTAAAATCAATTTATAATCTCCCGTTATAGGCTCTCTTAATACTAACACGATTGTTTGTTTTGTCAAAAGCAGTGTCACTCATTGAACCATATTTTTTATGCAGTTATCCTGTTTATGGAACTCTTAGAAAGCCGTCAAGTTGGATGTGTATTATGTGAATTTTAAAGTCAAATCCATAGTATATGCAATTTAAAATTCTAAAAACCATTCAATTACTACTGTACCTAGGTGCAACAACTTCCCAATTGCATCAACTAGGCTGTTTTGAAATATTCTTTTTCGTTCTTAGTTGGTTTGAACGCGATCTCAGTGAACTTTTTCTCAGACAGTTTCATACTTTTATTATGGGTTCTACCCAAAGCTTTAGGCTCCATACTCTTTCACTGATTTTTATCGTCGCATTTTTTCCATCTCAGACGGTGAGTATAGTTATATATTTGCCCTTTTTGCTGTTTCTTAGGCTTTTGGTGTCCTTGCTTAAAGGTAATAGTTTTCATGGTTATTGGGATCGGTAAGGAAGTTTTAACTGGTAGTGTAGTTCCATTTATGGTCGAAGCGTAGCTTCATATATTCAGTGAAATGCTAATTAAAGCTGAAAATTGAAAATATACTAGTAATCAAGTTAAAAAGTAGGATGTCTAACGATGAAGTAAATTTGATATTGAGCATATTGCTGGCACCCTGACCTGTTTTTCACATGAAAAACACTTTCTATATCTTTTAAAGCATTGATGTACCCCTAATTTTGCGGGAATGACTCCGGCACGGTGGCACGGTGGCGCTTACTACCACAAATTAAGTTTTCAACCCCCACGCCTTAAAATCATCAACTGTTATCCTATTTTGTCAAAATAAGTGGCCAAATTAAGCTCAAAATTCTTTGTTTACTGGGTTTATCGTCAGTTCTGTTAACTCTAGATTTAAGTCAATGTTTCAGTAAAACATATTCAGTGCGTTCAGAAACAAACCCAGTGTTGGCAAAATAGAACCCATCTCTGCAGGAGGCCGTTAACCGTAAAGACAGACAAAGTTCTTAGCCATTACAAAACGCTAAGCTTTATTGTAACTCAAATTTCATGGTTCGTAGGAACATTCACTTCGTTGCCATTTGAATAATTCCTTAAACCTGGATAGTATATACTTGATAATGTTGACTTTGGTTGGTGTGATTTTGCGTAGTTAATGGAAATTAAAAAAGAGCTAATTATGAAACTCTCTTCTGAAACCTCCATTGCACAAAGACAAGCACCTTGTCTTTAAAAAAAGTCAACAGAGCTCTATTTAAATTATCGAATAAGGGCACTAGTTAAATACCGAATAATGGCTCTATTTTCCACAACCACTAATTATTCCGTGTTGAGCTGTTTCAAGTGTGGCAACATTACAACGAGCGGTGTACCCTTCGGTACTCTACGACAGGACTGGATATCGAAGATAACCCAAAGTTTTCCGGTATATGGTACAGTGAGTAACGCCGAATACGAAGTTTTTAGAGAAGAAGAATAAGAAAAAAATACAATAATTCGACGTTTGATCCCTGTTGTGCTCCTAGCAATATCAAGCTTCATCATATGTCGAAATAAGCCCCCTAACCAAAGCATATGGAGACAATAGTCTTGTTTAGGGATTAACTGGAAAAGAGTGAACGAGATCGTTGCAATTAAAAGGAATTAGTTACAAGTAGAGATTTAATTAGAAACAAACACAGAGACCTATCAATGAGGTAGATATACCTAAAACGTTATGATCCGTTTTCAAGTCTGAAAAACAAATTATTGTATCTCCTTTCCTGCCTAATCCTTGCTCCGAAAAGTACCTCCCAAACAATTCACATTCCAGCAATGGCTTAAATAAATTAGGACCGCGTGTTTGGTCTAACGGTAAGAGCATTCGCCTCTCACGCGGAAGGCCCGGGTTCCCTTCCCAGGTCGAGTCATACCAAAGACTGTAAAAAAGGAACCCACTGCCATTGTGCGTGATGCTCCGCATAAGTAATGGAGTAGTAGGGGAAACAAGCCAGTGAGCCACAACTGGAAAAAAGCCGTAGTCGGCTCCACTTGAACCAATAGGTTGGAAACTGGGTCGTAATACTATATCTAATTATCTTACTAACTTAATAAAAGTAACTTTAGCTTTATAAAGGAACGCATTGGCAACAACACGATCGCGAACAAATCACAACAAGTTTTGCTGATGTGATTGATGCATCTTGCAATATCAAATTTACGTCTAACGCTTTCACATTTTAGGCCAATTTTGAATATAGAGATGGTTGACCGGGGAGAAGATAGGTACTTAATATGGGTAAAACTTAGGCACAAAGAATTTAGCATATACATACTGCGTCCTAATGTTATTTGGCTATTTGCGCTACAATTATTGTTGCGCCCTTCGCAACATGTTTTATTGACCAGGCCGAGGGGGTGAATTTATTGTCAGTTTGTGTATTTTGTAAGCTTATAATCACGCTTGGTGTGCCAAAGTGAAGCAAGATTAAAGTATGTTAAAAACCTAAAAAGGGCGCTGAAAGATGATTTTGGTCCGTCAGGGGGAGGTGGTGACCATATGGCAGCTCCGCCACTGATTCACATGACAGCTCGCTATTTTTTTGGGGAGTTCCATATTAACTTTTATATTTATTGGATTTTATATTCTCCTAAAGGAAAGACAGCTATAATATGGAAACGCTTTTCTGTATTGAGTGGTTTTAAAGCGGCTCATTGAGTTGGTTCATGATATTCCACAAATTTTTCCAAACACGTTAAGTTTTCTTCACACACCAATTACAAATGGTCTATTTTAGACAATCCCCATATCCTACAAAAACTAACTGTTTTATGTGTGAGTACTGAACGGTTCAATTCGGTTTTCCAAATTTCGTGACCATAAACTTTTTCAAATTGTGAAAAAAAAAAACCCGTTACAAGTCAGGACATTACAAAATTCAAAATTTTATCTTTTCCCGTAACTATTGGATATGAAACCTGACTTCTTATGCTATGTAGAAGCATTGTCATGTTTTAGTGACCGCTTATCACTCTCATTAAGTTTTCGATATCATTCCAATGAGCCCATAATTCAGAAGAAATACTTATTGTTTTCCAATAATTTGGTTTCCTTTAGGTCACTTTATAATAAACATAAAATACCGTGGGTTTAACTTTTAAGGGAGAAAACCACTGTTTCCCGAATATTTGATGAGATTGGTCCTCAAAAAAAAAAAAAAAAAAAAAAAAACCCAGTAGGTGTATTGCTTTGTTCAATCCTTTATTCAATCTCTTTACCAGAAGATAGAACTTTTAAGCCAGATATATTGTATTAAAATCCTGTAGTCCTCTTTAGTTAATATATATATATATATATATATATATATATATATATATATATATATATATATATATATATATATATATATATTTCTGATAAACATATCACTTGATTCAGTGTTTGGAAGTATGTTTTAAAACGCAGCAACTTAAACTACAGTATGTAGTGTGTTATACTTTGTTTGTAGTAGTCACACATAACCGTGATTTCTAAAAATTCTTTCTTAGGTTAATTAACTCACAATATTATTTGTTTTGAGCAACAGAGTCGGCAAAAAGGAATGTGGCTCACATTAGGCTATTAAGATTATTCTATATCATCTTTTCCATCCTTTTAAAAAAGTAAATTTATATTAACAATGTTACGTTCACATAAACATTGTTATTATTTTCCCCACCAGTTCGGCCAAAGAGGAAGCAATGGGATCGATTATGAAAGTAATGAAAAAATTAAGTACTCATAATTTTCATCATTTCCTTGAGTTTAAGAATTAATTAGTTCCTATAGTGAAAAATTGACAATGTAGGTTATTTTGGACCAGTTATCAGAAACGCGTTTCAAAACAACACTTATCACTTTCTTCAAGAATTTAATTAGCATTCCTGTGCAAAAAGGAATATCACTGGTGCACTAATGATATCAAATATTTTTTGGGAGCACAAACAATGGCAGCGTTAGAATATCAAAACTGGGGAGGGGGCAAACTAGGGACAAAGGATAATGTTGGGGGCAAAACTTTTTGGGGCGCAGTGCAAAAGCGAGCAAAAATTACCCATTCGTTAGGGTGGGGGTTCTAGGGTGTCAAGCCCCCTGAAGCTCTGATGTTTAAGCATATCTCTGAATGGAAGATGAGGTGTGTGGAGTCGTACAATACTTCACTTTTTCGGTTAACCCAACTCCTGGCTGACATGATTTCTTTTTATCTTTCGTTTCATTTATTTTTTTTCAATTTAAAAATTCAGATAAATAATTGACCTGCGTATCAAAAGAGAATAAAGCAACCAGATGGAACTAAAATTTTTCTTGTCTGGGTCAATACAGGGTTTTATTTGTAAATGATAAATTAATAAGTACTACATCATGCCCCTAAAGTGGGGGGGGGGGGTAAGGACAAAATCTGGGGATATGTTTCCTCTTGCCCACCGTAGCACCGCCTCTGGGTATGAGGAACTACTTGCAAATGCATGCAATCAAGCTATATGGGACTGAACTTTGTTACCACAAAAATGCATCATTACAAGCTTTAATCGTCTCCAGAGGTAATTTTTGGAAAGAAAATGGACAGCTTTACAAGCTTTAATCGTCTCCAGAGGTAATTTTTGGAAAGAAAATGGACAGTGCTATCATAATATTAAAATTGGTAATAAAACTCGGGTATTGACGACACACCAACGCCATTTTAGGGGCAAAACAATGGGATACTTGGCCGTATGCATGAGAATATTCCCTGAACCTGTACGTACTATGTGCATATTCGACTGGTTGACAAATCAGCTGTGTGCGTTTGTCTGTGTTGGCGTGTTTTGCCTCGAAGGCCAAAGGAGGGGAGGAGGCGCTTTGCTCTGTGACATTATATGCATAAGGTCTATTTTCTCTGGGTAATTGACTTTGTCTTTCTTTAAATTCGTTTCGAAATTATCTGATTATCTGGCGACACTTAACAGGTTTTCTTCTTACTTGTATCTACAGGACCTTACTTCTTCTACCAGCAAGCGGAATTGCCACGAGATTGCAGAGATTTTAATAGTGAATGTTCTCAAACCAATGTCAGTGGTGTAGTACTAATCAAACCAGATGGATACCCAGAGCCATTTGAAGTATTTTGTGATGATCACAGTGGATGGACGGTAACCAAGTGACATTTGTGTAATTTAATATTAAAATATAATGGTGATACCTTTTGCATTGTTTAATGGAATATCTAATGCTTTCATAACATTTATACTGCGCTTTTATTTTCAGGTAATTCTAAGACGTTTGGATGGTTCCGTTAAATTCAATCGAAATTGGCAAGAATACAAAACCGGTTTTGGGTTCTTGTCCACTGAATTTTGGCTTGGCAATGACAAACTTTCGTATCTGACAAATCAAGCAAGTTACGAGCTTCGAATCGATATCGTATCATTTAACGGCACTGCATCATTTGCATCTTATACTGCCTTCAGAGTTAGCGACGAATGGAGCCAATACAGTCTGGTTAGTAGTGGGGATTTTCATGGAGATATTGGTACGTATTTTGAAAAGTAGTTTAAGTCTCAAGTTTCAAAAATTCACTCCGCCGGCACGAACAAGAACGAATTCCAACTCCCATCTTCATAGGACCGACTGTGTGGTGAATTGGTAGAGCATCAGACTTGCAGCCTGAAGATCTTAAATTGGAACCCTGGCCGCTCCACGTACAGCGAAAACATTAAAGAGCCCATGAAATGACTTAGTAACAATGATTTAGGGTCATTCTCTGACACTATCAATCAACAAAATAGCATTCATTTTAAAATATACCTCCCCACAAAAGAGAAATGCTCAAGTGAAATGGTATTCCTTCCAGCACAACAGCTGAAAAATGTGACAGTTCGTTGAACCAAGAATGACATCATCACAGGAACCCAACTTCACAGTGTGTACTTTAGTGCACTTGGAGTATACCCTGCTCTGTTGATGTTACATGATCTTGCATGCATAGATAGCCTAAAATGATTGATATAATCAACCAATTTTCATTACAAAACCTAACCCTAAGTTTGCTTCAAAAAACTACTGAAAAGGGGGTTTCAGCACCTAGGAATACCCCTGTTCAACAGATGGAGTTTTGTGACTTCTAAATATTCCATGAGCCAACTAGCAGGGAAACTTGTTTGGTATATATCAAACAAGTGTTTGGAAGTTCCCTGGAAAGAGGTTATACACACAGAAAAATACCCCAGGCTCCTGGGGGATGTCATTGCATCCATTTTTCCTCCAGTGTTATGTAACTATTAATTTTATTGGGGAGGAAGCAGTGATTCTCTCATTACACAGGCCCTTTTGCAATATTGAATACCATTCTGCACAGTGGCTTAAATACTCCCAACAAGTTCTGTGTTGTTTTGGATGCATGTCCATGCAATTTGACTTGGTTCAAAGAAAAGGAACAGTGATTCTAGTGGGAAAGAGACTAGCTGATATTTTGGTTATTTCAGGAAGTATTCCCTTTTTATATCAAAAGCTGGCATGAAGTTACTCTTTCAACTTCATGCATTTTGAAGTCTATGCTAGTACAATTGATTTCCACATTAATGTTTGTGACAAACTTACTTGGAAGGGATGTCTTTCAAAGGAATCCGGATGAGATATCAACAATCTGATTGAATGTGAGTTAAAATGTTTTCTTTTTCTGGTTGAAAGAGTTGTTAAGTCATAGATCGATTAGATTGCTGGAACCAAAATTTCAAACTGATAGGCCTAACATGAATGGGACAGCTTGAGTGAATAATGACAAAATTCCTCTTTTGAGGAATTGGGAGTGATAATTTCAAATTTTGATTGATATATTTTTGGCTTTATACTGGGACATTCTCCAGATATATTTGAGAAATTATTTGGCCAGTACCAGTCTCATGCTACCCAATCTGTGTGCAAAATCTCACTTAAAAATAGCGTTATAATACACAGACTGTGAAATTTGGTTCCTGTGATGATGTCATTCTTGGTTCAATGCACTTTTAAATCTTTTTCATTTTTCAACTGTTGGGCTGAAAGGGGTACCATTTCACTTGAGCATTTCTCTTTTGTGGGGCAGATTTTTTTAAAATAAATGCTTTTTTGTTGATAGATAGTGTCAGAGAATGACTGCACATCGTTGTCATTGAGTCATTTCATGGGCACTTTAACAACATCACCTGCTGTCATTGTGATTGGTGTTTAGAAAAAAAAAAGTTTGGGTAGGGAAAATAAGCAGTGAGACGCAACTGTAAAAACGTCATGGCCAAAACTAACCTATTTATATAGGATTTCCCAGAATGCTGAAGTTATCCACTCAATTTGAAATAGTACATTGCACTAATTTTTTGTGTCGTGGTACAACTTGAATCACGGTCTAATTTGTCTTTCTCTGTTTTTTTCTGTGTCGGCATTGGATATCAACCTTACAGTTATGGCTCGGATAATATGATGAAAAAAATGATATTCGTATACAGCATGCGAAGAAAGACTACAAGACAGGAAGCGCTCAATGTCATCGAAACATTTCTCAATTCAAAGGAAAACAAAGTTGTACTAAATTTACAAATAACTGAGCAAACTACTCTCAACGATTTGTCAATTTATCACAATTTTCTGTATATCTTATTAACGTTTTCTCACTTTGTCGCTTAAGTTTGAAGATCAAATGAAAAGGATTTATTTTGTAACATTTCACTCACATCTAGCTACTCCCTTTAAAAAATAAAGTGTTAAGGTTCACTTTAATCATAGTATTTTAAAAAATCATGGAAGTGCAGTAGCCAAATCAAATTTCAACGTTCTCTGTTTAAATTTGCACAGTCATGTCATCATGTAGTATTTTGTGTCTTCTAGATCTCTCTTGTCCACCAAATATGATCTTTGGGAATTGCACCTGTGAAAAATCTTGTGAAGATCCTAATGGAGTTAACTGTGAAAATAGCTGTGAAGGCGAGCCTGAAACATGTGTATGTAGCACTGGATTTTTAAAGAAAGATGGCAGATGCGTACCTCCGAGTGAATGTGGGTGTTTTATGACTCAAACTGACGCAGTTCTTTCGGTAAGTAAATACATGCAAAACGAATGGAGAATACCAACATGGTATCTTCTGTGTATTAAAATTTTGAATTTTCTAATACTCAAAGGAATTCGTTCGAAAGTTAATCACTTAATATGAAATTGCGCTATTGTTATTCTTGGAAGACATGAACTGAAGCTAAAATATCACATTTGTTCCAATTTAAACATCATTTTAATTCTTAACGACCTTGCGTAGTCAAAGAAAGAAAGAAACAACTTGTCATGAATTTTACAATTGAGTAAAATTGAAATGTTGCCACATGATGTTCAAGAGCCATTCATATAAATAGTACACTACTTCAAATTAGGGTGACTATATTTTCCTACTGAGACTATTTCATTAATATCAGGCATGGAATGCAACTTCATTACGTCAATGAAACTTTATGATCTTCAATATACGAATATATTGCTTTAGTCAGGGGAAACTTACATCGGAGCCAGCTGTTCCACAAAGTGCATATGCGACGACAACACACTTCGATGTAACTTAAACTATAGATGTAGTGCTAATGCCGTGTGCAGAGAACAACATGGTAAAAGAGGTTGCTACTGTCAGGATGGCTATGAAGGTGACGGTGAAACTTGCACTGCATTGTACACTGATTGTTACGATATATATGAAACTGGTGAGAGACGAAACGACGTCTATACCATACTGCCGTCAGGATGGACTGGATCTCCATTTAACGTGTATTGTGATATGACAACTGCTGGTGGAGGATGGACTGTAAGTAATGACAATGAACGAGCGTTCAGTGAAACAGTTCGGGAGATAACCTCTTTCGGGGGAAATCAATTTTCACCCGATCGGGGGATTATTTTGCCATGGGTGGCGCCATTTTCAAATATCTCCCACTATGCATTGCGATCCTACCGCGCAAATTCAACGGAGATAACGTTCAAAATAGCCTTGCAATTTTTATCGATTTTAGGAAAGAGAAATTCGGGTATTTTAAAAAACTCTGTTGATAGGGGAATAAAAAAGCTTCGTCATGTTTGATTGTTCACCACGCCGATTTTGAGAAATCGAGTGATTTTGCTACGTTCTTTGTCCTAAGCTTAATTTATAGACTCCACGGAGCCGCATGTTTTGTACGCCATTTTTCACTTAAAGTTGTGCAAGTGGTTCGTGCTAACACATGTGTTTGTAAATACGTAGTTGAAGGTCCATGATAATTTCGTTTTTTAAGTATAAACTATTACCTCAAAACTGAATATACACACATTTATTAAACAATTCGACGACTGTGAAGAGGTAGGCACTGAGTGCTCATAAATATTCATAACGTTGAGACAGACAAATTTTCCCCCAATCGGGGTAATACTATTTTCTCCCGAAAGCGGTTATCTCCCGAACTGGTGAAAACGGCAGGAGTGGGCAGGTTACACTCTTCATTGCATTATTTTATCCTAAATTACTAACCTTCATATGTATATTAATCACATAGTTTTCAATTTCGTTTTTTCGGAAAGGTCCAATTTACTCCGCCGACTCTCTAGTTGTTATGGTGAGCACGTTGCTCACCAAAAAAATTGAAATGTTTTTGCTATTTGTAGAATTCATCAGTATGGACCTTGTTTTCCCTTCTTGGTGTATTCCCTCCAAGAATGTGAATCGTTTCTCCCATCCTTCGTCCAACTCACGCATTTAACCTTCATACTCAGGAAGAGCAATAAACAGAACTGTTTAAGATCATGTACCGCCATGGTTATTTCAACAAATGTTTTTAACCGACTGCATGTTCAAGTGGTTAGAGCATCCGACTTGCAGCCGGGAGGTATGGAGTTCAACTCCCGGCCGGACCATGCCGAAGACTTTAAAAATTGTCTTTTGCTGTGCTTGGTGATTAGCATTAAGCTGTTCTTCAAGTAAAAAAAATCAAACTTTTATTCAAAAATGTATGACGAATGATCGTAACAGCCCAACTCCAGTCTTCATAGGACATTTCCGAGTCCGGCAGAGATATAAAATGTAGAAGTTCATTCTCGTAGTTTTAAATGGAACATTGTGTAATAATTTTTGTTGTCATTGTTGTACTACTCAAATTACATTTTTTTTTTTCGTTTTTCTGGAAGTCACTGCACTTTGTACCAACGTGTAAAAGTACTCTTACTCTTATGACGTGGTGTAATTAATTAGCCCTGCCTGGGCAACATGCTATGCAAGCAATCGTAAGGTTTTCAAGATCATCAAAACATTTTTAACATAGCTGGTTTGAAGTTGTACAACAAGAAATTCAAATTATTGCGGACTGAACCAATAGCGTTTAAGTGACTGAATAAACTTCGACATTTTATATCTCACCTCAACAAAGTCCTATGAAGATGGTAGTTAAAATGTGAGAAGTTTTTTTGACTTTTTGACTTGAGGTACACTTTAACAACAAGGTAAAAGAACAAGCCAATGACTGAGCCACAACTGACAGTGAAAACGTGGTGGCCGGCCCGGCTTAAACCAATTGATTAGAAACTCATCCTTAAAAAAATCAATTAAATAACTCAACATATGCTTTTTAAATTAAAGACAGTCAATTATTACTGGAAACTATAATTTCAGCAGGAGTCTACAGAAACTCGCTACTGGCGCAGATCTTTCACTGACAGCAAATTAAAAAAGCAGAACGCTGCAGCTAATATTATACGTCATGTACTTCACTGAGGGTGCATGATAACTCACCCTGAAGCATAAAATTTGTGTCTGAATAAAAATGAGTTATAAACAGCTGTGGAACGGGCTAGAGGTAAGTAGGTTGGGGGAATTGCTAATATCTCAGGTAATGAGAAAATGGCCTGAAAATACCCAACATTTGCAACTTTCTTAGCGCATTGAACACAATATATTATTGTTAAGGAATCAATCCATATCTCTTAAGACAAGTGTATTAAAGAGATTATGTTTATTAAGTCGAATCCTTTAAATTTCCGAATAACAGTTATTCCAACGACGTGTTGACAGTGTTACAAACTTTTACCGTAACTGGACAGAATACCAACATGGCTTTGGCTCTGATAATCAAGGTAACGATTTCTGGCTTGGGAATGAACAGCTGCATCATCTTACTAACCAGCCTGAAAAGTGTTACAAACTACGTATTGATATAATTGACTCGGGTGGGACAGCACGTTACGGAGAGTACACAACCTTTGAAATTGCTGACAACAGTGATAAATATCGTCTAACTATAGGTGGTCATAGTGAAAACACAGGTAATGCCTGTTGAAAGATGGGACGATTTTGTAAGGATTGGGAAGATCTTGGACGACCATTGAAAACTTCGAATTTATTCCTTAACCTTTTGGACTATTTTATTAAGAAGAGAAAAAAATATATTCTTGGATCTTGATTTTCTAATACTGAAAAAGGGAAAATTAACCAAAATCTCCAATCAGAATCCGGACGACATTGGAATGATGAAGAGATTTTGTCCAAAACCACCCCAAATCTTCCAAAATCGTTCCATTTTTACTTGGTCCTTCTTCTACTGAAAAGATAAACAGACGAAACAATAATAGTATCTATAAATTGTTCCCTAAACAAAATTTTGGTCTACTAAGTGGAGTGCATGAAAAAAGTGTAAACACAGTGTCACGTTTTGGAGAAAAAATAGGGCTTTTGAAAAGCACTGGGGTTTTTATCTATTCCAAACTGCAACGGAAAAGGGAAAATAAAACAAGAAAAACAAAAGCATTGACAAAACTTAAGCGACAAAGTGAGAAAACGTTAATAAGATATACAGAAAATTGTGATAAATTGACAAATCGTTGAGATATATCTCAGATACTTTCATTATAGACCTTAACAATGTCATCATTCGACATAGTAGTATGTACTGAAAGTACTTCGTTTGATAAACATCATAGGGAGGGGTATTGTGTTTAATAGTGGTTGCTTGCATTAGAGCCGATCTCCAAGGGCCGGCGTCCTTCTAAAATGAATCGCTTGTTGGATGATATGATTGGGTATGAATATTTTATGGAGTCACTAGGGTTAAGGTTAGGGTCAATGCCAATTGCATCTAATTACGTATGTTATTCCAAACAAACAGTATTCTTAATCGAATGCTGTATTTTCTTGGGGTCTTACATGCAATTAGGCACTGGGTCCCCTTAAATACATAGAGCTACTGCATAGAGCTATTAAGCAATAATAAATTGGTGGTTCCTGACCTTATATGGAAAAAACTGCTTTGACGTAGACGACTTGGCAAGTAAGACGTGTTTGGAAAATAATTTTGCAAGATGGTTACGATTAAGTTTACAGAGGGTACTTAGGATTTTAGCGGCATTTTCCGGAGACAAAATCTAATGGCTACAAAATATGCAAACAAAAATTCTTTCTTTCGGGAGGTGAAAACTGCACTTTAACTATATCGTTCAATAGATACCAAGTTTTAATTGATACAATTTTTTCTTGAAATTAAGTGCATTATGGGAAATCTGTTATGTCAACACGGTACATTAATTCAGCATTGCATTCAGTGTATTCATAATTTAGATAAGATATCGCTGGAAAGAATTTAAAAAACCCCTCCAAATTTTTGTTGTAACCAACAAATTGTGTAGAGTAGAGCAAGTTCTACGGAAAGGTATTCAAACATTCCAACACTAGCATATTTCAAGGACGAAAGGACATGTGATTATAAAGAAAAACAAAACAAAAAATGTGACACGAAGAACCTATGTTCCGAAATTTTACTTCGTTGAAAAGTGAGTAGTTTTTTTCTGACAAAAATAACAAATCTGTTAAGTGGATATTTTTAGTTAGGAAAGAAGGTATTGCGATAGATTTTGAATGGAGTTTGGTTAATTTTTACGGCTCATTTTCCAACACATTGGTTCAAGTCGAGCCGGCCATGGCATTCTTTCTAATTGTTGCTCATTGGCTTGTTTTCCCTACTCCATTGCATACGCGGAGCATCACGTACAACGGCAGTAGGTTCCATTTTGAGAGTTTTTGGTATGACTCGATCTGGGAATAGAAGCCGGGCCATCCGCGTAAGAGGCGGATGCTCTACCGGTATATCAGACACGCAGTCTTGAGTTTAAATGGAATAGTCTGGAATATTTTCGGCTCTCTTAAAAGCCCTTAATGAAAAATCACCGGAATATCCTTAAACTATCTTCTAACAGAAGTAAAGTAACAAGAGAAGTAATGACAATGTAAGGACAGAACAAAGACTTTGATGAAATTTAGTTATTTATTTACACCAAACGTGGATGACACTCAAACTCAGAATTTACTGCAGCAGATTTCGTTTCATTTTGAATGCTCACAAAATGCGCACCTGTTGTGATCTATCCCTTTTCCTTCCTTAGGTGGCGGAATGCATTATACTAATCAAGTTTTATTCAGCACATTTGACGAAGACAACGATGAATGTAGCTACCACGACTGCGCAGAAGGACACGGGGGTGCTTGGTGGTACAAACCCCATCCTAACTGGTGTGCCGGAGAGTGCGCTAATAGTTATACATACTGCCATTGCTTCCAACTCAGAAGTCGCTGCAGTAACTGCTGCACCCGTTCAAGTCTTAATGGGAAGTACAGCGGTGGTATTGGACAAAACATCTTCTGGTACAATACGTATTTCTGCAACCTTAACGCTGTTGAAATGAAAATTCGACCAAATTCTTCTTAAAATTTAAGCATGGAATAGTTCTTAAAAGACTCATATGCATGTGTTTCATGCTCTGTTGAAGGAAAAATGTGATTAATTATAAAAAGAAACGTACATTTGTCTCTTTTAATTTATTTCAGCAATATTGGCGACCGTAAAAGGCATTGATTATTCGGACAGGGTACAAATGGGACTGGAATGAAATCACCACTTTTGAGAAAAAATATGAAAGGGGAATAAGAACGTTTTCAATATGTGCTTTAGGAGTTGTAGGAAGTCAAAAAGTCTAAGCAGAATACATTATGTAACTGTATAATATAATATTTATCGTTGTTAAAGTAATCATGGACAATTAAAGTAAACAATATGAATATTAAACCTTTTCAAAATTTAGTTCCAAGTGAAAAACTGACATTAATTAAATTTAGAAATTGAGAGCATATTAGTGGGCTTTAGATTTTAATACGTGGACCTCATCTACAACGCAATGATGTTGGTAAAGGCGATGCTACTGATATTTTACAACTTTTAGTGTAGGGCTGTTCGGCATAGACACACATGACGCCACTTCTTTGTAGATGAGGTCCCCGTCGTTAAATCTATATCTGCCTATTAAAAATGAGCGTTCTGAAGAATTGAGTAATAAGTTAAAATTTGTAAAGGTTTTGGTAGAAATGAAAAAAAAAAATTACATCTTTGTTTTATTGGGATTTTTTGTTATTAACTAATAGCAATCTTTGCAAAAGTCATCAGACCGACCATTGTGGCATGTTTTAGAAAGAGTTTAATAAAATTCTAGTGTTTGACCTACATAAACTTAGTACAATAAATTTGTCATGTTATGTTCCAATTAACTATGAAACAACATGGCTTTCTAAATCATCAAACAAAAGAGAGGAAAGGCTGGAGGGGTGAGTAAGTGGTATATTGGCTGAAATTTATTTGGCATGTGGATTGGTTATGTCCATAGGAAAACACAAGACTGAACACACGTTCACAAAAAGAACTAAAACAAAACAACAACAACGAATTAAAAAAACAAAAACAAAAATTAAAGCAGAGTAGCAATTGTTACTGACTCTATCAGGTGCAGTATGTAATGTAGTACTTTACTTTCTCTCTAGGCGGCAGAATATAATTAGGCACAGAACGAGGGTGCAAAACATTGTGACAGAAAAATGATCACAATAAAATGTGGAATATTGAAATGATACTCGTTAAGGGACGTTTTGTACTCTTTAGAATTGTCTCTGTTACATGTGTAAATTATATTGCAAACAGGAGCGGAAAACTAGGCACAGATAGTTAATACGTACTTTATCTTTGTAATGTTCATAAAGTGTATTAAAGTGAATCCATTACTTCCTTCCATTTTAAGCTGAATACGGCTTATTATTACGTAGGGTCTGGCCGTGTTGTTAGAAGAGCCAGTATTTTGCTGCTGTTATTTGAGAAAAAAGGAAACCCCTGGACCAGAACTGGTTTAAGATATTAAGCTTACAGCTTTCAAAAGTTTGTAGGGAATCTAAAGGAGGCTAAACGTTTCTTACATTTTGGACAGAAGTCTTCTCGAACCAGAAGTAACCAAGAACTCTGATATTGGAGGGGCCAAAGTAAAAAAGAAAAAAACCCCGGCAAACTAATCAAGGAGTCTAGAAAGGATTTATCCGCCGAGAGGGCAAGACTCAATGTTGTTTGTAATCCGGGAACTAGAAGTCCCTTCACACGGGATTTTTTGTAACCGTCCAGAGGGAAAAGTTTGGAAGAGCGAATATCGTTCATTTTTCTAAAGACCAAATGTTAAGGACGTGGTAGAAAGTTACACTGTTTAAAATGCCAGTAGAATTACAGAAACAAAAACAAAGGAATTCATTGAACCCATGCTACAATTGCAGCACGATTCTTAAGTATTTTTTTGTTTTTTTTTAATGTAATTTTACGAGCGGTTTTAACAGTGTACAAATCTCTTTTGAGGCAATTCCTGTATTGTCATCAAAGTTATTTGTCACCCCTCCCAAACTGTTTGAATTACTAATACTTACAAAGACGCAAATCATTTTACATTTGTCATATACTTTATCCCGAGTTCAAGTGTTCATACAAGTTTAGTTCATAAATGTAATTACATCATTCTCTAGATACGTAGAATGACATAAGGCACCCTGCATTTCTTGACTTTTTGAAGAGTGCATTTTATCGTTTATCGATAAATCTTCACACACGGAATACCAATAGGCTAATTATGAACTCTTTACTTTCATAAAAAACATTCTTGGAACTTTTGTTAAACAGCTTGAACGGAATATAACTCACGGCAGTCTCTTTTCTTCAGTCAGTTTCTTTGTTCATGTTTTTTTTTTTGAAACGGTTACGTTGTTTTAGTGGTTTAAAGACTACATGGCAAAACAAATGGAATGATATTTGTATTCACACTAATCTACTTATTGTAACGCATACTTGGATGGAATACAATTTTTTTCTCTACGTCTCAAATATCAGGGGTGGGGTATGCGCGATATCATATCCCCCTCTACAACGGGGGTCGCATGTTCCCTTCGTCTCCTTCGTGATCCCCGCTTGGCAAATCTATCAAGTTGAACGCTATTATCTGACGTCATGATTGCCCTAGCTACTTTTGTGTTAAGGAAAAGTGTCAGCTAAACTTTAACGAGTTTTGATATGCTAGTTAATGTACTGAATTATCATTTCACCTTACTACTGGACTTAAAAAAATCCAAGGGATATTTTTTAAATCATAATGTTGAAGCTTCTTTTAATCCCTCTTTTTGTATAAAGAATGTCAGGTTTACAGCCTTCATTATTCAACTTTGTGTTTATTATCCTAAGACGTTTACCTGCTCGTATGAAACTTTGATAAAATCATTATTTACAAGTCCCTGAGCAATTTCTGCTACAAAAAGTTTTCATTAACAAGGAAATATATATATGTATAGTGCTTTATATGAAGCTTTTTAAGTGTTACCAAAAATTACCAGCTAAAATGAAACGATGGAAAAAGGAAAGTAAAAGGCTTTATGGCCCCAAAACCTGTATAAATTCTGAACATAGACGTGATCAGAAGAAGACATACATACATAGAGCATGTAGTACACGTACATCACTAAAAAAATGCAATTGTTTAACCAACTCGGTACTTTTAATTTGCCTACCTCTAGTGACAAAATATTTTTTAACAAGCAATGAGCCATTTTCGATTTCTATTCAGCAAATTAGAGCCTATATTGCCATTTCCTCTCCCTGTTCACTCAGACAAACCTAAGATTGGCTTAATTCCTCGTAGCTACTGCGTGATGTAATGTTTCACGTATTACCAAATAGAGTGTGTAACGCTGTCATTGTTGCAACGTTCAATGGAGATACATCCTTGATCGTAGCAATAATATAACAATTGAACAGGATGTTTTTGTTGGATTAAAGAGAACATGTCTTTACATCAACATTCAGTGATGTTTCTAGGCGTTTAACTATAACTTAATAATATAATTCAATAGATGCAACCAAAGAAGAATATGATGTAAACAAGTTCACGAAAATTGATTTTGCTCTACTCTGAATACAAAGACTACTTCATGAATGTAAATTTTTATCTGAAATGACAATTGGTACACTTCAAAATTACGGGTATGGCAATTGATTTTTGGCTTCTATTTAGACTTCAGGTTTGACGTTCCCAACGACATCTTCATTTACGTGTAGTGTGAGTAGTGGTGCAACCTTGCACGTCATAACTTTTGTATGTGAGAATTATATGAATTCAAGCCTGCCCTAGACAGTCCAGCGGTTTGGATGTTGTTTATTGTATACCCGTGTATTCATAGGACAAAATAAACATCCTATTTTAATAACTTACACCTCCTTTTGTGCCTTCGGGCAGAACTTTGGATGGCTTATAGTTAGTCTGCAATACAGATGTTTATTATTGTGGTTTCACTTTGAAATATTTTTCGTGCTAAATTTTAAAATATATTTGTGATACGAGTTCAAAATCAAATATCCCAGTAAACACGTTACGTATGTTTTTCTAGCACAAACATGAGCTATGGGTTCCCTGACTGTGAATGGCCGACATTGCCAAATATCGCATTTAGGGATCCCACAATCCGAATTCGCACAAGAAGCTGCCGTTTTTCGGTGCAAATGTCCGGAACGAAACAGTTTGGAAGCGCGTCAAATGCTGGGGTGTAGCTCAAAGGGTACTGTAAATATTTGGTTGTTAAGAAAATTGAACACCATTCCCAGGTTTTTAAAACAGACTATTCCATTTTTTCTAGCCAACCAATATTAGACACTTCCGAAAATGTCTAAAAATTACTCGTCCTTATGAATATGCAAATTACTACATTGCAAAATATCCTAACGGGCATTTCGCAAATGCAGAATACTAAAACTCTTTGCAATTCTTAAAATTAATGCTAAAAACCAACCTTTAAAGTGTGAATAATAAAATATTAAACGGCATTTCAATTCGCCTACAAAATATGCTTGAAGGAAGGGGGGGGGGGGCAATGCATCGGATTTTGAGGGTAATCGGATAATCACCTTCCACTATTCTGATTATTTTTTGAGAAACTCAATTTGCTCTACACAATTGGATGCTTTGTCTGGACAGGGAGTTGCATCTCCCTGGTCTGAATAAAGAATCACCTCATGTAGTCTGAGGGTTGTAGAATATGCCCATTTTCGGAATGCTTGTCTTAAGAGTCGCCTAAAGGGAAGGACTTGCACCGAATTGTATCTGTATTTGAATACCATCTTGCATTTGAAGTGTATTTGAGACCGTATTCTTGCTTTACCTTCTCATCTAGGTAGAAATATACAATACATTCGTGTTGGTGTGGCTCTATATCTCACCTATAACTAACTAACTGAATAAAAAAATCTTTTCCATTTAATATTGTGTTTCTGTAGAATAACCCCCAGGACGGACTACTTATACACCCAAGCTCCTTGTAAAAATTACAATAGTTTTATTCGATAAACAAAAACAAAACTCAACTTAAGCAGTTGAAACTAAATGTTACTGTGGAAAGAGCACTCGAAGCGATAGAAATGTTTTGTAAAATTAAGATATAAACGATCCAAAAGTCAACAGACTATAGTCTAGAATGAATGCCAAGTCAGTCGCAATATATATATATATATATTTACTAGCCTGCTAGTTATAACAAAAAGGGAATCGACGACACACTTTTTCTTAATGAGTCAAATATTGGAGGACATTGAATGCGTGTTCGTCCTCCAAAAAGTGTCGAGGAACATGTTCCTCGCCCCGCGGTGATCTTTCTGAATGATGATAAATAGCATGTATGATTTAACGGGAAGTGTAAATATTTTCACAAAGCAGACGTAAGGATTACCCGTACGGTGAGGAGTTAAATATCCAAAACCAAGACACAAATGCCTCAATTTTTATTCCAAAAGTACAATCCAACCTGATTAATACCAACCCACCCTCTATTCAGTGATTCACTCTCAACCACCTCAGAAAACTACAAAAATGCATGAAAATTGGTACATAGGTGCAATAAAATATCATAATATGCTCTAAATGAAAGGAAGGGAAACTTAGCCTTTACTGTTTGATATGGGTACAAGATGTAATCGCACTGTAATATAAACTCTCCTGAGTCAATTCGGAATGTTTCCTGGCGTGAATGCAATTAATTAGATTACCTGGTGTTGTTTCCATGGATATTTGTATTGTTTAAAATAAACGTTTCAAATTAGAAAATTGACAACCTTTCATGCAGAGGAATATAGACGGAAATTCTCTGGTTAGTTTCCACAGATAATTTAACAAGGTTTATTTTTTGAAAAAAAAAAAAACGCTTGTACTGTCGCACGATTTGTGAAAAATGTTTACAATTCTTCCCTCTTTAGCTAATTAAGCGAACGTACAAAATATTTGGTTTACTGTTGTAGACCAAGTGATGTTATCATTGTTTCGGTGTAACGCTTGTTAAGAGAACCCGAGAGAGCGCCCAGAAAATAGCATAACAACGTAAAAAGAACGACAGAAAGGAGAAGTGGTTTGCAGAGTCCTTGACGTTAGGGGGGGGGGGGTAAACTGAGTCTAATAACCGGGTAGATTAACCTTCCCAAAAAGAAGGGGTGAGAGTATATCTTCACATATATCCGACGTTCTTTCTTTTTATTTCTACTGAACTGTGACCACTGTAATACACGTTTTGTGGTTCATTGATGAAGGGAAGCCAAGTGGCTACGTCATGTCATGTCTCTCATACAGACGGACACTTCATGATAAGAAAAATGATAAGAAAAAGAGAGCAAAAATAAGTGCTTGAAATTATTAACAATAAGAAAAAAGATATTTGGAATGTTTGAACATGCATGTAATGTTTGTTTTTTTTATTATGGTGACAGTTAGTGCATGTGTTGATTGCTTACTACAATATCAAAGGGGTGGTCAACTTAGATGTGTCAGGTAGAGGTTAATACTTTTATACCACAGTTTCCATTCACTGCAATTTAAAAAATACTTAACCTGCTTCACACACACACACACAAAACCTTTAAAATTGAGGGCGCTAAAAGCCGATCACAGATGCTAATTAATTCATTCTGTTTGCAGGTCCCGTCCTTCAGAGTGAATGATAAGTCAATTTCAACCTATGTCATCCTTGTTTCCTGCTTACGGATATTTTAGATCGCCTGCAACTTGAAGATATATAATGTTTTTAAATTAACGTATGTCAATAGCTAAAATTGGAACCTTATTTTTATGTGGCCTCTATTGTCTACCAAAGTTAATATCATCATTAGAATAGATACGCCTAGGTCTTTAGCGTCCAATGTCCAGTCAGTCTGGAAGTTTCGTTTTATCACATTGTTCATATTTATCATGGGGTCTATCCGCATTTTTCCAATCAACAAACTTTTAAAATTACTTCTTATTTGCATCGTCGCCTCTACAGTTTCTATTTCGGTAAGTTTGCATTTATCTTATAACTGTTTTGAGGTTAATTTCGAAACGGTTTTTGCAAGATGATTGGTCTCATTGTTGTAGATAAGATTAACCGAATAAAAAAAAATAGAAAATTAGCCAAGTTAAAACTCAATTCAACTGTTAGGATTGACCATTATGCACGGAGTAGGTAAATCAAATAATAGTTCACTTACTTAATTTACGAATACCGCAGCAGAAAAGAAGAAAACATTCACTTATTAGGACCTACTTAATTGTCTTCGTTGTAAAAGCGTTCACATTACTTTTACAAACCAACCACTTTCAACTTCATTGAAGTTTTCAAATTAAAAATTCAAACTTTTGATTTTTCACAAGAAAGAATGCAGTGTCTTGATAAGAAAATTCTTTTCAGCATAACGACAATTTTATCATAGCAATTAAACGATCTCCTTCGTTGGTTTCCCTTGTAGGGAGCCATAAAAATGTTTAAATATCATATTTCCATTATCAAAACACCTGAGGTTTTAGGAAATTTTTCGAAATCCTAATGATAGGTTTTGCACCACGACGGGTATCATAATGAACGTGATTTGTTTTGTCGAACTGGTAATCAGGTAACAGATCGTCTTTAAATAAAACATCCAATTGTGCCATTTACTTCCTTATACAACTTAGGCATCAAAACCCGCATCCCAATTTTTACTTTTACTGGAAAAATCTAACTGTCGTAAAATCTTTAGAATAAGTTATTTAGCAAAGTTCCATGTTTCATCTTAAGTAACATAGCCTAGCTTCCGTAAAACGAAGCGAAGCTACAAACTTACTAAAAATCTTTAACGGAAAAGTAACGCAAACTATTCGTGCAGCACGTTTCTCCCTGCTCAAAAGGAATTGCATAATTTGAAATAAACTTTTGCATCAATGTTTTTCGATTAATATAATTCTAATGAACACTGTGGCAGTTCTGGGGTAACAAATTTTACCCCAATCCGAAATTGTTGGAAATCACATTCAAACAGATGTCACCCTTCCTGCTGTTCAGGTCTTTGTATGGAAAGTAGCTGGTGTTCAATTGTGTTCATTTTATTTAAACTTACATTTACAGCACGAGATTTCGTCGACATTCGAACAAAAGAACCTTTCCACCGTCATCTGGAACTTATATCAAAGAAAATTTTATATTGCTAATTTGTAATTTTATCACATATAATGCTTAAAAAGGAAAATAAATAACCCATGGAATTGTACAACTTAAACTCGCACAAACCCCAGTACAAACAAAACATAGACATTATAAATTTCAAAACAATCACAGACAAGCAACATTAAACAAGAACAAGAGAAAGTAAAAGAACAAAAATTTTTCTGTAAAGGAGACGACTTGTTTCCTCTGCAATGGAGGGAACGAAGTAAAAGTAAGTTATTTTACCAACACGTGATGTATTACATAAGAATTTGAAACTATCAATGCAGTTGAACGAAGTTTGATATTGGATTGCCGAGACATGGCGTTAAAAAACATGGAAACGTGAAAGAAAAATCTCGACTTAAACTGTCATTTCCATTAAGTGAAGTTAAATCCTTCATAGAAATACGCTTAGCAGAAGAGCTTGAGGAAAAGCAATAAACACTTAGATGTAAGGACAACATAGTACTTCCATCACATTACAAAGCTTTCTCCCGTAATATTTGTCTTCTATTAAAGCTAAAAATGCGTTTTAACCCCCACCTTATGACACACGAAGAAAACAGATCTCTCTTTTCAAAGCAAATTTCTTTCATCATTAAACCTTAACAATGATTTTCTGGATGAAAGAAAAAAGAATTACATCAATCGCACCGTTTGACTATTTGAAGGGCAGCGCACCACTGGGCATCTGGTCATAAAATTTAATTAATTAGAAAACTGTCTTTTGAGCAGAAGCCTATATTGGGCTACCTATTTTGAAAGGAACCTATCCTTTTGGGTACTAATAAATGTCGGTTTTCGAATTATAAACGTTTTCTGTAAAACAATGAAATATTACCCTAGGCTTAAATTATTAATAAAATGTCACTTGGTTAAAATTAGGGCAGAGAGGAATTTTGGGCTGAAAGATGTTACTATCGGACCTTTAGTTGGTGTCTAATTCGTAACCCAATATACCTGTTTCACCAAATCCTCAGCCCATTTTTGTTTAACTTTAAAAGAAAATTTCACCAACATGTTTCATTTGGGTTATTGACCATGAATCATCTCCATTTTTTACAACATTTTTTGAACAAAATTTTGTTCTTTATTCAAACTAGTCTAGTGAAACAAGAAAAAATTTACAGTTACCCTTATCGTAGAACGTGCTAACGCTTTCAGCTATTGTGCGCAAAAGTGTTAAGTCATCACGCAACGTTAATGTGTGTTCAGTATTGCAGCTGCCGCTACGTTTGTGTCAACCTGGGCATTTAGTAGAAACAAAGCGCTTTCCCACATGCATCTCTCATATCTTGGTTGCATTATGAAAAACAAACACACATGATTTTGATTTACTTGAAATAACCACCAAGTAGCATTACTACAAAAGGAATTAAGAAGATAAATCACTTTACTGAATTTCACAGGAAGTTCACTTATTGAAACTAATCTGTCTTCTAATAGATTGGTAAAGATAAGAACTTCCACTCGAAAGATTTGTAAAGCGGGGATGCTGTCAAGGAAGCGTGAAATCTTAAAATATTTCATTTTTACATCACTTGCCACTCTTACGTACCCAATGTACATATCTCCTATTTGATTTAAACGCTGGTCAAATTGATTCTTAAGATTCTTGAGTCAAGCCATGCGTAAAGTATATTACTGCTTAAAAACAGGAAAGTTGTCAGTATGTATCTTACATTTTTTCTCTTACATCTTCTGCTTACTGCCTCTTAAATGATTCAGACAACTTGACAAGAACGCTCATGTTGTTCGAAACTGCAAATTACTCTTTTAGAAGGATGAATACTCAATTAATTTAAACTGTTTCTCCCTGCGACGTTAGAAAGGATAAGGACTTACACTGGCTTCATTCTTAATAAAAGTAGAATGCATGCAATTGAAAAGAAAGTTTACCTTTAAAAACAATACCTTGATTCACATAAATGGTAACTCTGAAACCCAACCTCAAAAGTTTACCTCTGGCTCAGAAAAGCAGCAGTGGAAAAGGATATGTCAATTTTTCACATTAGTGTTTAGTAAAATCGCTATTTAAAAAAAAAGCAATAAAATTTTAAGTTTACTACCTTTTGTTTCTTAAAAAAAAAAAAAAAAAAAAAAAAAAAAAAAAAAAAAAACACGTTTGCTTGATTCCGTGCATGTTTCATGTAGGCCTACCTTAACTTCTTAATCCAAAAGTACATGAACAAAATCAAGCTCTTTCATTAGATTGCGTTCACCCTGTTCATGGAATCTTGAAATTCTAATGATATAGTGCAAAAGTATCTCGCTTAACTTACTCGCTGTTGCAACCAACAAATATTGTAACAGGTTTTCGTTGTCATTGATTAAGTAGTATTTAGTGTCTATCAAAATCATGTAATGTAACTATCAAATAGCTCAATCAGTTTTTCTTATCTTTTTTTACGTTAAAAATAATTCCAATGGGAAGTGTTCTGAGATAACGAATTACATTTCAATAAGTCTCTAACGTTAGGTAGCACAATAATGCATTGAGTATCATAAAAAGCGGAGAAGTGTCCTTCACCTTGGAGTATTTTCCCATGATATTGAAAATGATACCAAAATGTACTATTCGAGGGAGACGCAATTTTGGTTATATGGTTAATTGGTCGAGACAGTAAGTGGGTTATGTCCAGTCAACGTTACGCTGAGAAATGATCGAAAAATTTTTAGATACATGATAACAAGGTTTTATGTTTTGTTTTACAGAATGCCCAGCAAAACAGAAATTCGTTCGCAGAGAGTGATCCCCAAAGTAAGTGTTTATTAAATAAGACACTTTCCTCAGCTTCAGTTTTTTTTTTTCATTTTAAGTCCACATCCCATAACTTTTATTTGCCGTAAGTCCTTCATTTTTCGTTTTAAGTCCACATCCTAAAACTTTTATTTGCCGGAAAAAAATCTACAGAATCAAACCAAACAACATGATTGGATGTTTATCATGGTTATTACATTTAGTATAGTTAAAAATGTACTTACCATAAATTAATTAACAAAGGTAAATTAGGTACATATTGAGTTGTTGCTGGTTTCCCCTACCCCATTGCCTTTGCTGAACACCGAGCACAATGGCAGAGAGTTCAATTTTTAAAGCCTTTGGTATATCTCTTCTACGAGTGGAACTCCTGACCCACTGTCAAATAGACTTAAACACACATTGATTGATTTACGTGCGGTGGATTCACTTTTTCAAGTAAAGTTATAATTTTAGCCGTAAAAATTAACTTTTTAAGATCAAACATAGTCTGAAGTGTCTTTTGCTTCGATACAGAATCGTACTTTTTCTATCAACAACCGCAATATCCAAGAGATTGTAAAGATATCAGCAGCGAATGCTCCCACTCATCTAATTCCAGTGGCGTGTTTACGATCAAACCAGATGGATATCCCGAACCTTTTGAAGTTTATTGTAAAAATGATATCAGCCATAGCGGTTGGACGGTGAGAGGATTTGACAAAGTTTTTTTTTTTATTGTGAAACAGAATGTTTTATACATTTGAAGTTCACCCTACAGAAAACATAGTCATGCAGTCCAAATATCTAGTCATAAATCTAAGTCAAGTGGTGCACAGTTATTGTGATCGAATTTTCATTGAACTTCACAATATTGTCACAAAAAGTGCGAAAGTTATAGAGAACCTGAATTTATTGATAATCTTACTGCTAAATGCATTGTTTAAAAAAAAATCATGTGTCTAAATATACCCAGTACGGGCAACCTTGAGAAGTCCATACAATAAAGTGGCAGTGAATATGAACAAATGTCCTGATTGGTTGCCAGACATTCCCAGTCTATTGCCAACTCTGACGATTGTATGTTCTGTGGTGTAACATGTCACGCTCACACGTTTAAACAAAAGCCGGTATTGCCCCTTGATATATTCTAAACTTTCATTTATAGGTGATTCTGAGACGAACCGATGGTTCCGTTAATTTTAATCGAGAGTGGAAGGAATACAAGGACGGTTTTGGGTTTCTGTCCGCTGAATTTTGGCTTGGCAACGACAGACTTTCATACATGACAAATCAAGCAAAGTATGAACTTCGAATTGATGTAGCGTTATCAAACGGTTCAACACTTTTCTCAACTTATTCTATATTCAGAATCAGTGACGAATGGAGTCACTACAAACTAGTTGAAGTCGGGGATTACTTTGGAAATATGGGTGAGTTTATTTTATATGATAAGCTATGTCTGCAACACTTTCTTGATTACTCTTTTAAAAGCGAAGCAAAGTTTATGAGGGTCAAGTGCACCCCCAATTTGAACAAGGTTACTTCATTCTCCTTTTTCATGATTGGCTCTTGAGAGCCATGTAACAATATCATTTCTCCTCAAAGGCGAAATGTACTAGGGTGTAAGTGCTTAGTAAAACTTGAAGAATATGCCATACTTAATTCCAAAAATATTATACAACATGCTCGGAAGATAAACAAGAGGAAAATTGTGATAATAAGCTGTTGCTACAAAACAGGTTCGGGGTGACTGCTTTTTCCCTTTAAGTTCAACATCTTCAAGCAAGAGGAAAGATACTAACATTATCTTCTCACGTTCCTCAGATTTCTCTTGTCCACCAAATATGATCTTTGGGAATTGTTCCTGTCAGCCATCTTGTGACGATCCTAGTGGTGTTAATAATTGCGATGACAACTGTAATGGACAAGGTGAAGCGTGTGTTTGTTCGAACGGATTCCTGAAGAAAGACGGCAAATGTGTTCTTCCAAGTCAATGCGGGTGCTACATTTCTCAAACTGATTCAGTTTTAACGGTAAGTCTAGATCTTTAATTGACATAAGTTTTGTTTATTGGCATTTCTAAAAATTCGTTATTCTTTAGTAACAATGTTTGTTGGGTTTATTTTAGTATTGATATTTTTCATAAAAGTACACCTGATAAAAATAAAACTTATTTTATTGATTTGAGTTGCTGTTTCCACGCTTTTGTCTTTCGTATAGGCAGGGGAGAGCTACGTTAACGTTGACTGCACCGAAAAGTGCATTTGTGAAAATGGTGCTCTGAACTGTGATTCAAACTACGAATGTGACCCAAATGCAGTTTGTAGGGTGCAAGATGGCGTACGAGGATGTCACTGTCAGGACGGCTATGAAGGTGATGGTGAAACGTGCACTGCATTGTTCACTGATTGTTATGATATATATCAAACTGGTGAGAGACGAAACGGTGTATATACCATAATGCCATCAGGATGGACGGGATCACCATTTAACGTGTATTGTGATATGACAACTGCTGGGGGAGGATGGACGGTAAGTTATGTGATGAAGATAATTTTTAACTATGCTAACAAATTTACTGACGATGCATTCAAAATTAGAGCATTCCAAAGAGAAACGATCATGGTTTCATTTTTTTGGAAACGTTATTCAGCTTACTTTTGTCAAAAGATGCAAATTTTTAATATTAAGAAATGTTTTTTCCTAAATTTTGTTTTGGAGCATCATAAACTGTCTGTTAATGCTTAATCTGTTAGACTGTACTCCCAAAATGGCATATCTTTCTTAGTTACTGCCAACACTTCATGTTAAAGTTAAAGCTAAGACGAATCTAAAAAAAAAAAAAAAATCACCTAAAACAGCGATAAATCCTGACCCCGACGAGCGCAGGTTTTTTCAACTGTCAAATAGTTTCCATTTCGTTGATCGTGAAGCGGTTAGCTTTGAACTTTTTTAAAGAACTAAAACCAAATCATTTGAAATGCAATTCAAAATCAGATTCATGACTTTTGAAGACACATTTGAGTCGTTATCGAAATAATCATAATTTTTTTAATCATTACAACGGCAGCTATTCCAGCGACGAACAGATGGTGTCACAAACTTTTACCGTAACTGGACAGAGTACCAACACGGATTCGGTTCCGTACAACAAGGTAACGATTTCTGGCTTGGAAACGAACAGCTCTACTATCTGACCAACCAGCCTGCAAAGAGTTACAAGTTACGTGTTGATATGATTGTCTCGGATGGTACAGCACGTTACGGAGAGTACACAACCTTTCAAATTGCTGACATCAGTAATAAATATCGTCTGACCATAAGCGGTTACAGTGGAAACGCAGGTAATTTTTAACTCATTTTGATAGCAGATTGTACACTGAATACAAGATATCCATTCCAGAAAAAGTGCTTAGGTGTTTACTTTATATGGGACATTCACACAGCGTTTCAACTGGCAAAAACATTAAAGGGAAAGAGCTATCACACCCATCTTGAAGAATTGTAATGGTCTGCCCTGTTTCATGTTTGGCTCTGAAAGCCATGTGACAACTTCGTTATCTCCTCAAATATGAAATTTACGGAGAAGAAAGTGCTAGGTTAACCTTGAATATGCACGTGAGCCCTAAAATATTATGAAAGTTATATGAAGAGAGGTAAGAAGAAAGCTTTGAGAATTTGATATTCCTTAAAAACAAGTTTCGACTGCTCTGTCCTTTAAATATTGTTTAGGTGTCGGACGTAACAATGAAGAGAAATCGGTTACCGAAACCATTCAATAGTCTTACCCGAAGGTCATACAGGTTTAAAGACTGAACATGGTCTCATGGTCTGTTTTTCGTTTGCTGTTTTGCAGGACTTTTCAAATGTTAAACGATAACAGAATTACGTTATACTGTTTTCTTGAACCTGCGCATTACCTTTATCACAAACAGATATAACAAATATTTGCTGAATGATTTCAATAAGTTTAATAGTCGTAGTCCTTTTTACTAATTTACCCAACCATCAAAGGCAAACAGTTCAAAAAATTTTCATGACATGGTAACCGTTGAAGAACATGTTTTCCTTTTTTGCAGTGATCTAAACTCTGAAATGTTTGCAAAAAATCTATTGTCAACTGAATTCAGAAAAAAAATCAATCAAATTGTATTTAATGACATCTTTTCTATTATCTCATAAAACTTGAAGATTATCATAAAAATAAGAAAATGAAGGAAGTTGTCATCATCATACGACATAAAATTGCAAAGCAGCACTACTGTTCCAATTGATAAAAAATGAAGTATGAAAGGAAGTGAGCTTCCGAGAGTTACTAGTAGCTTATACAAAACCATTTTTCACTTTTAGCTGGCGATGTAAATACACCAAAGCAAAAGTATGAGTACATTCTGTTGCCTAGAAACAAAAAATAATACCTCTTTATACTCTTGAAAACGAATGTTTGCAATGCAAAAACTTAAAATGTCAAAACACATTAGCAAGGTAATGAAAAGTATATAAAACACCCTTCCGTAAACGGAAGTGATCACAAAAACATATCCCTCCCCTTTGAAATAAACCAAGATTATTGCTAAGTGTTAACAAAATTATTTCAAAGTTGTTCGAAAGTCATTTTTGAACGAATTTACGAAATGACTCCAAATTTCAAGTCCTTTGTGAAAGGATTAGTTTGCAGAAAATAATATTCAATTTATCATTTGAATAGTTTTATTTAACATATTGGCTGACTAATGTACTCACTAATAAACGTTTTGGATTGAAAATGTGACCGATGCGCTGTGGTCTGAGAAATAATATGTCACTCAGTCTGCAAAAATCTCTTTCATTTGCACAGGTAATGGTATGTATTATGTTGATGGAGGATCGTTCAGTACGTTTGACGAGGACAATGACGGATGCAGCTACCACGATTGCGCAAAAGCACACAGAGGAGCATGGTGGTACGATCCTCCGTCTTATTGGTGCGTAGAGTGCTATTGTAGTAATAGATATTGCCATTATTTCGACACCAGAAGCAGCTGCACTAACCTTTGCACTGGTTCAAACCTAAACGGAAACTACAACGGCGGTAACGGACAGAAAATCAACTGGAATTATAATAATTACTGCAATCTCAACTCTGCCGAAATGAAAATTCGTCCATCTTCTGCATAAACTGAAACAACAGGAATTTGAGATCAATGTTTTGATGCCATGATGATAAACTTCGGAAAAAGGGAAAGTGTTAAAAATCTACGACAAAAAGTAAACCAACGTGATTTTCCAGAAACAAAACTTTGACATTTGCATAAAATGTTTTAAAAGGAGGCTTCCTGACATCACAATGTGTGCATTTTATCTTTTTATCATATTAAATATTACGAATAATTATGAAACAAATTTAAAAATAAGTTTTTAAACATTAATCTTTTGGTTTCAAATTCATGTTGTGTATTAACTTATGAATTATACTTCAGAATTGAGTAAATATAATAAGTCAATCTATAGCAAAATAAAGACAAATATGAAAATTTTCAAAGGGCAAACATTTCAGTGATCTGATTTTTTTCTTTAGGTTGTCAACGTTGAACTCACTGCAACTAAACAAATCGAATCGGAAAAAATGCATTGCGTCTAAGAAAAAAAAATGCTTGGTTAAGATTTCAGAGTTAGGAGAGAAATGCTTTCCAGGTAGTTATATTCCAAACAAAACAAATTGACGGATATCGAAACGTAAGGTCTTTCACAACGATAACATCTTTTTGTAATGCTGTAAAATGTCTATCTTTTTGAGTTTCGAAGTGAAAATTTCGGTTACTTACTTAAAAGTTGTATGTGACTAGGTTGTAAATTCCAGGGTATCAATACTCCCACCATATCACTTTCGTTTCATTTCATTTATTGTTTCTTTTCACAACAATGCGTCGTACATGTAGAAAAGATCAATTGCATCATATAAGAAAAAATCGTTAAAAGGAAAGTGTGTTAAAAGTCCCTTTTTTTTCCAGAACACACTCCCCAGAACTAAACCAAAGTGAGTGTTTTAAGTATAATAATTACAAAGGTTACAACAGAGAATACGTGCTACAACTCCTTTCATGAAGCTGGCTGCTGATGAAGATGAAACATGGATCTCCTGTATCATAAACTATATATTAAGAAGGAATACTCTACATGTGTGAACAGTACATCACCTTGTTAAATCCCCAATGTAACCTTGACACCATCCTTCTCTCGAAAACTGTCCTAAATTCCGAGGCGAAAAGCCAAAGGCAAGAAGGAAATTGGTTCTTGCTCCCTTGACTGGGAAAGCTGGCTACACCACAGATTTCGTAAGCAACAAATTGATAACTTCAATAAAAAAATGACGGAACTTCAAAATGCTCAGATATTCACCCGTTGGAACCCCGGCATAGTTGTCAATTACCCACTAAACTTTTTATCAAAAATATTCCAAAACAGACAGATATGCTCAACAAAATCGAAAAGCCGTGTTGAAAGACTGTACAAGTCTTTCAAAGACTCCAATGCAGTCGAGGTTTCCAACTAACTTACATGGCATGCATACGGTATACAATAGCTTGCCAACTTTCTATGGAATCTCATTTACGACCGCCAAAAATGACGTCACGACAAAAATGAAAATACTAAATTATATCTTGCAAAATAGGTTATATATATCCATCGAACGTACGACCTGGTGCACATTTTCCATGTATGCGTACCAGTTGTATGTACGAAAATACACTATTCACACTTGTTTTGTGCACCAAGTGAAAATCTCATGTTAACTAATCCGTCCCTCAAAATGCGGGATTCTTGTAAATGGAAACTGGGCGAAGGTTTGCAGACTCTGTATACTATACTGTTTAGAAACCTGGGTTTATTATGATTTTGAGAGAGCGCCATCTTTAGGCTGCTGCAGAGTCTGCTCCGCAGGCTAGGTTGTGAATGAAACAGTCTGGATTTTTTCATCTCTTTTGATAGATCTTAGGGACAAACCATTGGAATATTCTTTAACTATCTTCTAAGGGGCCCCAACCGCGTTTTAATATCAAATGTAGGGATGGAACAAAGACTTTCAACAACGTTTAGTTATTTATTTTTATCAAACGGCGATAGGATTCCAACTCAGACCTTACTGTAGCATATCTAACTTCATTTTGCCTGTTGAAAATTATGTATCTGTTGCAATCTATACATTCTCCCTCGACTTAGGACCGACACAACAATGACAGTAGCTACCACAACTGCGCAGAAGGACACGCGGGTGCTTGGTGGCACAAACCCCATCCTAACTGGCGTGTCAGAGAGTGCGCTAATCGTAATATGTATACTGCTATTGCTTCCAACTCAGGAGTCGCTGCAGTTACTGCTGCACTAGTTCAAGTCTTAATGTAGTAGTGTTTTTCGTGTTGCGCTCAAAACGGCATAGCCATACATGACGTCGTAAAATCTACAGCTGCCTATGAAAAATGAGCGTTCTGAAGGCTTGAGTACCAAGTTTAACTTTAAGAAGGTACTGGACAGGAAAAAAAATAGAAAAAAACTGTTAATCTAACATCTGTTTTTTTATTGGCAATGCTTGCTATTTACCACTTGCGATATTTTCAAAAATCATGACGCGGAGTCGCACACCACTTTGTCATGTTTGAGAAACTGTACAAGAGAACTTACGGATCTAGTCTTCGACCCGCATGTAATTAGTGTATTAAATTAACCATATTACGTTCGAATGTACTATGAAACATTATGCAACTCAGCCAACAAACGTAAGAGAGGAAAAGCTGGAAAGGGTAAATATGTGGTATATATTGGTTGAAACCTATCTGTCATGTACATTGGTTATAGAAGAAAGCCAAACACCAAACGACAAAAAGGAGAGAATTGGTCTTTCAAAATGCCCAAAGGATAATGCTAAGGCCCTAAAAAAAAAAAAAGAGTCAAATCTTGTAATGTACTTTTCTCTCCTTGGGGATAAAGATGTAATGCTAAAAGTTGCCTCAAGTTTGTAGGAAATCCAAGGAAGGCGATACGTTTTTCACATTTTTAGAGACAGCTTCTCCTACGACAAGCTGCAGTAACCAAGAACTGTGATATGAATGGGAGCTGGGACATTTAGCACAACAATGGGCACCGAAGAAGGATTGTCTTTGTACGTATTACGTGTTTCATTATCTATATAATTGGATGATATGACTGAAAACGAATACTTTATGGAGTTACCAGACTGCTCAACAATGAAAATGAAATCAATAATGTATGGAATTCCAACAATGAGTATACTCAATCGAACGTTGTATTTTCTTACGGTCTAAAATGCGATAAGGCACTGAATCCTTTTAAATGACTAAAAACTTTTAAATACTAATGGAGTGATGGTTCGTGGCCTTAAATGACGTAGGCGACTTGGGAAGTAAAATGTAATAAAGTACACGGTACATAAAGATATTAGGATTCCCCTTTTTTCGGAAACGAAATTCAATGACTACAAAATGTGCAGAAAATTGTTCCTTTTTGAGGAGGTGAAAACTACACCTTAATAATGTATAGCGTTCAAAAGATACTATTTTTTAAGTAATACATTTTTCTTGAAATTAAGTGCATTATGTAAAAGCTGTTCTATCATCAGAGGGTACATTCATTTAGCATTGCATTCAATGTATTCATAATTAGATATCGCCAAAGAGAATATAAACCAAAGTTTTCTTGCTCTACCCCACACAGTTTATTGGGTAAAGCTCGTTCTACGGAGAAGGTATTCAAACATTCCAACAGTAGCAAATTTCAAGTACAAAAGGACATGCGATTATCAAGGGAAACAAACCAAATGTGACGCAATGGACCCATATTACGAAACTTTCTGAAATTTCGTTGAAAAGTGAGTAGTTTTTTTTTTCTGACAAAAGTGAGAAAGCTGTAAAGTGAGGTATCTTGAGTTAGGAAAGAGGGTTTTTGGTCGGATGGTTCTAGTCAAGCCGGTCACGGCCTTTTTTCCAGTTGGGGATCACTGGCTTGTTTTCCCTACTCCATTGCTTCTGCGGAGCATTACGCACAGCTGCGGTAGGTTTCATTCTTTGGAATAGAAACCGAGCAATCCACGAGAGGCGGATAATCTACCGCTAGACCAAACACGCGGTCAAGGGTTTGAATGGAAGAGTCTGGAATATTTTCGGCTCTCTTGAAAGCCTTTATTGATAAACCACCGGAATATCCTTTAAATATCTTCTAAGAGATCTCAGCCGCGTTTGAATGCCAAATGTAAGGACAGAACACAGACTTTGATGAAAGTGTAGTTATTCATTTTTACCGAACGTGGATGAGACTCAAACTCAGAATTTTCTGTAGTAGATCTCACTCGTTTTTTTTTTGTTGATAAAATACGTACCGGTTGAAATCAATACTTTTTTCCTTGACTTAGGTGACGGAATGCATTATACTAACCAAGTTCAATTCAGCACGTTTGACCAAGACAACGATGAATGTAGCTGATACGCAGAAAGACACAGGGTGCTTGGTGGTACAAACCCCATCATAACTGGTATGCCGGAGAGTGCGCTAATCGTAATATCAACTCAGGAGTCACTGCAGTCGTTCAAGTCTCAAAGTATACCTCAAGTCAAAAAATTCAAAAAAAAAAAAAAAAAAATAATATATTTAATTCAATGAAAAACGAATTCTAACCGTTCAACTCCCATCTTCATAGGACATTCCTGAGCTAAGATATAAAATGTTGAAGTTTATTCACTCAAATTAAAATGATACATTGCGCAATAATTTGTCATGTCTTTCCTGTACTACTCAAATTACAATCTTTGTATATCTTTGTTTTTCCTAACGGTACTGCACCTTGTACCAAGGTGTGATAGCACTCTTACCCTTATGAGGTGATGCAATTAATTAAGCCCTCCTTGTGTAACAGGCTATGCAAGCAAACAGGAAGTGTTCAAGGTCATAAAAGCATTTTAAATTTTAAAGGGAAACAAAGCATGTTATGTGAGTTGTGCAACAAGAAAGTCACAAATTATTGCGCAATCGACCAATTTGTTCCAAGTGAATAAACTTCAACATTTTATATCTCAGCTCAGGAATGTCATATGAAGATGGGAGTTCAACTGTTAGAATTCACTTTTCATGCTCTTAAATATATATTTTTAAATTTTTTGACTTTAGGTACATTTGAGTGAAAAGTACAGCGGTGGTATTGGACAAACCATCTTCTGGTACAACAAGCATTTCTGCAACGTTAACGCTGTTATAATGGATATTCGACCAAATTCTACTTAAAAGTTAAGCTTGCGGTATTTCTTCAAAGACTCAAATGAATATTTTTGATGCTCAAATGAATGTATGTTGAATCAAAGATGTGATTAAATATAAACAGAAGACATGAATTTGTCTATGTTAATTTTATTTCAGAAATATTTCCCAGCTGAAGTCCAGCTGAAGCCCACCTAGGCTTCAGTTATTGAAACGGAGCACAGCTGGGCTTCAGCTGGGAAAAGCTAGCCCAGTTGGGCCTTACGTGGGAACAGCTGACAAACACGAATGGGCTCCAGCTGGGGCCCAGCAAGTAGCCCATCGGAAACCCAGTTGGGGCCCAGCTGGGCATGTTGGCTGGGATTCAATGTAGAAGTTGAAAGCATATTACTGAGCTTGAGATTAAACTACGCGGACTTCATCTACAACGCAATCATGTTGGTATAGGCGACCCCATTGACATTTTACAACTTGTAGTAGTGTTTGTTCGTATTGCGCTCGAAACGGCATAGACACACATGATGTCACTCTATTGTAGATGAGGTCCCCGTCGTTTAATCTACATCTGCCTATTAAAAATGAGCGTTCGAAAGGATTGGGTACTAATTTTAAATTTGTAAAGGTCAGAAGGTGTTGGTAATAAAAGAAAAATTTACATCTTTGTTTTAATTGGGAAGTGTTTGTTATTAACTAATTGCATTCTTTGCGAAAGTCATCAGATCGACCACTGTGGCATTTTTTAGAAAGTGTTGAGACGAATTCTAGTGTCTGACTAACATATACTTAGTACAATTAATCATCTTATGTTCAATTTAACTATGAACAACATGGCTTTCTAAATAATCAAACGAAAGAGAGGAAAGGCTGGAAGAGGTGAGTAAGTGGTATATTGGCTGAAATTTATTTGCCGAGTGGATTGGTTGAGTCCAATGGAAAACCTTAGACTAAACACGCACACACACACATACATACCCACAAACTCACACACACAAAGCACCAAATTAAAACAACAACAACGAATGAAAAAACAAAACGAAAATTAAAGCAGAGGATCATTTTTGCAGACAAATAATTGTTGCTGACTCTATAAGGTGCAGTATGTAATTTAGTACTTTACCTTCTACCTGGGCGACAGGATAAAATCAGGCCGAGAAACAGTTCAAAACAGTGAGACAGAACAATTATCATGAAGTTTCTAAACAAAATTTTTGAAATGGTACTCGTTTAGGGACGTTTCGTACTCTTTAGAATTGTCTTTGTTACATGTGTGGTTTATATTGCAAACTAGGCACAGATAGTTAATGCGTACTTTATCTTTGCAATGTTCATAACGTGTACTGTCAGTGAAGCCGTTACTTCCTTCCTTGTTTAGCTGGGTACGACTAAACATTACGGAGGGTCTGACCGTGTTGTTAGAAGAGCCATCAGTATTTTACGTCTGGTAGTTTTAGGAGGTAGTTCAGTGGTTCTGTCTGTCCAGCTGGCTGGCCTGATTTATTTTGATGAATCAACGATAAAAATAACTTTTAGAGTAAAAAGGGAAACCCCTGGACCAGAATGGGTTAAAGATAGTAAGTTAACAGTTTTCAAAAATTTGTACGGAATCTAAAGGGGGCTTTATGTTTCTCACATTTTGGAGAGAAGCCTTCTCGAACCACAAGCAATAACCGAGAGCTCTGATATTGGAGGTAGCTGGGACATTAGTTTAAAACTGGGGGAACCAGTCCAAGGTTTTCTCCGCACACATTACGTTATCTACTTAATTAGTTATGGCACGCCAAAAGGCTCACCAAATATGATGATGTTCTAAAAATGCACGTTCATGTACTAAAATTACACGTTCATGTACTAACATTACACGTTCATGTACTAACATTACACGTTCATGTACTAACATTACACGTTCATGTACCAAAAATATACGATGATGTACTAACTTCATGTGATCATGATGTAAATTTACACCATCATGTACTAAAACCATAAGTTCACCATGTTAAATGTTACGTTGTACATGTAAAATCACACGTTGTACATCTTAAAACACACGTTGTACATGTAAAAACGTAAGATCATCATGTTATTATTGTCTCTTCGGCACGCCATACAGAGTGAGCCTTTCGGCGTACCAGAAGTCCGCCAAAAGGCTCACCGAATTTGATGTAGTAAAAGTACACGTTCATGTACTAACTGCTTACGATCATGTACAGATTTCATACGTTCATGTACTGTTTGCTTACGTTCATGTACTGATTTCATACGATCATGTACTGACATTTAGTACATGATCGTACACCAAAAAAAAAACAAAAAAAAAAACAAAAAAACAAGAACAAAAGCAAAACGAAACAAAAAAAAAAAAAAAAAAAAAAAAAAAAAAAAACAAAAACGACAAACTAATCGAGGAGTCTAGAAAGGACTAATCCGCCGAGAGGGCAAGACTCAATGTTGTTAGGAATCCGGGAACCAGAAGTCCCTTCAGACGGGACGGATGTTTGAAATCGTCCAGGGTGAAAAGTGTGGAAGGGCGAATATCTTTCATTTTTCTAAAGACCAAATGTCAAGGACATGGTAGAAAGTTACACTGTTTAAAAATGCCAGTAGAATTACAGAAACAAAAACAAAGGAATACATTGAACCCTTGCTGCACACCTTGTTGTTAAACGTTCAGTGGAAATGCATCTGTGATCGCAGCATTTACACAGCAATTGAACAGGAAGTTTTTATTGGATTAAAGAGAACATGTCTTTGCATCAATATTTAGTGATGTTTCTTTAACTGAATAATATATTTCAATAGACGCAACTAAAGACGAATCTGGTAAAAAGAAATTCACGGAAATTGATTTTGCTTTACTCTGAATACAAAGGCTGCTTCATGAATATGATTTAATCAGAGAAAACAAATGGTTCATTTCAAAATTACGGGTACAGCAATTGATTTTTGGTTTCTATTTAGACTTCAGATTTGACGTGCACAACGACATCTTCATTTATTTAAAGTGTGAGTAGCAGTGCAACCTTGCACGTCGTAACTTCTGTTTGTGAGAATTATATGGTATCTCAAGCCTGCCTTAGATGGCCTAACGGTATGGATGCTGTTATGGTATACCCGTGTGCTCATAGGACACGAAAACATTTTTCTCCTTGAAAGAATTTACACCTCCTTTTGTGCCTTCGGGCAGAACATTGGATGGCATATCGGCCTTCAGAACAGATGTTTATTATTGTGGTTTTACTTTAAAATATTTTTTCATGATAAATTTTAAAATATAATTGGGATATGAGTTCAAAATTAAGTATGCAAGTCATCACATTACGTATGTTTTTCTAGCACGAAATTGAGAAACGCTACTATATGAAACCCTAAGTGTCATGCATTAAGTCTGAATGGAAAAGTTTATGCTAAAGGTTAATGCGAAAAAAGTAATAGCTTGTTCATCTTCGACAGCGTGAGTTCTACACACGACGAATGCCGACATTGCTATATAAGACACTATACCATTAAGGATACCACAACCCGAATACTCACCAGAAGTAACGGTTTTCGGGGCAAATGTCTGGAACGAAACAGTTTGGAAGCGCGTCAAAAGCGGGGCTTTTGCTCAAAGCGTACTGCAAATATTTGGCTGTTCCCAAGTTTTATACCAGAATATTCCAATTTTTCCACCTAACCAATATTTAGCACCTCCCAAAGAGTCTTAATTTTCTCGTCCTAGTGATTATGCAAATTAGTACATTGCAAAATTATCCTGAGGGGAATGCCACAAAGCCAGAATATTAAACCCTCTGCAATTGTTAAATGCTAAAAACCAGCCTTTAAGTGTGAATAATTAAAGATCAAACGGCATTTCAATTCGCCTACAAAATATGCTTGAAGGTGGGGGGGGGGGGGGGGAGGCAATACATCTGATTTTGAGGATAATCGGATAATCACCTTCCACTATTATGATTTTTTTTTGAGAAACTCAATTTGCTCTACACAATTGGATGCTTTGTCTGGACAGGGAGTTGCATCTCCCTGGTCTGAATAAAGAATCACCTCATGCAGTCTGAGGGTTGTAGAATATGCTTATTTACGGAATGCTCGTCTTAAGAGGCGGCTAAAGGGAAGGACTTGCACCGAATTGTATCTGTATTTGAATACCAGCTTGTATTTGAAGTGTATTTGAGACCGTATTCCAACTTTAACTGCTCATCTAGGTAGAAATATATGTCTCACCTATAATAACTAATGAACTAACTGAATAAAAAATCTTTTCGATTTAATATCGTGTTTCTGTAGAATAACCCCCAGGATGGACTACTTAATATACACGCTCCTTATAAAAATTACACTAGTTTTATTCGATAAACAAAAACTAAACCCAACTTAAGCAGTTGAAACTAAATGTAACTGTGGAAAGAGCACTCGAAGCGATAGAAATGTTTTGTAAAATTAAGAAATGAATGATCCAAAAGTCAACTGACTTAGTCTAGAATGAATGCCAAGTCAGTTGCAAAATATATTGACTAGCCTGCTAGTTATAACAAAAAGGGAATCGACGACACACTTTTTCTTAATGCATCAAATATTGGAGGACATTGAATGCGTGTTCGTCCTCCAAAAAGTGTCGAGGAACATGTTCCTCGCCCCGCGGTGATCTTTCTGAATGATAATAAATAGCATGTATGATTTAACGGGTAGTGTAAATATTTGCACAAAGCAGAAGTAAGGGTTACCCGTACGGTGAGGAGTCAAATATCCAAAACCAAGAAACAAATGCCTCATTTTTTATTCCAAAAGTACAATCCGACCCACTATTCACTCTCCACCACCTCAGAAAACTACAAAAATGCTTGAAAACTGGAACATAAGTGCAATAAAATATCACAATATGCTGTAAATGAAAGAAAGGGAGACTTAGCCTTTACTGTTTGATATGGGTACAAGATGTAATCGCACTGTAATATAAACTCTCCTGAGTCAATTCGAAATGTTTCCTGAATGCAATTAATTAAATTACCTGGTGTTGTTTCCATGGATATTTGTATCGTTTAAAATAAACGTTTCAGATTAGAAGCGTTGACAACCTTTCATGCAGAGGAATATAGACGGAAATTCTCTGGTTAGTTTCCACCGATAATTTAACAAGGTATATTTTTTGAAAAAAAAAAAAAAAAACGTTTGTACTGTCGCACGATTCGTAAAAAATGTTTACAATTCTTCCCTCTTTAGCTAATTAGGCTAACGTACAAAATACTTGATTTACTGTTGTAGACCAAATGATGTTATCATTGTTTCGGTGTAACGCTTGTTAAGAGAACCCGAGAGAGCGCCCAAAAAATAGCATAACAACGTAAAAAGAACGACAGAAAGGAGAAGTGGTTTGTAGAGTCCTTGAAGTTGGGGGGGGGGGGGGTAAACTGAGTCTAATAACCGGGTAGATTAACCTTTCCAAAAAGGAGGGGTGAGAGTATATCCTCATATATATCCGACGTTCTTTCTTTTTATTTCTACTGAACCACTGTAATACACGTTTTGTGGTTCATTGATAAAGGGAAGCCAAGTGGCTACGTCATGTCATGTCTCTCATACAGACGGACACTTCATGATAAGAAAAATGATAAGAAAAAGAGAGCAAAAATAAGTGCTTGAAATTATTAACAATAAGAAAAAAGATATCTGGAATGTTTGGACATGCATGTAATGTTTGTTTTTTATTATTGTGACAGTTAGTGCATGTGTTGATTGCTTACTACAATATCAAGGGGGTGGTCAACTTAGATATGTCAGGTAGAGGTTAATACTTTTATACCACAGTTTCCATTCACTGCAATATACAAAATACTTAATCTGATTCACAAAAAATCCTTAAAATTGAGTCTTCATGAAACGATGAAAAATAAAAGAGAGGGCGCTAAAAACCAATCACAAATGCTAATAAATTCATTTTGTCTGCAGGTCCCGCCCATCAAAGTGAATAATAAGCCAATTTCAACCTGTGTAATCCGTGTTTCCTGCTTACGGATATTTTAGATCGCCTTCAACTTGAAGATAGATAATGTTTTCAAATTAACGTATGTCAAAGGCTAAAATTGGAATCATATTTTTATGTGGCCTCTATTGTCTACCTAAGTTTAATATCATCATTGGAGTAGACATGTCTAGGTCTTTAGCGTCCAATGTCCAGTCAGTCTGGAAAGTCTGGAAGTTTCGTCTAATCAAATTGTTCATATTTATCATGGGGTCTATCCGCATTGTTCCAAAGAACAAACTTTTAAAATTACTTCTTATTTGCATCGTCGCCTCTACAGTATCTATTTCGGTAAGTTTGCATTTTTCTTAAAACTGTTTTGAGGTAAATTTTGAAACGGCTTTTGCAGGATGATTGGTCTCATTGTTGTAGATTAGATTAGTCGAATTAAAAAATCAGAAAACTAGCCAAGTTAAAACTCAATTCAACTATTAGGATTGACCATTATGCACGGAAGGGGTAAATCAAATAATAGTTCACTTATCAATTTACGAATACCGCAGCAGAAAAGAAGAAAACATTAACTTATTACGACCTACTTAACTGTCTTCGTTGAAAAGGCGTTCATATTACTTTTACAAACCAACCACTTTCAACTTCATTGAAATTTTCAAATTCAAAATTAAAACTTCTGATTTTTTACAAGAAAGAATGCAGTGTCTTGATAAGAAAATTCTTTTCAGCATTACGACAATTTTATCATAGCAATTTAACGATCTCCTTCGTTGGTTTCCCTTGTAGCGAGTCATAATAATGTTAAAATATCACATTTCCATTATCAAAACACCTGAGGTTTTAAGGAAATTTTTCGAAATCCTAATGATAGGTTATGCACAACGACGGGTATCATAATGAACGTGATTTGTTTTGTCGAACTGGTAATCAGGTAATAGATCCCGCGTCTTAAAATAAAACATCCAATTGTGCCACTTACTTTCTTATACAACTTAGGCATCAAAACCAGCATCACAATTTTTATTTTTACTGGAAAAATCAAACTATCGTAAAATCTTTAGAATAAGTTATTCATAAGTTCCATGTCTCATCTTAAGTAACATCGCCTTCCGTAAAACGAATGTGTAGCTACAAACTTACTAAATCTTTAACGGAAAAGGGTAACGCAAACTATTCGTGCAGCACGTTTCTCCCTCCTTAAAAGGAATTGCATAATTTGAAATAAAATTTTGTACCAATGTTTTTCGATTAATGAAATTCTAATGAACACTGTGGCAGTTCTGGGGTAACAAATTTGACCCTAACCGACATTTTTGGAAATCAAAAAACAAACAGACACCCTTTCAGCTGTTCGGGTCTTTGTATGAAAAGTAGCTGGTGTTCAATTGTGTTCATTTTATTTACAGCACGAAATTTCGTCGACATTTGAACAAAAGAAACCTTCTACCGCACCCTGGAACTTATATCAAAGAAAATATTGTACTGCTAATTTGTTATTTTATCACACATAGTGCTTAAAAAGGAAAATAAATTACCCATGGAATTCTGCAATTTAAACTCGCACAAATTTCACTACAAACAAAACAAAAACAATATAAAATTTCAAAACAATCACAGACAAGCAACACTTAACAAGAACTAAGAGAAAGTTAAAGAATAGAAATTTTTATCTTAAAGGAGATGACTTGTTTCCAGTGCGATGGAGGGAACGAAATAAAAGTAAATTATTTTACCATCATGTGATGTATTACATAGGAATTTGCAACTATCAATGCAGTTGAACGAAGTTTGATATTGAATTGCCGAGACATGGCGTTAAAAAAAAAAACATGAAAACCTGAAAGAAAAATCTCGAATTAAACTATCATTTCCATTAAGTGAAGTTAAATCCTTCATAGAAATACGCCAAGCAGGAAAGCTTGAGGAAAAGCAATAAACACTTAGATGTAGAGGCAACAAAGTACTTCCATCAAATTACAAGCTTTCTCCAGTAAACAAATGCTTTATTTGTCTTCCATTAAAGCGAAAATGCGTTTGAATCCCCACCTCATGACACACGAAGAAAAAAGATCTCTCTTTTCAAAGCAAATTTCTCTCATCATTAATTCTTAACAATGGTTTTATTTTCTGAATGAAAGAAAAAAAGAATTACATCAATCGCACCGTTTGACTATTTGAAGAGCAGCGCATCATTGAGCAACTGGTCATAAAATTTAATTAATTAGAAAACTAGCTTTTGAGCAGAAGCCCATATTGTGCTGCCCTATTTTAAAAGGAACCTATCTTTTGGGTACTAATAAATATCGGTTTTCGAGTTATAAACGTTTTCTGTAAAACAATGCAATATTACCCTAGGCTTAAATTGTAAATTAAATGTAACTTGGTTGAATTTAAGGGAGAGAGGAAATATGTGTTAAAAGATGTTACTATCGCATCTTAAGTTAATGTCTAATTGGAAACCCAATGCACTTGTTTCACCAAATCCTCAGCACATTTTTGTTACACTTAAATACAAAAAATTAACTAACGGGATGACATGTTTCCTTTGGGTTATTGAACATGCATCATCTCGATTTTTTACAACATTTTTTGATCAAAATTTTGTTCTTTATTCAAACTAGTCTAGTGAAACAAGACAAAAATTTACAGTCCCCAGTAAAATAGAACGTGCTAACGCTTTCAGCTATTGCGCGCAAAAGTGTTAAGTCATTTCGCAACGTTAATGTGTCTTCAGTATTGCAGCAGCCGCTACACTTGTGTCATGCTGCGCATTTAGTAGAAACAAAGCGCTTTCTTAACTGTATATCTCATATCTTGGTTGCATTATGAAAAACAAACACACTTGATATTGATTTAACTTGACATAACCGCCAAGTAGCATTACTACAAAAGAATACAGAAGATAAATCACTTAACTGAATTTCACAGGAACAAAGTTCACTTATTGAAACTGATCTGTCTTCTAAAAGATTGGTAAAGATCAGAACTTCTACTCGAAGATTTTTATAGCGGGGATGCTGTCAAGGAAGCGTGAAATCTTAAAATATTTGATTTTTACATCACATGCCACTCTTACATTCTAAAAAATATTTAAACGATTTTGTCTAAAAATTAGGATACTCACGAAAATGAGTATTTCTATTCGAAATAAGTAAGTACTTCAACTGAATTTGTGCAAAATTTTACACAAATTGCTGAATGTGTGCAAAATTTTACACAAATTGAGTTGAAGTACTCACTTATTTCGAGTAGAAATACTCGTTTCCGTGAGTATCCTCATTTTTAAACAAAATCGCTTAAATATTTTTTAGAGTGTACGTACCCAATTTACTTATCTCCTATTTGATTTAAACACTTGTCAAATTAATTCTTAAGACTTTTGAGTCAAGTCATGCGTAAAATATATTACTGCTTAAAAACAGGAAAGTTTTCAGTATGTATCTTACTCTATTTCTCGTACATCTTCATGCAATCCTTAATCATTTTGGAGCTTACTGCTTACTGCCTCTGAAATGATTTAGACAACTTGACTAGAACGCTCATGTTGTTTTAAATTGCAAATTTCTCTTTTAGATGGATGAATGCTTACTTAATATAAACTGTTTGTCCCTGCGACGTGAGAAAGGATAAGGACTAACACTGACTTCATTCTTAATATATGCAGAATGCATGCAATTGAAAAGAAAGGTTACCTTTAAAAACAATACATTGATTCACATATACGGTTACTCTGAAACCCAACCCCAAAAGTTAACCTCTGGCTCAGAATAGCAGCAGTGGAAAAGTATATGTCAATTTTTCACATTAGTTTTTTGTAAAATCCGTATTCTAAAAAAGCCCTGTACTTTTATGTTTACTCCCTTTTGTTTTTTCTCAAAAAGAACACGTTTGTTTGCTTCCGTGCATGTTTCATGTAGGCCTACCTTAAATTCTTAATCCAAAAATACTTGAACAAAATCAAGCTCTTTCATTAAATTGCGTTCGCCCTGTTCATGGGATCTTGAAAATATAAATGATATAGTGCAAAAGTATCTCACTTAACTTACTCTCTATTGTTACCCACAAATATTGTAATATTTTTGCATTGTTATTTATTAAGTAGCATTTAGTGTCAATCAAAATCATGTCATGTAACTATCAAATAGTTCAATCAGTTTTTCTTATCTTTTTTACGTTAAAAAAATTTCCAATGGGAAGTGTTCTGAGATTACGAATTACATTTTAATAAGTCTCTAAAGTTAGGTAGCACAATAATGCATTGAGTGTCATAAAAAAGCGGAGAAGTGTCCTTCACCTTGGAATATTTTCCCATGATATTGAAAACAATAGCAAAATGTACGATTCGAGGGAGACGCAATTTTGGTTATATGGTTAATTGGTCGAGACAGCTAAAGGGTTATTTCCAGTCAACGTTAAGCTGAGAAATCGTCGAAAAATTTAAAGATAAATGATTACAAGATTGTTTGTTTTGTTTTACAGTATGCCCAGCAAAGCAGAAATTCGTTCGCAGAGAGTGATCCCCAAAGTAAGTGTTTATTAAATAAGACACTTTCTTCATCTTCTTTTTTTTTCATTTTAAGTCCACATCCCATAACTTTTATTTGCCGTAAATCCTTCATTTTTCGTTTTAAGTCCACATCCTATAACTTTTATTTGCCGGAAGAAATTCTGCAGAATTGGAGCCAACCAAACAACAGGATTGGATTTTAATCATGGTTATTACATTTAGTATAGTTAAAAATGTAATAACCATAAATCAATTAACAAAGGTAAATTAGGTACATATTGAGTAGTTGCTTGTTTCCCCTACCCCATTGCCTTAGCTGAACACCGAGCACAATGGCAGAGGGTTCAATTTTTAAAGTCTTCGGTATATCTCTTCCACTAGTGCAACTCTTGACCCACTGTCAAATAGACTTAAACATACATTGGTTGATTTGAATGGGGTGGATTCACTTTTTCAAGTAAGGTTATAATTTTAGCCGTAAAAATTAACTTTTAAGATCAAACATAGTCTGAAGTGTCTTTTGCTTCCCTACAGAATCGTACTTTTTCTATCAACAACCGCAATATCCAAGAGATTGTAAAGATATCAGCAACGAATGCTCCCATTCATCTAATTCCAGCGGTGTGTTTGCGATCAAACCAGATGGATACCCAGAGCCGTTTGAAGTTTATTGTAAAAATGATATCAGCCATGGCGGGTGGACGGTGAGAGGATTTGACAAAGCTTATTTTATTGTGAAACAGTATATTTTATACGTTTGAAGTTCACCCTACATAACACATAATCATGCAGTCCAAATATCTAGTCATAAATCCAATTCAAGAGGACGCACAGTTATTGTGATCTTTTGCCTACTTTTAATTCATGTCGAACTTTCATTAACTTTACAAAATTTACATCACAAAAAGTGCGAAAGTTATATAGAACCTGAATTTATTGCTAAATGCATTGTTTTAAAAAAAATTCATGTGTCCAAATATACCCAGTACGGGCAACCTTGAGAAGTCCATACAATAAAGTGGCAGTGAATATGAACAAATGCCCTGATTGGTTGTCAGACATTCTCAGTCTATTGCCAACTCTGAGGATCGTCTGTTCTGTGGAGTCACATGCCATGTAACGACTTTTCGGCTCATACTTTTAAACAAAAGCCGCTATTGCCCATTGATATATTCTAAATTTTCGTTTATAGGTGATTCTCAGACGAACCGATGGTTCCGTTAATTTTAATCGAGGCTGGAAGGAATACAAGGACGGTTTTGGGTTTTTGTCCGCTGAATTCTGGCTTGGCAACGAGAGACTTTCATACATGACAAATCAAGCAAAGTATGAACTTCGAATTGATGTAGCATTATCAAACGGTTCAACACTATTCTCAACTTATTCTATATTCAGAATCAGTGACGAATGGAGTCACTACAAACTAGTTGAAGTCGGGAGTTATTTTGGAAATATGGGTGCGTTTATTTTATATGATAAACTACGTCTGCAACACTTTCTTGATTACTCTTTTAAAAGCGATGCAAAGTTTTAAGAGTGCACCCCTTACTTGAAGAAGGTTACTTCACTTTCCTTTTTCATGATTGGGTCTTGAGGGTCATGTGACAATATCATTTCTCCTCAAAGGCGAAATCTACTTGGGTGTAAGTGCTCAGTAAAACTTGAAGAATATGCCATACTTAAGTCCGTAAATATTATACAACATACTCGGAAAGAAACAAGAGGAAAATTGTGATAATAAGCTGTTGCTACAAAACAGGTTCGGGGTGACTGCTTTTTCCCTTTAAGTTCAACATCTTAAAGCAAGAGGAAAGATACCTACATTGTCTTCTCACGTTCCTCAGATTTCTCTTGTCCACCAAATATGATGTTTGGGAATTGCTCCAGCTGTCAGCCATCTTGTGACGATCCTAGTGGTGTTACTAATTGCGACGACGACTGTAATGGGGAAGCTGAAGCGTGTGTTTGTTCGAACGGATTCCTGAAGAAAGACGGCAAATGTGTTCTTCCGAGTCAATGCGGGTGCTACATTTCTCAAACTAATTCAGTTTTAACGGTAAGTTTAGATTTTTAATTGACATAAGTTTTGTTTATTGGCATTTCTAAAAATTCTTTATTCTTTAGTAACATTGTTTTGGGGGGTTATTTTAGTATTGATGTTTTTCATAAAATTACCGATGCTTTATGACAACTGATAAAAAATAAAAGTCATTTAATTGATTTGAGTTGCTGTTTTCACGCCTCTGTCTTTCGTATAGGCAGGGGAGAGCTATGTTAACGCTGACTGCACCGAAAAGTGCATTTGTGAAAATGGTGCTCTGAACTGTGATTCAAACTACGAATGTGACCCAAATGCAGTTTGTAGGGTGCAAGATGGCGTACGAGGATGTCACTGTCAGGACGGCTATGAAGGTGATGGTGAAACTTGCACTGCATTGTTCACTGATTGTTATGATATATATCAAACTGGTGAGAGACGAAACGGTGTATATACCATAATGCCATCAGGATGGACGGGATCACCATTTAACGTGTATTGTGATATGACAACTGCTGGCGGAGGATGGACTGTAAGTAATGTGACCAAAATCATTTTTAAACTGTGATAACAATTACACTGACGAAAGTTTGCATTCCAAATTAAAAAAAAAGAAATTAGCAAAAGGGAACAATGATTTTAATTCTCAGAAACGTTGTTCAACTTACCTCAAAACATTGATAAAAGTTATCAATGACGCAATATAACATTCTAAATTATTACTTTCGGTGGTATCATGAAACTGTTGAACTTTGTTACATTTTGTACTTCCGAAATCGAATAACTATCACTAGTACTACCAATAACTCAAATTAAAAGTAAAAGAGCAATCTTAAGATATCTAACCTAACTCATATGTATATTTTGAGCCCAACAACTGCAGGTTTTTTTAAACTGTCAAATAGTTTCCATTTCGTTGATCGTGAAGCGGTTAGCTTTGAACTTTTTTAAAAAGAACTAAAACCAAATCATTTGAAATGCAATTCAAAATCAGATTCAACTTTTGAAGACACATTTGAGTCGTTATCGAAATAATCATAATTTTTTTAATCATTTCAACGGCAGCTATTCCAGCGACGAACTGATGGTGTTTCAAATTTTTACCGCAACTGGACAGAGTACCAACACGGCTTTGGATCTGTACAACAGGGTAACGATTTCTGGCTTGGAAATGAACAACTCCACTATTTGACTAACCAGCCTTCGAAGAGTTACAAGCTTCGTATTGATATGATTGACTCGGGTGGTACAGCACGTTACGGGGAGTACACAACCTTTCAAATTGCTGGCAACAGTAATAAATATCGCCTGACAATAAGCGGTCACAGTGGAGACACAAGTAAGTGTTTATTTCCTTTCAACCACAAAGCCTTTCCTAAGTACATCTTGTTAATATTCGAAAAATGTCAAGAGACTTACACTATGCGGAATATGTATAGCATTCCAACTGGCAAAGGCATTACATATGAGTGTGGACGCCAGAGAGAACACAAGTTTCTGAAAACATTTTGAGCTTCAATCGAAGTCCTTATACCCATATCGAATTAACAAAGTCTGGCTTGTATTTACCCTCTCAGTTGCAGGACTTACCAATCGATTCCTGATCACGAACTTACATAACAACATAATTCCATTCTTCACTAAAAGGACTAATTCTCTCACCCAAAGTTACAATTTTGTATTCCACAAAATTTCTCAATTGCTTATCATTTTGATTGACAGCAAATTAAAAATATGCCGAGAACCAGAGCTCAAATATTACACAACATACGCTCTACTGAGAGTGTTTTGATTTCAAAATTCGTTCTTGTATACTCACCTTGAAGCAATAAATCGAGATTGTTACTGGATGAGGATGAATTTAAGGTAGTTGTGGAAGGAGCTTAAGTTAGTAGGTTAGTAGAATTGAAATTGTTTGAGGTGAGAGGATAAGATCTTTAAACCCGCAATTGTGAGGTTAAACAAATATAGGTATAAAAACTTCGCTGAAAGATATTATTTAGTTTTTCAAATGCTTTTGGCAAACAGTTCAAAATGTTATATTAAATCGTAATCATTGCAAAATGTTTCTTCAAGTTGGTAATCTTTACCGAGACAAAGAAACTGAAAAATACATAAAAATCCACTTTTGATGGAGATCGGGATATTTTGTAGTAGCAACTGTTTGATTTAAGCTGTACCGTTGTTAATAACACATGATTCGTAGAAAGTATATTAAGATTTAACAAATGAACCACCTCATTATTGGAAAGCAACAATTTTTAATTTAATGATCAGAACTGATAAAAGTTAAATATGAAATGAATTTTGTGAGATTTTGCGGTTAAATTGGCTGCTTAATAATCATCATTTACCCCAAGCAATAAAAAGAATCCCAAATCAAAATGATGTAAACATAACGTCTTCAAAGAAGTAAGTTGAATTCATTTTTTACTTGAAAAATTACTCTGCAAAACGTAAGATCTTTACAAACACAAAGATCCATACCCCTCTCGTTGTTGATGCAATGTAACAAAGACATAGTCCTTAGAATTACTGAAATATATTGAAATATTAAGTTTGAATATAATTAAATTTAGTAAAATCTGAGAAACACCCCTCAAACAATTTTCAAGTACTCTTTTGTTGGATTAATTTATAAAGACATTAGCATTTTACATTACGTTTATCTAATGAAAATCACAATGATATCCCGATTTCTGACCAATGTCTACATAATTTTATTTCCTTTCTAAAAAATTGATTTTTTCATGGCGCAGAATGCCTAATTAATGGTGGTATTTGCGATTGTTTTCCGTTTCAGGTGACGGTATGTATTATACTAATGGAGGATCGTTCAGTACGTATGACGAGGACAATGACGGATGCAGCTACCACGATTGCGCAAAAGCACACAGAGGAGCATGGTGGTACAAGCTCTATTCTGGTTGGTGCGTAGAGTGCTATTATAGTTATAGATATTGTGATTATTTCGACACCAGAAGCAGCTGCACTAACCTTTGCACTCGTTCAAACCTAAACGGAAACTACAACGGCGGTAACGGACAGAACATTAACTGGTATTATAATAATTACTGCAATCTCAACTCTGCCGAAATGAAAATTCGTCCATCTTCTGCATAAACTGAATCAACAGGAATTTGAGATCAATGTTTTGATGCCATGATGATAAGTTCATACTTCAGAAAGAGGGAAAGTGTTAAAAATCTACAACAAAAAGTAAACCAACGTGATTTTCCAGAAGCAAAACTTTGACATTTGCATAGAATGTTTTTTTTTAAAAGGAGGCTCCCTGACTTCACCCTGTGTGCATTTTATCTTTTTATCATATTAAATATTATGACTAATTATGAAACAAATTTAAAAATATTTTTTTAAACATTAATCGTTTGGTTTCAAATTCATGTTGTGTATTAACTCATGAATTATACTTTAGAATTGAGTAAATATAATAGGTCATTCTATAGCAAAATAAAGACAAATATGAAAATTTCAAAAGACTAGGGCAAACATTTCAGCGATCTGATTTTTTTCTAAAGGTTATCAACGTTGAACTCACTGCAACTAAAGAAATCGCATCGGAAAAAAAAAATTTGCTTTTCGTCTAAGAAAAAAGTATTGCTTGGTTAAGAATTCAGAGTCAGGAGAGAAATGCTTTCCAGGTGGTTATATTCCAAACAAAACAAATTGACGGATATCGAAACGTAAGGTCTTTTAAAACGATAACATCTTTTTGTAATGCTTTAAAATGACTATCTTTTTGAGTTTTGAAGTGAAAATTTCGGTTACTTCCCTTAAGAGTTGGTTGTGACTAGGTTCTAAATTACAGGGTAGCAATACTCCCACCAAATCACTTTCATTTCATTTCATTTATTGTTTCTTTTCACAACAATGTGTCGTACATGTAGAAAAGATCAATTGCATCATATAAGAAAAAGGTCGTGAAAAGGAAAGTGTGTCCAAAGACCCCCTTTTTTTTTCGTAGAACACACTCCCCAGAATTAAACCAAAGTGAATGTTTTAAGTATAATTACAAAGGTTACAACAGAGAACACTTGCTACAACTCCCTTCATGGAGGGAGTTGTGATATTACCTCCTTTCATGAAGCTGGCTGCTGATGAAGATGAAACATGGATCTCCTGTATCATAAACTTTATATTTAGAAGGAATACTGTACATGTGTGAACAGTACATCACCTTGTTAAATCCCCAATGCAACTTTGGCACCATCCTTCTCTCGAAAACTGTCCTGAATTCCGAGGCGCAAAACCAAAGGCAAGAAGGAAATTGGTTCTTGCTCCCTTAACTGGGAAAGCTGGTTACACCACAGATCTCGTTTGCAACAAATTGATAACTTCAATAAAAAAATGACGGAACTTCAAAATGCTCAGATATTCACCCGTTGGAACCCCGGCTTAATTGTCAAATACCCACTAAACTTTTTATCAAAAATTTTCCAAAACAGACAGATATGCTCAACAAAATTGAAAAGCCGTGTTTAAACGACCGGTCGTCGAGAAGTTGTAAAAACTATGAAAACATTCAACTGAACCACCATTTCATGACATTCAGCCAGTAATTGATGCATGATGATTAAATGAATTCAGTTGGAAAATTTTCGTCGTATCAATGTTCACTCATACTCTATTTTTTCTGTTGAAATTCCCTATTCCCTGTTTGGAAAATTCAGGTAACTTCTCGCATGAACTAACTATTTGCATTGCCCGAAAAATTGCATCACAGAACCCCAATATCGGCCACGTTCCATACTCCAGTGTAGATCCCGAGTATCGAGTGAATTCAATTCTGATCTTTGGATTTAAGTTCTGTGAGGTACAGCTTCCAATTTTATTGCTTATATGCTTCATACTTCCGTGACTGTACACATACAAATGCAAATAGATAAATACCGTCATAGAATACCTCCTATGCAAGACTCCCGGAGGATAACCCCGGTAAAAACGCTCCGTTACGGTTTCCTCGCCGGTTATTCCCGCACCCCCAGCTGGTATTTATCCCGAACGACAATAGCGACACCAGAGGGGCATTCGTTCCCTGCATTTACCTAAATCTATACCGAATATATATTTTGAAACTGTATTTAGCCTATGAAACCAAACTCTTTCTAAACACTTTTTTGACAGTTCGGGAGATAATCGTTTTCGGGTGAAAATGAGAATCCTGCCGATCGAGAGAAAATTTGCAGCATGAATAATTATGGATACTTAGTGTGTACCTCTTCACAGTCGTCGCTTTGTTTTATAAATGTGGATGGGTTCAAATATAAGGTATATGTTAATCACTACAGAGAGAGATCTTAAGAAAATTTCAAGAACGTACTAATGAGCTCAATTACTAGCAAGGTAACTTACTGCAGAAAAAATTAAACAAATCTTGCGGCTTTATCGAGTCTAAAATTTAAGCTTTGGACACAGAACGTGGCAAAATTGCTAAATTTTTCAAAATTGGCGAGGTGAACTACCAAACATGATTGGGCTTTTTTGTTCCGCTAGCAACAAAGTTTCTAAATATTTTAAAAAATCACTTTCCTAAGATCGACTAAATTTTTCAGGTGTTTTGGAGGTTTGTTTCCGTTTAAATTGCGCTGTAGGATCGCAGAGCATCAAGGGAGAAAGTGAAAATGGCGCCACCCATGGCCGTACTTTCCCCGATCGGGTGAAAAACCATTTTCCCCCGAAATAGGTTATCTCCCGAACTGTTTGACATTGATTCAAAAATACATGGCTTATACACATTCCGCGGCCAGTAATTTGGGGTAGGGAAATGCAATCAAGAGACTAATCGACTCATACCTGCCGTTTTATGCTAGCAATTGTTTTCATGAAAAATGGTTCATTAACATTACTAACTGTCCATCCTAAACGAATTAATTAATTCCACTTCAAGGCAGTGGTGGCGGAACCGAGGGGGGGGGGGGGCTTTGGGGGCTTAGCCACCCATGAAAAAAGTGGAGGGGCTAAAGGCATGTTTAGCCCCCCACCCCCCAAATACAATATTGAAGTGGGCGGTGAACATATTCTTCATCAGTGTAATGCACAATATAGGCTTACTAATAATTTTAGGGGAACGTTGTCGATGAAAAAGATACTGGGTTGTGTTTAATTTTTACATATTTTCTAAAACTTCGTTGGAATGTTAAGTTTTTTCAGACAGAAAATCTTAATCTTCATTTAGGAAAGGTGTTGCGAGAGGTTGTTAATGAAAAAGTCTCGTGGTTCTCAAAATCTGTATATCAATGAAAATACAATTTCTTTGCAAGTATTTTGAGGGGTAGTTTGCAACTCTCGAGTTTCTAGATGAAAAATAATAGCCATTTTACTTTCCCCTATCCCTTAAATTTTTGATTTTTCAGCACCCTGACTCTTGGCAGATACCCCGCTATATTTCCTCAACCCACCCGAAGATACCCATATACCTAAATTTTTTTGTTTATAGATATTTCAGGGGATCGAAAAACATGGTGGCATTATTGACCATTCCCGGTGCCGCTTGCCTCAAACTGAAGCCGGGCTAATCTGTTGTGTACATTGGTCATAGAAAAAAGCAAAAGGACAAATGACAAAAGGGAGAGAATTAGTCAATAAAAATACCCAAAGGATAATGCTAAGGCACCAAGAAAAAAAAAAGAAACCAAAAAAAAAAAAAAAAAATCTTGTACTGTACTTTTTTCTCCTTGGGGAAAAAGAGGGGAGGCGATATGTTTCTCAAATTTCAGAGACGACAAGCTGCAGTTACCAAGAACTGTGATATGAGAGTGGGCTGGGACATTTAGCACGACACCGGGTGCACCGGAGAAGGATTATCCTTGTACGTATTACATAATCTACATTATTAGATAATTAATCGGTTGAGGTAACTGCTAGCCAATCTAACTTTAAGAGCAATTAAGGGGGCAAGGAAAACGTCTAGGAGTCAAATGCCCTCTAATGCCCCCCCAAGCGCCTCGTGTGTCGTGAAGACAAAGAGTAAAAAAGTTTTTCAAAAAAATGTGCTTCGAGTTAAGTAAGCTCCAATTGCACGTAGACAAATGATCATGCATGCTAGCATAGCCAATAATATGGTGGTGGGGGGTGGGGGGGGGTGACGCTGCTCCACGAGACCCATTCATAATGCGCCAAAAACTTTGAGTTTTTACCTTGCTGTTACTTAAAAAACAGTTGAATGATAACACTATTCAATGTGAAGAATGTGGGTTAATCAAGAACGCCAAGAACGCTATGCCATAGTAAAAAAAATGACAGACTAGTCAAGGCTACCGTATTGTTTAGAATCAGAGAACAAGAAGTACCTTCAGACGCGAAAACGTTGAATTTCAGTCAAGATAAAATTTGAGCAATTTTTTTTATTTTTGAAGGCATTGTAGTAAGTTACCCACTCTCTTAAGGGCAATTCCTGTATTGTCATCAAAGTCATTTCAAGTCCATCATAAAATCCTCTGAATTCCTTTTTTTTTTAGTAAGTTACCCACTCTCTTAAGGGCAATTCCTGTATTGTCATCAAAGTCATTTCAAGTCCATCATAAAATCCTCTGAATTCCTTTTTTTTCATACAGAAACAAACCATTTTATTGATCTTAAGCTTCATCCTTAGGGGCACACAAGTTCAGATAATTAATATAATCACAGAATTCCCTGGGTATATTGAATGATATGAGACACCCTGCATCTCTTGGCTTCTTGAAGAATACTTTTTATATTTTATCGGAACATTTTCGTGTTTAGGGTTTAATAACCTACACGTACACGGAATACGAATAGACTAATTATGAACCCTTCGGTCTCACTATACTCCAGGAGGGTAATGCTTTACAGGGTCAAGTGCACGCATTCAGTACTAACAAGTTGCCTACCTCAAGTGACAAATATTTGCAACAAGCAGTAAGTCATTTATTGATTTTGATTCGGCATAGCTTACATTGCCATTTTCCTCCTTACTCTCCACCCAGACGAATTTGAAAGTAACTCAATTCCTCGTAGCTACTGCCTGATACAGGTATTGCCAAATCTAGTGTGTAACGCTGTCATTGTTGCAAAGTTCAATAAAGATTAATCCGTGACCAAAGCATTAACATAACAATTAGCAGGAAGTTTTAATTGGATTAAAGAAAAAATGTCTTTACATCAAAATTTAGTTATATATCTAGGCATGAAACAATAACTGAGTAAATATATCCCATTAGATGCACCAAAAGCAGAATTTGATTAAAAAAGTTCACGAAAATTGGTTTTGCCCTCCTCTGAATACAAAGGCTGCTTCATGATTGTAATTTAATCAGAAACAACGATGGGTTCACTTCAAAATTACGGGTTCAGCATTTGATTTATGGTTTCTATTAAGACTTCAAATTTGACGTTCAGATCGATATCTTCATTAATTTACAGTGTGAGTAGTAGAGAAGCCTTGCACGTAATAAATTCTGTTTTCGCGCGTTATATGGTATCCCAAGCCTGTTATAGATAGCTTGGCGGTAATTGCATGCTGTTCATGGTATACCCATTTGCTCATAGAGCACGAAAATACTTCCCTCTTGTAATAATTTAGAACTCCTTTTGTAGTACACCATGTACCTTTGGGCAGGATATTAGATAACGTATAGTCAGTCTCCAATAGAGATGTTTATTTTAAAGGTTATATAAATGAAGTTATAATTTGAAATATCCTATTATGAATAAATAGAGAATGCAAATTTTGAAATGTTTTGTGATACGAGTTCAAAATCAAGTATCCTAGTCACATAACTTATGTTGTTCTATCTCGAAATTGAGCTATGCTATATAGAACCCGAAATGGCCACGTGTTTCCTTAGGTCTGAATGGAAACGTTTTATGCTAAAAGTTAAATGCAAATAAAGTAAAAGTTGGTTTATCTTCGACCGTGAGTCCTGCACACGACGAATGCCGACACCATGACAAAATAAATATCATGCAAATATATATAGCACCATCCCGTTCAGAATCTCAAAAGGTGAATATGCGCTAGAAGTGACGGTTCCCGAAGCAAATGTCTGGAACGAAACGGTTCGGAAGTGCGTCGAAAGGTAGGGTTTGCTGCCCAAAGAGTACTGCATGTATTTGCTCACTGCTGAGGAAGTTGAACACCGTCCTTAGTTGTTATACCAGACAATTTCGATTTTTCCATCTACCAATGTTTTGCACCTCCAAAAGTGCCTTGAATTGCTCTTTCTTGGGCAGATGCAAATTATTACATTGCAAAACTATCCTGAAGGGCATGCCGTAAATTCATATTAAAAGGTAATCCCTTGCAAGTTTTAAATAGTGTGAGCCAACCTTTTTAATTTGAATATTTTAAAGATTATATAGTAATTCAAAACTTTGCTTTGTCCAGACCAACAAAATGTACTTGGAGTAAAACCAAGACAACGTATTTCGATGATATTCACCTTCCCCTATTCTGATAACTATTGAGACACTTTTCTCTAAACAAAATGGTGCTCTGTCTGGATAACGAACCATCCACTTTGGTCTGTGGTCTGAGGTTTGTAGAATATGCCCTTGCACGGTATACTTGCCTTAAGAGGCGGCTAAAGGTAAGGAGATCCACTTCCTCGGTACTGTATTTGAATCCCAGCTTGTTTGAAACCGTCTTCTAACCTTACTTTCTCATTTAGCTATTACTGTGCAATATATTCGTGGTGGTCTGTCATAAATCTCTAACTGACTAACCGAATAAAAAATCCATTAAACATCAGATCCAAAAGTAAACCATCCATTTCATATCGTGCTTCCGTAAAACAACCCCGATCGACTACAAATACAGGCTCTTTAAAAAAAATCTAAAGTTATGTTCAATCCCAAAAATGTAAAAAAAAACTCACTTAAAACAGTCGAAACCAAATGTAAGTGTAGAACAGTAGAATGAATGCTAATGGCGCTAGAAATGCTTTGTAATTTAAGAACCAAACGATCCAGAACTCAAAAGACGTAGTTCAGAACATGCCAGACCAGTCGCAAAATATATTGACTAGTCTACAAATTATAATCAAAATACCCCCCCCCCCCCTTCCTTAAAAAAAAGAGATTCGATGACATACATCTGCTTCATGCTTCAAATATTGTACGGCTTTTAATATATTGTCTTCCTTCAAAAACTACTGAGGCCGTGTTCCTCGCGCCTTCTGTGATCTTCGTCAACGACTAATAGATCGCACCTAGAACAAATGAAGGATGTAACGGTTAATCTAACTCTTTGTTCAAAGTAGGAGTGAGAGTTTCGCACACAGCAAGGGCCCAAGTAACCAAATTAACTCATAAATATATCGCTTTTGTTTCTAAAAGGACAATCCAACCCCAGTCATACCAACCAACCCACCACTCATGCTAAACCACATGAAAAATGTACAAGATGCTTGTAAAATGGTTCATTAATAAAAAAAATAAACATCCCAATATGTTGTAAATAAAAGAGAGAAAGACTTGGTTTTTAATGTTTGATACAGGTACAAGATGCAATTGCACTGTAATATTAACCCTACTGAGTCAATTTGAAATGTTTTTTTTAAATGGAATCGATCAGTTTACTTGGTGTTGTTTCCTTGAATATTGTGTATCGTGCAAAGTAAACATTTCAAACTAGCAAAGTTGACAGCATTTCGTGTAGAGGAATGTAGACTAAAATTTCCTGGTCAATTTTAAAGATAAGTTTATTCGACCGAATTTTTTTCTTAAGAAAAAAACTTGTACTGTCGAACGAGTTGTTGAAAAGTGTGTATCTCTCATAGCACGTTAGCAAATTAGGCTAACCACCAAAATATTTGAATTATTGCTATAGACCAAATAGTTTCATCGTTGTGTCAGTGTATCGGAAAGATTAACCTTTTCAAGAAGCAGGGGAGTATATCCCCATATATATCCGGCATATTTTCTTTCTTTCTGCTAAAGTATAACCACTACAATACACTTTTTGTCGTTCATTGATATGGGGAAGCCAAGGGGTTACCTCATATCATGTCCCTCATACGAAGGAACACTTTATGATAAGGAAAATATTTAGGAGACCAAAAATTAAGTGCTTGAAATTGTTCACAATAAGAGATGAATATTTGAACTGTTTGAACATGAATTTAATGTTTTATTTTCGATTTTTGTGATAGTCGGTGCATACATGGTGATTGCCAACTACAATATCAAGGAGTGGTCAACTTAGATGTATCACCGGGTGGAGTTCAATACTTTTACTACAGTTTTCACTCACTGCAATACACAAAATACTGAATCTGCTTCACAAAAACTTCAAAGTTATTGAGGCTGCCAAAAACGACAAAGAGTAATTGTGAGGGTTTGGAAGCCTTTCACAGATGCCAATTAATTTATCTGTTTGCGAGCCCCACCCTTCAACGTGAATAATAAGTCAATTTCAACCTATGTTATCCATGTTTCCTGCTTACGGATATTTCAGATCGCCTGCAACTTGAAGGTAGATATGGTGTGTAAGTTCATGTATGTGAATAGCTTAGAATGGAATCAATATTTTACATGGCATTTATTGTATACCAAAGTTTAATATCATCATTGGAATAGAAATGTCTAAGTCTTGAGCGAACATTGTCCAGTCAGTCTGGAAGTTTCGTCTAATCGAATTGTTCATATTTATCATGGGGTCTATCCGAATTAATCCAAATAGCGAACTCTTAAAATTATTTTTTATTTTCATCGTCGCCTCTACAGTATCTATTTCGGTAAGTTCGCATTTTTCTTATAACTGCTTTGAGGTACATTATGAAACGGTTTTTGCAGGAAAATAGGTTTTCGTTGTTGTAGAAAAGATCAACCACTTTAAAAAAGCAGAAAATTTCCCATGTTAAAACTCAATTCAACTGTTAGGACTGACCATTATTCATATAGTAGGTAAATCAAATTAAAGTTCACTTACTCTATTTACGAATACTCCAGCAGAAAAGAAGAAAATATTCACCTATTAGGACCTGTTTAAGTGTCCTCGTTGTAAAAGCGTTCACGTTATTTTACAAACGAACCACTTTCAACTTCTTTGAAAATTTTAAATTCAAAACTTTTGATTTTCAAAAAATCCCTAAAGCAAAAAAAGTTTTCAATGTCTTGATCAGAAATTTCTTTTCTGCATTAAGACAATTTTATCATAGCAATTAAAAGATCTCCAACGTTGGTTTCCCTCGTAGCGGGCCATAAGAAATTAAAATATCACATATCCATTTTCAAAATAATTGGAATTTTTTGAAATCCTGATGATAGCTTATGTATGTATGGTATCATAATGAACGTGATTTGTTTTGTCGAACTGGTAATCAGTTAATATATCCCGCGTCTTTAAATTAAACATCCAGTTGTGGCACTTACTTCCTAATAAAACTTAGGCATCAAAACCCACATCACAATTTTTACTTTAACTGGAATAATCTAACAGTCATAAAATCTTTAGAATAACTTATTAAACGGAGTTTCATATTTCATCTTAAGTATCATCGCCTTCCTAAAAACGAATGCGCAGTTACAAACTAAATAAAAATCTTTAAAGGAAAAATTATTCGTCCAGCATGTTTCTTCCTCCAAAAAAGGAATTCTGTAATTTTACATAAACTTTTGTACGAGTGTTTTCCAATTATTGAAATTCTAATGAACACTGTGGCAGTTCTGGAGTAATAAATTTTACACTTACCCAACATTTTTAAAAATCACAAGCAAACAGACCTCCTCTCAGGTCCTTGTATGAAAGGTAGCTTGTGTTCAATTGTGTTCATTTTGTTTCAATTTACGTTAACAGCAAGAGATTTCGTCAACATTCGAACGAAAGAAATCTTTCCACCATTACCTGGAACTTATGTCAAAGAAAATGTTATATTGCTAATTTGTAATTTTATCACATATAATGCTTAAAAAGAAAATGTTATGACCCTTTGAATTCTACAATTTAAACTTGTTGCCCGAAATCTCGAAGTTGTTTGTTGCTAGTAATCACTGTATTGTAAGAAGATCTTAACTTCGTGTGGTGACTTGAACGTGGTGAAAGGGCGTTTCCTCAAAGTCAAAGAGAGAAACTTTGTGCTAAAAAATGTTACTATTGTATCTTAAGTTGATGTCTAATTGATAACCCAATGTACTTGTTTCACCAAATCCTCAGCACATTGTTGTTAAACTTAAAAAGAAAATTTAACTAACGGGGTTGACATGTTTCATTTGGGTTATTGAACATGAATGATCTCCTTATTTACAACATTTTTGAACAAAATTTTGTTCTTAATCCAAACTAGTCCAGTTAAACATGGAAAAATTTACAGTTACCATTATAGTAAAACGTGTTTACGCTTTCAGCTTTTGAGCGCAAAAGTGTTAAGTCATTACGCAGCGTTAATGCCTGTTTAGTATCGCAGCAGCAGCTACACTTGTGTCATGCTGCGCGTTCAGTAGAAACAAAGCGCTTTCTTACATGTATCTCTCATATCTTGGTTGCATTATGACAAAGAAACACACCTGATTTTGATTTAACTTGACATAGCCACCAAATAGCATTAATACAAAAGGAATGAAGGAGATAAATCACTTTATTGAATTTCACAGGAACAAAGCTCAAATATTGAAACTGATTTGTCTTCTAATCGATTGGTAAAGATAAGAACTTCTACTCGAAATATTTTTAAAACGGGGATGCTCCAAAGCAAGTGTGAAATCTTAAAGTATTTGATTTTTACGTCACTAGCCACTCTTAAATACCCAATGTACATATCTCCTATTTGATTTAAACCCTGGTCAAATTGATTCTTTAGATTCTTGAGTCAAGTCATGCGTAAAATATTTTACTGCTTTAAAAAAGGAAAGTTGTCAGTATGTATCTTACTATTTTTCTCCTAATCTTCATGCAATCTTTAATCATTTTGGAGCTTACTGCCTCTGAAATAATTAGACAACTTGACAAGAATGCTCATGTTGTTTAAAATTGCAAATTTCTCTTTCAATGGGATATATGCGTACTTAATCTAAACTGTTTCTCCCTCCGACGCGGGAAAGGATAAAGGCTCACACTTGCTCCATTATTAATATCTGTAGAATTTATGCAATTGAAATAAAAAGAATTGTTACCTGCAAAAACAATGCATTGATTCACATGCATGGTAACTTTGAAACTCAACCCAAAAAGTTTATATCTGGCTCAAAATAGTAGCCGTTGAAAAGCACATGTCAAAGTATCACATTAGTGTCCAGTAAAATCGCTGTTTTTGGAACGCCCTGTACCTTAAAGTTTCCAACCTTTTGTTTTCACTCAAGAAAAAACATGGTTGTTTGAGTCCGTGCATGTTTCATGCATGCCTAAACTTAAATTAGTAATTCAGAAATACTTAAACAAAATCACGCTCTTTTATTAAAATGCGTTCAACCAATTCATGGAATCTTTAAAATGTAAATTATATAGTGCAAAACTATCTCGCTTAACTTAGATTGTCATAGTTTTTGGTTGTTATTGATTAAATAGAGTTAACCCTTTACCGTTGTTTGGTCCTTTTGGACCCATGCGGAGAGCTCGGCTGTCACACATCTTTACTCTTTCACGCGGAGCTCGAAACTGCGAGTAGTTACCCGAAAATTCGGCCACAACAGCGAGAGAGACAAGAGTTTAAGGTCACGGGGTCAATGGCCTACGGAAGCCGATGCGGGCGGGCTACGTCCGCTTTTCCGCCCACTCCCGAGGCGCGCAAATATGCCCCGATCGGAGCACAACCGTAAAGGCTTAATCTAAAATACCTGCACCACTCGGCTGAAGGTTTGCGTGCACACACGCAGAGACAGTGGCATCAGCGTTGCAGTAAACACACTCCACAGGCTTATTTTAACCCTTTACCGTTGTTTGGTCCTTTTGGACCCATGCGGAGAGCTCGGCTGTCACACATCTTTACTCTTTCACGCGGAGCTGGAAACTGTGAGTAGCTACCCGAAAATTCGGCCACAACAGCGAGAGAGACAAGAGTTTAAGGTCACGGGGTCAATGGCCTACGGAAGCCGATGCGGGGCGTGCTACGTCCGCTTTTCCGCCCACTCCCGAAGCGCGCAAATATGCCCCGATAGGAGCATAACGGTAAAGGGTTAAGTTCCAATCAAAATCACGTCATGTAACTTTCTAATAGTTAAAGCAGTTATTCGTACAGCTTTAACGTGCCAAAATAAAAATTCCGATGGGAAGTGTTCCGAGAGTACGAACTGCATTTCAGAAAGTCTCTAACTTAGGTCAAAAATGCATTCATTTTGCATCATAAGAAAAAGGGACTCCAATTGAAACCCTCTATCTATTTTATTTGATAGAGACGCAATCTCGGTTATGTAGTTTATTGGTCGAAGCAGCTGAATGGTTGCGTCCAATTAACGTTAACCTAAGAAATCCTCTAAAATATAAGGTTACGTGATTGCAAGGTTTTCTTTTTATTTGTGTCACAGTATGCCCAGCAAACCAGAAATTCATTCGAAGGAAATGATCCCCAAAGTAAGTGCTTATAAAATCAGACCCCTGCTTCATTTTTTTTTATTTGAAGTCCACATCCTTTACCCTTTATTTTTCGTAAGTTATTCTGTAGCTTTATAGTTTCAGATGTAATTTACATAAATCAATTAACAAAGGTAAGTTAGGTACATATTGAGTTGTTGCATTCTGTTTTCTTTTTCGTACTCCATTGCCTCTGCTGAACAATAGCATAAAGTTCATTTTTAAATTCTGTAGTATTACTCTTCCAAGAGTGGAGCTCCTGGTTAGCGGCTGTCAAATAGACTAAGCAAAACTAAAACATACATATTTTATTCGAGTGCATTGGGTCACCCTTTTCCAAGTAAGGTTAAAATTATAGTCGTACAACCTAACTTTTAAGATCAAACATAGTCTGAAGTGTCTTTTGCTTCCCTACAGAATCATACTTTTTCTATCAACAACCGCAATATCCAAGAGATTGTAAAGATATCAGCAACGAATGCTCTCACTCATCTAATTCCAGCGGTTTGTTTGCAATCAAACCAGATGGATACCTAGAGCCCTTTGAAGTCTACTGTGAAAATTATCTCAATCATGGAGGGTGGGCGGTAAGAAGATTTGTCAAAGCTTATTTTATCGTTAAACAGTATATTTTATACATTTGAAGTTCATCCAACAAAACACACAGTCATGCAGTCCAAATATCTTGTCATCAATCTAATTCAAGAGGTGCGCTGTTATTGTGATCTTTTGTCTATTTTGATCCTTCCATTTGGAATATTCATTGAACTTGACAAATTTACATTTCGAAAATTGCGAATGTTATATCGAACCTGAATTTATTGATAATTTTATTGCTAAATGAATTATTTTAAAGAAAATCCTGTGTCCAAATGTACCCATTACGGTCAAACTGAGAAGTTGAAAAATAAAATGGCAGTGAATTTGAACAAATGTCCTGATTGGTTGCCAGTCATTCCCAGTCTATTGTCAACTCTGAGGATCGTCTGTTCTGTGGAGCCACATGTCATGCAAAGACTTTTTCGCTCATACTTTAAAAAAAAAGCCGCCATTGCGTATTGATATATTCTTAACTTTCATTTATAGGTGATTCTGAGACGAACCGATGGTTCCGTTACTTTTAATCGAGGTTGGAAGGAATACAAGAACGGTTTTGGGTTTCTGTCCGCTGAATTCTGGCTTGGCAACGAAAGACTTTCACATCTGACAAATCAAGCAAAATATGAACTTCGAATTGATGTAGAGTTATCAAACGGTTCATCATTATTCTCAAGTTATTCTTCATTCAGAATAAGTGATGAATGGAGTCATTACAAATTAGTTGAGATCGGGGATTTCTTTGGAAACATGCGTAAGTTTATTTTATATGATAAGCTACGTCTGCAGCTGCACTTTCGGTATTGCTATCTAAAACGCAAACCGCACTTTATAAGGGTTAAGACCAGCTAAGTAGTCTGGTAGACTGTCATCTCTCATAATTGGCTCTTGAGAATCATGTGACAATATCATTTGTCCTCAAATGTGAAATGTACTAGGAGTAACTAACTGCTCAGTTTAACTTGAAAAATATGCCATACTGAAGCCCTTAAATATTATACCAAATACTTTGAAGAGAAATAAGGGAAAGGTTTGAAATGGAGCTGTTGCTTCAAAACAAGTTTGGGGCGACTGTTATTGCCCTTTAAGTTTAACATAGTCAAGCATGAGGAAGGTTACTAACAAACTCCTCACATGTTCCTCAGATTTCTCTTGTCCACCAAATATGGTCTTTGGGAATTGTTCCTGTCAGCCATCTTGTGACGATCCTAGTGGTTTTAATAACTGCGATGACGACTGTAATGGGGAAGCTGAAGCATGCGTTTGTTCGGATGGACTCCTGATGAAAGATGGCAAATGCGTTCTCCCCAGTCAATGTGGGTGCTACATTTCTCAAACCAATACAGTGTTAATGGTAAGTTTAGATCTTTAATTGGCTTAAGTTTTGTTTATTAGAATTTGTAAAAATTCTGATTCGTAAGTAACAATGTTTGTTGAGGTTATTTTAGTTATTAATTTTTTCATAAATGAAATGAAACTTATTTATTGCTTTGAGTCATTCAAGTGTTTTCTCGCTTTTGTCCGGCTTTCATATAGGCAGGGGAAAGCTATGTTAACGTCGACTGCACCGAAAAGTGCATTTGTGAAAATGGTGCTCTGAACTGTGATTCAAACTACGAATGTGACTCGAATGCAGTTTGTACGGTGCAAGATAGCGTACGAGGATGTCACTGTCAGGACGGCTATGAAGGTGATGGTGAAACGTGCACTGCATTGTTCACTGATTGTTATGATATATATCAAACTGGTGAGAGACGAAACGGTGTCTATACCATAATGCCATCAGGATGGACTGGATCTCCATCATACGTGTATTGTGATATGACAACTGCGGGCGGAGGATGGACTGTAAGTAATGTGACCAAGACCAGGATTATTTTAAACTATTATTACAAATCATCTGACATAAGCTTTAATTCATAATTTAACTTGAAAGAAATATGAAAGGGAAATTAACGTCGAATAAATTCTTGAAAACGTTTTACAACTCTACCAAAAACATTGTTAAAAGTTGCCAATAACGCACGTATATTATTCTAAAATTATTATTTTTTGAGGTATCATAAAAATGCTGGTTTTCGTTACATTTTGTAAATCCGGAATCGAATATTTATATCTATTACTGACAACAGCTCTTGTTAAAAGTTAAAGAGGAGTCTCAAGATGCCTGTCATAAATCAGAGGTATATCTTGACCCCAACAACTGCAGGTTTATAAACTGTCAAGTAGTTCTCATTTAGTCAGTCGTTTAGCTTTGGAATCTTACCAAAAGAACCAAAACCAAATCAAATGTAATGAACTTTAAAATGAAATTCAACTCTAAAAGACGCCATTGAAGCGTTATCGAAATAAACATAATTTATTGAATCATTTTCAATGGCAGCTTTTCCAAAGACGAACTGATGGTGTCACAAACTTTTACCGTAACTGGACAGAGTACCAACACGGATTTGGCTCTGTACAACAAGGTAACGATTTCTGGCTTGGAAATGAACAACTCCACTATTTGACAAACCAGCCTTCGAAGAGTTACAAGCTACGTATTGATATGATTGACTCGGGTGGTACAGCACGTTACGGAGAGTACACAACCTTTCAAATTGCTGGCAACAGTAATAAATATCGCCTGGCGGTCACAGTGGAGACACAAGTAAATGTTTATTTCCTTTCAATCACAAAGCATTTTCTGAGTACATCTTATTTATACTGATTCGAAAAATGTCAAGACTGTTACACAGAATACATATAGCATTCCAACTGTCAAAGGCATTACATATAGTGTCGACGCCAGAGCGAAGACAAATTTCTGAAAACATTTTGAGCTTCAGTAGAAATCCTTATACCCATAACGATTTCACAAAAGTTGGCTCGTATTAACCCTCTCATTTGCAGGACTTACCAATTAATTACTAGTCACGAACTTACATAACGACATTACTTCATTCTTTACTTAAAGGTCTAATCCTCTGACCTTAAACTACAACTTTTGTAGTCTACAAAAATTTTCGTTGGCCAGCATTTTGATTGACAGCGAATTCAAAAAATGCAGAGTACCAAAGCTAAAATATTGCACAACATGTACTGTACTGAGAGTGTTTTGATTGCACATTTCGGTTTGTATACTCAGCCCGCAGCAATAAATTGAGATTTTCACTGGATAAGGATGAATGTAAGGTAGTTGTGGGAGGAGCTTAAGTTAATGGGTTAGTAGAATTGACACTGTGTGAGGTGGGAGGATAAGCTCTTGAAACCCGTATCCTAATTGCTAGGTTGAGCAAATATAGGTATATAACCTTTGCTGAAATATAAACCATTTAGTTTTACAAAAGTCTTTGGCAAACAGTTCAAACTGTTATATCAAATGGTAATAATTGCAAATGTTTTTTCAAGTTGTTAATCTTTGCCGAGTGAAAGAAACTGAAAAATACATAAAGATCCACTTTTGATGGAGGGGAGATTAGGACATTTTGTGGTAGCAATCTTTTGATTTAAGTAGTACAGTTAGTACGGTATTTAATATCACGTGATTCGTAGAAAGTATATTAAGATTAAGCGAATGAAGCATGACATTACTGGAAAGTAACACTGTTTAATTCAACCGATAACAGTAAAATTTGAAATACTCTTTCCAAAATCCTCCGACCCTCTGGCAAAAGGTCTTTCGGCGAAACCAAACTTGAAACTGCTTCCCGAGGAAACTATACGTCCACTTAAGGACAAGACTTGACAAAAAAATTGAAATGGATTCTGTGAGAATTTGCAGTTAAGGTGGGCCGCTCAATAATCCAAATTTACTCCAAGTTTTTTAAAAAAAAACCCAAAATGTTGTTAACATAACTCCTGCAAAGAAGTAATTTGAAATCAGTTTGTAGTTGATTAGTTACTCAGCAAAACGTAAGAATTTCACCAATGCAAAGTAATGAAAAATATTCATTACTCTCTCGTGGTTGATACCATATGAGAAAGAAATATTCCTTAAACTTTAAAACAAAGTCAAGATAAATAATTATTGAATGATTTCAGCTATCTGATATGTTTTCCGTTTCAGGTGACGGTATGTATTACACTAATGGAGAATCTTTCAGTACGTACGACGAGGACAACGACGGATGCAGCTACCACCACTGTGCTGTAGGACATAGAGGAGCATGGTGGTACTCGAATGATTGGTGTAGTCATGGGCGTCCGGAAGAGGGGGGGGCAAGGGGGGGCACTTGCCCCCCCCCCCCCGGAAAATCAAACTTGTGAAAAAAATTAACTAAAAATTGAAATAAAAAAAAAATAAAGATAAATCATTAAAATATCTTCCCTCACAGCATCAGTTTCTACTGAAATATACGGACATTTGACCAGAAATAGCAAAAGAGGAGATGGTATGCTGAATAGTGAAATCGAAATTTTGGGACCATCATTCGTGATATCTATTGGAAATTTGTAATTGCAAAAACTTTGCCAAAATTGTACTAGTTGTCAGGTATGTAGTGTGTATATGGCATCCGACTATTGATGAATGCGTTGGTCTTGCTTTGGTCACGTGCTGATCTCAAGTGGCGACGCGCAGATGTAACTTGGATATACAAGGTGAATGGGGGTGGGGGTGGGGGGGGGGGCATGGTTCATAATTGGGTAACGGATATAGGCATACATAGGCTGTTTGACAGTTGTAAGTTTTATCGTGAATAGGCGTGCGAGGCCATTTTTTGACATTGAAAATTCTAAAAATCTAAAAATTACAGACATGAAATCCCTGTTTCAGGGCTGGGTACATGCAGCTTATAACACTCGCCAAGTGTCGTTTCCGGCCATCTGGAGGGTTTGTAAGGCCCAAAATTTTCTTGTACGCTCCGCGCCAACTGATGGTGGCGCTCCGCTTAGATAGTGTACACAATTCAATCATCCATGAATGACCTTGCCCCCCCTTGCAAAAATTTCTGCGGACGCCCATGGGTGCAGTGCATGTTATTATAGTTATAGATATTGCTATTATTTTGAAACCAGGAGCAGCTGCAATAACCTTTGCACTCGTTCAAACCTAAATGGGAACTACAACGGCGGTAACGGACTGAATATCAACTGGTATTATGAGTATTACTGCAATCTCAACTCTGCCGAAATGAAAATTCGTCCATCTTCTGCAAAAACTGACTCAACAGGAATTCGAGATTTATATGTTGGTGCCATGATGGTGAGCTGAAACGTCAGGAAAAGGGAAAATGTAAGATATCTAAAACAGAAATAAATCAACGTATCTTTCCAGTAGCGAGAGTTAGACATTTGCGTGAAATGTTATTCAAAGGTCACTGGTTTTTTCCTGATTGAATTTTAAAGAATCTAACAAACAAAATTCAAAATCAGGGCAGTTACTTTATCAAACACTTATGACCAATAATCAAACGAATTTGGGACATTTAAATATGAATCTCTCGGTTTTATATTTATATTCCATGTTTACTTATTTATGCCTTCTTAGGCATTTCGAGTAAACTGTGTATGTTATTTCAGAACCTGTAGCGAAATAAAGACAGATAAAAGAATTTCTCAAGGGTAGACTTTATAGCCACTGTCATTTATTTATTTTCCTAGGGGTGTCAACTTGAGCTTATCTCAGATAAAGAAATCAATCTGAAAAGATTTTACACATCTTCAATGACACAAAACGCTTGTTAACATTTCACATTTCAGGGCAAAATGCTTTCCAGTTTTTTTTATATTTCCATCCATATCAGTACTGACGCGGGGGGTGTGGGGGGGGGGGGGCAAATCAGAATCAGGAAGAAAATTATCTTTCCTCCTTAAGCTGGCTACATCACTTATTTTGTTTAAATTAGTTGCTTACTACAACAAGAAATGAGCAAATTGCAAGATGTCCGAAATTCACCAAATGCAATTGTACCTTTCAATCGCATACTAAACTTCTCTTTAAAAATATACTAAATAAAAAAAAAAGGATCAATAAAACATGTTCTAATTTCAAAAGGGATTTTCTACTGTTATTTGGACAACTCCTTTTGCCTACCATTAAGTCTATTTTTACAAAATTATAGCCCAATATGACATCCTCATATTCTATTTCATGGGAAAAGGACCAACTCCTTGCCACACTTCCGACCAGGAGTCGGGAACTATTTCAAATATAAAATTTTCTCAGACAAGGACAGACTGCTTGTTGCAGGTGACACAAGTAGTTGGAATGAACAAAATAACGATTTGTCGCACCTGTGAAAAAAGTCACGGTTTATTGCCAAAGATGGCACTCCCCCTCGGTCTTGTTGACATGAATCCCCCCCCCCCCCAAAAAAAAACAAACATATTTGATAAAAACGGGGGAAAAGCGTGGATTTTGGAAATCCATTTTGAAATAAGAAATTGTCATTAGAAGATAAACTAAATCAAAAAGAATAAAATACAGTCCAAAGAAATGATTGAAAATCTGGAAATCTTGCTTAAAGCCTCGGACGTTGCAATGATGTAATAAAACTGGACTCCTTCAAGTAAACCACCATTTCCTAATCTTCAGTCAATTATTTATGAATGATGATTACATGAGTGATGTGTTCAGCTTTCAAATAACCGGTCCAGCTAAACGAACTTTAATTGTCTGACCGGTAAAAAGGTCAATACAATATGAACATAGTCCTACATCAGTCCCAAGGTATAGCTTCCCTTCCATTGTCGTAGTAGACTACTGCGTTAACAGTCAGTTCTGTGAAGACAATATCATAGTGGAAAACCACGGAGAGAGGACAGTATCTTTTGGTTCAGTTTGGACCTACAATTTCTCTCTCAGTTTCCATTCTTGCTCTATCTTTCATCTTGGAATTTTTAATTTCCCTATTCAAAACTTTTACCTAGCCAACTTCCCATATTCCCGAAAAATGAATTTTTCATCCTCAAAATCGACTTGGACAATTATATCCCTTTCTTCTGGCCAGTACGCCTACGTAGGTCAAGTTTTTTTTTTTTTTTTTTTTGGGGGGGGGGGGGAGGGTTCGCGAGGTACTTTCATTTGTTGATCCATATTTCCTTAACGGGACAACTTGTACAGAACGAACCCTTCGGAAGGGATGACACTTATATAATTTTCAAGAATACTGTAGATATTTTCAGTACTTAAAATTCCTATTTTGTAGTAATTGGAACTAAGTTGACTGTTGATACACCGGCAAACAGGGTTAACATGTATGAAACGTATCAATGAAGGAAACGTCTTCCTCTATTCCTAAACCTTAAAATTTATAGTGCTGGCGATGACTCAATACCTCCAGATGTTTAATTTGTAGCTGTACTACACCTCTTTGAATATTATTAACATTTTTCTATTGCAGTTCCACTCCAATCTTGTCTATAACTTGCCTAGTCAGTCCCATCGTTAACAACAGTGAAACGCAGTATAACACGAACTATAGGCCAATATCCGCCCCTCATTTTTTCCCAATATCTTAGGGAGCATAACTTTTGACCGTGAAATAGTTTTTCTTAGTTAGCACAAGCCCTTATTAAATCAGGAAATTGGTTTCCTAGCTTGTGCACCGTTCACTCACTCGATAATCAAGTTTGTAGATAAGCTTTATTAAAACTTTTTTACGCTGGATCACAGTGTTCTTCTTAATAACTGTTACACTGCATGGGGTATCCGCGGAACATTACTTACCTAGTCCCAAACTTATCTTAAAATTCGTGTGTAAAACATTATGAATTGTAGTAGTGTAATGTTTTCTCTTAAACATTTTCTCACTGGCGTTCCTCTGGATTTAATCATTAGACCCTTCTCTCCATTATTTTATTACCCAGTTGTTCCTCTGACTTTCCATTAATATGCTGACCACAAAAGCCTCTTGTGCACGGGCAAAGATTTAGAAGTTTGTCAGTTAATCTCTTTCGGAGGGGGGAGGGGGATGTAAATTTTACTCAATCGAAAATAACTCCTGCTCTGAATGGCTCCCTTTTCAAATTTATTCCATGGTGCTTTGCGATTTTATCTCGAAAATTTAACGGAGACGAACGTTCAAGGGACATGAAAATTTTTACGGAACTTAAGAGAGAGGTATTCTTGCATATTCAGAAACTTGTTTGATTGGAAAACAAACGAGCCGGATCATGTTTTGTTGTTCACTGCGCACATTTTGAGATATCGAGCAATTTTGTTCCCCAGAATTAAATTATAGACTTGACAAAGACGCAATATTTGGGCAATTTTTCCTACTGACAGAACGTTGTGTATATGAATCGTGCTGTCGTATGCATGCTCATTACAGATATCAAAATTCTCGGCCTTTTGGCTAAGATCATGTGTTGTATCTGTTCTTTTCATCCAGTCCAGAATGGACTAGCCTTACATGACAGACCAGTGATGTAAATGGTCTGAAGGCCCTGAGGTTGGTCATGTGTTGTCCTTCGGTAGACGTATAGCTTCTTTGGGAAGCAGTTTAAAGTTTGTTTGCGGCCCCTTACCAAATGGTAGGGAGGACTTCAGAAAAAATTGTCAAAGTTGGAGGGGGGCTGAGAGATAAGGGTAATGTTGGGCCCAAAAATTTGCTGGTCCAGCCCGAAACCGAGTCCAAATCGCCTCCGGAAGCTCTGAGGTTTAAACGTATCTCTGGATGAAATATTAAGAGTCTCTAGAGTTATATTATTAAGATGTTTCGCCTAACCCAACTCCCGACCTAACTTGGGGGCAAGTGGGGTGGGAGGCAAGGACAAAGTAAATATGGTCCCCTGTATGTCCCCCTTAGCGCCTGCACTGGTTCTTTAGCTCGTTGTTGGAAGTTTCTTGTGCTTTCTGTGATGACAAATGGTCTTGTATGTGAATAAATACACATTAATAGAACAAATGGACGACTGTGAAGAGGTGAACTCTAAGTGCTCATTGATATACATGCTGAGATTTTCTCCCGATCTGGTTAAAGTCTCATTTTCATCCGACAAATTGTTATCTCCCAAACAGAATAAGCACGAGCAAATAGTTAGATCCCCAAGTTCTCGACTGCTCCCATTTAATTAAGCATTTAAATATTAAGAAAACAAATACGGTGATCTCTATCAAAAGGCCGTTGATGCTAAAAGTCATGGAACTAATATTCGTCAACTTCGTCATTCCGTTCAATTCTCAAGCTAAGTTTTAAGAATAATCCTGAATAGTAATTTATCATCTATCCCTCACATTTACTTTATATTCCCAAAAGTAGCCAAAAGGTCATTTTCATTCTTTCCCGTATTAAGCATTTTGACTCTATAGAAGACATTATTTCCATCGAAAACGCTTTAATTCTTTCATACACTGCGCATATGGTGTGCTTGTATGGAGATCTGCTTCCGATAGAAAAAAAAAAAAAAACAGCCGCATACAAGCAAAAATGTGATTTAAGAATAGTTATCTTTGGTGGTGTGGCTTCAGTCTTCACCTTCTTTGCCGTTATTTCACCATTCAAAAAAAAAAAAAAACTCACAATTTTGACCTTTCATCAGGCAGAAAATTATATGTTTCAGTATCATAGAAGTGAAGTCTCAATTATATTTCATTAGTTTGTTGCTTATGGTATTGTTATAAGACCAGACAAGAGTCCGAACATATATACATATATTGATTCAAGCAGGGTGCAAGTACCTGGACCCCTCTTGCCAAAGCAAAATATACCTATCCTGCATTCGACTTGTTCTTTTCCAAATCAAAGATATGCAAATAACATCTTTTAGTCAAAGGATAAAAAAGTAAAACACGGTAAAGGTGTAGGGAGAGGCGTCTTTGTTATCGATTCACATATTTGAGATAATTTGATCCATTTTGTAGCAGTACTTTGCCTGATCATTTTACACGCCAAATATTTCATTTTACACACCACGGTGGTTCAAATTGCACATAAAGGTAGTGTAAATTGGACCACTTTCCCAACCATCCCTTTTAGCTCAAACTTCTCTCTGCAGGGGGAATGTAAGAAGCGTTTCTACTCTCCTACAAAGAGAATATTCTGTTGCAGCAAAAGGGTACCTACCATGCTAATTTTCAAATTAATGCATCTCCTTCTCGAGATTTAGTGCGTAAATAATAAATGTGCAGTTTCAAAGGGGTACATTAACTTGACATGTCAATCAATTATTTATAATTTTGATAGCCAAGCAAGGGATAATAAGCGGCAATGTTTGTTATATATCCTACATAGGAGTAGGGTAATGCTAGATCTTCAACAGTACAATATTCAAACATTCCGACAGTACCAAAATTTTTAAAGACAAACGATTTAGTCATTTAATGATTAAGGAAACAAAATAATGGAATATAACAAAATGTGCCCACATTACAAAACTCTCTGTGGCTTTGTTGAAAGTTGAAAGGTAGATGTATCCTTTGTCAAAACTCACCAATACATGTCTGTAATTTGACATTTAGGCAAAAAAGTTTCTCCTTAACGTTACACACTCTGTTTAATAGGGCATTGTGTAAGTTTTTACTTAAGTCCTATTTCCGATTTCACTATCTCACGTTCAGTTGTTCGTCTTTAACACTAAAGACTTACCGTCCATGGAAACAAAGTTTATGCCATCTCAAAAGCAAAAGAGGATATCAGGGGTGCCGATCTGGTTTGTGAATTGGTGGGGGGGGGGGGGGGGGGTTGTCAAAATTTTCCAATAGTCGGAACCCGAAACCTTTTCCCGGACGCTACACATTGACGGCACATACTCAAAACAGATTGCAAACAGATGCAGTAATTTTTATTTTTAATTACTACAACTTAATATATAGGGGATCAAATTGATGTTTCATCGAAACCTTAAGGTCACTTGTATACCACGTTTTCTTTATTTTGCCTGATATATATCTTTTTAACCTGTCTTCATTATTGAGAACAGAACAATGCTAACCCCTCAATATTGTCATTAGTAAATTTCCCCTTTGCCCCAGGATCGACGCCCCTGGAGAAAACATTGGTTTTATGCATTCTGTTGTTTTCAGATGTAACGTTTTGAGAAGGAAAGAACGATTATCGCAAGAAACGAAACCGACTTTGAAGTGTGTTGGATCTTTATCAGAAGCACCCAGTTGCTATGACCATGACTTATCATTATAACAGTAGCAATGGAAGAGCTAGGCTGTGACATGGAAAAAACCAAGACTTCGTTTAAAGGCGATATATAACTGCAGCCGCACTGCTTTCTTCATTTTAAAAAACAGTTTGTTTCATTCCATTGGAACTTTTCTTTCTTTCCCTAATTTACTTTTATGCAACAGGATATAGAAACCTACATACCGCTCTTTAGTCCTGCTTTCTTCCAAGTTGCATTGCCACCGATGGTTCAGGCAAGTTTGCTGACAGGAGGTTTACTTTTGGAAAAATAAGTTGATTCTCATTTAAAGGGAAGCAATTGTACAGCCTTCTAGACAGCACAGAAATTCAATATAATTATTCCAAGCAATGTGGCATCATTAAAGACCAATTTTATTCCAAGTCAAAGTAGTATGAGTTTTTCCGAGGCAATACGTAGCCTATGCCGTATAACAATAACACCGATCGATGTGTATAGTGTTTTAGCCGATTTCTCTTCGCGATTGCCTTCTTTTAACGTTTAAGTGTCCACAAATATCCTACATTACTTACGAGAATTTCAAAAAAAGGTTCGACTAAATCGAATCTTTGCGAAAATGAGTGAAAACGAACCTAGCTGTTGCACCGAAAAGCATGCTAAAATACGGTCTCGCTATTCTCAGCTTGTTGTTGTTACCGCTTGTAGTTTCAGGGTCTACCGGAAGTAACTTATCTTGGTTTGTACAAAAGCAGTCAGAAATAACGAGTATTTTTTATTTGAGGGATGAAACAAAAAGAAGAACAAAAAGTTATTGAGTTATCAAAAATTTTTATCAGTAAAGCAAAAGCAACTATGTAGTTTTTTAAGCTTCGTAAAGGGTAAGTATAAATTCAGCTGTAAGTGTACGTAAGGTGGTAACCACTTTTGTGAAATCTGATCAGGTGCAGGTTTTACGTCATCAATCAGCTGATCCATGGTCGTGTTTCTTCGAGTATGGCGACTATTGCTCCCCTTTAAGGTTTATAGCGGCTCATTGAGTTGCTTCATGAAAATCAACCAATTTTTCCAGACCTGTAAAATTTTCTTCACATACCAATGACAAATGGTCAAACTAAGACAATCCCCATACCCTACATACAAGTAACTGTTTTATAAGTGAGTACTTACTAGTTCAAGTCGGTTTTCAGAAATTCGTGACCAGATACTTTTTCAAATTATGTACTAAACCGTTACAAGTCAAGACACTAGAAAATCCAAAATTTTAATGTTTTCTGTGACATTTGGACTTAAAACTTGCCTTGTTATGGTAACTATAAGTATTGTTTTCGATATCAACTCAATGACCCTCTTTAAAGCGCACAGTCTTTTATCTTTGCAGCCTGAGAGTGACATTTTCTGTTACATTTATATTTTTTACGTAATGGAAGCAAACTATAAGAATGTTTACTCTAAATCATACTTTTTGGGACGCCACCAGAAAGAATTAAAATGGAATCATTGAATAAGTGAGGTAGGCAAAGTATACACGAACAGATTGAGTATTTATAGTAAATGTGCATTTCTTTTTGAGAGCATGATAGATATTTCTTAATCAATTTCAAACACAATGCTTCGGTACTTTACTAAAGCAAGTGAAGCCGTATAGACTTACTGGTTTAGGTTGTCAATCGATGTCATTAGTCTTCAGATCATTTGAAATCGTCAGATCTTGTCAGTTACTATGGTTTTTCTGAATATCTTCTCAATATACAGCATGGTCGAGTTACTTTGTGTGTTTATCATTACTATAAACTCTTCACCCTTCACGGTAAGTTAACGTAATTTCTTTCTGCTAAAATCACTTTTAGGCAATTATGCGAATCGAGGAAATTTATATTAAATGTGGTCATCTTCGTGATTCGCTTTGAATATAAAGCTAGTGTTAGCGAAATATTTAAAATAAGAAGTTTGAAAATTACACCACAACCAATATATACTACACTTGTAGTTGGTTCTTCTTTTCGCTGTACAAGGAAATGCAATTTCGCTATGACAGCCCTGGCAGCTAAGATTCCGGCTAACAAAAGTTGTTTTACAGTTTTGTATTAGAAAGCGATATCGTATAGTTACCGCATGTTTGTACCTATTTTACACTTAAGGTCATTCTAGTGTTCAAAAGAAAATTTTTTACTGGATTTATTGGAACGTAACCTTTATAATTGAATTACGGCACAACTGTAAAAAAACAGTTGCAGCTGAAAGCACTACTATTCAATGACGATACTTTTTAACAATACTAGTTATTTTGTTGGATTTCATACAATTTGTAATTTAGTTCGTATGCCTAGAGGTGCCCTTTTAACAGAGAAACGGAAAAGTTAATCGTATATATAGGGAAATAATGCGTTTGTTTTTCAAAAAAATTCATCTTTTTGAAACTAATGTTTATTTGCACAGAAGTGGTGGTAGATTATTAAAAATTGGACAGTATGGTAGCCTTCTTTTCAAAGAAATAAATTTCCCACAGAGATAGATATTAAGTTGTTTGTTGCTCAAGAACATTTGAAATGATACAACGTCCATGACTCTTCTTGCTCATAGTATTTTGAAGAGAGGTAGCTATTGCTTGGGTTTATGATTGACACTGAATTGTTGGATAGTGTCTGAACCGTTTTCAGTGTACTCTTTGTTGGAGCTGCATGTAAACACAATATTTCCTTCTTTGTGTCAGAGATTTGAATGAATAATGTAACATTGGAAGTTAATGGAACTGCTTAATTTCACATATCAAATCATAGTTCCTTGCTTCATTGCATTGATGGCCTATCTATCAATTGTGTTTCACAAAAAGTTTGATGGCTGGTTTTAGCTCATACCTATGTTGCGCTAAGTATAAGGTTAACAAAACGAATAACCTTTATTAAAAAGGTCCTAAAAGTCATCCAATTAATCCTTTTAAAAGAAAACATTATGTGAAGCATCATAGCAATTAGCGCGGGTATCTCTCTGCAGCTTTTGATATTAATGTAAATATTACAAAAAGGAAGCATAGGTCCATAAAAGGATTATAAAATTTTTGGAAAAAAGATGAATCTATATCAGTACTTGAATGTGTGTTTGCTACATCAGCTCCTTCACCTGAGTTGCAATTTCATTTACATCCAGGTCTTCTTGGGTTAATAAGTTGAAACTTCTTTTTTGCAGTCCTTGAAAAAAATATTAAACAGTTACAGGTGGAAGAGGAGCCAGGGGATTATGTTTTCAACAGCTAAGGGCTACATATTAAACATTTTTCAGATTGATATAATTGCTATAATAGCTGATTCCTTCATATTCGCTTGTTGAACGCTGTAATGTCAATTTATTTCATTTTAGATCGATCATTCACAAAATAATGGGGTAGGAGAAAAAAGTAATAGAGGTGAGTTATGTTGACATGGGGAGTGATTGTCATATAACTGTACATTTTTTAAAACCGTAATGAAGGTACAACGAATTTCTACTTGAAAAAATGGTGGTGATAAATTATTAGTTAATTGTTTTCCTACAGGGAGTTTTCACCCAGTTAAGCTCATAGGATTTTTTTTTTTTGAGAACACTCCTCTTCCTAATTTGCAGTTGTCAATAAGGGTCTTGCTTTTTTGTTTCGGGTACATTTCTATGTAGCAGAAGCTGTCGTTTTGTAAAAAGAATGTCTTCGGTCTATAGATTCAGACAAGTCTCTTAAAGTAATTTAATAAATGTACATAATGTATAAACAAATTTGTGCCAAGTTGAAGTGGAAATATCCAATAAATTCATCCATTCATTCATTCGTTTGGTTTATCACAACACTGAAATTTACAAGTAATATTAGCAGATAAATAACGAAAAGTGTGAAAAGGAGTGCACTTAGAAACCCTTAACCGCTTAGAAATGAAATGATATGAGTTTTAAAGAGACGTTGCCTACTTATTCGACTGCGTATTTTACATTACGTAAACAGAACAATTTGTTCAGTATACAATAACAGCATGGTAATATGTTTCTTTCATGGAAATATAAAATTTGAACATAAATAGTTTCTAGCAGAGCCCTATCTAATTTTAGTCTCTCGAGTCAGAGCTTTAGCGTAACATTTTTTTTATAAATTAAAAATATTCTGAAAAAAGTACTCTTTCTTTTTATTAAAGCATAACATAAACTCACTAAAAAAATATTAGGAGAAACTTCAAACAAACTTTAAAAGTTTACATTATTTGTGTTCGTCTTCTTCAAGAAGCCTACTTCATGTACCAACAACAAGAATACGCTCGAGATTGCAGTGAAGTCAAGAACGAATGTTCCTCTTCAAATTCAAGTGGTGTGTTTCTCATCAAACCAGATGGATGCCCAGAGCCTTTTGAAGTATTTTGTAGTAATGAATCTAACCTCGGTAGATGGACGGTAAACAAAATTACAGTTACTCTCCTTCTTTTAATCTGAATTTTAACACACCCTGTAATTGATAAAACCCGTCCTTTAACCGGCAACACCGTAAAACATAGACCTAAATGCTTTAAACACACACTGCCGGCATTGGAGGGGTTGCAAAACGATGGTACACGTGGCCTTGTGCTTAACAGTTTCTCCTGGGGAGCAGACTATGCGAGTATTCGACTGGTTGGCAAATCAGATGTTTGGATTTGTCGGCGTTGGTTTGTTTTACCCCCAAAAGAGGGCATTTCTTTTGTTCTGTGACATCATACGCATAAGGTCTATTTGAAAAACCGTTTTGTCTCATTTTAGGTAATCCAGAGACGCGCTAATGGGAAAATTGATTTTAATCGTAGTTGGACGGAATACAAAGCAGGTTTTGGGTTTCTTCACACTGAGTTCTGGATTGGGAATGATAGGCTTTCATACCTTACAAACCAAGCAAAATATGAACTTCGAATTGATGTAGAGTTATACAACGTAACATCGCTTTATGCATCCTTTAGTACATTCCGAATAAGCGACGAATGGAGTCAGTATACTTTTGCTCATGTTGGAAAGTTCGACGGAAACATAGGTAATAAATTTTCCTGGTATCTTTCTGTTTAAAGTTTGATGCAAACACTAGTGTTTTAATAACACAGATTTTGGTTAGAGTAACTAGGGTGTGAGTTAGTTTTATTATTCGTGCTGGAGTAAAAAGGACTCCGATCCTGTTTAAATTGAACTCGGTGTTTTAAGAGTGAAGGAATTAATGAAAGCGGTATCCTTATTAGTCGTTCAAGGGTTGAGTTAAATAATATATATTTGAAGTTAAAGGAAAGTATTACTCTCAAAACACTATAATATCAACAATATTGTTTCAATAAAAGACATGTTTTGGTTATCACACTATCCAGTATCAAAATAGCTTTATTCTCATCAAAACTTTATTTCGTAGAGGAGTTAAGAAAGTGGCATCATTGAAAACTTTGAAAAATTTGAATTATGAAACTTTTCTGAAGTCAAGCACTTAATAATTTATTTGTCACCTTAGGACAATTTAGTTCTTGAAAGATCATCATCATACTGTCTCACTTGATCTATTATTTAATATAGATCGGTATCATAAATAAGAACGTGTCCAGGAAATCCGATGCTTTGTATCAATTGAAAAGGTCAATTTTGTATAGAGTGTAACAGCTGAACAGTGTTTTTCGAAGGCCTTCAAACATCCTTTTTTTCATAGAAACGGAATGAACGAAGGTTGAAAAATTTGGTAAAACATCAACCTTTTTCATATTTGAAAATGAAGTATTTTATTTGATAAGCTGGCCAGTATCTCTTTATCTCTTTAAGATATCTCCTGTCCTCCAAATATGGTCTTTGGAAACCAGGGGGGCAAATCTCTGTTTGAGAGTGGGGGGGGGGGCGAAAATCTTTATGATGTGCCCCTGAGTATTAAACTGTGCACGCTTGGCGGGCACCGCGAGCGCGAAGCCCCAAAGGGCTCCTGGTGGTATCCAGGGGCAAAGCCCCTGTGGGGGTCCAGGGGGCGAAGCCCCCGGAAGCTCTTGTGTTCTAGCGTTTCTGAAGCTTCAGAAAAACTGTTTTCGAACGAAAAAAAAAAACGAAAAAAGGTGACCATATTTTTAGGTCTACTCATTTTTTTTTGGGGGGGGGGGCAAATTACGATTTGGTCCCCCCACTTTTTCACTTGAGGGGGCGAAGGCCCCCCTTACCCCCCGGGATTTGCGCCCATGTTGGAAACTGCTCCTGTCAGCCATCTTGTAACGATCCTAGCGGTTTGAATAGATGCAGCGAAAACTGTTACAAAGATACCGAAGAATGCATATGTGCAAGCGGATTTCTAAAGAATGGGGATCGTTGTGTACTCCCCAACGAATGCGGATGTTTCCTTTTCCAAACGAAATCGATTTTGTTGGTAGGAAATATTTCGTTAAAGTTTTTGATATAAAAACAACCATAGCTTTTTTTTTTAATTGTATTTTGCGTTGTATAATGTTAAGATCAGTTACCGTGTTTCATTCGTTTACAATTTTGAAAGAATTTGTAATGTTAGAGACGTTTGAGCCGGTAATTGCCAAGTGTTCAAAACCTTTCGTCTCATTTTCGACGACATTGCTCACTTAAAATTTGCAATATTAAGCTTCCGTATATTTGGATAACATGATGTATTATTCTGTTTCAGCCAGGAACTACTCATGTCAACGAGGAATGTTCCGAAAAATGTTCTTGTGAAGACGGTTCACTTATCTGTAACTCATACTACTCATGTGACTCTAATGCAACTTGTGGTGTACAGGATGGTGTTCGAGGGTGTTTCTGTAACCGGGGCTATAGAGGTGACGGCGAAACATGTAATGTCATGTATACAGACTGCCATGATGCATATCAAGATAACAATACAGCAGACGGTGTCTATACCATTCTTCCAACCGATTGGTTAGGTGAACCATTCAGTGTACTTTGCAATATGAGTTCCAACGGTGGTGGATGGACGGTACGATATCTTTCTATATGTAAAATATTTCGTCATGATTGGTTGCTTTGTACCCTAAGCTTTCAATACAAATATACTTAATTTAAACAAATCAGATTTTAGTGAATCTCACTACACCCAGCTTGGAATCATTGGAGCAAACTGCTATTTGCCATTATACTCTATCTTGTATTGACTTTGAGTGCATTAATGTTTTAATGAAAAAGGACTTAACATGCATAGTTTTAGATAATATTTGCAGGAATTACAAAAATAATATGTAACTTATAGTCATCTTCAAACCACTGAAATTCATCCAAAAAGAAAAAAAGGAAAGGTTCATGAGGTTTTTAAAATAGAAAAGATATTAAGATATGTGTCGTCAATTGTCAAACTATGTTAACGAAAAATTTATGATGTGCCTAAATCCAATAAAAATGAACCGTTAGTATTGTCAATAGTGAGCTTTAGACTTCCCGACGCGGACGTCAGCTGCAACGTAATGACGTCGGCTCCTGCGTTGCCACTGTCATTTGATGTAGCCCTATTTCTCATTGCGTTCAAATTGACTGGATGCGAAACACGTCATTTCCTTTTAGATGAATTCCGAGTCGAGAAATCTAAAGCTTCCCAACTGCGCAATGCCATTGTCATGGAAAAACTAAAATCTTGTAAAATCGCCCTAGTGGAATTGGACGAAATCTAAAGATGAAAAATGTCCCCAAAGTTGTCCAAAAGTTTCTCAAATCGTCCTACTTTTACTGACAAGTTTTTGTTTTCTTTTTTTTTCTTTCATATTTCATATAGTTCAATAATTAATTATAAAAGACTAAGCACATTTATTTCTTATTTCTGATCATTCAGGTTTTCCAGCGCCGTATTGACGGAGAATCGACGTTTTTGCATCGGAACTGGACTGATTACAGAAACGGCTTTGGTTCGTCTAATGCAGATAGAGACTTTTGGTTAGGAAATGAAAAGCTATACTACCTGACTAAACAGAAGGCCTACACACTACGTGTGGATATCACTTCATCGGCTAGTGCACAACTTTATGCAGAGTATGGATCCTTCTCGATAGCTGATGTACATAGCATGTACCAATTAACTGTTAGTCAGCTCACTGCGGGAAACGCCGGTATGTAGTGATTTCGCTGAGTGTCAAACATTTTAAAAAAGATATAGCCGTAATATTAGCTTTGCAGTTCCATGGCTGTTTAATTGTTTTTTCTATTAGTTAAGACACTATCCTAGGGAAACAACATAATCAAATTTACAAATTAATCGTAAGAAGCCAAAACTAGTCCTCAATGAATTTAAATTTATTCATATAACCGTTGTTAAAAACAGTGTGTTTAAGAAATGTCCTGTATGAAAATATTCGTGGTACATGCAATACTGAAATGCAAGAAGCTGCACCGAAAAACAAAAAACACATCTCCCAGTTTGTTGCCAGACTTTCCCAATTCATTGCCAATTCTGACGACCGTTTTGTGGAATCATCTCGCCATGGTATCATAAACATTGTCAATTTACTCAAGTTAATTTCAATAATTAGACCAAACTTGTTTGAGTTAAAAATGATTTATTTGATCATTTTCACCCGTATGTACCAGCTCTTTACAGAGAATTGTTTGAGGCTGGATCTTACAATTCTTAACGAGTAAAAATATGATATTCAGGCCATGAATGGCGTTCACTTAATTAACCAGAACATGATGTGAGAGAAGCCGATGACAGTGCCGAATTCAAATAGTTTTCGCTTCAATGGACAAACGACTGTAAACTGCTATCGAATAAAACCCCTCATTTTTAATTCGGACGAGAATTAAGGCAAAAAACCCCACTGATGCCACAGTCAGGGTCAACTGGTCACACTGTCATAATCAGGCCCTACACTAGATTACGTAACACGTATTTCGAAATATTACCGATGAAGGCATTTAACTCATAACACCAATTTAAAGTTAGCTTAATTTCGCTAGGATTAAGTTTGATTTAATTGAATTAAGTTTAACGGAATACGTATTGGGTTTCATTGCCTCTAATTCTACTCGTTGCAGATGCAATTAGATGGTGGGTACCCCTTTGTCATTTTTTGTGGGGAGGGAAAAGTTGTTTGTTTACTTTTTGTTTTGCGAATTATTTCCCTTTACATGACACTTTAACAGTTACCAATGAAAGTGTATAGGCTATCGGAAAGTCAGCCAGGAACTAATTAAACGATACAAAGGCCCATATTTTTTTGGAACGTTTCTGAATATTTTCAAATTATACATTATTTCACAAAACAGATTCTTTTCATAGGAACTGTTTCGTTCATATTTGTCTTTTCATTTTACTATTTTTCATCACTTATCCACGTTAATAATGTTAGTTCTAATCGGGTTGTCCATCTTTGCCTACTTCTGTAAGCACGGAAACCATATCTTGACATTAAACAATGCGGAAAATAAATTGAAGGAATGGAAATTAATATACAGGAATCTATGGTAGAGCTCTCAAGCTTAAAAGAACGATAAAAGTTAAGATGACTGCCTTGTAAGACAAATGACATGGCAGAATATAATTCTCAATAGAGGCGATGAACATAAGGCAGCTGACATGACACCGAAGAGACTAGACTATTTTTCAAATAAAGACGGTCACCCCTGTTTTCTCGTGATTTTTTTTTTAAGTTTTTAAGGTCATTCGGCAAATAGGAGTAAGTAATTTTCGTAAAATGGTAAATCGGGAGCTGTACTAGCTAAAAATGTTATTAATGCAGGAACGTCTGGGAATGATTACTTTGAATGATAGAAGCTTGAATAAATTCCAGCACAAATGGCTTGGAATTATCTCTAAAATAGTTTTATTCAAAAAAACTTGCGTTTTGCAAACGGCTTCGGGGTTAATGGTAGATAAGGAAATGAACTATTTGGAAGTGCCAAAGTACATTTCGTCTAGTTTTGAAGATGTAACAAAGAGCTGTTTGCAAAAGAGTGATCTATGACGGATGCTTATTTCACATAAAAATTGACTATATCCCCAGTTGACACGTAGTGGATTATATTCATTTCATGAGATCATTTCTTTCAGTAAATAGAATAAAATGTCATCATTAGGCGCATCATCTATTCGTAACATTTCTTTACACGAATTTCTGCAGGAGACGGGTTGCACGCTTATGATAATGGAGGATACTTCACTACTCGTGACCAAGACAATGACCAATGCAGCTGCCGCAATTGCGGCGAAGGAATTGGGGGAGCGGGATGGTACACCAGTCGCTGGTGCTATCAGTGCTCAGCCGGTACGTGGAGTTGTTCATATTACGGATCAAATCAATGTTTGTACTGGTGTTCATTTTTCAACCTGAACGGTGATTACAACGGGGTGAATGGACAAAGTATATATTGGTATGGTTATTGCGGCCTTCTATATGCTGATATGAAAATTCGACCATTGTCAGTATAATTAGTGAGGGAGCAAATCGCTATGATCTCAAAGTTTAAACTTAACTTGAAAATTGACCTTCTAGCTATAATACCTTTTTGTTAATTTAAAGTTATTTACACTTACGTTTTACACTTTTGAAATTAAGATTGTTGTTATGTATTAAAAGGACTAATGCAGCGGCCTGATATTTTTAAAAGTTAAATTGATATCCAGTTGTCACGGTCAACCTTCTTGTCTGGAAATTATGCATCATAGCATGTTTGAAAAATGGTTCCTACCTTAAGCAAGTTTATTAGAGAGTTTATTCTGCATTTTTTAAAAATTGCATGTACAATTATAACTGAATTCACGGTAACAATTAACGTCACCTTCAATGGCCCTCCACATGTCACGTAATTTGAGGGACTCACTAAAATGTGAAAATTGCAAAATAAATTACTTTACAGACGATTTCGGTTGTCAAAGTGATCTATGAGTTAAAATATATGGTTGCTCTGATCTCCAAAAGAATGATCAATTGTTTTAAGTTGTGATGTGAAACAAAAGATTACAGAAAACAAAGGAAATATCATTTTGGAGCATGGTTCAGAGGTTTTAATTTTTTTTTTTGTTTTAGATAAGATTGCATTAAACTTTTTAAAAACAGATTCGCCAGATTTCCTGGAACTATGCTTGCATCCCAGGAGAAAGTTCCAGTTGAAACCCGTTGAACAGGTTTGAACACGTACAACAGGTAAATGGAAACAAAATCAACAGGTTTTAAAAGGATTTTAACAGTTACCAACGGGAACCTATTAGCTTTTACGGTATTACCTGTTGACGCCTGTTGACTTTCGTCACTCCAACATGTAATTGGAACATTGCTGGCTCATACCTGTTGGAATTTCACCATGTCTCAACAGGAATTTTCTCCTGGGATTCCATCAATTAATTGACGAGGTGTAGCATCTATACTGTCTGTATCAAAGACGAGGCAGATCCTCATTTCTCACACACAGCAGCTGCTTAATCAGTCTTTTGCTTCCTGTGATGGGAACGTCACCGGCCGCATTCTTACGTTTATATTATGAAAATATAACGGACTATGTAGAAGGGCGAAAATGTGATACTGTGCATTATTATACAGCAAGAGCCAACCAAGAAACCGATGATGGAAATCTTTAATAATAATTATCCGTCCTTAGGACTCATTACAGTCAATTTGTACTTGAATGTGGGGGCGGGGGCAGGGCATGGCTATTCCTGTCAAAAATCAAGTACCAAAGTAAACGCAATAAAGATCTATGCAACAAGCAGAGTTTGGATTAGTTTTCCCATTTTCGTGCCCCATAACTCAGTCTAGCAGCAAATTATCGAACTCTCTTATTGTCACCTTGGTTAATGCCATTGCTACAATGGCGTTGGATGAAAATACCATTCCGTGAACCCCGAAGTCCTAAAGTTCAATTTTGAAGTAAGGTGAAAATTGCGTCCCTCGCTATTTTCCTGGCGAGGGATCCTCAGTTTTCAGTCTGCGTAATGTTCCCATGCACTCGCTGGTTCCTCAGGGATCCTAACGTATACTCTCCTGCTTCGTATCTCATTGACAAAACATCATGGCATTTCTTCATGGATCAATGAGAAGAGGCTACACCCTCTTTCCAACGTGGCCGTGGATTGTCAATTTTGCAAGGTTGTCGAAAAATTGAAATAATATCTTTTCATTTGGAAGAATTTTGAAAAAGTCGACGTTTTAACGGTCTAGTCGAAATTAGAACCTACTACCGTTGTGCGAGATGGTCTGCATATCATTCGAGCCGAACATTGTTTTGTAATCTCCTCCAAGCGGTTCTTTATTAAAGTTGCGTAAAAATATTCTAGTAGTGCGTCATAATTACTTTATTTTGCTCCTTGTAGACGCGACATTAATAACTAACTCATGACTCATGACACGTGTATCAAAATGTATTAGACTTGAACAATAATTTATATGCTTTAACAATTATCGTCGAAAATTCCAACACAAGTGAGTTTACTATCAAGTGCTTTATATTAGTTGTTAACAACATGTTAGCAACTTCAGTAGAATGCCCTGGACGAAAACCAAAATGACCTTTGTAAATGAAAATACAGTATGCTTATTAACAAAACGATAAACATGGTTATAAACTTACGCTTATTTTTTGAAAAACATCATAAAAAAGACTGAAAATGGCCGATAATTTTCATTAATAGACGGATTACTCTTCTTATATACAGGTGTAACTTTGGCTATTTTCAACTCATCCGGACAATGCCTGAAACAGGCGAACAGTTTATAATATGACTTACGGGTTTAGCTATAAAGACTATGGTTTTTTAAGGATAACAGGTTTAGTTTCATCAAAACCTGGGGATTTGTTTGGTGTAAAACAGAAAAGAGCAGTTCTAACAAGTTCAACCTCGGTGGTGGTTGACATATAGAGTTTCAGGATTTGGATTTCTAGGGTTAACATTAGCATTAGAGTTACAGTTTATACGAGATGCCAAGGAAGGATCAATATTGGTAAAAATGATTATTGAATCCATAGGCAATGACGTTATGATCACTTGTTAACCATTTTTACATTTGAAAGACGATGAATACGGTGACTAAAAAGTTTCTTTTTGTAACTAAGGCTTTATGTTGGTTCGTATGTCATGTGCTTCTTAGTCTTTTTCAAGACTGAAAAGGGTTTTATGACTTATTTTTTGTCAACCACTCAGTTTTGGGCTTTGTTAAGGGTTACTTTGTAGGCTACTTAGCAATACGACACCCACGACGTATTTTTTGATCTATCAGAAAGATCCGTGGTCGGTTACTTTTTACCCTGTTCTACCAATGGCGGCTGGCACTGAACATTACAACTACATACCTCGTGATATCACGACTCCTCCAACAATTGAGACGGACTGAAAAAAATTACAGTCAGAAAAAGTGTAATATTGTGGTGCACAGATAAATTTAGGCTCCGATACGGTGAATTTTAGCCTTTCAAATTTATAAGTGAAAACACTCCTCTGTAATGTGCCATCTTTTCATGTTTTTTATATACCTGTGAAAAAGAGTGTGTATGCATTTGCTATTTTTTTTTTTTGGGGGGGGGGGGTTATAGAGGAATCAGATCCAGGACACGATCTAGGGTTCCGGCTTTTGCAGTTTTTTTGGATCCCCTATCCCCAAACTGATCGACGACCTTGACCATGGAGCCTGAACATTGAAAAAATCAGCCAATTTCGAATTTTATGTGAAATCAAACTGAAATAGCCTCTCAACTGTAGATTCTTCGATAAATGAATGTTTTTCATTAACACAGCTATACTGATGATTGGCTGAAAGTAATACAAATGTCTGGCTTGAATGGCACCACCATGTGATGAGTTATGACTACCAAACCAATTTCATAATGATAATAAGTTCAAACAAGGGCATATCACAAAGTTGATAGTTGTAAATTATTAAACTGAAAATTTATTATCATATTTATTGCTTTTTGGTCTAACCGTTTTTAGGTTTAATATATATCCTTCATGATATTGCGCGAAAGACGATCGTTTGGTTTACGATACGAGGACATAAAATACGGTGGTTTTGATTGAAAAAATATGGCGATTGAAAAAATATTAATACGCCTTCAAGCATATAGAGTCAAGCGTAAACAAACTTCTATGCAAAAAACAATGGATACCAAACATCTGTTGTAAGGCACATCGTATGGTCAAGTGAGCATATTGGTGATCAGGCAGGCGGGATCCTTTAAAATTAGTTTACACTTGATTAATTGGCAAAAGCAGCATACAAGACCTTCGGCCTGTATACCTCATAAGTATGTTTTATTTTCCTCTGCTCTTTAAAGATCGTTTTAAATTTGCTCAGCTTAAATCCTTTGCTATATCCACAAACTTCTCCGTATGGACGTTTGCTCTATATAGACTTTCTGATCTACACCCCTGTAACTGTTACCTACATCTCTTGAAGGTGGTATAATTCACACAACTGAACAACAGAAATTGAATAATATTTCTGTTACACTATTGTTTCACAAGTGAAATAGATGTGTTGGAGTGATTCCACGTGTGCTGGGTATCGACAAGTACAACGTTTTCTATAGCTTACACCGAAGACTTTAAAATGATACCTACTGCCATTGTGCTTAGTGCTCATCACTAGCAATGGAGTAGGGAATACAAGCCAGTGAGTCACAGCTGGAAAAAAATGAGTCACAGCTGGCCCGACGTTAAAATTTTTTTTTTAAGAAATTAAGCGTTAAACCTCATTTAACTCACTAATTAAGTATCTGTAACTAATCTTGGTTTGTTGGTAGGATCTTGATGAATTAAGGGAACCAGTATCGCGAGTTATGTGATTATAGTACGGCATAACCCCAATGTAATACAAGGGGATAGAATGGAAGGTAACTGGAGGGTATGGAGCGTCTATACATCATGATGTCTAATTTATCTATCTCGTTTACGCTGGATTAAAGAACTCTCACCACCAAGTCGGTACTGCAATCCGAATTTTACTTTACGCAAAGTGAAACGAAGACACCACGATAGGCCTTTTCCGGCTTGACGCAAGGACTTCCAATGATATGTAAGAGATTTCAAATAATCATAGTACTTCGTTTGCCTCTTGTCATAGCAACACTTTACAGAGAAATTGCGGCTTAAGCGGCGCAGTTTTAGGGATACTTAGTACTCTGCTCTCTAAAAACAGTTGGATGAAAAGCGTTGGGCAAAATAAAAAATGTCAAACATGGGCAAAGTATTGCCCAGCAAGTGGGTAAACGACTGTACCCATATTGTTGGGCAAATCATGGTTGGGTAAAATCCATGTGTTGGTAAAAGGTGCTGGGCAAATTTTAAAGTGCCCAACAGTTGGGCAAATCTAATGGACCAAACAGGTGATTTGTAAAAGATCAATGAAGTTTTACAGATAACTATTGTAATGAAAGTGGTAAATTATAAGATATCATGGTTGAATAAAATTGGATTTAGTAAATAAAAAGGCAGCGGTAGAATAGCAGTAAATATCAGGACGAAATTACTTAAAGAGAAATGGTGGTTAAAGAAAACAAAGTTACTATACGTAATCAAGGAAGAAGAAAACAAAGTTCACGATTTGGGTATGTTATTATAATTACACATTTTACTGTTTATTAACAAAGTGCATATTGTCGCCGGTGCCCCAACCATTCTTGGAGGACAAACGGTGTAAGTTTCTCCTTCTCCTCCTTGTTGCCAAAACGATATAATTATATATTATCAACTTATGTTGAAATCCAAACAAGCACCCAACAGTGCAGCTGTTGGTCAGCCTTTTTGGTACAAATTTTAACTATTTGTTGGGCGAAATTAGTTGTGTGAAATGGTTCGGTAATTTTTTTTGTCCAACTTATGAGTAAAACACTTAACCAACTGAGTTGCCTTTTTTTACTCAATTCCGGTCACTAGGTGGCATACGGACCCAACGGATGGGTAAACATATGCCCAAGTTGAGCAATATTTTGCCCAGCAGTTTTTATAGTGTGTCTGCTCTTGATTTGTTTACTTTAATCTTCTAGTTTACTTTACTGAAAATTTCGCCCTTTTTGCTTCTGATTTTGTGCATCACTTCGTGTCAGGTTGTTGACAATAACCGTCATCAAATAAGTGTATGAAATATATTTGCATAAAATATCCATTCTTTAAATTAGATACATCGCCTACTCTTATCGTCTATTTGCAAATCATTCGTACCTCTTTGCCAGTTTGCACTCGATGAGAAAAAATAAAAATGTTCCTATAGTTTGCTAACTAGCAAAGATCTTTTCAGAATTAAAACAAGTTTATATGGTTTCCAAGGAAACGAAATTGAACAAAGCTTAAAATTATGAACCATTTTGAACATGGTAAAATCATTTCAGTAAATCACTGCCCTTCTTTATGAATTTTCTTTTCATTCAATGGGTAATTATAATGTTAAATTATCAGTTTCCTAATTATCTGTCTTAGCAGACGGCAGATGCATTTTATTAACATCCGAAGGCCATAAAATGCGCATACAAATATGGCACTCGATATTACTTATAACCTGTTCGAGTTTGTTTACTCCTATAGAGCTAATACGAACAGAACAGCGGCAATGCGGTTGCTGTTATGTTATAAATTTGTCAAATATTATGCCTGCGCTTCAGTTTTCAGTCTTCAGATGAACAGTTAATCATTTCTAGAGTGATTTTATTCGTCTCCGAAATGACCGATGAGAAAGGATCGATGAGAAGGGTTAAGAAAATTAAACATGGAAATTGCTGGTGAAAGTTTAGGCCTACAACAAAACAGGCGCGTCCCTGTTTTTCATACTTGACTTGTAAATACAGTATCTCAAATTGCGTGATCTCATACTAGGTGTATGGATATTATTTGTTGATTGAATAATATCTTATCTCATCGCTCATTGAGGAGAGTGTGAATATTGTAATCGCTTTGCCAGTTTAGGTGTAAAACGCAAGACCAGCTGAATATGACATGCTTGTCATGGTAATGGTTTGTGTTCCGTAATTACTTATATAAAGTTCTACCCCAAGATGGGTTACCCCAAGGTTACCAGGACTACGAAATTTCTAGGGGAAATTTCAAAGCGTGCCATTATTTGATTGTGTTTGTCCCCGTTTGTTTCTCTCATCTGCTCATATCCCCTAAACGGATGGGTCGATTTTTCTTCAAACTGTAAAGAGGTGCCCCAGGAAAAACACTCTTCACCGGACATGAAGGTCAAAGTTCAGAGGTCAGAGGTCAAACTTGATAAAAATAGTCATTTCACTGTATTTTTGTTATGGATCATCACTGATTTGGAACTTCACACATATCATAAGCATGTATAGGACTACGAAAATAGATTTCAATAGACATCGTGGGTCACGTGCTGGAAGGAATATATTTTGAAGCCAAAATTTTGCCACGAACTCCTCATATTTGGCTTAACCGATTCTCTTAAAACGTGGTGAGGGGTACCCGTACTAAAATGTTGTTCCCAGCAGAAACTTGGAAATAAATGTCAAAGACCAGAGATCGAAGATCAAATTTTGTTGTCTTTTTACGAGGAATTCTCACAGGACCTGTGTACTTTGGAACTTTTTTTTGTTAAAAGTATCATCTCTTTGATGGTGGGGTCTCAAAGTTCACAGCTATTTCAGGCCACCCATCACAATTAAGTTGAAAAAATTTCAATCCTGTCATTACAAAGTTTGAGCTAAAAGGAGTGGAAATTTTAATAAAGTAAACTACCAAAAACTCGCAGCAACAAAATAGAAATTGTCGCTTTTTGATATCAATTCTAAATACAGTCTATATCGCCTTCAATCTACCTCAATTCTTCAAACTCTTCATGTTGACATGGGGGGGGGGGGGATTTGTGGAGTTTTGGTAACTTCTGGAAAGGTTATAACGACAAAATTTGGTTTGATCAGAGTTAAATAAACAACATTTTGGACGTTTAACTAAAGAGGCGTCCGAATACTATGTTGATGAAGTTGTGAAAGCATCAATATGTTACTCCGTCATTTTACATGGTGAGAGAGTCTGTAAAACTACGGAGCAAAAAGTAAAACAAAAACAAAAAAAAAAATAGATTACAGTAATCTTAATGCATCTCTTGATGTTTTGTTCTGTGAATGTACAATCATATTTTAAAGTGTAGAAGGAGACAAAATATCCCATCGTCGGGCAGTCTTAACGCCCACTGCTGAATGACGAATCTGAAACGGGTGCAATATTCACCGAATTTTTGCCTGGCCAGCCAATATCTAGATAAACCAAAATTTTCTTACCGTGATGTGCTGTATCCTGCCTAAGTTGTCTCTTTATTTTGTTTTAAGTGTTTTAACTCTTAGGTACTACTGCAAACTTTTTGAAGACCGGGAGCCTTTTCACGAGAGATGCGATTTAACTAACGTTAACTCTATGATCCATTATTTTCTACAAGTCGTCAAATTTTCTTTTGAACCAGTTACCGACTGCATCTACTTTTATCTAATCAGAAAGTGCTGGCCAGATAAAAATCTCATTTGGTGAAAACACACTGACAGGTTTATACATTTTGAAAATTAACCAGTACGCGGTGCTGCTTATTAATGACCAAGTAGTATTGAGACTTGACCTCAGCTAATAACAAGTACCATGAGAGATGTCCTATCCAATAAATGGGGCAAAGAAAGTGTTTTTACTAACATGGAATCTTGTATATAGTTTTTCTATTAACTTGTATTGTTTGAAAGGCTTTTTCAGTTACAGAATGTTATCGTCGAGCGTTTTGAGAAATCCAAAATGGCGTCCAAAATAACCGCAAATCTCACCTATTACTGAAAATTTCATTCCCCCGTGTATGATAATTGTGGTATCTATTGCCACGCTTAGGGGTCACTGAATCCATTAAGGTCAATTACAGACGTTGTTGGAAATCGCGTACGTGACACTACATTCAAAACGGCGGTCATTTTAGACGAATCTAGGCCTACCGTTGCCAAAGAGTTTTCACTGTAACTATATTTAGTGTAAAAGAGTACTGCGGGTGGCTAAGGAAAGGTTTGCTGGTCAAACAACATTTTCGATAATTGAAGTCGTGTTGGGAGTCATGCGATGTTTAATCCAAGATGGCTATCATCTTGTCTGCAAGTAAATTTAGTAGGGTCTCTCAAAAAACTACATTCTTCAGGCCATAATACTACTGCGAATGTCCATTGGTATGTTTTTGGCATCAATTAATACAGTCCAGCTAATTTTGGACGCCCAGGGGAATGGAATCACGTGGCTATAAATCCAAGATGGCGACCATTTCTGACACAATTGCATAAATTATTCTTCTGGCTTAACTGCAAAATATACTGAAGCTGTAATCATACTGCAAAAACCTAATGTAATTATGGTTTTCGTGTCGAGAAATAAATTCAAGCTAACTGGTTGCGGAATCACGAGATGTTTAATCCAAGATGGCCATCTCAAATGACCACCGTATATAATCGTAACCAGGTGGGGCCCATTACACCTTCGTCCTCTAAACGAATACACCCATCACCTCTTCTCTACTTACCACATGACGATAGTATGATAAAGTATTTCCAGGTTAAGCTGTCCCTAGTTGACCATTGATTGTCCAGAATCTATCAGTGAGCTCTCTGTTCAGCTATTTAAGATCATTAACGTATGGGATTTTTTGTTGTTTTGTAGAGTCATAGATTGTAGGCCTTTCCTTTAAATTTCTTTCCGGAATACATTTAACAAAGGCATTGCTTAAAACCCTTTAAAGTACCTTTTTGTCCAGTATTTTTTACTAAAACCTTCAACTGAATTTAAGCAGGATGATAAAGACGCACCCACTTTCAACTGCTTGTGTTCTTTGTTTTGCCAGAAATTTACACAAAGTAGCTGTCCTGCTGTTCTCACCTTTAGTTCATTGGCAATCCGTTGGTCAGTGGTCGCTAACTTTAGTGAACGTGGACTTTGCCCTTAAATGGCAGGAGCAGTCATCCAAATTGAAGAAGTGTACTAGACTGTCCAGTTTCATGAGTGGTTGTTGGGAGTCATGTGACAATGTTTTTTCTCTTCAAATGCGAAATTTACTAGAATAACTACTTGGTTTACCTTGAATATGCAATATATGACAGATACGTTGAAGAGAAATAAGATGAAAATTGTGTTATTTAACTTTTTCTTCAAAATTAGTTTGGGGGACTGCTCTTTACCTTTAAGGAAACCTTTCACTTACCATATCATAAGAATGATTTGGTGATTATGACCATTCGGTTCGGTCGGATGAAGAAACAGAAAACTTGTGTGAGTTATTACGAGATAACGTTTTGTCATCGAAATGCATCCTTCCAAAACAATTTAAGGTGTCTCTGTCGCTTCAACAAGTTAGTTCAGAGTTACGGTTTTTTTCTTAGTTATGGTCAAATGTTATATATGGGTTCGCCCCTTTTCAACCAAACACTGCTGTAGCAACGTATAGTAGAGGATGCACAACAAACCGATCGAGGGCTTACTACACGAGCCAATCAATGATTCCAAACTGTCTTTAGTCGCAATGCTGAATTACTATTGATGAACTTGAGAAGGTATTGAATATTCATCCCAAAGTTCACATCTGATATTACTTTGTTTATTACCATGTGATGTTCTTCAACTAAAAACTGTTATAAATAGGTATGCAATTCTTTTCTACGCTGAGAGAAAATACGGGGGTTAGGAGTTAGCAAATGTACCAAATGACTTTTTTTGGAATAAATTGAAAACAAAACAACGGCTTAATCAAGAATAGGTGTTCTGTTAGCTATAGGTTGTCTAGGAAGTGTCGATTGTAACACTTTGAGGGTTGAATTACCTATTAGAACCGCAGGAGGAATCATGAATATTCGCAGTTTTACCCTTATCAACCTTACACTTTTTGAAATCTTCCTAGGCATCGAAGGCATGGGTGAGTTAATATGTTTGTGCAAACTTGTTAGAAACTTAACGCCATTCAGTTTCATTCATCTGTATGGTCAAGTAAAAAAATCTTAAACAAAAATCGATTCCATGAATATTCACTTATTATAACATTCTCAGTGGTACAATTCTGTGTATTTAAGTATTAGTGCAGGTATTATCGGCAATTGATAATCATTCAATTACAGGAGCTAACATTAGCTTTAATTTATTGAACCAAAGCAAATGATAATAATGTTGGTTTAGCACAATATGACTGAACTAGTTTCCAGCAAGAGGCCCAGGGAGCTTAGCCTATTTTTATTACATAATTTGACGGAGTATCCTAGCTATGTGGTAGACAAGATACGAATACGAATAGTAAGTAGATGAGACCATTGCGAAATATTTCAAAAGTTACAGAAAACGGAAGATTTCAACGGATGTTTCAGTCCCTATTCATTGCATGAACCGGGAACTTTGCGCTATGAAATGGCTCAAATGTGTTACAATTCTATAAGAGTACAAAATGTTGTGTAATGAAATGTGACAAGAGGCCATTTTGGTTGAGGAACCAAGAGAAAATCTTATTTTGGGTACTTCGTAAAAGTAACATAACATTTTAAAAAAGTGTTGCAACAGGGTTATTCTCCATTTCTTTAGCACCCTGTTTAACCAGGGTGGTGTTAAGAAGGATATTATCGTTCAATTAATTGTTTAGAATAATTTTTATGTCCGACAGTATTCTCAGTTGGGGAATTTTATCAGTGGTGGAGCTAACGATTTCGATCAGAGGGTGCGAAAATGGCTTTCATCAGGGGCGCCGCTTTATGAAAGACAGATACCGAGTAAGCCTTCAACCTATAGGCCTACATATAACCCAACTTCCTAGATGGTCCAAAATGTCTCGCACTACAGAGCTTGCAAAGTTGCATACAAAGAATCAAATAATTTAAAATTTAGTTACTCACAGCTGCAGTTCAGGGTACCCACCTCAGTTTTAGGTGTTGCATAATGTGTTGCATGTGGGTTATTGCAGTCTCTGCATAGAATCACAAACTTAACTCTGTGCATGTAACACTTTAATTCTTAGGTGCCCATGTTAAGAATCTTTGCATTTCTCAGTGGCCGGTTCATTTGGGTTACAGCATTCCACAGATGTATCATACTATCACATTGTCGACGGTTCTTCCCATGTATTTCGATGAACAATCTTAGGGGCTGGTATGTGCAAATGGGCCTTCCCACGCCAAAGTCTGTTTAGATATTACTTTACTCAATACACTATATGTCTCACCTTCAATTTCAGAGAAATGAGTGGTACGCGGCTCACCATCTGACGTTACCTAGTCGGTGAAATGCAATTGTTTTCGGGAATAACACCTGTCGTGTAAATATTTGCATGATTTAAACAATGGCTCCTCATTCTACTCTTTTGGAGGAATTTGAGTCGTTCTCAAAATGACATTTTAGCGGGTTTTTTTATAAACCAACTAGACCGGTGTCTGTTTTTGGCTCTATACGGTAGAACGTCATCGGTAGTAGTCTTTTCACAATGTCGGGAATTGTCATGAGAGTAAGTAATGCAGCTGAGAGCGCAATCTAAAAAAAATATCGTTGTACCTTTCCCCTGTTTCTATCGATTCCGGGTCTGGGGACCATTTATTTAGATAGCAAATCTTTCAGATTTGGTGCAATTTCATTAGCATCAGTCGGATGATTGGGAGAGAGACGGAGTACTGTAGTTACTGGTCACCATGCATTTAAAACTCAGCGCTTTTAGGTGCCATATTTGGACGAAGGTTGTTTTGAAAAGGCGTGGTGGTGGTGTTTTAATTTTCTCAAAAATAAAGTAGTATTGCATATGCACTATGTTTAGAGGAAGTTCAGTTAGTGGCTGAGGCGATCTCTTCAGACAAGTATAGTTTCCAGTGAGATGTTTCTCTGAAAAGGAATTCTAATTTCCGTGCTGCATCTAGTTTACCGTATTTACACAAATCCCTGAAGCCTTTGAATGTGGCATGTGGCTATGCAGAGTAACGATCGAGGTATATTGAAAAGTTTCAGTGAGCGCACGGTAATATTGACTTTAGTGTCACGGAGGCCGCTTGATTGGAACCTTCGCCTTTTAGTAGATTTTATAATCTAGGCAGGTTACCTCAGTTTCAGAGATTCCCGTTGTAAGTTACAAAGAAAAAAATGAATTTTATCCATTATTAACCCCTCAACTCGAAAATTCAGGTGCCGCTCCTGAGAAAAATCCTTGATTTTGTTTTGAGTCTTAGATTCGAAAGAGATAGCAGAGTCTCATTTTGCGTATCATTCTTCCATTGACAAATGAGAAAATTGCTTCGTTAGGCTTCTACGGCGTTTTATGAACTTTAAAAGCTGAAAAAGGAGCCGGTATTCCATTTGAGTTATTCGGGGGGGGGGGGGGGGACCTAACCCTGACTGTATGGCAGCTCCGCCACTGAATTTTATATCTCAACGTCCAGAAAAACTAGGATCAGTGATGTTTTATCATACGTCTGCTTTTGTGTATACTCCTTATCCTAGTTTTTCTACGCTGTAGAAATAATTTCCTTTCCAGTCTAAAAAGATACAACAGTGTGTGTGCAGGGCCCCTTTCGAAGTATTTTTCTTAATGGTTGAATATTTTAAATACGAGAAAAAATGTGCAGAAGTGACAGAACTAAGTTTCTTGCAGATAGCATAATCGAAAGATATTAAACTCGTTTGCCAGCCATTTTAATTGAACTTCCTGCTTAAAAATGATATACAACGAATAAATTCTTCGGACAATACGTACCTAGGGTAGATTTGATTCTTTTCAAGTGCGACTATTTGATTGCCTGAAGTCTTTTTTTTAATTGTTAAGTCTATTTTACTAGGCCCTTCAATTGCAGAATCACTAACTTTTTCCTCTGGTAATCCCTAATTAAGGGCTGTTTTCATGCATGCTTTACATAGAGGTTGGTTTCAGCCAAAGCTGAACACCCATTTGGTTAGACAAATATGCATACTGTTTCTATATTCCCCAAACACCTATGCTTTTAAAATGTTTTTTGTACAACTAGCAAAACATTTGTAACGTGCCTGTTTGGTCATTACCTCTCATAAATCCTTCATTTAATACTGAATTTTTACAAATCCAAGCACTCTCTTGCTTACCCGTACGTATCTGTTTCCCTCAATTGATATTTCCCAGTTAAACGTTTTGTAAAAGACTTTTGCTTCATAAACAGTTTGAACAGGTTTGTACACTTTCGCCGATAAATTTCCGTGTGGGGATCATAGGGGAGCAGTTTGTAGCCCAGGTAGGCTATGCTTATTTTGATTTAATGCGAATAAACGGTATACCATAATTAAGCTGGGGAAATGTACGGTTTCCCTCACTAACTTATCTTTAGTTTAAAGCTTAAAAGTTTAAAGCCGCTGTCATACAGTACCTCACCGAATTCGCATTGGATTAGGATACGATTTTTGTGAGTTTTTAAAACAATCTTCTTCTTTTCTGGTCGAAAAGACCACCAATTCGCCCACCTGTGCAAATATGTGGTTTTGCATCTTAGCAGTATGAAACCTGAACTTATTCTATTTTTTTTTTCTAAAATTGTTTCTTTTTTTTTCAATAAAGATCCTTCTAATATGTTAACAGACAAGAAGATGCAACATTCATCACACGATGACCTTAACAAATACTCAGCAAACTTCGTCAAATAACTATTGCTAATTGGATGATACAGTAGACTATCTTCAAATATATTCAAGATTCCTAGATTTACGGATGAATAAAACAATCTAGAGTTTCAAATGATGACGTCAACGGTTGCAAAAGGTTAGGAGTCTCAAGGAAAGCTGCAAGCTTGTATTGATCTCTAAGATTTCAGCAGGCTACTCAATGTGCTCTGTGAGAACCGTTGAAAACTAGTGTTATAGCGCTAGATCGTGGACTAACCTGCAACAAGGGGCAGTGAGTGTGAGAGGTAACCTGAATGGTCCCATAGCAGCAAAATGAGATGGAATTACCGTTAGAGCAGGAACAGGAATAATTGAGACTGGGTAGATGGAAGGAAAACTTGAGATAATTAGGGCAAGTCTGTCTCTGATGAAAATTATACCTTCACACTGGCTGACAACATTAGAGAATACTGCCCCTTGAAACTGAACGTCATGACTTCACCGATTCTTAAACAATAGAACCATTAATTCTCCCGCATTGTTGTTTTTGTCAGTTGTTTAACAAGGTATAATTTCAAGGACATTATAAAGTTTTTCAGGTAACAAGGAGCTGAATCTGTAATGAATTTTCAGCCTTTTCCGTTCAGAAATGGAGAAAAGTTTACAAAAGCTCACAAAACTCGGATTCGACTTTGATCTGAATTCATATAGCATTGTGACCGCCGCTTAAGGTTATTGTTCATTCGTGGTGACGTAGCTTTTTATATCAACACAGGGCAATGGAGGCCTGACTAAAAGTAATATGTAGAAAAGGTGGGTTCTTAAGTAGGCTGATTGGTTGTTTATTGGAATTAAGTCTTATCCGTATGGGAAATCGCGCATACTAGCGACCCCTGGCTCTGAAAAAATAAAAACTTCGGAACTTTTCCGTTTGTAGCACCAGTCAACTGCAGGGTGGTTTTAAAAACTCATTAAGTTTCGATTTCTCTCCCGTACCAGCTTCATATTTGTAATTATTCGTTTAAAAAAGGGAAAATTTCCGACGCTCTTCACACAAAGCAAGTTGTAATTCATGATGCAGTAGTTTGTTGTGCTCCCTCGTAAATAAGTATCGTCAACTTTTCCGAGCTCTTCAATTTGGAAATTTGCCATATGTGACACCAAGTCATCCTATGACACCGGCAAGCACAATATGAAATTCATCAATTTGCCTTCATAAAATTCCAAATTCTCTCTAATATTAACTCTTGATTTTAAAATATTTTGTTTACAGGCAACAACAAAATTTTCGGGAACTTTTAAAATGTCACCGGGCAGCCTCAATTCGAAAGCCTTAGATAACAATATGCAGCATCAATTATTTTTAGTCACAGTACAATCTCAGATTTGCCAATATGAAGTGCAGATTCTTCAGCAATTCCGCAACTTTCGAATTTCTTTACAGGAAACCCAAAATTCAAAAAATTCAGTACAACAAGTTCCAAACAACATATGTTTAGGAAGGGCAAACTTTCGGCTGGCCTATTGAGTAGCACATTACGTCTCTAATACAAATGTTTTCGACTGTGGTGTAGCGTGGTGCCCCCCTCCCCCTAGAAAAGTCTTGCTACGCTACTTTCTCAGCCTAAAACCAACCTTCTTGTTTAAGTCAGTGTGGCACTCGATTGTTTTTAATGCTTCATTGGTTCTACGGCGCGCAGAGCGCAACGGTTTTGGTATTAGTTACTTTCAATATTAGTAACTTGGATGAAATTTACGGTACAGTTTCGAAGCAAGTGGTTTCAGTGGGAAAGTCCACGACCTCCTTTTCCAACTTTGTTAGGAAATAAGGGCAGGACCTGTTTCCGACATATTTAATGTTTAAGGTACAAAATCATATGGCAAATCAAATTCAAAACTAATTTTAATGGAGTCTTTAATTTAAACTTCAAGTAAAATTTTTCGGTTATTGCACAGTGCGTATTTCTAAAATATATTATTTCAACTGAATGTATAGGTCGAATAGAATGAAGGCGAAACAGGGTAACATGTCCCTTAGTGGTACATTTGGTTTTTCCCTGTGCATTCTGCAACAAGTTTATTTAGAAATTTTCCAAAGGGCTGAAGACAGCCAGTGGCACCGAGAGGGGGGGGGGGGGTAACAATGGGAATTGTACGACCCCCCACATGCCTCCTCCAACTAGGGTCAGTTATGAGTTGGGTTGATCGTAAAAAAATCAATCATATACCTTTCCAGAGGGCTTCATTTTTCCATACACAGATATGCTAAAACTTAGGAGCTTTCACCAGCTTCGACCCCTGGACCCCTACCCCCTAAGAACATGCACTTTGAGACCGGTTTCATTGTGTGCCCGAAATATTTGTACGTTCAACATTATCCTTTGTCCCTGGTTTGCCACATCCCCTAATTTTGAAATCCTGGTACCGACACTGATGATAGTACTAATTTGAAATTTAACCCTAATAAATATTACAATCGATAAAATACAATGACAACAGTCAATCAAAAAAAAATCCTTTCAAAAAAGTGCTCATCGACAGAAATTCGTGCAACCCTTTGGGATCATTTCAGCCTAAAAAGCCTCCCTTTACCTTATGACCCAAAAGGTTTCGTCCACTAGCGTAAAGTACGGGGCAGGGAGTGGTCCAACCACCTCCTCTAGAACGTGAGGGATGTTTTGCCGGTACATTGTCTGATTCTGTCGGTACATCCGTCAAGGGTGGACTCTTGGAAAGTACTCAGAAAGGTTTAACTTAACGCCGGGAAAATACTCCGATAGGTACAATGCATTTTAAATGGTCGCCAAGGGAAATTAAAAATAAAAAACGGAAAAATTAGGGCGCTTCGCGCAAATTTTTCCTCTTTTCGCCTTAGGAAGTTCAACATCTGTTCAGATGTGTTCAGCTTGATATAACTCATCATAGGCCTATGATATATGATATAATTTACGTAACCGTACATCATAGACTCCCTTTAGACCAGGGTTGTCCAACCTTTCGCAGCGGTGGGCCATAAGTAATGGTTATGATGGACGAGGGGCCGCATTCTATACTCGTTTTTTTTTTCAATTTTTCCCGACGCCCAAGGCAGCAAAATGCAATCATTGCGCGTAGAGAACACTCATTCATTTTCGTTTTTGATTGTACAAATAAGTAAATTTTAGCAGAAATTGATGGTGTCGGGCAGAATATTCGGAAAAAGATTTTACCCCTCCTGAATCATTCTCAATCCGCTCCCGTGGACAACACTCCAGTGTAGCTACATGTAGCAGACGTTTAAAATGAATGATTTCATTCAAAAGTAAGCATGCCATAGCGGACGGCGAAGCCTAAAAGTAGTCATCAATTAATCTGCTTATTGAATAATTTTGCAATATAGATTATTTCTGACGGGCCGGACGGAACCTTTTCGCGGGCCGGACCGGGGCCCGCGGGCCGTAGGTTGAACAACCCTGCTTTAGGCCAAAGAAAGACGAACGTATGCACGCGTAGCGTGAGTGTATGAGGCTGCTATAACCCCAAACAAGAAGTCCGAATAAAATGAAAAAAAAAATCATTAAAAAGAATAAAGCTTATTTCGAATCCAATTCAAGTCACATCTTTCGTTTGGTGTGTGTTTGTCAGACAGCGAACCGGCGTTTGCGTGTGATTCCGCAGGGAGTAAAGTAACAGGAAAACAGCCTATTTCCAATGTGACGCTACGAGGTTTTTGTCACTAGAAGCCATCTTGCGGTCAGTTTTGTGTACTTTTGTCCCAAGTGTGGATGTGGGTTCGATTTGGCCTGACATTTTTTCTCCTTTTATTATGTCGTGAAAGATTTCCAAAGTTATGCGAAATCATATTTCGTTCAAACGTTTAGTCTGAGTCTCTATTTTGAGTCCATGGTAGTCAGGCGCTTAGCCAGGATTGTATCATGGGGGACGGTTGTCATGGTGGGGGGTTGGGGGCACGAAATGAGGGAAAAATCTAAGGATAGAGAGAAAAACCCGCTATTTTAGGTGTTTTTTACATTGCAAGTTTGGGTCATGGCCCCTCCCCCGGGGCTACGCCACTGATGGTAGTACAAGGGCCTTATCCGCTTTTCCACCTTTTGGCTTTGACATAAAAACCAAAATGTCCAACGTACATTCTCATTATACAGTATGCACAAAGAGCATTCTGAAATATAAGCCTATGGCCTTGTAAGCATTGTCATTTTGTCATTGTTATGGGGGGGGGGGGGGGAGTCAGAACACCCCTCATGCATGACCCAACCTTGCAATGCAAAAAACACCTAAAATAGCGGTTTTTTCTTTCTATCCTTAGACTTTTCCCTTATCTCGCGCCTGGTAAACTCAGGATATGAGCAGTGCAATAGTGTTTGGGTCTGCTCAAGGAATCGGCAGACAGTGTTGTAGGTGTTAGGAATATCTAGTTAGTGGGGACTATGTCTGCAGCACTTTCGTGATTACTCTTTAAAATTCGAAGCAAAGTTTATAAGGGTCAAGAGCTCGAAAACTTGAAGGAGATTAGTTCACTGTCCTTTTTCATGATTGACTCATGAGAGTCATGTCTATACTTTGAACAGAAATGAGAGGAACTTGTGACATTTAGCTGATGCTTCAAAACTAGTTTAGGGTCACCGTGACTGTTTTTTCCCTTTAAGTTCAACATCTTCAAGCATGAGGAAGGATACTAACATAATCTTCACATGTTTCTCAGATTTCTCTTGTCCACCAAATATGATCTTGGGAATTGTTCCTGTCAGCCATCTTGTGACGATCCTAGTGGTGTTAACAATTGCGATGACGACTGTAATGGGAAAGCTGAAGCATGCGTTTGTTCGAATGGACTCCTGATGAAAGATGGCAAATGTGTACTCCCCAGTAAATGCGGGTGCTACATTTCTCAAACTAATTCAGTGTTAACGGTTAGTCTAGATCTTTAATTGACGTAAATTTTGTTTATTGGCATATGTAAAAGTTCTTGATTCGTTAGTAACAGTGTTTGTTGAGGTTATTTAAGTTATTGATATTTTTCATAAAAGTACTGGTGCTCAATGACAACTAATAGAAAAAACTTTTTTAATTGATTTGAGTCGTTCAAGTGTTTTCCCGCTTTTGTCCGGCTTTCATATAGGCAGGGGAAAGCTATGTTAACGTCGACTGCACCGAAAAGTGCATTTGTGAAAATGGTGCACTGAACTGTGATTCAAACTACGAATGTGACCCGAATGCAGCTTGTAGGGTACAAGATGACGTACGAGGATGTCACTGTCAGGACGGCTATGAAGGTGATGGTGAGACTTGCACTGCATTGTTCACTGATTGTTATGATATATATCAAACTGGTGAGAGACAAAACGGTGTATATACCATAATGCCATCAGGATGGACGGGATCACCATTTAACGTGTATTGTGATATGACAACTGCTGGCGGAGGATGGACTGTAAGTAATGTGACCAAAATCATTTTTAAACTGTGATAACAAATACACTGACGAAAGTTTGCATTCCAAATTAAAAAAAAAAGAAATTAGCAAAAGGGAACAATGATTTCAATTCTTGGGAACGTTATCTAACTTACCCCAAAACATTGATAAAAGTTATCAATAACGCAATATAATATTCTAAATTATTGCTTTTGGTGATATCCTAAAAATGTTAGAATCTGTTACATTTTGTACTTTCGAAATAGAATATCTCTAGTACTGCCAACAACTCATGTTAAAAGTAAAAGAGCAATCTAAAGATATCTAACCTAACTCAGAGGTATGTTTTGAACCCAACAACTGCAGGTTTTTTTAAACTGTCAAGTTGTTTCCATTTCGTCGATCGTAAACTGATACTTTTGAACTTTTTAAAAAGAATTAAAGCCAAATAATTTGAAATGCAATTCAAAATCAGATTTAACTTTTGAAGAAGCCATTGAGACGTTATCGAAATAATCATAATTTTTTTAATCATTTCAACGGCAGCTATTCCCGCGACGAACTGATGGTGTTTCAAATTTTTACCGCAACTGGACAGAGTACCAACACGGCTTTGGATCTGTACAACAAGGTAACGATTTCTGGCTTGGAAATGAACAACTCCACTATTTGACTTACCAGCCTTCAAAGAGTTACAAGCTACGTATTGATATGATTGACTCAGGTGGTACAGCGCGTTACGGGGAGTACACAACCTTTCAAATTGCTGGCAACAGTAATAAATATCGCCTGACAATAAGCGGTCACAGTGGAGACACATGTAAGTGTTTATTCCCTTTCAACCACAAAGCATTTCCTAAGTACATGTTGTTTATATTCGAAAAATGTCAAGACACTTACACTATGTGGAATATGTATAGCACTCCAACTGACAAAGGCGTTACATATTATTGTCGACGCCAGAGCGAAGAAAAATTTCAGAAAACATTTTGAGCTTCAGCAGAAGTCCTTATACCCATAACGATTTAACAAAGTCTGGCTTGTATTTACCCTCTCAGTTGCAAGACTTACCAACGGGATTACTGATCACGAACTTACATAACGACATAACTTCATTCTCCACTTAAAGGTCTATTCCTCCCACCCAGAGTTACAATTTTTGTATTCCACAAAATTTCTCAATTGCTTATCATTTTGATTGACAGCAAATTAAAAATATGCCGAGACGGTTTTACAGTGGAATTTTTAAAATGTTTTTGGGACAAGATTGGTTGCTTTTTAGTTAGGTCTCTAAATCATGGTTATGGTATTTCTCAATTATCTGTTTCACAAAGACATGGCATTATATCTTCAATTCCGAAGAAGGATAAATCAAGAGATAGACTGTGTAACTGGCGGCCTATAACTCTCCTTAATATTTCGTATAAAATTGCTTCCTCTGTCATTGCCAACCGTATAAAACGGATTTTAAACAAATTAGTCTCTAATGATCAAAATGGGTTTTTAAAGGGTAGATATATTGGAAACTGCATCCGCACAATTTATGATATCATGCACTATTGTGGTGAGGAGAACTTGTCAGGGATTTTGCTTGCTTTTGATTTTGAAAAAGCTTTTGATTGTATTTCTCACAAGTTTATTTATAAAGTTCTCGAATTGTTTAATTTTGGGCCCTCTATAATCAAGTGGTACCACACTTTATACAGAAACTCCACGTCCTCAGTTCTTGTTAATGGTTATCCTTTACAATGTTTCCAAGTGGAACGTGGGTGTCGACAGGGAGATCCTCTTTCTCCGTATTTGTTTATTCTATGTACGGAGGTGTTGAACATTTTGATTAAAAGCAATAATTCCATTCGGGGCATTTCAATGAACAATTATGAGCATAAGATGGTACAGTATGCTGATGATACTACCTTTTTCTTTGATGGTAGTGCAGCTTCGTTTCATGGTTTAATGGACACACTGACTGATTTCAAAAATATTTCTGGACTTAGTATAAATTTCAGGAAATCATTGCTTCTTGGTATCGGTTCCCTTAAGAATTGTTATGATCTTTTTTGTGAAAATTATGGGATCCCGTGGAATCGTGGGGATGATTTTGTCCTACTTGGTATTTCCTTTAATGTTAACATTTCTAGAATGGTTACAATTAATTATGACAAAGCCTTGTTAAAATTAAAGAGTTTAATTAACTCATGGTCAAAACGCAACATAAGTACGTTGGGCCGAATAACTGTTCTTAAATCTCTTATAATTCCTCATATAAACTATCCTCTACTGACGTTACCGTCGCCTAGTGATGAGTTTTTGTTTAATCTTAATTCTTTATTCTACAATTTTGTGTGGAATGCCAAGCCAGACCGAATTAGTAGGAACCAAGTTATTCAGGACTATGTAGATGGGGGTCTCAAAATGGTGGATATTAGAAATCATGCCATTGCCTTAAAAGTGACTTGTATTACACGTATTCTTAGTAATAGTTGCAATGTTGTCCCACTTTGTTTTCATTTTGATGATATGCTTAAACTTGGTAATGTTTATTTAAGTGGTCTTTCTGACCGTACTTCAAACTTGTTTTGGAAAGACGTTTTTGCAAGTATTTATATTTATTTGAAAAATTACAATGACATAGTGGAGGAACCACAACTAATTGCAAGCCAATTTATTTGGAATAATAGTCATATCAATATTTCAAATTGTCCCATTATTTACAAAAAGTGGATTGATCGAGGTGTATGTAATGTTAATGACTTACTCAACAATGATGGAACTTTTCTTTCTTTCGACGATTTTAGTAGAATTTATCAAGTCAAGACTAACTTTCTTCAGTACGCTGGGGTTATTAATGCAATAAAAACTTCTTGGGGAAATGTTTTTAAAAATGGTTTTGAAAAAATTTGCAGACCAATAAACAATTTTTATTTTGTCCTTTCGATTCCAAATCAGTGTACTCTTGCTTAGTCAAGAATTATCGTCAAAATAACAAAGCACTTTTAAAGTGGCAAGCTGAGCTTCATACTGAGTTGTTGGAGGTATGGAATTTTTATTGCTTGGTACCTTTCAGGTGTACATCTGATATGAAACTGAGATGGTTCCAATTTAAAATATTACATCGTTTTTTCCCCACAAATTCTTTGCTGTTTAAAATGAATATTAGCGAAACTGACACCTGCTTTTTCTGTGACAATAGTGTAGAATCGATTGAACATTTGTTTTTCTCTTGTCCTTTGGTTCAACCTCTTTGGAGATACTTAAAAAATACCCTTAAAAATAGAGGTATCAAGCTTTTCAATCTGAACAATATCACGATTTTATTTGGTGTTAAGGGCGACAAAACTTTCAATCTTATATTAATTTTAGTTAAGTATTATATTTTCCTTTCAAAACTGAATAAAACAAGATTGTCGGTAACTCATTTAAATTATTTCCTCAAAAAGTACTTTGATATTCAGAAATTTATTTTAACATTAAAGATGAAAAGAGGGATCTGGGAAAGATATTGGCTGCCGTGGTTTAATTTGCTTCAGTTAGAATTTATATGATTGCTTTTTGGTTCCTATTTAAGTTAAATACTTTTGACGAATATTTTTTTTCCTATTCGTTTATGTAAACTACGAGGTCCTTGTTTTGTGCTGTTTTGTTATTTGTTTACTAGAATTTTTCTTTGAATTGTTCTGTGCTTTATCTGTTTATGGAGAGAGAAATAAACAATAAATGCGAAAAAAAAAATATGCCGAGAACCAGAGCTCAAATATTATACAACATACGCTGTACTGGGACTGTTTTGATTTCAAAATTCGTTCTTGTATACTCACCTTAGAGCAATAAATTGAGATTGTTACTGGATGAGAATAAATTTAAGGTTGCTGTGGAAGGAGCTTAAGTTAGTAGGTTAGTAGAATTGAAGCTGTTTGAGGTGAGAGGATAAGCTCTTTAAACCCGCATTCTTATTGTGAGGTTGAACAAATATAGGTATAAAAACTTTGCTGAAAGATATTATTTAGTTTTTCAAATGCTTTTGGCATACCGATCAAAATGTTATATCAAATGTTAATCATTGCAGAATGTTTCTTCAAATTGGTAATCTTTGCCGAGACAAAGAAACTGAAAAATAAATAAAAATGCACTTTTGATGGAGATCAGGATATTTTGTAGTAGCAACCGTTTGATTTAAGCGGTGCCAGTCGTTAATATCACATGATGCGTAGAAAATATGTTAAGATTAATCAAATGAACCCCTTCGTTACTGGAAAGCAACAGTTTTAATTTAATGTTTTTCAAGCAATAACAGTTAAATATGAAATGAATTTTGTGAGATTTTGCGGTTAAATTGGCTGCTTAATAATCATTATTTACCCCAAACTATAAAAAGAAGCCCAAATCAAAATGATGTAAACATAAATTCTTCAAAGAAGTAAGTTGAATTCATTTAGTAGTTGATAAATTAATCAACAAAACGTTAGAATTTTACAAACATAAAGATCCATAACCCTCTTGCGGTTGATTCCATGTAACAAAGACTTAGTCCTTAGATGAATAATTATTGAATTATATTCAAATATCAGGTTTGAATTGAATTAAATTTAGTAAAATCTGAGAAACACCCCTCAAAAAGTTTCCAAGTACTATTTTGTTGGAATAATTTATAAAGACATTAGCATTCTACATTACTTTTATCTAATAAAAATCATCATGATATCCCGATTTCTGCCCAATGTCTACATGAATTTTATTTCCTACCTGAATTTTTTTTTTTTTTCATGGCGCAGAATGCCTAATTAATGGTGGTATTTGTGGTGTTTTCCGTTTCAGGTGACGGTATGTATTATACTAATGGAGAATCTTTCAGTACGTATGACGAGGACAACGACGGATGCAGCTACCACGATTGCGCAAAAGCACACAGAGGAGCATGGTGGTACAAGCCTTATTCTGGTTGGTGCGTAGAGTGCTATGAAAGTTATAGATATTGCCATTATTTCGAAACCAGGAGCAGCTGCAATAACCTTTGCACTCGTTCAAACCTAAATGGGAACTACAACGGCGGTAACGGACTGAATATCAACTGGTATTATAATAATTACTGCAATCTCAACTCTGCCGAAATGAAAATTCGTCCATCTTCTGCATAAACCGAACCAACGGGAATTCAAAATTTATGTGTTGTTGCCATGATAATGAGTTAAAACTTCAGGAAAGTGTAAATTGTTAGATGTTTACAACGGAAATAAATCTACCTGGTTTTCCAGGAGAGGGACTAAGAAATTTGCGTTGAATGTTTTTCAAAAGGAGAATTCGTTGGTTTCATCCGTGTAAATTTTACAGAATCTAACAAACAGAACTCAATATCAGTGCAGTGACTTTATTAAACACTTATCACCAATATTCAAATCAATTTGGGACGTTAAAATATTAGTTTCTCGGTTCCATTATATTTATTTCCTATATTCACTTATTTATGTCTTTTTCAATATTAAGAGTAAATTGAATATGTCATTCTAGACCCTTCAGCATAATAAAGACAGAAAGAGAACTTCTAAAAAATAGACATTACAGTTACTGTGATTTAATTATTTTCTTAGGGTTGTCAACTTTGAGTATACCGCAACTAAAGGGATATCATCTGAAAAGATTTTACACATCATATATGACACAAAACTCTTGTAAACTTCAAAATGCTTTCAATTATTTCTATTTTCCATCTATATCAGTGGTATTTTGAAGTGAGAGGGGACAAATCATGAGCTGAGTGCTCATTTTCTTCTTCTTTCCTCCCTTCCCTCCTCTGTTCACATTTTCTTGCGAATTTAGGGGGCAATCGCTCCATGCAACTCCCTGATGGCACCCTGATCTACAGTACCGTACTTATCACATAATGAAACGTAGCTTCTACGGAAAAGATAGTTTACTTTTTGTGGTGTTTTCAAATGTCTAATTTTAAAGAAAATTAAAAATGCTGTTTTTAATTAGTTGGTGCCCTTCTGGATAAAACAGCCGTACTTTTTAATCTCTGCTTAAAATTAAAATAGGCAACCCAAAATTTAATTGGAAAAATGACCTAAATATTCCCAAATTTTCTTTTATCATTATGAAAACAAAACTTCCCTGTAATCTTACTACCCATCCCGCATTAATTGGACAACGCGCATATGGTCAAGCATTTGGAAAAAAGATCTTTTCAGGAACAAAATAACTGAGGCACAATTACTACAATGGACCGTACGGTACCTTTTTTCTTTAAGGCCTCTAAGGCCTTATCTTCTAACCCGAAACAGTTCAAATTTTCCCAACCATTTCCATTTCCAACCATTTTTAGCCCCTCACAAAACTGTCCAAAATTCATTTTCATTCAGACAAAATCTCAGTTTATTGCCCCAGGGTGTGTATAAAAGACCGTCATGTGTAATCAAAACATTCACTGCACAGTAACTGTTGTACAGTACAAGCTTTGGTACTCTGCTTTTTTGAACTAGTTGTCAATAAAATAACTGTGCCAATTGAAAATTTCTGCAGACTACTACCAAAATTGTAGCAGTAGCGTAGCCACGGGAGTGGGGGTTTGGGAATGAAACCCTATGACCCAACCTTGAAAAGATATAATTCCAGAAAACACTTAAAATAGCCGCTTTTTCTCCCTCCCTTTTAGACCTTTCCCTTTTGCCGTGCTCCAACCCTCCCCATTCCAACCAACACCCCCCCCCCCATGACAATCCTGGCAACGCTACTGAATTGTACTAGTTTGGGGTGAGAGGAGTAGCCCTTTGAAACAAAGACCTTCAGTGTGAAACAGTATCCTGTGTTTTATCTTTTTGTTATAAATTCGGCAGACATAGGTTTTTCTTGTATTGAATTTTGATTATCCAACAACAACAACAACAACAATTGTTTAACCAACAACAACAATATAAAAAGTAGTGAACCAAGAAGTGGTTCTCTTAGAAGTATGCGTAAGAACAGCCTGGCATTGCACAGAAACGTCGACATCAGCTGCAGTCAACTTCATGAAAGGAGGTGAAATGCTACCTCCCTTCATTAAACCGCCTGCTGATGTGGATGGTACACGGACCTCCTTTTCCAAGAACTTCATAGTCACAAGGGAAACTATACACGCATGGACAACATGTGATTTTGCTAAATTGCCCTGCTGTATGGGGTAGGCTGACCAAGCTTCTCACCAGGCTCTTCCCCAAAATGCCCAAACGCTTTTCTTCAGTCCTGAAACTGGCGCATTAAGAAGTCCGAGAAGAAAAGTCAAAATCAGAGCTGGCTACATCACTTATTTTGTTGAAATTAGTTGCTTACTTCAATAAGAAATGAGCAAATTGCAAGATGTTAGAAATTCACCAAATGAAATTGTAATTAACAGTCGCATACTAAACTTCTCTTTGAAAATATACTAAAAAAGAACAATAAAACAAGTTCTATTTCCAATATGGATTTTCTACTGTTAACTGGACAGCTCCTTTGGCATACCATTTTGTATATTTTGGCAAAATTATAGCCGAATACGATATCCTCAAACTCTACTTTGTCGGAAATGGACCAACCCCTTGTCGTCCATGCGACAAGTAGTCGGGAAAAATTTCCTAAATTAAATTTTCTCATACAAGGATAGACTTCTTGTGCATGTGCTTCAAGTAGTTGGAATAGACAGACTAACTATTTGTCGCACCTGTGAAAAAAGTCACGGATTATTGCCAAAAGTGGCACCCCCTCGATATTGTTGACAAGAATCCCAAAGAAAACAAACATATTTGATAAAATGATGATGGATTTTGGAAATTCATTTTGAAATAAGAACTTGAAATAAGAAAATAAACTAAATAAAAAAGAATAAAATACAGTTCAAAGAAATGATTGAAAATCTGAAAATCGTGCTCAGGGGCGTAGGCAGTATGCAGCACTGTCGGCCCGGGCCGACACTTTTTTGGCTAAGTCGTCTTTACAAAAGAGCACATATAAAAATGGAAAATATAAAAATGAAAGCAAACTTCAAAATTGCCGTAATCGTCCACTAAAATCTTGTTGATTTGAAACAACCATGACTCACAACGCTTCCACCAGGGTCGCCAAGGCAACTTTGGTCTCATACACATCTACAGGGACTTGACGAGTGACGTTGATGCTGTGCTGAAGAAATTTGCATCAGATGACAATCTTCGTTATAGCTCTCGCCTTCTCTTATTAGGGAAAGCTTAAACATTCACTGGCTACAGTTGTATCAAAGACATTTACTGGCCATATGTGTATCAAAGTCATTTCTTGCCTATCTCTGCATCTACAAGTATCAGAAGTTGAAAAGTAAGAGTACTCTGTACATGAACCTTCTTTTAATACATTATGTAGTATGTTAGCAAGAGACCAGAAAACCAGAATAAATGGCCAAGACTACATCGATTTCATTGTTTCTTATCTTTATTTGTTAATCCACATGATTTTTCCGCAGGTATCATCACATCACATCACATCACATCACATAACATCTGATACCCATGGCTATTGGCGAGACAAGTGCCGTGGGGAAAAATGACAGTTATTTTATTTTCCAATTACTTGGAAATTGACATGAGACCCAAATTTCAAGGATGTATGCAACCACACTGGAAATGCAATCTCCGGCTATCTGGTTCCTCGAAAAGCAAGAAAATTAGCTGCACGTACCGCCAACCGTTGGTGGCGCTCCGCTTTCATAGTCTTGACGCCACTTTGTGCCAGTGGCGCCGGCACGGGGGGCATGGGGGCACATGCCCCCCAATCATGTCACAGCCCCCCAAAATGAAATCGTCTGAGAACGTGTTTAAGCTCTTTATTTTGTAGGGGCGGGGTGAGATACAAATAGAGTCGAAGAGGTTATCTCCTGCAATCTGGGAGGGTATGTGGAACCAAAATTTTCTCGGTGCGCTCCGCGCCAACTCCTGGTTGCTCTCCGCTTAGATGGTTTCCATGTCATCTGGGTTTTGAACCACAAGAAAACAAGTTTTAGACACCAAGGCGAGAAACATATCAGATATTCTTCGCCAACGCACTCTCACAGTTCTTTATTCAGTTTTCTCTTACAAGTGAATAAAAAAATAGCACTTTTGAGAGGGTTTCCATTAGGTTGAAATTGAGTCGTAGAGGCCATTTCCTGCGATCTGGAGGGTCTGTGAAACAAAAAAAATACGGCGTTCGCTCAGCGCCAACTCATGGTGGCGCTCCACTTAGATGGTCTCCCGTGTCCTCTGCCCCCCCATACCAAAAATCCTGGCGGCGCCCCTGCTTTGTGCCTACAACTTTTAAAAATCCTGGCTACGTCCCAGGTGCTTAAAGTCTCGGTCGTTTCAACGATGTAATAATACTGGAACCTTTCAAGTAAAACACCATTTCATGACATTCAGTCAACTATTCATGAATGATGAGTACATGAGTGATGAGTTCAGCTTTCAAATGACCGGTCCAGCTAAGCGTACTTTAATTGTCTGGCCGAAAAAGGTCCGATACAATATGAATATAGTCCTACATCAGTCTGAAAGTAGCTTCACTTCCATATTCTTTGTAGACTACTGCTTCGGTGGTCATTTCTGTGAAGCCAATATCACAGTGGAAAACCACGGAAAAGGGCAATTTCTTTCGGTTGAGTTTGGACCTACAATTCCTCTTTCAGTTTCCATTCTTAATCTAATTTTCATCTTGGAATTCTTGATTTCCCCTTGGAAAATTTTTACCTAGCAAACTTCCTACATTCCCCGAAAAATTGCATTTTTGATCCTCAAAATTGACTTGGACAATTATATCCCTGCTCCCGGCAAATACGCCTATGTAGATCAAGTTGCACTAAATGTTATATGACCGTTCTTTGGGGGTTTTGCGAGGTACTTCCATTCCTATGATCCATATTTTTGTAACAGGACAACTTCTATAGATAAAACCCATCGGAAGGGATGTCGCTTATAAAATTTTAGAATGCTGTAGAAATATTCAGTGCTTAAATTCTTATTTTGTAGTAATTGGCACTAAGCTGACTGGTGATACACCGCCAAACAGGGTTTTCTTGTATGAAGGTACCAATGAAGGAAAAATCTTCCTCCAATCATATACCTTAAAACCTATAGTGCTGGCCATGACTCAATTTCTCCAGAAGTTGATAAATTTATAGCTGTACTACACCTCTTTGAATATTATCAATATTTTACTACTGTAGTCCCCCTCCCCTCCCAATTTTGTCCATAACTTGTCGAGTCAATCCCATCGTTAATAATGGTAAAACGCAGTGTAACACGAACTAAAGGCCAATATCCGCCCGTAATTTTTTCCCATTTTCTTTAGAGAGAATAACTTCGACCGTATAATAGTTTTTAGTCGGCACAAGCCTCTTATTTTATAAAAAATTGGATTCTTACTTGGTAAAACGTTCACTCACGCGATAATCAAGTTTGTAGATAAGCTTTTCTAAAGCTTTATATACTCTGGATAACAGTCTTCTTCTTACTGTTACACTTGGGTATGAGCGGAACATTACCTACCTGGTTCCAAACTTACCTTAATACAAAACATTATCAACTGTAGTAGTATAAAGTTTTCTCTGAAACATTTTCCCACTGGTGTTCCTCTGGGTTAACTCCTTGTACCATTCTCTTCATTATTTGATTACCCAGCTGTTCCACTGACTTTCCATTAAGCTAATATGCTGACCACACAAGCCTCTTGTGCACTGGAAAAGATTTAGTAGTTCTTGAATTAACCTCTTTCGTGGGGGAGGGGGGTAAATTTTACTCGATCGAAAATAACTCCTGCTATGAAAGCTCCCTTTTAAAATTTCTCCAATGGTGCTTTGAGATCCTATCTCGCAAATTTAACGGAGACGAACGTTCAAGAGACGTGAAAATTTTCATCGAACTTAAGAAAGAGTTATTCTGGCATATTAAGATGCTTGTTTGGTAGGAAAACAAACAAGACGGAGCAAGTTTGGTCGTTAACCGCTCACAGCATTTTTTGCCTCAACAAAGACGCAAGATTTGGGCAATGTCTCTACAGAACTTTGTGTAAGTGAATCGTACCTGCTTTTATGAATGTTCATTTCAGTGACGGCGTGAGAATGTCAAAGTTCTCGGCTTTTTAACTAAGATCATGTGAAGTATCTCTTCTTTTCATCCAGTCTAGAATGGAGCTATACATGACAGACCAATGATGTAAATGATCTTAAGGCCATGAGGTTGCAAGTGCTGTAATTCAGTGGGCGTATATCTTCTTTGGCAAGCAGCTTAAAGTTTGGTTTTTCCGGAGGGCCCTTTGCCAGAGGTGGAGGGGACCTGAAAGAAACCGAGTCCAAATCGCCCGATAGTGGAGGTAGGGTGCAAGGGGCTAAGCCCCCCGGAAGCTCTGCGGTTCTCTGAAGGAAATATTATGTCTCTGGAGAGGTATATTAAGTTTTTCGGTTAACCCAACCCCTGACCTAACTTGGATAGTTAGTTATTAGTTAAGTGGGATTTAACGACACACCAACACGGATGTGTTATATGGCGTGATCTTACTTGGGGCAAGTTGGGGAAAGGACAAAATATAGCCCTTCTTTTCCCCCGTAGCGCCTGCACTAGTTCTTTAGCACGTTGTTGAAAAATTATCTTGCATATAAATACGTTCACATTTATAGGACAAATGGACTATTGTGAAGCGGTGCACACTAAGTGCTCATTGACATTAATGCTGAAATTTTCCCCCGATTTGGTAAATTCTCATTTTCACTCGACAAATGGTTATCTCCCGAACTGTTGAGACACGAGCAAATAATGAGATCCCCCGAGTTCTCAACTGGTTCCATTTCAATAAGCATTTAAATTATAAAGAAAACAAATACGGTCATTTCTATTAAAAAACCATTGATGCTTAAAGTCACGGAATAAATATTCACAACTTTGCCTTCCGTTCAAGTCTCAAGCTAAAGTTTTATGAATTATCCTGAATAGTAATTTATCTTCTATCCCTTACATGGACTTTATTTTCTCAAAAGTAGCAAAAAGGTCATTTGTATTCGTTTTCTTATTAAGCATTTTGTCTCTGAAGAAGCCATTATTTCTATCTACAACACTTTCATTTTACCATAGATACTGTGCATATGGTTTGCTTGCATTAGAATCTGTTTCCGATTATATCAATAATAATATCAGCTTTATACAGAGAAAGCACTTTAAACAATAGTTATCTTTGGTTGTGAAATTTCTTCTTTGCCGTTATTTCACCTTTAAAAAAAAATTCTCATAATTTTGACCGTTCATCAGGCAGAAAATTTTATGTTTCAGTATCATAGAAGTGAAGTCCCACTTATATCTGTTAAATCCTTAATGTTGCTTAAGTTATTGTTATGAGGCTAGCCAGGAATCCGATCTCATACTACCTTTCTGTCAATAACAATGTAGCCAACGTTCCATTAAATACATGGATACCAGCAGGTTCCAGTACCAGACCCCTTCTGTTAAGGCAAAATATACCTATCGTGCATGAAACTTGATTTTTTCCACTCAAAGGTATGCAAATAACATCTTTTAGTCCCAGGATATAAAAGTAAAACACGGTAAGGGTGTACGTAGAGGGTCTTTGTTATCAATGCACATATTCGAGATAATTTGGGACATTTTGTACTTTGCCTTATCATTATACACGCAAAAAGGATTCATTTTACACACAACTTTGGTTCAGGTTGCACATAAAGGTTGTGTAAATTGGACCACTTTCACAACCATCCCTTTTCAGCTCAAAATTCTCCATGCAGGGGAAATGTAAGGAGTGTTTATTGTGTCCTACAAAGAGGATATTCTGTTGCTTTCCCAATATACTGCCCATGGGAGTAGTTGGACAAGTAATCATCTTAGTTTTTCTGGGGGTTTGTAGATAGGGGCATTAAAGAATCCGCTCCCTTGAAACTTGGACAAACTTATCCTGTCCTAGGAGTCCTTGCTTACAACTAACAAACAGCAGCAACATTGATGTAGCTTACATGGTTCAGTCACCTCCTACTGTTGTTTGCTGTTTCCTATTGTTGAAAATCGGCCAAGTTGTGCAGTGACAGAATTCTCTAATGGTCTGCGATACACGACTTTCCTCATTATCTCCGATTAGTTTTGTATTGGCGTACGGTAACACCTTTCTCTTTTATGGAACCGAGAATAATTAAGGGTTTTCCTATTGGCTATAATTGTTTTAAAATAATTACACTTGCATGTTTTGGCTGTTTTGGGTTAATAATTCATTGATACAATGTCCATAAATTACTTTGAAGGACAATTAGTTCTCCTTGTAAGCTGTTTCAAATGCACAATAGCGTTGAAAAATGTAATTTATTGTGCAAAGGTGTTACTACACGGTAAATATTTAATGGGACAAACTTTCATCGTTGGGGGCAAGTAGTCGAGGATGAGGGACAGTCCAAATCTGAAATAGTGTGGTTACAAAACTTGTCAGCATCGTGCACGTATTTTTTGAGGTATCCAAAAGCGAAACACGCCTACCCACCCTAAACAAAAGGGTATCTAATAAAGTTCTTCGTTATGGTTCTAGTTTGTGTGCTTGTGGCGCTTGTTCCAGAAGCTTTAAGCCATTGTGCTTGGTGCTCAGCATCAGCTCGGAGTAGGGAAAGCAATTCCAGTGCGCCTCAAAGAAAAGGCCGTGACCGACTCGACTTGAGCCAATCGGTTGGAAACTGGGGGATAAAACTCCATTTATCCAGAGAACTTCCAGCTCCCTGATCTATCTAGCTAATTACACCATAGGGTTAAAAGGAGGCTAAATTAATGAACTTCAAATAGGTAGGAGTAGTTTCTTTCAGTAGGGCAAAACTATATCAAAAGCAAAATGCTAATTTTCAAATTAATGCATTTCCTTCTCGAGATTTAGTGCTAAATAACAAATGCGCAGTTTCAAAGAGGAAATTAACTTGACATATCAATCAATTATTTATAATTTTGATAGCCAAACAAGGGATAATAAGCGGCAATGTTTGTTTTATATCCCACATAGGAGTAGGGTAATGCTAGCCTTCAAGACAATTCAAAAAAAAAAAAAACTTAAATTATTCAAACATTTCGACAGTGTCAATTTTTATAGACAAACAACTCAGTCATTAAATGATAAAGAAAAAAAATGTGTCCACATTACAAAACTCTCTTTGGCTTTGTTGAAAGTTGAAAGGTAGATGTATCCTTTGTCAAAACTCACCAATACATGTCTGTAATTTGAGATTTAGGCAAAAAAGTTTCGCCTTAACGATACACTCTCTGTTTAATAGGGCATTGTGTAAGTTTTTGCTTAAGTCCTATATCCGATTTCACTATCTTGCGTTCAGGTGTTCGTCTTTAACACTAAAGACTTAGCGCCCATGGAAGCAAAGTTTATGCCATCTCAAAAGCAAAAGGGGATATCAGGGGTGCCGATCTGGTTTGTGAATTGGGGGGGGGGGAGGGGTGTCAAAATTTTCCAATAGTCGGAACCCGAAACCTTGTCCCGGACACGCTTACACTTCACAATGACGGCACATACGCAAACAAGATTTCCAATAAATGCAATACAATTACTACAACCTTCTATACTGGGGACCAAATTGATGCTTTTTCGTCACCTTAAGGTCACTTGTATATCACGTTTTCTTTATTTTGCCTGATATATATCTTTTTAATCTGTCTTCATTATTGAGAACAAAACAATGCTAACCCCTCAATATTTTTCTTTTGAAATTTTCCCTTTGCCCCAGGATTGATGCCCCTTGGGTAAACTTTGGTTTTATGCATTCTGTTGTTTTCAGATATAACCTTTTGAGAAGAAAAGCACGATTATCGCAAGAAACAAAACCGACTTTGTAGTTCGTTGGATCTTCATCAGAAGCACCCAGTTGCTACGGCCATGACTTATTATTATGACAGTAGCAATGGAAGAGTTAGGCTGTAACAAGGAAATAACCAAGACTTCGTTTCAAGGCGATATATAACTGCAGTCGCATTGCTTTCTTCATTTTCAAAAACAGTTTGGTTCATTCCATTGGAACATTTCTTTCTTTCCCTAATTTATTTTTATGCAACAGGATATAGAAACCTATATCCCGCTCTTAAGTTCTGCTTTCTTCCAAGTTGCATTGCCACCGATGGTTCAGGCAAGTTTGCTGACAGGCGGTTTACTTTTGGAAAAAATAAGTTGATTCTCATTTAAGGTTTAAAGAGGCTCATTGAGTTGCTTCATGAAAATCAACCAAATTTTCCAAACCTGTAAAATTTTCTTCCCATACCAATTACAAATGGTCAAACTAAGACAATCCCCATACCCTACATACAAGTTACTGTTTTATAAGTGAGTACTTACTAGTTCAAGTCGGTTTTCAGAAATTCGTGACCAAATACTTTTTCAAATTATGTACTAAACCGTTTCAAGTCAAGACACTAGAAAATCTAAAATTTTAATGTTTTCTGTGACATTTGGACTTGAAACTTGACTTGTTATGGTAACTATAAGCATTGTCATGTGGCAGTGACCCTTTGAGACTCTTATTAAGTTATCGATATCAACTCAATGACCTTCTTTAAAGCGCACTTTTATCTTTGCAGCATGAGAGTGAAATTTTGTGTTACATTTTTTTTTTTTTACGTAATGGAAGCAAACTATAAGAATGTTGACTCTAAATCATACTTTTTGGGACGCAACCGGAAGGAATTAAAAGTGAATCATTGATTAAGTGAGGTAGGCAAAGTATACAGGAACAGATTTAGTATTTATAGTAACTGTGCATTTTCTTAATTGGTTGATAATACTGGCATACAACGGCTTGTAAATTGGAACTTTTGCAATTTAAGAAACCCATGATTTTTCCAGTTATCATGCCTGATCATTTGAGAAAGTCAGCAGATTTAATTTTCTTAAGTGATCTTGGTTTCAATATATATTCCTCCAGTTCCAGCCCCCGTAATATCCAGTTTTCATTTCCTGAATGTTAACAGTGCGTTTTTATTCATTTTCCTTTATAAGGATACCTAAGTTCGCCATTACGCCAGAACAACCACACATGATACATAATATTTTAAAGTATGGACTGACGAAGATACATTTGAATAAAAGTCTTCCAGTTACGTGTCCCTTTCGTTTACATTGCTTCGGTACTTTACTTAAGGAAGTGAAGCCGTATAGACTTACTGGTTGAGGTTGTAGATCGAGATCATTATTCTTCAGTTCATTTGAAATCATCAGATCTTGTCAGTTGCTTTGGTTATTATCTTCTCAATATACAGCATGGTCGAGTTACTTTGTGTGTTTATCTTTGCTATAAACTCTTTACCCTTCACGGTAAGTTAACATAATTTCTTTTTGATAAAATCATTTTAGGCAATTATGCGAATCGAGGAAATTTATATTAAATGTGGTCATCTTCGTGATTCGCTTTGAATATAAAGTTAATGCTAGCGAAATATTTAAAAATAAGTTTGAAAATTTCACCATAACGAATATATCCTACACTTGTAGTTGGTTCTTCTGTTCGCTGTACAAGGAAATGCAATTTCGCTGTGACAGTACTGGCAGCTAAGATTCCGGGTAACAAAAAGTTATTTTACAGTTTTGTATTAGAAAGCGATATCGTATAGCTACTGCATCTTTGTACCTATTTTACATGTAAGGTTATTCTAGTGTTCAAAAGAAAATTTTAAATTGGATTTATTGGTACGTAAACGCTAATATTGAATAATTAGGACACACCTGTAAAATATCAGTTGCAGATGAAAGCACTACTATTAAATGACGATATTTTTTAACAATGCTGGTTCTTTTGTTGGATTTCATACAATTTTTAATTAAGTTCGTATGCCTAGAGGTGCCTTTTTAACAGAAACGGAAAAGATCATCGTATATATAGGGAAATACTGCGTTTGTTTTGCAAAAAAATTCATCTTTTTAAAACTGATGTTTATTGGCAATTGGCATAGAAGTGGTAATAGATTATTAAAAATAGGGCAGTATGGTAGCCTTCTTTTCAAAGAAATAAATTTCCCACAGAGATAGATATTCAGTTGTTTGTTGCTCCAGAACATTTGAAATGATAAAACGTCCATGGCTCTTCTTGCCCATAGTATTTTGAAGAGAGGTAGCTATTGCTTGGGTTTATGATTAAGACTAAATTGTTGGATAGTGTCTGAGCCGTTTTCGTTGAACACTTTGTTGGAGCTGCATGTAAACACAATATTTCCTTTTTTGTGTCAGAGATTTGAATGAGTAATGTAATTTTGGAAGTTGATGGAATTGATTAATTTCACATATCAAATCATAGTTCCTTGCTTCATTGCATTGAAGGTCTATCTATCAATTGTGTTTCACAAAAAGTTTGATGGCTGGTTTTAGCTCATACCAATGTTGCGCTAAGTATAAGGTCAACAAAACGAATAACTTTATTAAAAAGGTCCTAAAAGTCATCCAATTAATCCTTTTAAAAGAAAACATTATGTGAAGCATCATAGCAATTAACGTGATTATCTCTCTGCAGCTTTTGAATTTAATGTAAATATTACAAGAAAGGAAGCATAGGTCCATAAAAGAACAATAAAATTTTTGGAAAAAAAATGAATCTATTTCAGTACTTGAATGTGTGTTTGCTACATGAGCTCCTTCACCTGAGTTGCAATTTCATTTACATCCAGGGACTTTTTGCGTTAATAAGTTGAAACTTCTTTTTCTGCAGTTCTTCAAAAAATATTACACATGTACCGGTGGAAGAGGAGTCAGGGGATTATGTCTTTAACAGCTAACGGTTACATATTAAATATTTTTCAGATTGATATAACAGTTGTGACAGCTGATTCCTTCATGTTCGCTTTTTGAACGTTATTTTATCAATTTATTTCATTTTAGATCGCTCATTCACAAAATAATGGGGTAGAAGAAAACGGTAATAGAGGTGAGTGAGCAGTTTATATTTATGTTGACAGGGGGAGTGATTGTCATATTGCTTTACATTTTTTAAAACCGTAGTGAAGATACAAAAAATTTCTACTTGAAAAATGTTGGTGATATATTATTAGTTAAATGTTTTTCTACAGGGAGTTTTCACCCAGTTAAGCTCATACGATTCTTTTTTGAAAACACTCCTCTTCCTAACTTGCAGTTGTTAATAACGGTCTTTACTATTTTGTTTCGGTTATATTTCTATGTAGCAGAAGCTGTCATTGTGTAAAAAGAACGTCTTCCGTTTGTAGATTCAGACAAGCCTCTTCAAGTAATTTAATAAATGTACATAATGTATAAACAAATTTGTGCCAAGTTGTAGTGGAAATATCCGATAAATTCATTCATTCATTCATTCATTCATCCATTTCGTTTATCACACCACAGTGACTGAAATTTACAAGTAATATTAGCAGATAAATAACAAAAGGTGTGATAAGAAGTGCATTTTGAAACCCTAAATGGCTTAGGAATAACAGCATGGGATTAAGACATGTTTCTTCCATGGAAATATTAAACTTGAACATATTTATTTTTTAACAGGGCCCTATCTAATTTTAGTCTCTCGAGTCAAAGCTATAGCATTAGATTTTTTTCATAATTAAAACAAATATGAAAATAGTACTTTTTCTTGCTATTAAAGCATAACATAAACTCACTAGGAAAATATAATTAGAAATTTCAAACAAACTTTAAAAGTTTACATTATTTGTGTTCGTCTTCTTCAAGAAGCCTGCTGTTTCTTCCAACAACAAGGATATGCTCGAGATTGTAGTGAAGTCAAGAACGAATGTTCCTATTCAAATTCAAGTGGTGTGTTTTTCTCATCAAACCAGATGGATACCCAGAGCCTTTTGAAGTATTTTGCAGTTATGAATCTAACCTCGGTAGATGGACGGTAAGCAAAATTACAGTTACTCTCCTTCTTTTAATCTGAATCATAACACACCCGATTATTGTTAAAACCCGTCCTTTAACAGGCAACACCGTAAAGCATAGGCCTAAATGCATTAAACACACACTGTCGGCATTGGGGTGGGGGTTGCAAAACGATGGAACACGTGGCCTTGAACTTAACAGTTTGTCCTGCACGTGGATCAGACTATGCGAGTATATGACTACTTGCCAAATCAGATGTCTGCATTTGTCGGTGTTGGTTTGGTTCTCCCCCACAAGGGGGCGTTCCTTTTGCTCTGTGACATCATATGCATAAGGTCTATTTGAAAAACCGTTTGGTCTCATTTTAGGTAATTCAGAGACGCGCTGATGGGAAAATTGATTTTAATCGTGGTTGGACAGACTACAAAGCAGGTTTTGGGTTTCTTAACACTGAGTTCTGGATTGGGAATTATAAGCTTTCATAGCTAACAAACCAAGCAAAATATGAACTTCGAATTGATGTAGAGTTATCCAACGGAACATCGCTTTATGCATCCTTTAGCACATTCCGAATAAGCGACGAATGGAGCCAGTATAGTTTTGCTGATGTTGGAAAGTTCGACGGAAATATAGGTAATAAATTTTCCTGGTATTTTCCTGGTTAGAGTCTGATGCAAAAACTAGTGGTGTACTAACACAAATTCCGGTTAAAGTAACTAGGGTTTGAGTTAGTTTTATTAACTAGGAAACGACCAAATTTGTGCTGGAGTAAAAAGGACACCGATACTGTTTAAATTGAACTCCGTGTTTCAAGGGTGTAGGAATTAATGAAAGAGGTATCTTTATTAGTGTTCCAAGGGTAGAGTTAAATAATATACATTTGAAGTTAAAGGGAAGTATTATCCTCAAGACACATCAATATCAACAAATATTCTTCAAGATAAGACATGTTTTGGTTATCACACCATTCAGTATCAAAAATAGCTTTATTCTCATCAAAACTTTATTTCATAGAAGAGTTACGAAAAGGGCATCATTTAAAACTTTGAAAGTTTGGGTTAACAAAATATTCTGAAGCCAAGCACTTAATAATTTATTTGTCACCTTAGGGCAATTTAGTTCTTGAAAGATCGTCACCATACTGCCTTACTTGATCTATTATTTAATGTAGATTGGTATCATAAATAAGAACGTGTCCAGGAAATCCGATGCCTTGTATCAATTGAAAAGGTCAACTTTGTGTAGAGTTTTACAGCTGAACAGTGTTTTTCGAAGGCCTTCGAACATCTTTTTTTATAGAAACGGAATAAACGAAGGTTGAAAAATCCGGTATTCCACCAACCTTTTCCATATTTGAAAATGAAGTATTTTATTTGATGAGCTTGCCAGTATCTCTTTATCTCTTTAAGATATCTCCTGTCCTCCAAATATGGTCTTTGGAAACTGCTCCTGTCAGCCATCTTGTAACGATCCTAGCGGTGTGAATAGATGCAGTGAAAACTGTTACAAAGATACTGAAGAATGTATATGTGCGAGCGGATTTCTTAGGAATGGGGATCGATATGTAGTCCCCAACGAATGCGGATGTTTCCATTTCCAAACGAAATCAATTTTGTTGGTAGGAAATATTTCGTTGAAGTTTTTCATATAAAAACAACCACAGGTTGCATTTTATCATGTTAAGATAAGTTACCAAGTTTCAACATTTTACAATTGTGAAAGAATTTGTAGTGTTTGAGACGAATGCGCCGGCCATTGCCAATTAAAGTGATCAACAACTTTCGTCTCATTTTCGACGACATTGCTCACTTTAATTTTGAAATATTAAGCTTTCGTTTATTTGGATAACATGATATATTATTCTGTCTCAGCCAGGAACTACTCATGTCAACGAGGAATGTTCCGAAAAATGTTCTTGTGAAGACGGTTCACTTATTTGTAACTCATACTACTCATGTGACTCTAATGCAACTTGTGGTGTACAGGATGGTGTTCGAGGGTGTTACTGTGATAGGGGCTGTGGAGGTGACGGCGAAACATGTAATGTCATGTATACAGACTGCTATGATGCATATCAAAATAAAAATACAGCAGACGGTGTCTATACCATTCTTCCAACCGATTGGTCCGGTGAACCATTCAGTGTACTTTGCAATATGAGTTCCAACGGTGGTGGATGGACGGTACGATATCTCTTTATGTGTAAAATATTTCGTCATATTCCGTGGTTGCTTTGTTCCCTTAGCTTTTAATACAACTATACCAGGGGTGGCGCCAGCGGGGGGGGGGGGGGCATCCCCCCCCCCGTCGGGGAAGGTCGGCGGTTTCGTCGGGGAGGTCTAAAAATAAAAAATTATAAATAAAAAAAAAAGAAAAAAGAAAAAAAAACCTGCAAGGACCGAAATTACTGGATGGGTGAACATACTTTTTGTTTTGAAATTCTATTTTAATACATACTTGAATGGAATCGATTTTCAACCACTTTTCCTTTCCTCGGTTAAACCTAATTTCATGTACCTTGTCCTATTTCCTCCCCTGTCATGGAAGGACTGCAATTTCCTTCGGGGAGGCCTAACAATGAACGCAAAGGACTGAAGTTACTGGATGGATGATTATGAACTTTTTTTCTTTTTGAACTATTTTATTCTTTTGTAACGGTATTTTTAAATCTGTTTTAATCACTTCTCACGACGATTCCTAATAGGGGCAAAAACACTAGTATGTTTCCAATTCCGTTGCAGAGTTTCCACCGAAAAAGGACAAAAACATTACCTCTTATTAATTGCAGCAGTACCCTTTTATCTGGTATTTTTCTGATCACTTAGCAAGTTGGTTTTTTCTATTGAAGTGAAACTTTCCTTTTAAAGGAAAGCTCAAAATAACGACCGCTTCATTACTAGTTACAAGTCTGGGAAATGCCTGTTCCGGCTCTCTGAGGGGTTAGAATTTTCAACAATTTTCTGTACGCTCCGCGCCAACTGATGGTGGCGCTCCGCTTAGATAGAGTGTTTTGGTCGAACAGATTACTTAACAGAACATTGCAAGCTTGCAAATTGTTCTTCGTTTTAGGACAATATTATGAAGTTGAAAATTTCATTGCGAGAGAAAGCTCAAAATAATGACTGATTTGTTTTTAGGTACGAACCCGGGAAATGCCATTTCCTGCTGTCTGGAGGTTCTCAATTTTTAAAAAATTTCTGTGTCCTGCACTTTGATAGTCTTTCGGTCAAAATTACATTTTTCGGACAAAAGAGACAATTCTGCCTCTCCCAAACTGAAACGCTCCCGTACGTCTATGTCAATATATAAAATATAAAACTTCAAATATATGGGAAGCTAAACAGTTTCTGCGGGAGAATTTTCCCAATATGGTCCGAGGGCCTTAATCTGCATGATGACTTTCAGTAACCCCAACCAAACTAAAGATCACGCCCTATATGATTTTCTTGTAAGAAGACTAGATTCTTCCATTAAACCGGTAAATCTGTCACAAAATTGCAAGTTTCTCCAGGATAAGCTTCAGATTGTTACAGTTGGCAAAATTTTCCAATTTTGATGGATACTCCGTACAATAACTAACCAAAGCCAACTCTGTTAATCACCCCAACATTCTACCTAATTTCGCTCTTGAAAGACATATCACTTAATAGATAACCCAAATATTTCATAATAACTGTAACCTCAAACCAAATTTTCTTCCATTAAATTCCAAAATTTCTCCAATAAAATGAGCTCTAAATTTTCAAATCTTCGTTCAAAAAGGGAAAAAAATGTTGGGCAACCTAGTCTCATGTTGAAGCCTTAGTACGTAGGCCTAGTACGATTAAATGCGTAACCCCAAAATATTTACAGCTGTCGCCTATATAACGTTTTTGATTTTTTCCATATGGAGGACAGATCCTTCAATAAACACCCAAACTTTTTAATGGTCTTCACAAAAGCAAAATTTCTTTAAAAAATTTTGAATCTTGTCTTCACATTAAACTCCAGATTGTTAAGTATTTGTTGAAAAGAAGGCCAAAAATTTCGCGCGCTTCGCGCGCTTCAAAATCTGTTAATTCACTTCCCACCAGGACTAACTCAAAGCCTTTGTCCGGGACTTGAAATGCTGGCCCCCCTGTCGGGGAAATCCTGGCGTCACCCCTGTTCAGATAGTTCAATAATTAATTATGAAAGACTAAGCACATTTATTTCTTATTTCTGAATATTCAGGTTTTCCAGCGCCGTATTGACGGAGAATCGACGTTCTTGCATCGTAACTGGACTGATTACAGAAACGGCTTTGGTTCGTTTAATGAAGAAAGAGACTTTTGGTTAGGAAACGAAAAGCTATACTACCTGACCAAACAGAAGGCCTACACACTACGTGTGAATATCACTTGATCTGCCGGTGCACAACTTTATGCAGAGTATGGATCCTTCTCGATAGCTGATGTACATAGCATGTACCAATTAACTGTTAGTCAGCTCACTGCAGGAAACACCGGTATGTACTATAGTGATTTCGCTGAGCGTCCAACACTTTGAAAAAGATATAGCCGCGAGATTAGCTTTGCAGTTTCTTGAGGGTTTTTTTTTTTATTAGTAAGGACACTATCCTAGAAACGCGACTGGCTACAGAAAACAGCATATTAATCAAATTTACAAATTAATCGTAAGAAGTTGGTCGCGTAGAACGCTGTTTTACAGTCCAATTATCAAAAGCAAAAAATAGTTCTCATTGAATTTAAATTTATTCATATAACCGTTGTTAAAAACAGTGTGTTTAAGAAATGTCCTGTATGAAAATATTCGTGGTACATGCAATACTGAAATTCAAGAATCGGCACCGAAAAAAAAAATAAATAAATAAATAAAACATATCTCCAAGTTTGTTGCCAGACTTTCCCAATTCATTGCAAATTCTGACGACCGTCCGTTGTGTGGAATCATTTCGCCATGGTATCATAAACATTGTCAATTAACTCAAGTTAATTTCAAAAATTAGACCAAACTTGTTTGAGTTAAAAAGGATTTATTTGATAATTTTCACCTGTAGGTATCAGCAGACAGATTATTGTTTGAGGCTGGATCTTACAATTCTTAACGCTTAAAAAATATTATATTCAGGCCATGGATGTCATGCACTTAACCAGGATATGCTGTGAGAGAAGCCGATGGCAGTGCCTAATTCAAAAAGTTTTCGCTTCATCGGACATACAACTGAAAACTACTATCGAATGAAACCCCGTCAATTTTAATTCGGCCGAGAATTAAGGCAGACAACTCCATTGATTCTACAGTTAGGATCAACTGGTCACACTGTCATAATCAGGCCCTACACTGGATTATGTAACACGTATTTGGACAATTTAATGATGTAGGCATTTAACTCATAACACCAATTTAAAGGTAGCCTGATTTCGCTACACTGTAAAAAATGTCTCTAATGTTACAAAATTTTTGTACAATTACAGAAGAAAAAATAAAGAAATACAAAAAGAATACATAAAAGTGCTGTCAATGAGTTGACAGCACTCTTTATGTAATCTTTTGTTTTTCTTTATTTTATTTTCTGTAAATGTACAGACATTTTTTACAGTGTAGGATTAAGTTTGATTTAATTGAAATAAGTTTAACGGAATACGAATTGGTGTTCATTGCCTGTGATTCTACTCATTGCAAATGCAATTAGATGGTGGGTACAAAGTACCCCCTTTGTCATTTTTGTGGGGATGGAAAGTTCTTTGTTTACTTTTATTTTATTTATTTATTTTTTGGGGGATGTGCGAATTATTTCGCTTTACATGACAATTAAACAGTTACCACTGAAAGTGTCTACGGTACCGGAAAGCCAGTCAGTACTAATTAAACGATGCAAAGGCCCACGTATTTGGAAAGTTTCTGAATATTTTCAAATAATATACATTATTACACAAAACATTTTTTTTTTTATAAAAACTGTTCCTTTCATGTTTGTCTTTTCATCATACTATTTATTGTCCATTTTTGCCTAGTTCTGCAAACACGGAAACCATACTTTGTCATTAAACAATGCGGAAAATAAATTGAAGGAATGGAAATTAAGAAACAAGATTCGATGGTAGGGCTCTCAAGCTTAAAGGGGCGATTAAAGTTAAGATGACTGCCTTGTAAGAGAAATGACATGGCAGAATTTAATCTCAATCGATGAAGATAAAGCAGCTTACATGAAACCGAAGAGACTAGACTATTTTTTCAAATAGAGACCCCTGCTTTCTCGAGATTTTTGTTAAAGTTGTTAAGGTCATTCGGGCAATAGAAATAAGTTATTTTCGTACAATGGATTAATCGGGAGATGCACTAGTTATTCAAGTTATAAATGGAGAAACGTCTGGGAATGGTTACTTTGAAAGATAGAAGCTTGAATTAATTCCAGCACAAATGGCTTGGAATTTCATCTGAAATAGTTTCATTAAAACAAAGGCGACTTGCAAACGGCTTCGGGTTAGCGGTACAAGGAAATGAACTATTTGGAAGTGCCAAATTATATTTCGTCTTATTTTGAGGATGTAACAAAGAGCTGTTTGCAAAAGAGTGATCTATGACGGACGCTAAGTTCGTTTCGTTTCGTTTCGTTTATTTGTTTTTCTACATCATCAAAATGTATGGATACACAAACGTAATGAATACGGTACATACATAACACTGAAGTAGATGGAAGTAAAACTAAAAAACCCTGAGGGGCTTGTCGAGAGTTCTACTCCCTAAAACAACAAAAGAAAGTTACCAGTTGTGTAGCAAACACAAATAAGCAAAAAGAAAAAGAAAAAAGGACAGAAAATTAAAAAAAAAACTAAAGGGAAAGGTAATGAATAAGAATACAAGACCAGAACTAACCCTAAGTCCTTATGAAAAATTTGGCCATATCCCCAGTTGACATGTAGTGGATGATATTCATTCCATGAGATCAGGAAGGTGTTATTAGACCTGCCTGATGAGATCATCCCTTTATCAGTGAATAGAATAAAATATTATCTTTAAGACCATCATCTATTCGCAACTTTTCTTTACACCGATTCCTGCAGGAGACGGATTGCACGCCTATGATAATGGAGGATACTTTACTACTCGTGACCAAGACAATGACCAATGCAGCTACCGCAATTGTGGCGAAGGAATTGGGGGAGCCGGATGGTTCACCAATCGCTGGTGCTATCAGTGCTCAGCCCATACGTGGAGTTGTTCATATTACGGATCCAATCGATGTGTGAACTGGTGTTCATATTTCAACCTGAACGGTGATTACAACGGGGTGAATGGACAAAGTATATATTGGTATAGTCGTTGCGACCTTCTTTATGCTGATATGAAAATTCGACCATTGTCAGTATAATAAGTGAGGGGGCAAATCGCTATAATCTCAAAGTTTAAACTTATTTTGAAAATTGAACTTCAATACCAACAACACCTGTTTAATTTCTAGTTATTTACACCTAGGTTTTACACTTTCAGATTGTTTCAACTTTTAAAAGGACCAATGCAGCGGCCTGATATTTTAAAATTTCAATTGATATCCAGATGTCACGGTCAACCTTCTTGTCTGGGAATTATGTATCATAGCATGTTTAAACAAATAGTTACTACTTTAGGAAAGTTTGCTAGAAAGTTTCTTCTGCATTTTGAAAACGTTACATGTACAAATATTATTGAATTCACGGTAGCAATTAATGTCACCTTCAATGGCTCTGATGCTCTGATCTCCCGAAGAATGATCCATGGTTGAAATTTTGATGTGTCACAAAACATGACACAAAGCAAAGGAAATATCATTTTGGAGAATTTTGTCAGATGTTTTAACTCTTTTGTTTAAGACAAGATTGCATGAAACGTTATAAATTTTACATTTATATAAAAACGTATGCAAAAGGTTGAGTTTTGAATTGAGAACGAAATAGACGCAGGGCGTTTAATAGATCTGAAAATTTTCCTAGGCTGGAACTATACTTCCATTGCAACAATTTATTGACAAAATGTAGCATCGAAGCTATCTGTATCAAAGATGAGGCACAGTCCTCATTTCTCATACAGAGCAGCAGAGTAATCAGCCTTTTGCTTCCTGTGATGGAAACGTTACCGTATTGTTAGGGTTTATTTGATGAAAACATAAAGGACATAGAATGGGAAACATGTGATACAGTGCATTAAAATACAGAAAGACTTAACCAAGTAACTCATGAAGAAAATCTGACAAATAATTATGCATCCTTAAGACACATTAGGGTTAAAGGAGAAGGCAACCAACGCTTTTACACATATCAGCTAGTAGAGACCACAATTCTAACACATTTTCTTAAAAAAGCTAATCGAATCAGCATAGTTCCAAATTTTTATGAATTTTTCAATTATTTTTCTTCCCTAATGAATCCCCATGATGTTCGTAGCCATTTTCTGGTTTTCAAAAAAGAGGGCGCTTTAATATGACGTTAACGAGCCACATCGTAAGTTATACGATTTCCCATTCATTGCACATGGCGTGTACACTATTCCACAAACTGAAGGGATGTATAAAAAAGGGTCTGAGCCTTCCCAGGGACAATACAGTCTGCATATACCCATCCTAGCCTTGAAAATATGTCTAGGAGGACTAGGTAGCATTGCCGACAGCTTTGGCAATCTCAAAAGATTGTTAGGACCTCACTAGGCCTAATGAAGCTGGCGATTGCTGTTTCGCTACGGTAAGAATTGCAAACTGCCTACCTTGTCGTTATGTTCACTCAGTCTTCTCTTCTTTGCCTCAACTAAACAAATATCGGCAGTAAAAAAATCCGCATAGGGACTATTCTGGTATCTTTCTCAAAAGCACTTCCCCAAGATACTGTTAGCTCACTCGCTATTTGCGTAGAAAACAGACAAGATTATACAGGTTCCGACTAGTGTCAAAACTGGTACAAGTGCTAAGCGTACTAGCCACATGCTAGAACCTTCATAAGAGATCCCGCCGACTGCCACTTTGTCCTGTTTTCTTTCTTTATTCTCTGAATACTCAGGCTACCAAAGATACCGTTTGATTCCATCTTTCTATACAAACGTTCCCGTCCTATATTCCATGTTTAGCGGGAGAGTGTACGACAAAGAGTTCGAGTACATCCTGCTCGTAAGTTGTAACGTTAAATTCCGTGCACAGTGTTTTCACACTGGACACTGCACAACAGTTAACTGTATATTAGTCAAGGTCACTCTGTCATGAGAACGTGTTTGCAGTTATTTCCTTTCATCAGGGTTACCCGAACTGTAAGGGTACAGTGTATGGTGACAGACAGCCGTGCGATGGTGTTGCCAATTACGCAAACTATTTTTTCATGCTCTTGTTAAAAACCTGTTTTTCATTTTACTTTATTATTGTATGATGAAAATAATTTTATTCAGACATTAGGAATTTTATCTCCTTTTTCAAGGGGAATTCAGAAGATGTGTTATGCAGTATATGTGCAATTATAGATAGTTCATGCGGGTTGGTAACTTTTCTGTTGAAATATGATATGTGGCTCGCTTTCGTCATTGAACATCCGGGAACTGGTGAATTTCAAAAAACAATGGCGCGGACCAGAAGCTTCTTAAAAATCAATTTTTAAGGTTGAAATGAATACTTCAAAAACTTCTTTGTGCTTCTTTTGGAAAGAGCAAACATTAAAATGGTAGTCTGTAGGCAGAAAAAGCTAGGGTTGCCTTCTCCTTTAATTTGTACTTGAATGGAATTGGGAGGGGGGGGGGCATGGATGCCCCTGTCAAAATTCAAATTACCAAACACAGTAAATGGTATGTGCAACAAGCAGATTTCGGATTGGTTTTCCCATTTTTGCCCCCCCTAACCCCATCTAGCAAAAAATTATCGAAATCGCCTATTGTCACCTTGTTTTATGACATTGCTCTAATGAAGTTGGATGGAAATACCATTCCTTGAACCACAAAATCCCGATAAGTTCAGTTTTGGGGTACGCATCAGGTGAAAAAATTCTGTTCCTCGCGAGGGACACGGATCCTCAGTTTTCAGTCTGCGTAGTGTTCCCATGCACTCGCTGGTTCCTCAGAAGTCGCAACGTATACTCTCCTGCCCATATCTCATTGACAAAACATCATTGCATTTCTTCATGGATCAATGAGAAGATTAGGCTGCACCCTACACCACGGATTGTCAATTTTGTGAGATTGTCGAAAAATTGAAGTTATATCTTTCCATTTGGAAGAATTTTGAAAAAAGTCGCCGTTTCAAAGGTCTGTTCGAAAGTAGCGCCTACTACCGCCTTGCGAGATGGTCTGCATAAAAGTAATTGATTAGTAGGGAATAGAAGTCAGTACCCTACAGCCATGGGCGTCCGCAGAAGTTTTTACAAGGGGGCAAGGTCATTCATGGATGATTGAATTGTGTAAACAATCTAAGCGGAGTGCCACCATCAGTTGGCGCGGAGCGTACAAGAAAATTTCGGGCCTTACAAACCCTCCAGATGGCCGGAAACAACACTCGACGAGTGATGTTATAAGCTGCATGTACCCGGCCCTGAAACAGGAATTTCATGTCTCTAATTTTTAGATTTTTAGAATTTTCAATGTAAAAAATTGTTGAAGGGAAATCTGCCTCTCGGTCACGGCCTCGCACGCTATGCACGATAAAACTTACAACTGTCAAACAGCTTATATAGGCCTATATCCGTTACCCAATTACGAAACATACCCCCCCCCCCCCCAACTCCAAATTCACCTTGTATATTCCAGTAACATCCGCGCGTCGCCACTTGGGATCAGCACGGGACCAAACAAAGACCAACGCATTCATCAACAGTCGGATGCCATATACACACTACAAACCTGACAACTAGTACAATTTTGGCATAGCTTTTAGAATTACAAATTTCCAATAGATATCACCAATGATGATCCCCAAATTACTATTTCCACTATTCAGCATACCATCTTCTCTTTTGCTATTCCTGGTCAAATGTCCACATATTCAACGAGTAGAAACTGACGCTGTGAGTAAAGGTATTTTTTTTTTTTTTTTTAATTTTTATTTTTTTCGAAAGTTTGATTTTCCGGGGGGGGGGGGGGGGGGGCTTGCGGAAGCCCATGCCTACAACTGGAGAAAACGATTTGCAGATATATTTCAAATGACATACGGTGCTTTTTGATTGCCGGCCTAGGGGGAGGTAAGGGGAGGGGTCACCTTTTGCTTATATGAAGGGAGCTTAAATGGAAAACGCTGCAATCTTTTGCAGATTTTCCACTTATTTCAAGTTTAAGAATTTCCATTTTCAACTTAAATTTGGCAGCCATTTAGCATAAATTTAAGCAGATAATTGAGAAGGGTTTGCCCGGTTTGTGAAGCTTTACAAATTTTACGGGGAAATTCCCCGCAGATTCCTTCCCCAGCCTTGAACACTAAGTAATGCAGGAACGAGCCTGAATTAAAAAAGTCACCCTACTTTGTGGTATAGGCACCGAACTGACGCCAAAGGCGTCATAAACCTATTCAGGTGGGGTTGAGGGACCGCCTTGGGGCCCCTGTGGAGTCCAGGGGGCAATGTAATGGCCACGGTTCAGGACGATGGACCCCTGGAGGCTCCTGTGTTTATGAGATTTCATGAGGCCCAAACACGCTGGCTTTTAATATGTTTAAAAAGTTAAAAACATCCTCCAGCTCCCTATTTTTAACATAATGCTCACACAGCTGGGTCAACGACGTTGTCGCCGCTAGACTAACCCAGAGGGTTATTAGCCTAAAACACTATTGAACTAACTAAACAAATTTAAAAAGTGAAAATATTATTTATTAAAACTTGAAAATCTAGGGTTTCGTATTGGAGAATTGTTTCAATCTCCGACAGAATGTGCTGTCAAAAGGTTCTGGTCACCGCTTGATATAAGTGCCTAATCCTTCCCATTAGATCAGTGGTTAGAATTACCGACACGGGTGGAGGGAAGGGAGGATACTGCATGTACACCGCAGGCTGTAATTTACAACGGCTTAAGGAAGGAGTGTTACGAGAGGGGATGTTCTTCTGTTTGGATATTTATTATCTGTGTCAAGAGTTCTGGATACAAATTGAGGCAAGATCTTTCACTCTGACATAATTAATCTGCGGTTAACCTCTGGTGTTTATCGTGGTGTAAAATTATGTATTCTTTCTGTTCATTATTCAGTTGAAACACTTCTATTGGACAATTACGTGTCTGGTACCCATCGTGCACCCCTTAAGAGTGCTGAATTTCTGTATGGTGAATGGCCCAAGCAACCCGCTCCCTGCTAGCGCAGGGGTGGCTGAAATACATACCTAAGATTTAAAGCCAATAGAAAGAAAAACAGCTGTCGTTCAAAGCATAAATCATATATTTTCTTACAAATTCATGATTTAAGTTTGAAATGAAGCAAACATCAATAACTTGGAAGATAATCTATGGAATGCATAATTTCAATGTATTATATATTTACACACTAAATGATTGCACCTTTTACGGTGTAATAAAGAACCCTGATAACTTATAACGAAGTAGTCCAGGGTTAAGGACGATTAAATTGATATTTGACATAAAAATTTGCACCAAAATGACATCTTAAGTTACCAACAAAAAATGAGTTATTTTGCTGCATCTGGGTAGCTAAAATGGCCACCATTGAAGTCTGAGTCAAACCGTTTTCTGTTGCTTACATTCCTCGACTGTTGAATTGATACGTGCCACCTTCAAGCACATTTGGAAGTAACATACTAAGCAAACTTATGTATTTGAAAATGATGCTAAGCCTAAACAGAATCATTAATTACATCCAGTGAAAATAGTCGAAAGCATTCTCTCTATCTGTATGTTTATTTTGTAAGAGACCTTTTTCACAAGTTTTTTTTTAAGTTAAACATGTGTGTCTATATTTTTAATTTAAAACATCAAAATATTAAGCATATCCGCCTATTTATGTAGCATATTTCAAAGGGGGACAATCAGCGTTTAACAGCGAAATATTAAAATTATTCTCAACCTTTGTTTCCTTTGTTTTAAACTAATTGTTTACCAGAAGAAGAATAGAGATATTGATGAGTTCTTTCAGGTTAGAAGGAATTTAGGTAAATTTTGTTTTAACTGTTGCTGAAAGAAAGTTCTGAATACTTTTAGGGTAAAAAATTTCAAGCATGTGAAGGATCTAATTAACAGCCTCCACTACAGTGTAGGCAAATAAAACATTAACCCATGGCTAGAGACCTTTTTGTTTTGCTTGTTTTAAGTCCATGTACCTACAAATGTGGTGCAGAATTAAAATTGTGATTTAAAAAAAAAAAACTCAGATTGCCCTTTAAAAAGTTTTAATCATAACCTCACCTAAGATCATCCCTCCCTCCCCTCCAGCTCTCACGCTTTTATGACATCATTCAAAATGCCCGAGAGCACCAACAATAGCCCAGTTTGCCTCTTGAAATGCATGGGGGAGATGCGCACTAACAAGAAATTTCTTTGCTAACGATAGCTAATCCCTAGCCTAATCCCTAACCCGAACAAAGAATACAATCGATAAAATCGCAGCAACCAATGAAGAAAAACCTTGTTAAAGAGTGCGCATCAACCCAATGAATGAGGTGAATAAAACCCTATTCCTGATTGTTAGAAATTCAACCATCCACATAAGAAACCCTTATAGAAGCCGAAGAACAGGGCACCTTTTATCTTTATAGCATTAGAGAATTACCCCTTGAATGTGGACGTCATGACTTGGCTGATAGTATAACGACTTGGCCGGGTTTGCAACAATAGAAACCGCAGTCAACATTAGGCAACGATGTTGTTTTTTGTCAGTTGTGTAACAAGAAAGGACTTCAGGACAGGAAAAGATAGGTAAGTTTCAAGCAAGTGGATTCTCCAATGACTCCAAAACCCCTGAAATTTTCATTTTAAGTGGCACGTTGCAGCTTCCTCATGAAATTCAGTTTTATTTTGAAAACCTGCAACACTTAATCCACAATATGACAATGCGTAAAACTGGACAAATTATCAAAACATATATGCAGATAATGTAATAATTTCATGAATGAAAAATTAAAAAATTGAATCGCACAACGTGACTCAACATTCTGCAAATGAATTCTGCTAAATAGTCACTTTTTGGTCCTTCCAAGTTGATATTTTCACATAACTGAACATCATTTCAAATGTACACTTCCTCAAATCCTTGCTGAGTATATTCCAACATTCCATCAATTTCAAAAACATATAAAAAGCACCCTCTTTCAAGACATTGAAGTTGACAATGATTTTTCATAACAACATTTCTTGGGAGGACTAAGGAGTGAGTATGGGAGAGCATGGTTTGTTCACCAGTGATAATGGTGATTAAGATAATATAAAATGCAGAAAAAATTCCACCTTAAAAATTCGCCTTTCTGAATGGACGGTTTACTGCAGATATAAATTAATAAATAAAATTCAGGCATTTCCATTTCCCAATATGCATCGAAAAAATTACAAAATTTTAAGTAATAAATATACAAATAATTTTCTTTAACACCCTCATACCAGAAACACCAAAATTTCATGCATTGAAGACTATTAATACTGATTCATGTTTACTTTAAATGGAAGACAATTTACATAAAACAAGAGACCTTAAAAAGCACATGACAACTTAAATCATATCAACCCTTCTGTTAGCAAAAGCAGACTATTGCAACATATTGGGGGCATATTCCTTTGTGGTCTGTGGGTTGCAGAATATTATCATAAGTTTCCCTCACTGATATCAGAGGTGACAGAACAGGAGAACTTGAGCTGTGCGGTAGTTGAACTTAATTGGCAGACAGATCAACTGCCTGCCTACCTACCTAGCTAATGTACCTACTTACCAACCTATCTACCTACTTGACTTGCCTACCTACTTGACCTACCTACCTACTTAACCTACCTATTTACCTACTTGACTTGCCTACCTACGTGACTTACCTACCTACCTATGTACCTACTTACCTACCTACTTACTTGACCTACCTATCTATCCACATGACCTACTGTACCTATCTATCTACATGACCTGCCTATCTATCTACATGACACTACTTAACACATTCTTGTTGAGGTATTGTCGCACCCATGTCTCGTAACTAACAAATACACCAGGGACTTGCTACAGTGAGTAAAGTACAGCACCTTTGCCTGCTACTGTATACCCCAAGTACTCAAGATGATATATTTATTTGGGATGATGCATGTTCAGGCCTTAAACCAAATAGGAATTTATAAGGACACTAGAAACAAACATTTCAATTTATTTGAAGAATTTAAAAAGGTATTAGCAAGGAAATATAACTGAATACTCTCCCAAACATACAGTACATAACTTTTATTTCCCTTGTATTACAGGACTTATGCTCCTCCATTTTAAAAGGAATTTGGAATCCCACCCTAACAGTCTGATGATGCTCCACTCTATCATGACTTTTGATATCCAAGCTTTGCACGGCTTATTGTGCCTTAACCCTTTACCGTTGTGCTCCGATCGGGGCATATTTGTGCGCCTCGGGAGTGGGCGGAAAAGCGGACGTAGCCCGCCCCGCATTGGCTTCCGTAGGCCATCGACCCCGTGGCCAAATTTTCGGGTAGCTACTCGCAGTTTCAAGCTCCGCGTGAAACAGTAAAGATGGGTGACAGCCAAGCTCTCCGCATGGGTCCAAAAGGACTCAAACAACGGTAAAGGGTTAACCAGAAAGGGTTTATGGTGCTCCATCTTTACAGAAAATAAACCTACTGCCATTGTGTCTTACACAAGGTATACTGTAAGCCAATCCAGTTCAGCAACTATATAAAGGACAGTCGGCACTTCTATGTTTAACCAGATCATAAGTTGAGGTGTAACAGTAATAAATAAAATCAAATCACTGGCCAAAAAGACTTGTTGTATACACCTACTAACAAATGTTATTTATTTTAATGACCAACTTATAAAATATAAATTTGGAGGAAAAATGCAGCATCCAGAAAGTCATTTCCCTGGAAGCTTTTGCATTTGGACAGAATTTTTCATAATTAGAGGAGTTTCTATCATCTTTGTGCATAATGAAAAAAAATAACAAAAAATGAAATAAAAATAAAAAATAAAACAAAACAGAAAAAGATTGTACATTCAGGCCTAATTTTAACATAACTACCTTATCCCCAGAATTCTATGCATATATTTCAGATTCTACAAAATGAAAATATGTGTTAAAACCAGTTAATGAACAAGCCTTTGGATGTGAGTTTAGAGGGCACTGACAACTCTCTGGGTTTCATTATGCTACAACAACAGTATAAAGCTTGCAAGTCAGCCAACTAAAAATTACATGAACACTTCAATTTTGATTCTTGGTGGTAAAAGTATAAGCATTAAAAATAAATACAAAAGGCGTACAATAAGCTTTGTTCCTACAGTACAAAGTATAAGGTTGCTTGGATATTACCTACCCTTAGATTCCTACAGTACATGAATTGTCTCTGAAAAGAAAGACTATTGTTTGCTAGTAAATAACAGTATTGTATGTTAAAATAACGTTTTACATGACCACAGTATAAATGTCATAGCTGATGTAAACAATTTAAGGTGTGAATTCAGTTTAAATGGCCTGTATATACCCCAAAGAAATATCATACTTCCACAAATTAATGCCATGGAACGCTGGAACACTTTTCTCTTCTAATGAACTACTATGTTTAAATACTTCTTGAGGTTCCCTTGAGATGCAAAAAGCAAGATTTGTTAGTGCACCATATAAGATAGCATATTCAAATGAGGAACTCAGACACTTGATGGATTTTATATAATTTTAAAAGAGAATGTTGTGGCTACAATCTCCAATGTACATGGTTATGTTCTAACAATACCAAACAAGATACTGAACTGTACTCCCTGATTTCAAAATTCCCAACTTAAGCAACAAATGGTTTCATCAGTTACTTTACAACTTGTCTTCAATTTTAATATCCATGGTTTAATTTTCCAACTACATGGAATTAAAACTTTGAGTTGGTTTGAGAAATTTAAAAATTTCTTCCAAACCTGTTAAATTTTAATCACACACTAATGAAAAGAGGACAAACTTTGATAAAGCAGTGATCCTCATATCCTGAAGTATGAGTGCATACAAATATATACAAATATTTCTGGCACGGGCAGTTAACAATTCCATTATAATATATTTCTTTTTTTTGAATTCCTGACCAGACACTTTTAAATTATTCACAACGAGAGTTACGAGCCAAGATACCAAAAAATTCAAAATTATAACTTTTGCATTACTAATGAATGCTAAACTTTACTAATAAGGGTTGCCATGTGGGGATATCCCCCAACTCCAACATCTTCACTATGTTATCAATATAAGTTAAATATTCTCCTTTAATAACAGTATGCAACAAATTTGTCCTTTTGTTGTTCAGTTATAAAACAAATTAGACACAATTTGAACATACAAATATAGAAATTGTTTATCTAATTTTTACCTATGTACAATTTAATTGGAAGATTTTAGGACGGAATGCTGCAGTCAAGGTGATTGATGATGTGGCGGTTGTCAAGGTTCGTTACCTTTGGGTTGATGAGTTTTTCATTCTCCTTCTGGTTCTTTTGTTTGTTCCTCTACTGCTGTTGATTCTTCTGTGTGTTCTCCTTTAGGAAAAATATCAGAAATTATAGCAACCCATAAGAATTAATTATGTAAGTTTTGAAAATATCTAGCTTCAATTCAAATCTCTAATTAGAATCAAATTCAAAATATATTGCACAGTGTCAGTTTGTACAAAGTTGTGAGTGACAACAAATATGGTGTACCAGTACAGGTACTGTATATGTGGTATGCAAAGTCTTTTAAGGAAAATGAAGAAAAAAAAAAGAAAAAAACCCTTTTTAAGCAAGCTTTAACATTATTTATACAGCACATTAGACTCTATATACAATCAAAGGAATTCTGAAAAATGGGAAATACTGCAGGACTGTAACATGACAAAAACAATTATTTTAAGAGTTTTGCATGATGTTTGCAACTACTTTGTACTTGGACACTTCTGCGCCTTTCAAATTTTGACATATCTTTAACCCTCTAATCTTCCACATGTTCCAATCATTCAACTATGACAGTGCACATATCACCTACGGTATATATGTATTCCATAAAGTTACTGCTACTGCTACAGTAGTACTACAGTAGTACTATAGTATTACTACAGTACTAGCGTAGTGCTTTAGTATTACTACAGTACTACAGTAGCAGTAACTTTATGGTATACGGGTCTAAAAGCAATACCCTAACCTACATTAGAATACTGTAGTGATATAACTGTGAGGCAGGTTGGGGAGTGTAGGGTAGGGGGGAATGATTTCTTTTACTCTTTTGCTTACTGTCACTTCTGTTCTCTCTGAGAGTGTCTTTGTTTTTCAAGCACAGAAGGGTTTCTAGGGCACTTCCAATCACAACACTTGTTTTACAGTCATCATTAATTGTGCATCTGTCACCATATTCATTTAATGTTGTAATAAATGTTAGAATGATTAGAAAATGACACATGACTGATTGATCAGTCAAGCTGTTGCTTGAAATAAACTTAGAAGGCCAAGAGAGGGATTGCAAAAATGACCATAGGCAGGAAAAAAACTTTTCTTTATTACAAATCTTTTCAGGCACCCAGTTACAAAACTTGGCGCTGGCCAACAACTTCAGTAAAAAAGTTCATAACTTCCACAAAGAACAATTACAAGATTTGTTTTGCAGAGGACATCAGCAAAAATGTTTGAATGTAAGATGAGGAAATCACTAATGGGTGTGCAACAGTAAAAACAGTTAAAGTACCTCCATACTCCACCCCCCCCCCCCCCCCCAAACTGATACTTGTCACTATACCAACATACTATTTACTTCACAGGAAACCCCACAGTCAGTTTGTTCTGAGAAATGTTTGAAGTTTAGCTGCATTATACTAGAGGGTGGTCAGGAAAAGAGATCCTTCATGCAAATCTACCACACAATATACTTGAAACTCTTTAATCCCTTTTCAGGTAACAAAATTAGATCAACAGGTCCTTTTATTCCCATTGATTTGCACTTTCTGGATTTCACATTGTAATGGTGGTCTACTCCTTTCAAACCAAGGCAATCCAGAAACAAAAGTTATTGCTAACTGTTTCTTTGAAGTACAACATGTTGCCAACAAGTGCTAGGCCTCAATAAATATGTTATGTAAAACAACTGTCTCTAAACTTTTTACTTCTATACATTTTTTGTCTGTCTAATCACCTTGACACAATGTTCAAGCCTAACAAAACAATCACAGTTTTGATAATTTTTCCACATTAGAATCGAGTATTTTCGGAGATGGGGAATTACAAAAAATCTGCGTAACAGCTATTTGAATAAATACTGGATGAGACGATGAGCGAGGCAAGCAAAAAAATTTGTTTTTTTCCCTCGACAACAGGCAATGTAATGACAATGGATCAAATCATCATGATAGGTCTTTGAGATGTAGCAGATGACAGAGACCATTGTCTTCAGTACCAAATTCCTTTCAAGTTTGTTGCAAACTACCTTGGTTCAAAGGACCATTAAATGTTGGATCTCCTTCCCTGGCAACTCCGAGCTGTTTATACTTAGAACACTACTGTACAGTGAGACCATCACTCACCTTCAGGTGCTACTTCCATTGGAGTATCTTCCTGTTCTGTTCCCTGATTGGCTGTCTCTGCTTCCTCTGTCTGGGGACTTTGTTCTTCTTCAGGTGTATCTTCTTTCATCTCTTCTGCATTCTCTCTTGTTTCATCTTCCTTGTGACCATCCTCCTCTGCAACAGTTTCCTCTGGCTTTTCTTCTGTATTTTCTGTCACCATTTCTCCAGGCTGGTCATCTTTCACTGATTCTGCTGCAGCTTCCCCCGATATTTGCTCTTCTGGAGTTGTTTCTGGTTCTTCAGTGGGGGTATTCTCTACCACTTGTGGTTCTGCTGGTGGGGTTGCTTCTTCTACTGGTGGGGTTGCCTCTTCTGATTGGGCCGTTTGCTCTGAGGACACTGTTCCTACTGGTGGTGCTGTTTCTGCTGGTTGGGTTAAAGTATCTACTGGTGGAGCTGTTTCTTCTGGTGGTGCTGTTTCTACAGATTGAGCTGTCTCAACTGGTGGCACTGCTTCTTCTAATGCTGGTTCTGATTCTTCATGCTTTTCCTCTTTGACCTCTTCTACAACTTTTGTTTCTATTGGTGCACCATCAGGTTCATCCCTTGCTTCTGCATGTTCTCTGACAGGCACCTCCTCTTGTTTTTCTGTTTTTTCTTTGAAAAAAAAGAAAGAAAAAGAAGCAAACAATCAAAAGATGCTACAGCACTTATAAAATTATGGGTAGTCCCTGAACATGGCCTACACAAGTCTTTTTGCACTAAAGGTTAAACCATTTTGGGTAAAGATACAGAGGTACTGTAATTTTTTCAAACTATTTAGAGCTGAAATTTAACTGTATTGAAGAAAACAATTTAATTTAACCAGGACAAAATGCATAATGTATACTGTGCCTTAGCTACAGTGTACATTTAACAAAGGTCTGCATGCTCTCACAGTCTGAGAACCTGTCATTACAGCAGAATGTATCGCCATAAAATGCCATAAAACACTTCAAATTTGTCCTTACTGTTCTGGGTTTCTAGGATGTGAGACTTGGGGACCTGCATGTGGGTATTAAAAAGGACACTTGATTTTAATGGTTAGAGATTTACAGTGCTGAGCATTAGCTGCCTTTTATCTTTCTTGCTCATCACTTTTCTTAATGACTGTGCAACCTTGCACCTTGATTGACAAGGTGTGACTGAAATATGTAAGGAGCTTTATGTTACTTCGTGCATATGACACACCCACCACAATAGAGATTACATTAATTCCTTTGGGTATTAGATCGGATTAAAGTAACCTTACATTGTAAAGACATCTTGTGCTGGGGGAGATTAATCCTGACTGACAGTTTTTTATTTCAAAATGTTACATGGACCCATGCTGTGTGTGCATTGCAGAGGCCACCTCAACCTCGCAGAAAGTTACCAGGAGGAAATTACATGGAAATTGGCAATTTAAACTTTGCTAATTCCAAGAGTACAGTATCTAAAGTTTAATTTTTTTGAATCACTGAGAAAGTTAAGGAGGAAATGGTGGTTTAAACTGTGAAAGCACTCTACAAGTTTGTAGAAAGCTGATTGTGTTGCTCATTACTATCATTCATGCAGTACTTGGTTGGTTGGTTTTCAGTCTTGCTGAGCACACCCCCCTTTCCCCAATCATGGAGCACTGAACTGTTTTCAATACTCCATAGCTTTATCCTGAGCATAACTCTTAAAAGCAGTACTGTATGTTGGTTTCTCCTGTGGGCTAGGGGTGTTCAGTATATATGCTCGTGGTACATTATTTCAAGCATGTTGTAAAAGAAAACCAAAGGTCACTTGATACAATTTATCTAGATGACATATACTGTAACACATTAATGTTGGTGTGTTGTTAAGTATATCATCTTCAGTAGCAGACTACTGTAACTCATCTGGACACTTTCTGAACTCTTTGGTACGGTATGACTTGACCTGGTAATGGAACCAGTACACTTCAGGTGAAAGGGTGATCAATTCCCAACTAACATACAGTACTGGACCTAATAGCTGGTCAACAGCTACAAAAGCTACAAGATGGATTTGAATGAATGACCTTTTCACCCTTGGGGGAATTTGTAGTGAATGACTATGATTTGATGCCCAGCATCCTTTTAAGAGAGCTGAAAATTAGCCTTAAAAACTTGCTGACCTGCATTCATTTTCAGGCTCACGAGCCTATTCTCATTTTCAGTCGCCCAGACATTTTCTCATTTTTGGTCTTGAAGACCTCTTCAACTTTTTGGTCAAGATTGCAAAACCCTTTCACTTTTTGGTCTTGAAAACCTTTCCTTAAAGCACTTTCTGCCCCGCAGACCCTTTCCCATTTAATTTGTTGATCTTGCGGACTTTCACTCTCCTGAACCTATGGTCTTGTGAGATGGCCCCCATGATTGCCCTACAATTAAAGCCTAATAATGAAGTTAAGACCTATCAATGACAAAAATCCTGACATTCCATCTTGACATTAGAATTTTAGACTGTCTAATGGTAGGAGATATGAGGGTCAATACCATAATGCCCTACACTTTTGTTTTGCTGCTTCTTGCACTGTTTATAAATGCTGCCCTCACCTTGGGACATTACTCCTGATGATTCAACTGGTTTCTCTTCATCCTTCTTTTCCTCTTTCACATCTGGACTAGCTGTTCTTGTTTCTATGAAAAAATGAATAAATACAGTAAAGAAATTTGATGAACTATGAAGAAGCGTAATACACAAAATAAATCATGATAAAATCAGAAAGACCTTGAAAACAAATGAGGAGACAGAATACCAAAGCAAGCAAGGCAAATTCACAAAGCTTCTCATTAAAAAACAAAATCTTCAAACCGTGAAAGTCACTAATTGTTCAACTCAGTATCATTTTAAAGACATGAAAAACAAATTCACAGATCTGATCCAAAAAGAAATTTTCAGGTTGTCCAATGAAAAAGCTGATGTTGAGACTGAGGCTGAGGTTGTTTGAAAATAATTTATTTGTCCAAAAGGGTAAAATGAAAATCGAACCATTGCATTTGATGTCTCTGCCATATAGCCCCCCCCCCCTTTTTTTTTGCTAGTTGAACTGTAACAATGAAGGAATGGTACTGTAGTCCATACCATTGACCCAATGTACAGTACCATTAGCCTATGTATAATGCACTTTTAACATTCTTTAATGTGCTGTACAGGTCTAGAGAGCTACTGTAGTACTTGTAAATAAAATGGTCCATCAGACAACCTCAAAGAGACAGAGAGAGCAGTCTATGGCAATTTTTATCTTTGCTAAATTTAATTCAGTCCAAATTCAGCACTAAGTGGAAGGTACAGTAGAAAAGGTACACATACAGTACTGTGCAGAAGTAGATCTACTCATTGAGCTTTGTTGTATTAAAATGACTGTAAATGGTAACTGAGGTTTACAATCATTATTCTAATATTAAACATGATACAGTACTGTGGGCATTACAGGGAAAACAGAAATTCATGTGACATATTTGCAGTTAATATATTGAACACATGTCCTTTGCCTAGGTAGTCATCTAGCTGTTTTGCAAGGTGATGGCAGGAAATCCTAAATTTAGACAGAGAAGTGTACAGTAATAAGACCACAAGAGAGCATTAATTGTGGATATGCACAGAATGTACAGTACAGTATGACAGTATGAAAAGACCAGACACAGGTACAGCACATCATTGCAAATATTACTGATGATCTGTATACATAACAAATTCACTTCTACAGTAAATAATACCCTTTCAGTAGTTGGAGGTGCTATGTTTATTGCAAACAGTCTGTTGCCAACACCTCACCAAGACAATCCCTAATTAAGCAAACAGAAAGCTTCAAAAGTTGTTTCTTATTATTTGTTGGCAGAGCAATTTGACTTCATAAGATGTCAATTTTCTCTAATATAGTCCTCATGTTCCCAGCCCACATGACATCAAACATTGCTACTGTACTGTAAGTGCTATGTACAAGAAGCATACCATGTGATTTTTAAAATTTTAAATGAGTATTTTCTTCAATACGCGAGCCAAATCAAAGAAAAACTCTTACTCCAACAGATCTAGTGTACACAATTCAGGGCTAGTCAGGGTACAGTAAGCATTTTTAATGTCACTGACTGAACAGTACTGAGAGTGGGCTAGTCTAACACAGGGCTGCTGCATATGAGCAACTGGTTCCAAGTTGACACACTTTAATTGTAATCAGACACTGATTGTTACATTTAATTGTTTATCATTTCCATGGTTACCGAACTTACCGTGTACTCAACCAATGGAGAATGGTTGGACTTTGGATCAGTCACCTCCCTGCCTGTCTGTTTTTATTACTTTATCTTGTAGCCTACTTATTGTTGATGAAATTGTATGCTGTACTGCTGTACAATACCCATTTAGAGTTCTAGAAAAATTGACTTACAGTAAGAACATTTACAGTATATTCCAGGCCTTGAGTTTTACATACATGTACAGTAGGTTAAAATTCCTTAAACTTAAGGATAAAAAATTAGGGCACAAGCATAATTTCCTTCATATTTTGATGTCAATTGCACAGTGGGAACATCTTTTCAAAATAAAAAAAAAAGGAAAGAAGAAGACAGAAAAAAATAGAAAAACACAATCCTGACTCTCTTTTGTAAAGGACTAGGGCAACAATCTCAATTTCTTTTTTTGATATTTGTAGCATATATCTTGCATCCTGAAATTGCTGCAAAATTGCAATCTTGCAATTGCTGATTTCTCTCGGAGGTATAAAGGAGAATGGATGCCATTTTTATGGCATCCATTGGCATATAAAAATAAAAAAAAAATCAGGCAGGCCTTGAGTTTGGTTTCCAGGTGTGTAACAAACCACACTCCTCAGGGAATTATGAGTGTGGTTCTGTAGTCTACAGGTGCTGTTTTTTTTTTTTTTTTTCCACTTGAACAGATTAATTCATTAGCTTCTATATTCTTCAGCTATGCAGGTATGCTAAAAATCATTCTCCTCACAGTAATTTTATAGGGAGTGATTGTGTGTGACCTCACTCCCATGCCTCAAAATCCAAGGCCTGAAAAACTAACAATTTTTTTTTTAATTTCAGTCACTTGATATTTGTCTGAACATGCCTACAGTATTACAATGTCCTGCAAAATGAAATTGTTGTAGTACTGTACCTTAAGATGTCAGTACTAAGCATGACAATATGATCACAAATGTACTGTAATTGGGCACTTCAGTATTAGCAGGCACACTGCACACATAGTACTGGATCATAAGCTCTCCAGGGTTCTCAGAGGTACAGTAGCGACTTATATACAATGGAAGCAGGATCTCTCTGTCCTTAAAAAGTCAAGGTTCTACTTACAGCAATATGCCAAGTGTTTTGTTTGCTTTCTTAACTATTTCAGAAACATTGTCTACCAGGTTTCAAGAACTTATGCACTATGACACCAACGTCTGCTCTTTTTCCTAATCTACTGTACAGTATTGCCTGCAAAGTCTTTCCTCCCATAAAAAGAAAAACTGGCATTATTCCTACCAATATGAAGAAGTAGCCAAATCCTGTTGCAGACAAACAATGTTACCTTCTCTTTGAACTTTTGAGAACAAATTAGTATCATCTGCAATTTAATGATGGTTCCACCTGTATTGCCATCTATATATCATTGTTCACAGAACAAGTCCTAACAGTGATCCTTAGGTACACCACTACAAACATGTAACCAATCAGAAATGCTACTGGACCACCAAGTTACACTCTCTGCTTCCTTTCAGACAACCAAGCCTTAATCAAATAACTTACTAGACCAGACACACTGTGTGCTTGCAGCTTAGCAATAAGATGAAGATGAGGAACCTAGTCTAATGCCTTCTGAAAGTCTTAGTACATACTGTAACATCAGCAGGAAAACCATGATCAACAAATTTAGTCATCTCCTCCATAAAAACTAGCAAGTTGGATAGGCATGACTTGCCACTCATAAAACCATGCTGGGAGCCATTGGTAGACATACAGGAGGAGTGAGACTTACTGGCCTGTAATTTCCAGCACCGGGAGTAGGCCTACTGCCATTGTGCTTGGTGCTCAGCATGAGCAATGGAGTACGGTATGTGAAAAAGCCAGTGAGCAACATCTGTAAAACCTGTAGTAGGCCTACTGCCATTGTGCTTGGTACTCAGCATAAGCAATGGAGTATGTGAAAAAAAGCCAGTAAATGGGCCACATAAGCTAACAAGGCTGTGGCCGGCTCTACCTGAACCAACTGGTTGGAAACTGGGCTGTAAAACTCCATCTAACTACTGTAACTACAATATCCAACTCAAGACTCAACTGCAAACCAGGCTTGGTTGACTACCTGAACTGTACATCATGGAAATGTTCACAGTAAGTTGTACAGTATCCTACTGTAACCAGCTTGATGGGGCAGAGATTCTCTCTGTTACTTGTGTGTTACGTCATGTGTACAATTTACAAGTATTTTCATGATGAAATCCAGCCTGATGCTCTTCATAGCATCTTCACGGTTGCTTAAAGTGTAAATAATGCTCTCAGCTCCCACTGACCACTCTGCTAATTCACTGACTACACTGTGATAACAGCACAAAGCTTCCTTATGTAGTCACACTATGTCTTTATGGAGAAGAGTGTTCTGGCAACCTATCTGCAATTTCATGGTCCACTGGGCCAGGGAGTCTATATCTTTATGTGCAATTAATGAAGTGGAAATACTCTGAAAAAGAGTCTAAAGAACTCAAAAGCCAGGTTTTTGGAGCATGGGAGGAGTAAGCCTAATGTACCATGCTGTTTCGAGTGCAGTAAAAAAGTTGATTTTCTAACCTCGGTAATCTATTGTTCAACTGAGGTACATATCAAGTTTCCAAACCCACTGCTGGAGGTCTATTATTATCACTTCACCGAGCTTCTAGTCCACTTAGGTTGCAAAAAATTACACAGTTCTTTGGGCAAGACCGTAATCAAAACCCCCTCTTTGTGCTCTGCATACTGTGGCTAGAGTTTCTTGACTTGGATTTAATGTCTTTGCATGGAGTATTACTGTCTGTCAATCATCAAATTGTGTAATTGGGCAAGGAAGGAAATCAAGTGTACTTTTTTACCGTAACCATTTCGTCATGACTGTACATCCCCTTTTCAATTCCCACAGTAATTGTTATCCTTAATTGCTTTTTGTTTGCTTTTCCTCTTTCCCAAGGCTATCTGGTTTTTCTCTAAAATTGTATCTTTCTGGGGGGGGGGAGACTGTACAGTTAGGCCTGCGCGGCCGGGAACACACTCCCTGCGCAGTCAAACTGGCTTGTTTTTCCGTCCGCGCACTTCAGCAAATTTTAGTACAATCCGCACTCATCTTTTACCTACAGTATTTGAAGTTGTTCCCCACGCAATTGTGCTGTTACTAAAAGTCAAGTCTACGTACCGTATGGATGGCTACCAAAGCTGTCGCGTTCTCAGCAGTATATCCATATGCAAACACATACTCTACACTGTATAGTGTTTTGTATACTGAGAAGGCCTGTGGTATGCTGTACGTAAAGACCGCACCTATACCGCACGCAAGTTTTTTTTCTTAGGATAACTACTGTAGGGGAATTCTACTGTACACAGTATACACACATACCCGTACTTGTGGCAAACTGTACTTGCGGCACGGCATACATGTTTTGGTGTGCTGGGTTTCCCGATACGTGCATGTTTTCCATTTCTTGTTCACGTTCCCCGCGCAAAAAAATTTTTACAGTCGGGGGGGGGGGGGGGGCGAAACTTGATCGGCTCCCCTGCTCAGCTATCTCCAGGCAGTTGTCATTTTGGTTTATCCCTACCAATTTCACAGCTTATAACACATACTTAGCACAGGCTGCATAGGCTAAGTACAGTACTTCTAGTTCTACAGTTCGGAGCACAGAGAATGTAGGCCTGCCTGTAATGTACACTGGTACACTGTACATGCCAGAAAGTTTGTGAACTACATGTAATGAATGTTGGAAGCAAAAAATGCAACAGTTACCCTTGAATTTCTCTTCAAAGGCAAATTTGTTCACTTGTAGTTATTATGAACATCATGTTCACAAGGTGGAAATTGATCTTTGTGAGTAATTTTTATGCCAGCTCTCTGATGTGCATCACAAAAGTTAGAAATAAAAGCATGCATGGGCCTGCTGCATGAGTAGTTGCATCAGGGCACCTTTTTTGAACTTAGAGGATGACATCATTGAGAAGGGGAGTGGGGGGGGGGGGGCAATTGTCAGGTTTGCCAGGGGACCAACTTGTGTGGGGGGGGGGGGGGGGGAGAGCATTTTGTATAGGGCCTAATTTGTCTAGGCCTGGGCTAGTAACTGTTATTAGTGTTACAGTATTGTTACCGTACTGTACTTTTACTTGACTAGAAATGAGAGCCACGTAGGCCGAGGGCCATGTGAATGTTACCGTACTACTACTACTAGGCCTACTAGGCTTGTGATAGGCTACAAAGTAGAAAGTTTCTGCCGGTTTCTGCGTAAGCTAGGCTAGGCCTAAAGTTAGGCCTAGACTGAGTGTACCGTACACTGTGTCAGGCCTTCAAGAAAAGAGGATTTTCCCCAGTCCAGCAGTATTGGCTACGTAGGGTTACCAAGAACTCAACAAACCTTTCACAGTTTCTTTTTCATCTTCAATCTTATTGCTATCTTTCGGAGTTTGGCCCAAGTCATTTGCGTTGGAATTTATTTCAGCTTGTTTATTATTTGAGGTACCGTTGACGCTATGATGAGTATGATGAGGTTGAGTTGTTGGTGGATTGCTCGATGGAGTAGTAACGGTACCAGATTTATTTGAAGAGCATACCGAACCCATTGTTTCTTTTCTCAAACGTTGACAAAATCGACAATGTTCTTGATCTTTCCAATGACAACGTCTGATTCTTTCTGTTGGGTATCCTGCCCTAATTAGTCACACTTTCTGTACCTTAAGTTCCGTAACGTTAGCTACACATGGAAACTAAGTTAGGGTAGTTTCAGCGCTCATGCACAACTGCAATAGCGTATAGCTCTGCGATCACTGCACACTCATGCACTCATTAAAAGATAACTTTAACAATCAGGGGCAAAGGTCACATATATTTATGTGCACTAGGTGCGTAACTAGGGGTAACAGAGTAAGCTCCTTTCGACACCAACTTATTGATCGATCGTCATTGACACTGAAAATGTTTCATTTGCTTGACACAATGATGAGATTCTTTGAGCCTGCCTGACCGATAGAGTCCTATTAAGTGTCAATTCGTGCTTAAATTTAATTGCTCCCTGACTTTTGTATCCCACAGCAACCTTGGACTCAAATTTTGGAAGACTCAATCTATGGAGCGCCGTTCGAACCAAAATACCGTCATTCGCGTAGTGTCTCTGAGCCTGAGGTACCAACGAAGATACCAACGAAACATTTTACATACAAAAAAGGAAAAAAAAAAAAAACAAACAAACAAAAGCAAAGAATTGAAACCAACGGAAAATGGCACATACGGCGAAAAAAATATACAAACGAAAAAATAAACACAAACGCGAATATGATGCTAACGAAGACATGTCATATGATTGTGAAGAAAAAAATAAGTAAAAAAAAAAAATACCACCGCCGGGTGCAGTACTTGGCCTAACTTTGCCTTACGTAATGGGACGTCTCGAAAATGTAACACTTCAAGTTTCTATAAGCATGTAAATCCCGCATTATCCTTGTAAATTTCAGTAGAAGTCTTACCTTCAATGCCTGACAATCCAAGTATAGCTTAAGTTAAACACACATTGTGTGGTAAACGTAGGTAGCATATATATCATATCACTATTACAAATACAGGAGGCAGGTTTCTTCATATAAAACGTTTTCTCGTGCATGTGGAATTCCTGGGTACCATATCTTTTCATATCAAGATACCGTTTGAATCAAATTTCCGGTTATTTTCAAATTCTGTTTGCGTCAACTTTTCGTTTGTGTCAGCATTACGGAATATTAGCCTAGCTTAGTTTAAGAGATCCACCATGACTACCGCAGTTTTTAGGGATTTCTTTCCGCAGTTAACTGGGGTTGCCAATTATAGTACCCGACCCTTGGTTCATTGCGCAATCAGCTACTTCAAATTCGTCAAAGAGCAACAGTTTTGATTACAATTCTGTTACAATAGAAGCCCAACAACTTTGGTGGTTAAATAACAACTTTTACAACAAATTCAGGCTGGAATAAGTACGTGTTGACAAATTCTGAGATCAAATCGAAAAGTTTCGATCATAAATCTCACAAATGCGTTACACTGTGTTTGGGCACATGGTGTGTCCTTATGTTCTGTTTTCGCTTAATGTGTACTCTGGGTTGTCACTGATTTGTGATCTTAGCCTATTGCATACCCAGTCAACACTTCTTTCATTGGGCACACCCTTGTAGCAACTATAGTCTTGTCACAAATAACACTTTAATCTTACCAACTACTTTTGTCAAAATTTTTGCCGACTTTTGTCACAAATACCACTTTTGTCACAATCATCGCCCATCACTTTTGTCACAACGGAGGTCACGACTTTTATCACCGCAATCGCCCATATTTGTCACAATTTGACAGGACACGACTTTTGTCTTTCACATTTTGCCCACTTTTGTCACACATTTCGGCTTAGTTGAATTGAGAAGCGTTTCGCAGGCAGTGGCGGATCCGTCGGAGGGGGGGGGGGGGGGGAAATTGTATAGATAGGCTAATTGTAACCTAGGCCTTATTACTTTTTAAAGAACCGTATTTTTTGTGTCAAATTCTTCAATTAAATGAAAAATGTGAATTACAATGTATCTACTTTCCGTATCATTTGGTAAATTCCAGTTATGTTTACACATTGCGCAATGACAAATGCTAAATCTGGCGTTTTTCGTCAACGGCCGTTGGTTACGCTGTTTGTGACATCGCATGTGTGTCTATGTCAACACTTGGGACCATACACTGTTAAAAATTTCTGTAAATTTACAGACTTTTTTTAACTTAAACTTTTTGTATTTTACTTTTAAAAGAGATTTTCTGTATCTTTACAGACACTTTGTATTGCTACAACAAAAAAAGGTTGATTAACATGTATTTACTGTTTATTTGAAAAACCATTTCTGTCTGCTTTTTTAACCAAATTTTACTGCTTTGTAAAACTTTTTCTGTAAATTTACAGAAATTTTAACAATATTTTGTATTTTTCTGATTTCACATAAATATACTGTCATTTAACAAACATTCATTTTGTTTTTAAGCTGAAAAAGAAACAAAAATAAGCCCAAACAAACAAATAAGAAATAGCCAGAAAATTTTCAATATATAACATGCATCGTTCTGCGAAGTTTCAGTTTAAAAAAAAAAACATTTTTGTCAAATTTATGGCCCTTTTTGAAAATTAACTTACATTTATTATAAAAGCACACTTAGTTATTACGTTCTTAGTTATAAATATCATACAACTGGTGTTTTGTCACACATTTTTAAGTAAAAAGAAATTGTATGGCCCTAATTTCAGAGCACTGACAATTGGTATACTGATGTCAACTCATCGCCACAGGCGCTCATGCACTTGATCGGAGCAAATTAAAAACGTTTCACAAATTTACTTGAAAGAGTCTGTAAATTTACCACTTCATGACGTAAATCTCATTTTGCATAAATGGGTGGAGCTTATTTTGTAGGCATTTTCCTAACAAAAGGATTGCTGTTGCTTTGAATAATATCTTCTTTGGCGTTTTTTAATCAGGAAGTGATAAACTTATTGTTTACCTTGTCTGGAAATGTTTGCAACCAATGTATTTCCATTCGTCATATTTATTTTAAAAACAATTATTATATTGTACAAAAAATGTGACTTTCCAATTACAAAGTTCCTAGAGATAGCAGTCTACTTGACAACAATATGACAACAAATCATCCTCAATGTGTTTTGATTGAAGATCGCTTCTCGGCCTTTTGGCTAAGATCATGTGTAGTATCTGTTCTTTTCATCCAGTCAAGAATGGAGCCATACATGACAGACCAATGATGAAAATGGTCTGAAGGCCGCGAGGTTGGTCGTTAAGTGTTGTCCTTCAGTGGACGTAATAGCTTCTTCGGGAAGCAGTATCAAGTTTGGTTTCGCCGAACGGCCCTTTGCCAGAGGGTCGGGAGGACTTTAGAAAAAGTTGATTGAAAACAACTTCGTAACGACACATTACGTTGATAAGCAAATACCTGATCTACGTAATGGTGAAGTGTATGTTACGTAATAACATATGAAAGGTAAAAAAGCGATATTATAATAAATATTAAAACGTCGGGAATGAAAACAGTAGGCTGTAAATTCACATAAAATTAAGGTAAACAAAACAGAACAATTCTGTACTTCGATTTTACAGTAGACTTTTGTAAACTAATTTACATGCAAAAACTGTAAAGAAAAAACAAACCCTTGATGTTTTTTCATGATTACAGTCTGGCTGTAAAAAAAACATTATTTGGTTGCAAAAAAAATTGCCATAAAAATTATGTAAAGTTACAGAGAAATTTTTTAACAGTGTACGACTACTGTCGAATAATGGGCCAATCGTTGATACGTAGGTTTGTACAGGGATGTTGAAGAGCCTAGTGTGTAGGCGACACGAGTTGAGATATGAATAAATTGATTAGAAGAGGGTTGGTTTTGAATGATTCAAGATGTTTGGCGGTTTTATTCCGTTCGATCAACAGCCGGCAAAAAAAAAAAAAAAATTAAGAAATTAAACTGTACAGATTGACTCAGGTGCTCGTCCTCTGAGGTATGCTACACCAGTGTGCGAGTGTGACCAAAACTTGCAAGCTCGGAGCTTTCATGTCTCGGGGAGATCGGAACACATGCAGTCGCCTGATTGGTTTAAATTTGTGACGCAAATGTTTGAAAATTAGTTTGAAATTAAATCAATATTAAGGAATGTGCTGATCTAAATGACCAGGCTTTAGAGGGTGAAATTATCCACACCTTGAAAACATGCGAAGCAGCATACTACAGAATACTACATGAGACTACGTACAGTCTACACATGACATAGCCTAAAACCGTGTGACTGTAGTAAAGTACACGCGGTATTAAATTCACATTGACCGTAGGCCCTATTGTTCGTTGAAGTAATGAAGTTACCAAAACTTTCAAGACCATGTTTTGAAAGTTTGGGAGTTTCATAGTGGCTCAAAATAAAGAAACATTTAGCACCATGCTGCATCTCGGCCCCTTTTCTTAGACATCCAGGCGGGCAGGTGGCTCTGAAAATGTAGAATTCGGAAATTCGCTAATTGTGAGACCAGTCTAATGTGTGGTTTTGACATCTCATGGAATTACGAAATTCCCAATCGATTTTCTCTAGTAAAAGCTCCATACTCATTTTTATTCGACTCAAGAAAGCAAAATTTTCCACGCTCTTCGGGCGCCGCAAAATTGCAATTCCTTAGCAGAAATGCTCGCTCATACCTTCACTTTGGTAAACATTTCCGACCTCTGGAAGTGACAAAATCGGAAATTTGCTACACTTGTGACACCCGCAGATCACCAAGTGACACCGTTAACATATATACAGTGCCATTTTCATAAATTTTCTTTCATAAAATTCCATACTTTCTCCAATATAAGCTCAAAAAAATTTCGTCTGAGAGCCTCATTACGTAGGCGTTGGATAACATAATGTAGCAAAAACGATGTTTAATTTCCGCCCAACCTCAGATTAGCCGATAGAAAATGCAAATTCTTCAGAAATCCCTCAACTGTTCAAATTTCCTTGCAGGAAACCCAGCATCCAAACTTTTCTGCAATACAAGCTCCATATTTTCAAATATTTGGAAACGGCGAAAATTTCAGCCCGCTTCACACGCTGCAAAAAACGCCCTTAGTACAGTGGTAATCACATTTTGAAGATTTGGATGCTTGCCTACCCCCCCCCCCCCATTTCGTGAGTTCTAATAGGCATCAGAGACTAAACAGCAGACATATCTATGCACAGTGTACATTTGATGTCCCATCCACAAGCAGACCACCCCCCCCCCCTCCACTGCAAATTCCTGGATCCGCCACTGTACGCAGGTGAACTTATGCTTACTAAGTAGGGGCTGTGATTTAGTATTCACTTCTGTCAGAGGGGCACTTAGCAAGAAAAATTATTTTAAATAACTACAACCACAACTCATAATCATGTCGGGCGGTTCGCACAGGAGGGTGGTTCAGAGAAAACCTTTGTGGCTGGGAACAGTAAAATAAGAAACCGGCTTGAAAATTCGAATTAAGAGAATGTGGAAACGACAAAAATAACCTGTGAATACACCAAGAGATCAAGGACTTTGTCTGGGCCAAATCAAGAAGGGGCAGTCCTTAGTGGCGTTACCATGGATAACTGACACTCTGTGTGTACCCTTCCTTCCGGCTTTTACCCACGCAAGAGTCATATATTGGGGTAGGGGTTAAAGGTGAGAGGAACAACAGGTAGTTGAAGTGTAGCTGTAGCTTGTACTCTGAAAAGGGTTTTTCTACCTTCAAAATGACAAATGTAAATCCTGCACGGCGACACCCCAAGTGGTATTTATACTTTAGCAAAAGTGGTCAATTTAACCCAAGTGTACCTTTTCACAAAGTATCACAAGCATAGTAATATTAGCCATGTGTCGTACATTTACCCAGTGTCACAAATGTGTGGCACTTCTGTAACTGTTCACACGTTTGTGTTACATTAACAATATTTACTGGTGTATGAACACCCATTTGGGGTGTCACTGTCCGGGATCTAATTTGACAATTTTGGGTATAAATACGTCAATTTTGTGGGTGATACCGGCACTGCAAAGAATGTTTGGTCGAAATGTTTGGTTACATCCGGCGTATAGATGGGAGATGGCACATTCCTGAGATTTTGGTCGCGCCTTGGCATTCAAAACCTAAAGATTTCATGCTTTAAAAGCTCATATTTCATGAAAAAGGGTACATTCCATTAAAAGTTTCCTGTCGAGTCAATTAATTTCATCAGGAGAAAAAAAGGTTATAACTGGCCATTTAATATCGTGGCACGTATATATAGTGTAGTACTGAAGATCTTTAGCCTATGTATACATAAATGTACTCAGGCTGTTGAGGATTAATTAGTACAGTTTTGTCGGTCACGTAAAAACGGGGAGTAGACGCGTACATTTGATTAATTAATTAAAGTCATTAATTAATGTATTTATGGTCATAAATGGTTGGCCTCAAATTCTGATTTAATCTTGTTTCTTGATAATGTCTTACAATTTTATTTAAAATGAAAGCAAGATTCTCATAGCCAGTCATAATGTAAGAAATCCCAGTGCTCTTCAAAATTAGAGTGAGGGGCAAGATCAAAACCTTATATGATTTCCGTGCGGTGCACGAAACCACCTTGGTAAAGTTATTGGGGAGGAGGGGGTCGTTTCCCTCTCCCTGTGAGCATTACAGCTTACAGAGGTGATTTGCTCGAAATTAAACAAATAATCGTGCTTCAACTACATAAAACATACTGAGTATGACTTCAAGGCTTACCAAATTTTCTCAACGTGTGTGACAAAAGTGGGCAAAATATGTGTGACAAAAGTCGTGTCCTGTCAAATTGTGACAAATATGGGCGGTTATCCTGACAAAGGTAGTGACCTCCGTTGTGACAAAAGTGGGCGATGATTGTGACAAAAGTGGTATTTGTGACAGAAGTGGGCGAAAATTTTGACAAAAGTGGCTGGTGAGACAAAAGTGGTATTTGTGACAAAACTAGTTGCTACACACCCTTTATTTTTGTCGTAAATAATTAATTTATGGGAATTGATGTCTATAAGGAAAAATTTGCTTTTCACCCCAGGTTTACATAGTTTAAAGGATTAATATTTCTAGCCACAAATATAATCGAAATGGCTAAAGATGGTTCTGGTAGCTGCATGCCATAGGTAGTAGGAGGAAAACAGTTGGTTTTATATTCACTCAAACGCGGTTTACGCCGGTAAGCCGCGTTTGTGTGACATGAAATGAACCACTTTTTTTGGGGGGGGGAGGGGGGCTGACACATTATTTGGGGGGGGGGGACTTCCCCAAATTATGACTACACAAAATTTTGAAATCGTCAAAAATCATGAATTTCAAATAAAAATCGGCTTTTTATGGATTGCTTTCACCTAGAAATATCATTTCGAAGCATAGCTGATTAACCCTTTACCGTTGTGCTCCGATCGGGGCAGATCTGCGGGCCTGGGGAGTGGGCGGAAAAGCGGACGTAGCCCGCCCCGCATCGGCTTCCGTAGGCCGTTGACCCCGTGACCTTAAACCATTGTCTCTCTCGTTGTTGTGGCCAAATTTTTGGGTAGCTACTCGCAGTTTCGAGCCCCGCGTGAAACAGTAGAGATGGATGACAGCCGAGCTCTCCGCATGGGTCCAAAAGGACCCAAACAACGGTAAAGGGTTAAGCTTAGCTAAACTAGAACAATTTAGAAAATTTGCTGTAAAATCAGCAAATTGATCGTTTTGAACAAAACTCTTCGATATGAAGTGATTACAACAAGGGGATAATTTTTTTTTACAGTAAATTGGCCATTTTCAATTGCTTACATCTGCATAAATTGGTACTCAGAACAATTGTTGCCAGCGTCCTATTTGTCGAAAAGATTTTGCGTTTATATCAAGTTTTGTTGATGATCGGTATGTCGTTTGTACCATTTCTGAGTTTCAATCAATCTTCTGTTGTAATATTGCTGGGTTTTTGTGAAATGTTTTTGGTATGAACTTTTTGATTGATACGTACGGTGTTTTTTTTTACGTTCGTTTGTTACATGATTTTCCGTGTATGTTATTTGTCGTCTCTGTTATATCGTTTTGTTTGTACCATTTTGTTGTTTACACGATTATATTAGTTTTTGTTTGTGATAATGTTTGTTTATATCGTTTTTTCATTTGTATCATTTTTCGTTTGTATCAATTTTTCCAATCTATTATTAAGTCGTGTGTATTAAATCTTAATTTGCATCTTCGTTGTCTTAAAATAGTACGGTTTATACAGCGGCGTTTTTTTATTTATTCAATTAAGAATATAGATTCATGTTAATTGACCAGCTTCATATTCAGCCATCGGTTCAGGGCTAACTAGATAGCAAATGCTTCTCACGAACATAGTTTATCTGATTGCTCTCCCATGAGGCAAGTGACGTGAAGTTTTCCCCCAAGTTCCATATCCGATTCGGAAAGGTGTGAACCCTTATCACAAGTGATGTCCATTTTGGGGTTTTTTCGTTTTCTGTATTCAGCGTTGTGTTTCAAATTATGACCTGACTAAACTGCATTTTTTATGTTCATACTACGACACACTCTTTGAATGCCATGTGTTGTTTTTTTTACTCTGAGGGGGAGTTTTGCGTCATTTTTTCATTATTTTTTCTATCTTCAAAACTTCTTCTCTCCTTTTCCAGATCCCGTCCAGGAAATTTTAGAATTCGAAAAAACAAAATGAAATTTGCTTAGCCAGAGAAGGGCAGCAGTGTAAGGGGAACCGTTCTAGAAAAACGTTGATGTATAATTGAGACGACGAAGGGCACGCTATTAAACTCAAAAAAGCCATCTGCATCCCAGGGGAGTTCAAGTGGCCTTGTTATACATGTCCTCATCTGTTTTGTGCAGATAAAAAGTACGCATCCGATGGCCATGTCACGTGAAAAAAAATCAAAGATAATTCGACACATATTCGATCCTTCGATTGTAAATCATGCAACAGCATGATTTGAAAGTGCATCTTGTACTGCATACCAATCTTAAACGATGACATCAGACCTGCTTGCTTCAAGGTCACTCTTGGTGCTTCAAGCTCCGGATATTTCGAGAACCGAACATGTCAAATTGAGTCAAAATTTCACAAGAAAGCGTAAAATATGTCCCTCTTTAACATTTCCAACGTAAATTTAATTCTGGCTATTCTTCAGATTCATGCAGTGCACCTTTATGGTGCCGGTGAAGGACTTTCAAATGATGTTGTGAATTCTTGTGAATGATGTTGTGAATTCTGAATCAAAATACCCGCCCCCTCCACAAAAAAAAAAAAAAAAAAAAATGAAAAAAAAAAGGTGTAAATGACATCTCGTAGTAATTACTTAACATTACGCAGAGAAAATATGAACTAAAATTTATTCACGATAAGACAAGTTGAATCGCATAATTTATTTACCATTATCGTCGTAATGAATATACAATAATTACCTGATCTAGTCATCAATGAAACAATTGTAGGAATGACCAGGGCTGTGTCAGGCTAGCACCACGGTGTGGACAAATTCAGGTAGAGCACTGAAACAAGTAACCACACTCGACCCACTTTCAAAAAAATCTGTTGATCTAGGCCTGCAGAACAAAAAGTGAAAATATACTTAAAGATAGACAATGTGCCGTCAATTTTTATTCTAATTCTTGGGACAACTTTTTCCCTATACAGGCTCTGTATTTCTTTATATTTTTTTAAGTTTTACAGTATGCCTGATGACATTTGGTACAGTGATTGTCAACCTAGGCCAGATAACGATCGTTCTTTGTTACAATCGCAGCGGCGTTGAAAACTTTTCCCCCATCATTTTCCTTTGCCCCTAGCTTGCCCCCAAATTTTGGGCAGGATACCCTCAAATTTTGACATCCTAGCTGACTCGCCACGTCTGTACAATTATTATTTCTGTTTTCATATGCATCAACCTTACTTGAGTATAGTTTAAGGCAAAGGTCATCAGAAGTCCAGTCTTTATGGAGGGTATTCCACTATTCTTGACGAAGTGAATTAACCCTCTAATGGAGTGAATTCACATCACACTTTTCACTGAGTAACTAATTTCACTCTTTTGCCTGTAAGCTAGTCAATAGGAGAAATGTGAAGGCTGCAATTATATCTTTCCTCATTTATTTCGTTCAGGAAGTAAAAAACGGATGGTTCAATCAGGGAGTTGCTAGGCAACTCCCTGGTTCAATCAGTGGATGAGATCCTTATCAAAGATAAGCTGACACATGTTCGACAGTTTGATCCGTGATTGCAGTAAATGTAAGATCTGCCGGATCGCTTTCTAAGAATGTATGGGTAGTCTTGTGGATCTCAGTACAGGAACTTTCGGGGGCCGCCCGAGGTTAAAGGCCTTCACTTTACTCCAAAGTACAATTTGTACTGGTGGTCTACGTGGAAATTGATAAATATCAAATTAAAAAGACAGTGAGTAGCAGTCATTTTACAAATCACGTACTGGGAGTGTTCTGATTATTCTTTAGGGATTGAATGATCACCACGTTTTAAAAATATATAAAAGAAAAGTAAAGATAAAAAAGAACAACCAAAACTGTGCCTGAATACGGATGAGTTCAAATTTAGGCTGTGTGTGTGTATGTGTGTGTGTTGGAGGGGGGGGGGGGCTATAAGTTAGTAGGCTACAAAAAGTAAGACTGTCTGTGGTGACTGTATGTGTGTCTGTCTGACTACCTTAAAACACGTACCGATGCCATCACAAAAGGATCTTCCAATTATACTAAGAAGGAAAGTGACTAAATATGCAGTCAATAAAAAATCCAAAATAGGGAAGTTGGCATGCAACAGTGTAATCATCATGCCCTGCATTTATTAGAGTTATGAACGTCACAACATGATTAACGAGGGACGCGGAGGATAGGAAGCTCTACAATATCCTGTCTCTTACTTAATTCATGCCCTCAAAAAATGAAAGGTTCACGTTTACTCTCAAAAAAGTTTTCTGCTACATGTACCACTGATAGTACATTTTACCCCAGATAAAAGCAAAAATGGCAGGCAGGTGGCGAACAGAACTCTTTTTGGAGTAAATTTAGAGTTTACGGTACTCCGTGTAAAATTTACCCTTACCAGGAGTGATCCCTCAGCAAACCCCGTTGTGAGAAAGTTTAACTAAGTCCTCATGTATAAACAGTTTTCATCGGTGGCGTTTATTGTAAAACCAAGGCTTAAATTATCATTAGTCACTATTCATGGAGTGAAAAAGTATAAGTTCACTACATTATGAAACTCTGTACAGGAGGAGTGAAATTTCACTTTTTCGTGAGTGTCCGAAGGGTTTACTTTTTTAAGAGTGGTGACTGCAGCTTCTCCTATGTACAAGAGTGAAACTTCGCTCTCTGGAGTGAATTTCCGCTGTTTTGAAAGCTTGAAGTAAACCTCATAGCGAGTGAAATTTCCCTCCTTTTATTTTTAGCGTGTATAAACAGGTTGTTTTTCTCAGGACTTGGATCCACAAGCTCTTCTTAAAACCTCTGAACCAACTTGGGGTTTAGACAAACTTAACGTCATCGTGGTATACTTTTTTCAAAGAGTGAAAATGTGAATTCACTCCATCATAGTGATAATTTACTCCTAGAAGAGTGAAATTCACTATTAAAGAGTGGAATTACCTCGAAACGAGCGATGTGTCACTCTTTATGGAGTGCCCACAGTGATTACTCTTAAAAAAGAGTGATCATTTAGACACTTGTGGAAGTGGGAATTTTCCCTCTTCCTGTAGAGAATTTCACTCTTCTTGAGTGGATTTCACTTTTCTGGGAGTGAATTAACACTCTATTGGAGTGAATTCACACTGTTCTCTCTAGTAGCGGGTGATCAAGTTCACTCTTGATTTAAGAGTGTAGTCATTAAAGACGTGGAGAAGATAATAATGGAGTGGTTTGATCATGGAAGTACTACCTCGGAGGTATACTACAATCATGGTTTAATGAAACACCCTGGAAGCGCGGGACTAGAACATTACATCTAGGCAAAGTTGACAAGTAATAAGAAGGATACTTTGTCCACCCACCATATTTGCTGCTTCTGTTTGCAGAATTGGTTGAAGTTCGGCGGTCTCGGTATCAGTGGACCCGAACCACCAATGCGGCCTAAGCATGTTCATCATAGTGGGCGACTTGTCACCATCGAGAGATACTGACCTTCCTCATTAGCCCCTTTGAGGTGTTGCAGTCCCTCGGATCCGAGGGAACTATATTCCGAATGAGATTTATGACTACCACCCGTACATTGCTACACGTTGATGTTATGTCGAATACGTTCTCTATTAGTCTGTTATTATGTAAGTTGAGTTCTATATGTCAGTAGCCTGGATAGTGATTAATAAACAAAACGCAAAATTTCATTGCTTGCATAAACGTCGAGAAAATTACAGATATGGACACAAGACACGGTAACTACTGCATTATATTCAAATACCAATCTATAATGGATATTTTGATGAATGTCCATCAAGCTCAACATTCCTATAAACCAGAAATGATCCTTACATCCATCTTAATTAAAATAGTAATAAAAAACAACAAACTAAGAAACCAAATACGAGACAGAGGAATTGCCTAGACTCCATGCACGTTAGTCAAGACTTTCTTCACAGTCCTCGTCGACAAGAAAACGAATACGCCTTTGGAAGAAAAAGGACTTCGGTGCAGTGTCGGATCCATGCGCATCAAATTTGTCACACTGAAATAGAAAAGGATTTTAAAGTTACTATTAAAGAAACATGTAACACTCTTAAAAGAAACATAATGACATGTAACTCGCAAGGGCGCATATCTCTGTTTCAGAGTTGGGGGGGGGGGGGGTATTCTTATGATGTACCCATGAGTATTAAATTGTACACGCGTGGCGGGCAGCGCGAGCGAAGCTCCAAAGTGCTCTTGGTGGGATCCAGGGGCAAAGCCTCTGTGGGGTCCAGGGGGCGACGCCCCAGGAAGCTCTTGTGTTCTAGCATTTCCGAAGCTTCAGAAAAACTGTTTCGAACGAAAAAACCGAAAAAGGTGACCATATTTTTAGGTTTACTCTTTTTTTTTGGGGGGGGGGGATTACGATTTGGCCCCCAGTTTTTCACTTGAGGGGGGGGGGTCCCCTTGCCCCCGGGATTTGCGCCCCTGGTAACTCGTTAGTCTAAGTGACAATTTTTAGTTCCACTTCAAATGAGCAGATTTCACTCCAAAATAGTGAAGTTTCACTTTAATGGAGTGTCTATTGGGACCACCTTTCAAAAAGAGTAATCCCTTGAGACACTCGTTGAGAGTAAGTTATCACTCTTCTTGGAGTGAATTTTACTCTTGTGCGACCGAAATGTTATTTTTCTTTGAGTGGCTTAACACAGTGGATTGAATTCACACTTTTCACTTGTTTTGTGAGTGACTGAACACACCTTTTTGTTTGTAGAGTGTAATAGCATGATACTTAAGCCGTTAAAATATGGAAGTAGTGCTTAAAGGTTTCCTTGATCTGATACCTAATTCATAATAATAATAATAATACCTTATTTCACTTCAAATGCATCACGTGGTTTTGTTATTTACAACCCGAACGTCAGAAGGCGAAGGGGTTGGAAGGATATAATTTCTATAAAGGGAGCGCCTTCAGTGAAATAATTTTATGTCGTTGCCGCCTCCAAAAAGTTTCACTCGAGAGACTTAAATTAGCAGACGTCTCTTGATACAATTAGAGGCAGCCAGCCATCTCACACAAACTCCTTTTTGTAGTAGTCTACGGTAATTATCAGTTGGTACAACTCTTCGGTTGACAGCAAGTTCAAAAATTAAGTGTAATACAGCTCGTGTAACACAGCCTGTTCCGTAGGTTCTTGTATACTAAAGCAATGAAGAGAGTTTGTGACTAGACCAGGATGAGTTTTGGACATTTGTTGGGGAGGGAGAGGGATTAGGTAATTACTGTAGTTCAGGCGGAGTGGACTTTTTGGGGTTAGATGATTAGGCCTTGATTTAAAATATGTCAATTCCGACTATGTCATTGTATATACGTGAGTGGTGAAACAAATATATGAAATAAAAATATATAAAATGAAATGCCGAGATGTAGATCAAAGTTTACGGTTCAGGATGAGACCATAGGACATCCCGATAGCGCAATCAGTGGAACCACCAGGAGGGACATAAAGCCTCCCTCCCCCGCCCCCCTCAGTCAGAACAATTCCGGACGCCCGTTGGAGGTTCAACGGCCAAACTGAAGCTAGGTGGGGAAAGCAATCCATCTAACCTGAATCGGTTTGCATATCAACTAGACATTCAGATTTTCGGCTAAATTTTCATAATAATTTTCATAATAAGAGCAGTAAGTTACCATGACTTGATATAACGGATATCAATCAATCGCTAAGTAAAATTTTCAAGTAAAATTGGGTTCAACCTCATCATGCGTAAACGTGAATCTTAGTAATGGCCTCGATCAGCCAGGGGATTCCCCAGTATTACCGGTAGACTACAACTCTTTTTCTGAGGGTTACCTCCATCATATTGTAGTAACTAACAAAAGTGGCAACTTTGGGGTTATTAGGAAGCCTGGTTCATTCTTTAGCGGACCCACAGCAAGAACGCCAAGCAAACTGAAGGTACGACTGCATGAAATCGTGACTTCCTCAAGAGACTTTAACAATCACTAAACGGTTCTATAAATTGTTTTTCATTCAACTTCGTGCAAGTCGCTTGTCCAATATAAAAACCTAGTTAGTCATCAGGGAGTACTTCAATTGTTCGATAATTTACATCACACCGTCCTCACTACCACTATGGTGTCACCTGTGAGTAATTTGTAGGAAACAGAATTGGCTACCGTTGTGCTTACATAAAAAGGTACTTCTTACCTTAATTAGATCTTTACTGGATCACACTTGAGTTCGTCCTGACTGGTGCATTCACAGCTAACACCCTTCACTCTAAAAGTGTAGCCTGGTGGTATGTACAGCCCCGAATAATTACAGGCACTTGCCACTGTGTGAGGAAGTACGCATAAACTTGTAAACGGATTGTCTTTCCAAAACCCACCGTGAAACAATTAAATAGAAAGAACATACCAAGAAGTAAAATATACAAATCAGGTTAGAAATAGAAGCAAGGGGACCTCGAACAAAAATCTGAAACAAAAAAGAAATATTCACACACCCAGTTCCGCCTTTTCGTTTCGTCCCTTTAATTCAAGCCTTCTCACTCAATTTTTCTTGTCCCATTTGAAGAATCGTTTAAAGCTATTAAGGAACATCTATTCCAAAATTCGTATCTTATAGCTCCAACGAGTGATAAAATATGTCAATTGGCAAATGTGAGCAAATATGAGAATTAAAATGTTTACTCAATATTCTGCAGAAATATAACTCTTTCGGGTAGCTTCTTTTAAATACAAACTTCTACTTTATAAATGATTCAAACATATCAGCAGGGAGTTTGGTATGAACGAAAGGGTGAAATGCAGTGGTGTAGCCTACAAAAAGCGGGGTTTTTCTCTCTATCCTTAGACTTTTTCCTAGTGCGTGCCCCCCTCCCATGAACCAAAACACTCCCCATGAAACAATCCTGGCTAAGCGCCTGGCGAAATGATTAATGATCTTTGAGGGTCGCTTTCTGGTTTTGGTTACCATATTACACTAGTGGCCGATATCCCGTGGGAGTTGTCAAAATGAAGGCTCCTTGCTGACATTTAAGTACAAGAAAATAATGTCCCTTAATACTTAACTGTAAAGTGGAGTCTGAAATATGTGGAAGAGCATACCATGGTTGCTTCGGAACCTAAGTGTACCCTTTCAGCAATAATTCAAAGAAAAATGTGTGACCTGCTTTTTTTTTGAGGGAAGGGGGACACAAATTTAACTTCCAAAATAAACCCCCAGGAGAAACAAATGTTACAAGTTACCTTCAAATGAAGATTGTAAAAACAAAGGATAACATTAGCCATATATGGTATGTCCCTCCCATGACATCACAAGATTTGCATGTTGAGCTCATATTTATTAACGATTAAGTGAAAATCAGAAATTGTCTTGTAAAATGGCCATTTTTTGATGGATTTGGATGGAAATTGTGGCTACTTTCATGGTTTTTAATGCTTTTTACATCCAATACCCACTTTTGTCATTTTCATGTCACACTTTCTTTAACTTTGGACTTTATCACAAAATTGCCTTCAAATTGAAATGTCAATATGTTTTTATATGCCAATGTGTTATAAACAATCAACTCTTTGATTTAATTATTACCGCAACTTTATTAAATACCGTTGTATAGAGACTTGAACATAACATTAGTTGGCCGGTGCCGTGGCTCAAAGGGGGAAAAGGCCTGGATTCCGAATCTCAGACGGATCAAAATTAAGTGGGTTTTCATTGACTGAGGGGCAATTTCCCTTTTTTGTGTGTGACTGTGCTTTTTTCGTCTGAACCAAGATAGTAATAGTGAGGAAGTATAATAGTACATCCCTGTCTAAAATGGCCCTTTAATTTAAAAAGGGTATCGAATTTAATTCAACTTGCTGAGGTGAATTTTGACATTACAGTCCATAAACGACACTATATAGTGAGTGGCCTTGTCCACATGCGTCGTCTTTCGACTACGTATAAGCAACTGTCATGCAAGTTCTATTTATATTCATTAACCACTATAACATAAATAAAATATAGATTAACCGTTTAGGATACCTGAGAGGATGGTTCCAATGACAACCAGCATTATAACAAAAATGCACAAAGCTCGATTTGAAAACATCTTTCGTTTCAGTTTTGGAGTTCCTGAAAAGATAAAGAAAAAACGAAAGAAAATATTAATACGTATAAATAATTTGCTCGAAATGCAATGTCAATTAGTTAGTCGTTTAAACAAGCTTGAACAAGCCTGTGACTGTGCACTCTCTGATCAGGGAGATATAATAATAAGAATAATATAATAAGAGGAGGGGGGTGGGGGCATGAGTACCCTCAGATTTTTCCAAGGCACCAAAGTTAGGCTAGGTCAGTGGTCAGATAGTAGTTAGGTCAACTCCTAAACAACAGCCTCTTTGCGTTCGACTTCGCTCTGCCACGAGAAAATTCAACATTTTCCTTTGAGTCTAGCTGTGCCCTCCCCATTTGAATTCCTGTTCCCGCCACTGAAAAGTAATGACTTGACCTTTATTGTAGCGGACCACTTACTCCAATATACGTACCTGGGAAAATCTTTGCTGACAGATTAAGTGCCTGAAAAATTTTATGGCATGTTGTTCCTGACTGTTACTAATGAAACGTTTCATTTTTATTTTGATTTTGTAGACAATGAATTGTAATGTAGATCATGCTAAATTCAGGGCAATTTGATAAATTTTAGTACCATTTTGTGATTGTATTACTCCGCTCTGTGAAATGCCGTCTTTAAGTAGGGATTATGGCGGGAAATACATACCTATCATTCAAGGCTTTTTAGCTCAAAATTTCAATGGTAAGGGTATAAAAATTTAAAAATGCCATAAAAGCCCTTCGAACAGAGGGGTGGTACTGTACATCCCGGTTGAAAACGTTAGTACAAGAAGCTGGGGAACGGAAGTTAGTTTGTTAGTCGGTGGGTCATACAATGCTGGTCGCCTACCTCGTGACTGCGGAGTAGGAATTTAAACGGTTAACCATTTAGCAAAGCTTCCTCTTTATGAGATTATGAGATCTGATTCAGTTGCGGGACTGGGTTAGGGGTTATGGTTAGAGATGAGGTGTGAAAGATGAGGAGCGGGAATGGATGACAATTGTGTAAATGTACCAGCAACATTCATTCATTGTAGCAACACCTGTCAAAGGGTTATCGCTTCTTAAGTGCCCTACTCATACGTATGGTCTTGATCCCCCCATCCACCTAACACCGGTATTACAGATTTTTTTACACAAGGAAATCGACCGTGACCGGCTCCTCACAGCGTTATTTTTCTAATCACAATGAAACTTGAGCCATTTTGCGAGAACGGCATTTTCAACCTAAGTCGGCTGGTATGTATACGTGTGTGAGGCTGTGAGCAGCGAAAAGTTTGGGGCGATGCGCACTGTTTAGCAAGAAATTTCCTAACTGGCTAAAGATAATCCTAATTCCAAACCCTAATTATCTATCCCTAACCTTAACAAAGAATGCAATCGATACATTACAATGGCAACAGTTAATCAAGGAAAGCATTGTTAAACAGTGGGCATCTACCCAAAAATTTAAGTATTCTCGTGGGAATTTACCAAGTCCCTTTTGCAATAAAAAATGTGCCCCTTTCGAAATACAAAAATGTGAAGTAGCCAAATAAGAACGGAGCAAGCCGCTATAATCAAGATTATGCTGTTACGTCAGCGCTAGGCAAGCCACATTGTGCAACTCATGAGGTTGATATCAAATTTTAGTTTCTCTTCATTTTCAGACTCTTCGACATTGTCAAATCATCCCTTTCAAGTATGATACATAGCAAATACTAAAGGTTTTTTTTTTTCATTTTTTATCACGATACACTTTATGCAGACAAACTTTTGGTGTAGCAAATTGTAATCACTACTATCTTTTTATAGAAATATCGGACATGTATTTTGTGCCGCTACACTAGTCTAATCTTAAATGGATGTAAAAAGGTAAACAGTAAACCTCAATCGCTTTTGAAACAAAAGGTTACTCTAACAATGTTTCGCTTATTTCTTCTCCAGGTGTTTTTAATATTATCCCAGCAAACAATAAACGCGTTGTGCAACATTGCTAAAACATAAAAAAATCATGCGATTACAAATTTTCACATTTTAAAACACAGTAAAAAATAGATAACTAAAGATAGTCTTCGTTGATTGAAAAGATCACTGACAAAAATATTTTAAGACAGTTCAATAACTTGCATGTAGTTATTTTGAAATTCGTTTTTTTGGGGGGGGGGGATTAGGCGTCAACCCCTTATCCCAATAGTGGGTAACATTACAACATCATAATCTCACTGTAAAGACAAAACTAGCCATTTCTTCTCACAATAATTCTTGGTTAATTTTCGTGGTCAAGTGCTTTTAAAGAAATTCTGGAAGAAAAATTCTGTCTCTTTAACTCTATACCCATTTTTCCCAGGAATATGCCTATAGAAGAACCAGGGAGCTGGAAGATTACAGCACTCGCAGCACTGACGTAGGAGTAAAGCATGAAGTGTACCTGTTTACATTCCAAAGAGAGAAAAAGAAAAGCGGTATTGGAACTGTTAGATTATTATATGGGAGTACTCCAAACAGGAGACCAAATGAAAAAGATTAAACAGACCTTTTGAAGTTGTTTAGATATGGGTGCAGTTAAAATTTTTAAGCACATACAAATTAGAAGGGGGCTTCTTAACTATTTCTGAAAAAAAACAAAAAAAAACGAATGTCTCATGCGCAAAATATGTGAAAAGAAGAAAAATGGAAATGATTGAGCACTTGAGCACTTACCTTAATTTGCAACAGCGGAAAATACTAGGTAGTTGATGTGGCTCTGTTTGTTTGGAGTTCAGAACGAAATGCTTTTATATATTACTTATACCCGGTCTTCTCCGTGAAAGAAACATTTGGTTGCTGGTGGGAAAACTTGATAAAAACATGTCGGAAGAATATGGTTCGCGTGATCACTAGTAGTAAATATAAAAAGGAAGGGTGTGCGGGTATGTGAAGATTTTGCGCTTTAGAAAGTATAATGAAGAGACCCTAGTAGATAAATACAGACATAGTGGTGTCAATAAATCACAGTTGTAGGTTGAAATGGTCATATTTAGACGAACAAGGACAGGTAAGACTGGGGTTAGCAACTAAGTTGGTTTACCAAACAAAGGACTTGTTAAAATGATCACAAGAAAGATATGGACACAGACTGGCCTTCACTAAAGCCAAAATTGCTACAGCATGCGGGCAGTGGAAGATTATTCATGGCTGATAGAGATGGAGTAAAAACCAGATAACAAAGCTTTAAAGCGATAAAAGTAAATCTACCGTACTGTTTAACTTGAATTGAGTGAGTTCCAGCATTTTGGATAATGGCAATGATGCTGGCAGGACTAAAAATGACATTTGATTTATTGCAAATGTGACTCAATGAATGGTAAATTTCGTAACTAGGACTTCCAGGACGTGGGTATTACCTTGACGTACCAACTCCGTGGGTGATATGGAGTACTACACGGGACCAGATGTTGCGGTCCTTCATTTGAATATTCACCAACATTCAACCAGTCTCGAGGCTGCATTTTTATATGAACATCCAAAGGATATATTCGATGTTCACTTTGGCAGGTGTTAGGGATATGACTGAAAAAGAATATGCCGTACAGCCTGCTATACGCAGGTAAGACCCCTTGTGGTCTTGTACCCCTTCCGGAGAATACTATACAAAGGAATTGAAAACATCCTAAAAAGCATTCCATCCATTGGTAGTGTTACATTTTATCTGGTAATTTTCTGCCCACTCAGCACATTATTCTGTTTTCTATTGAGTGAAAGTTTAATGGCAAACTAAAGCTCAAAATAGGACTGCCTAGATTCTACGTATACAGGCGGTATAAGACAGTCTAGGATGTGCCTTTTTCGTATATCTGAGTGTTTTCAAAATTTTGGTGGAGCTCAACCGTAATAGAGTTTCGGTCAAAATTGCATTTTTCTGGCAAACGATCTTCATCTCGCAACCTTTAATGCTCCCGTACGTCTACAATTAGAGTAGCAACTTTACAAATTATTACAGATTATACTGTGCTTTTATTTGGTAATGTCTCTTGGACTTCTTTACCGATCTGACTCCTCCCTATATTATACTCAAAACTTTTGGTTGGATTGCAGTTCTTAAACCCCCTCTCCTGCAGTAGTCTACGTCTTACAATGCAGTGCACAACGGTAAATGGTTAACCAAAAGTATCAGCACCACGGGGCTGTGCACACACGCAGAGACAGCGGCATCAGCTTTGCAGTAAACACACTCCACGGGCTTATTTTAACCCTTTACCGTTGTTTTGGTCCTTTTGGACTCAGACGGAGAGCGCGGCTGTCGCCCATCTTTGCCGTTTCACGCGGACCTTGAAACTGCGAGTAGCTACCCGAAAATTCGTCCACAACAACGAGAGAGACAATAGTTTAAGGTCCCGGGGTCAATAAACTACGGAAGCTGAGGCGGGGCGTGCTACGTCCGCTTTTCCGCCAACTCCCGAGGAGCACAAATATGCCCCGATTGGAGCATGTCACTGTTAAAAAATTTCTCTGTAAATTTACATAATTTTTATGGCAAATTTTTTCCAACCAAATAATGTTTTTTTACAGCCAGACTGTAATCATGAAAAAACGTTAATGTTTTTTTTTTCTTCACAGTTTTTGCATGTAAATTAGGTTACAAAAATTTACTGCAAAATCGAATCACAGAATTGTTCTGTTTTGTTTACCATAATTTTATGTGAATTTACAGCCTACTGTTTTCATTCCCGACGTTTTAATTAGGGAATAAAGTCAATGGTGCCCATGCCTCTACATCAGATTCGAACAGGCTATGACGTCACGCATATGGGCTGAGATGCCTATATGCGTGACGTCATAGCCTGTTCGAATATGATGTAGAGACATGGGCACCATGACTTTATTCCCATTCATAAATACTTTAATTTCGGGAAGTTTGGAAGGAAAAAAGCTTTCTTTTTATAAATTTTCCATTGATCATCAATTATTCTCCTTAACTGACTACGTTACAATGACATTGACATTGAATAGCGTTGCGAAGAGCTGTATTACCGCAATGCACAGTTCCTAGCTAGCTGTCTACACGCTACTTTCGTCGCTTGTTGCACGTATATATAACTTACACAGCCATGACGTACAGCTATACGGCCTACTTTGTGCCGTCTATTTGACAAATAAGTTACATTTTGGAAGTCTTGAACGATATGTCATATTTGGAACGATTTTTCTTTTGGATGTGGGGCTATAGTCGTGAATAGTTCCACTAAAATTATATACTAACTGGAGGATCTGTGGTTTAATTGGTTTCTATTGCTCGCTGTGACATTTGCCTTTGACACACTAACGTCCTGCTCAACGTTGTTGAAAACAGACTAAACAACTAACGTTAGGCTAACAACGTCAGGCCTAACATTAGCCTTTCAAATTAGCGTTACGTTGTTTTCGAAATGTGGCTGAGTCAGTAAATTAGCTTGACCTTTTTGAGCGGAACTTTATGGAACCACACATGTTTGCCTTTACTAACGGTGGCTCTCGCAATTCCTGAAGCTTTCATTGCAGAGAGAATCTATCACAATCTTGATGACGTTTGTCGATGCATTATGCAGGCTACTTGGGCCTGCGAGGGCTCTTCTTAATTATCACATCTGCAATTCCCTCGGCGATTCTGGTGCTAAATTTCCTTACATAGCTTATGGTGCACAGAATACTTGACCAAGCCTAATGTACGGAATATGCGAGATGAGCTTTTATGGCTAGTGAGTAACGTTATACTCGAGCACTTATTTCAAAATTGTTTTTTCATCGGAAAAGATAGGCTAGAGATTTTGAGTCTAGCTGAGATTAGTCACTGAACGTGACCGTATAATCCGCTCCTTGTAGTCCCTCCAGAAATGAAGTGTATAGCATAGGAACGTAATGCTGGGTCCTGTTCAAGGGCTAAGCTGAGATAGGCCTAGGAAGTCATGTAGGGCCTAGTCATATTTATATTTCTTTTTCTCATCACCAGTGTGCCATATCAATTACACAATCGGGGTCTAAGCCTAGGCCCTAGGCTTCTGTGAACTTTGAAACACATTAGCCTACAAGACCTTCACTTAATATTTTCTGAATTAGGCCTAGGTCTGAAATCTGATTAGGCCTTGGACCTAATTTATTTGTTTCAATATACATGCAACATTGCGGTCGACCAAATATATGTACATTTTAAGGTGGACAGTTATGGGGGAAATTACTTGCTTAAAACGTCAGGCACCATTTAAAGTAGTTGGGCCAGTACGTGTACTAGGCTAGGCCTAAAACTGTTGTTATGTATGAAACCTAAAACTTAAGTCAAACCTTCATAACACCGTGTCAGCAAAGCTGTGTTTATAGTCATGTTGATCAAAAAGTTGCTCTCCATACACCCTATGTCTCTACACTGGATTAGAACATGGGTAACTGACCAATCACAAGCCAGTATTCTCAAAAAGTATTTATGAATATTTATTATAATATCGCTTTTTTACCTTTCATATGCTATTACGTAACATACACTTCACCATTACGTAGATCAGGTATTTGCTTATCAATGTAATGTGTCGTTACGAGGTTGTAATCAATCAAATGCTTTTTTCTAAAAGTCCCCTCGACTCTCTGGCGAAGAGCCAAGGGGCGAAAACCAAACATTTACTCCCGGAGGAGTTCTGCTCCCTTAAGGAGCTAAACGTCCCAAATGGACAATCACGCCCTCTAAAGGGCAAACATGTGTGTTTCTGCTCTAGACTGGCTGAATAGAACAGAAGCCACACGTTACGAAGTTGTTATCAATCCTTTTAAAACGTACATAGAAACAGGCACGTATGAACCAATAGACCTAACTCAACCCTGCCGGACGAAAACACAAACGCCAACAATCCCACAAAACATGGGACAAGAAGGTTTGTCATAAACGGAAACGACACACCATCCCCACCCAACACCCGAACAACCCGTCAACTCAACCACAACCGCCCCAACAACAACCACCGCCCCACATGAAACCCCCAAACAACAAAACCCAGAACAACATGCCCGAAGGCAGCAACACGCCCGAAGGCAACAACACGCCCGAAGGCAACAACACGCCCGAAGGCAACAACACGCCCGAAGGCAACAACACGCCCGAAGGCAACAACACGCCCGAAAGCAACAGCACGCCCGAAGGCAACAACACGCCCGACGGCAACAACACGCCCGACGGCAACAGCCCTGAAAAAGCACAGGGCAAATATACAGGTACACCTTGCCCAAGGGTGCCCAGGAGGCAGTTGTGACAAAGGGTAACCTCATTATTCCCACGTTTAAACAAACTCCACAACCAGATGCAGTTGTTATCAATCAAAACACATTGAGGATGCTTTGTTGTCATATTGTTGTCAAGTAGACTGCTATCTCTAGGAACTTTGTAAGTGGAAAGTCACATTTTTTGTACAATATAATAATTGTTTTTAAAATAAATATGACAAAGAATGGAAATACATTGGTTGCAAATATTTCCAGACAAGGAAAACAATAAGTCTATCACTTCTTGATTAAAAACGCCAAAGAAGGTATTATTCAAAGCAACAGCAATCCTTTTTTAGGAAATGCCTACAAAATAAGCTCCACCCATTTATGCCAAATGAAATTTACCTCATAAAGTGGTAAATTTACAGACTCTTTCAAGTAAATTTGTGAAACGTTTTTAATTTGCTCCGATCAAGTGCATGAGCGCCTGTGGCGATGAGTTGACATCAGTATACCAATTGTCAGTGCTCTGAAATTAGGGCCTTACAATTGCTTTTTACTGAAAAATATGTGACAAAACACCAGTTGTATGATATTTATAACTAAGAACGTAATAACTAAGTATGCTTTTATAATTAATGTAAGTTAATTTTCAAAGAGGGCCAAAAATTTGCTCCAATTTTTTTTTTTAACTAAAACTTCGCAGAACGATGCATGTTATATATTGAAAATTTTCTGGCTATTTCTTATTTGTTTGTTTGGGCTTATTTTTGTTTCTTTTTCAGCTTAAAAACAAAATGAATGTTTGTTAGATGACAGTTTATTTATGTGAAATCAGAAAAATACCAAATACTGTTAAAATTTCTGTAAATTTACAGAAAAAATTTTTACAAAGCAGTAAAATTTGGTTGAAAAAGCAGACAGAAATGGTTTTTCAAAAAACAGAAAATACATGTTAAACAACCTTTTTTATTGTAGCAATACAAAGTGTGTGTAAAGATACAGAAAATCTCTATTAAAAGTAAAATATAAAAAAGTTTAAGTTAAAAAAAGGCCGTGAATTTACAGAAATTGTTAACAGTGCAACGGTAAAGGGTTAATGTAAAGTATCAGCAACATAGTTGGGTATCCTTTTGTAACTAAAACTTTGAGAATTTGTTTTTACTTCAATACTCCATTCCTAAACAAGGCAATGGCAAAAAAGTAGATATTTTTAGCGGTGGGTATTTTGTTTATGCGAATTAGTAAGTCCCTACCATAGACTGGGTGGTGCAATATGATGATATGTTGCATACATGTTGGACAAAAATGTTCAGTTAAAATCAGGTCAAAGTTCATTGTTATTAGCTTTAAAAATGACTACTATTGATCCGATTTATGGAAAAATCACAAAAGTTATGGAATTTTTCTCTCCATGTTTGATTTATGCAAATGAACTTCCAATTGAAATTAAAAAATCTATAATTTTAGTAAGTTTTGAATCCAACACTTTATATTAGCATGTGTTTTCATTTCAATGCTACTTTTCTAAGCCACAAAATGACCAAAACAAAATATTTCACAATTTTAATGGTGGTCATTTTGTTTATGTAAATTAGAAAGTTAACGCTGTGGCTTTGAGAAGTCTATCATGGAAAATGTATTGCAGTGGTGTTGCTGAACAAGCTGGTAGCACCCACTTCGTGCTTATTATCCAAATTTTCCACCCTGGTTCAGGGCCTACAATAATTTAGCTCATTACGTCGAGTGAATCATCGTGGTGACGAGACTTCTTGGTTACTTTTGCTGGGAGTACTGCTGAGCATGATTGGTTTTTATCTTGGCAGTTTTGTATTTTTTGTTACGGTAGGCTTAATTTATTGACACTAGTAGCATTTTGATACCATGGATTGATCACCAACAATGCCACATACGTGTCATATATTTTGCACCGACCGACGCAAAGTACACCCATTTCAGTGCCCATGTTATCTTTCAACGCAGAGTTAACTAGAGGTTGTGTGTGTACATTGCCAAATGGCCGAAGGGACAATTTTTTTAGAGATGAGATTGCTAACCGCCGATTTTTGAATATTTTGATGCATTCCGCATGATCTTTTTAGAACCAGTTCATATTGAAAACTATATATAAAAACAAAGTAATTTGTAAATCAAAAAGAGGTTTTAATCATCTTTTAGGACTTATATTGTCTGATAATTATGGTCAAGCTTTATCACATTTCTTACCTTGTACCATGCAATCACTGAATTAATTGAACCGGTAATATTTTTAAAGCTAGATCCTCTCATCATGAAAGGTTCTAATTCTTCCTCCTCACTTATACTTAAGCCCCTCCCACAACTGTCTCAAACTCATCCTCTAGACACAATCTCAGTTTGCTGCCTCAGGACGAGTATGCTAGAGACAAACAGTCAGAGTGAATACTCCAGGCATGTAAGCTACATTTTATTTTTTTTTTTGCTTCAAAGCAAAACAAAACAAAATAAAAAAAAAAAAATCTCATTAGCCTAAAACATATGCTGTACAACAGGGCTACAGTATCCTGCATTTTTTTTTAACTTGCTGTCAAACCAGGGAGCTTTAGGGGAAGGAGAAACAAGCTCCCCCTTTTATCTATGTGGGTAGCCGCCACTTAAGTTTTGCATTTTCTCATTCCTGAAAGTCCTCTAAAGTAACAAGGGTTTGGCACTGAAGACAATTGTTTTCGTCGTCTGATACATCTGAAGGAGCTCTTAGGATGATTTTCCTCCATTAGTATAACATTGCCAGACGTCAAAGAAAGCAAAAATATTTCAACTAGTGCCGCAAAGTGCCACTTTTTAAAAGGGTACAGTGTATTTCTTTATTAATTTTTATGAAAAGATACAATATTCGCGATTTAAAGAACAATCCAGAATTTATTTCAAAATTTAATCATAGAAATTTAGACTCCCATTGGTTTTAAAACAGGTTCATGCCTCTTTTTATGAAGAAATTAGAAAAATAATGGAATTGTGCAACGTAAAAGTGACTGACAGTCGTTTAACCAAAAACTATGAAAACCTTTTACATGGCTGAGCTGAGCATCTTGACAATGGTCTTTGTTGAAGGATTACTTCACTTGAAAAGAAGGAGGTCATCATAAAGTAGGAAAGTCAACAAAAGTCAACAAAAAAAAAGAAAGAAAAAAGAAAAAAAAAGAAAAAAAAAGAAAAAAAAAAGGGAACAGGCAATCAAATTGATCCGTGCTTGAAGAGGATTTAATTATTTCCAAGTACATTTTGTCTGACAGATTCAGTCGAAGTTTCTCCTTCCCTTACAGCTCCCTGGTCAATCAAAGAACCGTGTCACTTGAGAATTTCTGTAGACTACCACAATAATTCAATTAGAGAGGATAAGGTCTGCTTATAAGATAAAATAACTACTGAACACATTCCAAAATACCGACATAGAAACAATCATGGAGAGTTGGTAGTTACGACTTTTGAAGCCACATTTACTGGTTCCTTATTGGGTATTAGGATATCCATAATTAAATGGAGAAAGGAGAATCACACGTTAACATGACTCCTGCTCACTTGGTGACACGAGTTCACTTGGTTGTGGTCCCCTAGTCGTTGAAGAAGTTGGTGAAGAATATATAACCATTAACAAACACTTTGACAGTTGGGAGGGGTATGTAACGACGCCAGTGTTGACGTCACCAGTGGGGAGCAATATGTACGTCCCAGGAATTTATCTAATGCAAATCGCCGCAAATGCCATAGCGTTCCTCTTTGTCTACCAAACACTCATTCACGAGGTAAGGTAACAAAAACTTCAGAACATTATCAAATGGAACTTGTAAACTTCAACATATTTTACAGTAACACGTTACTCCCGAGCAATCCTGCTTCAGCGTATACTTAAATAAGCGGTGTATAACTTGGTCAATTATATTATGTAATTTCATCTTCAGCAACAAAAAAGCGAATGTGTGTAGGCCTAAATAATCCATTGCTATCACTTTCCGTGGAAAAATCCGGTTACACCTCACCCCACCATCCCCTCAAAATCAAAACAAATTTGATAATTTCCTCTGATTTTAATTTTCAATTTTCACTCGCCTTCTACCATGTTTTTTCTAATTATCAAGTGCCAGTAGAGTTGAATTATCTCCCTTTCTCAAGAATCTGACAATGGTTAAGCATAAGATACAATGTGTTTACTAAATCTTGTCAAATTTCCCAAGTTGTTTATGAGCCTATCCCACTGGGTTTCTCTTGTTTTTCTTACACAAAGCCCTGTCCAAAGGTTGCGCTGTAAAAGTAATTCACTTCATGGACTAAACTGACAAGTTCTTTAAAATGCCCTAAATGGTAACATTGATATTTATCGTACACTAAACGTTTCTCCAAGTTGTCACTTCTGCAGTTTGGCTTTCAAAAGCACTACATAATATATCAACCCTCCAATACAAAACGTTTTCCACAGATGTAAGTGTAAACGTAACTCATCCACTGCCTTTCAAAAATACAACAGCCTGAGAGTAAAACATCTATTTTGTTTTTCTAAAATTAGCAGCTGTAAATGGTTGTCATATGTACTTAACTCACCATATCTTTTGAAAATACAGCAAACAGTAACACCGATCTTTTTCCTTACTCAAAAATTCTTTACAAAGTATCATTAAGAGTTTACCGGATATAATAAAAATTACGAACCCCCAGACTGGAGGAACGATATTTTCCACACTATTCATAAGAAGCCGCGTTTTTAATGTTTCGTTTGCGATGAAATTTTGACTACAAAAACAAAATGTAGGAAATCGAAAATAATTAGAAATTAGTCCAAGCACATGGCAGGAACGTAGCCATTATTATGTGCAGGGGGTGGGTCTAAATTCTTCTCCACCTTCCTGCGGCAGCTTTATCAGCTTAGCGATGTTCCCTAGCATTGCATTTTGATTGTTTTTTCTGTTTGGAAGAAGGTTTAAGGTGCAAAATGTGCTACATTTTGTTTTCTTCTTTTGCATGCTGAAAATGTTGTTATTTTCGTTCTGTCAATAAATAATAATCCCTAATTTAGCTGAAAGACGAAGTGTGATTTGCAAGACCCCATTGTTCTGGTTAAACTTTTCAGTGAAATAAGGAGAGAAAATTGTGGAGACAGTATCCATCACTTACACTGCCCAAGCCTCTACCCTTCAACTTTGCAATCATATAACTCCCTGCCCGGTTAAGCCACTGGTTAGATTAACCACTGCCACTGGATGATATGGTTGTGTTAATAGTTTCGCGAGGAAACAATATAGCGGAAAAGAAGCTATGCTTAGGTCGCCATAGTAGATGGATAGTGGAGTTTTTCCGAATTTAGTGCATTATTATTAATGACATGATAACCCTCTGTGGACGGCTTCATATAAAAATATGAGTCCAAATACGTTTTACATTGTTATTTAGAAAATTTTGCAATGCACTTTTTCAATAATGTTTTATTGGGATTTTTGATTTAACACTTGCAAGATTTTCTCCAATTTGTTCTTTGCATTTCTTTTCCGCTACTTATACTTTTTTATCGGAAATTTTAAATTGTTTCTTATAGAATCGATACAGAAAATTAGCAAAGTACGTGTGTAAGGATTTAGTGTTGCGCGTTAAAGTGCGTAACTAGTGACAAGAAACATCGTCTGCAGGAGGTTCATAAAAACAATTGTCCATTGAAACTTTTTTTTTAGTTTTTTTTTCGATCAATGGGTCGAGGTAGACCTAAACTAGACCTCAGCTTTACATTTTAAGTTAAGCTAACGTTAGTACTGTTAAAGACAGCAGCAAGGGAACTGTTAAATCAGACACTGTATGCATAGTGTTTGGAAAGTATCGATATGCGAGAGGCATAACAAGATGTAACATAACGAAGTCAGTGATTCCGAAAATTGATTCTATTTTGATGACTACCCTGCTTCAATAACTCTTCTGGGACTCCAACTTGATTTAAAAGTAAAAAAAAAAAAAATTAAAGTAGGACTTATCTTTCACACAAAAACTGCGAGAAAATTTGGACGTAAAATGATGTGGAATCTAGTAGAACGCAAATGTCAGTGGGTTGTGGAGTTCGGGGCTCAAAATATCCTAAGGAAGGATCGCTTGGTTTTTATATTCCAATTTCAACATGTATTTAGAATTGTCGTACTGGTCTGTTACAAGTTATAGCCAATGTTCCTTCTAACACAACAAACATTGTCACATTGTGAGTGCCTATACCGCAAAAACGGATCAAGAGTTTTTGAACGTGTTGAATATTTGGGGTATTTTATCTGATATTTAGACCAAAATATGATGCGGCAATTAAAAACGAAAACGGAATCCCCGGATTCCCATGACCCTTTGGAAGAAATTAGTCTGTCACTTTGCGGTCAAGATGTCAACAAAATATGTCCATCTTCCATCTTCGTAGGACGTAGGACATTCTTGAGCAGAGATATAAAATGTTAAAATTTATTCACCTTAAACAAATTATTCGATTGGGCAATAATTTGTGACTTTCTAGTTGCACAACTCATATTACCTGCTTTGTTTTCCCCCCAAAATCAAAATATTTTTATGATGTTGAACACTTCCTGTTTGCTTGCATAACATATTGAACAGAGAGAGCTTAATTAATGAATAAACGATATAACACCTTGGTACAAGGTGCAGGAACTTTCAGAAAAAAAGATCAAAAACAAAGATTAATTCAGAGAGTAGTACAACAACGACATCACCATTAGACAATCCATCATCATTATTGCGCAATGTGCCATTATAATTTTAGTAAATAAACTTCAACATTTTATATCTCAGCTCAGTGATGTTCCAAAAGAATGAAAGTTAGATTGTTAAAATTCATTTTTCATGCTTTATAATATATATTTACTAGACTTGAAGTAGGCTTTAGGGCCGTGTGAGAGGGAGTTCCGATCCTCATGATAAGCTAGTTTTCAGCACTCAGGATGTTAGGTTAGAGCCTAGACACATTATTATGGCTGTCGTAACGATTAATTTCTGTATGGAACAAGGTGGAGTGGGATCGGAATGTGCAGCGCCGTATATTCTTAAAGATTTTGTGTGACCTCAAGTGTTCTGTGACTCGGTACTGGGGGGGGGGGGGGGAGCTTTGTCTGTCTCACATACGGCGATTTACAACCTCCAAAGAGTAAAATGTAAACGACGTTTTGGAAATGCAGGAAAATCTATTAATTTAGAGTTAAGCTATTAAATAACGTTAGAGCCTAAAGTATTGACGAGAGTGTTTTTGCACACGAATGGGCATGTATTACATCCCGGACGGTTACAACAAAAGGTATCAGGGGTGTCGTTGAAGGGAGCTTGTTGGTGGGAAGCCCTTGCCAAATAGTTTGATAAATTTTTCTCGACTCTAAAGGCAGTAAAAGGGGGTTTGGGCAAACTTCACGGGTTAAAGGGTCTTTCGGTGTGACCCTACATTTTCGTAAATATCGCGTATGATTGGGCGTGTCGATGAATGATATGAAATAAACACACAGTCGTGCACTTACAGGACCAATGCCGGCCTTTGTCAAGCGGAGAAACTTGCACTAGTTGGTCGCCGTCACTGACAATATCGCCATCTGTACACACACACTAAAGTAACTATGAATAGGCAATTTCATGGAATGAGCAAAGCAAAAAAAAAAAAAAAAAAAAAAAAAAAAGAAGAGAGAACACATTCACTTCACAATCTTGTTGAATATATTTTTTAATCATTTTCTAAGATTTAAAATATCAACAAAAAGACTTTACCCTTCACCTTTAAGCACCGTTTAAGTTAACGTTATTACATGGTTGTTGAACTTAGTTAATAGTGTTGTTCAGATTGGTTACAGTTATCCAATTTGAAGTAGATTTTGTTTGTTGATGACTCGTCTCTGTTGTAAGAAAAAATAAAAAAAATCTTTCATTTCATACATAGGTGTTAATAAAGTGAATCTTTTACTTTACCCACTGATTTTTCTTTTTTTATTTTTTGGGCGTCAGTATGTTAGCAGATTATAAAAAACTTCAAAGGTCCTGAGTAGGACGTTGAATTGCATCCAGTTAGTGTTAGGGGGTCGTGTCACGTTTGTTCTTGGCTATTGCCAATGAAATGCACACAAAATTCCGTCATTACTTATCCTACGACTGGCGGGTTGTCGGCGACACAAAAACCGAGCAAGTCCCTCCATTGTTGTTCCCCTGTTGGCCGGGGTTTTAGATTAAATCCATAGTATCCCCTACTAAACAATAACCAAATTTGATCTTGACTCATACTTGAAAGTAAATTTAAACTCGAAATGCTTAATCGAGTTGACTGCCACTATATAATATATTCGTATTGGTGTGTCGTTTTATCTCTTCTAAATAACTAACTTCAAATTGGAAATTTCAGATAAAATTTAACTTTACACAATTGAAATTGGGATCATGCATTATATTTCCTCCTAAAACACAACAAACTTAGATTAGACGCCTGTAGCCACAATTATGTCTATGAATGTTTACTAGGCTACACAATTTGATAGAAAGTGACCGTGTCAATACCTCGAGGTCTTTTCTCTAAATTTCTACGTAGAGCATTGCGTTTGGAGTGCCTGCTTTGGGGTCGCTAATGATATCGACGAGGGTATTATCCATGACACGAACCGCCGCTTGTTCAGGAGTACGGGTAGGATCCTCGGCAAGAGCCAGTGCAATAGCACCTGTAAAAGAATTTTTGACATCATTGATCATAGTGGTCGCCATTTTAGTAATAATACATTACGGAAGCTGAGGAGTAGCAATGGTCTGGAAAACGGACACGGTCAAAAACGATCGTTTGTCCATCCCATGTATTGAGTCAGGTAAGGGAACAAGGTGTCGCTTCCCACTGTCATGCAAAACGACAAAGTATAAAACCATGTGAAACAAAGCATGTTCAAACATATGATATGCTGACTTGTTTACATGCATATTACATTACGTTGCTTGCCGCACATAATTAATGTACCACATGAGAGGTATGATACTTAAAATATTAATATTTTGGCAGGTTCAGTATTCTGAGGTGTCGAGAAATGTTTTTGATCCTAGGAGTAGCCCATCCTTTACATAGGTTTTGTCCCTTCAAACTTCTATTAGAGAGTCGATAGGACAAATCACCCTTTTTCTACACTGTTCTTTACGTGTGTCCAAAACCCGAAATGTACACAGTAGACGTTTCATATCATGACGTTTTTTCAAATTGTTCGAAATAATCGGATTCTGTACTAAATGGTGGTTTAATTACAAGAATTACCATCCGGATGAACCAGGAAAGGAGTAAAATGTATAGTCTTGTTGGTCTGAAAAAGTCGGGGTGTGATGTTCATTACAACACTCGTATATCTGAAATATGTGATTTTTCCCCCACTCAGTCAAAAGACAAACACGTTCGAACCGTTGAACTCAGTCGGCATTTCTCACCAAGTCATTACTTACCGGCAACATGAGGTGTGGCCATAGAAGTACCCGAGATTGTTCTTTCTGAGGTGTCAGAATCATACCAGGCAGAGGTGATGGATGATCCAGGAGCAAAGAGAGTAACGCATGATCCGTAGTTGGAGAAGGAGGAACGAGCATCAGTAGAGTCTGTTGCTGCAACCGTAATGGCCTGGTGGGAGCAATGCGTGATTCAACATCAGGAGAATAAACTATTTCATGAAAAAAAACTTTCTATCTATAACGACTTGTCACCCATGCACGTAATCGTTGCCACGGACTGTTTAAATAACTAAATTTTTATAGATAGGTACATCAAGATCAACTAAACATGTGCAAGTATCAATTTAATGTACAGTTGATCCTTTGAAAGCCGTGTATTAAGAGTCGGGATAAACGTTTTTGATTTTCCGAAAGCCAAGTACAAGCAAGAGAGTTTCAACTTTTACATTTATCTGTGCGTATCGTGCTAAATTACATGCGCGTAATTAAAATATCACATGTCACGGTGCTGGAAGATGAAACTATACATAAAAATACCGACCATCACCTGAACGTTAAAGACAGACATTTCTGACCCCCGTCAGTTTCAATTCTCCCTACCCATTTACTTCATTTACTTCTCGACCCTCCCAAAGACGCCTTAAACTCATCCTCATCCAGACGCAATTTTAGTTTGTTCCTTTATTACACACCCTGATGAGCAGCAATGTCCATATGCGTAAACAGAAAACCAACAATGTTTACTATGTAACGTGAAGCATTTAGCACTTTTTGAATTCGATGACCATTGAAGAGGTGAGTTATTAAGAATTTTGGTGAGAAATTTTATTCTGACGAATGTTTTCCTTTGAATATTGTATTTATCTAACGGAATGATACGTATTTAACATACTTGTAAAGGTTTGAAAGCTTCAACTGTATTTCTGTAAAAATTGGGATGAACACGTTTAACTACAGAAAAACAAAAACCAAAAAAGGACACCTCGGCATTCGATATACTGTTTTTTTTTTATTTCAACTGTAATGTTTCGCACAGAATGGTTTGTTGCTTACTTTTTGTAGTACTGACCTGCAACGGGTATATTACCTTTGGGCAGTTCAATGAACCCATTGCACGACTATACCGACCTAAACTTCCGTTAAAGTTACGGAAATGTTTGGTTGAAGTAAGATTCAAGATAAGTATATAATACTGTATAAATTAAAGAAATTTTATAAAATTTATAAATTTTAGTAATTTTTCTTTTTCAATTACGAATTAGCTTTCATGTTCAACAGTTAAAACAAAAACGGGTGTTAAGGCACATCTTTTACACGTCACTTTTGAAAAAACATGACCCCCGGCTAATACACAAAGTTACTAAACGGCTTTGCAAGATCCGAAACAAAGGTACTTAAGCAGTGTGTTTTTTACTACTTTATAAACCTTAGAAAAGACTGCGTAAAGAAAGCTTTAAGAAGGGAATTGGGTAAAATTAATCAGATATTATTTGCATTATTTTGAGAACGGAACATGAGAATCAAACGAAAATTAAACCAGAATACAAAGAACAGATTTCTCTAAACTGTATCATTATAAATTAATGTAGGATCTCTCTTTTCATGATAACCGTGTCGATCCAAAAGAACAAATACAAAATTATTAAAGCAGTGTGTCAGATCAATGTTGCAACTGTACCTACCTGAGGAGCACTGGCAGGGGATGAGTTGCAGGCATCAGCGTTGTCGTTTCCGGCTGCAACGACTGTGGCCACTCCAGATGCAACTAACCCTGCAACAGCGTCGTTAACAGCTAAACTAAAACCTCCACCAAGAGACATAGACGCAACCGCTGGCCTGTTACCGTTATTAGCAACCCAATTCATACCTGGAAAATAATAAGCCTTCCTTAACTTTCCATTTACTAGCTTTTATACAACTAAATTTACTTTTCATCTGTTTAAAACAACTCTACTTAAAATTAAAATTTATCTGTGGCTTTTTATCTATCGTGAACATACAGTCTTCGGGATGTATTTTGTTGATCACATGGATTATTATCTGGCCGAGTTAAAAAAAAAAAAAAAAAAAAACATCCAGTACTAATTAACTGGTGGTCAAGACGAAAGCATTAGTCGAGTAAAGAAATGAAATCATCACAGAATAAACAAGAGAGGTTGCATCAACAGTGATATAGCTGAATGTTTGAAGGGCTCGTGATGTGATATTTGGTTTGGTCAAAGAAATGATTGATTTTTATCTACAATTAATCTTTGGGTTTTGATACATGATGAATGTTCGGGTTTTCAATCGCCTTCTAACTAAATTTTGTAGTTTAAAAGCTACAAAGGGTCCGGTCCGTTCAGATTATTTGACACTGTAATAGCACTACAGCATAAAAAAAAGAAAAAAAAAAACGACTTGAATAACTTTAGAAATGGGATAGATTTGTGGATTTGAGTATAAACTATATTCTTCAGGGTAACGATGTGGTACACTTTGGACTTAAATATTTTCTTTTGGAACAATAAAGATCTTTAAAAGCAGAACTTTAAAGCTAAATTCAGTTGAAGGTTGAACGAGCTCAGTGGTGACATGTTTTCAATGATACCGTGGCATCATATGGTATCGTTCTATCCGTTTAGATAATTGTGATGAAATAAAAATATGTTTTTTTTTACCATCTATGATTCCGTCGAAGGAACCGAAACCCCAACAGCCAAGAACACGGACACCGTAAACTTCAACGTCGTCAGCAACTCCAAATGTTGCTCCAGCTACAGTTCCAGCGCAATGTGTACCATGACCGTTACAGTCAACTCCCTTTTAGATGTATACAAAACATATTTACTAAAATGATAAACAAAAAGCTTACAAAGTCAAAGAAATAACAGACAAAGCGAATGACACATTTCACAGAGCCCAAACAAAAATGTTATACACAAACACACACATGTTATAAATATATTTATATGTACACATATATGTATGTATGTATATATATATATATATATATATATATATATATATATAACCGTAATAGCAAAAATAAATAGTAATGTCAACCAGGCAATGGTAAAGTGCTCAACCCTGTGAAGGGAGCTGTAATATTGAAAAGGTTGCAATAAGTTCTTACAACATAGCTTTACAGAACTGTTTCGTAAGGGCCAATAATGTAGGTCCTCACTCCTCAGAAGCCTGAAGTAGAATGATGTCAATAACGTTAAATACGTATATGTTCGCTGCTTTTGAACGTGTCCGTTTTTAAGCACGTGTTGGTTCCGTGTTCGATGTGAACAGGCACGAACGGTGTACAGCGAGCCAAGATACATTACCTATTAGAATAATTACACAGTAGATGTTTGTTCCTGTGTCTACAAGAGCTTACCAGTTCGTTTCTTTTATTTAGAGTTGCTAAGGAAGGTTTGAGTATGATGAAGAACTTTTCTTCCAGACAGAGATTACAAGTTTTAGATGAAGTGGAGTATGCTCGAGCTTTGTTCATTAGTTTCCATTTTACGGAGTGTTCTACATTTGTATCCTTTAGTTTCCAGATGTATTCACTGAGTGCAGTTGCGTGTCTTTTGTCTTTGTGTTTAAAGCTCGACTTGTGGGCGGTGTATCTTGTTTTGAATGTGTTCTCTGTTAGACCAATGTATGTTTCTTCGTTGTTGTTGTCGTGGCGTGTTACAGTTGCTTGGTACACAATGTTGTTCTTGAGGCAGTTGCCTTCCAATGGGCACTCACTTTGCTTTCTGCAATTGCAGTTGCTTCGCGTTGCTGGTTGTACTTCCTGTTTCGCCAGTATGTATTTGTTGTGCGCTGATATAATTTGGTCTATGTTTGCCATGCAGCTGTAACTCAGTTTCACCGTGTTCCTGTTGAGTAAAGTATGTAGTGTGTGCCCAGGTGGGAAGCAGCTGTCCAAGAGGTTAAAGAATTTGTTGCCAATGTTGGTGGTGACACTGTCACTGAACGGGGGGTTGAACCAGGTTATGTTCCTATTTCGTCTTCGTTTCGGGGCTCCCTTGGAATGACTGGTGCTAGGGGGTTGGGTCTCGTACTTTAGGTTGTACCCATATCCACTTCTTTGTAATGCTTCCTGGTATACGGGTGATGATGCGTTGAATGTGTTTTCGTCGGAAGAAATGTTGGATAGTCTCCTGTTGATGCTTTCTGGGATGTTCTTTATGATAAGTGGGGGGTGGTTGCTCTGTTTGTGCACATAGAGAGGGGTGTTGTTTGGCTTCATGTATGGCTTGTATGTGCTTGTGCTAAGATCAAGAGTAAGGTCTAAGAAGTTCACTATTTTTTTGTTTGCTTCAGTTTCTATTTTAAGATTGTTTTTTGAGAATATCTTGCATATTTCTTTCTTTATTTTTTCTGTTTGCCTTGGTGTTGCTTTGCAAACAGCCAAACCGTCGTCTCTGTATAAGCCGACATTCATGTTAATGTGCTGAAGTTGTGATAGGAGGTACAATCCTATTAGTTCACAAGTTTCAGCACCGTCGAAACTACCCATGGTGACATCGAATAAAGATTCGGTACGCTTACACCATGGTGTTTCAACGTTGAACAGCATAGTTTTCTTTGTGTGGAAGATAATGTGCCTTTCGAATGATGGTATGTCTGTGTAGTTTGATGCAAAGTCTAAAGCCTCGTTGAGGAGGTCGGTAGTAATTGAGGGGTAAAACTCACAAACGTCAAAAGCAATAAACGATTGTTGGTGTTTGTCGTGTATTTCACTAAACCAGTCTATGACTTCACTTGTGTTCTTCCATTGGTTGTAACCTGTAGATTGTTTGATTTCTGAATTTATCCGTTCTAGTATTTGTTTGCTAATCTTCCCTAGTTCTGATTTCGATGGGTTGATTAGTCTGCATGTGGGTTTGTTGTTGAAGTTCGGTTTGTGGTCTTTTAGTGTAATAAATGCTCGTTTTTCGACCTACATTATTGGCCCTTACGAAACAGTTCTGTAAAGCTATGTTGTAAGAACTTATTGCAACCTTTTCAATATTACAGCTCCCTTCACAGGGTTGAGCACTTTACCATTGCCTGGTTGACATTACTATTTATTTTTACTATTACGGTTATTTAGCTCCAGTTTTCTGTTGAGCACTTTGTAAACCATAATGGACAATAGGTTCGACCGAGTCAATTTCGGATATTCTACGAAGAACATACCTGTACCGTCAAACAAGAGCTATTTGAAAAGATTCATCTTAAAAACTGAATCATTTCTAAGGAACGTAAGATGGAGAACTTATTTCTTTCTCAACCCCCAAACCGGTGTAAACAAAAAAGAACATTACGGCTTCCGATCAACAAAGGCTCCGCCTCAGATACCCGAACTAAAAGAGTTCGAGGACGGCATGATGAGCCTTGTACAGAATATTAAGTTTAACAACAATCGCAAGCCCTTCCAAGCACAGTTAAAAACCGACACGACCAAAATCAAAGCGGACAGTAAAGTATACGTTGCGGCTGACAAAACCAACAACTTCTACAAATTAGAACCTGTACAGTATAACAAGCTGGTACAACAAAACGTAAACAAAGCATACAAAAAAGCACCGCCCAACACACGCAACCAAATCACTGCAGCTGACAAAATTATAGCTTCAAAACTTGAAATTAGTGACAGAGTCGACATCACAAGCGAAAAACAAGCATTTATTACACTAAAAGACCACAAACCGAACTTCAACAACAAACTCACATGCAGACTAATCAACCCATCGAAATCAGGAACTAGGGAAGATTAGCAAACAAATACTAGAACGGATAAATTCAGAAATCAAACAATCTACAGGTTACAACCAATGGAAGAACACAAGTCAAGTCATAGACTGGTTTAGTGAAATACACGACAAACACCAACAATCGTTTATTGCTTTTGACATCTGTGAGTTTTACCCCTCAATTACTGCCGACCTCCTCAACGAGGCTTAAGACTTTGCATCAAACTACACAGACATACCATCATTCGAAAGGCATATTATCTTCCAAACAAAGAAAACTATGCTGTTCAACGTTGAAACACCATGGTGCAAGCGTACCGAATCTTTATTCGATGTCACCATGGGTAGTTTCGACGGTGAAGAAACTTGTGAACTAATAGGATTGTACCTCCTATCACATCTTCAGCACATTAACATGAATGTCGGCCTATACAGAGACGACGGTTTGGCTGTTTGCAAAGCAGCACCAAGGCAAACAGAAAAATAAAGAAAGAAATATGCAAGATATTTTCAAGCAACAATCTTAAAATAGAAATTGAAGCAAACAAAAAAAGAGAGTGAACTTCTTAGACCTTACCCTTGATCTTAGCACAAGCACATACAAGCCATACATGAAGCCAAACAACACCCTCTCTATGTGCACAAACAGAGCAACCACCCCCCACTTATCATAAAGAACATCCCAGAAAGCATCAACAGGAGACTATCCAACATTTCTTCCGACGAAAACACATTCAACGCATCATCACCCGTATACCAGGAAGCATTACAAAGAAGTGGATATGGGTACAACCTAAAGTACGAGACCCAACCCCCTAGCACCAGTCATTCCAAGGGAGCCCCGAAACGAAGACGAAATAGGAACATAACCTGGTTCAACCCCCCGTTCAGTGACAGTGTCACAACCAACATTGGCAACAAATTCTTTAACCTCTTGGACAGCTGCTTCCCACCTGGGCACACACTACATACTTTACTCAACAGGAACACGGTGAAACTGAGTTACAGCTGCATGGCAAACATAGACCAAATTATATCAGCGCACAACAAATACATACGGGCGAAACAGGAAGTACAACCAGCAACGCGAAGCAACTGCAATTGCAGAAAGCAAAGTGAGTGCCCATTGGAAGGCAACTGCCTCAAGAACAACATTGTGTACCAAGCAACTGTAACACGCCACGACAACAACAACGAAGAAACATACATTGGTCTAACAGAGAACACATTCAAAACAAGATACACCGCCCACAAGTCGAGCTTTTTAAACACAAAGACAAAAGACACGCAACTGCACTCAGTGAATACATCTGGAAACTAAAGGATACAAATGTAGAACACTCCGTAAAATGGAAACTAATGAACAAAGCTCGAGCATACCCACTTCATCTAAAACTTGTAATCTCTGTCTGGAAGAAAGTTCTTCATCATACTCAAACCTTCCTTAGCAACTCTAAATAAAAGAAACGAACTGGTAAGCTCTTGTAGACACAGGAACAAACATCTACTGTGTAATTATTCTAATAGGTAATGTATCTTGGCTCGCTGTACACCGTTCGTGCCTGTTCACATCGAACACGGAACCAACACGTGCTTAAAAACGGACACGTTCAAAAGCAGCGAACATATACGTATTTAACGTTATTGACATCATTCTACTTCAGGCTTCTGAGGAGTGAGGACCTACATTATTGGCCCTTACGAAACAGTTCTGTAAAGCTATGTTGTAAGAACTTATTGCAACCTTTTCAATATATATATATATATATATATATATATATATATATATATATATATATATATATATATATATATATATATATATAAAGATATAGATATACATATTTCTAATTGCGGATTAGGGCGAAAAATCGTCTGAAAAAACGACCCATAGGGCGAATTTACCCATAGGGCGAAAAAACCGTTTCCCCTTAACGCTTTGACACACATTTTCAATGGGAATACGTAACAGTATGGTAAATCCCCACATACCATACGTAGTACATGTTATTACTTAAATGTATACCAACTTACGTACACGTATCCGTTAACACAAATGTATGAGGGGCCATTGAAATAATGTGTATGCATATCTCAAAACGCAAAGGGGAAATATATTCTTATGTATTTTATTGTTTTCTTTCCGCCTCAACGTTCTGACGGTATACCGATTTCCCCCTACCGGTCGATCCAGCGTTATATATATATATATATATATATATATATATATATATATATATATATATATATATATATATATATATATATATATATATATATATATATATATATATATATATATATATATATATATACCACATCGCCTTTCGGCTTGAACATCAGGAGCGATTTACCAGCTTGTTGATAATACCAACCAAAATAATCCGATCAGGCCATTCCGGCCTAACAATTTCTCTAATTACTTTCAAGAGGATTTTCCTATTGTTGATGGGTTACACCCGAGTAATCCGATCAGACCCTCCCGGTCAATCAACCTGCTCAATTGCCTTAAGAAGGATTATCCTGTCACAATAGAGGTGAGACCATTGTCAACACCTTTAAAAGCTTCCAAAATTTCTCACTCCTTGTCATTCTCTGACCAAGTATATTTATATTGATATATATATATATATATATATATATATATATATATATATATATATATATACATACATATATATATATACATACATATATGTATTCATCAATATACCTTTTGTTAAGTATAGGTCGGGGCCCGGTATACTGAGAAAACAGTTGTTCTACAAAGTGACCCATGGTCAAACAGGCAACAGAAGGACCCATTTTGGTTCCCATAGCCACTCCTTTAACTTGGCGGAAAAAACGCCCATTAAACTGAAAACAATTTTGTGTGAGAACAAGTTCCGCCAGACGTAGGAAGGTGTTAGTGGGTATTAGGGGATCACGCCGTTTGTCTAGGTAGTAACGGACAGCTGTTAAGGCAGCATCATGAGGAATGGACGTGTAGAGGCTGGACACATCCATGGTGAATAAAAGACGTTCACCGCAATTTTCAGGAAACTCAAAGTCACGAATAAGTCTCAAGAAATGTGGTGTGTCTTGAACAAACGAAGGCAAGGCTGATACTTAAGGGGAGAGCACGGAATCTACATACTCAGAAATAAGAACAGTGGGGCAGCTGTGTGAAGAAACGATAGGTCTACCAGGGTTGTTTGCTTTGTGGATTTTGGGAAGTAGGTAGAAATTGGAAATCTGTGGGCAAGGTTGTAGTAGAGAAGTAGCGTTTTTGGGTAGTTGGTCACTGTCCATGAGTTGGGTCAATGGGTTCTTAACTAACTTTTGGCAATCAGGAGTGGGTCAGCAGGAAGTTCTGAATAAGCACTTTGGTCGGACAGCTGTTTGTTGGCCTCAGCAATATACAAGTCCTTTCGCCAAACTACAACAGCTCCACCCTTGTCTGCTGGTATGATGATGATGTCCCTGTTACTTTTAAGGGGACCGAACCCACCTATTTATAGCCTGTTGTCGCTTCTGTGAATCACGAGCTGTTCTAGCGTAGTGGTCATAGACTCTGCCCGGAAAGCGGAGGATGGTGGGTTCGGTCCCCCGTGCGGCTCAATTTTTCTCTCTGGTGTTTTTCTTCAACCGTTCCTTCTTTAATAAGAGTTTATACTGTATCTTGGATCGGTATACAATTCATGATCGAATGTATTACTACAACACTTTCGACCTATATATATATATATATATATATATATATCGTGGAGTTTTCCGCAAACTTTTAAGCACTTTTTACTACCTCTTTTCGACCTATATATATATATATATATATATATATATATATATATATATATTTCACTAATTCGGCACTTAGGGGGAAAGTTGTTGTTGAAAAGTCGACCTTAAGGGGAAAAATTTTTTGGGGCGAAATATAAGTTTCGCCGTAACGTTTCAACACAATTTTTCTATAGGAATACGTAAACGGACAAGGGTGCCCTCCTAGATTTACGAAGTAGACACGATTACTTCAAAGTTGTAAAATTTACGGACACCTACCTGTTAACACGAACGGATGGCTGGCCATTGAAAAAACGTTGTTCATATTTTTAGACGTTAGGGCGAACACTTTTTCTTATGTATTTCATTGTTATTTTTTCGCCCTAAGTACGCGCAGATATAACAATTTCCCCCTAAGGTGGGAATTAGCGTTATATATATATATATATATATATATATATATATATATATATATATATATATATATATATATATATATATATATATATATATATATATATATATATATATATATATATATATATATATATATATATATATATATATTACTCTCCCATAAGACGAAAGTCTTTACATCATCCTACCCTAAGGGCAAAGTAATGAGGCAGTTCCCTTACTTCCCGTTCCCGTTCTGACTCAACACTGAATTCTGAATTGACTTTGTCTGTAAACTATGACGAATCAATGGTGTATCTATGAGCTTGCTTGAGCACAAAATGGGGAGAATTTTTTCCCACAGCCCGGATGCACAATTCGGACCGGCACTTAAATAATTTGAATCCCCACTGCCGTTGGTCAGACAGTGTTACAATTTATAAGGGCTTAAACTATAAAAGAACTTACATCTCCTCCGATGGCATCATACGCTACAGAAGCACGGCCTTGAAATGTGGTGTGAGTAGCGCGTATACCAGTATCAATAACGTAAACGTGGGCACCACTTCCATGTTTATAACCTGGATACAAAAGAGAGCGATGAGTGTTATATTCTTTAATGCCTTGTAGTTACATTGATTGTGGAAATCGAGGCCTGGAATCAGTCGCCCATACCTGCCTAGAATAGAGCAGAACTGCTTGCATGTGAAACTCCGAGATTAAAGATGTCTTGACGTGGAAGTGTCCGAGGTCGGTTTGAGTAAAACACTGGTTTCATCGAAATCAATCACATGTTTTTATATCTTAGAACAAGTTTGACAGATATGAAATGCTTACATGAAGTTAACAGTAAGACAAACAAGTCATGCAGAGTTTTAAAATCACGTTAAATGTTGTATTCACGTCCTAATAGAAGGATTCACTCAGAGGAAATGTTCAAACTGAAATACTTATTCGTTTTATTAAAAGGCCATTCTCGTAGTTTCACTACAAGGCGGGTATGAAGATGTGGAAAATTTTCCTGACCTGAACTGATTACCCTCTGGGTATTTCCGTGGTCGTTCTGCTCTGTGGCTTGGCCTAAAGGCTATCACATCAAAGAGAGGGAATGGTATTTTCTCAATACAGGTGAGGATCCAAAGGGATTGGGGGCTTAAACGGCCTCTGTCCCCCCTCCCCCTTCACCAAATGAACAGTACCAAATAAGCAAAAATTAGCAATGTGTTACCCTTCGAAAAGATTCAAGTGGACTTTTTCATGCTCACTTCTCTTTTCCTCACAAACGACTACAATCAACACAAGTCCTGAGTTGTGCTTTAAACTGAATCAGGGTATGAAATTTGTTAAATATGGGAAAAATGAGGTCACCAAGTGACTATAAGCGTGCACGCAACCTCAGAAGTGCTTGAATACCCAATTTTTCCCGCACTCGGCGAGTCTGCTATTTTTATTGGTACCTTTAATATCAACTTATCATTAAATGTATTCACATTAGTAATTGATCCGAAAAGGTTTTTTACTTGAGTGCATAGGCTTAAGGGTTTCTTTATGGAGGAGCACAGCAATAAAAAATGCAAAAAAGAGTTTAATTTTTGCCTTCCTCGTATTTCACATCATTTTATATGAAAATTTAAGTTTTATTTGATGTCCAGACAGCAGATTCTCCTTGTAAGATTTCTAGGCGCAGAATCCGCCATGAATTAATATTATTTCAATACATTATTTCGGCACCCATGCTATCGCATTAGACAATTTGTATTAAGTTATTTATAAATTAAAAATATCTTCATCCTATGTCTGCAGGAGTTCTGAAAGGTGCATATTTCTGAAACGGATAATGGATGCGTGTTTAATCAATCTGTAATATTTTTTTCCAATTTTTCAATTTCCTTGAATTAAATCTTTGCTGCTGTTGTTCGTTCATGTAAATCCCATCTCAATAGCATTTAAGGTGTTGGATTTTAAAATTGTTCCATTTGAAACTTCGTTGCTTTACGCTCGAAGTTTACTGTTTACACTCCACGGTGTAAGTGGAGCATGGGTGAATGTCGAACGGTTGCCCGTTCCCATCAATTTCAGATTCCCCTGAGACTCCCAAGGGCTCTTAGCTGTAGTCCTCTATGTGTATTCTGAGAAATGGCTTCCACAAAGTTTATATTAATATTTTTATAGGTTAATCATGATCTTTCACAAAAAGTTTTCAAACTATTCGTCTACCTAAACTTTCCACTGCTTCATACACGTCCCCAACATAACCTTTGATGTTTACCCCTCAAAGCAGTTTTGCGAGGACTTCTAAAACGTCAAAACCCCAAGAACTCTGGGCCAATTCCCCCTGGACTCCACCGTTATTAGATTTCCCGTTACTTTCGCCGTGCACACGAAGCTAACACTTTCGAATTTAACGTAATTCACATGACCACTTCCTCCCAAAAGTTGGAAAGAAATCTATATCTCTGCTCGGATGAAGCACTTCAGTATCGTTTAGCCCTCAATACTGACGAAAAATCGTTTTTCTTTATTTCAGGGCTTATTTTGTCTGAAATCCTAAGTTTCTTTGTAAAAATTTTTGTCTTTGAAAGAAAAAATGCACAAATTTTCAAGAGGGCAGGGGACATCCCTTTGCTCATACCTCTCCTGGCGATCACAATTTGGACCCTCTCTGGAAAAAACCTGGATTCGCCGTTGTTTGAAAGTCTTTTTGCCGTTTCGGAAGAATTTTACATTTCAGTGAGAGAGACGCACTTAACACCCCAATAGATCAACTAGTTAAAGTTCAGCCCTCATTCTCGAAATGTTTGAATTTGCGCCTGCAATATCATACAATCATGAGAGAATCCACTCCCTTGAAGCGTGGACAAACTTATTCTGTCCTTGAAGCCCTCGCTTGTTACACAACTAACAGTAACCGCCTGTTATTGTCTGCGGTTTGTAAATTGACCAAGTCGTTACGCCATCGGCCAAATCATGATGTCCACTTTCAAGGGGCAGACTCTTGTAATGCGAATTTTCTTCTTCCAGACGAAAGACATAAACGTAAGATTCGTGGGTGGATCTTGTGAATATTATATGCAAATTGTTTACTAACAACTGATTCGAAATGTATTACAAGTTATCATTGTCGATTAGATGTTGTCATTGCGTTGTATTGATTGCAGTCTTCGTTAAATTTAGGTATTAGGTAAGAAAAAAGCACTTTCCTTACCAGGACAGTTATAAATATTATCCAAAATGTTGGATTGCTGATCAATTCTATCAATTCCCCAAGATCCAGCCGAGACGGTGGTATGAGCAATGCCATCTTCTTCAACGTATTTTACAGCATCCATTCGGCGAATCTTTTGAAAGTAGAGTCAATGAAAGCAGAGGTTACTATTTATGTGATTTTGTGTGGCCAGTGAACCATTGCCAGGTAAGCAATTGACCATCCTATCCAACAGTCTCTTTTACAATCCACAGAAGAGTACACTAACAACCTTCCAAGGTAAACGTCACACACCTAGGAGCAATTCGTGTGTCATATTAAACAGTTCAGGCATCAATAAACTTTTTAAGGTTTAATAATTGTCAGTATCCTATAGGGACACGTTGTATTTGGTTGCCTGTCACCTCGCCTGTGTTGGCATCATGAATCTGAAACTGTGTAGTTTTATATTGAAGGGAAAAATGTCCGCACAGTTCAATTTTCCGCAGGTTTTGGCTAAAAATTACAATTGATTGGGGCGGCGTTATTTGGGCGTTCTGTTTTTTCAGTATCTTAATCGATGTTCCAGGTTATAATGACGGGAGAGGGTAAATGTCAAATGCTGTGAGAACTGCATTTTCATTATTAATTTTTCAAAATGTGTAACAAATACTTTTCATTGGGTAGATGAAGAAGTTACCTACTTTTAACTGTGTTATATCTAATGGAGGTTTGAATGTTGCTGGCAATTTGCTGACTGACAGTTAGATTATTTCGTTTGGAAATAAAGTGAGTGGAGGGTGTAAAATTGCACTTATAAAATAAAAATTAAAGGTAAAAAAAAGGTCTCAGAATTAAAAGAAACGTTGTTTTTCTCTTTAATGACATTATGAGTTCGCAACCGCACTAACAGTCTATGCTACATTTTGGGTACGTTTGAAGTTTGACGTTCTTTATTTTCACTCTAACATATTCTGATATAAAAGGTTATCGCAACACATAAATTATATATTCAAGGCTTGCAAAGCTTGTCGAGGCTAGGCCACCTTACACAAAATAGAAAAAGAAAACTTCAAATGGTTAGAAGTCTATGCCTAAAAACTCCATAACCACTTTCATTTTTGCATTAAGATTTTCCGTGAAGCACACAATTTTAAAAAATTTTGTGTAACTTACAAAGTCAAGGGCTTTTTCACTTAATATGGCCGAAAACCCATTCAATACGGTTCCGTATTCTCTTTTAATGCTTCCTCCCATGCCGGCAAAGAAAGGCGAATTTTTGATGTGTTCCACAGTTTTAGAAAGTGAGCGTCCATCCTGGAAGGTAAAAAGTAATTAAAAAGTGTAAGGTTTACATAAAAACGTTAAAGCCGTCTTTGGCTTTGGTAGGAGAAACGCACTTTTCTTAGACTACCCCATACTCATTTTAAATATATCTTTTTGTGTGCAGCGTATGGAAACATAAGTTCCTGTTTGAAAGTTTCTGCACCAACTCTTGAAGAAAACTTACACATGAGAAATGGAACAAATTTGGAATATTTTATGCGGGTTCAAAAGTAAAAGTCTCATCTTACGACTTTTTGATAATTTTATTCGAAGAAATTGTTGCTTTAGGCAGTTTTTAAGTGTTATGAAGAAAAAAACCGCCGCTTTTCTCATTACCCATATCATAACCTCCTCTAAAGAGTCTGTCATTGATTTTTTTTTTTTTCACGCAGATGTTGTTTGCCGACGATGCCCTCATATTAAGCAGATCGGGCAACCAGCACATGACTTATTGAGGCGTAAGCCGACTATGCCATTGGGACGTGCCTCCCCCTCCACAAAGAATGAACCAATTTTACTTCAAATGGTATCATCCACATTGCATGAGAGGACACCAAATTTCTTAAAAGTGTTCAAAGAGAAGGGTTTGTCTCCACAAGGTCTCCCCAGTGGTGCCATTTTCTAATTTCCTAAAAAGGCGAATTTTGTCAAATTTTACTTTCTGTTGCACCAGACTGCATGTAAGGGTACTTTCCTCTAAGGAAAGTTTAAAGGGAAGAGACCCATCACTAAGACTCTTTCGCTGGTCAGCATAGACTTAAGACACGTCATGAGGAGATCCAGGAATAGTTATTCATTTATCATGCAAAATATTTTAGAAGTAAAATCATTTATTGTCGGGTCCGGTAGTTACATAAATAATATCATCAACCCAGCGGATCTTGAATATAGTCACGAGTCACAACAGAAAGACATCAGCATTAATTTAATAATGTACCTTAATCTTCCTCCAAAAAGATCATAGACCATTTCATCTAATGGTAGTGGAACATTTTATATGCTAACTTTCCGATCACCAACAAAGTTGCTAATTTTTTCATTGCAAGCGGAAGGTAGAAAAGAAGACTGATGAGTTTCTTTTAACAAGCATCAACACGCAATTTTCGGACATCCAAAACGTTATTTTCCAAAATTTCTAAAGGATAAGCACCGTCTAATGATTACGCTCTGCTTAAATAGTCTTTCGGGCACAATTACATTTTTCGGGTTACGGTATTTTCTAATACATTTCTTATAGTTTTGTTGCTTGCGAACTTATTTTGAAGTAAGCATTTTATTGTAAACCACAAAAGGCAGCGAATGCTTCGATTCTAGGCATCAGTCTGGAAAATGCTATTTCCAGTCATCCGAGGGACAAATTTTTCATGTTTTTGTACTCTCAACGCTACCCGATGGTGACGTTCCGCTTAGATAGTGTTCATGACAGAATGACGTTTTCGGACAACAAAAACCAAAAACCAAAAACTGAAATGCTCCCAATACGCCTATGCTGATAACTGATGCTTTTTTGACTCCTAACAGACAAACTTCCTTGGAAATGTAGCTTACGTAGTATTAGACTCCAGGTAAAAAAAAAAAAAAAACATTTAATTTTATCTCCATTTACTACCACAAACCGTTTTTTTAAGACTATTTCCATCAGAGTTTGCATGCATGCAGACTCCTTGAAAAAGTCGAAATTTATTTTAAGGGTCGGGGGTATCTCACCTTACACCCCTCCACCAGATAGTCGATCAATCAACATAATTCATGCCCCCCCCCCGAGAGATTCTTTGTGTTCTCCATTGCTGAGTTATTACCAGCTGCCGTTTTTGCAATTTTACTTCATTTAGTTTAGTGTAAAATATTTATATGACACCTCCCTCTTTCCTTCACACGAAATCATACATCAGAGCTTATGAAACAGACATACATATACTACTAATCAAAAATAGCTGGAAGAGTGACGTGGGTGAATTTTACAAAGTTTGATTGTCGGACACTAAATTTAACAAAATTCATTTAACAAATTTTCACAAAAAAAAAAATCCTTTACTTTAATGATTACCAGTTCGTTCGGCAACTCTTAAAGGAAGAAGGTCCTCAATTTGAATATTCTTCGTATTCAGTAGATAGGGGATTGTAAAATAACCTGGTAAGTTTACAAAAAGAATGGTTTAATTACCTGGATGTAACAAGAAAAAAAAAGGGAACTTACTTTAAGTACTATGATGTAGGATGACTCCAGTTTATCCTTCATGGTGTACAGCGGGGCGATGGAAGCGCTGGCTGCGGCAGCCAAGAGAGTAATAAACAGGATTTTCATTTTGGCTAATAGAAAAAGAAAAGAATTTCATCTCAACTATTTTGTCTCTCATGTGTATTTTAATCCAAAACATTTTGTTCTAGAATATTTTCAAATTTTTACTTTGGCATCTGCTATTTTAAAATGTAACAATGTTATATGCGTCTGCAAAAATTAATGAAATGTATTTTATTTTTACTGTCTTTTTTTTTTTACTTCTGTGCATTTTTGCATAAAACACCACTTAGCTGTCGCTATCTGTGGCGTGTGAACAGACCCAACATATTATATGTATGAAAATGAGGAAATGAAATATTGCATAAAGTAAAATGTGAAGAACATTTTGTGAAAGACAGTGAGTCAATCCTTCCCGATTTCCTAACTTAACCGAATTCTTTTCAAACCGAAAGCTTTTCAATCTAAAAAGAACATATTTGACATTACAAACATTATCTTTTTCTTTGACACTTTTAACTCCCATATTATGAGTAAATATAGCAAATCATTTATTTCAGCATGCTTACTCATTTGAGAATTTCAACATTAAATTTATCAAAGCATAGGGGATAAATATGAATAGTATCAAAAAATAAATGTGGCCCCAGTAATAATTATTTACAACAAAAAAGTACAAAGGAAAATCGTTCACGAAAATAAAACCGAAAAGGAGGTGGACATATCTTAAATAAGTAGATTGTGATTATGGGGAAAATGACGTTAAGATAGTTAGATAGGACTGGATGTATGCGATCTTCCTCTCAATAGCAGGCCGCCCCAGTAAAATAATGCTATCACTTAGCCTTTACATGATCAAGACCATTTCTCAAGGGAGTTTTTCGAGCTCCCCGATTTATACAGGTTGCTTTGACTTGCAGTTACTAAATGTGTTCACCCAAACCAATTCTTCCTTCAGTTAACTATTGGAACGATAAACTAGTAACGTGTGGACCGTGAAGACTATAAATGTTGTTCATATCAATGGGCTCAGATCAGGCTTGAAAATGCGACAAATTATTTCTAATACAATGATATTCCGTTTATTTCCGTATTTCAAATTAACTACTCTTGCAGTCATCTTAAAAAAATTAGATGTTTGTAGCAAGAGGTATAATGACTAAAGCAACAGTAATATTTGAGAAATAGGGCAACGACCGCAAATAAGTGACGTGATGACAAGAATCAGTAACCTTGTAGTGATAAATCGTCTTCACTTCATTTTCAGAAGTGCAAAAGAAAAGGAACCTTGTTTTTATAGTTTAAATACATCCAGGATCAACAATGACACAACGCCTTTTCCGAGCGTGCAGTTAGAAAATGAATACATATTTCACAAAAATAGAGGATTTAACATGAAAAAAAGTAAAGAAACGGTAAACCATGGCCAATCTTTGTGGAAATGTTTGAAATTCTATAGTTTTAAATTAAAACATAATTGAGAGGTTTATGTACATAAAACTGTAAGCCACAGTAGATTGAAAAATACGTTTTGTCACAAGATAATAACGATGAAAATGATTATTTTCAACGAAAAGTTCTTAATCAGAGGGGACATTACATTAGGAGTTTGATCTTAAATGCAGAAGGGGTTGAACCCAAAATGCTAAGTATTAAAAATTGTATTGAATTTGCAACGGAAAAGTACATTATCAGAAGGAACATTATATGAGTAGTGTAGGTTATAATGCAGTGAGACTGGATAAAATTCAAAACACTTAGCGTAAAAAATTGTATTGAATCTGCAACAAAAACGTTCTTCATCAGATGGAACATCTTTTAAGGAGTCTAAGTTTTAATTAAGAGAAGATTAAACTCAAAATACTAGGTGGTGAAGGTTGTATTGAAACTGCAACAAAAAAAATAAAGTACCAGGAGGAAAATTTTTTAAGAAGTTTAAGTTACAATGCAGGGAGGGTTAAACTCAGAATACAAAGTACTAAAAGTTGTATTGAATCTACAACGAAAACGTTCTAAATCAGAAGTAACACTTTCTAAGGAGTTTAGGTTACAATGCAGGGAGGATTGAACTGAGAGTACTAAGTGTTAAAACTTGTATTGAATCTGCAACAAAAACGTTTCCTTATCAGAAGGAATATTTTATAAGGAGTTTAAGTTAAAATGCAAAGAGCATTACACTCAGAATACTAGGTGTTAAAGGTTGTATTGAATCTGCATAAAAAAATAAATTACCAGAAGGAAAATTTTTTAAGAAGTTTTAGTAACAATGTAGGGAGGTTTAAACTCAGAATACAAAGTGCTTAAAATTGTATTGAATCTACAACGAAAACGTTCTACATCAGAAGTAACACTTTCTACGGAGTTTAGGTTACAATGCAGGTAGGATTGAACTTAAAGTACTAAGTGATAAAACTTGTATTGAATCTGCAACAAAAACTTTCTCTATCAGAAGGAATATTTTATAAGGAGTTTAAGTTACAATGCAGAAAGGATTCAAATTAAAAAAAAAATTGTTTTACAAATTGAATAGAATCTGCAACGAAAAAATTGCTATCAGAAGGGACATTTTATAAGGAGTTTAAGTTACAAGACAGAGAGGATTAAACTCAAAACTCGTAGTGTAAAAAAATTGTATTGAACCTGCTAAGAAAACGTTTTTTTATCAGGAGGAATATTTTATGAGGAGTTTAAGTTACAATGCATGGGAACTAAACTAAAAATACTAAGCATTAAAAATTGTATTGAATCTAAAACGAAAAAGTTTCTTTACCAGTAGGAATATATCATAAGAAGTTTAAGTTTCAATGCAGAGAGGATTCAACTCAAAATAATTAGTGTGAAAAATTGTATTGAAGCTGCAACAAAAAAAATTATCAGAAGGGACATTTCATAAGAAGTTTAAGTAACAAGGCACAGAGGATTAAACTCCAAATTCGTACTGTAAAAAATTGTATTGAATCTGCAACGAAAAGGTTCTTTATCAGGGGTAAGATTTCATAAGGAGTTCAAGTTGCAATGCAGGGAGGATCGAACTAAAAGTATTAAGGCTTAACAATTGTATTGAATCTGCAACAAAAAAGTTCCTTTATCAGAAAGAATAATTTATAAGGAGTTAAAGTTACAATGCAGGGAGGATTAATTCAAAATAATTAGTGTTAAAAATTGTATTGAATCTGCTATGAAAGTTTCTTTGTCAGAAGGAATATTTTATAAGTGAGGATTATACTCAAAAAACTAAGAGTTAAAAATTGTATTGAATCTGCCACGTAAAAGTTCTTTATCAGAAGGAACATTTTCTAAGGAGTTTAGGTTACAATGCAGGAAGGATTAAACTCAAAATATTTTTTGTGAAAAGTTGGATTGAGTATGCAACGTAAAATTCCTTCACCAGAAGGAACATTTTATAAGGAGTTTAAGTTACAATGTTGAGAGGATTAAACTCAGAATACTAAGTACTAAAAACTGCATTGGATCTGCAACGCAAAAGTTCTTTATTGTACGGAACATATTCTAAGTAGGTGACGTTACAATGCAGAAAGGATTGAACAAAAAATACTAAGTGTTAACACCTGTATTGAATCTGCAACGAAAAAGTTTCTTTATCAGAAGGAGTAAAATATACGAAGTTTAAGTAACAATGCATTGAGGATTAAACTGAAATTAGTAAGCGTTAAAAAGTTGTATTGATTCTGCAAAGTAAAACTTCTTTATCAGAAGGAACATGTTCTAAGGAGTTTATGTTAAAATGCAAGAAGGATCAAACCCAAAATACTTTTTGTGAAAAATTGTATTGAATCTGCAACGTAAAAATTCTTTATCAGAAGGAACATTTTCTAAGGAGTTTAGGTTATAATGCAGGGAGGATTAAACTTTAAATACTTTTTGTGAAAAATTGGACTGAAACTGCAACGTAAAATTCCTTCACCAGAAGGAACATTTTATAAGGAGTTTAAGTAACAATGCTGAGAGGATTAAACTCAGAGTACTAAGTGCTAAAAACTGTATTAGATTTGCAACTTAAAAGTTCTTTATTATACGGAACATTTTCTAAGTAGTTTACGTTACAATGCAGGGAGGATTGAACTAAAAATGCTAAGTGTTTAAACTATTATTGAATCTGCAACGAAACAGTTTCTTTTTCAGAAGGAATATTCTATACGAAGTTAAAGTTACAATGCAGGGAGGATTAAACTAAAATTACCAAGTGTTAAAAAGTTGTATTGATTCTGCAAAAAAAATAGTGTGAAAAAATGGATTGAATCATTCTGCAACGAAAACGTTCTTTATTAGAATGGACATTTTATAAAGAGTTTAATTATTTAATGCAGGGAGGATTGAACTAAAAATACTAAGTACTTAAATTGTATTGAATCTGTAGGTAAAAATTCCTCTTCCAGAAGGAACATTTTATAAGAAGTTTAAGTTACAATGCAGAGAGGATTAAAGAGATCGTAGTGTTAAAAATGTATTGAATCTGCAACGAAAACATTCTCTCTCAGAGGTAGCATATTCGAAGGAGTTAAGTTTGAAATACAGAGAAGATTAAACTCAAAATTCTTAGTATTACAAATTGTATTGGATCTGCAACGAAAAAAATTCTTTTTCAGAAAGAATATTTTATAAGGAGTTTAAGTTACAATGCAGGGAGGATTAAACTCAAAATACTTAATGTTAAAATTTTCAGAATCTGCAACGTAAAATACCCTTACTAGAAAGAACATTTTATAAGGAGTTTAAGTTGAAATGCAGAGAGGATTAAAAAATATGTTAGTGTTAAAAAATGTTCTGAATATGCAACGAAAACGTTCTTTCTCAGAGATAACATTTTCTAAGAAGTTTAGGTTACAATGCAGGGAGGATTGAACTAAAAATACTAAGCGTCAAAAATGTATTGAATCTACAACGAAAATGTTGCTTCAACAGAAAGAATATTCTATAAGGAATTTAAGTAAAAAACCAGGGAGGATGAAACTCAAAATAGCTAGTTTTAAAAATTGTATTGAATCTGCAACGAAATAGTTTTTTAACCAGAAGGGAAAGAGTAAAGAGTTTAATTTACAAAGCAGAGAGGATTGAACTAAAAATACTAAGTGTTAAAAATCGTATTAAATCTGCAAGAAAATATTCCTTTACCAGAAGGAACATTTTATAAGGAGTTTAAGTTAAAATGTAGAGAGGATTAAACTAAAAATCTAAGTGTGTAAAAATTTTATTGAAAAAAGAAAAAGAGTAACTCACCTTTTTCAGGATTGTTCGTCGTACAGCAAGAACAGATCAACTATGAATTGCATCGTCAACAGCCGCTTTATTTAAGCGCTTTCTGTGGGAAATTTCCTCTATTTTTAGGTGCAAACTATGTGTATAGTGGATATTTATAAGTGAAGGTATAACAAAACTCCCAAAACACAATCTCCCATTATCTTCCTTTCATCATTGATAAATTTCAAATAAAAACATAAAATGCGACCACCTGCGACGAGATAACTTCCAAACTTTGGTCTCAGTCAACAAAAGGAATGAGTCTATCACGTGAATCATTCCGAATCTAGAATATTCGTTACCCTGTGTGAATATGGTAATGTTGCCTGGGAAGAACTTAATCTTCACTGGAATGGGCGTGACTAACTGAAGTCCAAACTGTACATTGGCACGTTTGTGAAACATTCTTTCCCCTGGATAAAAGTGCACTCTTCTTGAACTCGATTTCACCGAACCAAATGCGAACGAACAACAACTACTATAGGCTAAGTTTTGAGTTTCAACACCTTTGGAAAAGAGTTCTTTTTGGTCAACTCAGAAATACTAAACCGTTGTCAAAAATATTATTTTTATTTACCAAATTTACACTGACGTAAAAGCGTAAAAATAAATAAACCGTGCATAACTGTATTTTAAGAGATTCTGCCTAATGATAGAATCATTTCCAAATACAGTTTTCTTAATTTTCTTTGGATATATTTTGAAGTGAAGAACCATTCCCTGGACAAGAATACAGTTTACCAGCGAAAGCAAAACATTGTCCGAAATAGTTGCACAACCTTTTTGATATAAATGTATACAAATTTGGTTTATTTCATAACGACGTGGTACTTTGATACAAGCTTGTACGTGGTGTGTCTAGTTGTAACATCGGTTTACTCTTTCATTTAACTTTTAAAAATGTGCTCCCTCTAATTGGAACCTAAGAGTCCATTAGTATGATATAAGTCGCATAAAACAAATTTGCTCTATGTCAAATAGGTTAAAGTATTAAAAAGAGCCTCTCGATAGTCTCAACCATTTGGAAGTTTTGAAGTCTAACCTCGAGGGGCTTAGTTCCTCGTTGATACGTCTCTCATTTCTGTTATACTTTTTAACAACTTCATGTTGGATCTAACATTTTTGATGAACAAATACTGCTTGGAAATTACGATACAGTAATGATTGGCATTCTAGATTAAAAGAGGAAAAATTCTTTGTAATGGTTGACTCTGAAAAGACAATTTTATAAACCAAAGTGAACAAAATATTGGTTTAATGTTTACTTTGTAGTGGAATTTTGTTTAAACGCGTGCAAAGAGAGAACTGATTTTACAAATCCAGTAAATTAAGCATATGGCACCTTCTTCAACTATTGGCGTTTCCATGAGGTGGCCTATCAGCCTTAGGATTGTTTGGTTGGTTATTAGCTGGATCGAGTTTTCCGGCCCATTTTCCAACCTATTGGTTCAAGTGGAGCTGGCAACGGCCTTTTTTCCAGTCGTAACTCACTGGCTTGTTATAACCTACACCTTTGCTTATATGGACAGTCACGCACAACAAAGACAATATAAGTGGTACCTACTAGGTACCACTTATATTGTCTTTGGTATGAGCCTTATGCAGGCGCGTAGCCAGGATTGTGTTATCATGGGGAGTTGGTGTTATTGGGGGGGGGGGGGGTTGGTGGGGAGTTGGTGTCAGGGGGGGTGCGGCACGAGGTGAGGGAAATGACTCAGGATAGAGAGAAAAGTCAGCTATTTAACGTGTTTTTGCATCGCAAGGTTGGGTCACGGGTTTTCTAACGCCCCCCTCCCGTGGCTACGCCACTGGCCTTAAAACTGGGTATTGATCCCAAAAGATATTTGAATGCCTGACGATGTATTAGGTTTTACGGTATTCTTGCCAATGAGTGAGATTTTGCTCAGACTGATTGCATTAGTGTGCAATAAGTTGACCAAGACCTTGACCTATGTCAACCGAAATGTACGTTCACATTTCACACGGCAAAGAGCCACGGCAGCGCAAACGCAGCGGCAACGAAAACAATTTCGCTCATGTAGAAAAACGCAGGGTTGTTCACATTGATAGCATAGGCAATGCGGCTATCCGGCAGTTGATTAATACAGCATCCGGCAAGAACGGAATGTAACGTGGAGCGATTTATTGCCTTTGCCGGATGGTATCCATGCAAATTGTCCCAAGGAACAATGTAATCTCAAAGCCTTCGCGTCTCTCGAACAAGTAAACTCATAGCAAATGCGATTTTAAAGCTCCTATTTTTAAAAATTCACTTATTTGGTGATGAATAAATCTTGATGGAATAATCCAACGAAATGTATAGAACATCCTAGTAGACAAGGTCTAGCAACGATAACGGTACCGGCAACGGCAATCCGGCATATCTGTTCACATTGACACGGCAAAAACCTGGTTACGTTACTGGCGATAAAGAGGGTATCACCCGTATTACAGGTCTATGAGGATCCCTTTAGTAGTGAGGGAGGGTTATTAAAATCGAAGTGGGCACGAATAATGGGGTATGGTGAGGGTGGGGTCGGGTGTCTCATCTGACGTAATATATTGTTCCCCTACATTTATTGCATATGTGTAATAGGGTATGGGGTATTTTTTATGGGCTATATACTATGACACGCCAAAAGACTCACCACATTTGATGATGTTCTAAAAAATACATGTTCAGGTACTATAATTACACGTTCATGTACCAAAAATATACGATGATGTACTAACTTCATACGATCATGATGCAAATTTACATCATCAAAGTACTTCATTGCATTTCAGATTCTTTATTACACTCTAAAATCAAAAGAGTGAACTTAGTCACCCTTTGATCGAGTGAAAAGTATAAATTCACTCCATAAGAGTGATAATTCACTCCAAGAGGAGTGAAGTTCCCTCCAAAAAGAGTGAAGTTCTCATCAAAAAGAGTGAAGTTCCCTCCAAAAAGAGTGAAGTTCACTCCAAAAAGAGTGACGTTTCACTCTTGATGGAGTGCTCACAGTGATCGCTCTTTAAAAAAGAGCGATAATTGCAGGCACTCGTGGAAGGGTGAATTTTCCCTTTTCCTGTATTGAATTTCACTCTTTTTGGAGCAAACTTCACTCTTTTTGGAGGGAACTTCACTCCTCTTGGAGTGAATTATCACTCTAATGGAGTGAATTTACACTAGTCTTTTCACTCGATCAAAGAGCGACTAAGTTCACTCTTTTGATTTTAGAGTGTATGTTGAGACCAGGGTTCGATTCCCAGGTCGAGTCATACCATCTGAAAATGAAACTTACTGCCATTGTGCGTGATGCTCCGCATAAGCATTGGAGGAGGGAAAACAAGTCAGTGAGGTACAACTGAAAAAAGTCCATGGCTCGACTTGAACCAACAGGTTGGAAACTGGGCTGTAAAACTACAGCTAACTAACAAACTTACTTCTGTTATGGGCAACTTAAAAAGAACTATTTTACCAAGTTCTCATGTAGGCTCACATTTTTTAATACGTGTTCCAGGTGCGGGATTTTTTTTGTTTATCCTGGCAATTTGGAAGAATGGCGCAAATGCAGAGCCACCAAAACGTAATACAAAACTGGCATATTCACACACTTATTATATTCCAGTAAGTCAAATTAGTCAGTAGAGTTACCATCCTGACAACTTCTTAGTGATTTATAATGACTACTACAGTAATGCAAATAAACGTAGTAGTAATTTTCAGGGATAAACATTGCTTCTTACGTAGTCGAATGGTAGATGGAAGTATCTCAGGAAAAACGAATTCAAAAAAATTGATCGAGAAAAGTAAGATCTCCTGTTCATAGTAACCCAAATACCGTTAAATTGTTTAGAAGATTCTTCAAGGACGGTATTTCGTTCCCTATTTGTATACTTGTATAAGAAAAAAAATAAAGTAGGAAAAAGTTACTCATTGAAAAAATTTCAAAGTTGTAAATTAGATAGACTGATACAGTGCTTATTATGAGTGCCAATTTTGTCGGTGTTATTGTTACTAACGCTATCAGCATTACTTTACATTTTGTATGCCACCTCCGAAAAAATATTTTTAGATTGCAGCACTTAAAAATGGATGTATTGCTTACCTACGGTATTGGTTTCCCGAAGAAAACTATGTATCACATGATGGTGACCTTTGCACGACTTGAGATATTTGTTCATTGAAAGGGGAAATGTAATCACACAACAAGAGTTAGTGCAGTAGACCGCACTGTTTCTTGATTGGTCCTTGGGCGTCAGCAGACAATATTTTCTCCTAAAATGTGGGATTTTCCAGGCGTTACTGCGTGCCTCACCTTGCATATGTAATATTTAAGTCCAAAAACAAGATGAAAAATGGAAAATGAAAAAAAAAAATGGGAATTTACTCTCCTGCCTCAGAATAAATTTTTAAGCTGCTGCTCTCAGTCCCCTTTAAGTGACGAAGACGATTGCGACAGAAATAGCTCAGTGGCGTAGCCACGGGGGGGGGGGGGCTAGGCCCACAGATTTTCTCCAGGCCCCCCAGATTTTTTGCGTCCTGATAGAGTAATTGAAAAAAATAAAAATAAAAAAAAGGTTGAAAAATTAAAAAAAAAAAAAAAAAAAATCATGGATGAATGTGTGTAAAACACATTTTGTCCGCACGTATGAAATCAAGCAATAACTTTAAAATGCTTACTTTCACTAAATTAGATAGGCCTACCGTTTGTGATCTGCACTGTCGTTTATTGCATTTCACTTCGAAGATGAAACGAAAGTCTCGACGACACACTTTAATGTGACTTTGTTAGGTTAAGACCCTTTCTGCCTTTCGGATGGCTGATTGATTTACTGAAAATAAGGCAATCGTACACTGGAGACCACTCTTACACGACCATTCCTATACTTTATTATACACAAAATATGCCGTAAGCAGATAAGGGTAAGGTACTGCCTTCGGATAATTCTTCCCTTCCATCCTTAACAAGTAGGCCTATGTCGTGCCTCACTCCTTCCCATGACAAGTGCCACTGTAGGACGATTTTTTCAACAAGTCCTCTTTTTAGTAGTTGGCACTGGCGTCCGGGGGATTTTCAAAATGTCCACAAGGTCCGGATTTCATGTGTTTCCCACATGATCCATACTTCTGTTTTGAGGTTCAATTATTTTGAGGGATGTATTCGTAGTATTTTAATTTTGACTACGTAATGTACCGATGAACAAATACTGCACCATTTTGCACATTGTTTCTTTGGTAGTATGTATGTCTTTTGTAAAATCTCTACAAAAACTAAAAATATTTTTTTTATTTTTCATGCTCCCCAAAAAGGGAAAATCCGAAAACTCAGGCCTATAATCAGTTCAAAGTTTTGCCAAACATAGCACCATTTTGCATCTAGGAAATCTAACGCAAAGAAAGTTTCTCAGAGGGGGACACAACTACTTTTGGTTTTCCTGTTAAAGGGTGAGGTGCTACCTTAGGTAAGATGAAATCCATTCAAATATATTCATTTGCGGCTGGGTACATCCAGTTTAAAACACGTGGGAAGTGCCGTTTCCGGCCATCTGGAGGGGTTTTAAAGCCCCAAATTTTCTTGTACGCTCCGCGCCAACCGATGGTGGCGCTCTGCTTAGATTCAAATATTGCCGCATTTGCGATCTACGTGCTTCTGAAGTTCATAATTTTTCCCAAGGGAAAGGGAGATACCGGCTCCCTTTAGTCTCATCCCCCAGGCCACAGATCAGAAGTGTCCAGTTTGGGGGTCCCTAAAAAGTGTATGTATTGCCATTTTTCATAGATTGATTTTTTATTCTCATTATTGAGACATCGCAGACATGAGATTCGTATTTCAAGGCTGGGTGCATCCAGCTTAAAACACATGGGAAGTGCCGTTTCCGGCCATCTGGAGGGGTTTAAAGCCCAAAATTTTCTTGTACACCCCGCGCCAACCGATGATGGCACTCCGCTTAGACAGTCTTGCCGTGCCTGACCCTCGGAGGTACAAGGCCCCCCCCCCACTTGTTGCCTAGGCCCCCCAAAAAATCCCATCCTGGCTACGCCACTGAAATAGCTACTGTCTTTCTGTGCAATAATAAAAGCCGATGACACATATTTTAATGAGTGAAGTCTACCGTCCATAGTGACAGAAAATAAACTAGAACAACCGTAGTTGCTAGCAAATACATTTCACTGTAGTGCGCAGCTACAATCCTCGACAAAAATACATGGGACAAATCCCGCTCCTCCTTTCAGTGTTGAAGTTTCAGGACGCCTTGGGCTGCCGCAACATTGAATGGGGGAGTGGGGATGGTGTTCCGTTCATTGCTTGTTTTGCATGTTTTGTCCCATCATTTTTGTCGAGGATTGTCGGAAGCCTGTACAAATGTATATCAAGAAGTTTTCGGTCTCGGGCAACGTAATGGCAGTTGGTGAATAAAATTTGTGCAGTCTGAAAGGATTGATTCGATGACAAATGTCACGGCGTAAGCATTATGAAAAAGCAATTGCTGCATGACAAGATAATAAAAGCGGCTTTTAAATATCTCACGGGGAAGAAATGTAACTTATTACGTATTATGGACTTCTGTCCATTTTCGGTCTTTCTAATTAGGACAGGGAAGTGATCAAAATAAGGTACCCATGGGTGGTTTAACGTCGTTAATTTTGTCATTAACCTATTCAGAAGACCCGTTCCCGCAGGGTACCGAAGGGGGGAGGGGTCACTTTCAACGAGAAATATTTCTTGGGGAGGGGGGAAGATCAAAACAACCTTCAGGGGAGGGGGAGAACAGATATTCCAGATTACTTACAGGACAAACGAGGCGTTTTAAATATTAAAACCCGAACTGCTACAGAAAGCTCAGAAAGTGGGCTTTATAACGCTTAATTTATTCATTATCCCGATGTAGAACTCGTCACTGCTCCCTATTACTAAGAATATTTAATTAGCGCCACGGTGTACCATTGACCTCACCACGATTAACCATTGACCTCCACACTATTTCAATGACTGTCGAGGGTTAATCGTGCAAACAGAAGATCTCTCTATTTATAGGAAACTTTCATTGTGCAAAAATGGTTTACCGTTTTAATTTCGAGAAATCTTTACGTAAATTGTCACGTTCACTACCCCTAATTCTTACATATAATTTCGCCTATAACAAGATTGTAGTTTGAATCATCATTCAGTGTTTATTTATGCGAAAAGAGAGAGAATTTTGTGGTTAACCGTTAGGTATATCTTGAAAAATGTTACCCCCAACCCCTAACACAAAAAATAAGATGGAAAACATTCTTTGTTTTTCCCCATTACAGTACATGAAATTTTTAAAGTAAGTTAAATCTCTCACCACCCAGAGTACTATTGCCCCCTCCCCCTTCCTCGTATGAGCTACTTGAGGAAGACAAATCTTTATTCGAGCGCCCATCGCTAATCTGACACGCCAGTATACTAGTAGGACAAATTCAACTTTTACTATTTCCATGTAGCTTGAAAAATAAAAAGGCAACCTACTCGTTTCAGAGCATTTTAAACGAAAATTTGGAAACTCCTATACCTTTGTACAGGCTTCCGACAGTCCTCGACAAAAAAACATGGGACAAACCCCGCTCCTCCTTTCAGTGTTGAAGTTTTAGGAGGCCTTGGGCTGCCGCAACATTGAATGGGGGAGTGGGGATGGTGTTCCGTTCATTGCTTGTTTTGCTTCTTTGTCCCATCATTTTTGTCTGTGGCCTGTGTGATTATTATTGGGAACACTCGACTCTGTTTGTCTGACGAGGTCAAGCAAGCTGTTACAAATGGATCTGAAAACAACTTTAGGAGTTTGGTCAAGGATGCATGAGGTCAAAACAATTTGTTTTAACTAGAACTTTTGAACTTGAAAGCAAGTACTGTACCTCAGAGCCAAGGAACAGTTCAACAAAGAATGTGCTGGGAAGCATCCAGTTTGTGCTTGAAACAAAATGCAAACAAGGCTAAAGCTGAAGGAATATTAAATTTCATTGAATAACAGTAGTAATACCCGCAAGGGTGACACTTGGATATGCTGTTGTTGTCAATTATTGTGGGAATGAGGCTATCAAATGTTTTTGGTCCACACTCATAGCTGAACTGAGGTGTTTGAGTTTCACTGGTGCTATTTAGCTAAAGAACAAACAAATACATGCAGACTGCTAGCTTCAATACAAGATGGCCAGGGGTGATATAGCTGTAAGACACACTGTACATGCAAAGGGCTATGCACCATCTTCCAATGGAGACTCCCTAAAGCTCCCGGTTTTAATTGCATGCTTTCTTGACTTACACTGAGATGCTAACCTGCCACTTAACGCCCAAATGACTGCATTAGAGTGCCCACAAGTATTTGCAGTGCACCCATTGGAAGAATCCGTCCATTTTATGGTGCACACCCAGCTGGAAAAGTTGAAAAGGGGAAGAGTGGGAGAGAAAGAGGTAGGGTGGAGAAATTAAAGACTCTCAAGACAAAGTCTAGCTGCCCCTGTGAAACAATGAAGTTAGCAGTCGGATTCTGTTCATGCATCCTTAACCTGCGAAGAATGTTTTCAAGTTATTGCACAATCTCATGGCAGTCAAAGGCATAAATTTAAGCAAATCTGGTGGTACATGGAAATTTCGTCTTCCCAGGTATCGACAGACTGCTAATAAGTTGTTAGATTAAGTTGTTAGATCTGCACTCATACTGTAGCTGAACTTAAATGTTCACTGCTGTTCTTTAGTCCATGAACCAACAAATATGCATCCTTATGCCTGCCAAGAATGGTATCTTATTGCACACTCTTAGGCAAAAACATAAGCAAATGTCTTCTGGTGGTCCATGGAAATCTCTTCTTCCCAGGCTGGCACTATGGACAGATTAGAGACGGTCTATGAGAGAAAAAAAAGTATTTTGTGATATACTTTCACATGGTGGAAGACATGCAGCGGAAAACTTAACCAAGAATTTAACTGCGGTATAAGTTTGTATTTTAGACAAAGACATGCTTACATTTTTCTGGTTATTCTTTACAATAGTCTTTAGGTTGCTAAGAAAAATCAATGGTTGAAAAGCAACAATTCACACACTTAAACAATATCACACTGAAAAGATCTGACTGCCCTTGCTGGAGGTAAAACTATGTGTAGCTCCACTCTGCTGCTAAAATTGTTGGTAGTGTCTTTGCATTCCCTGAGAGTTTGCCATCACAGTATTAACTGAGAGTTTGCACGCACAGTGTCAGAATTAATGTGCTTTGCAGGGTGACACCGGTCTATAGTGTACCATAGTACACCAAGGAATGGAGAAAGTGTTTCTCAACTGGTTGTCAATAGGATGGCCATGCCTCGATGCCATACCAGAATGTTTTTGGCATAACAAACCTCCTCAGGGCAAGTTAATGCCTTTCCTGGTGTTTTATTAGGGTGGAAAATTGGGACACATGTGAAAATGTAATCATCCAGCTGAAAAGTTTAACATTATATTTTACAGAATAGAGAGTAATCAATGCCCGGTGCTATGTGAACCCGCAAGAAGGACAACATGCTCAAAAGCCAGATGACTGTCTAGCACAGAAGCAGGACAAATGGCCACCCATAACTGTTTACTTACTAACCTTGCCTAGTTAGGCTGTAACAAATGGGAATCTTAGACTATTGCTCCAAACACTCAGTGGCGTAGCCCCCCCAGATTTTCTCCACCCCCCTGATTTTTTTGCATCCTGAAAAAATAATTGAGAAAACTTTGAAGTATTTCTTTCAAAAGCAGTAAATGGATAAAATGTGTAACAATTTGGAAACATGCATGAATGTATGTAAAACACATTTTGTGCGCACGTATGATATCAAGTAATAACTTCAAAATGCCTCCTTCGCTAAATTAGATTTCGGATGGCTGGTGGATTTACTGAAGACAAGTCAATCATACAATGGAGACCATTCTTACAAGACCATTCCTATACTTTATCATACACAAGACATGCCATAAGGGTAAGGTACTAGCTGCCTTCTAATAATTCTTCCCTTCCATCCTTAACAAGTAAGCATATGGCCTATTAACAAGTAGGCCTATCGTGCCTTACTCAGTCCCGCCTATGACAAGTGCCACTGTAGAACGATTTTTTTCACCAAGCCCTCTTTTTGATAGTTGACACTGGCGTCAGGGCGGATTTGTGAAATGTCCACAAGGTCCGGACTTCATAAGATTCCCACATGATCCCTACTTCTGCTTTGCGGTTTAATATTTTGAGAGAATTACTCGACGTATTTTAATTTTGACTACGTAATGTACCAATGATTGAACAAATATTGCACCATTTTGCATCTAGACACCGCTAAAAACCAGAAAACATTGTGTTTTGGTAGTATGTATGTCACTTCTTACCAAAAAAGGAAAATCCTTAAACGCAGTCTTATTATCCAAAATTTGGCCAAACATGGCATCATTTTGCATCTAGGAAATCTAACGCAAAGAAAATTTCTCAGAGGGGGACACAAATACTTTTGGTTTCCAGTTAAAGCTAAAATCCTTTCAAATATTTGTGATCTACGTCCTCCTAAAGTTAACAATTTTTCCTTAGGGAAAGGGAGATACTGGTTCCCTTTAGTCTCATCCCCCAGGTCACAGATCAGAAATGCCCAGTTTTGGGGTACCTAAAAATGTATGTATTACCATATTTCATAGATTGATTTTTATATTCTCATTTTTTGAGAAGTGGCAGACGTGAGATTCATATTTCAAGCCTGGGTACATGCAGCTTAAAACGAGTGGGAAGTACCGTTTCCGGCCATCTGGAGGGTTTACAAAGCTCAAAATTTTCTTGTAGGGTCCGCGCCAAGCGATGGTGGCGCTCCGCTTAGATAGTCTTGCAACGCCTGACCCTCAAAGGAAACAGGCCCCCCACTTGTTGCCTAGCCCCTAGCCCCCAAAATTTCAACCCTGGCTATGCCACTGCAAACACTGCAACATATTCTGAATGACAGGAAACTATGCCAAGACATTGCTCTGACAAGTGAGGTGGGCTACAAGGCGCAATAGGTCTTCATAGCCTACTGATTGTGCTAGAGGCCCCAAACACCATATGTTGGGGTTACTGTCGAGTGTGAATCTGGATTAACATTATGTATAAAATCGTCAAATGACAGAGCTCTTATAGGTGCACAGATAAAAGATGCAAATGGGGGAAATCATTAAGAGGACAGTTGCCTTAGAATTGTTTAACACATACCCAGTGAGGCAGTCATTTGTATGAGAACAATTGGTATCAACTACCAAATGCAGTTGGAAATCACCCAAGCATATAAGCAAAGATAACCGAGGGAATCAATTGTTCTGCCTGTTGAAGCAAACAATCTTTGGGCTCGCTGATGGCAAATCGAGAGCTGAGGTTCACATGAGACCATTTAATATTGATCATGGTATTTACACTTCAAGTTCAAAGCATTTGTCCACCTTGGAAGTAAAGGCTAGTTCTTCCTACCAGGAAAACAAATGTTAGGCCTAACGTAAGGCTTTCTCCCAAAACCTCAGCAACATAAACGAACACACAGCGTTTAGTAAGCCGCGTGCCGTAAAGGCTAAACCATTATTCAGTTCAGTTCAGTTCGACATTTATTCTAATCTCTTACCATAATATAAAATACATAACAACATTTTGAGAGAGGTAAAGGTAACGTAAGTACAGTATGTAAGAAATCATGCTAAACAACCCAACAAAAAATTACTTTACATAACAAAACAAAACAAATAAGAGACTGAGGAGTGGCAACTAAAAGGTCATAGGAGCTTGTGGGTGCTGACACCCCTTAAAAACAAACAGAAAAACGAAAAAAGGAATAGAAACACAAAAGAACAGAACGGAATTTCAAAGGTAGTTTGCAATAAAATGAACCTTATGCTGCTTTTTAAATGCATATGGTGTTTTACACTTACTTAGTAACTTGAAAGGGTAAAGAATTCCATAATTTTGCTCCTATAAATCGAAGACCAAGTTGAGATGACCTAAGTCTACAAAGGGGAGTGATAAACTGATTTTAGGTACGACAAGGGTAAGGGTAATGGACAGCACGAAACTGAAAATGAGTACTAAATATTGACGGGGTTCTGTTATGTAGCCAGTCAAAAATAAACAACCCGTTATGATACCGATTTAAATCATAAATATTTAGAAGGTTAAGACTGGCGAAAAGAGGTGCAGTAGGATGATGATAGTCTACGTTGCATATACCTCTAATAGCACTTTTCTGTAAAATAAACAGAGGTTGAATTCTGGTAGCACACGTGATCCCCCAAATGATATTACAATAAGTGAGATAAGGTAGTATAATGGTATTATACAGGGAAACCAAAATATTCCTAGGAAGAAGTTGACGAAATGTGTTAAGTATCCTCATACCTTTTGAAACTTTCATGCTAACATACTTGATATAATCACTCCAGGTAAGATGAGAATCAACAAACACACCAAGAAACTTAGTAACATTTGAACGCTGTATGTTAATACCACAAAGCTGTATGTTGCGCAATCTTTTTACAGTGACAGTCCTGTTAGGAACTAGGCTAGGCCTAGGCTAGGCTAACGTTACCTTACATGTAACACAACTTGTTAATGTTACTTGTTGGGTGTGCAATTAGCGGTACATTATACTGGACTTACGTTAACGTTAGGTGTCTATGCAGGCTACAAGACCTAATCTAGGTTTTAAATTCTTAACGTTGATATTCATTAATGTTGCCTGTAGTAGGCTTGGCCACTTCGTGGTTGGTTCATTAACACGACTTTTTTTTCTCAGTTCTGTTCGTTTCGGCGACTGGAGCTTGGAGACAGCCGAGTTGTTTTTCGCTCATAGCTTGGAGTGTTTTATTACTCCAAGGGCTCACGAGGTATCGCCAGTATAGTTATTACCGTAGCCCCAGCCAACATGCCCAGCTGGGCCTCAACTGGGTTTCAGCTGGGCTACTTGCTGGGCCCCAGCTGGGACCCATTCGTGTTTGTCAGGTGTTCCCACGAGAGGCCCGATTGGGCTAGCTTATCCCAGCTGATGCCCAGGTGAAGCCCAGACCAGTCGACAGTACGCAAGTTAGTATTTCCATAGCTTTCATTTTGATGAATTAGAGTTCAAAATTTTCAACAAATCAAGCTTTTTCAAACAAGTTGTACTTAGTCTGCTGCATATTGTTTTTAATATGCGACTGATCATTAAAAAAAATTAGGGCGAAATATGTGAATACTTTTCCCTTTTCCGAAAAGAAACATGTAGAAGTAATGAAGTATCCCTCAAGCAGGTATCAAATTTCTGAAAAAGTAGATGTAGCTCAATTTTACGGGTTAATCCGCAATGGTCAAACTTCCAAACTTCAAAGAAAATTTTCTATTTTCTATTGAACCTATCAGTATGTTTAAGTGTGCATTGTTAACCATTGGCATGAAAAAGTTGACTTGCACTTTTAAAAGGAGGAAATTCGTTTTCAAATAGATCTACTTTTCTTTCCATGCAAAGGCATGGTAGTTGTCTGACGGACATTTACACATTTACAAGTCCGCGAGCTCTGGTTTTTACTGCGTAATGAAGTTATAATCTTAGACCTCTGTATTGTAAGAGCGAATGGAAAATATGCATCGATCAGCCAAGTAGTTGTTCGGGTATGCCATAAATGCCAATATTGTAGTGCGGCACACTACAATAATGACTGGAACGACTTTTGCGTCTAAACTTTAGTGGTTTGCATCAGACAAGTTCATGTTTTGATTATCAACGAATTCTACTGAACATTACGTGTATGCATCACACTTGAGAAAGAAATAAAAAAAGAATAAAACACAAAAACAGGGACCTGTATGAACAACCTTAGAAATGCAGTTTATGGAAGGGGATGTATCCAGGGCGGATATAGGGATTTTTCCAGAAGGGGTCGGAAGTGTGATCGCCGGCCTGGAAAGTGAGGGGGGGGGGGTGTATGCAAAAGAGGAACATCCCTTCTATTTTCCAAATGCTTGCATTTCCAAAGGTCCTGGAATGAAATTTAGTGCCTCAGGAGTATTTAAAGAGAGGATTTTCTGCAATGAAAATTAAGGGAAATAGAAGAAAAGTTTGCCGTGAAAAAATGTGTTTTGCCTCAGTATGGGAGACGGACCGATACTATGGAGCCCCACTCAAGCAGAGGCGTAGATTTCTTTTAACCCGGCGAATGGAAATTTCTTAATGGGTATAGAGTCAAAGACCTGGCCGAGAGGGGTGCAAGCGGTTACCTCAAGGAATTTCTTGGGTTTTGACGTCTTTGAAGTTCTCAGATGAGTGCTCGAAAGGATAAATATCAAAAATGTTGTTAAAGAAAGGTATGAAGTGTGAAAAATTTTTTGAGGCGTAATGTTTGGATAAACATTTGTGATAGAACAGGAGAGAGCTATAATAATTTTCACCTATGCTCCACTGAGACCTTGCAGTGTAAACAGTGAATTGCACACGAAGCGCAAAGAAGTTTAGCATTAGAACTAATGTAAAATCCACTACCATTAATCACTTTAAATGCTTTTGAGATGAATATTAAGGAACGAATAAGAGAAGAAAAGATAAAATTAATCTCAGGAAAATCGGAACTTAAAAAAAAAAAAAAAAAAAACTATTAGGAATAAATAAAGACGTATCCATTATTTGTTCCAGCAATATGTACCTTACAAAACTCCCTCAGACAGAGAATGGAGGTACTTCCTTTAGAAATAATCTGACACTAACTTACGGATCACAATTGTGCCAAAATTATGTATTAAATATTATTTCATGACGGACTCTGCATCTAGACATATTACTATTGATAATAACGACATTGCGCAAAATTGAATATTTAAGCATTTTTGAAGTCTCGAGCACGCAGTTTATTTTATTTGGTTAGATGAAAATACACATTCATTGACTTTTAACGAATAACGCCCTCTTAAGGTAAGATGTTAGCAATTTTAAAATTGGCTGATCAATTTTTCTTTCGGTGGCTAAGAGCAAAGGGCCGGACCCATTGGACCCCTTCTGGATCCACACCTGTAACCACAAATAGTAAACCTTGTCCTAGCTAGTGTCGAATATGTTCACTACTTTTAATTTGCTTAGCTATTTTATTAATGCGTTTCAGGAAAGGTTTTAAATTTAGGTTGAATAATATTCCTCCTCCTTAGATAGATGGGCTGATTCATGTCTTAATCATATTTCCATTTTTTCTTTTGTTAATGTTTTGAGGGACAGAACATTGACTAAAAATATCATCGACTCCCTGATGTGATATTGTCAATTTTTTTTCTCCCTTGTAAGTTTTATTTATAGGCAGTTTAAATACCTTAAGCGTGTTCCCAACAAATTGGTATGGACCTAAATAAGTTGTACTCGACACCACAGGGGTAACCAGAAATTTTCCAGAGGATTCGACGGGCATAGAACATGTTGAGTTATGATAATGATTTAATATTCCCAAATTACTGTGGAAAGGCAGCACCTGTGATTACCAGTTTGTAAGTAGCGTGCACAGAGTAGGTACCATGATCTCTGGGTTAGATGCAGCCAGAAAATACTGGGGACAACAGATGTCCAAGTTCAAGTTCAGGAAATTTATATGGTGCATTATTCAAAATAATGATTCTTATGCGCCTTACAAGACACAGTGAAAAACAAAAGACTAAGTTCGAATATCAGATACCATAAAGGCACTGCTAAATAGGTGGGTTTTTAATAAGGACTGAAAATGTTCCAGAGAGAGTGCTGTCTGAACTGAAGGAGACAGATCATTCCATAACTTAGGGCTTGGACAGCTAGTGCGCGCTCACCAAATATGGATCAATATCTAGGAACAACCAGATTGAGAGTGGTCTCAAATCTGAGTTCATATTTTATTTTCTTAAAGGAGAACATGTTGGAAAAGTAGAGTTGTGTTATATTGTGCAGGGATTTATAAACAAGAAGCAAGATCTTGAATCGATTCCTGTAAAACACTGGGAGCCAATGCAACTTCTTCAGCAAGACTAAGTATGGGAATAACCTGTTCTTGTTAGCAACTAGTCTGGCAGTGTAATTTTTAACACGCTGTATCTTGTACAGCATACATTTCGGTATACCAGTTAGCAAAATATTGCAATAATACAGCTATGAACCAGTGCATTAACAAGAACAATGAGAGCGGTCTTGCTTAGGAATTTAGCACACTGTCTAATGTTATATAGATGGTGAAAAACAGTTTTACACTTGATGTTGTGAAACCGAGAGCAAAAGGCAAACGTTCGAGGTCGAATTTAGGGGTAGACTATAGGATCGTATGGGTAGTCAGGGCCAAAGACCCCAATCGGGCCGACTCCAAGGGAAAGGTGCCCAACGGTGAAAGAGCTTTGCTTGGGTTCAAAATATTTTGCTTTTTTTAGAAACTCTATGAAGACAATGACATGGTCCCAATGACCCACAGAACAATGTTGAAGTATGTTATTCGCAAACTTTGGGGAACTTTACATTTTGACCTATGGTGACCCCCAAAAGCTACAATGGGGTTCCTTCGAAATTGTTTGTTTTGCCGTTTTAGACCATAGACTCTTCGAAAATTTGTTTTTTAACCATACGTGACTCCAACAAACGAATTTGTTGTTTCTGATTTTGCGATTTGGCCCTAGGTAGCGAAAATATACATTTTTTAACCATTGATGACCCAAAGAAATTTTGAGAATTCTTAGGAATATTTGCTTTCGTGACCTCAAATTCAAAATGTGAAGAATAAAAAATCTGCCTTTGGACTTCGTTAGAAAGCCAACAGATAAAGAATCAAGTTAATTGGCTGTGCAACATTACCTTTTATCGTCCTTTTCATATTACAAAATGAAAAGGGGGGGGGGGGGAACTACTTAAAGAGTTTTGTAGATTCAATATTGGAATTAGACGGGTTTTACTTGCAGGCAAGTATTGATCGAAGCCACTGAAAATGGCATGAAACGAAACGAAAATGTTCAATATTGCGCCACTTGATTCCAAGCCTCGATCGAATAAATGTTATATAAGTGCTGAAATTAGCAATGATTCAGTATAGTTTTGCTTGGAGAGAAGCCGAAGCCTACAGTTTCGATTATTGGAATTGCTCAGTTTGTCAAGTGAACTCGTGCCTTCTTTCTTGGCTAGGCGTATGGATATCTTCAGTGTGGTGCTTCTCTATGTACACACATATAACACTAACGTTATACAGCAGTTATTTTGACTTTTTCATGAAGTGGAAATTTCGACTATTTCCAGACTATTTGAGGCATGTACGAAGTCTTCTTTTCGAAGGACGATAAGTTGTTACGCAGTTCTATTGACTTTCTTTATATACTTGATTTGATCACTCATAAAATAGTCCCAGACTTGAACGCCGCTACGCAGACGAACGCTAACTTCACAACCACACCATCGAAAATCCCCGCTTGTTTAACACGCTTGTCAACCGCTAAAAGGCCGCTGGCACGTCTAGGCTTAATCTGCGCATGTGCAAATGGCGAATCTGAGGTAGAAACATCTTACAACCCATCTGCTGCCTGCGTGAAAGGTACGTTCCTGACGCAATGGTTAAAGTTGTGTGTGCAGAACATTTTTCTCTGGGAATGTGAGCATGGTAGGAAGTTTGCTCATTTTTGTACAGCACTTAATATTTACTCGATCGAGGCTTGGAATCAAGTGGTGCAATATTTGGCTTTTTCGTTTCGTTTCAGACTATTTTCAGTGGCTTCGATCAGTACTTGTCTGCAAGTACAAACTGTCTAGTTGACTTTTGTATAAGCCTTCCTGAAAGTGCCGTTTTAGTTGCGAGTGTTTTGAAATTTGAGAAGGTTTGGGATAGTTTTTGGGCTGGATAAGAGATATTTTATAACTATGAAGCTGATTTGTATGTTGACTAATTGGCTAGTATGGCAGTAACCCATATCTCCATAGCTGACTATTGTTGCATCAGTAGGCCGGTGGTCCATATGGTGAAGGAAATGAGGACATGGAGGTATTTTAAAAGTGCGTCCACTGAGGTTCCAGAGGTATCATAATGTAAGATTCGTTTATGATAAATTGATGAACATCTACCAAAAGTTTTTGGTGTGTTACTTTGACTCGTTGGTTAGTAGTGTTACCAGAACCTAGCATGCCATTCCACATTTGTACATAACATGGGGGTTAAGGCTATGTGTTCTTGAAAACCTATGCACATATCTGCAATCAATATCTGTTTTCAAACAATTATTATTAATAAGCAACGACTTTCGCCTTACATTATCTGTGTGACTAAGATAGCAAACACATGAACGAGAAACCAGCAGTGCGAGGATGGTACAGCCAGGTACTGAATTATTTGATGTCAACACAAACTCTGGAGAATATAATTATCACTCTACCAACTGGGTTCTCCATCATTCATTTTATGTAATTTTTTGGTGTTTCTCCTTGCGTTTTCTGCAAATTTCAATACGTTTGTCTAAACTTGCTAACATCCAAATAATGCGTTTCACCTCAAAAAATGAAGATTTCAAAAAAAAAAAAAGTAACTGTTTATTGCGTTGTCCGTTTTATGCAAATTATATATTAACTGGATATTTATGCACCTTAGATATTGCCTACGCAAAACGTTAAGGTTAAGAGCGCTTCAGCATTCAGTCTCTACCAGGGGGAAAATCCCGGGGGGGGGCAAGGGGGGCCTTCGCCCCTCAAGTTAAAAAGTGGGGGGCCAAATCGTAACTTGCCCCCCCCCCCAAAAATGAGTAGACCTAAAAGTACAGTCACCTTTTTTCGGGTTTTTTCGTTGAAAACAGTTTTTCTGAAGCGTCGGAAATGCTAGAACACAAGAGCTTAGGGGGCTTCGCCCCCTAGGCCCACACAGGGGCCTTGCCCCTGGACCCCACCAAAGGCCCTTTGGGGCTTCGCGCTCGCGGTTCCCGCCACATGTGCACAGTTTAATACTCATTGGCACGTCATAAGCATTTTCGCCCCCCCCCCCCGCCCTCAAACAGAGATTTGCGCCACTGGCCTCTACATATCTTGGTTTAAGGGAAATGTTTTTAGTCTAAAAATAAAATCATGTCTATGCAAGCTTTTCTTAATTATTTTATTAGTCTTAAAATTAAAATCATGTCTATACAATCTTTTCGTCATTTTTATAATCATAAAAAGTATGTGAACCTGGACTACATGAATGTTTTCATCTTCATTTGCAGCATTACTTTAAAAGAAGACAACCTGTGGTCTCTCAAATTGAGCTAAAAAATGAAACTTCCATCTTTTGACTTTAAACGAGGCCTCAGGGAGTACTGCTTGTCGTTCGATATAAATGCTACACTCGGTTTGTAACAAAGTTTATTTAATGATTTGATAAGATATAATATCCACGCAGCTGCTTTGTTTTTGCATAGAACCGGTCTGTAACTATATCTAGCATTGTTAGAAACCTTATCAAGGTGAATTTATTAGTTGGATAGGGGGTTTACGGTTAGGTTACATGATAATTGTTTGTTAAGTGGTTGAAAAGGAATGGAATGAAAACAAATATCATAGCTGCAATTTTCAGGGACTGAGTTTTAAAATCTCATCTAACTTATCCATCCACATATCTACTGTTTCCCTGCTGAAATGGTTCATTCAATGAAAGTAATTTTCATTGCGGAATATATTTAAATTACCAATGCAGAGTTATACAATTAAAGTTAGGATTCATTGCAAATTTTTGGGGATGGGCCAGGATAAAATGTACTGGAAAATCTAAAATACCTAGACTTTTCTTAACAAATAAAACTTTTGCTGTGCTATTTAGTAAATGTCTCATGAGTGAAGAACGAAATTCTTTCAAGATAAAAACTGATTTAGAAATTTGGTTTTGATAAGATAGTAAGTAGGTGCAGCATCTTAGTGCTTACAATCTTCGGTGAGGGGGCGAAACAGAAAGACATTAAGTTTACAGATATTAAAAAAGGCAAACCAGAAATTTCTGTTACAAGTCTAATTTGATGTAAAGAATGTAATTCTTGCAGCCATTGATCTTATACTCCATGCCTCTTAGTGGCTTTTATTATTAAAATCATCATGTGTCATAACTAAAACTTACAGTTGGGTTTTTATTTGACTCTACCGACACACCGCTTTCCTTTGAGGGAGTGACTGGAAATATCAGCATGAGACACTAAGGTCCGGTAAAAATGCATCCAGTTAGGCTTCCGTTTGTGTTCAATTGCACCTGTGTTAGTTTGGGTCTTACTCGGTGTACCTTGGATCCCCCGGCTGAAGTAGGCTTCAACTGCTGTTTAATAAACCACTTTGGTATTTAACTGTATTTTACTGGAGTTGTACTGACTATACTATAAACTGAGTTCATGTGCAAATTCAATACCCAAACCATTTGGTAACACAAAAGGAGTTAAACTCAATCCACGTCAACCTGGTTTAAATCTCAAGTATACACTTTTAAAAAGTTAGGTAGGATTTTCTGGGCAATGAAGAGTTTGGCTAAAGTTTGCCCAATGTTGAGCAAAATACCCGACAAATTTATTTACCAACGTTGATTAAATGATTATGTAAGTGCCTTTACCCAAAGTTGGTTCAGCGTCAATTGATGGTTTTTAATGTAACTTTTATTTTTAATTATTGACAATCACAGTAATATGCAGAACGTCACCTACTCTGTTGCAATTTGTCTGAGACAATGAGTGGATAGTCGATGTAGAAAGGCTATGAAATTAATTTGAACAACAGGTTGATATGCCTTCCTTTCGAATGGAACATTCTGAATTTTTGATTTTTTCACCTAATGCAGGTCTTATTGAAATAAATTGAAGCGGCCAATGGTGAATTCTTGTGGAAAATTCTGCTCAATTGTGCAATACAGCATTAAGAAATTCTGCATTGAATTCCCAACCATCCAAACATGGGTATGTTCACCACTTTTGATACACTAGCAAAATTTGATTCAAAGTTATCCTTAACTATCTACTTTCAGCTTATGGCGGATACTAATTTGCATAGTCCGTGTTACATAATACCCAAGGTAGGTTCGTATCGTCATTGAATTCCTTAACCATCAAAACAAGGGTAAAAGCACCACTTTTGATACCCTTGCACAATTCGATGCAAAGTTATTTTTACTTATCTACTTTAAGCTTATGGCGGACACTAGTTTGCTTAATCTGTGTAACGTTATACCCATGGTTGGTTCGTTGCATTATCTTTGAATTATCTGATTATCTGAATTTAATGCAAATTTATCCCAAATTTTCTAATTTTTGCCTTGTGGAGGATACTAATTTACATAAGTATGTAAATTTAAAAGTTTTCCCCAAGTACGACTCTGTGGATTTTGAATATGTTTTATGAACCCATTACAGTTCTTATTATTTCTGTTGCAATTTTTTTCTAGGTCAAATCACATATTGACTGGACTATTAGGAATTTTAATGAACTGAACATCACCTTAATAGTGTCCACTTTCAAACAAATGGCAAATTGTAATTGCCAAAAGGACCTGATTGGTCAGTCAATTGTTCTCACACCAAAGTTAAGGACTTTGTTTCAAAATTTCAAAAAAATCTGGTTCTTTAGTTAACTGAAACGCAGGCTGAAGTTTTTGGTTGTTGACAGTCTTTAAGAACAACATAAAAAAATAAGAGAGTTCGGGTGATCAGTTAGGAGTTACGAAGCTTACAAGGGAGACGCGGTTAAAGCAAAACCTAAAGTTCAGCTGATACTTAATTTATCCGGAAATTGTTAGAGTTGTTGTTTCTAGCAACCTCCTGAATTGGTGAAGTCCTACAGAACACACACAAAACTACAAAAAACGAAAAAATGTAAAACGTTCAGACTATATCAAGTTGGCTCATTTGTCCACTTACAACTAGAAGTTGTGTGAAAGAAGTGGACATTGTAATTTTCCAACACTGTAGACTTTTATATTCATTGCCCTGATTACAAAATTGCTGCCAAGTGTCTGGCTATACGTTTGAAAAAAAAAAAAAAACTGTGCTCACTGATTAAATAGATCAAGAACAAACCGGATTCTAAAAAGGCCGCTTTATTGAAAAAAATGCTAGATTAATTCTTGACCTTGACAACTATTTTAGTGATCATAATATCTCTGGAGCACTTATTTTCCTAAACTACGAGAAAGCGTTTGATCGATTTGACTGGAGATTCATTCAAAACACTCTTGCTTATTTTAATTTTGGTAGTGACTTTAGATTTGGAGGTTCGAACGCTGTACAATAATTCTTCATCGTGTGTTGTAAATAACGGTTTTCTAACTGATTATATCAGGATTTCAAGGGGTTTGCGTTAAGGATGCCCTCTTAGTCCTTATTTATTAATAACATGTGCCGGAATTTTCACAGCTATGATCAAATCCAGTTTAAAAAATTCATGGAATTTTTATCACACAGTTACTATTACAGATGGATCATTGAATGATATTAATGAAACAGTGCGTGTTCTTTCAACGTTTTGTAAAACGTCTGGTCTGAATGTAAACTTAAACAAGTCTTGTCCTCTCCCCTCGGCCTTCTTTTCTCATCGCCACCCCCTTATTTCGAAACATTTTATTTTGTCATTAGTCAGGAACCTGTCAGTAATCTTGGTTTTCCATTTACGCATTATCATGATGATTTTTTTCAGCTGAACTCTGCTCCAAAATTATCTCGATTAAAAAAAAAATATCAACCTCTGTTCCTCCTTACTCCTGTTGGAAAAATTGTTCTTATTAAAACTTTTCTTATTTCTCAACTAGTTTATTTTTTTTTTTTTACCAAAGCCAAGCGATCAATATTTTAAGGATCTGGAAGGCCTTTTCTACAATTTTATCTGGTCGAAAAAGCCCGACAAAGTTAGGAGAAATGCTTCAATTAATAGTAAATCTAAAGGTGGGTTAAATATGGTTGACATGGGGTCATTGGCTGTAAGTGGGTTAAGCTTTATCTTGATGAAAATGATAACTTGTGGAATGTTTTGTTTGACGAAAAACTTATTAAGTATGGTAAGGGCTTTCTATTTGAATGCAGTTTTTCCAAAAAAGATATCAATATATTTAATGGTTTTATTCGTTTGTTCTACATGGTCTGAATTTAATTTTATCTCCAGATAGGAGTTTCCATAGAAACCAGAGTGTCTTGAACAACTGCTTAATAAAGATCGATAACGGGATTATTTTTTCAAACATTCTAAAGTGTAAAAAAAATTAAATTACATCAGTATTTTGACGAAAATGGTAATGCTTTGAAATACATTTCTTTTTGTACAAAATATAATTCGATTCATTTTCCATTCACTCTCTATTTTGGTATCCATGCTGCAATCCCGTCTTCGTGGAAAGAGAACATTAATTGCGTTCATATCCAAAGTAGAAATGAGCAACGGATAACGAAAGCCAGTTCTTTATCAAAGATCACAATAAATGTCTATAAGTATTTAGTGAGGGAGAAATCACCATATCCAAAGGCAGTTCTTAAATGGCAGAACGTGTGATTGGAACAAAGTTTTCACTTTACCTCATGCTGCTGTAAGAGACACAAATTACATTATTTTCAGTTCCGTTCTGTACAAAGAATAATTGGTGTGAATGACCTTTTATATAAGACAAAGGTAAAAGATAGCCCTCAATATACCTTCTTCAATAAGGGTAATGAGATTTTGGAACATCTTTTTGGGGAATGTTAACAATTTTTGGTCAGGCAAGATAATCTTTGTTTTGAAACTTCTTTTAAAGTTGATTTTAATAACATGAAGTGTGGGAAGTTTGAAGATGCTAAGCATCCAATAAATTTTCTTATCCTTCATGGAACGTACTAAACTCTTAACTGCAAGATTTATAAAAATATTCCAGATGGCGTTGCTTTCCTTTCCTATAAATTTAAATATTACCGAAATGTTGAATACTATATTTCAAGCAAGGCCGGCTATGTATCTCGTATGACACTTTACAAGGAAATGTTTACTAATTGATTTTGTTATGATGTCGTTTATGTTCTATGCCTGTTATGTTTTGAAAACGTTGTGTAAATAACAGATTTATATCGTTGTACTAAAGAATGATCCATTAACGAGACAAAATACTTGCATATTCATACCGCCAATGGGTACTTAACTAGTATTCACGGTAATCCTTTTAAGATCAGCCTTTAGATTTGAGGGAAAAATCTTTCGGCAAAGTCCTGACGATAATTGGAATATTAACTCCGATAGCTGCTGCTATATAATAAGTTCCGTCAATTACGTAAAGGGCAGTAAAGACAGATAATTCTTTAGACAAACTATATAGTAGTTTTTAACGAGATGTGAATGAAGACGAGTGACCTTCTTCTACACCTTCAGTGTACCATTTTTTAAGAAGTGAAAGGTTACATCAAAGCACAAGTACAATACAAGTGTATACTGCTTTCAACTGTGGCTACCATCGGTTAGGTAATAAAAGCCGGAACTTCTCATAATATCTGTGAGAAAACAAAAAGTCGGAAAACACAAAGTGCTACATTTTTGACGCTTTTACTGCAGCTACGGTAAGGCACCGGAACTTTTAATGATTGTGTTGAGATCTTCTCTTCTGTACATACCATGGTGATGTCGTTGAACTGTGGAGTGAGAAACCATTTACTAGCTAGTCAGTTTCTTTCGGTAATTAAAATATGCTATTTGTTTTGAAAGTGGACACTATAAAAAAGTGATCTTCAAAGACGTTTCTCAATAGAATATCGACACAGGTCAGTTATGCTATGATACTGAACAGGAAGCCATGTTCATGCTGCACGTTCTTAATAAAGCGATTAGAGTCTACATGAAAATGCGTTTGTTACAAGGATTGTAAAACGTGCCTTGAACGTTATTTTTTCAAAGCATGAAGGAAAAGTCTCAGTCAGTTCATTGCCGCAATTACAATAAGCCATTTTCTTGTGAAAATGGACAGTATAAAGTGATTTTCAGAGACGTTTATCAAAGGAGTATCTACACGGGTCAATAAATCTATGATAATGAACCGTAAGTCATGTGCATTCTTTACGTTCTTTATAAGATGGAGGAAAAGGTTTGTGTCAGGGGTAGTTTTGAAAGCAATTTGGTTATGGGGTATAGTCTTTCCTAGGAAATATGCAATGTCCTTGTGACGCAGTTTTGTGGCATTGGATTCAAGTTGTCTAGATTTGATGCAGGTGAAGGGTTTATCAGTCAACCTCTTTACTGTGCACGAAGTAAACAAGATACATCCAAACACTTTAACAGTTCCATATCTGGGGGACTAACAGGACTTTACATTTTACAGAGAGACACATTTAGTAGCTTCCGGTGGCTTTGTTAAAACGTGCAGGTATTTTTTAACAAAGTAATCAATTTTTAAAATAACAAAATAGGAGTTAGCCAAAGTTTATTGCGTCACTCAGTATTTAAAAAGACATGGGAATGTGTTTTTTAAAGAAACCTCAGTAAAAGGCAACCAGAAAATACTTGTGCTTTCTTAAGAAATAAGTGTAGTATACATAGGAATTGAGTACAGTTAAAACGCAACCTATAGGTTTAAAATAAATTGCTTAGGTACAAAAAATGAGCCGCCAAAGAACAATGAATACTTGTTTACACTCTGTTCTTCCTTCAGCATGGTTTCATATAGTCTTTGTAAAAAAAGCCGTGGAAAGATATCCTTGTGTAAATACTGAATAATGTATGCAGTGTTTTATTTCGAGAATTTAAAATGATGTTCATCCATGAGCTAAACATGCAGTAGCAATAGGCAAGAGTATGTACAGTATATTGAAACGTGTGTAGGCAAATACAGTTTTGCTCTATATGGGAGGAAGATGCAGATATGGGGTAGATTGACGTATTATGTTCAGACGTGTATGTTAAATATCCATTTTTTTTCAAGTAATTACTATATCCAGTGCCCTTTCGTTGCATTCGTTTCTTTTTTGTTTAGGTTTGAATCAGGTTTGAATTTCCCAGTGACCCTATATACTCTTTCATTTAAGATTGGGACATCTTCAACATCTATTTGTCCTCATCCCTAATTGGAATCTGACAGTCGCATAATGTGTTTCTGTCTTTAAGCAGTCATTTGAAAGTGAAAGACAGTTTGCAATGTATTTAATGATGTATGATAAATGTAATGAATCTTAATTGTTCAACCAGCCATACGTTTATTAACCTAGGTTTGGTAGTATGATTGTGTTTTATGTTTTGTAAAGTAAGTAATATAATTTACTTGAAGCACTTTCAAGATGGAGTCACACAGTAGTTGACAAACATTAGGTTATTATGGAAATATATGTACTTGATATTGTCCATTTGTTCATGGGTCTCCTCTTTCTTTAATTTAATTGCTTATTGTATAGATCCTGTTATGAATTTTCTGTTAGAGACGTTTCTAAAAGTATGTCAAAAATATTCAGCTCAACAAATTTCTGAGTAAAACATTATAACATCATGTATCACGTGATTCACATTTCGGTGACTGAAGGTACAAAAGTCGTACCCTGAAACCACAACAATTAATATCTTCATCATAGATTGTTCTGTTTCATATAAGCATAAAGTTTGTGACAAAGGTACTGTCAGTGCTTAGCGTAAATATATGTGTTTCAAAAAGTGGAAATGCAAAAAAATTATTATTCAAAAACTTTTTGCAAAACATTGGACAGTCCGTGCCAACACTGGGGACGGATAAACAATTTTAATCGCGAAGGTTATGTCTAATTTTGCTGATATCCGTAACAATAACGACAAATGATATGAAGCTTAAACAGCATGATAGGTAGCATCTTTACTAGGCCTGAACCAGTAACCGAGTTCCTCAGCTGATAATAGTGAATATATACATGAACCAATGAACCAAACAGTACAAACAAAGAACGAGCACTTTACCAGTCTGGTATAGATAATGTCACCATACTACTCACCTTGCTACGAAAATTTCTTAGTTCGGTTCCCCTACTGGATCTTCATTGACTCTCATACAAAAACATGAGAGGGATATTCAAAGAAAAAAACAATGTTTCCAGACCTTATTCTAAAATCCAACGGATTGTCAATCGTTATTACATCCACCTGCGCCTTGAGCATGGATTCTCCCAAGGCTGTAGCAACACGACAGCCACATTGTTGTTGTTCGTGGTTCAAATTTATGTCGCATGGAAAGGTATCGAATTGCTGTATGGAATGTGAATTTTGGACTGTTGTTTCAACACTCAAAGCGTGGTTACTACAGAGCGTCTCGCAATTTTTGTTATATGAGCATCAAGACGATCAGTAGCGAGTCTAGCCGATACTGTTTATACAAAGAACTGCTAACAACTACTATACAAGTGAGTAAACGTTAACCTTAGTTTCTATGTGACAGGTGTAGGCCCACTCGAACAGTAACAAACCTTCATTTGCCCACATTTACCACTGAAGGGAAAGTAGGAATGTGTTTTATTCATCATAAATTCACTCACCTATGCAGTAGGTGCTTACAAGCTAGGAAGTACTCCCAATCTCAATCATCTATGTACCTTCCAAAAGTATAAAAAACGTATAAACTTACTCTATTTTATACCATAACTCGTGTGACATATTCAGTTTTTATTTGGCATCAGATAGTAGTGGTTTGAGTAGCTTATAATTTGAAAATATTTTTGAAAAGGTCTTTTAAATTTTCACCAATTTTGAGATCCTTTATTTAAATTTATGTACTCTTCCTGCAATGATTTCAAAAATATCCCTTTTGCCCAGATGAAAATTCTAAGTTGAACTTAGCTGAAACCGAACTATCACCCTCGTAGTATATCATTGAATATTTGAATATCTGAAACAGTTAAACTGGTCAGTTTTAAACACTTTCTTTTTGTAAGTTATCTAAACATATGAGACCACAGCAGAGTGTCTTGACACTTTTCATTACCCAGGTATATGATCATAGCAATGGACACCTCTAATTGATTTTGATGGGACCTCAAGCTGTTAAAAAAAGACTGACAGGTAAACTGATAATTCGTTTACGTCAAAAAGACTGGAGGGACATTCGAAAATTTTCAAAAGTACAAAACTTTAGTATTTGGATGTAACGTGTAGCATACTGCTTTGTCATTTCCATATGTATTTATCCACAAATACAGGCCTGGGGAGTTTTCATACAAGTTTCGAATTCAAACAGTGTCAATAACCAAAAGCGACAAAGATTATAGACTATTCTATCGCTAAATAAACAATATCTGAAAAGGGACAAAGGTTGTTAGTTGAAATAAAAAAAAAAAGATGCACCCCATAGTCTGAGAAAAATGATAATTAATCAGTCAAGTACACGGCTATGAAATAAACAAAAGACGAATTTGTCGGTCAATAATTATGTGTGTACTGTCAGGCACATAAACTGAAGGAATGGCAAGGTCATTTTAGATCAACCCAATGTATCCACTATGATTGTATCCGAGAATAAGTAGTCATATTGCATACTACAACTAATATTGATGATATGTCAGATACGTTTTAAACAAAGAAAAAAAAATACAAAGAATGGGTACCCTCAAGTCCTTTGCCCTTTGTAAATAAACGTTGTTCTACTGTTATATGGACAAATTGTCTTCGTTTCATGTGCTAAAACAACACAAGGCATGTGTGATAAATTGCTTGTTTTCTTATTTTTCGATTCGTTTGTTTAACATGGAAGGTGCTGCCTGGTATATGCAGGAAAAATTAAGTGTAGGTTGAATCATTTCGCATGTACCAAAGCTACTATTTTTGTATACAAAAGATATGATTCACTGTGCATAGGCAGAATGAGCGAAAAAAAAAAAACCTAGACCTTGGCATACATATACACAATGATATGCTACACGAATTCAAAAAGTTCATTGGCTACACTTTAGTCTGTGGCAGTCTACATTTTAGTCTATTGTGACAGAAGATTCAATCCCATAGCTTTCACAAAGCTTAAATCTTTTTAAGTAATTCGGCCATTAACTCGTTTTAAACAATATGTTAAATATTGACCCGTGGAAAGCATTTAAGGCGGTTGCATTTGCCCCTTCCTTTTTCATGGACTAACATTGGTCGAAAGAAAGTTGTATGACAAGAAATAACCCCCAAAATATAACAACATTTTACGTTGTGGATCCACACAAAGTGATTCATATTACGGTTCAATTCACATGAAACCTGCCATTTGCTTAATAATAAAAAAAAAATTGCTTGGGAAGGAATTGATGTGGATATTTAAGAACAAGCAGCCACCAACGAGAGATATAATCTTCATGCAAAGGTAAATAACATTATAAGAGTTAACACTTCCAGTCGGAAAGGTGTTGTAAAAACTTCAACGAAGTAACCTCCCCAGACGACTCAGTTCACATAGGGTCACCCATTTGCCTAAAACAGGCTTCGCAAACAATTTGTTTGAACACCTTTTCGAACAAAGAGACGCCCATGATACATCTAATTTGCATGCAAAGTAATTATCGTTTTGGGAGCTGTCACTTTCAGAAATTATTTTGGGGTCATTTGGGACATTTTGAGGCGAAAATTTGATACTCGAGATTTTTTTATATCCATAAATTCATTTTATTAGCTTTCCCAAGAAATAAATTTGATAAAAAAACATGAAACCTGATTTTTCACATTTTGAAAAAGTGTAGATATCCTTTCTCACGAAACACTGGAAGGAAACTAATGATAGCCCAGGGGTTTCCATTATAGTTCGTATATACATCGATAAAGTAGAAAATTTGACCAGCGGCTTAAAAATTCGAAAAACCCAGATTTAACGCTAAAAACACTGAATTGATAGCGTTCATTAGAAAGTACCTTTTCTCAATTTTGCGAATCTGTTTATTTGGTAAAAAAATGATTTTAATAAGTCAGAAGTGATATATTCTTTGACAAAAGAAAATCTGAAATTACGTTTCTTCCTAAAATACCAGTATTCACAGTACTACAGTACGATTTATGCAAAGTTTGATTTGAAGTTTTAGTGATAGCGTGTAAAATGTACAAGGGCGCCTTAAAGTCAGTCACTTGCTCGCTAAACTTAAAATTATCTTTGCCTTTCTTTTAATTAACTTTTTTCATTGACATTAAACTAAAACTGCAGTACAGATCACTATAATCTACTTAGCATGAACTGAGATTTCCCTTACTAAACGTTCAAGTTTGGGTCTTGCGGTATAAAACTCACCATCATTTGCTGTGAAGTAATGCACTCGGATTGGATCATGATAAGGACAGTCCTATACTGGGGTCTTATCAGTGGGAGAATTGCAACTTTTCAGGGATGGTGAATGTATGTTTTTACGTGCTTAATAATTTTCAGGAGTTTTATCCCCCCCTTATCCTCTTCAAGAGCTCTCCGCCATCGTCAAGTAGCTTTCTTGTAAAAAGGTAGTTTAGTTCTTCGATGATGTCTTTCGACCCCTGCAGTTTATTTTTACGCTTCTTCGCCAAAACTTCACAGACAACTACCAAATTTACGTGCTCGTCATTAGATGTTTATTTTTCCAATGTTTTGACTATTAGATATCAAACAGGGACATTACGGTAATGAAACGGTTTCCGTCAATTTTTTTTTTGATCGCCATTTGTATGCAAAATTTTGTGGTATGTGAAGAGTCTGTCCCTATTGAATATTTTCTAGGAATAATAGCCAGGCAGTTCCCCATACTGGAACTGTAAATTGAATGCGATGTTAAATTAATCAGTCGCGGTGACATTACAAAGTTCCCATAATGCACCAAATGTTAAGGAAAATTGAGATCTTTTGAAAATTTGTAGCTTCGAAAAAGTTTTGCTATACATGATGAAGTTTTCTCATTTTGAAAGGGAACTATTTCTGAATTTTTCAAGTCAAAGGATTTGGCCTTCATGGTCCATTTCACCATTGATTTGTTCAATTACCCAAACCAATTACCAATTTATGGTCAAATCTGATAACTAATTGGCAACATTTTACCATGCGGGTTTTGGTAAATAATTCTACTATAGTTTGAGTCGCTGAATATTTGACCATTGTGTATAAAGTTTATATATATTCAATGACACAGATCGAAATGTGCATTCTTCTGATGTTATCCCTTCACCTTGGTACACTACTGACCTGACGCAAATCTATGGGTAGATGCGCACAAAGGTGTTTCTTGAGTGGCTGTTGCCATTGTGTTGTATTGATTGTATTCTTTGTTCTGGTTAGGGATTAGGTTAGGGATTAGGTTTGTTGTTAGCCAGTTAGGAAATTTCTAGTTTAACAGTGCGCATCTCCCCCAAATCTATTCATCTTTACAACGTTAATTAAAATATTGCTGTCATAGAGGTTTCATTATAAACCCAAGAAAGTATTAAAGTGCTGACCGGCGGGTCAAACCAACCATGAAAACCACACATAAGCTCATAGACTTCCTTCTAGCAAAATAACGTGACTGTTTTTTTAATATGTAAAGTGTAAAAATGTTTCTTGAGGAACGTTGAATCAATTTTCTACTTTTCAGTGAACTGTCTAGAGTAAATGATCCGAAGAAGTCCAGCATGAAAATAGCGTGGACTATAACACTGTTAGCTCTCTTTTAAAAAAACAGGCACTTAAAACAATTAAGTGTCTAAATTTTCTAAAAGTAAGGGTAGAATGAGCACTAGTTAAAGTTTTATTTAAAATTTGCACAAATACAAAATACATAAGAATCATAAACATTATACTTTTGCCTATATAATTGGCAAAAGTTATTCCAAACGACTGTTGCTTTTGTTGGTACTTAACACAATATCTGAAAGGTTGCGAACTCTTTTTCCAATTGTATTTATAGTAAATAAAATTGAATAGCGCTGTGCAAATTCGTCAAACTGGAATGCCATAGCTATTAGGAAATATTATCAACTTATTGTTTTTAAACTAAATAATTGAAGTTTTCGAATGTTAAAGATCGATTTGATCACGTGCTAGGGGGTCATTACTAATTTTCTTGTTATCGTGAGGAAAGATTTCTTGAGATACCAAGAACTGTTTGCTTTATGTCAACCAATGTCATTCCCGCAATGGTTTTTTTTTATATTGTTTGTATTGACCAAATTAGGATCATATTAACTAAGATCAATATACATGGGATACCTTTTCAAATGGGAACATGGCTTGCGTTAAGAGAACTTTCCTGTCTGGACATCTTCTTTGCGGATAGATAACTCTTCACACCTTTCCAACTGGAAATTTTGTTAGAATTGCGTTTTTGTAATTTCCTGTCGTACCATTTTTAACATGTTGCGTCCATGTTAGAAATGGGTTAAATTGAACCACTTTGGTGCACTTTTCATGGAAGTGTGGGGTCTAGACCCAGCGGCAGGGGTCAGTCTTCTACATTTCGTGAATAAAGTTAAACAAGGTGAAAAACTAAAAAGGGGAAAACTTTTTGTTCACCTCTCACGCTTGTAACATCCATTATGCTGGTAAACCAGTTTCCCTCATTAGCTTGTTGAAGTACACAGAAATTTCTTGTTGCACTGTGCCTTTAAAAAATATTCATTTATATTAATACAGTTTCAGTGCACAGTATTAATCAACTTGTCATTTATCAATTTTAACTTTGTGAATAAGGGAAAAGTTACGTACTAAATTTTCCAGTTATACTTGAAAAGGGACAAATGCTTGCATTTTTGTTCTTTGCTTGTTTTGCAGATGCACGGAATTTATTCTCAACTGGGCAAGTCCATCAAACTGACAGCTACGATTGATTACCGCTTTCTGTGCTGGCTACGTTTCTTTTGGCCAGACTTAGCAGTTTTTTAAACTTAGGTAACCTTTTTCAGGTACATGAGCTTGCATTTTCGTATTTTTCGCGAGGCTGGTAGTAATCCAGAAAGCCTAGTAAACAGTTCAAAGAGTTGAACTTTCGTACTTTCACTCTTTAAAGTGACCCTCAGTACTTTTTCTAAAGTCCCCCGATTCTCTGACAAAGGGCCGTTTGGCACAACCAAACTTTAAACTGTTTCTCGAAGAAGCTATTACGTCCACTGAAGAACAACATGTAAACGAAATTCGTACTTTGGGCTACTTGAATATGCATGAAAATTTACCCCAAGCGAGCAAGCTCAACCATATTACAAGCAGCAGCAGAGACTTCTGCTTACCGTGGCGATTACATACACGTGTACAAGTTTGTTAGTTTTCCTGGTTATCTTGTTGAACGCTCAAAAGACTGTTGAATTTTGTCGTACTTTGGATCAGTTGAATATGCATGAGGTTTTGACTTCACGTGCTCAAGTTCACTATTTTTAATAACCGTGCACAAGTTTCCCATACATCGACACAGACTACTGCTAACTTTGGTGATTTAATACACGTGTACAAGCTTGGCAGTTTTCCAGATAGCCTTTTTGACGCAAATGGCGTTGAATTTTGTTGTACTTTGGATCAGTTGAATATGCATGAGGGTTTGGCTTTAAGTGCTCAAGGTCACTAATTGAATACACGTGCACAAGTTCCCCATACATTGACACAGACTACTGCTATTTGTGATAATTTAATACACGTGTACAAGCTTGGCAAATTTCCAGTCCTTTTCTTGTGCAAAGTACCGATGTTCGCACTTTGGCTCATTTTAATATGAATGAAGCAAATCATCAATTGCTTAAGTTCACCAATATAATACACGTGTACATGTTTTGCAGAGGAGGTTTTCAAAGAGTTACATTTTTCTCCCTTGGTCCACTTGAATGTGAACATGATGCTTTCTTTGCACTTCTATCACAGGTACCAAGAGACACCGCGAATATCTGTGGCGACATTGTGCGCCTTAGTGTTACATGAGTCCTTGTTAACGTATGAAGTTTGCATTGTCCTGTTTTGGCTGGTATGGGCTGAATATGCAAAATGCGAAGTCACTGAATTTAACTGTGGACTCTGAACCCATCAATTTATCCCCTTAGTGGTCCATTTCCAAGAAAAAGCTTCCCCCTAGGCACCAAATTTGACAAAAAACGGAATCAAGGGTTACATTGGCTACAAATTTCATGTGAGACAAATAGATAATGGTACGATGAATCTACATGATTTAGCGACTGTTAAGCAGTCGGGTTGCATGAATCACCATGCAACGTGCATTATTTTCGTGGCATAACCCAAAGCATTAGCAATGTGCAAGTGCAGCACTGTGTGTATTGTACTGAGTGGCATTCTAGTCTGACAAACCACAATCAATATAGGCGTAAAAACACTGAACAGTACCAGAATATACCGACCAACCTACACGCTACAGTCAGGAAGATCAGCCAAAGGTAATTGAACGTCTCCCGTTTTATGAACTTCTTATTTTTTGCAGAAGTAAAAGTGTCCGTTTTCTGCATCGTTGGAATAATAGAAGCCTTAACGTTTGATTATAGTATTAGAACAACAGTTTCTCAAATTTCCAAACCCTGGCATAACACGTTGCTAAAACGTTTGGGTATGGTTTTCGCAGCTAGGCTAGGTAGCCTACGCTATGGTAGAGATTTTTATTGTAGTGCGTCGCACTACAATATTAGCATTTATAGCATCCCCGATCAACTACTTGGCTGAACGATGCATGTTTTCCATTTGGTCTTACAATACAGAAGTTCATAAAAGATAACAGTTCTTGCTACGCAGTCTACGCAGTAAAACCCAGAGCTCGCAGACTTGCAAATTTGTAGATGTCCACCAGAAAACTGCTTTAAGTGCCATAGACCTACCTTTGCATGGAAAGAAAAAGTAAATCTCTTTGGAGACAAATTTCTTCCATGTAAAAGTGCAAGATATGTACAAGTTTTTAATGCCAGTGGTTTCCAATGCACACTTGAACATACTGATAAGGTTTGATGCATAAATTAAAATGGAAACATTACATTGGAACTTGGAAGTTTGAGGATTGCTCATTGATCCGTAAAAGTGAGCTAGGCCTACGTTGATTCCACTTTTTCAGAAGTTTGATATATATTTCGGAGATACTTCTGGATGTCCATCTTCGGTAGAGGTAAAAATATTGACAAATTTCGCCTAACATTGCTTTGAATGGTCTTTCATATTGTTAAAATAAAATTCAGCAGGATTACCATACAGCGTTTATTGAAAAGGTGTACATTTTTCAAAAATTGGAACTGTAATAACTATGAGCTATGGAAACACTGACTTTAAATTTGCAGCACTGTTGACTGCCATCCTGCGTAGCCTACATGTGAAGTTGCGAACAAACAATGAACAGTCAGTTCGCCAGTATCTGGCCTCTAAATGAACAGAACAGAGAGCCCTAAACATTTCAGATTTATGCCTCATAGCCCTGACAAGTTGATTGTCCAGTGGCCTAGCCTACAGGCAACAATAATGAATATCAACGTTAAAGCCTTAAATCTTAATTAGGTTTAACGTTTGGCCTAGCTATCCCTTCCATGTTAACTTGTACATGTAACATAGGGATGGCCTAGGCCTTACCTTACGTTACTGCCACTGTTAATAGACTAAGAAACTCGCATCATATATTACAAGAGTAGCTCATACGCCTGACTATTCACCGTGTGTTTGTGTTGCTGAGGCCTTATGAAAAGACCTCACATTTGTTTTGCTCAGATGAAAGAAGAATTACTTACTTCATCCCATTTTCCCATTTAGGCCAGCCATCACTCTGATATCTGTGTATAACGTCAAATGCTCCTGGCACCCAAGGACTCTATCATATCAAGATTTTATATGAAATATTAATGCAGATGTGCACAACTCGATGGGCCCGCACAGTTGACAGTTATTTTATTTTACAGTTTCTGTGGCCAGTAGCATAATCAGTAAGTAATAGCCCTATTGGGGCCTTACGCCACCTCACATGTCAGTGCAGTGCCATATGGCATTCGGGATATGTACAGTGTTTGGAACAATTGTCTGGGATCCCCATTTGTTACAGCCTAGCTAGGCTGGACAGGCCATGCAACTTTTGAGCATGTTGTCCTTCATTCCGTTTCACAGCACCTAATGTTGAATATTCCCTATTCTGGAAATTCTTAACTTTTCCAACAACTGGATGATTTCAGTTTTGTATGTGTCCTCATTTCCTCATCCTCATAGAACACCAGGAAGGGCATTTTCCAGCAATGAGAGGGTTTGTGATGCCAAAAATGTGGTGTGGCATCAAAGCATGATCACCCTATTGACAAGCAGTTGAGAAACACTTTCCATGTTGCTATGTGTATAACAGTATGGTACAATATAGACTTGTGCACTCTACAAAACACATTACTACTTTGTTGGCAAACTCTCAGTTTATACCGTTATGACAAACTCCCATTGAATGCACAATGACACTACCAACAGCAACAAAGTGGAGCTACACATGGTTTTACTTTTACCATGAGCAGTCAGATTTGTACAGTATGTAATTGTTCCAGTGTATTCAAAAGCTGCTTTTTGACCAATGATTTCTCTTACTGATCACAATAATCTAAACACTATTCTAAAGAAGATTGAAGAAAAGTTAATCATGTCATTGGTCATTGCCAAGTACACACCAGTACTCTAGTTAAATATTTTTGGAATTTAGGTCTGTGCGTCTTTCACAAAATAAGAGTATCACATAATATTTTTGGTTTTCTCTCATAGAATGTCACCACTATGTCCAGTGCCAGCCTTAGAACAATATTTTCATGGACCACCAGATGGCATTTGCAAATGCTTTTGCTTAAGAATGTTCAATTAGATATCATTCTTGGCAGGTATAAGGATGCATATTTGTTGGTCCATGGACTAAACAACAGCAGTGAACATTTAAGTTCAGCTACAGTATGAGTGCAGACTGGACAAGTTAATCTGACATATTATCGGTCTGTCGAGTGCAGTGTAAGAATAGATTTCCATGTACTTCCAGATGACACTGGCTTAAATAATTTTGCCTGAGATTCTGCTACAAGATATCATTCTTTGCAGGTGTAAGGATGCAACTGTCAGACCCCAAACTTCATTGTTTCACAGGAGAAGCGTACCCCCCCTTCGGTCTCACAATGCCCTCATGTGAGGGTATTTCTGCACCTTGCCTCTTTCTCCCCAACCCTGACCCTTTTCAACTTCTCCTGCTGGGTGTCGCCTTCCCAAATTGAACAGACAATACCAATGCAATGAGTGCAATGCCAACACTTGTATGAACTCGAATGCAGTCATTTGGGTGTAAGGTGGCCGGCTAACACTCAGTATAAGTAAAGAAAGCATTCAGTTAAAACCCATGTAGAACTTAAGAGAGTTGTCAGATAGCACATACAGTGTGTCCTACAGCTATTTCCCCCTGCCCCTCTTTCACTGAAGCTAGGAGTCTGCATGCATGTATTTGTTAGTTCTTCGACTAAACAACAGCAGTGAAACTGAAATTTGTGATTTCAGCTATGATCGAGTGTGCATCAGAAACTTAAAAAAGCCTCATTGGCCCAACTGACAACAAGAGCATATCCTAGTGTCACCCCTAGTGTGTATTGCCAGGATTAGTTAATGAAATTTATTATTTCCTTTAGCTTTCGCCTTGTGTTCATTTTGTACAAACTGAGTGTTGGCCAACAACATTCCATAACTTGTCAATAGCTTTGAGGTACTTGCCAGCAGGTTCACAATTTCTAGATAAAACAATTGAAAGTGATTAGACCTTACACTTCCTTCATCAACTCCTTTTGTTTCCAAATTCATTTGAAACAACTTTACCTTGTCAGACAAACACAGTCAGATGTTCACAATAACAATGCACCGTCTTACTTTGCGCACTACAATGGAATGTATTTGCCAGCAAATACAGTTTTTCTAGTTGAAGTTGACATCACATAGCTATAGAAGTACTGAAAATACCCCTCGGCTAGGCTGAAGTTACTTAAGTTATCGTCTATAGCCTCTTACCATACAGTTAAGAGACAAGTTTCATAGCGCCTCATATTAAGAACCCTAGGAGTGCAGCTTAACGTTTGGGTTTGTGTTGCTTTTCGACAAAGCTTATAAAGTAAAAAAAAGGTCCAAGACTCCTAGGCCTAAAGTAACCATACTGCAAGTTCAAGCTACTTAATTATACTTCGCATACCTTCAAAACCTCCTTGATGCTACAGCATTTGCCAACATGTCAATTGGTCAGTCAGTCAGTCAGTCAGTCAGTCAGTCAGTCAGTCAGTCAGTCAGTCAGTCAGTCAGTCAGTCAGTCAGTCAGTCAGTCAGTCAGTCAGTCAGTCAGTCAGTCAGTTAATCACTACTTGAGTTTTTATGGCTGTTTCTTACCAGTTGCTAGTGACTTAAATCGGGCCGGTAAGGGCCTTCCAGCAACTGCAACTCACTGATGTGTTTTCCCGTTATTATTTCATGTGCTGTGCACCTAGAATATTGTAAGTAGATTCGATTTCGAAGTGCTTGGTGTTACCAGGGTGAGGCCAGGATTCAAGCGTCCCGTTCTCATGTCTGCTGCTCTAGCCACTTGATTATGGGCGTGGACCAGGGGTGGTGCCAGCAGGGGGGCATGCCCCCGTCGTGGAAGACTGCCAGCCCCCCGTCAGGGAAGGTCGACGGTTTCTTCGGGGAGACCTAAAATAATAAAAAAATAAATAAAAAACGTAAAAGGACTGAAGTCACAAGCTGGGTGACCTTGAACATATTTTTTGATTGGTAACGTTAATAATCTTTTTATGCATATTGAAATTGATTTTCAAACCCTTCTTCTGAGTTCTGTTTTATCTTATTCCATGTACCTTGTCCTATCCCATCCTTCGTCGGGGAAGGACGGCATTTTTGCAAGAGGCCTAAAATGAAAACCATAATGGACTGAAGTCACTGGATGGATAATCATGACCTGTTTTCCATTATGAATTATTTTTTGCAACCATATTCTAATGCATATCTGAATCGGTTGTAAAAATTTCTTACTAGTTCTGCTATCCCTCTTTCCACCTTCAATCCGTGAGGGCAAGGTCATGCCCCCGTTGGGGAAGACTGCCCCTCCCCTGTTCTGCCCCTCCCCTGTTATTTAGAAATTCCAATTTCGTCGGTGAGCCTTCATCCACACGCCCACGATAAAAGATGTGGGCCTAATAACTTAAGTCCCTCGGACGATTTTGTTGATTTTGCTTACTAGAAGACTATATTCTCCAAGGAAACTCACAATTTCGAATTTTCCTTACAAAAACGCGGGACGATTGGCTTTTCAGTTGCATTCAATGCCCGATGGTCTGCCATATGGTCCTCCCGAACAACAGAATTTTAGCGACCGTATACTGAAAATCGGTCAGGCCATTATCAGCTAAACATTATGATAATTCATTTGAAGCCCCCTTGTAACGTGACATATTTTCAAATACGTTGGTAGTAAAGTCATTTAGAGTGTGGAGTTCGGGCAGTCCAGTAGCAGATTTCTTCTATTTAGTAGATATTGCCATTGAATACAACGAAGATTCCTCGTAAAGTAAAAAACAAAAAAAACAAAAAAAAAAAAAAAACCAGAATATTTTCAATACCGTTGCATAGTTTTCCCCCCAAAAAGAGACAAGACCATTACATCTAATTGTAGCAGTACCTTTTATCTGGTGAATGTTCTGATTACTTAAAAAGTTGTTTTTTTCTATTGAAGTGAAATTTTCATTTTCAAAGGAAAGCTCAAAATAGCAACTGCCCCAATTCTAGTTACAAACAAGGGGAATGACATTTTCGGCTGCCTAAGGGGTTAGATTTTTTACAATTTTCTGTACGTTCCGCGCCAATTGATGGTGGAGCTCCGCTTAAATATTGTTTTGGGCGAACAGAATCACATAATGCATATTGCATATTATTTTTCGTCTTGGGGCTGTATTATAAAGTGAGAACTTTATTGCGAAAGAATAATGACTACTGTGTTTCTAGTTACCAGCCCGGGAATGCCTTTTCTATTCTGTCTGGGGTTCTCAATTTGTCAAAGTATATCATTCTGTGCTCTCAACTTGGATAGTCCTTCGGGCATTATTACATTTTTCAGAAAAAAGAAAAAGGCAATTCTGTTCCCTCCCAAACTGAAACGCTCCCGTACGCCTATTTCAATATATAAAATGTAAAACTTCAAATATATGGGAAGCTTAACATTTTCCAATATTGTACGCGGGCATTTAATCTGCCTGTTGATAATGGAGTATCCCCACCAAAACTACAGATGACCCCCTATTTGATTTTTCTGGTAAGGAAAAATTTTTCCATAAAAAACCCAAGTATCTGTCATGAAATTATAATTTATCTTTATGTTCAGATTGTTAAAAATGGCAACAGTTTGCAGTTTTGATGGACACTCAGTACAACAAATAACCAGACAACTTTGTTAATCCCCCAAAGTCCTACCTAATTTTGCTCTTGAAAGGCGTATCACTGAATAAAGAACCCAATTTTTTTTATTATTTCCCTACCAAAAACCAAAAATTCTTATATATAATTCCAAAATTTCTGCAATAAAATAAGCTCAAATCTTTGTTCAAAAAAGAGGAAAAAACTTGTCTTGCAAACTTCTGGTCTCGTCATTAGACCTTAATTAGTACGTAGGAGTAGAACAATTAACACCAACAGAATTTCAGCTGTTGCGTACGTTTTTGAATTTGACCAAGTGAAGGGTCGATTTTTTGGTAAACACCTCAACATTAATGGTCCTTACAAAAGCCAGGTTTCTTTCAAACATTTTAATCTTTCTTCAAAATAAATTCAAGTTTAATTATTTGTTAAAAAGAAGACCAAATAACGCGCGACTTAAATTCTGCCAAGTAACGGTCCCACCGGGACTTACTCATTGCCGTTGTCGGGACTTTGAAGTAATGGCCCCCATGTCCCCCCCCCTCCGTCGGGCAAATCCTGGCGTGGATGATGGGAAGTGCGAGCGATGTTTTAAAAAAATGATGAAAAGAGAAGCTGTAGTTGTAATATTTTGTATGATAACTCTTTCGGTTTCGGAGCGTTTTACTTTTTATATGCGGTAAATAGACCACGGAAGAGCTGCACTTCTTGCCACCTGGGAATTATCTATCCAACAATATTCTCTTGATGCCGCATACTTGTCAACTGTACTTAACCACATCAGACATAGTGGACTTAAACTTCCGCCAAGTGCTCCAAAATCAAGGTTATCTACAAAATGTCAGTTGAATTTGGTTTTGGCCCCTCCAAATTTCTTCTCCCCCAGTTATGAGTTTCAAGCTGTGCCGCTGAGTCAGGCACACATGGTATCCAGTAGAAGGCTTTACGTACAAAAGCAACACCTTACACATGCGTGAAGCTGTCATGTGATCTTGTAAACTTGATAAATAATGAATTTTATTTCTATTTGGATTTTACTACAAAATATTTAACGAACAACATAATTATCTGATTATCTTCACCAAATTTCATATCAAGTATGCGCCAAATCATATTTTTTCTGTTAACACACACGAAATTTTCTCTCGGTGGGAAAGGGCGCCAGCAACACACCGCTTCTCACGCCCGGGCGCTGTTTCTCCCCTCCGAAATAGTGGAACGGGGAAAAGTCCTCCACCCAACCTCTGCCACTGGGCATGGATTGACGGTCAAACATTTCATCAGGTAGTGAATAAAATTCTAAAGTAATACAGGTCTGCAGTGTGAAATCCCGGCAGAACAGTACTGTGGGTGCAGCCTGCTCTGCAAAAAACGGTGGGTAAATTACTGAAAATTTGATCACCCTATTCCCTTCACCCTCAACTATAGATTGCTAGCAACAACCATGTATGAGAGCTAGACCTTTCACACACTCTGTGTTAGCCCTGCGACATGGCTGAAATACCCCGTCTGCAAAGCATCCTTGACGTTACGTGGAAACTATCAAAACCTACCTCCTTCTTTCGTCGATGGTCCATTTTGAGTTCGTGATGCGTCGTTTCAATTTCCTTCAAAATTCAAAGGTTTCGAAGAATTGAAGGTCAAATTTACTTTCAGTTTGACATGAGCAGCCAGTCGAAAGCTTCTGATTAGTCTTGATCTTTCAGCCACCCCGAGCAGTTTCTAGTCTTACCACTAACGCAGCCTAATGAGGCAATACTAGGCATGTACCTTTCCATTATTCACCGTTTTGATGTGGAAGAAAGTCTTGGGGCCTGGAGTGGTATGGGTTATTTGTTTTTATTAATTTTAATGGTTTTCATTTGTTCGACTATTGTTTTCTTTTAAATTTCAATTCTTTAGATAATTCGATGTGTCGGAGATGATGTCATCCCCTCTCCCTGATAAAAACTTCAGTTGGAAATACATACCAACTTCATTGTTAAATTTTGTGGCAATATCCTGGATTGTTTCAACCCAGTACCTTGATATTACAGAATTGAATAAAAGATAGAATCTCATACTTGCGTCCTCGCGATGGAGACGTTACACGAGTAGATATATCTGCATGCAAAAAATATCAAACAAAAAAATTATTTAAAGGTGAAAACATGTTAACTTTCTTACTTTGCTGGCTGGATTTGAAATATGAGAAATTTTGAAATTCCAAAAAGGAAAATATGTTATTTCCCTAATGGGGAAGACTTAATTAAGAAAACATGCTTAAGTTAGCCAGGTTGACTTCACCTTGCAATTAGGCAAATACTTAGAAAAGGAAGACTTTGCCTTGTATCGAGACTTTCAAGGGTTAATGAAGAAATAAGGCCCGTAGCCATTCCGAAGTTTTTTTTTGTTTTTTTTTGTTTTAATTTGTTTTTGTTTTCATCGGACCTCTTAAAAAATAGCGTATCAAATTAAAAATCATAAAATATAACAATCGTATATTAATTTTAACGCATTTTTGGCAGTAGCGGCTTACGATACATACCCTTGCACTAGTATGTCTGCGTATTGCATTGGAACAAAAGTTATGACATACATTTATTACTAATAACCAACTTCTGTATCATCAAAATAGGCTTCCTTGTACATAGCTAATAAAACCTGCAGTTTGCACACGCTTGGCCTAATTTTCGTCTTTAACTGGACATAAGCTGTTCTCAAAATGGTAGCTAGATTTTAATTTGTATCATGATACGTCTCTTTTTCAAAACTTTTGGTGTCATGCATCTTTTGTCAAAGTACTTTCCAGGGATTAATTGCTGCGAATTAACCTCTTGGTTTAGCCTTGATAAACACGTTCAATCTGTCCGTCTGATAACTCCCTTCACCTCGGAGAGTCATTGGTGATAACGATAAGCACTGGAAGCAAAGGAAGCAATTCCGGTAGTGATTTGTTTGAGCAGTAATTGACACAAAGAACGCACTACAATGGAATTAATCACTACCCATTGCATGCAACTGGTAACCTCATTCCAATTGTTTCAATCGTCAAGACTGATTTGCTGCATTACTAAACTATCATTCAGAGGGAGAGTACACTGGTTTTGTAAAGAAAACCTTGATTTTGGGTGACAATTCAACCAGCACCGTTCAACTAGTTTAAAATGGTTTTTGTACCAGTAGCGATCACCCTGATGGTCATTGAAAGTATTTATGCAGAAGGTATGTTTGACTCCGAGTATTATTAGATTTTAACACTTGGTGTATTAGCAGGGCAAAATTCAGCGTATATTAATTTGTGCTATAGTTGTGTGTAAAGTTTATTGTGTCTTGTTTGTAAATATGTGTGTATAATAATTCTTGCCTTATTGAATTTTTACCTTAAAATGATGATGTAATTGTAAATGATGCTCAGTAGTCATTTTTTTTTTCCAGTTGTGGCTCACTGGCTAATTTTCCCCACTCCATTGCTTTTGCGGGGCATCACGCACAACGGCAATAGGTTCTATTTTAATAGTCTTCTTTAGTCAAGGAACAGGAATTAGAATGAGGGGGGGGGGGGGCAGTACTTTCCTTATTAGGAGACTGGTACTGTATCTTTTAGAACACATATCCGCATAACAAGTATTTTTTTTTTTTAATTTTGGTACTGTTATCGTGCTTCCAACCGAGCAGCGGCGATATGTCATCCAAATATGACTATAAACAAACTCACGATTTAACCGCTGGTCCGTTAAACATTTACCGCACCATACGAAACTTCATTTCTGAAATTATACGATTTCACTGTTCTACTAATTCTCAGATAAATAATCTTATAACCATTTGAGATTACTGAGAATGCTTCTCAACTGATGGTCCTCCATAGAAGTGGCTAGAACTGAATTTCCACAGATTTATTGTGTAATAGTTTACATAAAGGCTACCGCAACTGTCATCGCTCTGTATGAGTCAGCAGAGACGGGAAACGTGTGGTACGGAGTCTGTTTATGTAGTGAGGTCTACTGTCCACATCGTTAGGCCTATTACTGTGGCCTAGCTTCATTGAACTAGGAGTACCTAAATACAAGTTGTGGTGGTGTCTCAAGCAATGAAAGTGTAAATTTATATAAAAAAAAAATGAAAAAAAAAAAACATATTCACTAGTCATACCGGGGGAGTTTGCTTTTATCCCTTCCTTAACCGAAAATTAATCCCTTTTTAATCCTTTCATAACCAAAAATGATCAAAGGTACATTCACTTTGCTGTACCGACAGCTTAAAAATTGACTGAAGTCCCCAAAATAGTTTAAATGAACAACAAGTTGTCTAGACCAAAAGCTATTAAGAGTTTTTTTGAAAGCTTAATCTTAATCTGACACCTGCAAGTATCGCGCTAGAAGACAAACGCCGAAAAACCCGTATTATTGAGCAAAATATATGAAAATATTTTACCGCTTTTATTCAAAATCATGTTGCAAGGGATAATTTCAAAAGTGCCAGATATTTATTCCTTTGAAGTAAGCTGTGTGTGTTAAAATATTTGACATAACATAATATAGGGGTGAATTAAATTACATTACTTGGGGAGAAGGACATGACCTACTGAACCTTCTTTCAGGCTAAGTCGATGTTTGGGATGATTCCTGATGAAATAACAGATAATTTCTTTTTGTGCCTTTACAGAATGTTCCCACGTGATATCTACTAACTTCTTCACAAGACACATTAACTACACAGGCGGCACTTGCAAATGGAAAATTATCGCCCCAGAGTCGCACAGAATAGTTTTTAACCTGCGGAAGTTTGTTGTAGAAAGTCCTGATGCAGATTGTACAATTTCTTTAAAAGTATGACTATTTTCGTTTAATTCAGATCAATTTTATGTTCGATATTGCTAGATTTTAATATTTGAATTGCATTCTGTTCTCATTCCCCCAAACAGTTACCTGTTTGGGTGAATAGGACGCAAGTAACGGCACTATATCGGTACAAGCGGTTTCCATCTGCAAATTTAGTAGGTAATGCTGCTTCCTATGTCATCTATCATTAAGTTTACGGACTTAAGAGATCTTCCATATATTTAAAGCTACCAATAGGCATTGTTTGAAATGATAATAAGGTGGTGAGATAAAATGTAATTTTGGTATTATTGTAAAGACCATCGAAAGACTAGTGAATTGTTGAATGTGTGTATTTCTATAAAGTAACTGTATAACTTCAAGTTTAAATTATGAAAAATTAACTTGGGGCTGACTAAGCCCTTTAGCTATTGGTTTAATAGTATAAGTCACCCACTGCGTAATCACTACTTCCTTCCAGTTGTACTTCGTAACACAATTAGCCTTGGAAAATGAGACGATGAGAAGGGAAGAATGAGCAACTAAACCTAGTTTGTCATATAAGGATCAAAGTATACTTTACAACGAAATATCCATGAAAGCAATGCAACAGATTGCATAAAAGTAATAGTCTACTGCTTAAATCAGTATTTATTAAACTGGTCAAAATGGCTAATCGGAAGTTTGCTTAAACAGAGTACTTCAGGAATAGGGTGAATTAGCTGATCTGAGGTCTCTGAGGTTCGTGTGCATGACGACACATAGCAGGGACTGCAGCATAATGAGTAATCCAGTTTCGTCAGGGTCGAATTATGGTGCAGGGGAGACATTTCTAGTAAGAGTTATTTTACAATTCTTACATACATAACTTCAAGCATGCTGGTTGCTAGCTTTAACTTCCAACCATAAACTGTGGAACGGAGACTGGGGGTAGATAAAAGGACACTGGGCCACCTCCAGATGACTAAAGGGGCCAAAGTTTGGTAACCGCTGACATATCCTAAACCTAACGCCAAGTTATGCTTAGGAAGTTTTAACTAGGTGCTTGACCGAAGGTGCTAGGGTCTAAAATTTCATCAAGTAAAAGCTTCTAAAACCGTTACTGTACCTCACAAATTTAGAACAGGTCAATAGTACGTTACCTTTCTTAACATATAAAGTACAAGTAATATATTTTGTTTTATAATTAAAGGTTTATGATGAGGAATCAGCAGCGGAACCAATTTGTCCGGACTTTGTCGGATCTATGGAATACGTTACTCACCAAAACACCATATATCTCAACGTAACTAATGAATCCGGAGGGCATATCACTACTTTATTTGAAGCAACCTTTTACAGTGGTAGGAGAGCATAACTTCATTTTTAATTGGTTTACGCTTATCTTGTACATCTTTCATGTTTCAGTTTTGCCCAAGAAACATGCGCACTGCACCGACCCAACTGTGACGTGACTTGAATGAAGGGTTTAAAGTTATATCCAGTTTTTATATTTTAGAAGAGTACTTATTCTGAGCATTTTGGTTACATTTGCAGTCTCAAGAAATGAGCAAGTGATTTGTTTCATTTTCAACAAAAAGTGAACTTAAAACAAACACATATTGCATCGTATCTTCACATTAATGGCCAGATTTTTTTCTTTAAAACTTTCACCCCATTTTCTCCTAAATAGTCCCATATAATCAAAATGTGATTGCATAAGTGGAATTATAAACTTTGCAATCGTACTGGGGAACTCCTATCCCTATTGAAGTCACGGTCAACAAAACGGTCTGGGAAACAAAAGAAAAGAAAGCATTCCTTGTAAACACGAGGAAGTGATATAACATCTGCTGCCCTTAAGTTCAATTTGGAACACAAATCTAGTAATTTCACTTGCTGACATTTTGAAAAATACATGTCGGTTTTTAATGGAAATGTCACCACACTGTGAAGACTCGGTTCCTCTTTCAAATACAAAAAGAATTGTCAATGTGCTTAAACTTCCCTTTCAACTGGGACTTACTAAACCTAGGACAGCTGAGTCGGGTTGTTGCAGTTTGAGTTTGTTACCGATTCTACTGCAACGCGAATTTGATATATAGCCAATCGCGGAATACTTTTAAGCATATGGTTGTTTCTAAGAAGAAAATATGCGCTCTTCGTGTGAGCATAAAATGAAAGGTAAAATTTGGGATGTTATAGGAATAAGTCTTCTGTTAAATACCCTTTTCACTTCGGTCTTTAATTTAAGTCAGTACAATCATTGTTGTAAGTCACATCAGTCGTTATTGTAACTCACTGCAGACATTTTCCAAATTTGCACTATACATATCTAATTAGAATGGAGAACCGGCCCGATGACCGTGGAATCATGTTGGCTTGATCTCATGTTAACATTAAATTACAATATACCTATTCATAATGAAAAAAAAAAGTACAGGAGCGGTATAGGAATTCCCAAAGCTTTCCAATGGAAAATAACTATGTAAAAACACACATGGTTTTAAGGTGGTTTACTGGTTTAGTAGGCCTACGTTTTTTCAGTGTTACTTTAAAGTGTTTGTGTTATGGGAATTTTTGAAGAAAACCTTGAAACGATTTTTTTCTACATTCAATACGAAAGAAAATTTTAATATCGAGACTTTCATCCCTTTTCCATCGTCCCCCTTTCGAACTAGGATACTGTATATAGCGGTTCTACCTTGTATATGATGTGGTACCAAATCACTTCCCTTCTTCCATTGTAGCGGAAGAGCATTTTTCCTGTGACTTTCATGCAGCAGCTGTTTGCACAGGCCATGTAGCAGAAAGATCATCATGGATGTATACAGATACCGGAAATGATGTATGTGCGGGTCTGACCACAGGCCAAAGTCTTGCTTCAGGTAGGAAATTCCGTGTTTGTGCAAGAATAAATCTACCTTGCAATGTAAATTGTTTCTTTCGCTTTTCAAATAAATACTCCTGAATCAAATTGTTACATTTTCTACATTTACTATAGCCATTGCAACGCAATTTAACCTTTTTAAGGTCATAGAGAGTTGTGATCATTGTAAAAATATCCAAAGTAAACGTTAGTGCATTAGCTTAATGGCATAACAATTATGTAATTCAAGGTAACACTGATTTTCCCCTTTAAAGTGCCATTCCTCTCACTCCAGAATTCAATTTTGTAACTGTCTGCAGATATTCGCAGTGAGCTCTGCTTTTGGATTCACAACAACTTCAAAGAACGCGGCGTACTAAAACTTTCATTACACAGCATATATTGTATGCAGATTATTTTGGTTACAAACTGAGGTCTTGTTTACTCACCCTGAAGCAATAAACAGTTTGTGTCTGGATGAGGATAAATTTTAGACGGTTGGGGGAGAGGCTTAAGTAAGTAAAGGTAGGGTAATTGAAAAGTTTCGGGTGAGAGGATCATGTATTTAAAGTGTACTGAACCATACGGCGTGTTTCTTGTATGAGAATTCCGTTAAAACACCGTAACTGTTCTATCTCAAGCATTCTAGACTTTCAAAACTTTCTGTAATTGCCCTGCTAATAAAGTTTTCGAAAACATTTCATTATAGAAAGGGACAAATCTTTTACCTCAATTGCTTTGTTGTGTGAAAGGAAAAACTTTACTCTTCGTTTTACGTCAGTTATTAGCAGACAGAAACATCTGTCCAATTTTGAGAAAGAGAATTTTTTTCACTTAACCTTGAAATATTCCCACCAGCAACGATACTTCTCGCAAAATCGTAGTAAGTAGAAAAGGCGTAGACTAAAGGCAAAATTCGACTACACGGCGTCTGCCAATATTTTTACAATCATCCATTTTTTACTCGAAGGACACCAACTTTGTGAAAGTTTAATCCTTTGGTAGTAACTTGGGTCGTGGCAATGAAGTTAGAATGTATTACATTAAGACCGAAACAATATTTTGGGATGGTTGCAATGTGTAAAATTTAAGCCCGAACTGTATTATGTTTCTTTTTGCAGGGGCGTTCGAGAATTTTCCATGGGAACACTACCCACCATCGTGGGTTGTGGGTGACGTCAAAACGAAAAAGGTCAAAACAGACTTAGATATGCCCGATATAGCACTTTTCTGTCTTTCTGAAGTTTAGCTATCTATTCTTCATTTTGTTAGAAAACAGATATGGAAGTTTACACTTCTTTATTGCACAATGATTGTTGTGAAGTTGGTTAGAGATTTGTAATGGTGTATCATTTGCCAAAGATTAATAGAAAAGAAGGACCCGTTAGAGCCTTAAAAGGTTTCTTCATTAGCATAAATCAGTAATATCTCTCTGAGGACGTCCATTGCATAATTAGATTGTCGGGGATTCATTACGTACACAATTGTCCCTGAATCGTGCCGTTAACTCTATAGCTACTACAATGATGTTTTTTTTTGCATGATCTGTGTTTCATTATTGAATAATGTGCCAACATAAAGCTGACGCACTGTCTCATGATTTCATTTTATGGATAAATATGCCCAAACTGATGCATTTTGAGAATAAACATGATTAAAAAGCTCCAGTTCGTTTAAAACCTGTAACGAATGAGGGGCTTTTAAGATTTGGTTCAATTCTGAGTAATATTTTTTCCACGTAACTTGGTTATCTAACTTTGTTGAAGTGAACTTAAATGAAAGCAAACTCTGAGACACGCCGCGTTCAAATGTTGTTTATGAATTTTTCCAATTATATTATAACTTTTAATTTTATTCGGGTACGCCAGGCTTTAAAGCATAAACTTAAACAGGAGATACGGTGTCTCTGTCTTCGGGCTCTTTTGATGTCTATCGCAAAAACATTTCAACGTCATACCATTCCATATCAATCTTGTTAATTTAATTATAAAATCGTTAGCACGATTGATCCTTACTCTATCATACGACACATGCAAAGAGAGCTTTGTTAGCAACCTTATCTAGTGCATGGTGCAACTCTTTGCAAAATGGATAGAAGCTTAGGATAGATAGCAAGAGACCTCTGAAAATGAGGTCGGCAATTTGATTATACTCTGTTAAGATGATAGAAAACTGAGTTACTAAATTCGAAGTTAACACCATAAGCAAGACTAATTCAGCATGAGAAAAATTCTCATTCCACAGGAAAGTTTTATCAAGCTGCATATAGCGAAAGTAGATTACATATTTGGACGTTGCTGCCTGGGAGATATGTTTTCGACGCCAAAATTGTAGCTACATGTTCCATGCGGGATTTCCGTCAGGTCGTCTTACTTAACTTTTGTAATATAACAAGACGCTACTCTTTGCAAGACTTCTATTATCAATGGTCAACTTTCCTAGAGTTTGTCGAATGCAAGACAGATTTTGAAGTAAGTCATATTCTTTTAACGTGTTCCACGAAAAATCTTTATTTATTTATAAAAAGTGAATGTATACTTTTGTCTTTAATTGAGGCCCACAATTACCGCCCAAAATTCATGCCTAGGTCACAATTAACCCGACGTCCGGCCAATGTGTCCGGTTTTAAGACATCGGCCGGCGTTTACAGATCGGAGAAAATAAGGTGACATGGTCACAATTAAAAGGAGCCCGCACGTGGCTTGTACGGGCGGGCTGTGGCCGGCCGGCGATCGGCCGATTTTTCTGAATGTGTTGCAGATTTTTTAAACGCGGGTCGGTCTCCGTCCGGTGCTTATCCGGCACTCTCCCGACACTCATCAGATGCTCTTACGCCATTTTTCCTTGTGTCGAACGATTCTTAAAAATCGGAGGGATTCCTGACGGAAATTCATTCTGCGCCTGTCGATTGCTGCTCGAATATCGGCCGGAATCCGATGGGAAATTATCAGTTAAAGTGCGCGGGATGTAATTACAGTAAAACAGATATAAACATTTGGACTATACATAAGGAAAATCATCATGCATTCAGCTTATCTTCCATGTGTGTTATAAATTCGACAGAAAACATAGGTTCACCTTTTAACACTTTAAAACCGAGGAATTCAGTTCCCTTTCAATGACTAGCAGGAAACTTTGGCAGCACAAATAAAAAAAAAAAACAAAAAAAACAAAACAAATCTAATAAATACTCAAACGCCATCCCAATTTTATCCGAGAATTTCCGGATGAGGGCGTTTTTCATAGACTTATTTTTGTAGTCGGGTGATGCCTTGTAATAAAACAAGGGATGGTCGAAGAACGCAGCAAGCTGCTCTTCCTGTTACTCCGAAAACTTGGAGTGTGATGACTGGTTGGGCGGAAGGAGTAATTATTCGCCATCGGTCAAAATGGTGTTGAGTGGGGAGTTTACAACGGTATGACTGCCAGGGTCGCTCCCGTATGTCCCCATGCTATTGGCCTGAAGTTTCCGACGTTCTGATGACCCGGGCCGGCCGCACAGAAGCGTTGATAGCGCTACCAACACCACTATCAGTACTGATAGCAAATTATGACCGCACAGAAGCTTACTGATAAGGGGATTAGCCAATCGCGCTGATAGCCTATCAGCAGTAGGTGGCACTTTACAATCACTACTGGTAATGCTATATATCGACTCAATAAAAGTGACCAAGGCATTGTTAGTGATGGTGATAGTAAAATTACTTCGTTCTCAGTAAGCATGAAGATGTGGCATGTTACGTGCTGACATTTACTTGGCAATTGACGGAGCAAATTCAGGCAAAGGCAATGTTAGCCTAGAGTATTTTGGACTGTTGAAGATAAAGCGAGAATGGTTTTAACTTTCAATTCAAACAAACGTTTTAATGATTACACTGTATATTATAGGAGTGACAGAAAAAACCCCTTACTACATGCTCGGGGTGATTAGGGGGGGGGGGGTGGTGTCACTTGAAGGCTCTTCACCCAAACTACCATACGTTGATGTGAGACATCGGGATCTGGCGAAGTTGAAGGGCCTTTCCTTCCATCAGGGACCCCACCAGAGTCTAATTATTGATTGGAGAGGCAAGGTAGGGCGAATATTGTCATATGTCTATGTAGGACGTTATCTACAAAGACGGGGATCTTTTCTGTGGTAGCTCACCGCATGGTTTAATTAGAGAACTGGGGAGGGGGGGGGGGGAGGAGAGGGGTGTTCCCTCCACCTTGGATTAATTTTTAAAAAATTAAAGTACCCTCGGATGAAACCTGGTGCAGAAAGACAATTACGGGTCGCCGTCCTGGGAGAGAAGTATGGGGGGAGGGGTTTTCCCCTTCTCTTTGGACATCCTTTGGAAACGTTTCCGTTTCCAATGGTGTCGACATGCAAAATCCTGCAATATTTGTTGCTTAAATCAGAGTTTCTTTAAGTCAAATCCTATAAAGTCCTAAAAAGGGAGACTCGGTACTTCAAATTTAACATGGATCTCAGTAGTCTGGACATCTTCGGACTTCGAGTCGTGAGGACATGAGTTGGAACCCCACCAAATCAAATTTTCCGTTATACTGTTGGTACACAATGCCGGATTTACCATGGGGCTCTGGCTACAAATGATTTGGGGCCTAGACTATTCCCCAAGACTTCAGTGGCACAAGTCAAGAAAGGAGGACGAAGTCTGAGGTCACCGTAAAAAAAACCCTGCCCACTCAAAATGAACTTGATAGACAGTGGGTCCAGAATTTGGACTAAGGTGGGGGATAAGAACTATGGAAAGACTACCTTGACGGAGCGCAGAAGCGTACCGGAAATGTTTGACCAAAAGCACATTCCAGATCACCGGAAGTCACGTGGCATTTCCGAACCCACCTGAATTCATTTTTCTGTTTTATTTAAAGATCAACTCCCCAATCCCCTACTTTTAAATCTCACTTAAAAACGTTTTCAAGTTATTTTTATACGGTAAAAATATGATAGGGGGATGGGTGATCGCACAGACGTGTTGATAGTGGAAGCTTTGATAGCGCTATCAACTGCCTATCAAACCTGCTACTAACAACAGGTGCAAAATGACCGCACAGAAGATGTTGATAGAGCTGCCCACTGATAGAAAGCTTTTAGGCTCAATTAGCATGTTAATGACATCAAAGTCTGCTTGCGAATGGGGTATTTCCCAGTGCTTTGCTCGGTAATCGCCACTTGAAGGGACATTATTGTAAACCGGGACATCCTGGAACAAAGGATAAGCTGCTTGTCGCACACAGTAGTTGAGGCAGCTTTTCAATGGCAGTTTTAGTGATACTTGACAACAAAAGGTCGAAGTTATTTTTTTTTAAGAAGAAATTAGAACTTAGCAATCAAATATAGCTCCAAACAAGCAAAAACGACCCCGTGCTCCAGATTCTCTAAGGAAGAAACTAGTGTAATACGGGATAATTTCATTCGATTTAATAAAACGCTGCAGGCAAAGCACAGCAATGAAATTTTTCAAAAACTAAAGAAGAAATATTTAAAATAATAGAGTAGACTTTACTGCAGTTGATGCAGCAGACAGGAGTCTGCAAAGTATCACGGACAAACGGCAGAGCCTTAAAATGGTGTAAAGACAAGATTGCCTGCAGTATGCGGGAGAAGAGGGAAAAACCCTGCTCTCGACGAACCGATTCTACAGATGGACTGAAAGATTTGAAGGTAAATACTACAAGTGATACCCCCAGGCAGGCGCTTAGCCAGGATTGTGTCATGGGGAGGATTTTGGTGTCATGGGGGGTATTTGGGGCACGATATGAGGGAAAAGTCTGAGGATAGAAAAAACCGCTATTTTAGGTGTTTTTTGCATCTGCAAGGTTGGTCATGGGGGGGGGGGGGGTTCTAACCCCAAAACCCTCCCCGTGGCTACGCCACTTCCCCCAGAGCAAACAAATTGGTTGGGAAAATTTTATTTGGGATGAAGGCACTGAGTAGCCAAAAAAGCTATGGACCGTACCCAAAGGAATGCTCACTCTACCAAAAACTGGGAGAATTAGATCAGGGCAAAGATCAAACTACCAAGCCCCTGGCCAGAAAGGGATTCAGAGGCCGCCCTCGCCATCCCGCATCCCGTACGTTTGGAAAACCACATAGATATAAAAAATTTTGTACCTGTGAACATTGATTTTTGCATCATGCTTCTAAACGGTAAACAAAACTTTAAAACGATTCCAAAGTATTTTAATATGAAACTAAATAAATTGGCATCGTATATGAAAGGTGAAAATGGGGATGTGCATTTTTCTTGTTGTACCACACTAGATTCGCCTCTGGCATGCATGACTTACCATGATAAATAACTTTTATGCAGCTTTGACCTGGTTCCAGCAAAATCCTTGCAGGAATAAGATAACATTACCTCCAAATGTTATGCAAAGGTATCGATAATTCCAATGAAAATACAGTTATTTGTAATGACCACTAGTACCAATCTTAAATGTGTCGATGGCCTCTTGATGTAATATGTTCATTGTTCCAAACTTATGTTGAAGCAACAGTTAATTATCATAAATTTCTTCATATTATTTTTTCCTTGTACCTTTCAAGAAATTTCAGGACTTAGATGTGGCATATGAGCGGTAAAACATTGAGCAACCTTCCATAAATTGTAGAATTCAGCGAGCAAAATATTGTCTCATGATCTTCAAGAGTTATTTATGAAATAGGATAAACTACTACACTTATTCAAATTGGGATGACTACATTTTCCCTCTAAGTTCATGTATATAATTTGAAGTAAATTTACTCATACCAGAAAAAAGTTTGATAAAAACCTTACAGTCTTAGATAACTCTTCATTATTTTTAAACATTGACAGAAAATACTTATTCTACATCATATTCAGGAGCGTAAAGAGGTTTTTCATAAGAGCTTCGTTATGCTGATACATGTTTATGAATACTCCTCCATACCTATGTTTTGGAGTTGCCCTCAATATGGTGATTTTAGTTGTATAGTGGGTTCTCCTGAGCCCTTTGGGCCCCTCTGTCTGTCTCTACGTTGAACCTGGTCATCATTTGATCCCATTCCATTATGAATTTAACTTCTTGTCTCGTTACATTTCAAGTTGCATAAAAAAGGTTGTCGTTGAAAGTTAAATGCAGTAACAGTGAAGTGCCGTTTCTTGCCATTTATTGGTGGAAAATGACATGATCATTGTTCCCACTCTTCAAATGCCCTATACATTGCGGGAATCCCCCCCCCCCCCCGATGACATCAAAATTATACTGGGACATCGGACATGTGCCTGCATGATCTCTACTTGATGCTTTATTCACGTCAACAAATATCATGCATTTACTGATATATCCACGGTTATTTCGCTAATATAGGCTAAATATAACGTTTTCCATTTACCGAAACAGAATCAATATTTGCAATTCTTGCTACAGTACCAAAATGTGATAGTTTGGGAACTTTCACACTTTGGCCCAGTTTTAATTCGATTGCGTGTTTTTTTGTTTTTTTTTTTCATTTTGGTTTTTTTTTTACAATTTTAAGTAACTTTTTTTCTGTGCCAGTGCATACACTAAAATTCCATACTTGCAAGAAGTGTTTGTGAAGTTTTGTCTCAAACACATTTTCCCGATATTTTTACATTGTAAAAAGACTCAATAAACTGTGGTTTTGAAAAGTGATATATTTTCGCAAAAACACTTTCACTTTCCTTTTGTAAAGGATCGTATCTTTTGTCTTTTCGCTCCTTCATCTCAAAGTTTAGGCTGCCTCTGCAACCCACATCTGTGTATAGGCAGCTTCTAACTGTGCTATCAACATCACTAACTGTGCCTTGGTCACAGTTAGTGAATTGGTAAAACTTTACCAATAGTGATAGTTTCTGTGCGGCCTTTCACTGATGGGCTATCAGCTCTGATAGCTAATCCCCTTACTTCAAAGTTTCTGCATTGTCAAAATTGGCTTTCAGTATTGTAAGTGGTGTTGGTAGAGGGATGAACGCTTCTGTGCGGCCGGTACTGTTAGGAGAAGGATTGATAGAGGATTGATAGCGCTATCAAAGCTCTCACTATCAACGCTTCTGTGCGGCCGCCCCTGGTAGTTGCCGTCCTATTCCATTGCTCCTCTTCTTCCTGTTAGGCATTTTTTACAGATAATAGTGTTAGTGTTTACAGTCACAGAACATCACTATAAGAGTGAGTAACTGTAATCTGTTCAAGCACGTGTTGAACCGGCTTGCATCGACATACTCACATCGGCGGCAGACCAGGCATCGACAAATTTCTTGCCGATGTCTGGCCGATTTCCGGCCGAGCGTCGTGTAATGGCTAATCGTCTTTCAAGGCCAGACCGGCACCCGGCAGACATGACTGATTGATTTAAACCTAAAATTACCCGGCGCCGGGACGATGTGTCAGATGCTCGGTAGGGTATCGGTGGAAAATCGGCCGATTCGTAGGCGAGGGCATTCTGATGCCCGACGTCGGGACTGGTTCCAGCTTCGAATTAAAATGAATCCGGCGCCCGCTCGATGCGCACAAATTACTCGGAAACCGGCAGGTGACCTGCCAGTGCCCGTCCAATACTGCCTAGACCTACGGCGGACACTAATCGTTAACCCATTGTGACTCAATTGTGACTGGGGTTTTACACGTCACTTGAAATCGTATTCTAATCAATTTTAGAGAAACCTACTTCTTTGCATTACAACATTGCATCTTTGATGGGAACACTGATTGACACATTCAGAATATCAACTTTATTTAATTAGCACAAGAAAAAAGTATTCATACCTCCTACAGATAGTGTACCTAATTTTGCACATCCTCTTCACTTATGACTTTATTTGCCGTCCTATCCAAGCCAGCAACCATCCAACACATGCCATTTTTAAGCCACGGACTTTAGGGACCACGTTTAATGGAATGCTTCCAATAGATACTGTTAACAACCTTTTGGCAGATTTTCAATAAGTCGGACACGTGCGTGAAGAAGAGGTTAAGATCCTGTGAAGTGAAATGTATTCTTTTGCATCCATGTCATTCTTGGAGAATTTGAATTGATCTTACTTGCATGTGCCCGTCGAATTTATTCACTTCTCATTGTAGAACGTATACGGTATTCATTTTGGTTAATCAGATGGTTTTTCATATTTTATTTTCATGGAAAACATTATTCACTGATTCTCAAATGTTGGCAAATAACTTTACATTAACTAGTCACCATATTTAAAACACTGAGAGAAACATGGGTTAGTTCATCTCTATTATTCACTTTTGGTGCTTCTCTACTACATTTCCATCTAAGTTGATGTTAGAAAAATCTGAAATACGCATGCACGTCAAAAACAAAGTTCTGGTTTTTAAACTGATTGTTTTACAGTGCTTGGACCTGTAGAGGATGAATTTTAACTCTGCTTAAAAATTACAGATGTCTGTCACTTCGAAGACATTATTTGAAAAATTGAAAGTAACTGAGCATACGTTTCGATCTTTTGCTTTGAAATCAGGTTACATTTTACTCTTCACCTGGTGCAATGGTAGTTGCTATGGATAGCATCAGATTGATGAAAGTAATAGACGAAGGTAAAACTTTTTTTACTTTATAGATACGTGAAATATAATTGGGATTGGTTTCTTTTCAGTCAATATCGATTGTCTTTAATTGCACACCCTCCATTTGATGTATTCTCATTGAAACTGGTAATTTTGTAAAAAGGTTCCGAAACAACGGTTGAAGTACTGTCTCAGTGGTGGGCTTTAAAACTGGCCGTCCCTATCAAAAAAAATTTTCACCTCTTCTACCAAAGTGCCATGCTGTGTCCTGCATTGTCACAAGTATGTTTTCCAGATGGCAATTTCAGTAAAACAAAACCAAAACATGAAAAACTTCTTAACCCTCATCGTATGTAACAAGTTAAGTATAAACTGAAATGTGTAGTATAAAATATAGGCATCTTTAGAATTTTTCTTTGCCATACTCACACTTTATTGGTTTGTCACATGTGTCGACTTTGTTTGTGTTACCCAATATTGACTTGAGTTTTCTGGTAATCAGGCGGGGTAATCCATGTTTCCGAAATTTTATCCAATATAAAATGTATCGCCACAAATGGTCACACTTTCCCGCTATGTATTTTCTTTTTAGCTACCCTTCTGTTTGTAATGGTGTGGGGAGGTTTAGTTATTAATGGGAATGAATATGTTCCACCGTTAACATTAGAGTACAGGATTATTAAGTTTGTTGCCTGGAATCTGTTTTTTACTTACTTCTATCATTAACAATTTCAGAATACATTGAGTCAACCATGCCTACCACCACAACAACTTCTTTGATAACAGCTGATTTTACTGAATCATCTGGTAAGGTGGTCTAAATTTTTTAAATTTGTTATAAAATTCACCTATACTAAATAACATTGCACAACGTATACTGGTCCTTATGGTACACTCTTAAAACGTTGGGTAAAATATCCGTTGGTTAAAGAAGTTTATGAAATGTGTTGGTTAAACTTTGCCCAACTTTGGGGCTAATTGGTGCAATGTTTAAACGCTGGGCAAAGTTTTTGTTGAGTAAAAGTAATTGCTTAAGTGTTGGTCAATCTTTACTCACATAATGGTTAAATTTCCCCTTCCATGCACGCGTATACTGTTATACCCAACTGACTGGTCAAAATGACGATAAGATTTTATTCTACAGTTGAGCATATTTTCCCTTTACCCACTTGTTGGGTAACTTTTTGCCAATTTGTTGGGTGTATTGTTGGTTGCAGTGTTGTCACCAAACAACAGTGCACTTGGACCCGATTTGTTTCACAATTCTTCTCATAATCAGATCATGGTACCATAATCTGAAAATTCTCTTTGGCATCTTTTATATTGGCCAAACAGCTAAATTCGTACATTACTTTAGACCATGAAATCGATCTCTATTTCCATAAAATTCTTTAAACAGTACCACGAACTAGAACACATTTGTAAGAGATTCCATGATTCGTATTTGGCGCAAAACTGCTATCCAATGAGAGGTCAGGATCTGGGATATTCTCTTTCACGTCCGAATGGGCATTTATATATTATTATTTGAAACATTTCGGCATAACAAGAAACCTGTCTCATAACCATGATAACAGTGTATGAGAGCTACGGACCAGCTAATTCTCATGCAGCCCTTGTGTTCACATTTATGCATTGATGAAACTACAAGACTTCATCACATCATTAACACCCATCATTTTACAGTGCCTTTTAAAAATACAGTGCCTTTTTAAAATGATAGTTTTGAACGTACCTATACGAAATTCAGTGACAAACCAAATAGGTTATTAAGCCAGGGTTTTTTAACCGGGACCGCTGGGTTGCCATAACCAGGGAGCTGCAGTGGCAGCTCCCTGCCATAACCTACAATCTAACATGTAAAGAAAGCACCAACGTTTAAGGAAAAGATGATTAACATATAACCAACATTTGGTTAATGCATTTGCCCAACAGCTTAATAAAAGAAGTGCCCAACAAGTGGGTATGTTTAAAAATGCTAATTTACCAAACAGTTGGGTAATCTCCTGCCCAACAGTTGGGGTCAAACTTTGCCAAATTTGGTTGGTTAAAGTTTTGCCCAACTGTTTAGGTTGTTGAATAGATGCCCAGTGTTGGTCAAAAAGTTGGGCAAAATTTGCCCAATTTTTTTAAGAGTGTAAAGAGAAATTGCGTTCTTCAACGACAATCCCTTGCTGATGAGGACACACTCATCTTGCAGGACTCCATTCGACTTGGAGTATATAGCAGTTTTTTTTACCCAAATTTTTTTAGTACATTAAGAGGACTTTTAAGGCGATTATCTGCTTCATTTAATCCCAACACCTGAAATATGAAAAAATAACTGAAACTTATTAACGCTTCACAGTTATTGGTTTGTTTGAAATAGACTAGCTAGATGAGCAATAAAATATATGGCTAACTACTGCTGTTGTGTTGAAAGTAGAATACCTTATATCCAACGATGAAGTTTCCCAGGTGCTCTTGAGCCTATTATTGCCTATTATGACGTTGTATTGTGTGCGTGAATACTATAACCTTGGGTTTAATGCTATACCTGTGCTCTCCTGATATACCTACGTTGCGCTACGAGTGTACATTATCCTGTACAAATGCACGACAAATCTTTGTTTAACCATTATGTAGATGGGAAGTGATGTTCAACATCTTGGTTATTTAAACATATAAATACTTATCTGTAGGTCGCAATCGTGCTTTAGTCGTGTTATAAGATATGGCTTAGTAATAATGCTGTGCTGTAGGTCGTGTAACTTGTGGTCGACCATTGAGGTTCTCATTCAAGGAGCTTCGATCGGAGTGTTCTTTATGGAGTCGTATTTGTGTGTATGTGTGGGTGTATGTGTTTCTTATTTTGCGGAAGGGGGTATAAGCCCCCTTTGATATACCCTTCTACTTATTAAGGGTGGCAACCCAGTTAACGAAATGGACACGATAGTTTGTGTGCAATGATTGTGCAGAGAACTTCAACCAGGGAGGTGATATTAACCCTTTACCGTTGTTTGGGTCCTTTTGGACCCATGCGGAGAGCTCGGCTGTCACCCATCTTTACTGTTTCACGTAGAGCTCGAAACTGCGAGTAGCTACCCGAAATTTCGGCCACAACAACGAGAGGGACAATAGTTTAAGGTCACGGGGTCATTGACCTACGGAAGTCGATGCGGGGCGGGCTACGTCCGCTTTTCCGCCCACTCCCGAGGCGCGCAAATATGCCTCGATCGGAGCACACCGGTAAAGGGTTAAAGGGCACCTCCCTGCACCACCACCATATTTAATTACGTTCTCACAGAAGCTCCAATCACGAACAGACAGGTTGTCAAGGAGGGCAAAGGGGCAACATCCCCTTCGTTGAGGATATTTTCAGTATTAATTAATGTTTTTAATGATATCGCTAGCATTTTGTGACCTAATAACATCCTAGCATTCCAAGTGATGTACGAGCTTTTTCACTTTTTGTCAGCTTAGCGACAGCTTACTCATTATGATACCTCCAAATCATACTCATATAATCTATTCACAGGCTTTGCCCCTTCGCGTCTAAAGGCGTCTGGTGACTTCAATAATATTACAATGCCCTAGTTTCCAGAACGAATCACAAAAGCTAACTGACGGCGAATGAATAAGAAATGGCGCGATAGAACCGACTACACTATAAAAAACTACATAATGTTGTTCAAATTTGACCATTCTCAGGAATTGCATGTTTCCCTCGGTTTTACACCAACATCCCACCACGCAAAACATCACCCTGGTGTAGGTTCCATTTTAGACATCCTATACCGCCGTGACCAGTGGCAGCGCTATGGGGCAGGGGGTAAGAGATGAAGTTTGCCTCAGAATATTCCCCCCTCCCCCCACTTGCTTCCCAACTTAGGTCAGTTAGGATATGGGTTTTCTGAAAAAAGTAATATACTTCTCCAAGGATGTTATTTATTTTTCGTCCAAAGATATGTCAAAAGCTCAGAGCATCCGAGGGCTTCCCCCCCCCCCCCATCCTAACTTTCTGGTGGCTAAGGGTGTGACTCAATCTGGAAATCAAGGTCGGGCCTCCAATTCTCTCACAGTAAATCTGAGGGTCTTTATACACGGACAACATTTGCAAGACATTCCCAAAATATTTCCTAAACCCACTGACAACAATCCAAACACATGCTTGTTTTCGGTTTGTTCCACAGTGTAGATATTGTATACAGCATGCATGTTTTGAAAATGCTTTGGAAATGTTGCAAAAGAAATGTATGGTCAATTCTTTTTAAGACATTCTCAAAACATTTTCAAAATGTTTTCAAATTGTTTTTACTCTGTCAAAACTGGGCAACAAACCCGACACAAGCATGTTTTGGGTTTGTTGCAGGTGAAGTATTTTGTGAATGTTTTACAAATGTTGCTTGTGTATACAGGCCTTCAGATAAAAAACACGGATCATACATTCTGAGATATGACCAACAAAGAAAGAGATTAGGAATATCCTGAGGCCACTGTTAATCAAAGGTTCTTTTTATCTTTCGTCTCTCTTTAAAAAGTTTTTCTTTCAAAGTTGTTGCGTAATTTTGTTAACATTTTATCAATTTCAAACAGGTCTTCAGCAAAGACGAATTCTGACGTGTGTCTGCAGTGCTGTCATCTTTTTTCTGGTTACGTTAAGTGTTGGATGCATACTCTTTTGCAAAAGGTAAGCTCTTATAAGCTTGGATTCAATGAAGATTATTTATTTTCTATGGAACCAACGATTCCTTGTCAAAGGCGCCCTTGCTCCATGTATTTCTACTCGTGCAACGGCTTATTCTGGAACCACTATTCTCACACTGCCATTGTCATTGCAACTGCCATTAGAACTTCAAAAAAATTATATTTCCAAAAGTGAGGTACTATCAATAAAAAATCCAAGGGCCACAAAAGAGACTAAAAAATCAGAAAGCAACAATGCAATCCTCAACAGCGTGAGGAAGTGACATCACGTTTTATAGTGGCGTAGCTATCATGGCAAGGGGGGGGGGCAGTTTTCCCAGCACGACATCTCTAGTGGGGACAACGCGAGCTAATTTAAGAAAAAATATTGAACCTGGCATTTTTCCGGAGTCAAGAGGGCGCGTCAGCAGCGGGGCAAGGGCATGCCCCACCTCTTCGGGGAGAAGATCAAGTTTCGTCGGGGAGCCTTCATCTATACGATAAAAGAAGTAAACCCAATAAATAACTGCGTCCCCAACTTGGCCCCAACTTGGCCATCTTCTTGATTTTGCTTACAAGAAGAACCTCAAAATTCCAAATTTTCTTCATTAAAATAAAAAAAAAATTCAATAGAAGCTCCATGTTTTCAACATTCTGAAAAGAAAGTAAAATAATTTTCAGTGTTCACCACACGACAAAATATGAAACTTGAAACAACTTCAGCCTTGATTTTGCCTAGGTGAACTTGTGCAGTTTGATCTTCAGGAAAGACTTAAATGTTGAAATTCTCCTTCACAGATAAGACCATTTTTTTTTTCAATTTTTCTACTATCAAATTCCCCGATGTATTAGCTCCAGATTTTCAAAAATATGTTGAACAGTTTAAAGGTGAAAATTTTGGGGGGTTTTTTCTCAGTTTTGTCCTAGGGCATTGATATGATGATATTCACCAGGGTGGTATTCAGTAACCCCAATAAACTACAAGAACACCACGGCGACCAATTTGATTTTCGTCATAAAGAGGTAAGAATCTTCAATGAAACCCCCAAATATGCCATAAAATAACCATGTCCTCCAATATGAGCTTCAGATTTCCACCTTTTTGTTTAAAATGGTGAAAGACTTTCCGTAAAATTTTCAATTACGGTGCCATGGATACTCTGTACAACCAAAAAAAAAAAAAAAAAAAAAAAAAGAAAAAAAAAAACAGACAAACTTGTATCTTACCGACATTTTACTTCATGTTTCTTTTGAATGGCAGATCAATTAATAAAAACCCCAAATTGTTTAATTTCACCCAACCAAGTGCCCAAATTTTCTCTCATTAAATTACGGAACTTCTCCAATATAAACTCTTCATTTTCAAAACTTTGTTCAAAAAAGGATGAATTTTGCGGGCAAATTTCTAGTTTCGTCTGAAAGCGTTCGTACGTAGACCATTACATTTAGATGCCTAGACAAAATGAATTTCAGTAACTCAAATGACCTTTTCTCTTATTTGTAGGGAACATATGTAGGGAACAGTTTTAACCATCCTTACACACTTTTAAAAGCCAAATTTCGTCCTAGAATTTTAACGTTTCTTCAAATCAAGCTCCTCATCTTTGATCAGTTCAGTGCAAAAAAGTCAAAATTTCGGCGCGCTGCCAGTCACTCACCACCTGGAGCTTATCTCCATTGTTGGGGCGTCAAAATACTTTCCTCGCTGTGGGGAAGCTTGGCCCCTGACGGACAAAACCTAGCTCCACCTTTGCCTTGAACATAATATTGATTCAGCCATTTTAACATTTTGAGTTGTGTAAGCATTTATAATATTACCTGTGGAAGATGGTGTTAGGAGGCGTCAATTTTGTGCCTTGCCTCAGATGCGACAAACCCTAGCTTCGCCACTGGCGTTTGATTCCCGGAAAATCACTTTGGATCATTATATAACCTTAATAGCTGATATTTAGAGAAACAAGCTAAATGCAAATTTTATGGAAGCTGCTTGAATGAAGGCTTTATCAAGTTGTGTAAATTTACTTCCTCGTTTACCAATTGAAGGTATAATATTTCTGAACGATTCCTGTTATGGATTATTGTGGAAATTGCGAGACGGAACTCCTCTGTTCTCGTCAGATATGTAATGGAACAACTGTTTTTTTCTTTTTTAAATTAGGTTAGGACTGAATATGCTCGGTACTATGCTGATATCATTGATGCCACAACACCGGTGCTTCGATATGATATTAGTGCCCTTGTTGCTTCGTTTAGCGATTCAATGCTTCAATGTATTTTTTTCACATTTCATACTGACTGCAGTGGCGTTTCATTGGCCACTGCGACCAATAGTGCCGTTGTTGTTTTTAAATGCTTTTTTTTGTTCCTGCTGCCGAGACATGCTTCTGATGTCATTTTTTATCTTTTTTGTTTTTAGTTTAATACTTTTAGTGAGTGTGATTCTTTTTTCTCTTACCCCTATTCTCGATATTACCTGCTTAAAGCCCATGTCTAGTGACAGCGCTTTTAGGAGCGGAGGCATTCGAAAATGCCCATTCTAAATTTGTTCTTACTCCTAACCCCCCCCCCCTTGCACATTAGCCAAGTTAGAGTGGTCAGCTAGTAGTTAGATAGGGAGAAAAATAGATAGTATAACCATTTTCAGACTTACTTTTTCATCTAGAGATATGCTAAAACTTCGTAGCTTCCATTGGCTCCCACCTAGACCTATCCAGCTTTGAGCTTGCTTTGGCGCTGTGCTCGAAAATTTTTTCTCCCTTCAAATTTCTTTGCCCCTTAATTTCCCCCGAAGTTCATACTAAACCCACCCCCCCCACTACTGTTTACACCAATGTTATTGATGCCAGGGATGACGCTTATACCATTAATACTACCATCATACAGACATCTCTACAACAATACTGTCAACGCAATCAATGCCGAAGACTATTTTGGCTATGCTTTCACTTAGTTTGCTTATGGCATTGATCGTGGCCCTGTCATAAATATGGTAAATATTAGTACTATCACTGTCCCTGCTTCAAATAAAGCCAATAAAGCAACTAATACCTCACCTCTGGCACAGTTGATAAACTAGTGTCTAAGTTATCAGTTACTGGGCTACTAAAGGCGGACCCGGTTAGTGAATAGAAGTAGAACTTTCACACTGACAACTTCCTTAACTAAGAATAAAATGGTGTTCAAAGTGTCAAACCTCTTTAAATGAAAGTTGTGTTTTAGTCACGTCTTCATTAAAAATAGGACGGCATTATTGATCTGCTTTCCCATATTAATGAACCCGTTAACACTTAAATATTATTTTCAGAAGACACAAGGTGAATGAGCTGTCAGAAAACGAACCAAGAGTCAAGTTTGACAAGAATACCTACGATAACCCTTACGCAAAACCAACTCCTGTTGTAACACATCAGTACTACGAACAGGGTAATAATGGATATTCGATGATTGACGAGGCTGAGTATCAAGCGGTTAACGACATCGGTGTACCGGAGGGCTCTCAAAACACACTCGATGTCACACATCTCGGCTATGAATCGATGCTCCCGGGAGTACAAGGTCAAGAAAAAGCATTGTCTGAAAATGAATATGTTTTGGAGCAGAAAGTTGAAGATGGGACTTATTACATAAGCAATGAAAATGAATATCAGATCATGAACACATCTATCAGTCCTGATATTTGAGCAAAAATTTGTCAACTTCGTTCAAACATCGTTAAAATTTACGATACCGGAATTTAATGCAATTGGTTATACGTCTTAGGGATTTGTTTTTACATTTAAGTAAAAAGTTGTCTTAATCTACCTCGCCAAACTCCTCTGAGAACTCAATTTCTCCTGTGCACACACTGAGTTACCCGCAAGACAGACTTATGAATTTCGCAACAATTTTGGAAATCTGAATGATGAGTGGAAGCTATAAAGATGAAATGAACAAACACGATTAAGGATTGAAGTGAGGATGATTGGAAACATTCTTTCTTTGATTTGTTTTCATATCCTTTAACTTTTTAAAACTAAGAGTATGTTATTTGCCTCTTTGTGACTTGAAAATATTTTCTTTACAGGATTATTTTCTCTTTGGTACTTGACTTCTTAACGTATCTTGCTTAGTTCCTTGATATCGACGTTGCCTATTTGGACACTCACGTAGTCGGTTTTCAAAACTACAAAAGGCAAAGTTAACCGGTTTACCCAACGGTGCTTTAATCCAGCGCGAAACCGACTTCGTCAGCTCGGAAACAGATTTTAGTATTTAATTATACTACTAAGAAGGATGCAAGTATAAAGGGGCGATACGCACTGTTCAACTAGATATTTGTTTACTAGCTGAAGAAAGAAACAAATTCCTTTCCTTATCCCTAACCCTAAAAGAGAATAAAATGGGCAAAATACAATATCAAAAGCCAGTCAAGAAACACCTTGTTAATGGAGTGCCCTATATAAAAAGGTTTTGTTGTATAGTAATAAATAAGTAAGAGTGATGGTCTTACCCCAATCCTAAGTTGAAAGTATGTGGTGACACGATTGATAGAAATTGTGTGGCTCTGATAAACTAGTCATTATCACATGCAAACGACATGCATCGAAGTGATAAGACTTGTAGAATTAAATAAAAGGGTAACCTCAACCCTACCCAATCACATCCTCTTTAATAACGGGATTGTAGATAGTAAAGGTGCAATGTGCAGAAAGGTGAAAATAAAAATTCATTGCAAACGAAACGTTTACAGTACGGAGGATATGTTGCAATTTAACAACTGCTTTACTGACAAGACAAGAATTGTTTCACCATTTGAGTCAAACCACACGAAAGGTTAACACATGTGTAATATGGGGCTGCTGTTGGGAAGACACTGATCGGTCATAGTGACCTGTTCGAATCTTCTATCAATGTTCTTGAAGCAATTCTTGCTATGATGCTACGCCGTGAATAAAGTGTATCTACAACTAATTCTCAAATGCTAAAGTTTATATTAAGTTATCGTTCCATCAGGGATATTTTGATACGAACAAAAAATATTTATAATATGCCCCTTGTTTTGCACAAAGCTAAACTTAAACCAGATGATGATTTCAAAAGAACTGAAAGATTGTTTCATAATAGTTTTCAGTTCGGGAGATAACCTCTTTCGGGGGAAAATGGTTTTTCACCCGATCGGGGGAAAATGCGGCCATGGGTGGCGCCATTTCCAAATTTTTCCCCTGATGCTTTGCGATCCGACCGCGCAATTTAAACGGAAACAAACGTTCAAAACACCTGGAAAATTTAATCGGTCTTAGGAAAGAGAAATTTTGGAATATTCAGAAACTTTGTTGCGAGGGGAACAAAAAAGCCGGACCATGTTTGGTAGTTCACCGCGCAAATTTTGAGATATCGAGCAATTTTTTCACGTTCTGTGTCCTAAGCTTAAATTATAGACTCGACACAGCCGCAAGATCTGTTCAATTTTTTCTGCAGAAAGTTGTGTTAGTTACTCGTGCTAGCAATTGAGCCCATTGGTACGTTATTGAAAGTTTATTAAGATTTCTGTCTGTGGTGGTGAACAATTACCTTGTGTTTGAACATATCCACATTTATAAAACAAAGCGACGACTGTGAAGAGGTACACACTAATTGCTCATGAATATTCATGCTGCAAATTTTCTCCCGATCGGGTGAATTCTCATTTTCCCCCGAAAACGGTTATCTCCCGAACTGGTTTTGTTCCTGTAATTTTTTGTAGGATTCTTTAATTTATATGACAAATTTATTTGACTACTCGCATTGTGAGGAAAATTTACTGTTTAAATTGAATGATACAATGCAAAAGCAGTATTCCCCTATGATTCATAGCAACCCAATTGTGACATGGTTTTATAAGGTGTTTTGTATGATTACACTTGACAAATGTTATAGTCTAAAAAAATACCAAAGGTATCTCTCTTGTGTAAGAAGAGGAAAGACGTTTCGTGATTGCAACGTTGTGAAAACACTTTACATTTTTTAAAACTGGAACGCGTACTTTTTTTCCGTCGGTGTTGATATCATATATTTCTTTTGAGACTCGAAATATATATGACAATCATAATGATGTGAACAATATCCTGCTACGGCGTTTGCAATGTTCCAGGCTATTATGTGGTACATATTGCCACGTGAACATAAAAATGGAAATGTTAACCTCCTTTGCGCCTAAAGTATCACAGCAATATGACTTTTCCGTGTTTAAACTATTGAACTTACACGCGGTGACATCTTTTTAGGAATAGGAACTCAAAACTAATATACCAGTCCTGGTAGGCCTTAACTTCAGTCAAAACCAAACATATAACTGTATTATCAATAGTGATCAGTAGTAAAGTAACTAAGGTGTCGCCAATTCGTCTACCATTAACATATTTACCTACCACCCATTAACTTTTCAAGCAGGACCATCGCGCAAAATATTTTTATTTCACTCAAGTCACTTTTAGTTTCCTTTTCAGTATTCTCTTACTTTACATAGACGTAAGCACAATTTTTCTTCGGAAGAGGTGGGGTTAGTCACTTGAGGTATGTCTTTGTAATACGGATGTGAAAATGTTCCCAAACGTTATGAGGTTCATTTAAATATCGTCAAATTTATAGTATCGTGTTACGTGAACTTAGACATTCAGAAAAAAGGACATTCGTAACATAATATTTCGAGCTCACATAAATCAGTTGTTCTAAATAGGACTACTCTGAAATGAATAAATTGTTATTAACTGAAATGTGCATATATTGCACACTCTTAATGGAAACAAAATAAAACCAAGTTATTAGGTCAGTACATTCTTTACTGAAATTCGGTGGAAGTGGCGTTAAGTGTTTCCCATACTTTCGCTACAGGACCGCTGAATGAGGTTGCGAAGTCTTAAGTAAAACAGGCAAAAGCTGGATGAGTTTTGAATATATTAGTCTGGTTTAAGAAATTTTTACAGAACATTTTACTTTGGCTAAGTGTAAGGGATCGTTTATGAGTAAATTAGGTCAAAGTATTAAATACGCCCCAATGAATGCCCTGTGTAAATTGAGCCGGAAAACAGTCAAATAAGAACTGAACCTAAATGGGTTCTTCAACTATATTATTTTAAGCTCATAATGAACCACTTTGTTCAAAATGAACCAAAATGTAGTCAAGTAATTGATCCCTTTTCGGTAAATCCCCCCATTTTATCCTTTTCCGGTTCAATTTGGACGCTTTTAGACTGCATAAAACAACAAACCAAGAAACGTTGAATGATATGTTTATGTCAGCGAATGGAGTTCCAACTTCTGTAATGAATGGCGGGATTTATTGTTAGTCATAGGAAAAATAATGTCACAGTAAGGGATCAAAGCCCTGCAGAGAGATGTACCTTTAACCAAACGTAGACGTCAGGAGCAACATATTGTTGTGCTAAACAGTCGACACCTTACGTTTGAGATATATTACACGAAAGTAATAGGAACTAGGGAACAGCTCATCAAGAATAAAAATAACTCGGTGCCACCAACACTCTAAAAGAGTATTGTCTATGAACCCCATTGCAACTCAACATAAATGTTGCGGCTGACCGCATAATATTTTGGGTGCATCACAGAAAACATTGCTCGAACATATACCATACTGGAAATTGATAACGAACCTGTTTTTTGTATAATTCTTTATTAACCTTTTCTATGTTTACTTTCTATTAAATGGTAAGCAAACGATCACGCAATATAGGTTTAAGGAGTTTTCACATACCCATTTTGTAGACAATCGATCACATACTTTTCTTCATGTTCGTACCGAGATCAACTGATCGCTAACCTACTCCCTTAAATCGTAAGAATTAAAACATTGGAGTTACATCTAAAAGAGTGGAATTAGTGACCAATCGGACTTTCGATTGGTTACTAATTCCATTCTTTTAGATTTATTTTAACTCTATTGGACTAATTTAAATCAATTGATTTGAGAGAGTAGTTAAGTTGGTAAATTAAAGAATACAATCCAACTTTAAGCTCACAAACATTATGTTACGGAGGTGAGACTCATTTTTCTTCCAAAACACAAATGTCTCCGTGAATCTGTTACCCAACGTCGTGTTTCACATTACATCAAAATAAACTATTCCATTCATTTTCCTAAAAAATACATGCTCTTTAATTCATATGTTGCTCATTTATTTCATATCTCAAAGTTTCAATACAAATTTGGAAACTGGAAAATTGATAGTATAAAAAGAGCTTGTTTAGACGAAAATAAGCAGACGTACAAAGAAAAATATATAGCCAGATAATAGTCTATTATGTTCATTCATTAAAATTAGCTTTATCGTTCTAAGAATATTTGCCCTGTTTCACGGAAGGTTGTTCGTCAACTAATTTTGTCCTAATCCAGTGCAATAAGGGTTTCAAATCCCATGTAAAAAACAACAACAGGGAGATGCAAGCAAAATAAACTCTAAGACGTCTTGATTCATATGGAATCTTTGATTTATTGAAAGTGCAGCTAATCGCAACTAATTATTGATATGTTCAGTTGTTTCCTTAGTTCCATTTGTTGCCAACAACGATGAATTCTCTGAGACTTAGTGAAACGTTTACACGCTTGGATTTTTCACAATACCCTTGATTAAAGAACAAGTTTTATACTCGAAATTACCTTTGTATCATGGTGCGCACTGATAAAAAAGTAATTTCTTGATTGGATGTTCTCATGACATTACATCAATTGTATTCTTTTTTAGGGTTAGGGATTAGGCTAGGGATTAGTTCTGTAGTAACTCAGGTTGGAAACTTCGTGTAAAAAGGTGCGCATCCCCCCCCCCCAAATGTGTGACAGTTTAGTTTTAGGAATCGTTTACTCTTTTTTAAAATAAATTTTTATAGCGTTCACTTTCATGCCCCTAGGGATCGCTAAGTCATGATCCCCTTCCTTGGGCGCAAAAAATGTATCCCATATTTGCTTCTTGTAGGTTGCCACTATTGATTTAATAGACTCTGCCAAAATCAACAGTTTTTTCCATGACCCTGAAGGAAGCCTTAGGCAATCATTTTCAGCCAACGTTGTGGAGAAATTAGCCTATATTTGAGGTTCTATGCAATCCACGCCTTATGATGTCATACATTTAGGAAAGAACGCATGGATCTAGGACTGCCCAGTACACTTCGTTGTGACCATAATACCATCTTTCACCGTCCAAGTACGTCATTTGAGTTCTGAAGTAGAGCCGACAAGAACTGTACACCCACAAGACGAGCCATGACACCGTCGTCTAATATCAATTTCGTATTCTTTTATTATGTTGCTGTTCTGGTCTTTAGAATATGGTTTTATCCACGAATGGGTAAGTAATCTGTGTTTGAGAAGTTTGGGTAATTTTGCAATGCGAATTATTTCAATATGATAAAACATTTCGTTACAACTTCAGCTCTAATTACAAAAAGCGCGAACAAAACACCAACAATTCTTTAGACTTTAAGTAAGTGCTGGCACAAACAATACTACCACGTACCTAAACCTGAGAGTTTTGCATTTCAATTTAATGAATTCTGGTTTGATTATCTAAGCTTTCATTTGATTTCGCACTTCATAATGTCGTCGGGTTTAAATTTTTAATTTTTTTCTTCACTTTTTCACATTCAAAAAGTTTCCATTTAAGTCAGATTTCCGAAATTATTATGCATAGCGTATTTCGTTGAAAAATTTCGGAACTGTAAGTGTTAAAAGTTAAATAAAATTAACAACAAAAATCCTAGTCCGACTAAATAAAGGTAAAGTACAAAGTGGGTGGACGAATGTTCTGTGAACGCTAAAGTTTTTATTTTGTTTTGGCGTGAAAACGTTTGTCCTGGTCTCTCCTGGTCTGGCTTATTTGATACTTTGTTCAAAGGTATAGGGACGCTTAATGAAATAGTTCACAGAACGTGAAATCAAATTGATTATGTGGGTCATCATTTCCCAGGATATATTCTTCTTTTTCAATAACATTTTCAGTCCTTATTAAAACACAACCTATTTGGCTGTGCCTTTGATGGTATCTGATAGTGCAACTTAGTCTTTTGCTTTCCACTGTGTCTTGTAAGGCGCTTTAGAATATTTATTTTAAATAAAACGCCATATAAATTTCTTGAACTTGAGCTTGAACAATAATATATAACAACGTGTTACTTCAAGCTGAATTTTCTGTTATGGTTTGTAAGGTTTGATTTCTCACTGCTTGAACGATTCTGAAAATTTTATCCTGCAATTCCTACAGTTTGCTTCAAGTATAATATTAGTTCCCCAACAAACACAGATAAATAAATTGAAGCAAGCCAAAACAACCTAACTACAAACCACTTCCATGTCTTACTAGCGTAGCCTATTCGATTTTTCGTTTGCTCCGAAAATTAAGCATGACTAGTACACACCATGCAGTAGTAATTCATTGAATTCAAAGATCAAATATTCAAAAAAGGGGAGTGAATCCTCAAAGTATTTTTTCAGCAATGTAAGATCTCAGCTTTAATTTACTTGAAACATCATAGTGTAAGAGCAAAATTGTAATTTTGATATACCAGGTTTGCGAACACTTACCTATACATTACGTAATTGTATCAGACGCCCTCTATCGTCATTTTAAAATTTAGCACATAAACTTAATTGCATTATTAAAAGACCAATCAATCCGTATATGACAACAAAACATGCATTAATGGAGTAGGGAAGTTAAGCAAAAAGAACTTTTCGAAGCTGTGAAAACGGCTCAGAAACAAATAAACTTTTCGTAAATTGCAATGCCACCAAACCTGCCAATTCATTTCAAAGTTTTGCTCGTGGGACTCAACATAGATTTTCGCTGTCAAATTTATTGTTTTGCATATTAATTTCTTTGTTTCTTTAACCCTGTATAGCGTGTGTAAGCGTACCCCACGCAACGAAAACGCTCACGATATGGAACAGCATGGGTACGTAGTTTCAATCGTCAGTGCTCTGTTCCTTACAAAAACTGCAATGATGTTTATTCAGTTTTGAGTTACACTGTGTATTATCTTTCGAGTGATATGTAAATACACCCATAATACCTAACTTTTACATGGACACTAGTTCAAATGTCAAAGGTATTTACATGAAATTTAGACCTAATGCCGTTTGTGAAACTAAGCATGAATCGTCGATATTGATTCATCGCTGAATTGCTAACAACGTAAACTTCACAATAGTAACTTTGGTTTTCCATTATTCAACACTCCCCATAGGGAACAGGCCAATAAAGCAAAACGTATGATTATGCATTAGTTTTGCACCAATGAAAATGACGCCTGATATTTGCAAACAATCTAAACTTTTTGCATCACAGAAGAAAAACTGAACGTGCACGTTGTGTGTATAACAAACGAGTGTAATGGCGCATTGAATTATAGAAAAATTGGTCACGCCCATCGAAAAATCATGTATACGGGATGAACGTCTGTATGAATTACATCACATATCAGTTAAGCAGGAAAGTGTTTGAAAAAATAAATTTGTAAGGAATAATGAACGGGCATGAAATGTTATGTGCAATAACAGAGCCCTATTTCACAAGATTAAACACCAAACTTAATATGTTATGGTGGTTACTGGTTATTTGTTGTAATGAGGAATTTCAAGAAATAAAGTGCGTTATGATAGGCTGTTCACTTTTGGTGTATATAATCTGTCAACTTAAGACCATTGTGTGCTGGATTAGAAGTAAAACTAAGCCATAAAACAACATATCTTACATCCGAAAAACAATCACTTTTCGGGATTTGTCTTACAAGAGTCTGCCAAAATGCGAAATACTTCATAAAATTATCTTAATCTCAGTTTCAGCAGCAAGGTTATCGACAGCTTCAGTCTTTTGCATGGGCTAGGTCTGGTGTTGGCGGGGCACTGTATAGGAATAAAGCAGTAACTCGCTCTACAATCTAAGATGACCCATGAAAAGTTGCTTTGTCAAATAATTCACTTTATTTCCGTTTTCGAATGGGATGAAAGCAATTTTGCTTTTCTTTTACTGGATTTTGAGAGAAAAGGAATCAGACTAAATATATATGAATCAAGTAGTCTTTATGTAAGGCCGCCAAAAACATATGATCAACAGGCTCAGAGAAGGAGAAACAACACTCTTTAGTCTTTTTAGACGATGTTCGTTTCCGCCGGTAATCGTGTTTTATCTGCCAAATTCGTAACTCAATGCTTCGATCAAAAAAGGCTGAAGCATTACCGGAATTCTAATGAAGAGCTGCATCCCTTAACTTCCCATTCATTCAAATGTCGTTGCCAGCCGTCAGGCAAAGTTATGAAATTAATGCAATTCGACGCTATCCGAGATACCACGTATTTTTCATTTGTAGACAGGAGCAATTTTCAAATTAGTTGATTTCGTTTTCCTAATGCTATCAAAATTTTTTATTTATCTGCGGGAAATATATAGACTTGAAGAGTGGGCGCAATTGAAGCAAATATGTTGTAACTTTCGTTTCCAGTCGTTCTATAGAGCGTCTTATTGGAAGCTTTGCCTTTGGCGGACCCCCAAATCAAAGGATATGCAGAAACTGTCTTTGTTCGGGGATTACATGGAAAAGAATGGAAGAGATCGTCATTAAAAGGACTTAGTCACAAGGGACTTAACAATAGAAACAAAGGGGCCTGTCCATCAAATAGTTACGCCTCAAAAAATATAATCCGTTTCAAGTGAATATTGTCTCAAAAAAGTTATCGTTGTTTCCTCTTTTCTTTCATTTCCCTTTTGTGAACTACTGAGTGTCTTTGTCTTGCAAAGTATTCATGAAATAGACGATTTCATCATTAACAATAATCTCTTCCATTTTTCCATTAAGTGAACAAATTACAATTTGTAAGACATGAACACCCATTACTGCGGTGGCATGTAAATGCCATGTAAATGTCGAGCGATAGTGGATATATCTTCACTCTCTGAAAAGACTGGGATGACTTACACAATCATCCACTCAGATATTAAAAGGTGTGATATAATTTTTTTAGAACATTTAATATCATCATGTGATGACTTTTTTGACGCTGCCATCTTCAAATTAGGCCCTATTTTAATGTCCGCCTATTGGTTCTCTCAAACCACCAAGCTAACAAAAAGCTTTCCAAATTAACTGGTTTTCCACTCGGGTACAGTATCCATAACCAACTCATTCGCCTATCCGTAGTTCCTAATTTATTAAAGTTCAGCAGGACTGATCAGAATGAACCCTATATTTCATTTAAAAGCCACAGTTCGAATGCTCTGTTGATGGAACTATATGTATTTGATGCAACTAGACGAAGTTTTGGTCTTACACTTGAAAGTAGCGTGACGTCCAAATTCAAATGGTGTACTTGAGGCAGACGCGTAAAGAAGGACTAAACCTGTTGGAGTTGGTGTCAAAGATGACTGGCGTATTGACTGACCAGTCTTGCATCGCCGCCACAGGTCTGTACCTACACTTGATCATGGTGTTGCTATCTTCAGCTCCGTACGTGAGTGGTATCGATGGGAGCTTCTTTTTATCTTTTACAATTTTTTCTAATCTGGAAGGAAGCTTTCCATACCTTTCAGGTAGAATATTCCTGTGTATTGATGCTAAATTAGCCACCCCTTTATATTAGCTGGAGAAGTGTTTTTCTCTAAAACAGGGGGGAGCTATATAACCCCGCAAAAATTTCACCGTGCTTGAGATGCATTTTGTAACACTCCCGTCGCAAATAAAACCCTCATAGTTGTCTCGTATTCGTTATTGACATGGATAACAAAATGATCGTGACCTAAGATGATCACCAGTTTATACTCCCTGGGTTCCGCCACACAGTTTGACCATACAAAGAACCTTACCCTTTGTTTCATCATTCCTTGAAACTTTTTGTAGCTTGGTCAGACTACCAAAGGAAGTGATTATACCGTTGGTTTCAAGTTACAAAGGTATACATTACTTGCAAAAAAGGTCGACTGATTTGTGAAAGAATTCCTTCATATGGACATCAGCAATTGCCACGTGCCTCACCAGTGGCGTAGCAACGGGGATGTTAGGGTTTAAACCCTTCAGAATCCAACCGTGCAATGCAAAAAACACCTAAAATAGATGTTTTTGCTCTCTATCCTTAGACTTTTCCATCATATCGTGCCCCAACATCCATGACACCACCCCCATAACACAATTATGTCTACGCCCCTCCACCAAAGACAAATTGTACAGAGTCAAACTAGTGGTCCAGGCGGTGTCGAATGCAGTTACCAATAAAGTTTAGTTCAAGCAAAGGCTCATATTGGTCACAATTTTGTCAACTATGCCTAGGTCCTTCACTGGGGTGACAAACCATATTGTAGTCCCTGTGACTTTGAGGTCAGCGTCAGTTAAGTCGCTGTCACACTTAAGCGGA